>OV277708.1:20005000-21262931 GCA_922987775.1 Agonopterix subpropinquella
CCCTACACAAAGATTGAGTTAAGAATGAACTTAGATAGTTTTCATACTACTAGTCAAAAGCTTACATTTAAAACTACAAAGGGTTTGCGAAGAGAAATATAAATACAACGTGAGCACAAAACCTCATACACCCCAAATGATTTATATCAAATTAAATAAATTGAAACAATAATTTAATTATTTCAATCGATAAAGGACATCTGGCACATAATACCCAAAAATGTATAACCGTCCTTCTATTTTTATTGTGGACTATGGAACACTAGAAACTAACTGCAGGCATTAACTAGTTTATTTTATAATGATTTATTCGTTTTTATCATTTTTATATAAAAAAAACATTGTGCTTGCAACACCTCCTACCTCCTCCTACTAAACAACATTGACAGCCATGTTGGGGTTGCTGCTTTTTAATAATTTATTAATAATCAATGATTAAATAACTCGTTAAATAAAAATAAATGATACTATCTGAGTCGTTTTTATATAACCTCATAATTTATTACACATTTGACTTCAGTCAAAACTTTTATACATTTTAAGGTATTTTTTCAAGGGAGAGCGGCGGTTGTCCTTTTAAATTATTCGCATTATAAGTTTTGAGGCAAAAATGATTTGTTATCATTTCAAAGCGCTAACATGCTCATGGATACATTTTATATGATTCTTGTTTTGGTAGTAAGTAGGGTGAGTGTGCCCTTACGGTGGGTTGAGAATAATTGAGATCGAACAAATTATTTAATATTTTGACAAAAATTACGTATTTTGAAACCGTGATAGTTCGATTATGCTCTCGATTCTGAACAAACTACTTTATAGTTTTGCGTTTATTCATTAATACGTTCTATCACCATCTTCAGGCGTCCGCTACCTATATTGGATTTAGAACGATATTAGATTGTTATGATACTGGTGGACCCGTGTGGTCCCGTGCGTGCGGCTTCGCCTGCTGCTCAACATCCTTTTGTCACTACTGTGAAGGAAAAGGGCCGGCTCTTCCACGGCCGTTGCAAATATTTATAAACTAGAGTTTACCCGCGACTTCGTCCGCACAAGTTATAATACCTACCAGATTTTAAGTCAGATCATAAGCTATCAAACTAAAAAAAGTTTCACCAAAATCGGTTCAGTATTTTTCATGTGATGCTCGATCAAACAAAAAAACAAACAAAATTCTTTTTTAAATTTACAGTTTTATAAATAGTATTAATAATCGAGAGGTCGTAAAGTATTAATAATCACGCTATGACAAAAGAGAGCTGGGCAGGCGGGCGAAGCCGCATGGGTGCGCTAGTTTAAAAAAAATCAGCTGTTGCATATACCTACATTTGAGTCGAGTTGGCTTTGCAGTTTAGTATGGGACAGCTAATTTTTTAGTTGCTCCGATCGGTTTGCTCCCATACAAAAAGTTGTTCAGTTTGATGGGTAGACTCTTAGTTTAAAATAATGCTAATGATATCAATTTCACCCTGTATATTACTAGCGGACCCATGCGGCTTCGCCCGCTGCACAGCTCTCTTTTGTCATATCGTGATTATTAATACTTTACATACCGAATATCCAAAAAAAAAAACATACAAATCGGTGCCGATGCCGGTGGAGCCGTTTCGGAGGAGTTCGATACCTAACAAACACTGAGACACGAGATTTTTATATATTAGATTATACACAAACCTTCCTCGGGAATCATTCTATCTATTGATGAAAACTGAATCGAAAACCCCTCAGTAGTTTTCTGAGATTAGCCTAGACAGTCAGAAAAAACGCGGCGGGGACTTCAATTTACAACATGAGATATAGGTACACCAGCCCTCCACTCAATAAAGCATTAAAATCCGAAAAACGGGTCGTTAAGGAAATTAGAGGTCAAAAAGTTTGTTGTTTTTTATGATAGGTAATTAAAAATTAAAAACCATTTCTATCATAATTTTTTTTGCAAAACTATCTTTTGTTATCTATTCTATAAATATACTATTATAAAACTGTAAATTCAAAAAAAAGAACAGTTTGTTTATTTGATCGAGCATCGCACGAAAACTACTGAACCGATTTTGATGAAACTTTTTTAGTTTGATCGCTTATGACCTGACTTAAAATCTGATATATAATTTGTGCGGACGAAGTCGCGGGTAAACTCTAGTCAAATCTATACCTAACTGTAATCTAAGTTAATAAAGAAATTGAATTTCTATTGTAATTAGTTTTGCAACACCCTTCTATCAACTCTATCGGTGTTAGACTCGAACCACGAGTCGAAAAACTTCATAAACAGTGAGAGTCTGCTTGAATACATTTTTAATATTTTGCTTAGATACCGCGACACTCATAAAAGCTCTACAAACCGGTTCGAGATGGCCACTCGCCACGCACACAGTCACATCAGTTATAGCATTACATGACTCACACAAGCAAAGCGTAGTGCAGCAGGAAAAATGCAACGCCAAACAGAGAGAAACATATTTGTCTCTGTCGCTCATTTCTCTCCGATAACTTCAAACAGTTCAAAGTCCAATGTGTCTAGCTTGACGAGCTCTTGACTGTACCTTTTCCATTATGATTTTTGGTATATAATATTTTCCACCTGTTTGTTTAGGAAGTAAATGAGATGCCATCGGAAGGAGACTGATCTAAAGTATTGGATAAACTAGGGTTGCCATGCCACCTCTCAGTCTGCCGCCACTTTAGTGTTACCAGGTAAAAAAAATACTTTTTTGAACATAGCAACCCTATAGTTGAGGCAGATTGAGAGGTGGCAACCCTAGTTTTTCCAGTACTAGATCAGTCTCCTTCCGATGGCATCTCATTTACTTCCCAAATGGAAAAGGTACTTGCGGCAGGATTTTTATAGACAACTTGGCGGCGTTAAATTAATCCCTGTGCAAACAGACATTAGAATCACATTTCGTTCGCCTAAGAAATAGATGCATTATTTTACGGTCGGATCTCGTCCATGAGTACGTTAGCGCTTTCATTCATTGCTGAAATGATAACAAATCATTTTTGCCTCAAAACTTAAAATGCGAATGACTTTAAATGTTAAGAATCAATATAATGAAATTATTGTTTCAATCTAATTATTTCGTTATAAATCAGTTGGGGTGTATGAGGTTTTTCGCTTATTCGTTAACACGTTGTACAATATATTTTACGCGGCTACATCAACTTTTTATTCCGAAAATGGAGCAAACATAAACTAGGTGAAGCGGTGGCTAAAATCTAAGCACTCACCAGAATTGCTGCCGAGTAAATTGAAAGCTGTCTCGAAGTACTCCTCGTGGCCAATATGGGAGCTGCGGGTCGTAGTACCGGAGCTACCTCCCCTGCACCTATAAAACTTCGTGTGCGCCTCTCCTCTCAACTCAACATGGATTGCTGTTGGATAAGAAACACTTTGGTTTAGGTACCAATTTCATTTAACCAAAAACTCCAGCACCTTTGATTTGATACAACTATAATTTATTGTGATTAAAAGGTTTAACATTACATTTTCAATTTGTCTGAGAGTCCAGCCTAAGCCTCGACTGGGTAGACCATAGAGAATTCACACGCTCCCCGTAGACGGTAGATGGTAGACACACACACTCACCCACCAAAAGCCCACCAGCCACTCAATTTCGTTCCGCTACCTTTGTCTAGGACTGCCTCGACACCGATTTCGTTTTGATGGGGACCAGATAATGTTGCTTTTGGCCCAATATGTAGGTATGACCATATTGCCAGATGAGATCTATAAGAATCAAAAACCTATTTGCCTAGAAGTCGTGTAAGTGGCAAACCTAAGGGTGTGTCCACATCAGCTCACGTCCACGACTCCTCGTCGAGCCGTGAGGACTGTGGGCCTCCGGATGACCCACTGCCGGTTAGTAGATCGCCCACCGGGCCTCCCCGAACGGGGTCCCACTCGGTGGGTTCGAACTCGCCGGCTGTCTCCCCACGGCAGCCAAACAGCCCTTTTCAGGGCTAATCGTAGTTTTTCTTCGATGTAGGTTCTCCCGTGGAGCGGCCGCGGGCCGAATCGCTAGGACCAGGAGCCTCACAATCAGGAGGGCTCACTTCGCTGCAGGAACTGCTCGCGTCCGCCGCAGATCCCCATGGACCCTGGGTCGGTCCGAGGACGAACCGCCGGACCGTGGGCTTCTCCTCAGCAAAACAACCCCCCCAGATTAACCACACTGCCGGCTGCAGGTCGCTCACCGGGCCTCCAACGGGGTCCTACTCGGTGGGCTAGATCGGGCCGGCAGACACCTGGACAACTACGAGGCACCACCAGGTACCCAGTACCCACCCCAAGGACCCGGCCGCATAAACGACCGGCGATAGAAACCACAGTTAGGAGGCCAACGCCTCGATACTGTCTCCCACGAGAAGAAAGAAAACGATCGAGGCGGCGGCGGGCACTTTTCGATTAGCTCTCAGTTGATACAGTGGTGTGTGGCGGCTCAGGCTTGTCCAAGTAGCCCAGCACTGAGCAACTGGTGGTTTGGCGAAGGGTCGCCCCTCTCTCCCCTCCCCCTGCACCTCCCACAGGTCTTACTGTGTGGCGGCTCAGGCTTGTCCGAGTGGCCCGGTAACCCCTGAAACTCCTTCCGGAAACCCTACCGCGTGACGGCTTAGGCTTGCCCAAGAAGTCCGGTATCGTTTCCAAAAACTGAAACCCCCTGAAGCCTTATCGTCTGACGGCCGGGACGCGTATTGCCAAACTGTATGCTACTACAGACAGGAGTTGCTCTACAATCGATCACAGTTTGCTTTTGTAAATGAAGAGCATACTGCATACCAGTACAGAGAGTGTCTGTGTTGATATACAGTTTGCTTTAAAACATCAGAGCAAAAAACATAAGAGTACAGACTGTCTGCTATCTGACTGCAGTCTGCTGTGGTACTTAATATGGCACCTAAAGTTTAGCGCAAAATACATGCGAGTGCAGACATTCTCTGTCTCTTTCGAATTGATATGTTAATTATAATTGTAACCAAAAAAAGTGATTGAGTATTTGCAATTAACAATTACAATAAGTAATTGGTAATTAATTACATTTTGCCCAGCACATTTTTTAAATGTTAAGGACCACATAACTAGGGACCTTAGACCATTTAACTAGGGACCAGCTTTGCTATCATCTGCATTTACATGCGATTCTATACCTTACAACGTTTGAACCTCAACGTGACGAGACTATTATTAACATTCAAAATTTGAATCTGAAGTATTGAAAATACATGCGAGTTTAAAGAATTTAAATATAATATAGTTTCAAAGTTATCGTGGCTCAAAGTTGTCCATGCAATTGTTAAATTAATCCTAGCACTAAAACTATACAGGATGTAAGGAAAAGTATCATGTCGAGTAGGCGCTGCAATTTAGTATGGGAACTGCTGTTTTATTTTTTGTGCTGACTGGTTTACTATAGTAAAAAATTTTCAGTTTGATGGGTAGAGTATGTGGTTTAAAGGTTACTTATACTTTTTCTTACACCCTGCATATTTTAACGGAAATCTGACAAGTTTAAAGCACAGATGTTGGTTTCTCGATCGTGTCTAAAAATTAGCATTGTCTTTCATTGGTTAGTACTTAGTATTGAAAATATAATCAGACTTCGTTTGTATGGAGTGTACAGTTTTTTAAGGGGATGGTCAGACCATCAAACTGAACAACTTTCTCTATGGGACCAACATCGAAATCGCGAAAAAAAATCAGCTATCCCATACATTTGGCTCGAGTAGGTTTACAGTTTTGTATAGAAGAACTGATTTTTTTTTTACGATTTCGATGTTGGTGAAACGGAGAAAGTAGTTCAGTTTGACGGTCTGATCCTCCCCTTTAAAAAGTGTCAGCATATTAAGAAGGACCCTATATGTATAATATGAGAGCGAATTTTATATCTATAGAAGGTGTGAAAAAACACCCTAGTATTATTTAAAGGATTGGTTTAGCTCAGACTATCAAACTGAATTAACTTTCACTAGGGAGACAAAGTTGAAAAAAATGAAAAAAATTGCTGTTCCTTACAGTTGAGTCGAGTTGGTACTGAAGTTTTGTATGAAACAGTCGATTTTTTTTGTTAATTGTTGTTCGATGTTGGCTCCCTAGTGAGTTGTTCAGTTTGATAGTCTAAAAACTCCCTTAAAATATTACTAGGGTGTTTTTTTACACTCTGTACATAATTTAATTACTCTGTACTCATAGTTAATTTGCTCCAATATATTGATTATTTTAACGAGCAAAAAGTAACCCTGTACAGACAATGGGTTTCGGTAAACCACAGTTTGCTTTACATAAATGCTGCAAACTGTATATCTGTACAGACTGCTCTGTACTCGTATGTAGTTTGCTTCAATATTATGGTTTTTTTCAGCGAGCACAAAGTGATCCAGTACAGACTATGGGTGTCTGTGGTAATACACAGTTTGGCAATACGCGGCCGGGACTCCCTGGCAGCCGGATAACGTCTCAGGAAGAACGCCCCCCCCCACTTTAAGGTGATAGGGAACTGAGTAGGAACAGTGTTCAATGTTCATCATTGTAGTACTCCCTGTTAGTAAGTCTGGCTCGTTACCACACCGGTAAGCAGGTAGACGTCCGTTCTCGCCCGTGGCTCGCACGCGACTCACTACCCCACTACCCGTGTGCCCGAGACAGCATTATATAAACTAGTTATATAGACATACACAAACACTACATCCATCATCATCATCATTTCAGCCGATGGACGTCCACTGCTGGACCCCCAAGGATCGCCATAACGATCGGTCCTGCGCACACTGCGCACACACAGTGTCGGTGTCGGTGTGTGTATTAATTTTGAAGCTTAAATTTATATACAATTACGTTGTAAAACTTTTTGTGCAGTGACAATAACCGGTCCTGCGCTGCCCTCATCTGGAACAGTGTTAGTTTAAGTTAATAGTAAGAAGCTTTTTAAATCACGCCCCTTTCATTTTGCAACCCTGTAGGAAACCTACCCGAATTATAAAGTTAAGGGGCTATGTAAAAAAAATAGGATTCTTCAAAGCTCCATATATCATGCATTAAGTACTAACAGTAGGAGTATGATTTGCGGATATGTGTAAATTGAACATATAATTGAAGTTTTGATTAGAGCCAAAACACGATTAAGACAAATTTTCTCGATAGAAAAACAAGCCAAAGTAGCCTCCATTTTTGTCTATAAACGCTTGTAACTGCTAAACGGTCTAAGTTTTGATTAGAGCAGAATTGAACTAACATAAATAGTACAATCACAATTAAATAAAGTTTGTTTTTTCGCTTGATTCGTTCCAGGCGCGCGCGCCGCCCCATCTCTTTCTCTCGCATCTGGCAGTAATATAAGCTATCACACGTCCGTTTCGCTAAAATTATTTTTCGACATAGGCTCTTAAATACAATAGCGGAGCATTCAGGCGTCCTCGCCAAAAGGGTGCTCCGTTACAACATTGTTATTTTAAACTGATAGTACCTTGAACTTCTTTTGGACTATCAAAAATATATTCTATCCGCCCGTTCACTGTGTCCCCAGCGTAGTAGGTGTTCGACTCATTATCGTCTAAATATATTGTAGCTTTCACGGTAGGTGATTTGATTGCCATTTTTAAACTGAAAACTTTTACATAATAAATATTTTCTAATAAACCATTAGTATAATAATGTCTATGTAATAAACCATACGTAGTCATAGATTTATATGTCTTTGTACGTAGTATAATAATGTCTATGTAATAAACCATAAACATATTATAATATAATAATAAACCAGATTACTGTAATAAACACAAATCGACACTCCCCCTCAACTCCCCCTCAACTCCCCCTCCGCCAAAGAGTACTTTATCCCTCCGCCCAGGAGGTTTCGTTAGCGTTTTAATAAATTCTCTTTGAAAACGGTCATAGAAAAAAATACCATCAAGGAATATACAGGATGAAATTTATATCATTGGCATCCTTTTAAACTAGGAACCTTCCTGTGTCAAGGAACCAACTGGTTTATCTCGATCGGACGGCAAGCGTCCCGATGGCCTCACGTTGATTCCCTGGGAGAAGGGCCGTTGCTTGGTCTGGGATGCGACGTGCTGCTGTACCTTTGCGGCTTCCCATCTGTCTGGGTCCGCGAGGTGTGCGGGGTCTGCTGCGGAGTCGTCGGCCAAGTTAAAATATACAAGGTATGCTGACCTGGAGTCCGCGTATCTGTTTGTTCCGGTAGCGGTGGAGACGGCGGGTACGTGGGGGACGGAGGCAAAGAAATTTATTAACGAGATTGGCCGACGGCTACGACAGAAAGGTCTGGACTGCCGGTCTGGGTCGTATCTCGTCCAAAGGATATCACTGGCTATCCAGAGAGGTAATGCAGCCAGCATCATGGGTACCTTTGGGCGGGATATGGTGCGGGGCGGTTTATTTGATTAGATTAAGTTGTTTGACGACGCATGTGCGGATTTATTTATTGTATTGACGATGCTTGTTGCAGAATGTTCCCGTATTTGTGGGTCGGACGACGCTACTTCTGGCAGAAAAAATTAGATTTTTAGTGTAGCATGCATGACGAAACGTGTTGTGGATTGTTTCCTATGTAACTTGATTGATAATTAAATAAGCACACACTAAATGTTTTAAACTAAGAGTCTACCCATCAAACTGATCAACTTTTACTATGGGAGTAAACCGATCGGAGCAAAAAGAAAATCAGCTGTTGTATAGGTACATTTGAGTCGGGTAGAGTAGGCATTGTTCAAAATTCAAATTAAAAATTTTTTATTCAAAATAATATCATATAGATAGCTTTTTGACGTCATTTTTTGACTCTACCACCGCGTTGGAAGGTGTTCCGTTGAGAGAAGATGCGGCCAGAAACACTACAACACACATCTTTTAAACAAAACAAAATGTACACACGGCGACACATCAAGCTGTACATAACCAACATAAGCTGGCCGCGTGACGTTATACGTTACGCGACCAACGCGCGGCCAGCGTATGTTGGTTTTGTATAGCTTGATGTGTCGCCGTGCGTACAAAAGTACAATTATAATACAATATTGCATTACATAGTGTAAAATTGTCAAGACCAGACATTTTGGTCATTCAAAATAATCATCGAGTTTATAGGTAGTAAGCTTTTTTACAGAGGACTTGTTTAACATGGGACTTAAACTTTTTGCCTGGTAAGTTTAGAATATCCTCTGGTATCTTATTATAAAAGCGTATACAGTGCCCCATGAAAGATGTGTTGACTTTACTAAGTCGAAAATGTGGGAATACTAATTTATTTTTATTTCTTGTATTGTAATTATGAACGTCACTGTTTTTGGGAAAGAGAGACAAATTTTTCCGAACATATAAAATATTTTCGTAAATATATTGACTGTAGAAAGTCAAAATACTGATATCTTTAAAAAGATCTCGTAGTGAGTCTCGACAACGCAGATTATAAATGGCTCGAATTGCCCGCTTTTGAAGGATAAAGATAGCCTCGATGACTGTAGCACGGCCCCACAGCAAAATATAAGACATGATACTGTGAAAGTAGCTGAAGTGTACAAGTAGTAGTACAAGTCTTGCAGTAGCTATATCAGTTAGCTGTCTAATTTTCCGAACTGCATAAGCTGCCGAGCTCAGCCTACCCGCTAGGGTTTCTATATGTGAACCCCATTGCAGATTCGAGTCAATCTTTATCCCTAAAAATACAGTATTACTTGTGAAATGCAATATATCATTATCTAAAGTTATTTTATTTTCATTATTTATAACGTTTGGTACAGTGGATTTAATACATTTAGTTTTCTTTGCATTTAAAGCAAGATTATTAACAAGATTATTATGAACCAATTCAGAACTTGTCGAAGATTTTCGTGTTATCTTAAAATGTTTCACTGGTCGTTGAATTTTAGTTTATTTAAATGTTTTTGATAATATTCGACTAATGTTAGCCATAAGAATAAAAAATATTGCTAAAACAATTTAGTTGAACAACATTTTTTCTTAGCGGATTTTCTACCTAATTATTAATTAACTTTGGATGCCGATTCCAGCGTAAAATGGCCTATTAAGAATTATTTCTTGTATGGTAAGTTGAATTATCACCGAAGTTTTTAAAATTAGTTTTAACCTATGGATCTTCCATTTTGTATTTTTAAGAGAACTTTGAAAATTTTGCTCCGTGCAACTCAAACCTAAAGTTTTCAGTTTGGACCCTTTTTTCGGTGGCTTATGTGGATGTTGTGTTGCTGATTATTTTACGTGTAAAAGAGTGTTTTCAGACAATCATGTTACAAAAATAAAATTTAAATAATTCATGCTATGAAAAAAGTTATGACAGTTTTAAGCCGCTCTGGTAGAAAATTCTCAAAAATACCTTTAAAAATTCATAACTTCTAAACTAAAAAAAATCGCGGAACATACATGGGGTATTTTTGGATACCCCCAGGTGTGAGGAATCTAAAAAAATTTGTTGACGTCACTATTTGGACCACCATGTATAGTATTCTTTGGACGAGCTACTATTTTTTGGTTCAACCATAGGGTTCAACGTTTGTGGGTTCAACCAAGAACATTGTATGTTGTGTGGTTCAACCCATAGACAGTTTCATGGATAAGCTCTTAGATTAAAAACTTTTCGCTTACGGATCTGGGGGCACGGCGCAGTGCCCCCGCCAAGACGTGCCAAAACAGCGGCGCTACGGTAGTGCGTTTTCTCGAAGAGATTCGGCGTATTTTTGAGCGCTCATAACTTCGGTCTGAATAGCATCTATGGGCTCTTTTCAGGACAGCATTTGGTCGTCACTCTAATAAAATGTATTGTAATATAATATAATGTATTTCATAATATTGTCACGGATACTGTCAAACGTCAAACGTAAAAAGACATTCAAAAATTCGGCCGGCTCATTGACAACCTTTGTCGTCCTGTGGTCTAAAGAATGGTTTTAGTTTTACGTCAGTCGAAAAATCCATGGTTCAAATCCGATCCGCGCCAAAAATATTTCTAGATTTGAACGTTGTTAGAAATGTTCTAGACGAAACAGGGAGTACGAGTACGTTCAAGAAAGAAGGTGGGATTAGAGGAATCTGTAAGAAATAATAAAAAGACTGTCGAAAATAGGGAATTCTGGAAGATTCTGCAGGGCGGCCGGAGGGCAGTATTCAGTTTAACAGTGAACAATGCGAAACAAAAGGAAGAAAAGTACAAGTGGAAAGTAAAGTGGAACAGTGAAGTAGACAAGTGTCAGTGTAGTGCGTGACGTCATAGTGTCGTGCGTCGTGACGTCATAGCCATGTCGCGTGTAGTGACGTCAGTCACAGTCGTGACGTAGTGGACAGTGAAAGAAAGTGAATAGTGACAGTAAGCGATGTACGGGGAATATCCCTGCTAGGAGGACCCGGTGAAGTGAACCGTGCTAGGGGAACCTCTGCGAGGTGGACCGTGTGTAAGTGTAACCCAGTAAACTCCGTAAAATTGGACTTAGCTATTCTCTCCAATCCCGGAACCCGTCGCTCGTAACAATATGTTTAGCCCTGCTACTTTAGATTTTATTAATACGCAAACTTCGTGGATTTGGTCACTCACTCACTCACTCACTCTCACTGTTGATCATCAAAACCTAACAGGCACCTCCCGAAGTCCTAGAAAGCTGAAATTTGGCATGCAGACTGGGTTTAGCGTAAAACTAAAACAGAAGGAAACTAAAAAAAAAAAATTCCCCCTCCGACCCCTTAAAGGGGGGGGGGGGGTGCAAATATGTATAAGTAGGTAGGTAAAATGGTTCTAGAACCCATTCTCATGAAACTTTGCACCATTGATGAGGATTAAGGACCTCTACCTGTATAACATATCCAAAAATCCCGGATACCCGACCTTTTGTATGGTAGGGTATCATTTTCCAAACAGATTTACTGAACTAATAGTGAAAGTTACTCAGTTTGATGGTCTGAAGCACTTACCTCTGTTTGGAAAATGATACCCTTTCATTTTTCCAAACAGATTTACTGAACTAAAAGGATTGTGAGCATTGATAAGCTACTATTTAATGCGAGTCTTGGATATTTTTTACATGAAATGTTTTTGATGCTATTTTATTTTCCATACCTATAAATTATTATAGTACACTTTGTATTTTATGACCAGTTTGTTCCAAATGGTTAGTGTTCAGTTTTCTAGAAAATATTAAATAGAAGTTTTCAGCGTTTCAAATGGGAACCAAAGAACCAACAATATATTTAGACAATCAGGAGAACACGTACTACGCTGGGCAGACGCTGAAGGGGCGAATAGAATATTTTTTTGATAAACCAATAAAAGTTCGACGTAAGTGTAGGTAATATTTATTTTGGATCTAATGGGTCATACTTACTATTAGCTATTAATTATCCAATAATTTGTGATCATGATGTGTGAAGAATTTGTGTGTCCGTAACAAAGAGTACTTTTTTTATGTCCGTAACGTGTAGGTAGCTAGCGTACACATGAAAGGGATAGTACTAGGATTAGTGCCAATAAATAGTGCCTAATTAGTACCTAGGTCAAATAAATACCTACTGCCTCTGTACTTTACGAGATATCGATTTTTTTTACGTGGAGTGCGATTTTTGAATCTCATTCGCTGAGTTCAGCAGTTGAAAATGGCAAAATTACTGTAGAGATATGCATCTTTCTACTGCTGATTTGACTTACAAAACTCATACTTCAGGAGTGCGATTTTTGATAGTTAAATAAGCAGTAGAAAGATACGTATCTCCACAGTAATTTTGACATTTTCAACTGCTCAACTCAGCGAATGAGATTCAAAAATCGCACACTTGGTACGCTGGCTTGACGTCAAGGTACCGTACACATTTTCTGTGGCTAAAACGGCTTGCATTACAACAACGATTTTACACTCAAAAAATAGTGCTCAAATAGTACCTACCCTAGGGCATCCAAAATCTCATGAGACTAGGTTTTTAGGAAACGGAGATATAAATAAATCTTTTGTATAAAAAGGGATCAGGAGTGCGATTTTTGAATCTCATTCGGTGAGTTCAGCAGTTGAAAATATCAAAATTACTATGGAGATACGCATCTTTCTACTGCTGATTTGACTTTCAAAAATCATACTTCAGGAGTGCGATTTTTGAAAGTCAAATCAGCCGTAGAAAGATGCGCATCAGCACAGTAATTTTGACATTTTCAACTGCTGAACTCAGCGAATGAGATTCAAAAATTGCACTCCAGGCTAGGATTAGTGCCAATAAAACCTAATAGGTAAGTAGGTACCGCGTTTTTGTCTTATCAGATTTGAAACTTCCGCGATTTCTAGGCAAGTAGGTGTTTGAATCATAGATTCTATATATTTTTCTATAAGCCAAAACCACCACCAACTGGTCTTGTCGTGGAGGCAGACGTAGACAAAGGTGGTGTAGCAAAGTCGAGTGGGTGAATCGGGTGAATCAAACTAACGATTCAATATTCAAATTAAAAAAAAAAACGGCCGAACTGAGAAACCTCCTCCTTTTTTTAAGTCGGTTAAAAAACCGGCCAAGTACGAGTCGGGACTCGGGCAATTAGTGTTCCGTACTACCAGTTGTTTAACATGGGTCATTGATAAGCCCACTATACATTATTGACACTTACTTAGTGTTAGCGTTTTACTATTTGGGGTAATATTTCGTAATTTATTGGCAACATTTACCATTCTCAGGATATATTTTTTTGCTGTTGGTGGTAACACCGTGCATCCACATGATTGGTCAATGTACATGATTGGTGAAACGCACACCAATCATGAGCAAGCGCGCGTAAAGCTTTCGGTCATGGTGGGAACGAAACTGACGAGTTTAAAATTACAGCGGCTCGTGCATTCTTTTCTGGCGAGTCGCAGCGAACGTTTGTCTAAACAGAACTCTGTATCAGCGAAACTTGATAAGGTAATATGTACCAAATAATAATTCTGACTATGTGCAACTAAATATTCTGTGAATATAGTGTGAATTTGTGCAATTCCGTAAAGTGTTAAAAATAAATTGAATATATAAATGGAGTGTTTCCTTTCAACTCAGAAGTGGCACGAAGAAGAATATTAAATTTTTATTCTAGCCCACAAAATATTTATAGGTACTTTAACTTTATGTTCACTTTTAATTAAATTAAACGGAAGGAAAATCTCCATATTATATAAATAGGCATTGAATTGAACTAGTGCTTAAACAAAACCGTAAGTACTTTTTTCTTTGTTCTACTGGTAACTTATATGCGACCACCCGCATAAAGTAATATAAATTGTTGGTTCAGTCATTGAAATTTATCGTTCTAATTTATCCGAGTATTACTGGAAGCATGTAGTGAAAAATTTATGGGTGTTGCATTTTGCCAGGGTACCCCCTGGATATGTAACGATCCTATAGGATGAGTAATTGCATTTTGTCAGGGCTACACTCTGGAATTGTGTTACTCATCTGACAATTTTAAACCTATACTAATATTTTATAATGGGTGTTGCATTTTGCCAGGGTACTCCCTGGATATGTAACGATCCTATAGGATGAGTAATTGCATTTTGCCAGGGCTACACTCTGGAATTGCGTTACTCATCTGACAATTTTAAACCTATACTAATATTTTATAATGGGTGTTGCATTTTGCCAGGGTACTCCCTGGATATGTAACGATCCTATAGGATGAGTAATTGCATTTTGTCAGGGCTACACTCTGGAATTGCGTTACTCATCTGACAATTTTAAACCTATACTAATATTTTATAATAGGTGTTGCATTTTGCCGGGGTAATCCCTGGATATGTAACCACCTTATGGGAGAAGTAATGTATTACGCCAGGGCTACTCTCTGGAATGCATTGCTTATCCTTGCTACGTATAGTTAATAATTCCAGTAATACTCCTACTGTCCATAAAAATAATTTTGTTGCATGGAAACGTATTGTCTATGTAGTCAAAACGCGACGGAGGGAAAACAACTTTTTAAAAACTAAATCTTAAAATAAAAGACGAACAATTAATTCGATGGTCGATGTTAGACTGACTTTATTTCATCATAATTCTTACCGTCTAGACTAAACCTAAACTATAATATGCGATCTTGCACTTTTAGAGTGCAGCTGCATTAATGCTGACCACATGGCCTTGGTATAGGGTAGACTCTGTAACTCCTCCCTTCTTTAGTTCGAAATCATCCGAAGAATTATTTCTAGGGGGATGATTTCGACCTCTGAATGGTTTACATGATTTCAGATTAGAAAATCTGTATAGAGTAAATGCGAAAATGCCTATGACTAAGATTACATATAAAATTATGGTTCCTATGCTAACACTTTCCGTATTCACTGCACTATACTTATAGCTTTCACTTTCACTATTTTTCAGCGCATACGACAACATTTTTAGATTTGATAGGTCAACTCCATTTAGTTTTACAGGTTTGGCGGACCGCTGGATGTCAATTTCTAGGTTTTCAGGTAATTTCACCAGAGGAAGTTTCGGGTATTCAAATGTCCCTCTAAAGGTTTGTTCTCTAAGACAATGCTTTGCTATTTCATATTTGCATTTATCGTCAATGGTGAGCAGGTATGTGCCAAAAATTGGATAATGAAGAATTTCATTGGCGCAAGTCCTTTTGAGGTCAACAGGTGACTTGGTGTAGAGCATCCATCGATTCGTCTGAAGAGGCTGTACCTTTACATCTTCGATTTCAATAGGAATCTGAGTGCAGGCGGCTTTATTGGAATATTTCATGAGGTCAAGAATGCAGGTGTCTTCGACAGGTACTATCGTTTGTAATTCATCACACAAGTAGATTCCATCTTCGATAACTTTGCATGGCGTAGACAGCGAGTTGGCTTTCAACCCCTTTGCAATAAGGTAAGGATATTTAGGTAGTATAATTAGGGTAAGGTTGGTTTCAGGGTTGGTGATAGGTAAAGGAACAATTTTATAGTAAAAGTAAGTATCTCTTTTAACTAAAGGTATTTCCATTACAAATGTTATTTCAAAATTCTTAAAATAGGATTTTAATGTAATAAACTGTTCTATTTTAATGAGGTTTTCGAAAGTTGATGGAAATATAAGTTTATCGGTTCTTTCTATAAGTTTAAGCATTTTTACAAGGTCTTGTGGATCAATTACAGCTTGATGCAGTATTCCTATTTTACTAAATGCTATAATATTTTCAATCTCATTCAATTTTGCATAAATTATCTGGAAATTGTGTAGTAGTAAACTATAGACATGTATTATTTGGTTGATTTCAGAGATTATTAAGATTTTATTAATATTCTTGTTAATATTATTAATTTCATTGCTTAATTGTATGAGATTGTCAGTTACATTTATAGTAGAGTTTGTAAAAATTCTCATCATTTCGGTTACCAAAGTAGATTTTCTTTCTATAGAGTGCTGGCGAGATTTTAATTCTTTTATTAAATTATCATATCTGATGGCGTCGTCGTTATCTAAGTTTCCAGAGATAATTTTGATTAAAGATCCCAAAGGATTTACTAGTCCTCTTTTTTGCCTAATATGTGGTACTAATTGTGTGTATTTTTCCAAAGTAATATTCAGCATGTGGCCTACCTGTGCTTTGACGTCATTTAGATAAATTCGTAAGGATTTACTGATACTGTAATGGGGGTTGACCAATCTACTTAGTTCCTTAAACTTATTAATATTTAAATCTAAATCTTCACTAATGATCCTAACATCTAATATCTTAATTAATAACCACTTATCATAACTAACGAGCGCAGTTCCTTCTCGGACCGGGAGTACGCCAGGATTCTTCTCTATCTTATGAAGTTGAAGGGCCCGGGTCATTACTGCTTGGGTCAGAATCAGGACGAACCTGTGGAGGACGTCGAATGTCTTTAACTGGAACTTTAGTACTTCTAGCATTTGTCTCTACTAAAACTACGTTTCGCGTAACCTTTCCCTTGACCTTAGCTTTTTTGTATCGAGGTTTGCCTTTCGCGCGACGCGTATTTACACCCTTGATAAAGATTGTTTCATCTTCGTCTAGGTCAAAGTCAGTCTCTCCTGCTCTATCTTGTTGAAGTTTTTCTTTTCTAGATGTCATTCTATCGGCTAGATATTTATATAGGTAGCGAGTTCTTTTAACATGGTCCCTAACTAATTGTTGAGTGTATTCTTGCTCGAAATTCACGTTAAACTGGCTATTACTTTCCGTGTGTCCAAATGCTACCTCAAAGGGCGTAAGTCCTGTTACTGAATGTATGGTTTGATTATATGCCATAATTGCATAGGTCATAACTGTTGCTGCATCTGTGAATTTTCGTTCATATTTCGCAAGCCGATATATTTCCAATATGGTAGAGTGGAAACGTTCAATCAGCCCCATAGAGTTGGGATTATTGGGGGTGCCTATATGGATGTCCACTTTATAGAATGATAGTAATTCTTTCATGAGTTTATTATTAAATTCCGAACCAGGGTCTGAGCTAATTTTCGAAGGTACACCATAAAATGAAAAATACTTTATCAATGCTCTTGCTACTTCGGGTGTCGATCGGTCAGGAATTTCAAAAGCTTGAGCCAGTTTGCTGAATGCGTCAATAATTGTCAAGTAGTATTTGCCTTCAATAGAAAATAAGTCGATGAATAACTCCTGAAATGGTTTCGTCTGAGTCTGAGTGAGTTGTAATTTAGGTTTAAAAGGTCGTCTGTCGTACTTCATTCGTTTGCAGGTCTCACATGTATTAATAATACTGGTCACAGTCTGTTCCATGTTGTTCCAAAAATAAACGCGTTTCAGATGGGAAATAGTCTCTTTAATTCCGCGATGGCAAGTTTTACCTTGATGATACCTCATTACAATATCCTCTTGTTCCTTTTCATCAGTGATGTTCATCACTCTTTCAGTACATTCATAGAGCTGTACTGTACCTTTTCTAAATAATGCAATTACCACTTCTGAAAACTGTTTTCGGTGTTCTTTATTTTTGTAATAAATAAAATATTTAATGTTGGGTCTAATATATTCTTTGAGGAATTGCTTGATGAGTTCGGGATTATCTAATGGTAAGTGAACTGCTAGAATTTTTTGTTTTGGGTGTGGTAAGATTTTGACTGAGAGTTCATTTTTAAACCATGTATGTACTAAAATTTGGTTCGGCTTAGAGTCTATAGCCTCATGAAGTATAGGAATTCCGTCCGTGTCCATGTCTACAGCGGAATGAACAGTGTCTGTGCTGGAATTAGTCGGTACGTGAGTTTCAGAAGCTGTCATGGTGCTGCTACCTGATTGTCTTCGTGACGGAATTTCTTGGTCGTTGACACTTACAGCTGGGTCTGATGTGGATTCAAAAGGAGGAGTGTTGGGTGGACGCTTGTCAGTTTTAGGACTTTGATGTCCTAGTCTCTCTATTTCGTCAGTCAGTTCCTGTATATAGTCATTAAGGTCCTTTTCTTTGTCTCCTACATTAACGTTCATAGATCGTTGGTCGTCATCGTCATTCCCAAGAGCATTAAGTCGTATCCGTGAAAGAGCGTCCGCGTTTGCGTTCTGTTTCCCACTTTTATGTATAACTTTAAAATCATACTCGCCCAATCGTAATTTATAACGGGTCAATTTACTGTTAGGTTCCTTTAATGAGTCTAACCAAGCAAGCGGTCTGTGGTCAGTGTATATTGTGAATTTGTTGCCATATAGGTATGGGCGGAAATGCTTCACTGCCCACACTATGGCGAGAAGTTCCTTCTCAATGGTACTGTACCGTTTTTCCGAATCATTGAGGGTCCTGCTAGCATATGCGATAGGTTTGTCGCTACCGATGGAGCCTTGCGAAAGCACTGCACCAATGGCGAAGTCGGACGCGTCAGTGGTAAGTACAAACGGTTTTTCGAAATCGGGGTATTGTAACAGAGAAGCGTTGACCAAGAGCTCTTTACATTTTTCAAATGATTTTAAGTAGTTGTCATTGATTATTATTTTACTGTTCTTTTTCAGGCATGCTGTCATCGGTTGTGTAATTTTTGAAAAGTCTTTTATGAATTTCCTATAATAGCCAATGAGTCCTAGAAAGCTTTTTATTTCAGTCGTGGTTTTTGGCAATGGATAATTCAGTATGGCGTCAATTTTATCAGTATTAGGTCTTAGTCCTTCAGTGGTAACTGTGTGTCCCAGGTAAGTCACTTCTTTACATAAAAACTCTGATTTGTTTAATTGTACCTTTAGGTTAGTATCCCTAAGTCTGTCAAAAACTGTTTTAAGTTTGGTCACATGCTCCTCGAGACTTGACGAAAAGATGATGATGTCGTCGAGGTATATTAAGCAATGTATCCCCTGTAGCCCCCTGAGCACATTATCCATGGCTCTTTGAAAGGTTGCCGGTGCGGTTTTGAGCCCGAACGGCATTCGAAGGAATTCATAATGGCCAAATTGAGTCGAAAATGCTGTTTTGGGTTGGTCTTCCTGTTCAATTTCTATTTGGTGGTAACCACTCGCTAAGTCCAGTACAGAAAAATAATTACTTTTTCCCAGTTTATCAAACAAATCAGTTATATTTGGGAGCGGGTATTTATCATCGACCGTGATATCGTTCAACCGTCGATAATCAATAACCATCCTATATTCCTGCTTTCCGGTAGCATCGATTTTTTTTGGAACCAGGTGTACAGGTGCACTCCATGGGGAATGCGACTCCTGTATCACATTGTCATTTAACAATTTTGTGACCTGATTACGGATTTCAGCAGCTTCCGCTGGCGGTTGACGGTAAGGCTTTATGTATATCGGGTCTTCGTTAACTGTTCTAATTTTGTGTTTAACTTGGTTCGTAAATGTCAAAGGTAATTGTTCACTGTAAAAAATATCTCTATAGTCTGTACATAGCTTGAGAATCGTGTTACGTTCCTCGAGGTTCATGTGATCGACGCGCAATTTGGATAAATTTTGTTTTAAAATTTCGTCTCTTTCCCTATCATCTATCACGCAAGTATTATTTAATTCGAATTCATGATTTTCATAGCATTCGACACTAAGGGGCTTAGTGAATTTTATATCAAGGTGGTCATCAGAAGTATTTTGAATGACTGTTGTAGCATAACCTCGTTCGCATTTTACAAGCGCAGTAGGTGTTCTGATACCGTTTCCAAAATCAATGTAATTTATTATTGCTTCTCCGTCAATGAGGTCGACAGGAATTTTCGTGCGTGTTTCGGATCTTGGTGAGAGATGGATAGTGAAAGGTGAATTGTAAATGATAGGTATTTCTGTATCTCTTGTCCTAAGAATTTGATTTTTCATGTCAATATTCGCGTCCAGTTGTTTTAGTAAGTCAGATCCTATTAGTCCTCCGTAATTACTGTCAACTTCATATATGTAAAATCTGTGGGAGTCGGTACTTTTAAAGGTTTTCAACAAGGGTATTTCTATAACCTCAGTGTGGGCGCTTCGAGCGTGAGTACTTACAATTTCGAAAGGTTCTGTAAATTTAAAATCTGAAAAATATTTGTTAGCTATTTCAGGGCTTATGAAAGATCTAGTGCTCCCAGTATCTATCATAAATTTTGTGTCAATTTCGGGTATCTCAATATGGGGTAACTTTAAGGACCCGTGATTATTTAAATGTATTATTTCGGGGGGTTTGTCGTAGAGGCCTGTACCTGAAAATTTTCAGTTTCAGGGACTCCCTCTATGGCTAAAACTTGTTCTGAATCGACACAGTCTTCTTCGGGGTATGAATCCAAATTAAATTGCGGATTTTCATAAGGCGGATACGCCTCTGTGTATTCAAAATATTCCGGAGTGAATTCTGGTACATCCAGTTCATTTGCGTAAAACAAATTATTAGACATACGGGGAGGTATATAATTCGGTTTCGGAGGGGCCGTACGCATAGAGACGTCGTTATCATGTCTATATGGGGGTTGCTGTTGGTATGGTATACCAAATCGAAACTGGGGTTGGCCTGGTGATTGGTAATTATTATTAGGCCTGAATTGATTATTATTATTTGGCAAGAAGGGCTTATAGCCTAACTGTTGTTGTGGAATTCCAAATTTAAAGTTTTGTTGCCCAGGCATAATGGGCCTTGGTCCTTGATTTTGTGGGTTTCCGAATCTAAAGCCTTGTGGTGACGATTGGTTGGGAATGCCGAATCTGAAGCCGTGGTTCTGAGGAATGCCGAATCTAAAACCTTGGTTCTGAGGAAACCTATTTGGTCCCGAATTAAAATTAAAACCGGTATTTTGCGGCTGAGCAAATCTGAAATTTTGACCAAAATTACTATTTTGTGGAAAAATAGGTTTAAAAATTGGCATTGGTGGTGTGGGATCACTATTTTGTGGAATTTTATGTTGGGTAGAGCTTTGTTTGTGTTTATTTCGGGAATTGTACTGATTCAGGAAGTTCACTTCTTCCATAACTATTTGAAGTGCGTCTTCAAGTTTATCACAACCTTGAAGGCGTACAACACGTATCATATCCTCCGGCAGGTTGTAAAGAAATACATTTAAAGATGTATGATTATATATTGTCATTTTAGCTTCCCTTACATGAGCGTCTTCAATCAAATTTATCTTAGAAAAAAGTGTGCTTCTCACATTCTGAATCCGGTTACAAAAATCTAAGTAAGATTCGCCATGAGCAATTTTTAAACATTCCAATTCTATTGCAATGCATTCCTCTGATCTTGGATCACCGAAATGCTGAGTTAACAATTGCTTCAACTCTATCCAAGTAGCAATATCCTCGCGCTCACTTATCAGGTGCGCGGCCTTTCCTACCAAGTGACTAGTAAGTGTATGAAAAATGTAAATGTCCTGAGCAGGATTATCCAACTGTCTAAAAGAACTGATAACATACTCGCTCTTTTTTATGTATAAATTTAGCAATTTTTGATCTCCATCAAATTTCGGAATAATATCAATAAGTTCTTTGGGAATGGTACGTATTTGTTCCATTTTTATGTATAAAACCTTACATAAACTTTTAATTAAATGAAAAAACTATATTTTTAGTATTTAAAAAAAATAACACCCTGTATATAGAACGTCTATAGATTTTTGTATAGAGAACTACAACGGAGTTTAACTTAACTAAATACACAGCCAATGGAATAAGAGTAGGGACAGACGGGATAGTGAAGAGGTCTACTCACAGTACGCTGATCCCCATTTCCTCCAATTATAGCCGTAGAGATGTTTCCTTTGTCCTCCAAGTCGGTTCAACAAATTTATTTGGTTCGTAGATACCAGTTCCACGTTAAAACGTTCACGAAACACTTGCACTCAGACCGATTTAGTGTCCTCACAGGCGCAGGATTTCGTACTGGTATCCTGTCCGCAGCGCCAGTCAAAACGCGACGGAGGGAAAACAACTTTTTAAAAACTAAATCTTAAAATAAAAGACGAACAATTAATTCGATGGTCGATGTTAGACTGACTTTATTTCATCATAATTCTTACCGTCTAGACTAAACCTAAACTATAATATGCGATCTTGCACTTTTAGAGTGCAGCTGCATTAATGCTGACCACATGGCCTTGGTATAGGGTAGACTCTGTAACTATGTAGATAGTCTTCCTAGTTTATCATAAACCTGTAATGACGAAACCAACCTTCGATGTTACCAGAGAACATGAAAGAACATAAACACCTACCACTGGAAAATATAACCGATCATAATTTTTAATCTTTCACTATAAACAAACATAATAAAATTAAGTTTGTCCAGTTTAATTTGAATGCTTCTATTCGAGCTTTTCATTGACATGTAGGTAAATTAATAAACCAGAACACATCATCGAGAAGTAATTTCACCCCTAGTAACCAACTCTTTCCGTACCTACAGATGTCGGATAACGATGACCGCAGTTCAGTGGAGGGTGAGCCGGTCGGTCGCAGTAATGACGACTCGACACGGCAGACTCCACTGCGGTACCTTGCTTCAAGGAGCGAGGGAGCGGAAGGGAGTCTGGATCGAGACAGGCAAGTCCGCAAACGCTCAGTATCACGGAGTAGGGAGTTGTTGAATCATAATGAACAACAGCAATACTCTAATCGTGATTCACACTTTAATGTAAATAATAATCATAATCAACTCGATTCAAATAATGTAAATAATAAATCTGATCAAAATCGTTCAAGAACACGCCGGCGTGGGACGCCCGGACGACGAAAATCTGCTTCGCGTTCTCGCGTCTCTGTTCGTAGTCGTACACGACGAGATGTGGACTATTCAGACGACGACGTGTATGCGTCGAGGGTAGGGCGGCGTCGTCGTCGTCATCGTAGTAGCTCTGATAGTTGTGACTCTCCTGTTAGACATTTATTCAAAAGGAAACGATCCCGCGCACCCTCTCGTCATTCACGTCGTCGTTCACCATGTGAGGACGTACCAGACTCTACTCATGGCATACTTAACAAATTTTTAGATATATTAAGCAATGTAAAAGGACAATCGACCTCTAAGCTTTCTTTAACAAACGTTGTCCCAGAATTCGATCCCATGTCAAAAGATCAGACTATTATCACATGGTTAACCAAGGTCGAGGAATGTGCAGATATTTATGGCTGGGACGAACGTGAAATTATTCATTTTTCAATTCCAAAACTAACCGGTGTTGCGAAACAATGGTACCAAGGATTAAATAGTGTGCTTTATTCATGGACGGAGTGGAAAAGAAAGCTTATAGACTCATTTCCCTGTAGACAAGATTACGCGGAATTGTTAACGGAAATGTTGGCCAAGCGAGCGCGTTACGGTGAATCTCTTGAACAATACTATTATACAAAGATAAATCTTCTAAATAGATGTGGTATCGCTAATCGTAGGGCAGTAGATTGTTTGCTACATGGTGTCGAAGATCGATCGGTAAGGGTTGGAGCACAGGCAGCGCGTTTTCGTGAACCAGAAGATGTATTAAAGTATTTCAAAACCATTAAGCCTGGTAATGTAAGAGATACAGGGGATAAAAGTAATGATAAAAAGTCTGTACCGCAAGCCAGTAGTAACCGAATGAGATTAGAATCTGCTAGGAAGTTAAACAATTACACGCATATCAAATGTCATAATTGTAATGAAGACGGGCATAAGAGTTTTAAGTGCAACAAACCCCCAACTAAATGTAATGCATGCAGTAAACCTGGTCATTTAGAAACATACTGTAGATCCAAGCCGTCAAATGCCAATCAGAATAACGAACGTCGCAATGACGATGTCAAAGTCGAAAAACATGTAGCTGTATTAGATAAAACAGGCGATTCTAATCAAAAATACATATTTGAAATAGATATTAACGATTACCCGATTACTTGTCAGTTAGATTTAGGAAGTCAATGTACTTTGATCAGGGAATCTGAAGCTAAACGCCTTAAGCTGAACCCTGTCGTAGATGGATTACCTACTTTACGGGGTGTAGGTGGTCACCATGTCCATCCTCTCGGCAAATGTAATGTTGACGTAACAGTACAAGGTATTAAAGAAAATATTGAAGTTTTGATCGTTGACGACATTGCTTTAAAACATCCCGTTTTGCTGGGTCATTCATTCACCGAGAGACCTAATATTGTTATCGTAAAGACTCCTGATCAAATTGTATTTGAAAAAGCCTCAAATCATAAAATATTTTTACTGGTGAAAAGCGAAATAACCATTGCTCCTAACCAATTGGCGACTGTACCAGTAGAATCAAATACTAACTATACTGGTTCAATATATGTTAATGGCACTGTTCGGGGCTCTGTCGATAACGAGCATTACTTACTTCCGGGTGAATACAACTTAAACCTCGGATCAGGTCGTTTACTAGTACAAAATCTTTGTACCAATCCGATCGTTATAAAGAAAAGCGCTCTTTTCACTCGTGCTATTTCCATTAAAAATGAATGTAATGTTTGTTCTGTATCGTTTGATCACGACTGTCTCGATGATGCTGTACGGTGTGGTGATGAAATCACAGCGGAGCAGAAACTGACTCTACAAAAATTGCTTGCAAAATTTAATGATTGTTTTTCATCAGGACTAAAGGATATTGGCTTTACTAAGGCGGGAGAAATAGTAATAGAATTAACTGATACCCAGCCTGTTGTGTATAGACCATACCGCATGTCATACGGTGAAAGAATTTTAGTGCGCGAGATGGTTCAGGAGATGATCGATGCAGGGATCGTACGCGAATCGTCCTCGCCGTACGCGAGTCCAATTGTTCTTGTTAAAAAGAAAACTGGGGAAAAACGATTGTGCGTAGATTACAGGGCCCTAAATAAACGCACCAAGAAAGATCATTACCCCCTTCCCTTAATCGATGACCAACTGGACCGTCTCGCGGGTAATAAACTTTTCATATCATTAGACTTAGCATCTGGTTACTATCAAATTCCCATAGAACAGAATTCTCAAGACAAGACTGCCTTTGTAACGCCCGATGGTCAGTTTGAGTATATGCGGATGCCGTTTGGTTTGGTCAACGCACCGTCTGTATTTCAGAGAACAATTAATAAAATTCTATCTGAAGCTAAAATTAAGTATGCACTAGTATATATAGATGACATCCTGATTCCCGCTCGTACTTTTGAAGAAGGCTTGACCAGATTGGAAGAAGTTCTCACTCTTTTGAGACAGGGTGGACTTACCCTCAAGCTATCTAAATGCAATTTCTTTATGAGCAGCGTGGATTTCTTGGGATTCGAGGTCAATGCTAGCGGCATTAAGCCAGGGGCGAGAAAGACCGAAGCTGTCTCTAAGTTTCCGATACCCAAAAGCCAACGTGAATTGCAACAATTCATCGGATTGGCCAGCTTCTTCAGGAGATTTGTTCAGGGTTTCGCTACTATAGCGAGACCATTGACTGATCTCCTGAGGAAGGATTCTACTTGGGTATGGGGTTCGGAACAAAATGCCGCTTTCGAAAACATCAAATCCGTGCTGACTCAAAGACCTTTACTGGCGCTTTATGACCCTAAAAAGGAAACTCAAGTCCATACTGACGCCAGTAAACATGGGGTAGGTGGAATTTTACTACAGAAAGATGATGCGGGGCTATTTAGACCAGTCTCATACTATAGTAGAAAAACGACTCCCGATGAGCAGAAACTCCACTCATTCGAATTAGAAACTCTTGCAGTCGTCTCCTCCCTTAATAGGTTCCGTGTATATTTGATAGGTATGCCCTTTCAAATATTTACTGACTGCAATGCTTTGCGTACAACTTTATCAAAAAGAGACCTCATTCCTCGCATAGCGCGTTGGTGGGTACAACTGCAAGAATTTGACTGTGAAATAGAATACCGACCCGGTTCCACTATGTCTCATGTAGACGCACTAAGTAGAAATCCAGTAGGAGAAGTCATAGAGGAGCCACATGTGCTAGACGTTTTCGTAGTAGGAAGCGAAGACTGGATCACAACAGTCCAGAGTAGTGATGACGAGATAAATCGGATTAAAGAAATATTAGGTGACCCTAAATCAGAAAATATTTTGGATATTCTTAAAAATTATAAAGTAAAAAACGGTAAACTCTATAGGATTATAGGTAAAGAAGATACAGACTTGCGTTGGGTAGTTCCGAAAGGTGTAAGATGGCAAATTGTTAAAATGAATCATGACGACTTAGGGCACTTTGGCTTTGACAAAACACTAGCTCGTATACGACAAGTCTATTGGTTTCCGAAAATGAGGAAATTTGTAAAGAAATATGTCAAATCATGTTTGGAGTGCGCACGTAACAAAGATATCACAGGTAAACAATATGGTGAATTACATCCGATACCTAAGCCTGAAATTCCTTTCCATACAGTCCATGCTGACTAGTGTTGCCGAAAAATCGATAGTTTTGCTATCGATTGTTGAACGTCAAAATCATGTACCCGCTCGATAGTACAATCGATAGTATCGATAGTATCGATACTATCGATACTATCGATATCTCTTTTTATGCAATACTATTGGTAAACAGCAATACTATCGATAGCATCGATAGTTTCGATCGCTGCTAACCAATGAAGTATCGATAGTATCGATAGTATCGATAGTATTGCTCTCCAATAACGAATAGACTATCGATAGTGTCGATACTATCGATACTATCGATAGTTTTGTATTATCGATAGTGATATTTATTTCGATAGTATTGCATTCAGTATGCAAGCCAAACGTGCGCTTATTATAAAGGCAATATACTAGAAAACTGGTTTTGGTTGAACATAGCCACGTTATACATTTCCACTACCCATTATGCCTGCATACCGAATGCAATACTATTGAAATAATTATCGCTATCGATAGAGCAAAACTATCGATTGTATCGATACTATCGATAGTATCGATAGTCTATTCGATATTGGAAAGCAATACTATCGATAGTATCGATACTATCGATTGATCATTAGATGGCAGCGATCGAAACTATCGATACTATCGATAGTATTGCTGTTTACCGATACTATTGGAGTAAAAGAGATATCGATACTATCGATAGTATCGATACTATCGATACTATCGATTGTCCTATCGAGCGAGTACATTATTTCTCACCTATCGATAGCTATCGATAGACAATCGATATTTGGCCTATCGAGCGGCAACACTAATGCTGACCACTTGGGGCCATTTGTCCGTAGCAAGAAAGGAAACTGTTACCTTCTAGTTATTATAGATGGGTTTACGAAGTACATCAACATTAAACCTGTTAGGAATACTAAAAGTTCTATTTCCATTAGAGCCATGAAGGAACACATCTCTTGTTTTGGAACTCCGACAAGATTAATAACAGATAGAGGAACATCCTTTACAAGTAACTGTTTTCGGGCGTTTACAAACAAAATGGGAATAAAACACATTTTAAATGCCGTGGCCACGCCTCGTGCAAATGGGCAGTGCGAAAGATTCAATAGGACAATTCTAAGTGCGCTAGCGTCTAAAGCTGATAACAAAGATGATAAGAACTGGGATGATTATGTCATGGATATTCAGATTGGAATCAACACCACAGTTAACAAAACCACGGGTAAGAGTCCTTCGGAGCTGCTCTTTGGCTTTAACATAAATAGCGGTTCCGAGAATGGCTTGAGTGAAATAATAGATGAAACTAGAGTATCGGTTTCAGAAAATTTAGAACAAATACGTAACGAAGCAGGCAAACGAATCGTAGAACAACAAGCTAAAGACAAAACCCGTTTTGACTCTAAACGTATATCAAATCATCTATACGCGGAAGGTGACTTGGTAAGCGTAAAACGGGATGTACCTAGCGATGGAAAATCGAAAAAATTAGCGGTAAAGTTTCAAGGACCTTATCGAATTTCCAAAGTTTTGCCTAACGATCGGTTTCTCATTGAAGACACACCCTTAACTCGCAAGCGTGGCCAACGTTACGAAAATGTCGTCGCTGTAGATAAGTTAAAACCATGGCTCGTATTTAGTAGGGATCTTGAGACTGAAGATTCGGAATCTGGTGATAATACAGATCGCGAAAATAGGTAGTCTTTGACATGTTGTATTTACATACCAATTGCTATTGTGAAAACTTTCTATGTAATAATTTTAATAACATAAATAACAATAAAACATGAAACTTAAGTCCCATAATCATTATGGTACCTATATCAATTTGATGTAGTCAAATAAAAATAATTTGTATAGGAAGGTACTTAAAATTATGTCTGATTTCATAATTTGTATTACAGATTCCTAAAAAATATTAATAATCAAATCATAGCTTTAGTATTGCTTTGTTTAAGTTAATTATTATTGTAAGTACTATAGATTAAAGAAAATAATAAACAATTGTTTAAATTACTCTATTTATGTTAATTGTAAATATCAATTTAAGAAACTTATAAATAATTGCTTTATATATCTTTATTGGTGTTATCGATTTAAGAAGCTTTTTAAATATTGCCTTGTTAATTTATAGGTATCGATTCAAAAAGTTAATAATTTTGTGTAATCCCTCTATTTACACCAATATGTTTGAAATATAATATTGTGTTTATCCATCTTTTAGATAGTAAATTTCTTTGGATCTATTGCTTTATTTATTTACTCGCTGATGAACAAATAAAGCAATATTTACTTGAAGATTGTTATCGCGAAGGGACTCGCTACTTACGCAGGATGGCCGAGCTGTTAGCGTTTTACTATTTGGGGTAATATTTCGTAATTTATTGGCAACATTTACCATTCTCAGGATATATTTTTTTGCTGTTGGTGGTAACACCGTGCATCCACATGATTGGTCAATGTACATGATTGGTGAAACGCACACCAATCATGAGCAAGCGCGCGTAAAGCTTTCGGTCATGGTGGGAACGAAACTGACGAGTTTAAAATTACAGCGGCTCGTGCATTCTTTTCTGGCGAGTCGCAGCGAACGTTGGTCTAAACAGAACTCTGTATCAGCGAAACTTGATAAGGTAATATGTACCAAATAATAATTCTGACTATGTGCAACTAAATATTCTGTGAATATAGTGTGAATTTGTGCAATTCCGTAAAGTGTTAAAAATAAATTGAATATATAAATGGAGTGTTTCCTTTCAACAGTATGTGGTCCATAGTAACTGAAGATCATTTTACACTGATCTCACTGGTGTTAGTTTTTTGGGTATAGAAAAAAAACGTATCAGCACTGGTAGCATGCACACCCGTGATAGCCGTGATACGGCTTTATCACGTCTTTTATCTCGTTCTTTCGCGCGCAAAAGAACGAGATAAAAGACGTGATAAAGCCGTATCACGGCTATCAAGGGTGTGCATGCTACCAGTGCAGGTCAGTTACGACCTTTTTCCCGAACGTCCACTATGGACCCGAACGTCCACTTCCCGGTTTCAAACTATCCAAGTTAGGCCTTGTTCAAGGCGTTTTTGCATGTTTTTGTTTGATTTGAGGTGTTGCATGTGGCGGCAGCCGCAGCAGGTGATGCGGCGGTGATGCGGCGGTAGCCGCGGCGGGCGACGCGGCGGCGGGTGCCGCGGCAAGTGAAGCGGCGGTCGCCGCGGCGGGTGTAGCGGGAGAAGCGGGCGCCGCGGACGGAACCATGAACGGAAAAAACGCTTCACGCGCCGCGTCTCCTTGAATGCTGGGGCCACACTAACGGCTAACGTCAATGCCCATTGGCGCGATAATTATTGCAATAATTTTTAACGCGTTAATGTGGGTGGCTACACTAGAACAATCAACGTGAATGCTCATTATTGGCGATAAAAACGGCGTACTTGCCAAGCAAGATGGACGGTGACAGAGCTCTGCTGTATTTCATGAGTGTGAATTTTTATTATTTGAATTTATTGAATCATTACCGAATTTTGTTTTAAAAGGTAATAATTCCATTATTCGTCGCCAAGCATCACTTTGCGTTCCACGATTCTTGTAAGTTTTGAGTTTCGGATCCCACAAACATGGTTCTGTTTGCAGAATCTCAAGAAAAACAATTACTTTTTCGTTACTCCACTCCATAGCCATAGTACGTATTTCAAAACAAAAACGTGCGATCCCGTCGCTTAAATTACAAACATGTGCGATCCCGTCGCGCTCTCGACGCAAACTGACGATACATAGTGTGGCCGCTTCATCGCATTAATTCTCGCGTTAATCTCTTTGATGTACCGCCACTTGAGTTATCGCCTAACGCCAAACGGCAATGTTAACGCCGTTGTCAAATTATCGCGTTAAGTGGTGGCTACACCTACGGTTAACGTCCATTATCGCGATAATTATTGGCATTTCTCGTTAGTGTGGCCCCAGCAAGAGCCAAATTGATTTTCCCGTCATCGTCACGTTATTTCTGAAGTTCGTGATTCTTTTTCTGATTTTAAACGGCTATATTTTTTTTAAATAGAGGTGGGGACAGCAATTTATCGGATTTAAGTAATTGAAAATTTTGCTAAACAGTCTTTAATAAAAAAATTTAAAAGTATATTTTAGACTCGTATTATCATAAGCTTTGAATTGATACCCCACACCATAGGGTAGAACAATTTTTTTTTTATTTACCCTTTCCTTTCTTACTCCCCAAATTTCCCTCCAATATAAAAATACTTCCTGTCTTCGGTCTCTGAGAAAAATGCCTGTGACAGACGGACGGACGGACAGACACCGAGCTGATTCCATAAGTGTTCCGTTTTGCCAATTTTGGTACGGAACACTAAAACAGAGGTGCTGGTGTTTTTGGTTAAATAAAATAGTGTTCCGTACCTACCCAACAGGAATCAATGTGTACTTCAATGGGATGGCGCACACGGATGTTGGCGATTTTAATGACGATGCTTATGACGAAGACAAGCAGTACCTCCAGTTATCTTACAACTTACTCGGCGGCGATTCTGGTTAGTGCTTAACAGAGCTATCACAGTCCAGTGGCGCCCTCATCACATTAAAAAAGATTATATTAGAATAGCTTTTATTTCAAACACAATGTAATTTGTATATGAATAAATAAATATGAAATATGAAATATGATTTCTCACTAAAGAAAGCCTAAATTAAAAAGTGCTCAACACGAACACTTAAAGCCTTCAAGCCATTGTTATAAAATACTTTTATAGGTTCTAAACATTCCACTTTTAGACAATTTCGAATAAAAATAAAAGCGGCCGTTTTTTTTCTTTTTTCAATATTTGTATGTTTAGACCTTTAAAAAACCTATAAAAGTATTCTATGAAAATAGCTTGAAGGCTTTTGTAGTGTCCGTGTTGAGCACTTTTTTAATTTAGGCTTTCTTTATTGAGAATAGTACATTACTGCAGCGGCCAGCAACAGAGGCATTGATGGACGAACGTGTAAATGTGGGCCGAGGCGAAGCCGAGGCACACATACGTAAGTCCATCAATGCCTAGTTGCGGCCAAGGCTTGTATAGTACTTTTCTCAAACAATGCGCGGAAATTAAAACAGTAAATTTTCTCAAATAATTCGCGGAAATTAAAACTCTTTTCAAAATCAATGACGAACAACGAACAACAATTTGTTTTGTTTTTCAATAAACAGCTTTAAAAAAAAAACATTCAAAATTTTGCAATCCAGTTCGAAATTTAAATAAAACCTTTGATGAGTTACCTCCTTGGTCGCCATGTTTCGGAATAAAAGATCGTTCCATTTTTAAATTACACGACAGATATGAGTTTACTATGTAATTTATTTGGCCGCTAAACACGACAGATATGGATTTTCATACAACATTGCCGGCCGCTGCGCGCATGTATTTGGCCAGTACAGCAATTTCGATTTATCTCGAAGAAGGTTGTCAAAATAATGCTCACATTTCCAAGCATGTTTGAGAAAATATTTTTTAATGTGTTGAGGGCGCCAATGGACTGTGATAGCAAGAGTATCTATTACTATCTACATACAGTACCTACGGAGTACGGACACTCCCTGCCTCCCACCAACTTTGTACCCCACCCCCTCTATCGCCCTACAGTTTCCTCGGCTGTTAGGTAAGTAACCTATGGTGGTGAAAGCAAACGTCAAAATGGATCAGGTCAGTTACGACCTTTTCCCCGAACGTCCATCGCCCGAATTCCTTGTACGACCTTTTCCCCGAACGGGCATTTCCCCGAACGGACATTGCCTAGTATGTCCATTTACTTGTAAGGACATTTCCCCTTATGTCCCTTTCCTTTTATGGACATTTCCCCTTAGTACATTTTTTGTACTAAAATATAGAGTCGTTGTTAATATGCTGACAATTTTTAAGGGAATGATCAGATCATCAAACTGAACAATTTTCTCTATGGAACCAACATCGAATCGCGAAAAAAAAAATCAGATCGTCCTTACAAAATTGCATTCCTACTCGAACCAAATGTATGGGACAGCAGATTTTTTTTCGCGATTTCGATGTTGGTCCCATAGAGAAAGTTGTTCAGTTTGATCAGACCTTCAAACTGAACAACTTTCTTTATCCCCTTAAAAAAGTGTCAGCATATTAAGAAGGACCCTGTATATCGATTTTCAGCCCTGTAAAAATTGTTGGAAAGTAAAATTAATCTTTAAACACCTACCCATCAAACTGAACATCTTTTACTATGGGAGCAAACATGTCAGGGCAAAAAAAAAATCAGCCGTTCCATACATTTGAGTCGAGCCAGTATTGCAGTATTAATGAAGCAGCTGGTTTTTATTTCGTGATTTCGAAGTTGGCTCCATAGTGAAAGTTGTTCAGTTTTATGTTCTGAAGCACCCCCTTACGTAAGGGGAAAAGTTCGGGAATATTAATTTCCCCTTACGGGCATAATTGCCCGTTCGGGGAAATGGCTGTTCGGGTAAATGTCCGTTCGGGGAAAAGGCCGATCGGGAAAATGGACGAAACCGGGAAGTGGACGTTCCGGTCCATAGTGGACGTTCGAGGAAAAGGTCGTAACTGACCTGATCCGTCAAAATGTTTCGATCGCCAATTTTCAAATCCATACATTCTGTAATTTCTACTATAAGCGTCAATAGAATGTCACTTTGTGTAGGTACCCCATAATAATAGATCATCTGGGTACTATCGCGGACTTTTCCGCCTGACCACCACTAGGCTCATTTTTGCTTGCATACTAAAAAATAAAAGCGATGTCTTACCCCCTTACTTACCCCGCCCTATTGATGAATAGACCAATTAATAATAGTTTCTAAACAATATATTTTGGGCGAAATTATGAGATTTTTTTCTTAAGTTGTCAGGCGGAAAAGTCCCCGGTAGTACCTAGAAGTCTGTGGGGTACCTAGACAAAGTGACATTTGATTGACGGCGACGCTATGCTAGTAGAAAATACTGTGGTAGAAACAACGATATTTAATAAAGGTTCTTATTCTTAGGCGGTGTCCTATTGCCATCGCACGCGCGATGGTGCGATGCGATGTGATCGTACTGATGGGTAATTCTCCGAAATTTTTCATATTTTCAAATTTTTCTATGGAAAAATTTCAACGATTTGTAAAATTTCGGAGAATTACCATCAGTACGATCACATCGCATCGCACCATCGCGCGTGCGATGGCAATAGGACACCGCCATAGGGTGGTAGAAACGACAACATGGTGGTGAAAGCAAATTACGTCAAAATGTTACGATTGGCAATATCAAATCCATATATTCTGTCATTTCTATTAGCGTCTACGCCAGTAGAATATCACTTTGTCGTTTAATTAAACGTTGTTTGCATAGGTAAGGAAATAGCCATCCCAGCCGGCAAGCAAGTGTACAACTTCGAATGTGCCCTGCCCCGAACGCTACCCTCATCCTTCGAGGGCGGTACCGGGTACGTGAGGTACACCTTAATGGTGACCTGCGACAGACCCTGGAAGTCCGACCTGGTGAACATGATGGCGTTCACTGTCCTCCAACCTTTGGATTTGAACCGCGATCCATCTAATAGGGTAACAATTTGTTTATTAATAGTTTTCTTTTAATTAACGAGCCGTGTGGTTCCGGTTTGGAATGGACCTCGACTCTCGATTCTCCAACTATATTAATAAACAGAAAGCTTTAAAAATAGTTGTAGCAATGTTTCTGATCACCACGGAAAGGATTACGATTGTGAGTTTATATAATTGTGTATTTTTTATTTATTTTCGGAAGATTTACATGAGATAGTCGGAGATAGTCATGATTACGGACGGTCTAACGACGCGCGCAGTGTGTGTGCAATAAAAAAGGAGAATGTAATTCGAGCGAACGCCACGCCCTCACACCAAGACCAGCAGAGCACCCGCCTCCCCGCGTCCACCCGTGCCGCGCCTTTACACCGCTTCGGAGCCCGCTCACGTCCACGACTCCTCAGCAAGTCGTCAGGACTATGGGCCCCTCCTCAAGCCCCCCGGAAAACCACACTACCGGCGGATAGGTCGCTCACCGGGCCTCCCCTGACGGGGTCCCACTCGGTGGGCTCGACCTCTCCGGCAGAACCACAAGATCGACCACTGCAACTGGAGCCTGCACACGATCGTGTGTCCTCCGCAGCACCCCCCCGGACTGACCCCACTGCCGGTCTACCCCCGACAGCTGCACCCCGGACTGACGTCACTGCCTCATATCTATGCTGCGTCGCCGTAACATTCGAAATCCCTTCATTTTGACGTTTATCCTCTACACTAAACTGCGCGACTAAGTGCCTGCATGGCAATTACCTTGCTTTAATATTGCCATTTTGGAGCGAGGGCAACGAATCTACCTATAAAAACATCTTAGGGTGCAATATTATTTTTTAACTTTTTAGTTTTTATGATGATGATGATGTAGCCTTTTGTTCCGAGCTGGTTCCTTCTTTGTTTGGTCTTGTGGTTTATAAAATGTCCCTTAGCTCGGTGTGTCGCTTGACATAGGCCTCCTCCAACTGCTTCCATTGCTCTCTGTCTGCCGGGACTCTTGTCCAGTACGGTCCCAGGGTCAGGCGAAGATCATCCTCGGATCTCCTTAATGGACGCTTCCGTTCTCTTGTACCATCCCTCGGATACCACAACGTGACCTGTTGGCTCCACTTGTTCGCTCTGCACCTTAACATGTGTCCTGTCCAGCCCCATTTTAGATGGTCGATTCGAATGAGTATGTCAGGAAGTTTGGATTTCTGTCGTATCTCTGTTGAGGTGATTTTGTCGCTGAGCTTTATTTCCATCATACTCCTTTCCATTGAGCGTTGGCACTTGGCAAGTTTTTCACGTTGGCTTTGGGTGAGCGACCAAGTTTCGCATCCATATGTCAAACATGGGAGGATGCATGTGTTGAAAGTTTTTCGTTTAGTGGATATACTCAAGTCTTTGCTTTTCGTTATTTCCTTGAGAGACCAGTATTTCTTCCAACCGCAAGCAATTCTTTTGTTTACTTCCTTTTCCATCTGGTTCCTAGGTGATATTATTTGTCCTAAATACACATACTCATTGACATATTCGAGCTTTTTCCCTTCCAGGGCCTCGATTGCGCTGTTTTATACGGTTTTACCGTTCGGACGGAACGTTTATGGCTTTGGTTTAGTTTTGGTTTAGATTTGGTTTAGCTGATGTAAAAATACTATCGCGCTATTTTTTTCTGAACGGTTGAATCTTTGATATCACCAAAGCAAAACCAAAACGATCGATTGTGCGTGCACCTCCATACACCTCGATACACCACTCCATAGCTCCATACACCTCTCCATACACCTCCATACACCTCTCCATAGCTCCATACACCTCTCCATAGCTCCATACACCTCTCCATACACCTCCATACACCTCCATACACCTCCATACACCTCTCCATACACCTCCATACACCTCCATACACCTCCATACACCTCTCCATACACATCCATACACCTCTCCATACAACTCTCCATACACCTCCATACACCTCTCCATACACCTCTCCATACACCTCTCCATACACCTCTCCATACACCTCTTTATACACCTCTCCATACAACTCCATACACCTCTCCATACAACTCCATACACTTCCATACACCTCTCCATACACCTTCATACACCTCTCCATACACCTCTCCATACACCTCTCCATACACCTCTCCATACACCTCTCCATACAACTCCATAGACCTCTCCATACAACTCCATACACCTCCATACACCTCTCCATATACCTCCATACACCTCTCCATACAACTCCATACACCTCCATACACCTCTCCATACACCTTCATACACCTCTCCATACACCTCTCCATACACCTCTCCATACACCTCTCCATACACCTCTCCATACACCTCTCCATACACCTCTCCATACACATCCATACACCTTTCCATACAACTTTCCATACACCTCCATACACCTCTAGATACACCTCTCCATACACCTCTCCATACACCTCTCCATACACCTCTCCATACACCTCTCCATACACCTCTCCATACACCTCTCCATACACCTCTCCATACACCTCTCCATACACCTCCATACACCTCTCCATACACCTCCATACACCTCTCCATACACCTTCATACACCTCTCCATACACCTCTCCATACACCTCTCCATACACCTCTCCATACACCTCTCCATACACCTCTCCCGACACCAACTAAATCAAAAACGTTCGTTGGACAGCGGTCGAACGTTACGCCAACGTATCTTCCGAAAAAAAGCTAAATCGTTACCGTTAATATAATTTGCGCGATACGAATTGTGCGTAACGTAACGTTTTTGGTTGTGGTTTTGTTTTGGTAGTATCGTTGAAAGTTAGGGCGATTGAGGCCCAGTTCAATGTCCACTTCTGTGGAGTTTGTCATCAATTTAGTTTTATTTGTGTTAACTACAAGACCAGCTTCCTTGCTTTTGTATGCCAGAGTTTCTACCATTTCTTGTAGTACCTTCGGATTACTCTCTAGGATAATGAGATCATCTGCAAATCTTAGATGGTTTAGTCGGTTTCCATTGATGCTAAGGCCGTAATCGTCCCAATTTAGTCTCCTGAAGATATTTTCAAGTACTGCAGTGAATAGTTTTGGGGAGAGGGGGTCCCCTTGCCTGGCGCCTCTCTTTATGGGAAATTGATCTCCAACGATTTCTAGTTTTACACTACTTTTGCTAATTATATAAATGTTTTTGATCATATCTATGTAGTGCCGGTCCACTCCTTGCTGTCTTAGAGTTTGCCATATATACTCGTGACTGAGACTGTCAAATGCCTTTGCGTAATCTATAAGTTTTTATGAAGGCGGTTTTAATTTTTTTGTATCTTAAAGATACTTACTTTGTCAGGAGCCGATCCACATGCAGATGGAAAAGACGTTCTACTGCATGTGCTGCACTTCGCTTCCAGTGAGCGTGGACGTGCGAGTTCCCGTGTCCGGCTTCTGCCCCGGGCAGGTCATTCCCGTGCAGGTCGACGTAGAGAACAAGAGCAACGTCCAGCTGAATCTCGTGAAAGTGTCCCTTATGAAGGTCAGTTTTATTTTGTCAGTGTCAGTGTGACCTGGGCCAGATCAAAACGAAAGATTCGGATTTTCAGCGTGGCCCGTGTTGCTACTGCAACAGGTAGCCCTGGCTCACTGTGCACTGTAGGCATAAAAAGAAAAGCCTGTGCCTAAATATGGCGCCTTTTTTCTTTCTTTAGCGCGGCCATCAAAATAACGTTAAAAACAACACTTGTTATTGCAAATATCTCGGAACTCAGTCCGAACTGAGATATAAAGGCTTGAAGTGCAGGTAATGGTACAATTTTCAACTTCAAGCTTTTATATCTCCGTACGGACTAAACTTAGGGATATACATGTTAATAAGTTTTGTTTGTTACATTATTCTTAAATAAAATATTCAAGTTTGGTTGCTGGCCGCGCCAAAAACAAAGGCGAAAAATAGGGCGCCAACCTTACATACAAAACCCGCATTGTCTTTTCGCGGTGCCTAACTATCAATGGGGAAACCTTATACATTTTGCGTCAATTTTGCGGTTCTCGCTGGGTGGTGTGGTGACATGGTGGTAACTACACCGGTTCAGTGTAATATTTCCTTTTGCGTCGCGATGCGCAAACGATTCAACTTGGCACGCATTATTTCTCTTAAATATATTATATCAACTTTAGTGCGCGTTGTATTGATTCTGTACCTCGGGCTGGTTGTCATACACAGTAGGTCTACAAAGTCACAAAGTCTCCCTCAGAAAGGTCAATGTGACCTCATCAAGTTCTAACTCAGGAATATCATTGTGACCAGTGGCGGTAGATACTGCCCCGGGTAGATCACAATAGTAGATGGATTTAGAGAAAATTGTAAATTCCCACAATCCTCATTTCTGGCAACCCTTTAATTTCCGAGTTATGTCTCGCAGACGGTAAAATACAGAGAAAAAAGAAGAAGGTTGGAAAATGAACAACACGAGTACTTAAACGTTGTGACGATACAGGAGGGCCCCGCGCCGGGCGGCACCACCAAGCACTGGGAGCTGGAGCTGGAGATACCGAAAATAACCCCCACCATGACCAACTGCAGCCTTATCAGGCTGGACTACATCTTTGGTGTACGTTTAATCTCCTTTATTAAGGCCCACCACATACATACGGAATCCTGTAACGGAATCCTGTAACGGAAACCTGATGAGGAATTCCGATTCAGGATTTCGGATGCAATCCATACACATAGGTACCTGCGTTTTTTTCCGCCCCGAATAAGGCCTACCTACCACATACATCCGGATTAAACCAGCATGGGTAGCATGCCATCCCGCGATAGTCGTGATACGGCTATATCACGTCTTTTATCTCGTTCGTTTGCGCGCAAACGAACGAGATAAAAGACGTGATATAGCCGTACCACGGCTGTCTCTGGTTGGCATGCTACCCATGCTGATTCGAAATTCAGTGTTGCCGCTTTCAGGAACTTTTTCACTAGATCTAGTGATTTTTTAATGTCTTAGGTGGCATTTTTTAAAGATTTACAGTCATATCACACAAGCTATTTTTGAGAGTAGGCGTTGACGGAACGATACCGTATCGTGACCGTGCAGTTGCGACGTCGTTACGGTATAGTTACGAAATCGCCTACGCTCAAAAATCGCTTGTGTGTTAATAGTTCATGCCATTTCGTATGCAGATTATGTCTAATGTTAAAACTTCAGGCCCACCGTAAGCGGGCGTACAAGGCGTGCACCGCACGCGGGCGGCACGTCCAAGGGGGCGGCAAATCATTTAAACCTTATTAAAATTAATAAAACCTTACATAAATAAATATAGTATTGTTGAACTGTGGTTGCTCGGAATGCAAATATTATACGCTGCGCGAATCTGTAAATCTGTATGCATTTGATAGTTTTGTGGAATAATTTGCGAAATGAAGAAAGAGCAAATAACCTAAACTATTATAAAACTTTAACAGAAGTGTGTTTGTACAATGAAGATATTTAGGTACAAGAAATAGATTATGATACGGTTTTTAGGCGTCCCTGACTCCAAATCAACCTTTTTTTGGCCGTCTGTTTGTCAGTTTATTTATGTATTTGTTTGTTCGAGCATCACGCAAAAACTACTGAACCGATTTTAATGAAACTGCCTTTTATTTGATAGCTTTATCATTTGACTTAAAATCTGGCCTCAGGTCTCAGTGATTTTTATAAAAGTTTTCTTGTTGACAGGTGGAGTGTGTGTTTCCCTCTACCTGCTTACACGGTGTCCTGGGGGACAGCAGGAAAGTAACTATAGGCACGGTGCCGCTCGAGGGCTGAGTCCCCCGCCCTCACCGGGCCAGCCTAGCAAAAGCGCATGGACCGCAGTATATTGAGCCCCCAAGGCCCATGGCAGTAGAGGACTTAAAACACAAGTTTTCGACCTTAGGGTGCTGCGCTGTGCTAAAATTTTGAATGAAAAATTTCAAAGCTTTATGTCTTCGTAATTACTTATACCTACAGGGTGTTTGGTGCATCGTTGGCCAAATTGAAATGTTGGATAGGAGGGTTCGTTGGCTATCTTGCGACGTCCCCAATAAAAATTCCTTACAACGTTTTTTTTTTATTCAAGCTTAAATGCTGACTTTCGGACTTTTTTGAGAAAACCACTAAAATATTCACCAAAAAAAATCCACGATGCGGAATTTTTTTTCGGGGAAGTGGCGAGATAGCAAACGACCCCTCCTATCCACCAATTCAATTTGGTCAACGATCGATGCACCAAACACCCTGTATTATAAATTGCAAATGTTATTTGTGACGCGACATCTATATTTTCGAAACAATTTTTCCATTATACTCTTATATTATATTCTGTGACAAAGTTACTTATAATGCCGTCTACGCGTATTGTGCGTCAAACTTTTATGGACTGAAACCACCGTAAATTTATGTATTTTGTAACTTGTTTATAACATTACCTATAATATCAAAACTAGAAGCAATACAGGTTCACATCCATAGGATTATTATAATAAAGTGAGTAGTACCACAGTATAAGAAAGAGTATCTATTACTACATACAGGGCTGCGTTCCAAACCTATGCCCCAGGGTGCACCACAAGCGAAACTTTTCGGACTAACGCCCGTTCAGGATATGGGTTGTCATGCTACCCATGCAGAGCCTCGGTGAAAAACGTTCTACCATAGAGCGAGTTGAAAAATCAACCGCGCCCAAAGGTCGTGAACGCAGCCCAGTACTTGTGTATAATCATTGTCATTCATTGTATATTTACTCTATGCCAGTACGGACACTCCCATCATTCTAGTTTGCCCTCGCTCAGTATAGCAATTCGCATGCCTACCTCCTCTTTTAAATTTTTGCATGTGTATGAAATAGTAGAGTTCCTGAAGGTTTTTGTTTCGGAACCCGTCAAAATTACTCCGATTTCTATAATTTTTTTTTAAATGAAGGTTATTTAAAATACTACAACCTTTACAGTTTAAAAATTGACGCTTTTTTTTCGTATAGAAATCTTTGAGCCAGTGCCAGTGTAACTTTGAAACTATATAGCATAACGGAAATCTGATAAACAAGGATATTAGTTTCTAGATCGTGTTAAAAAAAATCATTAAATTTATTTGGTTAAATTTCAAAATAGAATCAAACTTCGTTTGTATGGAGCGCGCTCATCAAGCAAGGGCGGATCCAGGATTTCATAGTGGGGGGGGGCCCTCGGCCGACTCAGGCCACGTATTAAGATATAAAAAAATTAAGTTAGAGACACAGACCCAAAACGTCTTTTATACATACATAGAAAACTAAAACAATCAGCCCCGGATCTAAGATTTTTCCGAAGCAGGGCAAAAACAATGAGATTGAGGCGCCGGGCCCGGGCCTCCTCTACAAGAGTGTAGCAATAATTTTTTCTTAGGGAGGCCAGGTCCAGGTTGAGTGGTTGCGATAAAACGTTTAACATAGAGCGAGCGAAGCGAGCTCGAGATTTTACTGCAATATGATTAGGTTGAGTCAGAAATTCGCAATATGATCAATATTTCACTGAAATATAATGAGATGACTGCAATAAGATCTTAAAGCAAGAGCGAGCGAAGCGAGCTCGAGATTTCACTCCAGTATAATGAGACGACTGCAATACGATCTTAAACCGAGAGCGAGCGAAGCAAGCTCAGATTTCTTCACAGCAATATAATGAGATGACTGCAATGAGATCTAAAACCAAGAGCGAGCGAAGCGAGCTCGAGATTTTACTACAATATGATTAGGTGGAGTCAGAAATTCGCAATATGATCGAATTCTGCGATAGGTAATTTCAATACAAGAAAAAAACCAAGAGCGAGCGAAGCGAGCTCGATATTTCACTGAAATATAATGAGATGACTGCAATAAGATCTAAAACCAAGAGCGAGCGAAGCGAGCTCGAGATTTCACTGCAATATAATGAGACGACTGCAATACGATCTTAAACCAAGAGCGAGCGAAACAAGCTCAGATTTCGTCACTGTAATATAATGAGATGACTGCATTAAGATCTAAAACCAAGAGCGAGCGAAGCGAGCTCGAGATTTTACTGCAATATGATTAGGTCGAGTCAGAAATTCGCAATATGTTCGAATTCTGCGATAGGTGATTTCAATACAACAAAAAAACCAAGAGCGAGCGAAGCGAGCTCGATATTTCACTGACATATAATGAGAAGACTGCAATAAGATCTAAACCCAAGAGCGAGCGAAGCGAGCTCGAGATTTCACTGCAATATAATGAGACGACTGCAATACGATCTTAAACCGACAGCGAGCGAAGCAAGCTCAGATTTCGTTACTGCAATATAATGAGATGACTGCAATGAGATCTAAAACCAAGAGCGAGCGAAGCGAGCTCGAGATTTTACTGCAATATGATTAGGTCGAGTCAGAAATTCGCAATATGATCGAATTCTGCGATAGGTAATTTCAATACAACAAAAAAACCAAGAGCGAGCGAAGCGAGCTCGATATTTCACTGAAATATAATGAGATGACTGCAATAAGATCTAAAACCAAGAGCGAGCGAAGCGAGCTCGAGATTTCAGTGCAATATAATGAGACGACTGCAATACGATCTTAAACCAAGAGCGAGCGAAACAAGCTCGAGATTTCGTCACTGCAATGTATGAAATCAGGAGCGAGCGAAGCGAGCACGAGATTTTTTTGCAAAATTCTCAAGTCGATGCAATATTTTAAACCTGCCTTGTTCCCCGGTTTGCTGTTAAATCTTTAGGATTATATTATGTGTATAATCCTAAAGATTTCTGACCACAGCCTTGTTTTAATTATTGTACCTACACAGGTACAATAATTAAAACAGAAACATAGAGCGAGCGAAGCGAGCTCTTGTTTTCTCCGCTCTACGAATAGGTTATGGACAGAGCTCAATCATTCTATGCCCTAGTAAAGTGCCGTCATTACTCAGCCTCGAAATTCAATGCAATCCGCAGAGGTCCGTGGGGCATGGCCCCCTGGGCCCCCCCTGGATCCGCCCTTGTCATCAAGGTTTATTCGTCAGCCAACAGTCAGCCAATCTCAATTAAAATTGCCTCAATGCGAAGAGAATGTCCTGTTCTTACATGAATTCGCGAGTTGTGAAGCATTTTTTCTTAAAATTTTTATTTTTTGGGTTACAACTTTTTACTTGACTGAGAGCGTCAATTATTAAAGTATAAAGGTTGTAGTATTTTAGATTACATACGTTTTAAAAAAATATACGAAAATCGGAGTAGTTTTGACCGGTTCCGAAGCAATAGAACATTTTAAAGCTACAGGTATTCGGTTAAAATGACAGCTAAGTGTCCAAGGTGTGGCAGTAGGTACTACAGTTTGCATTTATTGAATATTTGCTTAATCTAAACTATTATAAAACTGTAACAGAAATGTGTCTGTACATTGAAGATATTTACAAAAAAAAATTACGACATGGTTTTTACCTGAAGTGCGATTTTGAAAATCATACGAGTGACTTGGCAGTAGAAAATGTCAAAATTACTATGGAGATTATGCATCTTTCTACTGCCATTTCGCTCGTATGATTTTCAAAAATCGCACTTCTGTCCCTGATTCGGATATGGTTTTTAGGCTTCCCCGATTCCAAATCACAAATTTTTGGACTTTTTGTCTGTCTGTTTGTTTGTTTGTTTGGTTATTTGTTTGTTTGTGTGTTTGTTTGTTCGAGCATCACGCAAAAACTACTGAACCGATTTTGATGAAACTTTTTTTGTTTGATAGCTTATGATTTGACTTAAAATCTGGTATATAGTTTATGCGGACGAAGTCGCGGATAAAACCTCGTAATTGTTTAAATCTAGTCAATGTCTAGTAATTCATATCGATGGCTGTGGTTTGTTAAGGCTCCAACATGCGCCAGTGACCTTGCGCGAATGGGCGGAGCTTATTCTCTCTCCCCGCACCACCCGCATCGCGCTCACGATACGTAGATACACCATAGACGTGGACATGTGCCGGCACCTTAGACACGCCACGCGCCGTGGTCACAGAAAGAGTATTTATCTATTACTCCGTGGGCGTCGAGTGGCCAACATTAGCAGTGCTCGGCTAGAAATTTACCATAAACTTATATGTACGCACGGCGACACATCAAGCTACCCAAAACCAAAATAAGCTGGCTGCGCGACGTTATACATTACTATGCCTACGCGCGGCCAGCTTATTTTGGTTTTGGGTAGCTTGATGTGTCGCCGTGTGTACATCAATAATTATTCTTTCTGAGTTTTAAACTTGAAAGTTGTGTTTATTATTACATCCTACTTTAACACTTACCTTTAGTTTTATACCTCTGACTAGTCCCTCAGGGAATATAGTCGTGAGCATATGCATGCATGCATTATACTTTAATCATTTTAAGTATTGCACCACACTAAACATTAATTTTGAAATTAACTTATTCATAAAAGCTTAAAAAAACCCGGGTCACAACATTTATAGTCTAGTAAAAATACAGTTTTAAGATTGCACTAAAGACACTGTAGTAGATACTTTTATTTTATTATAGACTTTTGTCAAAATTTCGTGGTAAATAAAGGGACTCCGAGAAATACCTTTAAATTTATATAAATGTCCAAAGGACATGTACATTTCTGAAAATGTTTCGTCGTGCAGACCCGAAAAGAGACCGTTAATTTAAGGAACATTTAGTTTGGGAGGTAGGGGACCATTGGGCAGTCGGGAGGTTTGGGCACCACCTCATAACTCGAGATTTATAGTCGATTTTTAATTTTGTTTTCTATGGCAATTTAGTTTAGTTAATTATTAATGGCCCCACTGCTCAACCAAATATCATCAGTGATTTCGTTCATTTGCCAAAGTTATATGCGATTGATGGTTTTTTGAGTGCCAAATTAAGTATTTTGTCGTGATTTTGAATAAAATAGCAAAGCAATCTGAGAGAAAGTGTATGTTTCTTTGTATATGTCTGATTATATGTTTATCAAAGATTGTATTAACCAGTACCTAGAGTTTAAAAGGTGCCCAAGCGACCCGACCATTGGGAGGTATGGGCACTTTTAACAGGGTTTGGAAATTATCTTGTAACTTTGTGACTGATTACAATTGGGTAACTGTTCTTCACAATAATTTGGGCCAAATATATGTGCCATTGCCACTTAACAATAATTTCAAATCGGTAACCTTTTTGTTAAAAAGTCCCGGGGCTACAAGTACTATACGAAGTTAACTAGAACTTTTTTTTTTTCGTTCGGTTGTGCTTGTGATTAGTAATGTCGTTCCTTACAACAATAACAAAACGGCAATCGGTATAATCTTTTGGTAATTTAAAATTCCCCGGGCTACAGTAGGTACTAGTGTCAAAGAGATAGGAAGTACTACGTACTAGTATGCAAAATCTTTAAAAAAAATTGCTAAAAAAATATTGATTTTATTTCACAAATTCCAAATTTTCATACCAACTAACCCAGTCCTCCTGTAGTAACTGTCAACCAGCAGGTAATTTTTGGATCAGAAAGAACTAAGAGCACCTTCAAATTTGCAGCAGAGTATCGCGGTATAATAAAAAATAAAATTACGTCGGCAACAGCGCCAAATTAGATTTTTTTGTGATCTAAAAATGCTTTTGGTAAACACTGTTTTGCAAAGTTACATATTATTATAGGCTTCAAACAGGGAGTAAATATTTTTGACCAGTTACATCGAAAACATTGAGAAATGTAAATATTATTTTTCAACGTAAAACCCACTACGACATGTTTTTAGGGTCCTTTTTTTTATGTTTGATAGGTAAACATTTGAACCCAATCTCACCTGATGTTGAGTGATGATGAGGCCGAAGATGTAGCATGCTTACCTAGACAGATGCCTATTCACTCTAGCCTTGAAGAGGCCCAGGTTGTATTGCTCAGGGAACAGGTCCGCAGGCAGGGCATTCCACTCCTTAGCCGTGTGCATTATAAAAGAAGAAGCAAACTTCTTCGTGCGAATTGCTGGTAGGTCAACGACATAAGGGTGGAAACCCAGTCTGCGTCTCGTCCCCCGCAGATAAAAGGGAGACGGTGGTATCAGATCGTGTAATTCAGTCGCACACTCTCCTAAATGTATCCTATAAAAAACAGACAGACAGGCTACCTTGCGACGATGCTCAAGACTTTGTAGCTTCGCCACCGAGGTTGGATCACCTATGAGCTTCCTGGCACGCCTGTCGATTGAGTCTAGCGCGGTCAGCTGGTATTGGGCAGACCCGTCTCAGAGATGGCAGCAGTACTCCATACACGATCGGACTTGTGCTTGATAAAGTTGTAGAAGCTGTCCCGGAGTAAAGTACCGTCTGACCTTCGAGAGGACGCCCAGTTTTTTCGCTGCGGTTTTCGCCATGGACTCAATGTACCGTCCGAAATTCAGATCGGACGATATGTTAATGCCAAGGAGCTCCAGGTGATCAGCTATCGGTACGGACACATTTCGGAAAGTCGGAGTCAAAGCAAAGGGACTCCGTTTTGTGGAGAAAAGGCACGCCTGTGTTTTGCTTGCGTTGAAACTGACCCGATTAGTATCACCCCAGTCGGACACAGATTCAAGGGCCAAGTTTATTCGCTGCACCATGGCCTCTCGACAAGACTGAGTAACGTCCAATTTGACCCCTGCACCGGACAGATATCTGTCAGCAACAGTGCTGTCGTCTGCATACCCAAAGGTTCCGGGCACAAGCATGACGTTTATATGCAGCAGAAATAAAGTGGCTGACAGAACTGACCCCTGAGGAACACCGGCATTAATAGCCATTTGATCCGATGAGTATCCATCAATGACTACTCGAATGGCTCGTTCTCTCAAGAAGTCAGCTATCCAGTTGCATAGCTCAATCGGAATTCCATATGATGGAAGCTTGCTTATAAGGCTTGCATGCCAGACCCTGTCAAAGGCTTTGGATATGTCAAGAGACACGGCAAGTGCCTCCCCGTATCTCTCGACAGCCTCGCTCCACAGATGAGTGGCATACACAAGAAGATCCCCCGTGGACCGTCCTGGGCGGAACCCATACTGACGGTCACTGAGGAGGTCGTTATGTTCCGGGTATGCCAGGAGCCGGTTGTTAAGTACACGTTCCATAGTCTTGCAGAGTATGGAAGTGACTGATATTGGTCTATAGTTGACAGGGTCGGCACGACTGCCTTTTTTGGGCACGGGGTGCACGTTGGCAAGCTTCCATGACCTTGGGACTACCGCAGTCTTAAGTGAGAGGCGATAGAGGCGTGTTAAAACAGGAGACAACTCTGGAGCACAGGTGCGTAGGACAATCGCTGGGATTCCGTCGGGTCCGCTAGCCTTGTTCACGTCTAGAGAACGCAGGATTTTAAGAACCTCTTTTTGGCGAATGTGAACTGATGCCATTGAGCATTCAGTACGAGGAATGGTAGGTGGTGTTTTATCTGAGTTCTCCAGATGCGAATTCCCGGCAAAAAGATTAGCAAATAAATTTACTTTCTCCTCCGCCGAGTGAGCTAGCGATCCGTCAGGTTTTATTAGCGGTGGCAGGGAGGGACGGCCGAAGTTTGCTTCCACCGCTTTGGCAGCCGATCAAAACGCTTTGCTGCCAGCTGGATAAGAGGCAAGCTTGGCCCCTATACGACCTATATGGTCGAACCGGGCTTTTCGCAACACCTTTTTGCAAGATTTGGCGGCTTTGTTGTAAGCTTTCTTCAGTTTTTCTGTGTTCGGAGCTTTCTGCTTTCGAGCATCAGCCCAGGACATATACACTGACTGTTTCTGCACCTCAGCACGAGAACAGTCAGCGTTGAACCATGGGCGAGCTTTGGCGCCGGTTGACACGTCAGAGTACGGAATAAAATATTCCATGCCCTGACGTATCACTTCGGCAACCGCAGTCGCAGCGCTCGACGATTCCCCTGAAGAAAAGCAGGTTTGCCGCCAAGGATAGGAAGCAAAGAAGTGTCGCATCTCGTCCCAATCTGCTGACCTGTATCGCCACACCCGTCTCTTACCACAATGGCCCTGATCAGGTGGGGAGTATACGGATACAGTTTTCACCAGACAGTGGTCGGAGGTACCTAAAGGGGCACATACCGACACAGAATATCTGTCTGGATCAGTTGTCAGCAGAAGGTCCAAACAGTTGGCCGTGTGAAAGTCAACGTCAGGTATCCGTGTGGCACAATTGACCAGCTGGCTGAGATCTAGCGATAGTGCAAGTTTGCGCGCCTCTCGTCCAGCGTGATCGGTCTTCTGGTAGGGGAACAGCCATTCTTGATGGTGAGCATTAAAGTCAACCAGAAGGGTCAGTTGCGCCACAGGATACCTTAGCTGAGCCTCCTCAGCCGCCTCTCCAAGATAGTCGAACAACCTAGTTGTCTCCTGATCTCCACTGTGCGAACGGTAGACACAGGCGTAAACAATTTGTTCGACACCTGTTTCCACCGGTATCCACAATACTGAGAAAGAAGGGTCTTCAAGGTTTTTGAGACGCTTGATGCAGATTTCATCCCGAGCGTACACACAGAGTCCGGCATGCGGAACGAACCTATGCTCCAGAGAGTACCCAGGGTAGCTGAGGTACGCCGCGTCTGCCGGACATCTGATCTGCGTCTCGGTGAGAAACAGCAGTTGTGGTTTTTCAGTCTCTAGGTGGTGGTGGACTGCTACGAGATTTGAGTGCAATCCGCGGATATTGCAGAGGTGCACTTTTAAAGGGAGAACGTGCAACCGCTGTTTAACTTTCTTCCATTTAGAACCTTTCATTGTTTTTTTCGAAGAGCGAATAGGCAGGAGGACGGTAGTTGAGCGAGAAGTCGCATCAATCGAGCCAGATAGTATACTGAAGTCTGCCACACATTAAGATAGCTGGGTTGGAGACCGCGGGGACGCCCGAACCCCCCCGGGATTCCCCACCAACTTCTCCCATCCGGTCGCCAACCGGCATGGTGGAGCAACCCGGGATTTTTCGCTAGGTGGCGGGGCAGCCTTTCACGGGTGGCTTTCCCGCTAATTGGGCCCCCTACTTCCTGCGGTCGACCAGCGGAGCACCGTGCTTCGGATCCCGCTAGCCTCCAAAACCAGCCAGCCGGTGTAGCAGAGTTCAGCAGCCTGTGAACGGTCTTCTGACGCGACACCACTGCTCAGACCCATCCTCCGATCCGTAGTCAAACAAGGAACCCTTATACTTTCGTGCATTCTATCTGTCTGTCTGTATGCCCCGCCTCAATGACTCACTTGCACGTATTTAATCGAAATTTGGAATGAAGATAGATAACAGTAAGTAACCCAAAAACAGAAAATTTTTGTTGGCCCCTCCCATACAACGAAAGAGGGGATGGAAAAAAAGTTTTTTTTACGTCGAGTGAGGCGTCGTAGGATAGGTGGAAAAAAACTCGCATAAAAAATAAATCGATACTTATAATGCTTCTGTCTCGAGATAAAATATCATGCATGCATATGCTCACGTCTTTATTCCCCGAGGGGGTAGTCAGAGATATTCTGAAACTACAGGACATCCACGTTTCACTAGTAGTACCGAAACTCTGTCCAGTGTGGCGGGAAGTGAGCCCGTCGCCACTTTTAATGGACAGTAGGTACAATACATGCCTCGAAATGGAAGCATACATCATAGCATCTCTGGCTGGGGTGGCTCAGCAAAAATACACATGAAACAGCTGGAAGTAGCGCAACGCTCCGTGTTAAAAACTATGCTTAAAAAGCCACGCCGCTTTTCCACAGCTGATCTGTATATTGAGGCGGGTGTTTTAAGTGTTCGTAAATTGTATATTCACAAGATATCCCTAGCTGAACACAAAACCGTCCTTCAGCGTTTGGACTACTGCGATCTGATTAAAAAGAGATTGTTCAGAATCCCTATACCCATTACCCGTACTACTTTTGCAAGACGTTTTAAGCCTTTCATTTCGAAGTACATCTATAACAACGTCATCAAAGCATGCGATATCAAAAAATGCTCAACATCAGAAGCGAAACGTAAAATACATGTGTGGTTAACTGGCCTATCGTACGAGCAGACAGAATCATTAATTAAATCAATTTTTTAGTAGTATGAACGGTGAAAATAATAGAACAAATATTTATTTATTAAATATTAGTATTACCTACCTATTTTATTTATGTAAATTGTTTATAAATTATCTTATATTTATATATCATAAACTTTACTTTGTATTATAAATTATAATAATTATTTAAGTCTATAGTCTTTTACCTGTTAGATGTCCAATCATTCAGATTGGTCACTATAGGTACACTACCAATTCTTACAATGTTTATTTAGACCCGAAGCTGTTATTTCGAGGAAACCTGTGTACTTGTAATGTTTTTAAATTTTCTGGGACCCCAATTTCCAGGCTTGCCTTGTGAGGGGACCAATGTTAACCTAGCGAAGCCTATAAATATATCATGCCAGCATGCATAGTTAAGATCCGGACACATTAGATTTTAATTCTAATTGTATCATTTCCTGTTCTGTTATCTTAGTCTGTTATGCATGTTGAAATAAAAAATATTTTTCATTTTTTCATTTTCATTTTTTCATACAGGTTTCCTCACGATGGTTTCCTTCACCGAAAAGCCAGTAGTATTAGAAATCGTACATAGATTTTGAAAAACTCATTGGTACGAGTCGACCTGGACGGGGATCGAACCATCGCCTCCTGTATGGCAGGCAAGGTTACTCGCTACTGGACCAACACGGCTTCAGTTAAAATATCATGTCTCATACAAAACTATAGTACTTACTAGACTCAAATGTAAGGGACGGCTGATTTTTTTTCTCGACGTTGGCTCCATAGTGAAAGTTGTACAGTTCGATGGTCTAAAAGCTCCTCCTTAAGTATTACTAGAGTGTTTTCTTACACCCTGTTTAATCGCACAGCGAGATTTAAGTATCTTAATTTTTTTTTTCATTCATCTTGTGGTCACTAACACAATTGTAACACCACTGGCTTTTCGGTTCGATTACGGTTTAAAAGTCAAATCCATAATTACTTCCCACTCCTCCATTCGAAATATAGTAAATTGTCTGGCCTACTACCCGTATGCGGCGTACGACGCGACGTTTCTTTGTCGTGTTACTTCTAGTACGTAACGTAGTACATAATTAAATAATTCAATGTTCCCACGTTGAAAAATTATGTTGCTGTAAAAAAAATATATAAGACCTACCTACAAATTTTATTTCATAAATTCCTATTATAATTGTCATGGCAAATGAAGCATCAATTATCACAGTCATCCTTTAGTAATTTTTGAATTAAAAAGCGGATAAATCTATGGATTGTTGATCTTTGTTGTATGGAATAGGTTGCATTCATTGCACTTTGGGTTACAATTTAGAATATTAATATAATAGAACCTGAAAAACACATATTCATAATGATTCCCAATTTATTACGTTATTTTGAGTAGATACTTAGGTATTTAATATTTTGTAAAAAAAAATTATTACCTCAAAACTAAATTATTTACTGTTTATTTGTACAAAATCTACCTTAAATTAACGGTCGTTTCGGGTCTGCAAGAAGTAACATCTTCAGAAATGTGAATGTCCTTTCGACATTTATATCAACTTTAAGGTATTTCTCAGTGTCCCTTTATTTACCACGAAATCTCGACAAAAGTCTATAATGAAATAAAAGTACCTACTACAGTGTCTTTAATGCAATCTTAAAACCGTATTTTTACTAGACTATAAATGTTGTGACCTGGATATATTATAGTACCTATACTATAGGTACTATAATATATCCGGGTATAATATATCATAGGTAGACCCTGTAGATCCCACATCCGTACCCTCCTTAATATCCCGTCCCACACTACTGACTTCTATTCCTATTCCTTCACTGTCCATGCAGTCCGGCTCTGGAACTCTCTCCCATTTAATATAAGAGACTGTCAAACAATTGCTACATTTAAAAAACAAGTCAAAGATCACTATCTCTCTCTTCAATAAACTAGTATATTTATTTATTTATCATACCGTATATATTTGTATGTAAGTATACATTTACCTGTATCTTTATATAATGTTATGTATTTATTAGTCTTAAATTCTGTTTTATTAGTTAAATGTGCACACTATGCCTGCCTCACTTCTATGCTTTCTCTCTGTCTCGGGTTTGCTGGAAGAAATCTCTTTAGAGATAAGCTCGCCCTTTGTAATTGTCTATTATGTTGTTTTCATGTATCATTCATGTGTCCGTGTGTACAATAAAGCGTTAAAATAAATAAAAAAAATAGGTCCTATAGATTGGTGGTCCAGTGGCGAGTAACCTTGCCTGTCGTGCAGGAGGCGATATGGTTCGATCCCCGTCCAGGCCAACTCGTACCAATGAGTTTTTCGGAATTTATGTACGATTTGTATTATTTGATTATTTGTAATACGTACGATAATACGATTTGTAACACCACTGGCTTTTCGGTGAAGGAAAACATCGTGAGGAAACCTGCATGCTTCAATTTCGAGGCATGTATCCTACTGTCCATTACAAGTGGCGACGGGCTCACTCCTCGTCACACTGGACAGAGTTTCGGTACTACTAGTGAAACGTGGATGTTCTGAAGTTTCAGAATATCTGTGACTGACTACCCGCTCGGGGAATATAGTCGTGAGCATATGCGTATACCCACAGATTATTCTATTATGTTTTTTAATAAAAAGTGTTGTAAAAAAATTGATTAAAAATGGGTACCTACAAAGATTCTTATATTTACGAAGCAAAAGATAACAGAAGTGAAACCCTCATATTTTGCAAACGAAAGTCCCTCGGACCGCTCTGTGTATTCTTTTTCTATATTTCAAACAAAATAATTAAAATTTCGAAATATAATTTTGTCTCGACGAAGTACAGGTCTGTTTAGCAAGAGGCCTCGCCCCGCTCTGACTATATGGACGAGAGCGGGGGTGCCGGTATGAATACGACAGGAATTTAGCAGTAATTTTTGAAATTTGATATAAATTTTTATCAATTTCGAAAAAGTAAGAAAACCACATCATTCTATATTGTATTTTGAAGAATATTGTAAATTTTCATTTACTTCCGATCAAAAATGTAAGAGTAAAATGGTTACAACTGGACAAAATAGGGGTGACTTTAGATTCACTTTTCTTCGGTTTTATTCATTAAAATCGATTTCTAGAAAAACCACATCACTTCTCATATTGTCTAGACTGTTCAGTTCTTTTTTCAGCTTAAAAAGTGCCATAGTTAATGAATAAAATGGTTACAAAGTTACCCGATTTTGCCATAAAACTGGGAGTAGCCGCCTTAAATTTCTTCTAAAATATAAAGTTTCAAGTAAAGATTAATTTAAGATTTCGTATAGAAATCTTTAAGCCAGTGTAAAGGATGACTCTTGCTGGACCGTGTCGGGTCTGAGCCGAGCGTCGGCCGTAGCATGGTCAACTAATATTATTATAAATCAAATTAAAGATTGAAAAATTCAGTCTCGGGCGGGACTTGAACCCGCACCCTTTCAAACCGGGGAAGTGCGTTATCCAATTTCGCTACCGAGCCCACTAACCAGAGAACGTCCCCTCAAGACGCAACAGATTGAAAAATTCGTTCTCTGGTTAGTGGGCTCGGTAGCGAAATTGGATAACGCACTTCCCCGGTTTGGAAGGGTGCGGGTTCAAGTCCCGCCCGAGACTGAATTTTTCAATCTTTAATTTGATTCGAAATAGCACAACATGGCTGTAACATGTTCAAAATCAATAATATTATTATGTACATATATTTTGTATGAACACACTCACGCTATACCGAGCGGCAACCGAACCCGCCCGGCCCGGCCCGGACCCGGCACGGGAAACTGATCGGGTCTGATCGCTGCTTCTTATCAAGCAGGGCCGTAGCTAGAACTGGATTAAAGGTAGACCATAGGAAGTTAAAGATGGGGCGGAAAAATCAGCTCATGACGTTATGTTATACATGCTCAAAAACATAACTGGAAAGTTGGAGCGAGCGAAGCGAGCTCGAAATTTCACACATCAAGACTCAATACGATAATGGTTCAAGTTACATTAGCCTAGGTTTGTTACGTATGAATAGAACACCATTGGGAAGCTGGAGCGAGCGAAGTGAGCTCCAAATTTCACACACCAAGACCCAAAACGATGTAATGTCTGCTGCAAACAGCAGGCTAAAGCGGGAGCGAGCGAAGCAAGCTAGAAATTTCTCACACCAAGGCTGAGATTCAGAGACGTTTTTTAAGTCTTAGTTCGAACTCTCATATGTCAAAATCCATACATTTTTGACCCTACTTAGCTCGATCTATAACTTAAAAATCGTCTCTGAATCTCGGCCTAAGACTCAAAACGATTGTGATTTGAGTTCCTTTAGCCTAGGTAGGTAGGTAAGTATGTATGCTCAAAATACCATTAAAAAGTTGGAGCGACTGAAGCGAGTTCGCAATTTCACATACCATGACACCAAGATTAATAATGATGGTAGCTTGAGTTTAATTAGTAATTTAATACCTTGGACGAACGAAACGAGCTTGAAATTCCACACACCATGACTCAAAAACGGTGGTGATTCCAGTTCTAGTAGACTAAAAATACCGTCCTGTTACCTTTAAAGCGTTAAAGATGACTGAGCGAAACAAGCTCGAAATTTCAAAACAATTTGACTCTGTTGTAACCCAGAATATTTTAAGTTTAAGTAGGGTAGTTTACGGGTGCGTAACGATACCTACTGATATTTTGAGAAAGCCAGGTACACACGGCGACACATCAAGCTATACAAAACCAACATAAGCTGGCTGCGCGTAGGTCGAGTAACGTATTACGTCGCGCGGCCAGCTTATGTTGGTTTTGCATAGCTTGATGTGTCGCCGTGCGTACCTACGTATCATAAGTGGTGGAGATGCATTTGGAAAACTAAAAATAAACGTTTTGACAAAAGCATTTTTAGTTTCCAGTGAATGGGCACAGATTATTTAATAGTTACTACGAATGGGTTTCATTCAACTGAAACTGTGACCAAAAACTTCAAAAAATGCAAGTTGGGACGTTGGGAGCAGGAGTTCAAAAAAGTGTTTGTCACAAAAATACAATCTCTAAAAAAAAAACCGCCAAAAACTTGCAAAGAAGTTTGGCGGATGGCCATGTAATTTGAGACCCAGACTTAGAGGTCCCATACATGAATGAAATATAGGTTAACCAGAATCTCATGAAAAATAAGGAAATCGAATTTTAGAGAAAGCAACACTGGGGTAATTGGATTAGGGCCCTTTAAACACTGCGACTTTTTGCAGCACTTCTGAAACGCCATACAGCCACGAAGAAAAACGTTCGTAATAAAATTCAGCTATAAAATTATATGCCTCTTCTTATAAACAAGATGAAAATGTTCGGCCAGTTGATTTGGGCTTTCAAATGATTTAAATATGCACCCATTAACAAACGCGCGTTTTTATCGCCGCAAAAAGTAGCGGTTTGTAAAGGGCTTACTTGATGACAGTTTGACATTGCCATGTGAAAATCTATATTTTTTACTTTTTTTTCATTTCATGAGATTCTGGTCGACACGTGTAGAATGAAACAAAACTAACAAAAAAATTGGTTGTAATCTGTAGAAGTTTTGGGGTTAGTATTTCTCCTTATGATACCTTTTGTATGAAGTGTATGAAACTCATAATCTTTCTTATTAGATAGTCCACCCAATTTTCCACGCATTCATTGTGTTTATTTTAATGAAAATTCACGATAACCGTAAAATATTATGATAATGAAAGAAAACGAAATCATACACACTATCAGCTCAACCAAGCCAAATACGTGCCGTAACGACCAAAAAATACCTGTGATAATATTAAATGAAAGTAGCTGTCGTGGTTGCGTTTTGCTACCGCCGACGTTCTGAATGGCTTTTAGTTTTCTTAAAAAATGGCCAGAAGTGCGATTTTTGAAAATCATACGAGCGACTTTGCAGTAGAAAATGTCAAAATTACTATGGAGATTATGCATCTTTCTACTGCCAAGTCGCTCGTATGATTTTCAAAAATCGCACTTCAGGTCCAAATCTGCCATTCTTCTTTTTTGTATTTTTAGGCTACATTACATTGGAAAAAAAGTTGGGGGCCTTTAAGCCGCGTATCCACTTGGAAGCATTTGGCGCGCGACATGTTGCACAGCATGTTGCCCCATAAAGTTATTATACCTGTCGGAATAGAGTAACTGACATGAGTTGTCAAATGAAACCGTTTTTTGTGCATTTGTCGGCAGTCGCTCGACATTGCACACGTCCGCGCAGCACGGCGGTCGGTGCACGAATACCGAGCGAATGCACGATAGATATTCACCACAGACCGCGTCCGCCGATAGACGGCGCTACCGGCGCTTTCCACATTAACTACTCTTTATTGCTGTACACTACACTGACAAGTTCCCAAAAACGGTTCTATTGCCTCGCGTTACGTATCTCTTTTTATTATACAGTGGCGCCGCCGCTAGGTACATCTCGCTCTCTTAGCTGTCAGTTCCTCTCTATGATACCTTTATGTGTTGCCCAACATGTTTAAGCCTCGTATCCACTAGGCAAAAATTAACGCGCAACCACCCCGCAACACGTGACGCTCTAATGGACTCGAGGCTTTAGGCTACTTGGAACGAGTTTTTTGTCGATTTGGGTTGGCTAGGATCTAGCAACACTGCACTGGCTCAAAAGGAAGAAATCAAAGGAAGAAATCCAGAGTCTTAAAAACGCTTAAAATAAAAATCTTAAAAAAAAAACTAAACGTCAAAACAAAAAGTAAAGCGGCAACGGGTATTGAGGAATCTTTTCTTTTGTATTTAATAAATTAACAATCTTCAACGAATTATCAATGAAATGGCCTCAAGGAAGATTCCTTCCTCGCAGAAGCAATATTCTCTAATGAATTTTATCAAGAAAACCAGTAGAGATTCACCACTTTCCAACAGTTCAAGGTAGGCACAAAATCTTGAAATAAGTACCCTACTCATTGTATTGGTCAAGATCCAGGAAGCTGGCATAGGTATTGACTTGGTCAGATCACTTGAATTTCAAAAAGTACAGTAATCTTTGCTAGTGGATTCTCCTGGGCAGGGTTCACTACAAGATTATAATTAAACCTTTCTGCCACACTACAATCAGCCAAATTGTGTGATTCATCTGAACCACGGAGTACAGAAGGGAGCGGAGGTGAGGCCAGGCAATTTTTCTATTCAAGTAAGTGTCGCCAAAATGCGGGGGACGAGGTAAGAGGTGGGCGTAGGCTCCGCCCCAAAAAGTCAAATCCATCTAGCGGCGAAAGGAGTAACTACAACAAATGCACGGTAACATGACAACCAAATAATTCATCTACTTGTCGCTATTATCGACCTAGCGCCACTCACGATCACAATACGTACTAAAGTGCTTAGACCATTGAACTATTGACGAGTTTCGCGTGTAATTCTACTAACAAACTTTTCTGCCACTTTTTGCGGGGGACGAGACTATTCTTGAAGATATGATAAAATTGATCTCTTAATGTGCTAAAGCGAGGCTGGTCCATAGTTATATGGTCTAAAATCACAAAAACAACACACAGCAGCTATAATTTATATCGTTGGTTGTATGTATTCTTTTACGCACGCAAGTTGCTCTCTCATATTACACGTGCTTACGTAGTTTTGCACGTGTTTGAAGAGTACAACTATATAATTTAGCTGCCGTCTGTTGTGACCGTTATCTACTCACCGGTAGATGTCGTTATGGAACATAAAATGTTTTTACAATTTTTTTTTTTATTAATTGACCAATTCAACAAAGAATTAAAAGGTAAATCGATATAAACGAGTTAAACACTTTGTTTATATCGTTATTTTCATCTATAATTTACACTTAAGTTTCTAAAATCGTTTAATTTTTTACCATCTTAAAGAGCGGCATCTTGCGGGTAGTAGCAAAACTAATGTTCCTTCTAATTCGAGAATTAATTCAAGAAACAACTCTTATTTAATTAAATTAGACTTACCTATGAAAAGTTATGCCATCTGCGAGCTTTGTGTGCTTGTGATCCTGAACAATTTTTACATCCAGGAACAGCGCACTTCATCGTTCTAGATATTTTTTATTGACAAAACACCTCGCAGAAAACGAAATAATTACGTACGAAAACAATGGCGGTCCGATTCGAACTGAGCGGCATAGGCCACGCCCACTGTGACGTCATGACCTCGTCGAATGGCGACTGACCTCACTGCCTTGCCTCAACTCCGTCCCTTCTGTACTCCGTGATCTGAACTATTATAAACTGTAACAGAAGTGGTAAGGACTGTACAATGCGTGCCGTCGAGTTCAGGGTTCATATTTTTTTTCCAAATAGGTCTTATAACTGAACTATATATACGAAATTTCAACTTGCGGAAATAGTTTTCGAGATATGATTTTTTAAAATTCGCCAAATCTCATACAATTTCTGTCTAAAAGAGCAATTTCACAATTTCTATCTGCCGCGAAACGCTCGCTGCGCTCGCTCGGCTCCTGCGCTCGCTCGGCTCCTGCGCTGCAGTCGCAAAAAACCTAACATGCTCGTCGCTTTGCTCCTCGCAACCTAACCAACCAAGTTGGGTACGGCGACCAGCCTCAGCCGCCGTAACTTTTCAAAAAAAATTATCTCGAAACTAAGCATTTTGCCTTGAGATGACCAATTTAGTATAAAATTTGTCGAATTTCAAAAAAATTATATTTCGAAAACTATAAATTTCCACAAGTTGAAATTTTGTATATAGCTTAGTTATAAGAAGACCTATTTGGAAAAAAAATATGAACCCTGAACTCGACGGCACGCGTTATGCAGTTGAGCCTTTGGTTTTTTGTTGTTTGTTTGTGATAGCTTATGATTTGACTTAAAGTCTGGTATATAATTTGTGTGGACGAAGTCGTGGATAAATTCTAGTTCATTCTAAGATGATAGTCTGACTCTGACCTTATATTGTAATAGACAGCAAACAACTTGACAAAAACTTTGCGCACACTGACATACAAAATAATGGACTCTAGTATCTAGTAGTAGGGTCTGGTACAAAATTCTTGAAAAGTGTCCTAGATTAACCCACACAAACTTAAGTACATTTATAGTAATATGGAAACCAACTAAAAATATTGAAAATGCTGAAATTATTTTTCATCTGACTTACCCATCGCAGCACGGTGCACATAATCAGCCAATCAAGAAAGAACGAGGACTGTCACATAATTGGTTCTCTCTATATGTTTCGGTGCTCTTTTGGTTCTGACACTTTTGAGCGCAGACCCGACGTCCAGTAGTTGGTAAGTCAATGACTGCGCAGAACTACCTGACGTCCAATAGTCGGTAAGTCAATGACTGCGCAGAACTACATTTGTAGGTGAAAACGCTTCAGTACAGCGCACATCCCTCACCCCCGTCCCATTGGTCAAGAGAGTTTGAGTTATTTTGGATTTTTTACAGTGAAAACAACAATGAGCAGGTCTCAGAAAAGAAATCCAAATTTGTATGGAAATCAAAGTCTACAACGACCAGTGCTACAGCAAATTGTAAGTTTTTGAACACACATTATTTTTCAATGTACTTTGCTGACCCTCAGTTGCTTCATATGACAAACTTTTGATTAATTATATGTCAAGATAGAACATCACGCTTCTAAGGGTGCGTCCACATCTGACGAACGCGCCGCGAATGCGCAGCTCGCGAGCCGCTTGCGAGCTGCTCGCGAGCGGCTCGCGAAAGGCGCAGTAGCGACACACAAGGAAAAGATGTACCCGCGGGACCATAAAAACCTCCACTCAGCGGGACCCTTTTTTACTAACTATGTAGCTCTCCTTTTTTCGGACCCTGTTATTTTTGAAATTACATACGCTAGAACACTGTTTTCACTTAAAACGTACTAAAGGAGAGTAGAACTAAATCTTGACACCCATTTGTAGTTCCTGTGCCCTATAAATAAAAAGGGTCCCGCTGGCTGTAGGTTTTTTCAAACCTATGCCATTCTTCCATTTTGATGGAACAAATTATATTTCTAATTGGATTTGATAGAACAAATTCGGAACTAAATCCCAGACATACTCGCATCGTTCTACGACACGGGGTCCCGCTGAGTGTAGACACACACGTCCCCCCTCCCATGGCCACCACTCTATTGTCTATCTATTGTATACAAATAAATTTGTTGACAATTTCAGGGACACCGCCTTTAAAGAAAAACTCTTCAGATGAACCTCCTAAAAAGGTAAGATGAACCTCCTAAAAAGGTAAGATGAACCTCCTAAAAAGGTAATAATCACGTTCATCAGAATTTTTTATTTCTAGCCTTATTAAGTTCTTACAAAACAGACAGACAGACAGACGGACAACAAAGTGATTTTATAAGGGTTCCGTTTTTTCCTTTTGAGGTACGGAACCCTAAAAACAGAAAACTGAACCTTTATTTTATCATTCACAGATCAACCAAAGCAATGTTCTCCGCGAGTCACCAAGTACATTGCCTACCCACAGCAAACCAACAAGACTGGAGACATTCAGTAATAACTATGATGATAGTTTAGGAAATAAACCGAGGAGCAACATTGAGAATAGTTTGAGAAGCAGTAAACCTGCTGAGAACCACAGCTATGATATGTTTGACGCTATGGATGTGGTATGATTACAATTTTTAGATAGACTATAGTTTCTCAATCTTTTTTAATTACGACTGTAAATAGACCAAAAAAAATCCCCTCCTCCTTTTATACAACATCGTGGACCCTTGTCATTTCATACAAATGGGAAATCTAGTACTAGATACTCTATCTTATATTTTCTATTCTATTTCTATTTGAATTTTGTTACATTTGATTCACACTTTAATACTTTATTCAATAAAAGGATGTCTTGTTTTAGGCTGATTATGACCCCCTTTACACCTAAACGCAACACATCCGTCTATCTTCCTCGGGCCTTGTGACAAGTCTCTCTTTGTCAACGCATTCTATTCCCTACCCATATAAAAATAAAGATAATTTCTTACTGCACCCATAATTTGGCCATTGTAATAATTTAGATAAACCTTACAATCTTTTGTCACTTTTGTCATAATCAAGTCAACCAATTAACGATATTGACTAAAGCTATATTTTTCTTTCAGGATGAGATGAATGATTTGCCATCAGCCTTCAATGAAACTGACACAACTACAAAATCTGATAGATCAATTAGAATCAGTGCTACCCCATCACCAGTGAAATCTAAACAAGATAGAAGTCCAAGAAAGATAAATACTCCAGAAAAACGTAGTTCCAGACATGATAGTCCGAAAAAGATAAGTCCTAGGAATGATAGTTCAAGAAAAACCAGTCCGAAAGACAGAGACCCATTAAAGAATTTAAAATTAGATAGTTCTATTTCTGGGTTTTTGTCAAATATATCACAGAATAATGCTTTGAAAAGACTGCGAGAGGTAAGTAGTTTACATTGTACAAACATAAATGGAAAGAATATTCAAAACATATGCTGATATGCTTACGACTATATTCCCCGAGGGGATTAGGGAGATATTCTGATACTTCAGAACATCCATGTTTCTCTGGTAGTACCAAAACTCTGTCCAGTGTGACGGGGAGTGAGCCCGTCGCCACTTGTAATGGGCAGCAGGTACAATACATGCCTCGAAATTGAAGCATGCAGGTTTTCTCACGATGTTTTCCTTCACCGAAAAGCCAGTGGTGTTACAAATAAATAAATATCACACATCATATCGTACATAAATTCCGAAAAACTCATGGGTACGAGTCGGCCTGGACGGAGATAGAACGTTATAAAAAATATAGGTTATGAAAAAGGAATTGTAGATTCAGGCTTCTTATAGAGTATTACAATCATAGCACATGTCTTTCGTTTCCTTTTTTATATGTGATATGATCTATACATACCCTAAATTGGTTAATATTTACCTTTTTCAAGTTACTAATTTTAATTGTAATATGAATTTGAGCAAAGTCTACCAATCCGCACTGCATACGCATGGTAGTCTGATACCCCTGAGGCTAGGCCTGGACACTGCAGTGGCAGTGGGATGTATAAAGGCTGATGATGATGATTGATGACAAAAATGTGTTTTCAGGATAAGCAATACAACCAAAAAGACATAGAAGAATGTAAATCAATGTACATAGAATTACTAGAAAAAATAAGTGATGCATTCGACAGGATTCCAAACTGTATAAAAGAAAAATTTCCCGGCTACGATAACAGAACTTACGCTAAAGTGAAACTAATGAAATCTAAATTAAAATCAGCTTTAGCATTAAAACCTGATGACAATTTAAGTACAAGAGTTTCCGAGTCACTTCACATTAATAATAATAGCAACAATACATCAAATGGATATGAAAGTCCTTCTTTACTAGGCAATAACGATGATCTCGATGATTTTGATCTCGAATCCAGTCAAGCTTACAGTATAAAAGTTGATAAACCAATCCACAGTGACCCAGAAACATCTACACCAGATTTTGTCAATTTCAACAAAAATGGAATTAGCAAAACTGTTTATTCAGACTTATTAGCAAAAAAATCTTTATCCTTCGATGCATTATCACCTTTAAACAGTTCTAACAACAGTGTTCAATCAGATACTGACACAGAAAGCAATCGCAGCAAAGGTAAATTTGTTTTTAAAAAACCTTCAAGACTAACCGAAGAGAACAAGACTCCAGCCAGAGACGTGTCTAAGACTTTAGAAAGATTCCGATGTGCTTCTGAATTGCTCAAGCCTGTACTGCCAAAAGAGCCAACGAAGATTGCCCCAATAGCTTCAAGTTCTATAGACTTTCAACCACCACAATTAAGTAAAAACTCTTTACTAAATTTCAACAAACCCTGTACTATTGTATCTCCTATAGTTAAAGAACCGGAAGAAGAAATAGATGACTACACGGTACCTATAGACATGGATGATGAGACAGATATATTACAGAACTCTGCAAGTGTGATTAATATCAGTGATTCCATACCTAGTACGAGTAATGTAGCTAGTATAAATGATAAAGAGATTCCGTTAGATGAAGACGGTTGGCCGGAGTATAGGATAGAGGATTTCGAAGACGATATAGAAGCTTTGACGTGTAAGGCGCGGGAACCGGAGGTGGTGAATCTGATGGATCAGTCTCTAGTGAAGGATAGTAGACCGAAATATGAAGGCATGGGGGACTTCCCGGCCAGTACTAAGAATGATGGTATTACAGGTAAGAATGTTACCAACCACCAGCGCCCGCGGCATGGCGGCGCGATAAAGCGCTATCGCGCCCTAACTCTCTTTCGTTTTGCGCGCGAACGAACGAGTTAGCAGGCGCAATAAAACGTTTATCGAGGCGCCATGCCGCGGGCACAGGTTGCCTTTATTCAAATTATTTTTTTGGTGTGCAATAAAATATAATTGGTTGATTGGCATATCTAAACTATTATAAAACTGTAACAGAAGTGTGTCTGTACATTGAAGATATTTACAAAAAAAAGATTACGTTATGGTTTTTAGGTGTCCCTGATTTCAAATCACCAATTTTTGGATTTTTTGTCTGTCTGTTTGTTTGTTTGTTTGTTTGTTTGTTCGAGTATGACGCAAAAACTACTGAACCGATTTTGATGAAACTTTTTTTGTTTGATAGCTTATCATCTGACTTAAAATCTGGTATATAATTTATGCGGACGAAGCCGCGGGTAAAAGCTCGTTACAATATAAAAAAGTAGATTTTACATAGTCGCGCGCCGAGTAGATTTGTGGATGGTCTTATATCGTGCGTATTTTGGCTCTAGGCTTCCGCCATTTTTTATGAGGCTAAATGTATTGTTGTTCATAAAATGATAAAACACTCCTTGATATTATGATACTCACAAAACTTACATACATAAGCTGATAAACACATTACCCTTCCTTTGCGTCGAGCAGTCGGGTAAAAATTAGATTTTATAGGATAATGTGAAAGGGCATCTATTTTTTATTTATGTTTTATACTGTGTCCAACTTAATATGCTAACGGTTTTTTTGAGAAGACGATCTGGCTGGGCCCTGATCGTGTTAATTCAAAACATCGAAGTTCAGTCCTAATTTCAGTTCTCATCACATTTCATTTCAATTACCATTCAACTGTGCTGAATTCCGTATCGCGCTAAACTTGACGTATTTACTATGTGACAGACAGCCTTCAACATATGAGCGATCTGCCAAAACGGCTCTAACGACTGTCAAATGATTAGCGCGATACCGAGTTAGTTTAAAGTTGTGGTTCGCACGCGGTCCAATCACAGTTCAGTGGAGATTTATTTAGTGCGATTGGTCTCCAGACCAATCTGAAAAAATAATCTGTTTTCCCATACATTAATGCTATGAATCCGCACGGACGACATGCCATGTACCAATGAGGAAAAACATCATGAGGAAACCTGCTTACGCTGAAGAACAAATTTCGATGCGTATGTGAAGTCTACCAATCTGCATTAGGCACGCGGCGTGAACTAACGCCGATTTTTTTGAATGATTTTGATCTCATTCAGTTAAATGGTAAAAAACTGTCATCATATTACGAATGATAATGTTCATAAAATATAATGTAACTCATCAATAAAACAGGTGAATTCGATAGCCTCGACTACCCGCACTCGGCGCCCATGATGGAGATGTTCAAAGACAAGTTCGGGCTGAAGTCGTTCCGTCCGAACCAGCTGCAAGTCATCAACGCCACGCTGCTGGGCCATGACTGCTTCGTGCTTATGCCCACTGGTGGAGGTTAGTGACTTCCTTTCATACAAATACAAAATTATTTATTCGTGAACACAGGTAATATAAAAGGTATTACAGTATATGTTTGGACTCTCTGCGGTCTGCCACAGTTGGCGTACGAATACAACATAAAATATTGAAATTATTAAATAAAAGTAGTAAATTAAGTTATTAAATAAAATATTATGGTTGAAAATAAATAACATTCCTAAAATAAGTTAACCTAATCTATAAAAACATCCATTTAACTAACCTATTACTGACTTAATTCGCATTTTTTATTTAAGTACCTATGACGTTTTCTGAACATTATTGGACCATTTTAGGTTGTCAAATTATAAACCTTATTTACCTCGTCCTTTATATTATGCATCTATTTTTTAATATTACTAGCTTTTGCCCGGGACTTCTATCTTATGAGTTAAAATCCAGAACATATTCTAGTTGAGTCACATACTTTCAGATTGATAATATTTGGAGGTGAATCCTACACAATTGTTTTGTACCAGATAGAAATGGTGCGCTTACTTTCCTTGCACGATAGTTTTTAGTGCATATAAATGTTATTTTGTTAGTATTTACCTCACATACTTAATGTGTTATCAACTTATCAATCTAAAGCCCGACCAGAAAAATAAAAAACCTCGCCATGTTGCGGAAAATCATTGGAACTAATTTTTATACTTGGAAAACTGACAATAAAGGTCATAGTTGATTGTCGCGCCCCCTATCCAGGTTTTTTTATATTTCTGGTCAGCCTTTATCTACTTATTTAATTTATTTGCAGGTAAATCGCTATGTTACCAGCTGCCTGCAATAATGACGCCAGGCGTATCAATAGTGATATCTCCATTGAAGTCACTCATCCTGGACCAAGTCAACAAACTCTTGTCTCTAGATGTGAGTTTACTTTTTATAATATCGCTTTGACAAAAAAAAATTATAGTGTTATTATCTCTTTCATGCAAAATAGATGACGTCAATTGTTTCTATGTGCCTCTCATTCTAATCGTCAATTTGGGAAATCTATCAACATTTCATTATCATCATCTCAGTGATAGACGTCCACTGCTGGACATAGGCCTCCCCCAAGGATCGCCACGCGCGGTCCAATTCATCAAGTTCTATTCAGTCTCATCCAACGGATTCCCGTGGCTTTCACCAGGCCATCGGTCTACCTTTTTAGGGCTTACTGCCTACCCGCGCTGCGCCTTGCGATACGCGGTCGCCACTCGAGAACTCATCGGTTTTTAACCACATTTGCATTCGACTTTATTTGTCAATATTCCCAGATCCCAGCAGCCCATCTATCAGGTGACGTGTCCCTAGCGGACTGCGACGAGATATACCACAAGCTGTCGATGAGGGAGCCGCTCCTGAAGCTGCTCTACGTGACGCCGGAGAAGGTCAGCAGCTCCCCTAAGTTCCAAGCCATGCTGGACAGTTTGTACTCCAGGGACAAGATCGCCAGGTACGTTATCATTATGTACCCAGATCCCAGCAGCTCACCTATAAAGCGATATTGCCCTGGTAGACTGACGTGATATACCACAAGCTGTCGATGAGGGAGCCGCTCCTGAAGCTGCTCTACGTGACGCCGGAGAAGGTCAGCAGCTCGCCCAAGTTCCAAGCCATGCTGGACAGCTTGTACTCCAGGGACAAGATCGCCAGGTATGTTATCGTTATGTACCCAGATCCCAGCAGCTCACCTACAAGGCGACCCACTAACTAAAAGCTCAGCTATAAAACCTTATCGCCAGGTATGTGCATTCACAGTATAAGAAAGAGGACGGACATTCCCTGCCTCACGACACGACAAGACAAAATTTTTTTTTTACTGTAGGCAAATACCCTATTCCCTACTAGATCGTGCACCGGTCTGAATGTCCCGGTCTGTACGAAGTAAGAGATGAGGATTCCACATCTCAATGTCCCTAATCTGTTCCCTGTTCTGTTCAGGTTGTTAAAACGTAATAACCACTTGCTCAGTGGTTGTTATATGATTCTAATTATATTAATGATTGTATAACAGATTCGTGATAGACGAAGCCCACTGCGTGTCGCAATGGGGCCACGACTTCAGGCCGGACTACAAGCGTCTGTTCATGCTGCGCGAGCGCTTCCCCAACACGCCCATCATGGCGCTGACCGCCACGGCCACGCCCAGGGTCCGCATGGATATACTGCACCAGCTCAAGGTGATCATCATCGTCGTCTATCATCCTTCAGCTACTATCATTAGAGCTTCACTGACGTACTGATCCCTGGTAGGTTAGAAGCATCCCGGACAATCAGCAAGCCTATAAGGCAGTGTTTCTTAACCTTTTTGTAGGTTCAAAATTCGTAAAATTCCACATTCCCTTTTCGAATAGAATAATATAAAAAAATTATGGAAAAAGTTAACAAGAATTAATTAAAACTTTTTATAAGGAAGGACTCGAGGTTACCAGCATTGCAAACTGTGAGTTTCTTGCTCTTTCTTCTCACAGGAAATCGATTTGTAAATGAGCGGTAGTATACAGATACGACGCGACAGTTAAACGGTGTCGTACTAACTTTAGTGAGCTTATTTATGGTTAGACCTTCAAAATATGTTTTCTTTTCAGGTGAAGAGCTGCAAATGGTTCCTGAGTAGTTTCAACCGGCCCAACCTGGCGTACAGGATACTAGAGAAGAAACCGAAGAGCATCAACCAGGAAGTCGCCAAAATGATCAAGGAGAAGTTCTTCAGGTTGGTATTTGTCCTACTTTGGAATGGAACGTACCTGGCCTAACTGACGAACATGCATTAAAAGACGGCTGTGTTCAGCGACGACTGACGAAGTCTTAACATCCTCGTCTATCATAGCAAGCAGTGCCATAGTAAAAAATATAAACCAGAGGAAACGAAGTAAGTTCGAATTTTCTTAACAATACGATTTGACTGGTCCAGAACTGTATGTGTACAGTGCCATAAATAGAAATAAGAGCGAGTGAAGCAAACTCGAATTTATTTTGTTTTAACTTGGCTGTGAGCATAATTCTCACGTATGGGAGGCAGGGTAGGCGAGTTCCAAGGGGGGGGGAGGAAGCTAATCTCCCCTGCCCATTCCCCCCTCGGTATGCCCATGCAGCGTTTAGCGATTACCCACTTGAGAATGTTGCCCACAGAGACTCAGGCATAGTGTACTGCCTGTCGCGGCGTGAATGCGAGAAGCTGTCGGAGGACCTGCGCAAGGTGGGCATTCAGTCGGCTCCGTACCACGCCGGCCTGCCCGACAAGAAGCGCGCCGCCGTGCAGGCGGGCTGGGTCGCCGACAGACATAAAGTGGTCAGTGGACATGAGTTTTATAACCAGCATACCATATTCATACGATTATGTTCCAAGTACAGTAGTACCAGATTTATAAGTTCCCGTAATGCACCCCCCTGCACAGTTGACAAATTTTAACAGCGCGTGAAATTATATTGACCAATCAGGATGTGCCACCTTCATTCCCTTCGCTGCTATCCAACTTTGCACTGTTTGATTATTAAATGACTTCGGGGTTTGTCGAGGGACTACGTAAACGAAGATTGAGTCGACTAACGTAACTTTAATCGATTAGCGATTGAACGACGTAGATGAACTCAAAATTCGATAATACAGATTTCTCGCAAACTTTGAAGGAAAACATTTATTTTATTTTTTTTATTTTTTATTTTTGGACACAAACAGTCTTAATAAAAAAACAATATATCTAAAACTAGTAAACAAATACCAGACTCGGAGGTCCCAAAAACTATTTTATACAATTTCTATGAAAAAATACTTCGGTGTTTAGCATAACATAAATTTGAGTTACGAATTTACAGTTAGTTATAGCTAAACAATTTTGGAAAGTGAAAATGTTGCCAACTTAAACATAGCATCATAGTTAAAAATAACATCGGTATTGTGACTTTATATAAATTTAGATTAGACTTAAGAAATTACAATTATAGTTAGGTAAATAATTTCAATTATAGTTGCTTAAGTAAACAATTTCGACAGATGCCAGTTAAACATTACGTTGCAAATAGAGAGTGATAAATAAGTTTTTCTGGCGTTATATGAATTTGGATTATGGTTACAGTTAGACAAATTCGGCAAGTGAAAGTGTTGCCATCTTTATTCTATTACATTATCGAGACAATCCATGAGGTTTTATGAGTAAGTTTCATGTGCATTTTAGATTAAGATTAAGAGTTTAGGCGATTAGATATACAGTTAAACAATAGGTAAGTACGGCAAATTTGCCGAGAAGAGACAATGAAATTGCAGGAGTAATTATTCGTTTATAGCATACAAAATTTTGCAGGAGTTCTTTTTGAAAGTATTTAAAGTACAGTTGAACATGTCAATACCCAGTAGGGACTTATTATACGAGGCGAAGCTGCGTCTGACGAATGTGTTTTTGGCGTAATTAGTGTGACAAAAACCAATATTAAATAAAGCACCAGAACGCGAGAACGTACGAGGTATCCTGAAAGTGACCTTACTCAAAAGCGTGGATGAGTCTATTCTACTATTAACCAATTTATAAAGAAAGCAGGCATCGAGCAAGCAACGACGGTTCTTAAGAGATGGTATTTTATGTCGCTTAGCGCTCTCTGCATAACTGTGAAAGAAATTGCCGGTTCGAAAGTCAAGATTTTTTAAGAATTTATTTTGGACTTTTTCAATTCGTGCAATATGCACTGCATATTGCGGATTCCAGACAACACAACCAAATTCAAGAATACTTCTTACATACGCATAGTATAATATTTTGTGAGTTGAAGCATTATTAAAAACCTTACCAAAACGTAATATCATACCTAAGCGTTTAAAAGCTTTGTTGACTATCATATCTACATGAGCATTAAAATTCAACTTTGAGTCCAAAATAACTCCCAAATCCCTTACTTGACTCACTCGATTAATTACTTTACCGGCAATTGTATAATCATATATTATAGGTTGTAACTTACGGGAGAACGTGATAGTATAACATTTGTCAACATTTAATTTTAAATGATTTACATCACAGAACCTACATAACTGGACAATATCCTGTTGCAGTAATGCACAGTCAGCAAGAGAGTCTACAATTTTAAATATTTTAGCGTCATCTGCATACAAAAGAAAGCGGGTAGGGTCTATGTAAGCATTTAGGTCGTTGATGTACAGGGAAAACAGGAAGGGTCCGAGGATTGAACCCTGCGGAATTCCGGAGCTAATAGGAAGAAACTGCGACGTGTAGCCCTTCAGTGATACAGCCTGACAGCGGTTCTCAACATAAGATTTTAACCACCTATACAGAAAACATATCGAGAAAACATGTATGTGACGCATATAAGTTCACACCTTGTATAACTTGCCTCTCCGCATCACATGCCCATACCAAGATAATCTATTCATCAACTCAGCCGATGAATAAGAAATTTTTCTGTCATAGGTGCTCAGAGCAGTTAATAAAATATACTAGTGCTACTTTCACACTTCGTCTCATATACTCATTCTATTCCGAGAGATAAGTGTACTTTTTAGGGTTCCGTACCCAAAGGGTGAAACGGGACCCTATTACTAAGCCTACGTCATCCGTCTGTCCGTCTGTCCGTCTGTCCGTCCGTCCGTCCGTCCGTCTGTCCTACCTATTTAGGGCTGTAACTTTTGAACCGTAATAGCTAGATAGTTGAAGTTGCGTTATACGGCGGATTTGTTAACAAATAATAAAAATTTCAAAAAGTTAAAAATTAAGGGGGTTCTCAACAAGAAACTAGTTTTTATCAACGTTTTTTCTTCACGCTCTATCGTAAAAACAGTAATACATAAACGTCAAACTTAGTGTGATTATAGGCCGGCTAAAAACCGGCTAAGTGTGAGTCGGTCTTGCACTAAAGGTCCCGGACAAAATATTTTTTTAATGTTGTGTTCTGTGGTTGTGTGGTACAGAACCCTCGGTGCGCGAGTAGCCCGACTCGCACTTGACCGGTTTTTATTGCAACCATCAGCAGCAAGGCTGATTCAGTGTTTATGGGGTGTAGAGCTTATCTGTGACGGGGATGGACCAGGTCTGCCTGCATAACTCCAGTCGGTTTAGGAGTTACTAAAGCTGATCGTATGTTATTGTTGTAGTATGCACTGTAGCTATGTGAACAGTAGAAAAACTGACATGGTTCATCAGTCGGTTTAGGAGATACAGCCGTTCAAAGGTCGGAACTTTGACAGGCTGTATCTCCCAAACCGACTGACAGAACTTGACAGTGTTTGTACTGTTCACATAGCTACAGTGCATACTACAACAATATCAGCCGTGCAGCTGATCGTTAATTTTTTACAGACCTTTAATCATCAGTAACTCCTCAACCGACTGGAGTTATACAGGCAGACCTGGTCCAATCCCATCACAGAGATGCTCTACACCCCATAAACACTGAATCAGCCTTGCTGCTGATGGTTGCAAAAAGTATACTTATCTCTTATACTATTCGTAAACCTCTCAATTGTTAACTATCTTCTATGATGAATCCGTCAGATATGCGCGACGATAGCGTTCGGCATGGGCGTAGACAAGGCGGACGTGCGCTACGTGATACACCACAGCATGCCCAAGTCTGTCGAGGGATATTATCAAGAAGCCGGTCAGTACAATATAATTGTTCATGTTTGTATCTAGAGCTGACCTGAGAAACAAAAATCTGCTTCGGAAGCTCAGAATATATGAAATGGGAACTTAACAGCATCTCATCGTCAACTTATCTATGTACACATAAATCAAATTGTTATCTCGTTGTAACTTCACCAAAAGGTAATAATAATAAATAAATAATATGCATGTAATTTTCCGCAACATGGCGAAGTTTCTTATTTTTCTCGTCAGACTTAAAATCTATTTTTTAAACCATTAAACTAGTAAGTACTCGTATCGTTTCGGAAACTACTGAAATTGCAGGTCAGGAGTGCGATTTTTGAATCTCAGCAGTTGAAAATGTCAAAATTACTGTGGAGATATGCATCTTTCTACTGCCAATTTGACTTTGAAAAATCATACTTCAGGAGTGCGATTTTTAAAAGTCAAAGCAGCAGTAGAAAGATGCGTATCTCCATAGTTATTTTGACATTTACAACAGCTGAACTCAGCGAATGAGATTCAAAAATCGCACTCCTGTCTTTGGCTGGGTGACCGTTTTTTTTGAGTGCTTCGGAAGGCACGTAAATCAGTTGTTTCCGGATTTTTCCCGCCAATTGACCTGTCTTTTATTGGTATATGATGGTCACTGATTGCAGGACGTGCGGGACGCGACGGAGAGCCGGCTACTTGCATCGTCTACTACTCGTACAGCGACGTCGTCAGATATCGACGTCTGCTCGACAGTAAGTAAACTGTAGCCAAGGAAATTTTCGTTTAAAAGATGTGTGTTGTAGAGTTTCTGACCGCATCTTCTCTCAACGGAACACCTTCCGACGTGGTGGTAGAGTCAAAAAATTTACGTCAAAAAGCTATCTACAGGGTGAAATTGATATCGTTAGCATCCTTTTAAACTAAGAGTCTACCCATCAAACTGAACAACTTTTACCATGGGAGCAAACCGATCGGAGCAACTAAAAAATCAGCTGTTTCATACTAAACTGCAGTGCCTACTCGACCCAAATGTATGCAACAGCTGATTTTTTAGTTGTTCCGATCGGTTTGCTCCCATAGTAAAAGTTGTTCAGCTTGATGGGTAGACTCTTAGTTTAAAAGGATGCTTATGATATCAATTTCACCCTGTATATGATATTATTTTGAATAAAAAATTTTGAAGTTTGAAATATTATTCATTGAATAGATTTCTTGTGCAGTTTTCATAGGCGAAATGTTAGCTACCTATCACCACTTGCATTGTACCAATAGTGTCACGTCAGTTTTAGGATAAAAGTGAGCCTTGTTACAATCGCACGCTACAAAATATGGTTGGCGGTTGTAGCAGGTTTCCTGACCTCTTTAATTTGTGTATGTATGTATAATGTAATTTTATTCACTTTGGAAAAACTTACGGACTAATTACAGGATAGGGTAAACAACATTGCCAACTAAAAGTTTAAGTCATACATAATAATACCTCTATTACAATTTTATAATAGGGTTATTATAAAATTGTAATAGAGGTATGTGTACATTGAAGATATTTACAAAAAAAGGTGTTACGATATGGTATTTAGGTGTTCCTAATTACAAATCATAGTTTTATATTTTTTGTCTGATTGTTTGTTCCATCCAATGTCACGGATAAACTACTTGATTGATTTTGATGAAACCATTCGTTATACGTTTTGGTTTGATATTGTTTTATATTAGTACCAGCTACTAGAAAGGAGGCTACTATACATCCGTAACTAAGAACTTATAGCATTGATCCAAACGACAGATTTCACGTTATATGTTTTGTCTAACAGTGGAACGCAACGCGACGCCAGAAGCGACACGAGTTCACATCGACAATCTCCTACGAATGGTGGAAGTATGCGAGAGTGTGACAGAGTGCAGACGGGCTCAAGTACTGGCATACTTAGGAGAGCGGTTCAACAAGGAACAGTGTGTGCGGGACAAGAGAACCGCCTGCGATAACTGTCTGTTAGCCCACGACTACAAGGTATGACGATGCACGACGACCTGCTATGTATGTAGTATGTAGTTAGACAGAGTGTAGACGGGCTCAAGTGCGGTTCAACAAGGAGCAGTGTGTGCGGGACAAGAGAACAGCCACATTTATCCCAATCGAAACACAATATTACCGTATGTCTTAATACTTGTGTACGAAATTTTATTTTTAAATGCAAATGAAATAATGGTTGTATGAGATACTGAACTTATCTTTGTTTGCTACTGCTATCCTCGCACGGAATGGAAAAGGTTTTTTCGAAGGTAAGAGAAAGATTGAAATAAATAAATAGAGAGAGTGATCCCGAATGGCCGAGATCCGCGATGGTTAATGCGCTGGATCGTAACAGCCCAGGACACCAAGACTTTGCAAGCTTTTGCAAGACACAAGCCGAAGGCTGAGCTTTTCCAAGGCTTATCTAGCGTCACAGGTCCGGCACTTCAAACAACGTTTTAGATTTGACATGATGACATGCGCACTTTGCGAAAATTGTGCATGACATATGTGTAGGGTTGACTTAACACGCATTGTATGAACAAAATTATACATTTCGTTACTTTTTATAGTTTATTCTGTTATTAAAAATTGTTTTTAAGCCAATGAATCACAGAAAATGTGAATTTAGCGTTATATTCCAACGTTTATTTTTACTGTGAGGAGAAAAATAAAATATATTTTATGTAGTCAAATCCAACGGGTGCGCGCGCCTGACTGCATTCCCTTGTTCGGCTTCCCTCAAGCTACCACAGAGAGTGTGAGGGGGGGTGGGGTATCTGAAGTCAGAGGGGGGCGAGGAGTGGCCGTTCTGTATGTAGAACTATATACTATTACCTATTCTGTGCTAGCGTGCAAAATGTTTACCAAAATGGCGAAGCTGTGGAGTATGGCCTACTCTCTCTCACCCTTATTCGTGCTTTTGCCTTGCAGTGGGATCCTACAACCTAACTTTAAAATGCATGTAACTTCCATAGCCGGTAGACGTGACAGAGGAGTGCAAGCTGATAGTGCGGGGTATCCGCGACGCGACTAGCTCTCGCGCGCAGTTCACACTCGTACACGTCGCGGACGCGCTGCGCGGCTCCACGCAGCAGCGCCTCGCCGCGCTACAGAACAACGCCATGCATGCTAGGTGAGTCTACTGAATAAAAAAAAAAAATTTTTTTTTTTTATTACTGAGTACACGTCACGGATATACACGCTGTAACAGAACACTGAATCAGCCTTGCTGCTGATGGTTGCAAAAAGTACACTCATCTCTCGGAATAAATTGTGCCTAGTGCGTACGTGTCTTAGACAATTTAATAGGGACGAGTTACGCGTGTCATTCTACTAAGAAACATTTCTGCCACTTTTTGCGGGGGGCGAGGTAACATGAAATCCGTAACATTGGATTTTATTCCCCATAAGCTTAGATTGTAATTTTGAATGTTAAAAATCATGAAAAGTAGTCTCGTGTGAACCCCAAACGTTCTAAGTTCAAAATTAATGTTTCGCTATTATAGGCTGTCTCGTTTAGTGATAAGGCATAAAATTGGATGTAAATGCGCAAGATTAATTGATCTAATACCGTGGCAGAAGGGAAATGCTACCGCAAGGCGATTCCCTATTAAATTGTCTAAGGTACGAGTAATGAACGTACACATTTGTGATATAACAGATGCAAGTCGTGGCAGCGCGGGGACCCGCTGCGCCTGCTGCGGCAGATGGTGGTGCGCGGGCTCCTCGCCGAGCGGCTCGTGGTCTACAACGACATCGCGAGCGCCTACGTCGTGCTAGGCCCCAACGTCGACAAGTAACTACTATACCATATTTCATTTGTGACTATCACATTTCTCTTGACTTATTCGGCAAATATCACACATGACAAATACGCGTTTTTTACGTGAAAATAGCCAATCTAAACTATTATAAAACTGTAACAGAAATGTATCTGTACATTGAAGATATTTACAAAAAAAACAACATGGTTTTTACCTGTCCCTGATTCCAAAATTCCAAATCACCAATTTTTGGATTTTTTGTCTGTCTGTTTGTTTGTTTGGGTGTTTGTTTGTTCGAACGCATAAACGCAAAAACTTCTGAACCGATTTTGATAATACTTTTTTGTTTGATAGCTTTTCATCTGACTTAAAATCTGGCATATAATTTATGCGGACGAAGTCGTTGGTAAAAGCTCGTAAAACTATAAAAACGTGGATCCCAGGGGAGGTATTGGTTGCACATTTACCTATTTCGCTCCTTTTATGTGCGTCGAAAACAGACAGACGCCGGGAAACGCGTATTTGTCAGGCGTTACATTTGCCTTGCATTCACAACTAAGTTTCCTTATTAACAAAAGGTGGCATGCTGTCAGAGTGCAAAGTTAACCTTGCTTCGATAACAACCTTAAAATGTAGCTGTAACAAGATTTCTTTCCAACCAACCTGCCTTAATATTCTACCTTGCTCACAAAATATAAATCTTTGCAGGTTGATGTCAGGCGGTCTCCGCATAGTGTTCCCAATGAAGTGTGAGAAGAAGAGCTCTCTGGTGACAACAGCGGCCGCGCCCGCCGCTAGTGTGGACACTCCTATCAACGCGCTGATCAAGAGGATAGAGGAACGATGCTATGCCGACTTAGTAGAAGCTTGCAGGTAACATTACTATACATTGTGTTGTGTTGTGTTCTCAATAAGAGCTCTCTAGTGACAACACAACAGCGGCCGCGCCCGCCGCTAGTGTGGACACTCCTATCAACGCGCTGATCAAGAGGATAGAGGAACGATGCTATGCCGACTTAGTAGAAGCTTGCAGGTAACATTACTATACATTGTGTTGTGTTGTGTTCTCAATAAGAGCTCTCTAGTGACAACACAACAGCGGCCGCGCCCGCCGCTAGTGTGGACACTCCTATCAACGCGCTGATCAAGAGGATAGAGGAACGATGCTATGCCGACTTAGTTGAAGCTTGCAGGTAACATATACTATACATTGTGTTGTGTTGTGTTCTCAATAAGAGCTCTCTAGTGACAACACAACAGCGGCCGCGCCCGCCGCTAGTGTAGACACTCCTATCAACGCGCTGATCAAGAGGATAGAGGAACGATGCTATGCCGACTTAGTTGAAGCTTGCAGGTAACATATACTATACATTGTGTTGTGTTGTGTTCTCAATAAGAGCTCTCAGAATTTAAAATTTTGTGTCAGTAAAAGTAATCAAAAGTAACATTTACATTATAAAACTTTTCAAGCTTGCTGGTCCATTAGCCATTCATAAAAGAAAAAAGAGTTATGTTAACTAAAGGTAAAGAGGAGCGGCTTATTTATTAATCTAGGTAGGTATTTTTAATTTTCTGTAAGAATTGGAAATACCACATTCCTTCAAAATTTAGTACCTATCTTATAGCGGTGATTTTTTAAAGTTGCGATAATTTTTGGGGTGGTTCAAACTTTTACTATGGGAGCAAACCTGAAATAGCAAAAAAAATCGGCTACTTCAGATTAATCTGCAATGCTAACTTGAATCAAATGTATGAGACAATTGATGTATTTACGAATTCAAGTATGTTTCCATGTTCAGTTTAATGGTCTGAACCACCTCTGAATGTTTCGGAAAAATCATCCGGTAAAATTCCTAAAGGTGCGTACGGACTAGAGGCAGGCTCGCCTGAGGCACGCACGGCTCGCCCTGTTGCCTCAAGTGCGTACGTGCCTCAGCCCGAGGCGTGCCTCACGCGAGGCTGCCGCGGCGCGAGCCATTCGGTGTCGGTTTTTTGACTGTGCTCAAAGGCGCTTCGGCGTACGTGCCTCGCAAGTGTGGACGTGATTTTGAGCACGGTTTCGATCAGCTGTCGATCCGGCGCGGCGCCTTTTTGTCGCGCCGCCATTTTGTTTTTCGTGGCTCGACCCGAGGCGCGTTGCCTCAGCCTGCTGCCTCATGTTGTTTTAATTATTTACCGAGGCAGCCTCCACACGAGCCGTGCGTGCCGAGGCTGCTCACCCTGAGGCTGCCTCTAGTCCGTACGCACCTTAACATTGTTGTAATGTAACTGTCACCCCTCACCAGGGAGATGGGTGAGGCGCGCGGTGTGTCGATGGCGGCGGTGATGCCGCTGGCGGGGCTGAAGGCGATGGCCGCCAAGCTGCCCGAGACCGCGCCCGACATGCTCTCCCTGCCCCACGTCACGCGCGCCAACTACGACAAGTACGGCGCCGAGCTGCTCAAGATCACCTCCGCTTACGCCGTCGAAAAGATGGGTGAGTGCCCTAAACTATTGGCTATGTGCACAACACTAGCGCCAGACTAGCGCAGCGTACTTTTTGTATTTAAAAGCATGTTATTAGTCTTAAAAACTGGCATATATTTTATCCAGGTACGATGACGGGAGTGGATGCGGACGAAGCCACGAACAACATCGAATTTGTATCGGAATATCTATTCAAACCTATACCTCACTTTTGACACCTTTGAGGTTTGAAATGCAATAAACCATTTTTAAGTGAGCATCTAGTTGCCAATAGAAACTTTCATGCCAAATTTTAAGTTTGTAGTCTTGACAGTTTTGGAGATTTCGTGTTTAGTTAGGGTGTGGTTTTGCATAGATTCAAGCATAATTTTCACAGCTTGTCCCGCAAAAGTAAAAATTTCTGCCAACCCGGGCGCTGCGATCGACTTGACAGTTCCCAACACCCACTTCGCACATAGCCAATACGACAAGTATACGATGAATACCTCGGCATATACAGTTAAGATAGTGGGTGGTCGTAAAATATACGACACGTATGGTGTTGTACTGCTCTCGATGGATGTGTGTCGTAACATATACGAAAAGTACTGTGTCATGTTGCTATAGTTTGGTGAGTGTCGTAACATATACCTAGGACAAGTACTGATTTGTACTGCTCTATATGGGCGAGTGTCGTAACATTTATACAAGAAAAACGTCGCAGAATACCAAGGCATACATACGCCAGTGATATAGTGTAACTTAATACGTCATGTACGGTATTTTTCTCTTGATAGGTGAGTGTCGTAACATACGACGACTACGGCATTGTACTGCTTTTGATATCTGATTCTCCATCTTCAAGCATAACCGGAAATTCTTGGTCAATGAAATTAATATTGAAATCATTTTACCAAAAATGTAACTTCGTATTAAGTTCCTTTTACACATAATCTATTTAGCATTGTTTTAAATGCGTTATTATTCAACAGGTCTCCTAATGCAGTACGAAGACGAGCTTGAACAAGAGAAAGCAACCACGAACGACTTCGCGGAGGACGACTCCGGGTCGGACACGGACTGGGCCGGGCTCGGACGTAACGCGGACGTGGCCAACACGTCCGGCCCTGCCTCCAGCCAGCGAGGCCGCAGGACCTACAGGGGCGGAGTTAGGAAGAAGTTAGTGTATCAGTTTAAAATAACAATGTGCATGACCTCGCTCGCAAATGTGACGTCACTCAATCACACGAACTTCACTCGAGTCATTCAAATGATTGTTTCCTTTGCATAGAGTCTACATTCCCTTGTCAAACGAGTGAAGTTATCGAACGGCCCTTCAAGGTCATGCACATTGTTATTTTAAACTGATAGTACTGTGTTCACTAGTTACTGTAGGACGACTCTGGGTTAGAGACGGTCAGTATACTGTCAGTTAAAAAACATGTTTTTCTCAAAAGGAACATTAGAAATAAGCTTAGCACATTTATGCTGCGTGTGAGTGAGAGAGGAATACACCACTGCTTGCTTACTTTTTCTTATACTGTGTCTGTTCTGTACACACGGCGACACATCAAGCTACGCAAAACTAAAATAAGCTGGCCACACGTACATATGCTACGGTCCAAAATGCGCAAATATGCGCTATCGGTAGAGATAGCACGCACACAATCGGTTCATAATGCGCGAATGTGCAGATACGTTTGCTGTTTGACGTCATCAGTGACGTCATTAACTTGCGCTTACGGCGCACACGAAAAATAGGTAGTGCAGCATATGCATGTCAAATTGACAGTTGGTTCAAATTGTACAAATTGTTTAGCAGTGTATTCGTACTCACTAATTTGGACCGACCGGTAAAGCGTGTGCATAGCGTTTGCAATATTGGCATAATTTGAACCGTAGCAATAGAGTAATGTATAATGTCGCGCGGCCAGCTTGTTTGTTTTGCGTACCTTGAAGTGTCGCCGTATATGTACGTATGGCCGTTTAGCATATGGGCAAGTCACACAGGCATTCAAAATTTCTATGGGCGCAGTAGATTTTTATTGCGATTCCAGTGTTGTTCCCAAAGTGACAATTGTTTAATTTATTTGCAACAGCTGGTATAAGTGATCATCGTTATGCAGGTTCAAACGCAAGGCTCCTTCGGCGGCCAAGAAAAAGGCTGCGCGAGGGGCGTATGCGGCGCGCGGCCGGGGATGCGCGGCGCGGGGGAGTGCGGGGAGTAGCAGGGGAGCCGCGGGCAGCGGCAGGGGAGGCGCGGGGACCAGCTCGCCCGCCTGGAAGAGTACCGGTGAGTTTACTGTTGTTTGATGTCGTTGAAACATCGCGACGAACCCTACAAACCTGCCAACCTATTTATATTGTGTTTTTCTTCTTTTAGAAAAGGCAGCATTTTTAATGATTCATGTTTGAAAACTTTAAATGCAGATTGAAATTTTTTTTTTGTTTACTTTCAAACTTGTTTATGTCCTGTCCTGTCCACGTTGAGCTTCGGGACAGGATCTGTATGTTTTATTTCATAATCGAATCGGATATTCTTGGGTTATTGAAAATTTGTTTAAAACTAAAGAAAAAACCATATCTTTGTATTCAGAAACTTCAGAATAACCAGCTATAGACTACCATAAAAATTTCAATCAGTCTGACCACAACGGCTTACCGTGCGAGTCCGCAAATAAGCCGAGAAGCCGCTGCTAAAATCTACGTTAAACTAGCAGAACGGAGCGGACTTCTCTGCCCTCGCATCTCGCCGCACAGCTTCCGACGTATAAATATAGCTCTTGTGGTCAAATTATAGTAATTCCCTATCAATTGCGACTTTCATTGTCGGTTATCCGTGTGGTAGAAATCTAAACTATTATAAAACTGTAACAGAAGTGTGTCTGTACATTGAAGATATTTACAAAAAAAAGATTACGATATGATTTTTAGATGTCCCTTATTGGAATCAGGGATTTTTGGATTTTTTGTCTGTTTGTTTGTTTGGGTGTTTGTTTGTTCGAGTATCACGCAAAAACTACTGAACCGATTTTGATGAAACTTTTTTTGTTTGATAGCTTATCATCTGACTTAAAATCTGGTATATAATTTATGCGGACGAAGTCGCGGGTAAAAGCTCGTAAAGTATAAAACGACATGCCATCGACTCGATAGTAGAAGAAGATTGACGTTTACATCCCCCTCCCACAGCCGGCAACAAGCTGGGTAGCATGCCGGTGCCGCGCGCCAACAGTGCCGTCATCAACACGCGCCCCGGAGTCTTCAACCCCTCCAGGCTCAACCTGCTATGATAAGTGCACCTACACTACACGTTACTCACAGAGCCAACACACCTACATTACTATACAGGGTCCTTCTTAATATGCCGACACTTTTTTAAGAGGATCATCAGACCATCAAACCGAACAACATTCTTTATGGGACCAACATCATAATCGCGAAAAAAAAATCTGCTGTCCCATACTTTTGCTTGAGTAGATTTGCAGTTTTGTATGGGCGAGCTGATTTTTTTTTCGCGATTCGATATTGGTCTCATAGAGAAAGTTGTTCAGTTTTATGTTCTAGTCATCCTCTTACAAAAAGTGTCAGCATATTAAGTAGGACCATATATTTCTAAAGTCTAACCGAAATAGTAGTCGATATTTTTGGCGTTATTGTTTATATTATAATGCTATTCCTTACGTGTACACGAACACAGAGGACACTGCAGAGGACAGATATAGAGTATACAAGGACAGATAGTTTTGGAGGTGTGAATAATAGGCCAGTAATGTAGTTGTAAACCCCGACCAGAAAAAAAAATCGTTGCCATGTTGCGGAAAACACCCTAGTAATAATTAAGGGGGTGCTTGAGTCCATCAAACTGGACAACTTTCAATACGGAGCCAACATCGAAATCGCGAAAAAAAAATCTGCTGTTTCATACAAAATTGAATTATCAACTCGGCTCAAATGTATTGGACAGCTGATTTTTTTATCGCAATTTCGATATTAGCTCCATAATAAAAGTTCTTCAGTTTGATGGTCTGAAGCACTCCCTTAAGTGTTACTAGGGTGTATTTTTGACAGTCTATTTCGGTTAGACCTTAGAATAAAACTTGTCGCGTTGGTTGTCACACAATCAAGCAACCAACGTAACGACGTAGCAGGGTCTCCCACCAATCGATCTTAGTGTTGATATGAATTGTTAATTTCTAGTGTTACGAGAAAATAATCTGTGATTGCAATTGAATCTGTATAGTACGAATTTACTAGCGTATTGAATGCTTCGACACAACTGTTTATCTCATCTATACAGGGTGTTAGGGTAAACAGTTTAAGGGGTGATGGTTCCCATGAGACTGAACAACTTTCCCTAAGAAACTAACAGGAAATTCGTAATTTTTTTATTTTACTTTTCATACAAAAGTTCGTCAGCTAATGAGGAGTTTTCTGACAGCTAGTCAAACGTAGTTCAACATACCGGCGATGGAGATTGACCAGAGAGGGGTCCGAAGACGGAAATTTAAGGCTAAAAAGTAAACAAAATTGCGTGTCACTGAGACAGACGCCTCCATTGACGTAATATATGTTAATATTTTACTGTTTACTTAAAAACACAGATTCTTAATATTTTATTTGTATTTTATTCTCTGCAAGGTCGCTCACGCCTGTCTCTTCAACGCCATCTATCGAGCCATTAGGGACTACTTTTTCTTTTTTAATGGCTTTCGGAAAATCCCTCATTGCATTTCCTAGTATGGGAAGCACAAATTTTTTTTTACGAATTTCCTATAGGTTTCCCTGTATAAAAACCAAATATGCACATTGTGTCAATGGTTTGTTTAGAAAAAAGAGGCATAATAATTGTCACTTCCTTGATAATACGCTAATAAACTCGGAACTGATATACACGTGTTTGTTTAAATGTTATTATTATATGGTATCTGTTCACACTTTCTATTATTTAAGTGTTTATTCCGTTTGGTTAACTTATTTATTATTCATTCCCGTTATCGGCCTTTGTTACATAATTCAATAACAATAATTCCTATCAGTAAACGATTCTTATACAAAACTGTTGATAAATTCATAAAGATATAATGTATGTATTTGTAAATAGTAAATAATAAAATTTTCTACCTCTAAAAATTAACTTATATTTTGGTCAATACTCTTTCCAACTAGGTAAAGCCTGACCAGAAATATAAAAACCTGGTTTGTGGGCGCTGCAATCGACTTTAACCTTTAATGTAAGTGTTCCAAGTACAAGAATTAGTTGCAATGATTTTCCGCAACATGGCGAAGCTTTTTATTTTTGTGGTCGGCCTTTACCTACTTTTGTTTAAATCAAATAACAACCCCCATCGTATCAAATACGATCACACGAGATGATTCGTTTAAGGATTGGGTTTGACAGGTTAATAAGAGTCTATAGCACCGTAGCACTGACAAAATGCTTTTTAACACGTTGGATGCCATCAGTCACAATAACAATAGATTTACAAACCGGGCGAATTAACTTGACGGAATAAAAAACTCGGAAAACTCGGAAAGAATAGCTCGAAAATGCTAAAGCGCTGGGACACGTGCAACGGTAACTGAAATGCTATGCTACGGCCTCGCACGGCGATGGCGGGGTCCCGCGGGGGGTAACAGGAGGGGTGTCAAATTCTGAGCCACGTGCGAGCCAGGTGCCAAGTTAATTCGCCCGAGTTGTATTACTGTTTGTTGTTCATTTGGCGGTCAAAGGCGTTAGGGCTAACGCAGTCCAGTGGCGCCCTCATCACATTAAAAAAGATTTCTAAATAAAGAAAGTCTAAATTAAAAAAGTGCTCAACAGATAAACTACTACTTTTATAGGTTCTAAACATTCCACTTTTAGACAATTTCGAACAAAAATAAAAGCGGCCGTTTTTTTTTCTTTTTTCAAATTTTGTATGTTTAGACCTATGGACAACGTTTTAGATTTGACATGATGACGTTCGCACATGCGCACTTTGCGAAAATTGTGCATGACATATGTGTAGGGTTGACTTAACACGCATCGAATGAACTACATTATACATTTCGTTACTTTTTATAGTTCAATCTGTTATTAAAAATAGTTTTTAAGCTAAAGAATCACAGAAAATGTGAATTAAGCGTTATTTTCCAACATTTATTTTTACAGTGAGGAGCAAGGTGAGGAGGAAAATAAAATATATTTTATGTAGTCAAATCCAACGGGTGCGCGCGCCTGACTGCATTCCCTTGCTCGGCTTCCCTCAAGCTACCACAGAGAGTGTGAGGGGAGGTGGGGTATCTGAAGTCAGAGGGGGGCGGGGAGTGGCCGTTCTGTATGTAGAACTATAAACTATTACCTATTCTGTGCCTATGGTTTAGTTTAGACCATTATTCTATGAAAATAGCTTGAAATGGCTTTTGTAGTTTATCTGTTGAGCACTTTCTTAATTTAGGCTTTCTTTATTGAGAAATCTTTTTTAATGTGATGAGGGCGCCACTGCATCAAGAATAATCAAAGATAGTGCAGTAGCAAATCTCGATTTCCCAGTCATGCTAATCGAGGACGTATTCAGAGGGGTGATAGCTGGGATTTTCGTATACGAATAAGAACGTGTGAAACTCAAAAATACTTCGTTTATCAGGTTATAATAAATAAAAGGTCCGTTTAATCCTGCACATGTATAATGATCTTCATGGCTGCCCCGGTCTTGGCGAGGTCCAGCGCCTCCTTGGACCTCTCTAGCGAGTAGTGATGCGTTATGAACCGCTTCAGGTTTATCGCTCCGCTTGATACCGCCTCCAGGGCCGATGGGTAGCTGTGAATGAACTAATGTTGTGTTACTTTTGTCACGGTATAAGAAAGTATCTAGTTCTACTACAATATACAGTACGGAAATTCCTGCCCCCTACTAATTTTAACTTCACTGGTTGGAAGCGTGGCGTAAAATGTAGACAATGGCCTATTCCTGGTTCGCTCGCTTGCCTGACTCACTCAGTACCCCACCTGCTTACCTCTTGTAAATGTTTCCCATTTGTATGAAATGTACAGCTAAGGTACCTGTATAAAATATTATCTATTAGAAAACAGGGTGTTAGGATAAACAGTTGAATTACTTAAAGGGGTGATTGTACTCATGATACTGAACAACTTTCCCAAAGAAACCTGTAGGAAATTCACATCAAAAAATTTCTACTTTACATACAGAACTTCGATCAGCTGATTGCATTTAGGCGATTATCACACTAGCGACGCGTCCCGCCGCGGTGAGCGGAGCGGCAGATCACGCGCGCGGCGACGGAGGCGCAGATCTGCCTCTCCGCGCGGTATAATCTGTTTCTCCGCGCGGGTTGGCAGTGTACGACGGTCCCGCGCCCAAATGTTCACTTCGCTTTCGTTCGTCGTAGAGAATGATGTATGCGGTCACTGTATTCTTTGCATTTCATATCCCAAATTGCTGGACGTTGCTCGATTCCAAATATAAATTTGTCTACGTCCAGATCCATCCTGAACACGTGTAACACGTCCTTTATGCATAAAATCACGCGCGGGACTGCGGAGCCAGTGTGTTATACCCCGCGGCACGCCCCGCGCTCCCGCGCAGATTAGCAGAATCTGCGCGCGGGACGCCTTCCCGCGCATTGACGCGTCGGCAGTGTGTTGTCCTAGGCGTGTTTTCTATATAAATTGAAATACTTGCATACAATGTTAAAATCTGCGGCCCCGTGCTACGCGACGGGGCGCGGTGCAGTGTGATAATCGCCTTAGTATGGGAATCCAAACATTTTTTTTACGAATTTCCTATAGGTTTCTTAGGGAAAGTTGTTCAGTATCATGGGTAGAATCACCCCTTAAAGTAATGCAACTGTTTACCCTAACACCCTGTATAAATATTAGTCCTTGCGTTGTAGATCTTATCAACAAAACTTTGTCCTAAATACTCACGTATTGACAATCCTGTAGGAACCTCTTACATCCACTTCTCGTAACATCGCTCCTGTCAATGGCACCTCAACTGTGGGACCTCCTATCCCTACTACCAACACTACGCCACCCGTTTCTGTTACCTGCAAATTAAAATTTTACTAGAAATTATGTGACTGTCTAAAAACGTTCTTAGGCCACCCCATTTGTTCCTGTGTGTCGTAGAAGACGATAATGGAATCTGAATTCTTATGAACGTTTTTGTGGGTGAAAGTTTATAGTTCACCTGTCACCATCCATCCATCCATCCATTACCTACAGTCCTTGATCAGTCCGTCTTCGGACATAGGCCTCCTCCATATTTCTCCATGACGTTCTGTCCCTCGCCCTCTGCATCCAGTTCGGACCCGCGTGTCTCCTAATGTCAATGACCCATCTTTCTGGTGGGCAGCCTCTACCTCGCGTGGTTTCTCTGGGCCTCCACTCTAGTGTTCCACCTGTCACCACTTGCGTTTAATTTGTTAAAATCATTGATCTTTTAGTTAAGTGTGAGTTTTGCTACAGGTCTAGCGCCTAACTGAGTACGAGGGTCCCTTAGGTAGCGGAGCGGTGCGGAGGGGGTGAAATTTGACGCCGGTCGACTGTCGCGCAAATAGCGTAAAGCTCTGTTACGCTATATTTTACCCCCTCACGCACCGCTCCGCTATTTAAGGAACTTACTCGGTAAAGCGCTACGCCTGAACGACTGCACGCGTAAACAGAAAACTCCACAAGTCCTGCCTGGTGTTAGGTCCAGGCGTGGTTCACATAAAAACGTATCTATTCGGCGCAACAAAGAAATGTTATACAGTTCGTGCCAACTCGCATCTAGAGATGGCCTACACCGGTTCAGTGTAATATTTACCTTCAGCGATGCATGCACGCTCGCATTATATTTCGTAGGTATGTGTTCATCAACTTCAGTATGCGTTGTATTTGTGGGGAACTACTACAGATGGTCAGCACCCACAAGTTATAGCAAAGATACCAACAGATGGCGATACCGTCGCTCGCGGAAATATGCTCCATACAAAGACAACGTTCATCGTAAATACGTAACTCGTAACCTACTACAAATAAGGTTCACAATCGAATGCAAGACATAAATCGCGCAAGAGAAATAATCACAGAGATTCGATATATATACAAGGTCCAACTAAGAACTGTTGGACCACGGCCGGTCCCCAGGCATCACACCTAGCCTGGCGGAAGTACTTCCCTTTTCAATGGAGGAACATTCCCAAGTAGCACCTCCATATATTTGTATGGAAGTAAAACTTCTGACCGTACCTACCTTTAAACCAAAATATACTCGTACATACCATCAGAGCGACACGCTGCGCAGACGGGAACCCGCAAGCGTCGAACGTGATATCAGGCTTGCAGCCCAACAGTTTTTCAATCCTCTCCGCCACTTCCTCATCAGAGTCTTCCTTCTTCGTGACCAGTGTGTAGTCAGCCCCTAGCTCCTTAGCTGTCTCCAAGCGAGATTCTACCACATCTGTTATTGAAATAAGTATCAATATAGCTTGGATATTTTTGAGTGGTTTGCTATTGGACCAAGCAGGTCTATTAGAGAAGAAATTCTTCATGGTTACACTGGTTTAACAAAGCGGTACGACCATGACTCCATCGCCGAATGTACATCGATTTGATCGCGATTATATTTTTATGGAGGTATAGTTAATTGGATTCAAGTTAATCCATCGTCAACATTCTCCCAGGTCATGTTAAGATTTTTGACCTCTACTTCCTCTGAACTGAGCGGCGCCAGGTTATTTTAAGGTGGTCCCTCTTTCGTTTGCCTGGTGGATGCCATTCTAAGGCCGTCTCGGATAGGTGGTCATCAGGGCTCCCTAATACAAGTCTAAGCCACTGCCACTTCCGAGCAGGGATCTCTTTCTCTGTGCGTTGCTCACCCATCCGTCTCCATAGCTCATCGTTTGAGATGGTGTTTGGCCAGAAGATCTTTATGATTTGCCTGAGGTATTTGATGAAAACTTGGAGCTTATCTGTGACCGCTTTTTGGAAGAACCAAGTTTCACAGGCGTATAGTAAAAGACAGGGGTGGTTATATCTAATCATTGCAATCATCAATCACTAAGTATGCATAAATAAGTTCTGTCCCCAACTCACCAGTCATCAGTATCTTGCTAACGCCCATAGCCTTAGCAGTCATAGCGCACAGGACCCCGACAGGACCGGCGCCTAGAATCGCGATCTTGGAGCCCAGCTTGACGCCGGCGCGGTTGCACGCGTGCATCGCTATAGCCAACGGTTGGACTGCCGCACCTTCCTCCATGCTTAGGTTCTCTGGTATCCTGTTAGAAACAAAAGTTGGAATTTTTAGAATATTTACATAATTCGGGAAAATTTTAGATTGATTGAGGTCTCTCTGTCTTTAACCAATTCGTAGAGCAGAGAAAAGTAAATCTCGCTCTAAGTTTCTGTTTTAATTACTGTACACAGCAAAGACGTGGTGCTAAAGATTTCGAGCTTGCTTCGCTCGATCCAAATGTTCTGGTTCCACCTGATTCGAATTGATAAGAAAAGTCGAGCTCGCTTCGCCCGCTCTATGATTCTATTTTTGCATGGATAAAACAAAAGATGTCTGTCTACAATCCTAGTAGTTGTGCTTCAAAGTTTCGAGCTCGCTTCGCTCGCTTCATTGTTTTTTGTGTTGGTAGGTCTTATAAAGATAAGGGGGCGGCGAAATCGATCTGTGCCCCGGGTGACAGAAACCCACCCCTTCTGTTTGATTACTTTGTGGTCCCATCAGTAGCATCCTGAATTCATTGTTGTATCAAGACTGTGGTGTCTGTGGTTGTATTGTACGAGTAGGCAGCACATTGTGGGCTCGTCGCGTATACGACGCCCACATAAACCAGTGAAAGCTTTGGCAAAATAAAATTGGTGTAATGTTGACTACATGACCGATAACTCCCACTCACTTGTGGCAAAAGTCAGCGACGTGCTTGTAGTAACGGCACAGGTTGCCCGGCGCGCCCTTCGACGCGCAGTACAGCGGCTTCACGCACAAGTTGTACCTGCCGCGCTTGCACCACGCACACGCCCGGCACGGCTGCGTCGGCTCTATGGCCACGCGGTCACCTGCCTTCAGATGCTTTACATTTGCACCCACCTGCGAAAATTATATGCGTCAGCTTGAGTAGCATGCCACCGTGATACAGCGCTATCACAACTTCGCTCTCTTTCTATTTGCGCGCGAACGAACAAGATAAAAGACGTGATACAGCCGTATCACGTATAGCATGCTACGGCACAACCGCAGCGCATACGTAGAGCAAATCCATAATTAATAAAAAAATAACATGCTACGGCTCCAGGACTGTTGTGTACCTAAGGGTCAGCGCAGAACTGTTCGAGCATTTCCCAGTGCTCAATTAAATATTGTCCTTATTCAATTCAAATAGAGTTGTAGATAGCGTGCGCCAGCAAACGCCGCCATCCGCTAGGTAAAATTATAACTTGACACTTCTTACAACTCTATTTCAATTTGATAAGGACGTCATTTCATTGGGAACTGGAAAATGCTCGAGCAATTCTCCTCCAGATGTGTGCTGACCCTAAGGGATTTGCAGACAAAATGCGCGGGTACGACTAGCGTTCTGTGTTCCAAAGCGCGTTTTTTACTTTTGTCGATTTTTTTTTGCTGTAGATTTCAAAGGGAAGTGGAACGCTTGACTGCGTGACCAGAAGGCGGTAACGAATTCAACTGCCTGTAGTGGCACTGACACTGGGTCAACTGAACGTTGAATAAACACTCTCTACGTGAAAGCAAGTTTGCATCCAGTATACTGGATGAAAGATATCACCTATCATCGCCAGTGGAAACTCGACCTTATCAACTACGCCGGCGCCTTCATGTCCTATCACCATGGGCTCGGTGATGACGTCCTCGCCGCACGACCCGGCGCTGTAAATCTTCACGTCCGATCCGCAGATACCAACACATTCCATTCTGATCAGAACATCTGTAAATTATTACAATATTAGGTTATACCACGACGTTATTGGACGAGATATTAATATTACCTACACCTACTGGATGCAATTGAAATAGTTGGCAATGGCCTTCTAAGTCTTGCTCCCATAGTAAAGTTGTTCAGTTTGATGTTTTCTACACATCAAACTCAACAACTTTGAGAAAATGAATGAAGAACTTTATCTTCAAGTTAAGCCTTTTCTTTTCTCTTTGGCCTCAATTCCCAGTTGAGTTCTATTATAACTGATCGCGGAAAATGTTGTTACGTACCATTTTCATCAATCACCGGTATCGGCCATTTTTCCTGAAACAAAACAATTTCTTTAGTTTTTATCTTTTTATAAAACGACAACTTTTTAGTATTTCTTACCAAAACATCACTGGCTTTATCTAAAAACATAAACATAACCAGCGTAGCACCCTCAATCCATGGAAGTGCATGAACGAGGCTAAAGAGAGGTGTGTCAGAGTCGTATTAGCGTGTGGCGGTCTGTAATCTCTGTGCCCACCCCCATGGGACAATGGCGTGAGCTTACGTATGTATAAATTACTTACAATTCTGACGTCATAAGGAGCATGTAACACTGCAGCGTAGTTATCCGTCATTTTCGCTCGAAACACTAAGTTAGTGAATACTTAGTTAAAAAACAATATTGTGTAATAGGTCACGACTCACGAGCAGTCATTAATAAAGTGATAAACAGAAAAACATGTGCTATCTACATTACGATTTGTTGATTCGTCTGTTTGTTAATATTTTCATGTCATTTGATGTTATTACATACTTAGGTAATATGTTTGTGTCGTTGTTCTTTTGTTTTCATAAATAAAAACCTAACAGGCTTAGTTTGCGGTCAGCGCACATCTAGTGGAAAATATTATGCAAGAAGTCACGTCACGCTATTTTCTAAGTTGTTTCAATTATCATTGAGTTCAAAGAGAGAGAGAGATCGTTGAGTTGAGTCAAACTATATACTATTACCTATTCTGTGGTTGAGTTCTAGTTTATCAAAAACTGCTCGAGCATTTTTCGCTAGATGTGGACTGACCCTTATTTTTATTGATTTGCTTTAAATATGTCGAGTCTGACCGGTCGAACCCGGAAAGCGTCAGCGCACACCTAGAGGAGAACTATTCGAGCAGTTTTCATTAATTAATTAAAAATGAACTTAATTATAATAGAAATAGAGTTGAATATAGCGTGAAAGAAATAATGCGAACACGTCACATGCACAGGAATCTCTTGCACGCTATTTTAAACTCTTTCAATTAGAATAGAGTTCATTATCAATATATCAATTGATCAATGAAAACTGTTCGAGCAGTTCTCCGCTAGGTGTGCGCTGACTCTAATTGCCAATTTCTTTAGAACATGCACAGAACAAACTATTTTCATTTAGAGTGTGGCATGTTATTAACCGAACATTAAAACGTAAGTCTTCGATCAGTGTGTGTTGGCCAGTGATGACATATGGAACAGAGACGTGGTCGTTCACTAAAGGCCTCATAAAAAGGCTGAAAGTAACCCAAAGGGCAATGGAGAGGGCTATGCTCGTAGTTTCCCTGCGAGATCGAGTCAAATGAAGAGATCCGCAGAAGAATCAGAGTAACTGACATAGCCCAAAGAATTGCTAAACTTAAGTGGCAGTGGGCGGGGCACATTGCTCGCAGAACCGATGGCTGATGGGGCTGAAAAGTTCTCGAGTGGCGACCGCGTACCGGAAAGCGCAGCGTGGGTAGGCCCCCACACGGTGGACCGACGACCTGGTGAAGGCGGCGGGAAAACGTTGGATGAGGGCAGCGCAGGACAGGTCGGGGTGGCGATACTTGGGGGAGGCCTATGTCCAGCAGTGGACGTCCATCGGGTGAGATGATGATGTTATGACCCGATAATGTTTTTTGGACCACAATTGGCACACGTAGATATAAAAAGGTTAGCTCATACTGACACGAACGATGAAAAGGATAAGAAAAAATAGAATTAGACGAAATAATATTTTATTACAAAAATAACATTGTTCTCCATTTGGTTATAATATAATTTTATACAATTCTAATGCTATTTACATTTTGTTTGCCAATAATGTTAATTCAATCGGTTTAATATCAAATAAATTCGTGGTTTTGTACAAAATACACAATTATTTTGGTCAGAAACATTTTTCTTGAGATCTTCATGGTATTGTATTATTAGAAAGTAGTGCGTATTATTTCGATTCAATATCAGTATAAAATAAATAATAATCATGACCATACAAATCTTATGTCATGACATGACCCCCTTTGGAAAAGAATATACACTTGATACGGGCATAAAAACCATAGGTGTTATAGCTATGAACCACAGAACATTACAAGAGAGGTTAGAAGTGCAAAGTAGGCGTGGAACGCGTGCCACACGGTTATGCAATGACTTGCATAATAGCGTGAGGCGCGCGGCGTGGTGCGAGCGAGAGGGTATAAGTAGTTGTAGCAGCGTGAGTGGGAAGAAAGTGGCGACAGTCTTCTCCGAGGTCTACTTTGCATTTCTAACCCCATTTATAATGTTTTGTGGTATGAATGGCCGGAACGTAGATCTACGCGATGAGCAGTTTACTTCCTATTGTGTCTGGCATCTATAACTATTTAAAATCATGCTATTCCTAAAACTTCTTAGGGTTGTTGGCGTCTCTGGGCTGGACGTGTATCATGACCTTGATGCCCAGGCCCTGGCGAGCGACTTCGTAAGCTTCCAGGGTCTCCTCCAGGCTGTAGTGGTGGGTCACCAGTGGCTTCACGTCGATCTTGCCGCTAGCCACCATTGACAACGCTATCGGGTATCTGGGGAAAGACAAAAGTAATTTAAAGGCTGTAGAATATCACTGTTAATATCATTATCAATATTGCGAGAGCAAGCGAGAGCTGCCATCAAGTTGGTAGGTTGGTGAAGAAAAAGATATAATTATCGTGCCTTTTGAAGCACGATAGACTTGTTGAGACCTCTTCTTAGAGTATTTATAAGACCTCTTTGAGACTTAGGTTTTATATTAGAAATGTCGTACTTCTTACAACAATATTAAAACGGCAATCGGTAACCTTTTTGGTAATTAAATAGTCCCTTGGCTATTTGAATTTGGGTATTTGACTACATGCAAAATATTTTATTTTTATCTTCTCAATAAAAAAAAGGTAAGATAATAAGACTAAACTACCATTTTCATTGGGTTTTTAGCTCGAATACTATTTTCAATAACAAGATAAACTTTAAAAAGTAATGAAATGTTGATGACGTCACAACTCATTACTTAGTATAAATCTTCATACAAAGCGCACGTTTTGACGTCCGATAAAGAGTAGCTGATTTGACTAGTTTGACTAGTTGTCAAGTAGCATAAAGCGCCGTATTCACGGTCCATCCCCGCTGTACGTCCCGCCAAGGTCATGCACGATGCACGACGCAAAAGCGCTCTATTCACGGTCCATCCTCGCTGTACGTCAGCTCAATCGACGTACGTCAAGCCTACTCACGGCGCTTTTGCGTCGTGCATCGTGCATGACCTTGGCGGGACGTACAGTGGGGCTGGACCGTGAATAGAGCACTTAAGTTGAGATTAATTTTTCTCGGTTATTTGGTCACACACTAGTTCTCGAACTAAATAGTCTTAATGCTATTTCTACCGGTTTTCTTTTCAGTGATAGGTAAAGGTAGGATACTAACTCGTTGACGTATCTGAAGATGCCGCGGATGTCGACCTCCCTGGCGACGGCGCCGGCGAGCGGCACCTGCAGCTCGGGGCTGCCCATGCCCACCAGCACCGCCACGCCGCCTGACTTGGTCGACTGCAATCACAAACATCACCGTTACTATTAGGATAAACTAGTTAACTGCGACTTCGCTTGCGTTTACATTTTAAATATCCTATGTGGTAATCCAGAACATATTGTATCTGTGTGCGAAAAGACAATGCTGGTTTTGTATGGAAGGGTGGCGCCTTATTTTGCACCGTTGTTTTTGGCGTGGCCATCAACCAAACTTGAATATTTTAGTTCAGAATAATGTAACAAATAAAACTTGTTATTACATGTATATCCCTAAACTCAGTCCGAGTCCGAACAGAGATACCTATACAGGCTTGAAGTTGAAAATATATTCATTAAGTTGATTAAGTTTACTTCAAGCCTTTATATCTCTGTTCGGTCGGACTGAGTTCAGAGATATACTTGTCATACAAATGTTGTCTATAACTTTATTCTGAACTATAATAACGAAGTTTGATTGATGGCCGCCCTAAAAAAATTGGCGGAAAGAAAAAAGGCGCCAGTTTTAGTCATTGGCTTTTTATCCAAATTCATTTAGCCGTTTTAATTGAGTCACAAACATTCAGACATCGTAAACGACAAAAATTAACATTTTCAATATACTTGCAACATCTGATAAAATGAGAAAGATCGAAGTAATTATGTCTCCGGCTTTATTACTGTCATCATCATCATCATCCTATCTAAGAGACACTATTTTGTCGATGGGGTATTCGCCAATCCACTCTTTTATTCCTTACGGATGCTAAAATGAACGCACTATAGACAGTTTTCTCGTACTTGTCACTTTGTAACGACATACTAGCCCTATGGGGAGGCAATCTAATTTCCTATGGGGATGCAATCTAATTTCATAACGGTCGAAAATGACATCAACTGAACATATGGATAAAAATGAGGGGGAACGCGAGGAGCTAGTGGATTTTCTCCACGAGGTTTTATCAAGGTAAAATAGGTCTTATTCCTTACCAGCAAAGCTAATCGCACGGTCGCCTGGGCGCCACTGGTATCAAACGAGATGTCAGGATGGCTGCCGAGGAGTTCGCGTTTCTTCTTCATGATATTTTGTCAAGGTAAACCAGTTCTTATTCCTTACCAGTAAAGCTAATCGCACGGTTGCCTGGTTGCCACTGGCATCGAACAAGATGTCAGGGTGACTGCCAAAGGAGTTCGCGTATCTTCTTCATGTGATTTTGTCAAGGTAAACCAGTTTTTATTCCTTACCAATAAAGCTAATCGAACGGTCGCCTGGGCGCCACTGGCATCGAACGAGATGTCAGGGTGACTGCCGAGGAGTTCGTGGATTTTCTTCACGAGGTCTGCTTCGTTGGATTCCCGTGTCACGAGCAGCGTGTGGTCCGCGCCGAGCTTCTTGGCGAAGTCCAGACGCGATTGGAGGATGTCTGGTGGAGAATTACTGGTTAATTTAGATTTTGAATCAACTGTCTAGCTAACTAACTGTGTAACTATTATAACTACTAACTTATCTTTACCCACGGCTACTACTACTTACTGATGCCCGTGATTTAGTCCGAAGGGAAGCCCAGGGTACTCAGGGTAGATTATAGTGAAAGAGTTTTTAGAATCGGTTTAAATCTCATAATTCTCTAAATTACATTTAGGTATCTTCCTTATAATAGAATAGTAAGGTGTTATGGCTGTCTTAATATGTGGTTAGAAATTAATGACAACAAGAAATCCGTGAAAAGATTTCTTTTTTCGCTTCTTACTTGTAATGTATCGTAGGTAGTATTAAATAGTTTCATATAGATTTAGGTAGGTGGTCATGGCTTGTGATTTTTTCTTTTCAAACAGACTCAGTGGAGAACAGATGTGGTTTAATTCATTCCTGGACCTCAAACCCCGACCTGAACCCTACAACACCGGCTACTCAGGTATACATAACATTACTCACCAGTGATAAGAATCTTGCTGGCGCCCATGGCCCTTGCGGAGAGCATGGTGACGAGGCCGATGGGCCCCGCGCCGAGCACCAGCACGATGTCCCCGGCGGTGACCCCGCCGCGACGACACGCGTGGATGCCCACAGAGAGCGGCTCCAGTAGGGCTCCTTCTTCCATTGACACGTGGTCTGGCAGTCTGCATGTTAACGTCGGTTTAGTTTAGGGTAAATCACAGAAGAAGGAAAACTTACAAGACCTTCTTTAAAAGACCTAAAGCTATTGACACGATACAAATTTGGATAGCTAACAGAAACTCTCCACTGATAGAAACAGAATTTACAAAAAAACAGCAGATCCAAGACTAAAAATACAAAGTGGATAGCAAAAAATTAACGGCATATTCAAATAACAACAATCGACTGAAAAAGAAGGAGAGTGGAGATAAAGAGTGGCCACCATAGCTCAAAGAATTGTTAAACATTGCTCTCGGAACCGATGGCCGATAGGGCAAAAGAGTTCTCGAGTAGCAACCGCGTACAGTCACCAGCAGATATATCGTAGCAAACAATTAAGGTGGTCAAATATAGGGTCCTTCTTAATATGCTGACACTTTTTTAAGGGGATTATCAGACCATGAAACTGAACAACTTTCGCTATGGGACGTAGTATGGGACCAACACCGAAATCGCGAAAAAAAAATCTGCTGTCCCATACATTTGGCTCAAGTAGGTTTGCAGTTTTGTATGGACGAGCAGATTTTTTTTTCGCAATTTCAATGTTGGTCCCATAGCGAAAGTTGTTCAGTTTCATGATCTGATCATCCCCTTAAAAAAGTGTCAGCATATTAAGAAGAACCCTGTATTTCTAAGCAGTTCTAATTTTCAATAATTTCTTTACTCATAACCAATCAAAAATATAGGAACGCCTAGAACATCAAATATATCGACGCAGTCAGGGTGGTCATAAACATCTGAACATTTTCGGAAAAAAACTCAGTTGTTTTACATTTTCATTTTAAATAACATTGTAAAGAAATTATTGAAAATTCGCAGTTCAAATATTTATGACAAAATACACGTTTAGATATAATTGGTAACATTTACTGTAAAGAATTTAATGAAAATTAGCACTGCTCCGAAATATTTGGACACTTTGTATGCTACGATATATCTGATGGCGACTGTACCAGAAGTCGGAGCTTGGGTAGGACCCCTACAAGGTGAAGGTAGTTGCAAGTCGTCGAATGATGGTAGTTGGAATGGAACTCGTTGGTTTATTTGGAATTCGTTGGATGATGGCAGCGCAGGACCGTCGTTATTCCGCATTTTGAGGGAAGCCTACGTCACAGAATGAACAGTGGAACGTCTATGGGCTGAGATGTTGAAATCTCTGAATGAAAAGGTATAATATATGCAAGCTTGGCAGCGCGTCAACCAAGCGCCTTATACTCAGGTCGAGATTCAGAGGTGTCTTTTGATCGTCAATTGAGTGCTATTTTAAAAGTCACACATCCTAATTAGTACACAAAAGCGATGGAAAACTACGGAATTTATGCATTATTTGTATACGAATAACGTGTAACGTGTGACTTACAAAAATAGCTTCCCTGGATTGCAAACGTATGGAATTCGACATACGGGAGTTCGAACTCAAACTCAAAAATGTCTCTGAATCTTCAGAGGCATTGACGAAGCAGAGCGAGAAAAGAGGCGCGGGATAACATTTGTCTTGCGCATCACGCTACGCTAGACACTCAAGTTTCAAGGAACACTGCATATTTTGCGTCGTTCTTAACATGAAATGATATACTTGTGAAATAACAATACTAACTTGTAACAGAAGTCGGCAGCGTGCTTGTAATATCTGCAGAGGTTGCCGTGGAAGGGGGGCGTGGCACAGAACTCGATGTCGGGGCACAGGTGGTAGCGCCCAGTCTTGCAGAACTCGCAGTACCGGCACGGCACACCTGGCTCTATCGCCACGCGGTCGCCTGGCTTCAAGTTCTTTACTTTAGCACCTATCTGGAAGAAGGATAATTATTTTGATTATGTTAGAATTGTTTTGTAAAGCAGGGACTATACTCTCGCTGAGAACAGACGAGAAAGGTCGAGAACTGTGGCGTAGCGTGGTTTTCTGACGCCCGGGACACAGACCGATTTTGCCGCCCCCTTATAAGAAGACTTACACAATAAATAACGGAGCGAGCGAAGCAAGCCCGAATTTTTTTAGCACTGCTGTTCGGGTTCAGATATTATCTCGACTTTTTCTGCCCTACGAATTGGTCTTAATCATCATCATCATCATCAGCCTATAAACGTCCCACTGCAGGGCACAGGCCTACCCTCAGGGAGGGTGTATGGGCATTAGTCCACCACGCGTGCCCAATGCGGATTGGTAGACTTCACATACACATCAGAATTTCTTCTTCAGTGTATGCAGGTTTCCTTCACCGTTTGAGAGCAGTCGGTATTACGTACATAAGTTAGAAAAGCTCATTGGTACATGGCATGTTTTCCGTGCGGATTCGAACCCGGACCTCCATAATTGGGTGTCCATATCTCTCCGCAACGCGCCACCGATGGTCGATGAATTGGTCTTAATCAATCAATATTTTTCCCGAAATTGCCGCCCCTAGTAAAGTTTGCCGCCATCCAAGAATTTCGTTCTCGTAGTAGGCTCGGTAGATTAACTGGACGAAAGCAAATCTCCGGTTTGGAAAGTTGCGGGTTCAAGTCTCGTCCGAGACTTCATTTTTCAATCTTTAATTTTATACGCATTTCTTAATAAATATTGGTTTTTCTAGCGAAATCAATAGGTACAAATACAAATCACAAATGCAAAATGTTTATAATTATAACCTTGACAGCAATTAATTTATACTTATTGAATCCACTTGTCAGACGGTAAAGATATTATATCTATCGAGCTGACACGTTTGAGATGTTATTATCAATCGTTGAGACTTTGAGATAAATATTATTGAGGATTTAGCATACAATATACAGGGTGTTAGGGTAAACAGTTGCATTAGGTACTTTAAGGGGTGACTGTACCCATGATACTGAACAACTTTGCACAAGAAAAAAAGGAAATTTGCAAAAAAATCATCGACTCTTCAATCTTTTAATACAAACGTTCAATCAGCTTTTCATACAAAATCGACTTTCCTATAAGTTTCTTTGGGAAAGTTGTTCAGTATTATGGGCACCATCAGCCTTTAAATTAATGCAACTGTTCACCCTAACACCCTGCACATTTATGGTTACAATTTAACACATTCGCGGACAGTGACCGGCTATAGCAGTAATAACAATAAAAGTTATATTGTGTCTCGTTCACTGTCCGCGAATGTGTTAAACGCTCTCTAAATGTCTAGTACCAACACAGATAATAATGTGGTTGTTATTTAAAAATACATAATTATACAGTAAGGTACCTACATACAAAGAACGTCGTTATCATAAACTAAGTCTGAAATGTATTCAGAATAATTGTAAAATTGTCTACAAAACAAGCAGTCGGCACCAGTCGGCACATGCTTCGTCAATCAAATATAAGTACATAAATACATCAGCCAGTAATCTGCAACATCCTCCACCACATCTCACCAGCCCCCATTATTAAAAATGTGTATATAATTCCTACATTTTATGAAAAATGTAGGTAAAGCTGTTAAATGCACATTACGATAATACGATATACTTATGGGCAAAAGTGCCTACATAATAAAGATAATCTAGTAGTTCACACTCGGAATCGGTTTATCTTTCACATTGAAATATCTATTTTAACCTTTGCATGATGCAAACAGATGTTATGACAGATACTGCATTTTATTAACAACTATAGTGGCACCATATTATGTTTAACAAAACAATCATATATTTTTTTAAATAAACATGTTAGGTACAAATAAAAAGGTAACATCATCATCTTCCTGCCTCTATCCATTCATCTCTTTTAGCCGTCATTTCAGCACTCACAACTTTTTTATATATGTAATCTTTCACAATCCTTATTATCGTGGTGAAAGTCATGTGTAAATAACCCTTCTTCTGGCGCAGTCGGGTAAAAAAGTAGTGAGAGCTGAAGTACCTATTTATTATTTATACTTTGACCTCCAAAAATGTTGAGCACTATTTCGATAAGGCCTTATACAGGGAATTAGGGTAAATAGTTGCATTAACTTAAGGGGTTATTATATTGTATTGTACCCACGATACTGAACAACATTCCCTAAGTAACCTACAGGAAAATTACAAAAAAAAAAATCTATTTTGGATACAAAAGTTCGATCAGCTGATTGCATTTAGTATGGAAAGTTCAAAATTTTCTTTACGAATTTCCTATATGTTTCTTAGAGAAAGTTGTTCAGTAGGTATCATGGGTACAATCACCTCGTAAAGTAATTCAACTGTTTACCCTAACACCCTGTATAGGTATTTTTACGTTTCTAGAAGGTCAAATAAACTGGGAATATCACTAGGATTTAAAATTTTATGTACACTCATAGAGATAAACTGCTGATACCACATTTTATGCAATGATACCTATTTACTTATTATTAAAATATAAGTATAATAATTATGGATTAGTTTCACGATGTAAACATGATAATAAGTGTTTTATATGTTGTTTATACCTATTTAGTTTATTATATTTACTAGAAAGATCAAATCAAATATACTTTAGGTATTTTTTAAAAACAAGTGGCCTCGAGTTTCCAACTAGTCAAATCAGCAACTCTTTATCAAACGTCAAAACACGAGCTTTGTATGAAAAATTATACTTAAAAAATGCATATTTTGACGTCATCGTTTTTCTTCGTCGTTTCCATACTTTTTATAGTTTACCTTTTATTAAAAACGAGCTTTTACCCGCGACTTCGTCCGCATAAATTATATACCAGATTTTAAGTCAGATGATAAGCTATCAAACAAAAAAAGTTTCATCAAAATCGGTTCAGTAGTTTTTGCGTGATACTCGAACAAACAAACACCCAAACAAACAAACGAACAAACAAACAAACAAACAAACAAACAAACAAACAGACAGACAAAAAGTCCAAAAATTTGTGATTTGGAATCAGGGAAGCCTAAAAACCATATCGTAATCTTTTTTTTGTAAATATCTTCAATGTACAGACACACTTCTGTTACAGTTTTATAATAGTTTAGATAGTATTCAAGGTACAGAATTACTGAAAGTGTAAGTATAGCATTATTTTCCAACCTATTTTTTACTGAGAAGATAAATATATTAAATTGGATGCAGTCAACTACCCAATTTGTTACAAATTATAATTTAATTAATGTTTTTTGCATTAAGAGGTTACCGAGCCTATTGTGCTGCCCCTTAGAGTATGTAAGTACATGGTGTTAGGGTAAAAAGTTGCATTACTTTAAGGGGTGATTGTACCCATAATACTGAATAACTTTAAAAAAAAAAAACATATAGGAAATTCGCAAAAAAAATTTGGACTTTCCATACTAAAGGCAATCAACTTCGATTGTTTTTAAATCAAATTAAAGATGATGATGATTTGTTTTTATTCTTGATCTAATCATAGCTATACGCTACGCATCATATTCTTTCACTGTTTGAGAAGACGCTAAATTCAGCCCAGGGCCTCTATCCGCACATTGGAACTTCGCAATGGCGTGAACATTTTCGTTCCAATGTCAAATCTATTCAAGAAGTGCGGACCGAAACTGTGGCGATATAGCGAACATCGAAAGTGCGGGTACAGGGCCAGATTCTGCCTTAATATTATTTCATCGAACATCAATTGAATGTTGTCTTGCTCGGTATTTTAAATACTTAACATATCTATTGTACGTATTTATTTAGAGACTAAAATATTCCAAGTTCACGGTCACCGACTAATATGCTATTAGAATTTTATGCTTTGTTACCTAGTGATAAGAATCAAAATGAAATAGCGAGCAATAAATGTAAAATACGAAATGGCCTAAATGCCACAGCTAATGACGTATGCGACGCCGGCGCCGACGCTGAAACGTATTCATTTATTTGTAGGTGTGTCTGTTGATTATAGCGACATTTTTTGTTCTGTTTGTCCAAACCAGTTTGCACACCTCGTATTATTGTTAAATTTTAAAGTAAAAGACATTTACGTACCTAAGTTAATTTAAATTCTTATTGGATGAACTGTATTCACGATATATGCCCTTCAAAAGTCCTCCAGTGTGTTGCGATAATAATAAATGTGTCGCTGAATACAAATCCAATAATATTAGTAAGTATTTATGTACAAAAACTCACGACCGTATTCCAATTATCTAGGGGTGGTCAGAGAGTTCAGATACATCGCTACAATAGGTACCAGTAAATTCGTCATTATTGTACCTACTTATACAGGGTGAAATTGATATCATTAGCATCCTTTTAAACTAAGAGTCTACCCATCAAACTGAACAACTTTTACTATGGGAGCAAACCGATCACGAGTGCGATTTTTGAATCTCATTCGCTGAGTTCAGCAGTTGAAAATGTCAAAATTACTATGGAGATACGCATCTTTCTACTGCTGAAATCGCACTCCTAAAGTATGATTTTTGAAAGTCAAATCAGCAGTAGAAAGATGCATATTATTTCCATAGTAATTTTGACATTTTCAAATGCTGAACTCAGCGAATGAGATTCAAAAATCGCTCTCCAGAGCAACTAAAAAATCAGCTGTTGCATACATTTGAGTCGAGTAGGCTCTGCAGTTTACTATGGAACAGCAGATTTTTTAGTTGCTCCGATCGGTTTGCTCCCATAGTAAAAGTTGTTCAGTTTGATGGGTAGACTCTTAGTTTAAAAGGATGCTTATGATATCAATTTCACCCTGTAGAGTTCCGCCCTTTAGTGACGACATAGATCTCGATAAATGGAGCATTTCTGTATAGGGACCTTCTTAAAATGCTGTTGGATTTTTAGTAGGATTATTAGACCATCAAACTGAACAAAATATCAGCTATTCCAAACTAACTGTAAACCTAATCGACTCAAATATTAATTTCGCGTTTCCGATGTTAGTCCCACATAGAAAGTTGTTCACTATGAAGGTCTCTGTCTGATAATGACCTTTAAAAACCATCAGTATACTAAGAGAACCCGGATTGAACTCATTTTCGACCGTTTATATGAGGTTCGTCCTTTTGCAGCGGCACGGTGGCGATGAAATATCACTCTACTCCCGTTTAATAAAGCTCACCTTTTCGACGACTCCCGAAGCCTCGTGGCCCATGATCATGGGATCCTTCAGCACGAAGTGGCCGCACGAGCCGCTCTGCCAGTAATGGACATCCGAGCCACAGATGCCGACACTGTCCATGCGCAGGAGCACCTCTGGAACCAACGATTTTGACGTTAGCATTTATTATTTTATGTAAAGCAGGCACTTCTCAGGATCTTTCAAGGAAAATTACTACGGCTTATGAATGAAGCCCCGAGAACAATAAAGGTCATCCACACTCTCGTTCTCGGCCTTTCTCGTCCGTTCTCGGCGAGAATGTAGTGCCTGCTTAAAATGGGCTACATATCAGAGAAGTGGAGAAGATCAGTAGGCCAGCAAATCGTTGATCAAACATTTTAAGGGTGACTGCAATGGTTAGCATTGGATCAGATTGTAACAAAAAGGAGACCTATGCCTAGCAGTGGGCTGATCTGATTGATTGACAGTGGATAACTTTATGTAAAATGGGCTATCAGAGAAGTGGAGAAGATCAGTAGGCCAGCAACTCATTGATCAGACATTTCAAGGGTTACTGGTTAGCATTGGATCCGATTGTGATATAAAAAGGATACCATGCCTAGCAGTGGGCTGATTTGATTTGATTGATTAAAAGTGGACACCTGATTTTTTTTCGCGTTTCCTGAAGTAGGCTCCATAGTGAAAGTTGCACTTTGCGGAGCTGTCCCATACACCCTGTATATACGTCACGGAGAATTTAAACATCATACATTATAGTTAAGTACGCAGGTAGTTACGACTCTGACTTGAATCCACACCTATAAACTTGATTCAATATTTAAACAGTTTGTAGGTACTAAATACACTTACCATCATCTGATATTTGTGGGATTGCAGTTTGTTCCTAGAAGCAAAAAACTTAGTTAAATTATTATGTTCATTACCTAATCTATATAAAATTAAAATAATGCTGTTCGTTCGTAAGCGTATACCTATTACTTGAGAATGGCTGCATCGATTTGGCTATTTCATTTTTAAATCTTCGAGCTAAAATAGTTCAAAATTTCAATGGTTTTTAGACAAGACAACGACCACCACAGCCTTTTTTCATTTTCGGGGTGGTCAGAAGCTTTGCGAAATTAAGTGAAATTAAGTGTGCGATTATTCCCTTGACGTTCGAAATTATCTTCTTCTTATCGTGTGGGCAGAGCCCTGGTGTCAGAGTTTTTTCAGACCGCCTTACGGCCTCTGACGTGGTTTTTATGTAACGACTACTACCACCAGATATAGTAGCCGGGACCAACGGCTTAACGTGCCATCCGAAGCACGGAATCATTTATCTTTTCAGACAATCAGGTGATTCAGCCTGCAATGTCCTAACCAACTGCCCCAAATGGGGAAAAACGCACAAAGTGACATATCACTAGGTGTCCCCCGTGGGAATCGAACCTACGACCTCCGTGTCGAGAGCCAAAACTCTTAACCATTAGACCACGGAGGCAGTTTCGAAATTATAATGTTATAGGACCCGGCTTTTGGCCCTAATATTTACCTGCAGTAAGGTGACAGTAAGTTAAGTATTATTAGTATAAGTAAGTCCTACACTATCAATTATAATATTTTGTCATAATATGCAGTAAAATAGTAAGGTCAATCCATAAATAATTAATTTTTTCCATTACTTAAAATATCCTCTTATGTTTCCCCTTCATAGATTTTTTAAATAATTTAATTCAAAATTCAAAATTTTTTATTCAAAATAATATCATATACAACGTGTTAATAAATTAGCGCAAAACCTCATACACCCCAACTGATTTATAACAAAAGAATTAGATTGAAACAATAATTTCATTATTTTGATAGTTAAAATTTAAAGTTATTCACATTTTAAGTTCTGAGGCAAAAATGATTTGTTATCATTTCAGCTATGAATGAAAGCGCTAACGTACTCATGGATACATTTTAATAATCTTGTTTTGGTAGTAAGTAGGGTGAGTGGGCCCGTGCGGTGGGTTGAAATCGGGTTCAGAAAATTTTAAATTTTACGAAAAAATTATTTAAAATTTTGAAAAAAATTACCTATGTTGAAACCATGATAATTCGAGTCTGCTCTCGATTCTAAACAAACTACTTTCTAGTTTTGCGTTAATTCATTAACACGTTGTAGATAGCTTTTTGACGTCATTTTTTGACTCTACCACCGCGTCGGAAGGTGTTCCGTTGAGAGAAGATGCGGCCAGAAACTCTACAACACACATCTTTTAAACAAAACAAAATGTACAAAGTACAATTAAAATACAATATTGCATTACATAGTGTAAAATTGTCAAGACCAGACATTTTGGTCATTCAAATAATCATCGAGTTTAGTAACCTTTTTTACAGAGGACTTGTTTAACATGGGACTTGGGACATGGGACATGTAATTATGGTAAACTAAACTAAGAAATAGGTATCTAACATTTTTCTGTAGGTAAGTGTTACCTAAACTTGATTGTCTCTTAAATAAACCGAAAAATAGTTTAAATACGTCAAGACCAAAAATATCTTTGGTCAAAATATAGGACTACAGGACAATCTAAACTATTATAAAACTGTAACAGAAGTGTGTCTGTACATTGAAGATATTTACAAAAATAAATTACGACATGGTGTTTACGTGTCCCTGATTCCAAATCACCAATTTTTGGATTTTTTGTCTGTCTGTTTGTTTGTTTGTATGTTTGTATGTTTGTATGTTTGTTTGTTTGTTTGGGTGTTTGTTTGTTCGAGTATCACGCAAAAACTACTGAACCGATTTTGATGAAACTTTTTTTGTTTGATAGCTTATCATCTGACTTAAAATCTGGTATATAATTTATGCGGACGAAGTCGCGGGTAAAAGCTCGTAACATATAAAGGTCATTGATGCATTGATCTAATCAATTTATACTTTAAGGCTATAGGTATTATTAAAGATAGCCAGTACACAATAAAGTCTAAGAATAAAACGTTAAGTCCATTGGCAAACATATCGATCCATTCCAGCAACTGTCTAACTAAACACTTATACTTATTTAGGTATTTTAACATAATAATAATAAATATTCTGCTTTGACTGATAAGAATATTTCAAGGCTTTGACCGCAATTAAAAAAAAGTTCAAACACTTTAAAAAGAAAAATTCGCTGTTCTAAATTTAAAAATCTATTTTTAATATAGTTGGAATCGATTCAAATAGTAATAGGAATTTACTAACCAATCTCAAATCCTTCGTTTTGTACAAAACCGCGGTTAAATTATCTTTCGACATGGTTCACGTGTATTTTATCTCACTGCCGGTTCACAACTGAGCCAGCTGTGAATGGCGGGCTTGGAGGCGTGTCTCCACTCGGATAAATACGCAAATAATACGTCGTATAGTTTACCATTCATCGCTTGCCAACTATTCTGTTCCACTGTTTGATAATATTTAGCGCGTAATGTATGATACGACGAATTTTAAAGTACATTGCTCTTTCAAGGTTCAACGATCGATCTAACGACCGTGTCGCTACGCAATGTAAACAAACCCTTTGTGATTTTGATGATTAATGATGACTGTAGAAATACATTTGATTGCAATCTGTTCCAATATACCGGATGACAGCTTACCGATAAGGAAAATGACTGCCGAGCGAGCAAAAGTGGAAAAACCCTTGTAATTGAAAGATTAAAAAAACGAAGAGGTAGTGTGATGGTAAAGGGCAGACCTATATATACATAACATAGTTAGATAGAAGTAAGTACATGAGTAGATTTTAGGAAAGGCCAACGGTCACATCTGGCATACATAAAATTCGAAACTAAAATTTGGAATAACATTTCTTTTATATTCCAAAGCCATAAACGTAACTAAGATGGATGGAAGGAAAATAAAAACTAAAATTTGGAAACAAAGAAGCAAATAAAACAATAGTTTAAAAAAATCAAAGACGTCCCTTAACTTAAAATAATTTAACAGGAAATGTAATAAATAACTCAAAACAAAAGGGAACCTCGGACCGTAGGTCATAAAGCATAGCGTCTATTGGGATATCGTGTGAATACAGATGGTTGAGGAAAAAAAAAACCAAGACGTTATTATTTCGCTATAAGTTTTATGCAAACTTATACTTGAAGATCGAGGGGTCTAATAACTAATTAGACCTAGATAATCTTACAGAGTTTTCTCAAACATTCCAGATCGAATAGTTCTACAGTTGCAGGCAATCTGCACTGCATCTTCAAATCTAGGAATTCTGGAGACACGCGGGGGGGCGTGTTGCACCGTAACATCGAGGCGACCAATGGGATGACTTGAGACGTAGCATTGCTTCGAGACATACAAACCGACCAATAATAGATGACCACCCTAACAAAGGATTTAAACTCATGCGCAGATATTGGAGCGTTATTGTACTAGGAAATAAGATATAGTTTTGTATAAAGATTTTTAAGGGTGGATGTTTTGTGTAAGGAAAGATGGGGATTTTTGGAAAGGAGACAGATTTGTTTTGACTCTGAGAGAGTACAGTTGAGTTTGATATTGAAGAGGGTGATTTTTGTAAACCCTTCTAAGAAGTTTCAAAGTATTTGAGTAGAGTAATTTTATAGATCGGAAGTGGCCACTTTCTTGAATAAACATAGATTCAGTGTAGAGGAGAATATATATAATACAGCTAAGTGTATCGCTTGAGGGCGTGGTTTACTAAGAGGAATTAAATGTTGAGATTAAATATAAAAGCATACATTATACATTGGTATTTAAAGTCAGTTGTGTCAATTCACACGAAGTTACTAATTCCGTTCTTATCTCATAATAAACCCGTTTCCTGACATTGTATTGCATAACTTGTGTACCTATGTGGTTAATCCTGAAATAAAATACATGATTGTCTAATATCTCACAAGCCTAAATTGAATTGAAAGTATATTGGATTAATGAAAGAAATCAATTAAATTCGCCTAGAAGTCGATAAGATTTCAGGATTAACAAATTAATCATAATATTAAATGTGTTATTATCATAATATGGCCAAAAGGTTTTTTTTCTTTCTTTGAATGGTTTTTTACCTTTTATCTTGTTTTGGGCCTTAGGAACCGTTCAAAGGTCATATAAATTCGTTCATCGAATTTATAAGATTAAATAATCAAACAGTTTCAAGTAAATTCAACAATATAAAATAAATGACCATTATTAACTTCTATTGTGGTATTTTCTTTTATCTACACCCCAGAAACCTATGTCTCAATTATTCATATCATTATAAATAACTGATATTCACAGAAGCTATATTAGAGTCAATAGCAATAAGATTCATTAGATAAATCAATGAGCTCTCCTTTTCTCTAAATAACACACAATCATTTTACAAGAACTCGAGAGTAGATTTGTTTATTTGCATATATTTTTATTACCTATCAATTCCTAGAAAACACAGTCCCAGCCTAGATACAGCAAACTATTAACTTTTGATTATAATAGCAAAGATTTATGTGACAAAGGTCACGATTGCTAATCCAAAACATTGTTGAACGCAGACACTTTCATAGGGGGTTTGAGCCACGATCACTCCTATAATCATAGTCATAATAATAAAGCGCTCAGCTGATCTCTAAAAGGCCAATATTCGAACACACAAAAGATACCTATAAAAGAAATATAGGGTGCACCCTTTCATCAAAAGAATATAAATCATACATAGAGACAGCTCGATTGCCAGGTCTAACCTAGGCAACTAACATAAGTAAAGAGGTGATCAAAGGTTGGGTAAGGCAGAGAGCACGATACCGGCCGAGAACAAGTCTTAATTGCACCTCGTGAAGGGGCTTTAAACCTAATAGACCCTGCCTGGCAATGACCACCTATGAGGGCCAAGTATACTGCGACTTACATCATATCAGCTGCTTGAATCTTGCGTTCCAGAAGGTAGTGGTATACTTTGGAAGTCATACTCGATAACTTTTGGACTTAGCTATTTGAATTAATACATTTTATTTACCTGTTGTTCAGACAGATGAAGTTTGCTTAATCTAGATTGAGACCTAGATTTTACTCTCGATAGACAAGTCAGTTTCCATTCATTGACAAGACACTTATTTCTCAGAAATTACATTCACAAATTAATAAGTTATATTAAGGCTCAATTCATTTCATTTACAGTCAATTAATCAAAACAATTTTATTATTCTCAATTAACATCCAAACAGACGATCACGATTAAGCCACATGGCCAAAGGCAAACCACTACACACAGTGGCGTGTATGTACATAATATGTACATATACATTCCTATATATTATATAACATATAAAGGCCGGGAGCAGCGGGTCAACACACATGCTTCCGAGTGACCAGGATCATAGAGGGGGGGGTCATCCACCACACGTGGTGAGCGTAACCAGAATTCTAGACTTTGTGTTGATAAAAGTAGACACAACTAGAAAAGGACTTCAATAACAAACAAAAAAAATAACACAACGTAGGAAAACATAGAATGATTTTATTTTGATAAATTTTGACTGTTTAGTTACTATAGCCGAATTTTATAATATGAAAAATACAGGCTTTATTTCGAGTCTATAAACGAGTTTAATGAATCTTTGAAGGAACACGAGAGAGATTTATAAATTTTTACATGCATGTTTAATTGAGACATATGGGAGAGGTGATTTTAAGATAAAACATTTTATTTTTGTGTGACTTTCGAATGTGCATTTCCCCTTTGTTTATTGTTCTTTGTTTCTAAATATATTGTGTGATTAAAACCTAGGAAATTCATTTTAGATAATATTTGATTAAGTAGCTATCAGATGTGGAGCGAAACCGGATATGTAGATAAAATTAGAAATTTTTAGATACGATTAGGTACACCATCTTTAATAACGTGGGAAATACTGTTTCTTATACCTACTCAAGTTAAAGTCGTTAGGTATTGTTTTTTAGAAACATCCAAGAGAAGTCATTGAACAAAATAGCATTATTGTTATAGTATTATACAGCAGGCAAATAGCCACGCCGCGCCGTGCCGCTTCTAACGTAGAGCAATAAAACAATTGTCCAAACATCTGCATCAGGTAGACTGTTACGAGTTGAAAAAGGGTCAGTGACGGAATTTTGAATGCTATTTTAAACTCGCGTTTTATAAGGACTAATGAAATAAACATAGATTCCTAGAGTAACCGATTTCGTTACGAACCGAAAACGAAACGAACGAAACTTGAGATTATTATGAATAGATATTAATTTGATATAAATACGATCTGTCAAAATCAGTCTTTCAACATCTTATTATGGATTGTTGTAATTTTATTGTATGAAAAAGATATTAAGGAGCGTTTTGTTACCTAGCGTATCGTTTGTAGCGGACACATCATCATCAGCTCCTAATTATGATTACAAATCGAAAGGACGGATTAATGATTGAGAATACTGTAGAGTATGAATACACGTGCAGAGGTGGAAGAAATCAAATATATTATTTTGACTAGATATTTGACATAATTTGATATGAATACTATCCGTGAAAATCAATCGTTCTACATTTTATTGACTGTGGAAACTTTATTGTATGAACAAGACAATAAGAAACGTGTTGTTATGTAATGTATTGTATGTATTGAGAACATCATCATCAGCTCCAAATTATTAGTAGGTACGAAGCGAAAGAACGAGCCAATAATTAAGAATACAGTAGAGTTTAAATACATGTGCAGAGGTGAAAGGAACGTAATGAAAATAAGTTAATACGAATTAAGGCAACTTATTAATACATGATTATTATAAGGAAGCAGTGGGCAGAGTATTATGTATGTATGTGTGTAGGAGGTGAACTGTCAAGGAACGTAATAATGAGTTTGATTACAAATAAAGGGGACGTGATTATTAAAGGCTGCAGTTGAGTATATGTATTGTATGTATGGAGGTGATAGAAACATACATGATATGAGTTTTAATAATGAGACGAGAGAAGTTGCTAATATTAAGAGTACTCTAGAATTTAGGTATATAGAGCGGTGAAGGAAACGTGAAGGTCATGAATTTATTAAAGTAATGAATTATGGAAAGAAGTGAGAATTTATAGCTGAGGCAGATTTAAAATCCATATTATTGTGAGCTGAACCGAGATGGAGAGGTGAACTGAACCAACCAGAAAAAGAAAACTATTGAATCGAGATTTTTGCGGTTAACTTCTGTAACAAAGCGTTGGTTGATGGGACATAAGATCGGAGTATTTTTTATAGACAAACATAAGATAACCTTAAAATAATTTATTGATAATGAGGATTGTAAGCATTTGAATATAATCGTGGGAAAAGGAACGAGATACAAAATAATCCCAGTCGATGTAATTTAAAGCGAGAGAATGATTAGCGAAAATAGTTTAAATATAATCAGAGATCACAGATCGATGTGCGTTGATAAATTATTGGAGTGATATTAATGTCTTCGCAATCTAAGTAAATAAATAAATAAACGACTTCCAAATTACTGACCGATTTTGTAGAGCTAAGTTGATACGTGGGTGCTGTATTGTAATTGTAATTTTGATGATAGTTATTACAAGATTATTCAAATTCTAGAAAGGGTGAGAAATAGATTTGAAAGTGATTTGTGATGAGACATTAAATTGTTGATAGAGTCGCAGATTATAATAATTAAAATATATAAACATCACCAAATGCCGTTAATTCTAAGTTGTGGTATATTTCGAAGACATAAGGCATTATTAAGTAGCAGTATAGTGAGTAATTATGTTAATTGTTGAAGACTATTTTATTCAATTTGAAAGTTTAAAACAAACGATGGTTTTATTTGAAAGATAGCATAATATTTCACAAGGGAATAGCAAATAGATATGACAAATAATTTGCTTGAATGGCACTAAATTATATCCTCACCAGGTTTCCGGTTGCTAAATCAATATGCGTATATACAGATTGAATGATTCTTCGAAATCCTTGCAACCAAATATGAAATGGAGTTAAAAGGTTAAGTTGAGGCAGTAGATATTCTTTCTTATGCTGTGGTTGAGATATAAAAGTTTTAGTTATGAGAACGTGGTGAATAATTAATTATATTTGGTTACACTTAATATTAACGATCGAAAATTCTTAATCAATATAAGGAGATCTTGTTAGAAAATATATACGTCAGTTAAGAAAAACTTATTAGAATCAGATCTAAGTTATATTATACTAGTAACACTAGGTAATTAAGATTACTAGGAATTTAGTTATTTATACTGCAAGTTACAATAGATGTCACAATAGCCAATAAATACTAGATAAGAAGAGCAGTCAAGCAGTGATATTCATCCAGTTTGGAGTGGACCGTACATTAAATAATTAATTAAATTGAGTAGCGTCAATTTAATAAGTGCAATTAGGTTACGTTAATGATTGGATCTTTGGCACTGTGAGGAAAGGGCTGAATTCCATAGTGGGGATGGCATAGCCATAATGATGATTATGATGATGAGAAGTTGAAGTTGAATTGAAGAGTTTACAGTTTAAAGATAGGTGAACGCTGAACTCAACGATAAGATGATATTTGCTGTTGCCGATAAAATTAAATGTAAACAATGTTGATGAATAATTATATTATAACAAGGGGTGGCGTTTGTTCGAACCAAATGCAACAGATAACGTTTTTTTATGTTTGAAGGTTTAAGTTGAGAGGTTTAGATATCACGTGATAGAGATATCATATGTTATGTAGTTAGTGGTAGTTATGTAGAAAGCTAGAAAACAAGTTTCAACCTGTCTTCAGGGAGAGGTATGTGATGGTAAAGGGCAGACCTATATATACATAACATAGTTAGATAGAAGTAAGTACATGAGTAGATTTTAGGAAAGGCCAACGGTCACATCTGGCATACATAAAATTCGAAACTAAAATTTGGAATAACATTTCTTTTATATTCCAAAGCCATAAACGTAACTAAGATGGATGGAAGGAAAATAAAAACTAAAATTTGGAAACAAAGAAGCAAATAAAACAATAGTTTAAAAAAATCAAAGACGTCCCTTAACTTAAAATAATTTAACAGGAAATGTAATAAATAACTCAAAACAAAAGGGAACCTCGGACCGTAGGTCATAAAGCATAGCGTCTATTGGGATATCGTGTGAATACAGATGGTTGAGGAAAAAAAAAACCAAGACGTTATTATTTCGCTATAAGTTTTATGCAAACTTATACTTGAAGATCGAGGGGTCTAATAACTAATTAGACCTAGATAATCTTACAGAGTTTTCTCAAACATTCCAGATCGAATAGTTCTACAGTTGCAGGCAATCTGCACTGCATCTTCAAATCTAGGAATTCTGGAGACACGCGGGGGGGCGTGTTGCACCGTAACATCGAGGCGACCAATGGGATGACTTGAGACGTAGCATTGCTTCGAGACATACAAACCGACCAATAATAGATGACCACCCTAACAAAGGATTTAAACTCATGCGCAGATATTGGAGCGTTATTGTACTAGGAAATAAGATATAGTTTTGTATAAAGATTTTTAAGGGTGGATGTTTTGTGTAAGGAAAGATGGGGATTTTTGGAAAGGAGACAGATTTGTTTTGACTCTGAGAGAGTACAGTTGAGTTTGATATTGAAGAGGGTGATTTTTGTAAACCCTTCTAAGAAGTTTCAAAGTATTTGAGTAGAGTAATTTTATAGATCGGAAGTGGCCACTTTCTTGAATAAACATAGATTCAGTGTAGAGGAGAATATATATAATACAGCTAAGTGTATCGCTTGAGGGCGTGGTTTATTAAGAGGAATTAAATGTTGAGATTAAATATAAAAGCATACATTATACATTGGTATTTAAAGTCAGTTGTGTCAATTCACACGAAGTTACTAATTCCGTTCTTATCTCATAATAAACCCGTTTCCTGACATTGTATTGCATAACTTGTGTACCTATGTGGTTAATCCTGAAATAAAATACATGATTGTCTAATATCTCACAAGCCTAAATTGAATTGAAAGTATATTGGATTAATGAAAGAAATCAATTAAATTCGCCTAGAAGTCGATAAGATTTCAGGATTAACAAATTAATCATAATATTAAATGTGTTATTATCATAATATGGCCAAAAGGTTTTTTTTCTTTCTTTGAATGGTTTTTTACCTTTTATCTTGTTTTGGGCCTTAGGAACCGTTCAAAGGTCATATAAATTCGTTCATCGAATTTATAAGATTAAATAATCAAACAGTTTCAAGTAAATTCAACAATATAAAATAAATGACCATTATTAACTTCTATTGTGGTATTTTCTTTTATCTACACCCCAGAAACCTATGTCTCAATTATTCATATCATTATAAATAACTGATATTCACAGAAGCTATATTAGAGTCAATAGCAATAAGATTCATTAGATAAATCAATGAGCTCTCCTTTTCTCTAAATAACACACAATCATTTTACAAGAACTCGAGAGTAGATTTGTTTATTTGCATATATTTTTATTACCTATCAATTCCTAGAAAACACAGTCCCAGCCTAGATACAGCAAACTATTAACTTTTGATTATAATAGCAAAGATTTATGTGACAAAGGTCACGATTGCTAATCCAAAACATTGTTGAACGCAGACACTTTCATAGGGGGTTTGAGCCACGATCACTCCTATAATCATAGTCATAATAATAAAGCGCTCAGCTGATCTCTAAAAGGCCAATATTCGAACACACAAAAGATACCTATAAAAGAAATATAGGGTGCACCCTTTCATCAAAAGAATATAAATCATACATAGAGACAGCTCGATTGCCAGGTCTAACCTAGGCAACTAACATAAGTAAAGAGGTGATCAAAGGTTGGGTAAGGCAGAGAGCACGATACCGGCCGAGAACAAGTCTTAATTGCACCTCGTGAAGGGGCTTTAAACCTAATAGACCCTGCCTGGCAATGACCACCTATGAGGGCCAAGTATACTGCGACTTACATCATATCAGCTGCTTGAATCTTGCGTTCCAGAAGGTAGTGGTATACTTTGGAAGTCATACTCGATAACTTTTGGACTTAGCTATTTGAATTAATACATTTTATTTACCTGTTGTTCAGACAGATGAAGTTTGCTTAATCTAGATTGAGACCTAGATTTTACTCTCGATAGACAAGTCAGTTTCCATTCATTGACAAGACACTTATTTCTCAGAAATTACATTCACAAATTAATAAGTTATATTAAGGCTCAATTCATTTCATTTACAGTCAATTAATCAAAACAATTTTATTATTCTCAATTAACATCCAAACAGACGATCACGATTAAGCCACATGGCCAAAGGCAAACCACTACACACAGTGGCGTGTATGTACATAATATGTACATATACATTCCTATATATTATATAACATATAAAGGCCGGGAGCAGCGGGTCAACACACATGCTTCCGAGTGACCAGGATCATAGGGGGGGGGGGGGATCCACCACAGTAGGTAATTGCTGATACCTACTTGCTGTTTGGACCATTCCTTGAATGCAATAGGTATGTGGGGAACTACTACAGATGTCCAGCACCCACAAGTTATAGCAAAGATGCCAACAGATGTGAAGTAAATTGTCTCCCTTGGTCGGTCGTTACAATCTGTGGACAACCAAAGCGTGAGATCCATATTTCGTAGAAAGCTTTAGCTACTGACTCAGCTGTAATGTCTCGCAATGGGGTGACTTCGGGCCATCGGGTGAATCTGTCGATTGCTGTCAGGCAGTATCTATATTCTGAAGACGGAGGGAGTGGGCCAATTAAATCAATGTGGACATGGGCAAACCGGAGACCTGGTAGCTGAAAAGTACTGAGTGGGGATGAGGTAGCACCTAAGGTAGGGTAGGTAGGTAGGTAGGTAGGTAGGTACCTAATATAATATTTTCGTAAAATCACATCTTTACCCGGTCAATTCGTGGATATACCTACTTACGCCTAATTATAAGCATTTAAAAATAAATATACTTAAAACAATGCAATTAATAAATTGCAAATAAAATGCAATTAGATAATTAATTATTTATAGCTATGCTATTGCTATAAATAAATAAATAAAAATAAAAACTTTTTACTAAGGACAACAGAGATCTAGTGCTATTGCTATGCTATTCTGTGCTATTTAATGCTAATAATAATAAATAAGTAAAACAAATTGCGAATATTTTTCTTATAAAATGAGCTACATCGTCAGCTGTAGCTCATATTGATGTACTTAGTTCACATTTAAAAAAACACACACATTCCACATCTCACATTTTTTTTTAATTATTAATATAAGGTCCATATAGGGACAGTAGGTATGTGATATGATTACCCAAAAATCCAAAGAAGTTGAGTATTTTCACTTCTCATACTGTAACCGAGGTAGGTAGGTATACGTATAGGTGTACGACTTTTTATCGTTTTAAATTTCAACTTTGAGGTGAGGCATACAGACAGATAGAATGGACGAAATTACAAGGGTTGGTACCCTGAAAAATAAATAATTGAAAATAAATCGTTAGAAAAATGATCTCACTTTCAACGCATATTTTAAACTAGAAATAAGGAGCACTAACTCGCCTGAAGTAAGAATGTTCCACCATACAACAATGCAGTTGCATTGCATTCGCCATTCGCATCTGTGTGTGCAGATGCCGCGCCCCGTGCCGGCTGGTGGTCATTCATCGTAGGTCACTGCATTGTTCCCCTTCAAAGGAATTACTTTTTAGGGTTCCGTACCCAAAGGGTCAAAACGGGACCCTACGTTGTCCTTCCGACCGTCCGTTGACCGGTTTTATTACGTTTACGCTGCAGGGATCGTATTGATTCTGTTAGTTAAAGTTTATAGCATTAGGATGAATATGGATTGAATCGATGTTGGTTTTATGATATGTAGGTACAGTAAAAGACAACTTGAAATTCATTTTCAGTACAGCTAATATTTAATGTGCTAATAAAGTAGGTACAGACAATCGCCAGACCAAAGTACGTACGAAATTTTTTCTTAAAAATTACTAAAGACCAGATAACAAAATTAGGAAGGTACAGGTAGGTAGGTACCCTAATACATAGTTATCAGGTTATCACGTTCATTTATCTCTGCAATACACTATCAGTACCTACCAGCGTTTTTATTAATATGATAGTCATTAACCATCGCAAATAGTTTAAGCTCGAATTATTACGTTGTTTTCCGTCAAGCATTATTTTGTTATCGTCGTTTTGCGTAATGTGGGTATGACAAGCAAGGTTACGGGCACTTACGGGTGATGTAAATATGTGACAGATTCTGATAATCAATCAATATTTTTATCACCACGATCATGTCAGTTCAAAGATAAAGACTTTTTGCTATTGCATCAGAAAGCCCCGCCCCATTCACTCACCACAGGGAATTCACCACAAAATTTAAGGGTCCGTAGTTCTTCTAAACCGAAAAGACTGGAGAACGGAACGATATGGTTCATGGTATGGCATATCAAAACAAGATCGTTTAAAAATCGTTTCGGTTCAGCAGAATAAGTCTTGTTTTTTTCAATTAATAACTAAATAGATAATTTTAGGGGTTAAAGACACGGATGAAGGTTCAGTGACGAATCGACGATAACCACTTATCATCGTTGACTTCTCTTGGTAGAAGATACCTAAAAATGAAGAAAGATCATACAAAAGCTTACGAACGTGGGTGCGCAGAATATTTGCTCCAACTACCAAATAAAGGTTGTTTTTGCAACAAGGTGCACCATCTGCATTTTCAAGTTTTCAGGATAATATGGGTGGTACAACCGGGCGAATTAACTTGGCACCTGGCTCGTACGTGGCTCGGAATTCGGCATCAACACCCTTCCTGCTACACCCCGCCCGCGGGACCCCGCCGTCGCCGAGCGAGGCCGTACGTAGCATAGCATCTCAGTTACCGTTGCACGTGACCCGGCGCTTTAGCATTTTCGAGTTTTCAGAGTTTTTTATTCCGAGACACGTGCGAGCCAGGTGCCAAGTTAATTCATCCGGGCTGTAGGTGGTTAAACTTTCGCCTACTTAACTCGCCATGTAACATATTATTAATTTGTGGCCATGCTTAGTGCTCACAATTTAACTCTAGTCTCTACTGTACTTGTGGAATGGATAACTTCAAAGATTAATAGCATTATGATTTTATGAATTGTACATATTTTATAGCAGATAAGATATGAACAATTCATAAAATATACACTGCATAGCAACTTACTTACATAGGTTTGTACGTACTGACGTATTGACATTTTAATTATAAAAAATTCTTAATGTTGACAATTGTAATCTCAAAAATTTATTCAGATTTAGGATTACTAACAAGGTAAAACAGATTCAATCACAGTTCTAAAGGTAATACAATAAGCATGTGCCACCTCACTTATAAGTAACCACGGCATTCAATTGGACAATTGTTACTATAATCATCTAGATATACCTACATGCACAGGTATAATTAAAATTTTAAAAATAATAATAACTTGAAACACAAATAGTTGACAATTTATTTAAATTATTTTAAACAAAAAATTTACAACTAAAATTAAATCTTACAATTAGGTAGGTGCATTATACAATATTGATTAATATGTAATATTAAAAAAATGTTTGTAATTAACGTGGTAAGGACATGCAATATGTTGAATCACAAATATGAATATGAATAAAAAACCAAAACTGAATGCTAGCTTCGAAAATTATCTGAAAACCCATCAACTAATATTTATGTCATTAAAAATATATTAAAAATTCATTAGAAACTAAAATATAGGTAAGTAACTACCATCCTGCCATTACAGCAGAAATTTACCTACATCGAAATAACCATTTTACTACCTGAGTAGAATTCTACTCATTTCTATCAACAGTCGTATCCAAAGAGTATATTATCCTCTATTCTATAGGCTAAGCCATCTTCCTGATGGGATAAGCTTATTCGAAAACCATCATGGTTCAACAAAAACTTCACAAGAAACTAGGATCCACGCACGTCTTAACAAAATTCTTGTTAATCTTCGGTCTGCAAATATTACTGACTATAATGTCAACGGAATCGTCTGTCGCCCCAACGCACCTGCTTGTCGTCCGCGCAGGACCTTGCTACGACGGTCTCAAAACTACGGTCACTGTCTCTGAGATGAGCTTGGTGAGAGACGTGTATGATTCGACATTGAGTGGATACATTAACATTACTGAAGATATTGATAATGGATGGAGTGTTAAGGTAAGAATTATAAAGGACAGTGGGCAGAAGTGGTCCAAGAGCCCCCCATAAGTGGCATACTACGTTTGAAAGGGGGTTTAATATAGATTTTTTTTTATATCAATATCTTTTCGAAAGCAAAAAGATACAGGGTGTTTTGTTTTGCGATTTTTCATACTAATGTTAGCATTTAGCCGCTATTTACATCTGTTGCTTGAATTCCTTGTGTAATGTGAATAGTATTATTGTTTTTATTATTATTAATGCAAAGGAATCTTTAGCCCTTAAAACACATAACACTAAAAACGAGAAAATCGTTATCTCATCTTGAAATTGCCGGTAGGATAGTAAACGTGAGCCTTATTACTTTTGCACTCTTAATAAAATAAATAAATAAATAACGCTCACAGGCACATACATTGTAATGATCCCAAGAAAGCACTATTAATAGGCTGTTTATTATGGAAACCATACAACAACGGCACAAACATAATAATAACTTTAAGTAGTTATAGCTAAATGTCTGATCACCCCGAAAGACATTACACCTTTCGGGGCTATAATATCAAAACGACTACCCCCTAAAACGATTACGTCAAAATAAAACAACCTGTATCTTTTTTTTCCTCGAAAATATTTTGATGCCCCTTGGGTGCCATGTATGTTTGGGTACCTGTAACTATTCCTATCTGTGTCATAGCGGGAGCTCTTGGACCATTGGCCATACATTTATACCCAGTGTCCTTTGCACTTACTTATACAGGGTGTACAATAAAATGGGACAGCTACTCAAAGGGGTGCTTCAGACCATCAAACTGAACAACTTTCTCTATGGGACCAATATCGAAATCGTGAAAAAAAAATCCGCTGTCCCATACAAAACTGCAAACATAACTCGACTGAAATGTATGGGACAGCAGATTTTTTTTTCGCGATTTCGATATTGGTCCCATAGAGAAAGTTGTTCAGTTTGATGGTCTGAAGCACCCCTTTAAGTAGCTGTCCCATTTTATTGTACACCCTGTATTTCTTTGGTTGCTGTCTGACTACTAGGTACTAAAAAGGTTACATCTGAAAAATCAACAACCTGCTTTCGGGCAAGGTCTATGTTGAGCTGTAACCGATTTGCTGCTGTAGCATACCTACAATAAATTACATGTTGTTCTATTGATGTTTTATTTTTTATTTCGTTGTATTCATGTTTTGTAAACTTATCGTGAACGGTGTCTTACTTGTGCAAATAAATTGTTTATCTATCTATCTAATACCACAGCTTAAGAAAGATACCGAACTCAGAATAAAAAAAGAGGGAGTCACGTTGCTAGTTTTGCCGCGAGCGGTTGTCTTTCGTGTGTTCGTGCGGTTCGCGTTTTTGCTTGCCACGTGGCTCCGCTATCTTTTCTCAGCTGTGTTTTTGAGCAGAAACTATGCTTAAGATTTGGATAGACTTCAAACTAGTTGACACTGGTGATGGTGGCACAAGCAAGAGTTCACTAATTTAATAGAAAATGAGTACAAAAAGATGTGTATTTTATCTGGCCATTCCAGGCTACGATGCAGAAATGCCACGACATTCGCAACCTGGACACCTGCGACTTCTTAAAGTCGTTCAGAATTATAACGAGTGGGTGTGCTGACTCCGACGACGAGGATCTGTACATTATGTTCTTCCACTATCTGGAGCCGCAGTGAGTTGTGTACCTGAATAAAGCATTTATATTTGCAGGTTGTAAGCTTAAAGCCTTGCATATTTTAGAGGGTACTTCAGACTATCAAACTGAACATCTTTTACTGTGGAGCCAACAAAGAAATCGCGAAAAAATTTAATAAAGTTTAGATCTATGAAGGCTCAGCTTGCTTTGCTCAATTGTTTTTGCATATTTAATATCAAAAAAACATTTGATCATCGACTCATAATGGTCGATGTACTGACGAAATATTTCAAAACAAAAATAACAAAATGGCTTTTAGATAAATGTTTCTATTCAATTAAGGACTTTTTTAATTATAAATTATTTGACATTAGCTAAGTCAAATTATTTTAAAATGTGTACTTGAACTAAAATGAATCACACACAATGAAACAAACACTTGAAATAAAGTTCTGATTCTGATTCCGGAACTTTTTTTTTTTTTTAAATAATGTTAATCACATATTCGAAGTCTCTGACACCAGGGCCCTGTTTAATAAACGTTACAATTGTAATTTACAATTACAATTCAGGGTACATTGCTGGTTACTATTGACGTTAAACATGTACCTAGTAGGTAATGTGTCACTAGCATTATCAGCAATGTACCCTGAATTGTAATTGTACCTAACGTTTATTAAATAGGGCCCTGTGCTCTGCCCACACGATAAGAAAAAGAAGGCGTATCTACTTCTATCATTGACGTCGAAGGCATTACAAAAGACGAGATACTGCTTATCTAATGTTGATATAGACACCAGTAAGTTCACTATATTGACCCTAAGTATATTTAACACATACAATACATACATAAAGTCACGACCATACTCCCCTATCGGGACGGTTGGACGGACACCCCGCTATAACTACCAATGATCTTCTTAAGCGAGGCTCACTGGAATGACGTATTAAACTGGTAATCGGCTACACTAACGTTGTTACCTTATACATCTAGAGTCATCAGCCTATAAACGTCCCACTGCACTGCAGGGCACAGGCCTACCCTCAAGGAAGGTGGGTGGTCGTTAGTCCACCACACGCGTGCCCAATGCAGATTGATCGACTTCACATACGCATCGGAATTTCTGCTTCAGCGTACGCTGGACAGATGTCATGTAAAATTAAATGCGTTACATATTTCAAGGAGAGCTTCAGACCATCAAACTGAACAACTTTTACTATAGAGCCAACTTCGAAATCGCGAAAGAAAAATCCGCTGTCCCATACATTCGAGTCGAGTTGGCACTGCAGTTTTGTATAAAGCAGCAGTCTTTTTTATGAGATTTCGATGTTGGGTCCATAGTGAAAGTTGTTTACTTTGATGGTCTGAAGAACCTGCTTAAGTATTACTAGGGTGTTTTGTTACACCCTGTATACAGCATCCGGATTAATTCTTGCAGATTGGACTGCCCGCTACAAGCGGGTACATACGCGATCAAGGAGTTCCCGTTCTTCACCGAGGACAGCGACATAAAGGCGGCCGAGTCCAAGATATCCACCAGCGTGTTCGGATACACGTACCGCTTGGAAGGGTTTGATAGGAATGACGACAGGGTAATTTATTTTAAACCTGCACAACACGGCTATGATGCCACCAACGACAATTAAATTAAATTAAATAATTCTTTATTTCGGACAGTTAGTCCATAAAAGTGTTAGTAACAGATAAACTAGCCCTATTGTTAGTAAAACAGCTAATTTTTTTTAAATATGGGACTTTACCCTAAATTGGGAAGGTCTACACTACAGGCTGGTGTGCAGCTGCACCAACCGTTTCATTATGGGGCTATCCCAACTTTCAACAACAGTTTGCAGAATGCTGTTCCGAATGGTTCGTACTCTGTGGAGTAGGGAGGACCATAAAAAAGCGACAAATATGTTAGCGCGCTCTTTTACATGCATACACGTAAAATAACGAAGATGGTTCAAGTCGATTTTTATCGTTTTCTTGGGGTGGCATACTAGGCCTACAGGTATGTTATCACGCGTATGAAGTTGTTATGATGATAACAGGCTTCTAATCAAAAACCTAGAAGTATCTATGATCAAAAGCCGTCAATAGGACAAATACATTAACATACGTAATTCTAAGAAAATCCCGTTTTGATCCAGTTTAGATTAGATTAAGAGGGCTATCGCAGTCCAGTGGCGCCCTCATCACATTAAAAAAGATTTCTCAATAAAGAAAGCCTAAATTAAAAAAGTGCTCTACAGATCAGAAGAATACTTTTATAGGTTCTAAACATTCCACTTTTAGACAATTTCGAATAAAAACAAAAGCAACCATTTTTTTTCTTTTTTCAAAATTTGTATGTTTTTACCTTTAAAAAACCTATAAAAGTATTCTATGAAAATAGCTTGAAGGCTTTTGTAGTTTATCTGTTGAGCACTTTTTTAATTTAGGCTTTCTTTATTGAGAAATATTTTTTAATGTGATGAGGGCGCCACTGGACTGCGATAGCCCTCTTAACCCTTTTTTCATTCCACCCTTACCAATTATGTTTATCTTTTTGTCATAATTTTAAATTATTGAAAGCCCGAAATTTTTTTATTAATAAAATAGAAAATTTCTTGAACTTTGCTTTGTGAGTGTTTTAAACTGAAGTACGCTAACTTAATTCCAGATATTGTGTATGGACGCATATTTACAACTGATGTACGTCCGGGACCATAACTGGGAAATAAAGAAGGTACTCCCAAGTACTTCTCCTCTCCCGGCTTACGACGACACGAATGATGGTGATGATGATGACGACAAGGGCGAAATGGTCAGTGAAGAACGATAAAATATGACAAAAAGGTTCTTGAATACATCTAATTTAATGATGGACTAGGATTAGACTAAAGGATGTGAGACTAAATAGCATTTAAGACCTTATGTACCATTATGATTGTGTAATAAATGATTATGATTATGATTAGTCCAGAAACCGCCACCGATATTTTTCTACTGGTGTAAATTGTAAGCTTTTTCTAACTAAACGTTATAAAATAGGTATAACAAGAACGATGATAACCCGAAAAATTATTTTACTTTAATTTAACCACCTTACACTCAAAATTCGTGGCTCTCCGAGTTGAATATCTATATAGGCACAGGGTCCTTTTTAATATGTTGACCCTTTTTTAAGATGATAAGACCATGACACTGAACAACTTTCTCTACGGCACCAACATCGAAATCGCGAAAAAAATAATCGCCTATCTCATACATTCGGCTCAAGTAGGTTTGCAGTTTTGTATGGGACAGCTGTTTTTTTCTTTTCGTGATTCCGATGTCGGTCTCATAGAGAAAGTTTTTCAGTTTGATGGTCTGATCATCCCCTTAAAAAAGTGTCTGCATAATTAAGAAGGACTCTGTATTGTATACCACTAGTTTTTGATTATAACAAAATGTTAAGGGTGTATTCAGACAATGAAGCCAAACAACTTTCCTCCTCCTCCCATACAAAATCGATCGGCTGATCCGACTTTTGTATTGGAGGTCCAAAAAAATTCTCTTTTTTCGACCCATGTTCCTTAGGGAAAGTTGTTTAGTTTCACGTCGATGTGCTCGATCCTTAGACAACTTATATAGGAACTAGTTACGCGTGTCATTCTACTAAGAAACATTTCTGCCACTTTTTGCGGGGGGCGAGGTAACATGAAATCCGCAACTTTGAATTTTATTCCCCATAACTTTAGATTCTAATTTTGAATGTAAAAAATCATGAAAAGTAGTCTCGTGTGAACCCCAAACGTTCTAAATTAAAAATTATTACAATAATATTTGAAATTGGAACAGGGTGTGTCATCTATACCGTATGAATTTCAGTTGTAATTCTGAACTTGCGGGTTGGCTAGTTTGTAATAGCTGCCAGTAGATGTCGCTCACGTCCCCTCAAGACGCAACAGATTGAAAAATTCGTTCTCTGGCTAGTGGGCTCGGTAGCGAAATTGGATAACGCACTTCCCCGGTTTGGAAGGGTGCGGGTTCAAGTCCCGCCCGAGACTGAATTTTTCAATCTTTAATTTGATTAAAAATTATTGTTTCGCTATTATAGGCTGTCTCGTTTAGTGATAAGGTATAAAATTGGGTGTAAATGCACAAGATCAATTGTTCTTATACCGTGGCACCGAGGGGAAATGCTACCACAAGGCGAGTCCCTATATAAATTGTCTAAGGCTCGATCCTTGAGGGAGGCCTATGTCCAGCAGTGACGTCTATTGCCTGAGATGATGATGTATATTGTTAGTTCGAAAGTATCTTTCCTTTTCCATTAATGTTAGACTGAATCGTTGGTAACTTGTAGTGCCGGAAAGGTTCATTTTCATTAGAAAATCGAAAAATTCGTTAGTAAAATAAAACCACAGAATAAACAATAAAATAGTATTTATTACATACTCTTAAAGCTATTCGTCCCAGCCCCAAATCCCGTGGCTTTCCCTGATAGTCTCCCTGTTATCCCTTCGATCTCTAGTCACGGCGCTAGCCTCTCCCTTCGCGACTGCTCTCTTCCTCTGCATCTTCTTCTCTCTCACTTCTAGATTCTTCTTCACCTGCTGTTTTACTACTTCCGGTGCTATCGTGCTGGCTGACGTATATGACCTCATTGATCTGACATCTGATAGGGTTTTCTCTACCATTGCCAGGCGGTATTTTTGGGAGGTTTTATCGAGTTTGGTGTCAAATTTGTCGTCGGATTGCTCGGGTATTGGTTCTGAGTTCTCTGTTGATATAAGTTTGGGGGGTTCATCTGGGTCTGAGTTGGTTGTGATATTTACAGCTTGAATTGTGATTGCGTTGATAGTTGACTTTTCATCGTTCTGTATTGATGAGTCCACCTGCGAATTTTATTTTAGAAATTAGAAAAAAATAAAAGTAATGACAATTTATTGTAGAAAATAATTAATTTTAGAGCAAAATACATTGAAATAACTTATACAACCAAATTAATCCTACTTACAATATGAGACTATTTTTAACGGACTTCAAAAAAGGAGGAGGTTGGTTTCTCAATCAATTCGACCGTATATTTCTTTTTCTCTGCAGAAATCTAGATCTACATGAGAGTTCTAATGGTATAAGAATATAAATTGAGATATGAACTTACGTAATGACATCAGTAAATTAAATTTTGGCCAAATTATGTCCGATTTAAATGCATAAAAATAGTACAGTTTGGCCGTAAAGCGTAGAAGAAAAAATAGAGAGTGGTCGTAGTAGGTATAGTAATACCATGTGTATAAGTCATACCGATACCGATGCTACGTTCGCGCGCCTAAATCCCTTGCCGCTATTTGCTAATCGTTTTCACGCGTTTTCAGCTATTCGACTTAGAGCGAGATAAGATAAAGATTTAGTAGCACCCGATTTTGCACCCTTTTGACTGATTCATTTTTAATTACTAAATGACTTCGGGTTTTGGCGGAGAATTTGGTCTGGTCTGCGCAAATGATGTCTGGAAACGCCTATTAGCGATAAGACGGCTTTATTTAGTGCCAATCGTATTTTTTTCTCTGTATTTTACTGTTTAAGGGGCGTCCGCCCGGTTTTGAGTAACTTTGTAACCATTTTATACATTAACTATGGCACTTTTTAAGCAGAAAACAAAACTGAACAATCTACAGGATATAAGTGATGTGGTTTTTCTCGAAATCTATTTTAATTAATAAAACTGAAGAAACACGACTCCAAAGTCACCTCTTTTTTCCAGTTGTAACCGTTTTACTCTTACATTGTTGATCAGAAGAATATGAAAATTTACAATATTCTTCACAATACAATATAAAATGATGTGGTTTTCTTATTTTTTGAAAATTCATATAAAATCATACAAGTTTTCAAAGAAAACGGAAAATTCTGACCGGAGCCGCGCAATTGAAGCGGGATGGCTAATTACAAAATTTTGCTTGTAAGAAAGAGAGCCTTGCAGATGGGAGGAGTAGCCTTAAGTTTTGGTGTAAAATAAAATAGTATTTGATTGATAAAACAAATTTTCCTGGGCCCTGTTCAATAAACGCGACAATGACGCACTGCAAGTTTAGCGTCATTAGTAACCAGCAATGTACTCTGAATTTTCATTGTCACATTGTCATTGTCGCGTTTATTAAACAGGGCCCAGCCTGCGTAACATGACAGAGGTGAGAGCGACACAGGTCACTGCTAAACGTCAAATTTGAGTGAGATACTATGGAGATAACCGCCAATTTGACGTTTAGAAGTGACCTGAATCGCTCTCACTTCTGTCATGTCGCAGGCAGGAGTGCGATTTTTGAATCTCATTCGCTGAGTTCAGCAGTTGATAATGTATGGAGGTACGCATCTTTCTACTGCTGATTTGACTTTAAAAAATCCTACTCCAGAAGTGCGATTTTTGAAAGTCAAATCAGCGCAGCAGTAGAAAGGTGCATATCTCCATAGTAATTTTAACATCAACTGCTCAACTCAGCGAATGAGATTCAAAAATCGCACTCCTAGTCGTACTGTAGGACCTTGTTAAAAAGGAAAGATATCTGAACCATCGCCGTGCGATTGTAGTCCGTATCACATAACGGAATAGGTACCTCTTTCCTAAGCGCGGATAGTTCCTCCTCGGTGTACTGTGTGCTCCTGCCATCCTGGTTCTGTTCCTCTCCCTCGGAGTCGCTCGCTTCGTCTTCACTCACTTGTAGACCGATACCTAATTCCTGTAAAGATAAAGCTGTCAAATAACATACAATCGTCACCAACTAGGCGTGGGTCGTCTGAACCAGGGACCGAAAATTTTCGGTTACCTTTATTTAAATATTACCTTTATCCAGGTAACAACCGATTTTAATACCGGTAACCTAAATATGACCTTCAATAGAAAGCGAGTAGTGCTGGAAAGGGTCAGTGTAGACAGAGCGGTAAAAAGCTCGCGTGTTTTTAATAACACTGAAAAAATTACTTTAATTTCTACTAATCAAAAGTACAAAAATTGAACAACATCGTTGTTGTAGCGGGTGACTGCAAATTTTTGAGCACCCGACGAGCGACGCGCGTACTATTTCAGTGTTGCTACAGCATTGGACAGGTCGAGATAATAAAGGAGATGATTATTTACATTTCATTGAACACAAAAGCATAGAATGGTTTATGTTCACTTTTGAGTTTGTTATTATAATTGATTTAATTTGTATTTAGTAACGACTAACGAGGTATTTACTAAAAAATTGAACACGTACTATATTTTATGAAGAAACAATTTTTTATTTAAATATATCTCTGTGTACGCGGACCGTTAGAATGATATTAAGGTTACCTCTAAAAATACCTGTAAAAAAATAAAGGTTATAAACAAAAAGTACCGGTATTATTGATACCGGTTTCGGTACCTGGTCTGAACTTAGAAAATTTAATAGGGACGAGTTACGCGTGTCATTCTACAAAGAAACATTTCTGCCACTTTTTGCGGGGGGCGAGGTAACATGAAATCCGCAACATTGGATTTTATTCCCCATAAGTTTAGATTCTAATTTTGAATGTTAAAAATCATGAAAAGTAGTCTCGTGTGAACCCCAAACGTTCTAAGTTCAAAATTATTGTTTCGCTATTATAGGCTGTCTCGTTTAGTGATAAGGTATAAAATTGGGTGTAAATGCGCAAGATTAATTGATCTAACACCGTGGCAGAGGGGAAATGCTACCGCAAGGCGAGTCCCTATTAAATTGTCTAAGGATCTGAACCATCCATGGTGAGTATATTTGTTTGTAAACCTCACCTCGAGCAACTCGTCGTCGACATCCTTAGTGCGCTTGTAGCCCGAGCAGGCGACCTCCTTATCCATCTCGCCGTCTCGCTCGAGGTCGCTGAACTTGGGGTACTCTTCGCTCTCGTAGCCGAACCGCTTCTTGAAAAACTCCCGGATACATCTCACGTCACGGTCGAAGTAACTGGGAAAAATGTATGTGCAATGTGATATAAAAAATTATAGTAATAAAAGAATATAAAAAATATGTCTAATTGGAAAGTTAAGAAGGTATCTAGTACTAAATACAGTAAGGACACTCTCCACCAATTTCTTACCTCACCCCCTCTGGCGGGATCGTGGCGTAAAATTTAAGCAAATGCAGTATTCTTATCTCGCTCGCACTCACTCAATATCACACATGCTTACCTCTTCTTTAAAAAATTTCCCATTTGTATAAAATGAAAGCTGGTGTCCAAGGTGTGGTTATAGTCTGTAGGATCCCACTGCAGGGCAAATGCCTCCTCTCCCGAATAAGGTAAGAGGGAGTGAGCCATACTCCACCACGCGCGCCCAGTACGATAGGTGGAGGCAAGTTAGTCTAAATAGATTTAAGATGAATAATGGACCAACTTCTAAAACTCCTTCAGACATTTTGTTATCAACTTTTTAGGGTTCCGTACCCATAGGGTGAAAACGGGACCCTATTAATAAGCCTACGTTGTCCGTCCGTCTGTCCGTCCGTCTGTCCTACCTATTTAGGGCTGTATCTTTTGAACCGTAATAGCTAGATAGTTGAAATTTTCTCATATTATGCGTTATTACGGCGGATTTGTTTTTTTTTTTTTTTTTTTTAATCTATTTTTTTTTTTTAAGTGACTTTTATACAAAACACATTTTGTACATGTCAGTCCCATCGTACCTTATATCTAGACTTTACCTACTCTAACTTAATTCTAATTTACTTAACGAGACACTGATGAGTTTGCAAAGGCGAACACTTTCCTAGCAGCATCAGAACTTGGTGATGCTAGGATGTCATGAAACATGCCCACATCAAGCCTATTCACTCCAAGCTCCCTCATCAGTGTCATTCGAGCCTGCTCGTAACGAACACACTCCACTAACAGGTGATGAACGTCCTCGACCACTCCACACTCCTCACAGTTAGGTGAACTACACTTTTTCATCAGGAAGCCGAATTTATTTAGTGGAATGTGTCCACTACGAAGCCTATGTGCCATAACAACAATTTTTCTACTGGCCTTAATTTGGGTAAACCAAGGTATGTGAGGAGGCTGACTTTGTATTGTTTTGTACCAAATTCCTTTTTCTTTCGATATTTCATCAAAATATTCTTTCCACATCTTGAGACACATATTTTTAAATTTAGGTAGTACTTCTGAAAAATTTGGTTGAATATTTAAAACACAGCCTTCTGATATTGCTCGCTTTGCCAACAAGTCAGCCTTCTCATTACCCTTTAACCCGATGTGTGACGGAATCCATTGTAGCACAACTGTAACTCCACACGAAACCAATTCATCCAATTTAGACAAAATTTTATAAGCTATCGAAACACCTCTGTTTCCAGAGGCGCATCGAGCTATGTGCTGTAGAGCACTTGCGCTGTCACTATAAATGACAACATTTAATTTATGTAATGACTCTACATATGAAATTGCCTCTAAAATTGCAATAAGCTCTAGTGACATGATAGACATGGAATTATTACATATTTTAAGCATATTACTATTATATTGAGGGTTTACCGGGTCATAAAAAGCTGCACCCTGACCGTTATCAGTCTTTGATCCATCAGTATATATTTCATACCATCCCACGTATTCTTCTCTTAACTCTTTTACAATTTCATATATAATTAAATTATCAAAAGCTTTTTTCGGTGATTTTACAGATTTTAATTTTAAATTTATTCTACTGTTTCCAACTAAATTAGTAATCCAAATTCTTAATGCAAACATTTCTAAAATTGGTGAAGAGTTAATATTTTCATGTTTAATTTCATCATATGCTAAAGCAAGCAATGGCTTCTTTTTATTTGACCAATATCTGACGGAGCAAAGAGTGCTAAGTTCAGCTAGCAGGGTAAGGGTTACATTGTTAGACCATGACTTAGCCTTTAAACAAAACTTGAAGGCTAGGTACTTTCTGCGTAAATACAGTGGAACGACACACAGCTCACTCTCCATTACATGAATAGGAGTACTTCTTATAAAGCCACCTATAACTCTTAAAGCCTGATTTTGCACCTTATCTATTTTGTAAACATTTGATTTAGCCGCATTATCGTACAGAAAACAGCCATAGTCAATTCTACTCCGTATCAATGAAATATACAGCCTACGTATATGTTTAGGGTGCAATCCCCACTCAGCGCCGGCTAAGACTTTCAACAAATTAACAAATCTTAACGTTTTTTCTACAGTTTCATTAATATGTTTAGTCCACCGTAATGATTTGTCCAACCACACACCCAAATATTTGTAGAGCAGGACTTGATCTATATTACTACCATTAACTCGCAGCTGTATACTCTGTCTGACATGGCCTCTACTAAAAATACAATATTTAGATTTTGTTGTAGACAACTGTAGACCTAAGTTATCTAAAATTTTTACTAAAATATCTAGGGCATTCTGTATTTTAACCCTATTTTGGAGTAAGTTATTATTAGAGGCGTAAAACACGAAGTCATCCGCATATTGACAAATGAACACATCAGAAATGTTTTTACATATTTCATAAGTTGCTATATTAAACAGTAGTGGGGAGAGGGGGTCCCCCTGAGCCAAACCTCTATTGGTACTCCTAGTCAATATGCTGTGCTCATTATCGTCGCCTTTAATGTGAAGATGCCTTTCACTCAAAAAATTCCATAAATACATACAAATGTTTTTGCCTACCTTATGGACATCCAGAATATTTATCAACTTATCAATCATCACATTATTATACGCATTTTCGATATCTATGAAGCACGCAACAGTAGTTTGTTGTTTCGAGAAACCTAGTTGTATTTGGGTTATTAGTCTAGCTAAGCATTCCTGACACGATTGGCCCCTCCTAAATCCAGTAGTGTATGTAGATAAAATTCCGTTTTTCTCTATATACCATTCTAGTCGTTTTGTCAGCATGGAGTGGAATAGCTTACAAATGCAAGAGATCAATGAAATTGGTCTTAATTTTGATGTGTCAGCCGCCTTAGGGATAGGAACCACTACAATGTCACGCCATTGCTTTGGGACATCACCAGACCGAAGAATAAGATTAAAGAGCTGCAACAGATAAACCTTTCCTATCTCTGGTAGATTATAAAGCATTGAATAGGTAATACCATCATCCCCAGGTGCTGTATCTTTCTTCTTCAAAGAACACATTAACTCATGCATTGTGAGTTCACACTCTAATGTATTATTTAGGTAGTTTATCTTTGGACATTCCAGGGCCACATAATCCGGAGTGAGACTGTGCAATAACTCTTCTTTCTTTTCTAGTGGGACAAATGGTTTCGGAGTCCTATAGCCTTTGATCCAGCGCATTCGTCGCCACATGTCAGAGACGGATATAGACTCGTCCACACTGCTACAATACTTCCTCCATTCGTTTGTTCTAGCCTTCCTAATAGCATCTTGAGCTTCTTTGTTTTTTTGTTTTAATGTATCTAAATTATTTGGGGTAACACGAGCTTTGCATCAAAAGTTGTACTTACCCACTAAATCATGAATAGTGACGTCATTGTTTTTCGTCGTCGTTCCGATACTTTTTAGGGTTCCGTACCCAACTGGGTTAAAACGGGACCCTATTACTAAGCCTACGTAATCCGTCCGTCCGTCCGTCCGTCCGTCCGTCCGTCCGTCCGTCCGTCCGTCCGTCCGACCGTCTGTCTGTCTGTCTGTCTGTCTGTCTGTCTGTCTAGCCGTCCGTCCGTCCGTCCGTCCGTCCGTCCGTCCGTCCGTCCGTCCGTCCGTCCGTCCGTCCGTCCGTCCGTCTGTCCTACCTATTTAGGGCTGTAACTTTTGAACCGTAATAGCTAGATGGTTGAAATTTTCTCAAATTATCCGTTATTACGGCGAATTTGTTAACAAATAATAAAAATGTCAAAAAGTAAAAAATTAAGGGGGGTTCTCAACAAGAAACTAGTTTTTATCAACGTTTTTTCTTCACGCTCTATCGTAAAAACGGTAATACATACAAGCGTCAAACTTAGTGTGATTATAGAGCAAAATCTACAGAATAACAACAAATACTAAAAACCGGCCAAGTGTGAGTCGGTCTCGCGCTAAAGGTCCCGGACAAAAAAAGTTTTTTTCTAAGTTAAGTGGTACGGAACCCTCGCCTCGGTGCGCGAGTAGCCCGACTCGCATTTGACCGGTTTTATTTAGTGTTATTAACATAATAATTAGGTAAATCGGCGTAGTTTATAAGGTAACAAGGTGTCGGAAAACGACTATTCTGCAAGCAATGCCGCGATTAAATGCTATAGTATTTTGTACAGAAACCTTCCCAGTAAAATGAAGATCCTATTTTGTGAAAGAATCACCAATTTTGTTCAAGGTCTTGATATTGATAATACATTGCGAACATACCATACCTACGTACAGGCATACCCTGGACACTTCTTACGAACGGGCTCGCACTGACAAGAAGCACCAAGAAGACGTAAGCATAAAGCAAGAAGACGTACCTAAGTAAGACGATAGTCCCTAAGCGGAGGCAAGGCTCTGACTAAATTAATTGAGATTTACTGTGAAAATTAGTGAGATACTTACAAGATTGCATTCACTTGAGAAGCTGTATATCCGATTTACTTTTGCTGATAATTTTCAACAAATATCTAGGCGAAATTCAAGATATTCATCAAAAGGTACGGTCAAATTCACGGTTATAACTATATGATTTGAATTTAAACCTTTATTTATCTACGAATCACGAAACACATAAAATAACCTCCATGTATTGGATCAGCTGATTGGACTAAATGACAGATGTGGGCGTATCAATAATCTGACAGCTGGGCAGTGCTGCCAACCTGAACAAATCGACGGCTGCGTTTACGAATTACTGGTTCGACGGCTGCGTTTACGAATACTGGTTCAAAATAGTTGCAAACGTTTCTTTTTACGCATCAACTGTTTAATATGGCAGAAAATTGTGACAGATGTAATAATGAGATAACAGATAGAGATTGGCTAAAATGCTGCATTTGCGCTCAAAAATATCACGTATTATGTACAAATATACCAGTAAAACTTTTCTACCTAATGGAAGCACCGAGCAGGCTTGGATGGAAATGTTTGGTTTGTCTTCGGGCTAAAACTAATGAAGACTGCTATGAACCCACATATTTTACTCCGCCAACTTCTAACACCACTCCAACTTCATCTACACCGCGGGAATATATTACAATGCGGAATAAAACAAGAAATCATATTCCAACTAACAACTCATCATTCTCCGTTTTTTTCTTCTTCAGTTAACAGCATACTGTTAACTGAAGAAGAAAAAAACGGAGAAGAAGAAGATGGAGAAGAGGAAGATGGAGAAGAAGAAGATGGCGAAGAAGAAGACGGAGAAGAAGAAGTTGGAGAAGAAGAAGATGGAGAAGAAGAACAAGACGACCTTGGCACATTAAAAGTAAACTGCTCGTTACGTCGAAGTTGTCCGAACTTGGCCTCAACAAATAGCGAGACTTTGGAAGAAATGAAAGAAACAATAAGTAAGCTACGATCCGAATTGGCGTCCGCCGACAACGAGATTCAAAATATGTTATCAGAGAAATATTGTCTGGAGAAGAAAGTTAGAGACCAAGAAAAAAGAATATCTCAACTGATGACTATCTGCAAATCCGTGTCGACAAATCCCCCACCAGAAAAAAAGGAGACAAAGAAGAAAAAAAGAGCAAGTTTATTTTATAACAGAACAAAATTAGATTTTTTAAATGAAGATAACAGTCCAGCAAGCAAAACCTTAAATATTGAGTCAAATACTTTGGAGCCTTTGGAGTCAAATCCTCCAAAGAACCTAGAAAAACCTGTCAATGAGGACGAAAGCAAGGTTGAATTGCCAGAGTCACATACTGAGACAATACAAGATCATGAAGTTCACAATAATGTCGAAATGACCACTGGACCTGAGCCAAGAGAAGACACCAAGAAAATATGCCTGATTAGCAGCGACCCCAGAAGAAAGACTTTGTCAACGGCTTCACATAAATTGGATCACGCAAATATTTTTCATTATCTCACTCCGGGTGGAGGAATTCGAGAACTATTAAATGATATTAACAAAAAGCTAAAAGGATTTACTCTAAACGATTATTGTATTATATTTATAGGTGAGGCTGATTTTAAAATTACTAACAGTCATATCAAATTAGTAGATTTTATAAAACAAGAACTGCAGAGCGTACAACACACAAATGTAATCTTGTGTTTGCCTACATATAAGGTCGGTAAAAATGTGTTTCTTTTCAATAAACGAATTGAAGCATTAAATGCTCATCTGTATCGAAATAACGTAGAACATGAGTACGCGTTTATCTTAGACTCAAATAAGAACTTGGAATATTCCCCAAAAATGTTTAATTTTTCTAACGGCAGTATAAATAATAGAGGCCTTGGTGTCATCTACGATGATCTTGTGAATCTGATGGAAAATATTGAGTATGAGAATGTAAATGAACAGTTTTTTCGTCAATAATGCTCAGAATATATTATGTCAAAGCACAAACAAATTTCATAAATTAGACGATTCTAAACGCACTGTAAATGAGTGTTCGGTAAATTATGATTATAATCTGGGTCCTGTGTGTTCGGTAAATTATGATTATAACCTGGGTCCTATTTCTCAAAACAAATGTCCCAAAAACTTAAATCAATCAAAATCGAGACTACTAAATATATTTCATCAAAATGTGGGCGGTCTGTCGTCTAAAAAAGACCAATTAGAGCTGTATTTAGAAGGCATTGAGTGTAGACCCCATTTTGTGTGTATTAGTGAACATTTTCTCAACAGTACCACTGCCCCTCTCCTTAATTTTTCAAATTACAACGTTGTAACATACTATTCAAGAACGAAGGAAAAGAGAGGAGGGACAGTGATTCTAGTTGATGGCGATAGACAGGTGGAAAGTTTATGTTGTAAACAACTTAGTAGAGTCAGACTTTTTGAGGTCTGTGGTGTTAGGGACTTGGACACAAATATATGTATATGTTGCTGTTACCAAAATGACAGTGACTATGATGTATTCATTGAAAGGCTTGAATTACTATTGCAACGCTTTTTTAAAAAAAAGTGCATAATTTGTGGAGATTTTAATGTTGACATGCTAACAGATGACTCAAAAAAAAAATGAATTTGTAAATCTCTTAAAGTGCTACAATTTTAGGCATCTCTTTTATAATACAGTAACATTCACGCGGAATGGCTCCCAATCATGTATAGACAACATTCTGACAAATCTTGCGGAAGATCTAATTACTGGCACTGACGTTGATCATAATGGGCTTTCTGATGGTCATGCTGGTTTGTTATTAAATTTAATGGTTGAAAACACTGGAAATGAGAAATGGAAGGAAGAAGTCATGTTTATTGAGAAAAGAGTGTTCAATAAGAGAAATCATAGTGAGTTTCGAAAAAAAATAATTGAAAAAAACTGGTTGGACTTGGGAATCAATAGCTTCTTGAAAACTTTTACAGACACATTTAAACAATGTTTTAAGAAGAAAAGACTAAAGATAAATCTAAAAAAAGACAAAACATTAAGATGGGTAACAAAGGGCATACGCGTTTCAAGCAAAATGAAGCGTGCGTTGAGCACTCTTGACTCAACTCATAATGATGCAAGTCTTTTTGAGTACCGCACGGCATATTTCAGAATATACAGGAGAGTACTCAGGTTCGCCAAAACAATTACAGTACAAAATGAAATAAAAAAATGCAGAAACTCATCTAAGGGACTTTGGCAAGTAGTAAACAAGCACAGAAATAAAACAGCAAACAGCTCCCGAGCTAAATTTACTCTTAAAGTAAATCAAAGAATCGTAAGTGATCCGAAAGAAATAGCTGACATTTTTGCGGAAAAGTTTGACAACGGCAAACAGTCCACTTTTGGTAACCTAAAAGAGGCAATTAACCTAATAAAAAACAACAACAAAATGGTTGAGAAAAGTATGTGTCTCGAACATACGTCTCCATCTGAAATCACAAAAATAGTTAAGAAAATGGAAAACAAAAAGTCTTGTGGCATTGATGAGATCCCTATAGTCGTTATAAAAGATAACATTGAATTACTGGCCGAACCCTTGGCACACCTGTACAACAATTGCATGGATCAGGGCGTCTTCCCTGAACAACTAAAAATTGCTAAAATAGTACCTATTCACAAAAAGAGCTCGAAAACAGATCCAAGCAACTACAGACCGATTGCCTTGTTGCCGATCCTCTCGAAAATTTTTGAAAAGATTATAAAATCAAGACTTTTATCACATCTAAATTTGAACAAAATTCTAAACTTTAGGCAATTTGGGTACCAAAAGGGAGTCGGAACTTCAGAAGCTATTGATGCTCTAGTAGATGATGTCGTTCGCAAACTTAACGAAAGGATTAAGGTCGCGGGAATATTCCTTGATTTGAGTTCCGCCTTTGACACCGTCGATCACTCTATATTAATTGACAAATTGCAACATTATGGTGTTAGAGGTACAGCCCGATCTCTAATCGAATCATACTTAAATGGTAGGAAACAGTTAGTAGAGGTTGCAGACACTACTGACCCCAGCATTAAGAAGGTTGAGCGATCTAAAATGCAAAGCGTAACGAGGGGGGTACCTCAGGGCTCCATACTGGGTCCAATACTGTTTATAATTTTCACTAACGACTTGATAAACTACATGAATAATACATTTCCCGATACTCAGTTGGTGGTCTTCGCGGATGATACCAATGCAGTTGTGACGGGTCAAGATATAGTTCATCTAAATACTAAAATAAACAATATTTTATTCGCTTTTTACACCTGGTTCACTGCCAATAATCTCAAACTAAATACCTCTAAGACTAACATTATGCTATTCAAGACAACTGCACGTAATAATGATTTGTTAGATATACGTTTATGCGGTGAACACATTGCACCCGTGGAAGTCGTAAAATTCTTGGGTGTTCGAATAGACGCACTTCTGAATTGGAAGAAGGAGCTGACTGCCATTGAAAACAACGTAAGCTCAGCTTGCTACGCTCTTCGCAGTCTACGAGAAGAGACAACCACAGACCAACTGAGAATGGTTTATCATGCTTTGGTAGAGTCGAGACTGAGATACAGTATTAAGTTCTGGGGGCAAAGCTATGCATATAACACCAAAAAAGCGTTTGTTGTCCAAAAACGAGCAATTCGTACCATAGCTCGCATTCCTCCTTGGGAATCTTGTGAGGAATATTTTAAAAAACTGAAAATTTTAACTGTTCCAAGTCTTTACATACTCGTTCTTCAGACGAACTTAGTCAAAAATCGTCACATTTTTGAAACCGAAGAGGAGATGGAACAGCGAGTGAGTACGAGGAGAATGGACATGCGAAAGATAATCACACCAACGTTAAGGGTGGTAGAGCATTGTCCACGTAATCAGGCAGTCAAACTGTTTAATAAGATGCCTAAAGAATTGAAAGCACTGAGATCAATTAGTTTATTTAAAACAAAACTGAAGGCACTACTTTTAGAAAAGTGTTGCTACACAATTGACGACTTTTAGGGAAATAACTTGTTTATTGTTGTGTCATGCAATATAATTATGTGTTTGACATTAATGTTTGTTGTTATTGTTAGTATTTATTATTGTGGGTTAATTTGTGAATTTGATTAAAATTAATAATAGGTTTTATTTTAGGTTAATTTATAAAATTATTGTAGTGTGTGTGTGTTAAAATTTTACAATGTTTATATGTTCATTTTACAACGTTTATGTGTTCTGAGTGTTTTAAATGTAGATAATACTTAACTATAGAATTAGAATCAATGTATATATATATAATTATTTAAATTTAAATTCGAATACAATGTAAATTGTTAATGAATAAATGAAATTGAATTGAATTGAATTGCACATGCGATACTAAGTGAGAGTGAACTAAGACATTGTCTACTGTCGTCTTCCTCCTGTCTCCCACGAGGGGTGACGTGGGTTAAAGAAAGGGCGGGAGGAGGCTATCTGCACTGTATGTAGTGTTACATAATCTCTTTCTTAACTGCGATACGCGTCAATCAGAGAGATCCTCTTTTTACAAGTTGGTTTAAAAACAAATTTCTCTTCTGCAATATTGAAGGTTTAATAAATAGTACTCACAGTTCAGCGTTCGGGTGTGAAGTGGAGACCATCTGTGGGAAGTCGATGATGATGGGGTGTCCGTCCTCATTGATCATGATGTTGAACTCGTTGTAGTCGCCGTGGATCACGCCGCAGTTGCCGAGCCGAACGATCAGGTTCATCAGCTCGTCGTACAGGCCCTCCGTGTCCGGCACTGATGTTACGTGCGTTCTGCGTTTCAAATTGGTTGGTATTTTAGTTAAATTTAGCTTATGTCAATTCGAATTATTATTTTGAATTCATAAATTATTACAAAGTTCGTTTTTTAGGGTCCCAAAGGGTGAAAACGGGACCCTATTACTAAGCCTACGTTGTCCGTCCGCCCGTCCGTCTGTCCGTCTGTCCGTCCGTCCGTCTGTCCTACCTATTTAGGGCTGTAACTTTTGAACCGTAATATCAACAAGAAACTAGTTTTTATCAACTTTTTTTCTTCACGCTGTATCGTAAAAACGGTAATACATACAAGCGTCAAACTTAGTGTGATTATAGAGCAAACTCTACAGAATAACAACAAATACTAAAAACCGGCCAAGTGTGAGTCGGTCTTGCGCTAAAGGTCCCGGACAAAAAAAAAGCTTTTTTTCTAACATAATAATGTTGTGTTCTGTAGTGGTCTGGTACGGAAACCTCGGTGCGCCTGAAGCCTGTAGAATCCCATTGCAGGGCAAAGGGAATAAAGATGGCAGAGAGGTGGGCATACTAAAGTATGCGGACTCAGTGTGGATTGGTGGAGGTAAGTTTGTGGTTTACTTGCTGTCAGAGACTTTTCAAGCCATCTTCTCTAAACTGAATTAACGAAAAGTTACACCACCTTTAAGTAACTACAAGAATAAAATAAATACTACATAATGTCAAATGTCAAGACTCATGTATTTTGGTCATTCACATAAGGGCTCTTACAGACGAGTGACACTTTGCGGTCGCCGTATGTCGCGCGACCGTAAAGTGTATGAGCGCGACGCTCTGCGATCCACGGCGCCCCAGCAAAGTGTCGCTCGCCTGTAAGAGCCCTAAGGGTATGGTCGCATATGGTAAGTTCATCAAGTTTATAAAATAAGTTCTTTTCTCTAATCTTTTAAACTCTTTGACAGGCATGTCTATTTCTAAATATCTCTTATTATAAAACTGTAACAGAAGTGTCTGCACATTGAGGCTATTAACAAAAATAATACTATATTGTGGTGTTTAGGTGTCCCTGATATCAAATCAACATTTTTAGATATCTTTTTCGCGCAACAACAACAACTGGACCGAATTTGATGAAACAATTTGATCTCGCTACGATGACGGGAGCGGATGCGAACGAAGACGTGGGCAAATATTTAAATAACTACAACTTACAGCGGCCCGCCGTGCACCAGGTCCATGACGACGCAGTGCCTGTTGAAGTCGACAGGCCTCGGGACGGGGAAGCCGCGCTCGTGCAGCGCCTTCATGTAGGCGAACTCCTTGGTGGCCGAGATGCGCGACAGGTAGAGCCAGGAGGCGCGGTTGCGGTGCGCGTGGTAGTCGCGCTTGTCTTTTATGTTCCGGAAACATGTGCGGCCGAGTCTGGAAACGATTTTACGTTTTGATTAATTTTCTGCACTTAAAGGATGCCAATGGGATCTTAGTACTAAGCTTTTATTCGCTGCACAATGGGTTGGAATTAGACGGAGTTGACATAATAAGCTCACCTCACCTCGCTTGTGTAGTTAAGCTGGCCTTTGTACAGAATGACTTACTGTAATGTTGTTTTTGTGAACATTAAAGAATCGAAGATACATGGTTATTCTGTCAGCTATCACACATTTACCACTTATTTCCTTTTATATGGTTTATCTATTCATTATTTCCGATTTTTTTGACATACTCCATGACTCTGGCACAAATTCACTTTTTTTAAGAATGGCTCTTGAACATAACAAAAAAAAATTTTTAACATAGATTTTAATAGTTGTGCTTTATAATATAATTATAAAGATTGTCATACCTGTGTAGTTTCAAACATAAAGGGTTCCTGTCTTCGTCGGCTACCGTATAGATGTTAGATTCTTTGCCCACTCCGATCTGGTTGCCGAAAGATGCTATCACCTTCCTGTTGGTGAGAGCTTTGAGCGCCAGGTAGTCGTAGCCAGCGTTAGTGAGGCGGTAACCATCATCTGATGAGGAAACAACACAAATTGTGAAGGTGGATTTAGTTTAGTTCAAACAAACGTTTCTTCTTCTTCTTCTCTTCCTGTTACCCCTACGTGGGATATAGGGCTCGGATGATAGCTCTCCATCGGTTGCGATCTTGGGCAGCGCTGTAGATATCCTCCCAGGTCATGTTGAGACTTTTAGCCTCTACTTCCACAGAGCGGCGCCAGGTTGTTTTAGGGCGTCCCCTCTTTCGTTTGCCTGGTGGCAAAACAAACGTTTGTGTTTACATAAAGTATGAGCATTTTTTCATTGTGTGTATGTATGTTCGTAAACAAGTGTTTTTTTTTTTCATTTCTTTGCTTTATGTATTTCCCCCACTGAAATCAAAGTCTGGATACGTACTTGAGGGTAGACAACAGCGTTGTCAGATTTTTTTTCTGGCAAAGAGGGATTCAGAAACCCTTTGAGTAAAAAACTGGGATTTATTCGTCGAAAGCGGGACATAATAGAAAAAACGAAAATAATCAGTAATTTTTTATTATTTTTGCTTTAATCTGAGTTTCAAACTGAGTTTACAATGAAGTTGATGATAGATAGCCAAAGAAAATGTATTTTAATGATTATATTTCTCTGAAGATTTAACTTTTAAAGTTTTACATTTTCAGGTTAAATTTAATTAGTTGCTGAAACTTAAGAAATGCATTTGGTATCTGTTACTAAGTAAAATTACGTAATAATGACCCTCTGCTTGATCATATGATTTTGAGATCAATGTCAGCCCGCGCCACGCGTCTGTACGCACGATAATAATAATTTTGGTATTCATCAATACCAAATAGCCCTTTCAGACCGGCACCGAAACTAGCCGAAATTTTACCGGGAAAAAACCTGTACCTATCAAAAAACCGCCCACAGATGTCAAATCTGAGGTCAGTTTTCCATTTTCCGGCCGCCATCTTGGAAAAATGTGACCCACACAATTCTATGAGCAGGGGCCCAAGATAACAAAGCTACAATTGTGATGTCGCACAATTGTATCAAGCTGGGCCCAAGAAGGTCAGAACTCAAGTAATAAAAAAAATTAAAATTTATTAATTTTTCAGTATCCCATCATACCGTGGATGCTGAAAAACGTTTTTATTTCCTCAGAAGTGTAAACAGGCTTTTTGTGCACTTGTTTTCGACTTAAAATACTGATTAATGGCTAGAGAGAACTTTTGCATTATTTCGGGGGGTCAATGTATTTCGCGGGACTATAAATTGGATTTTTGATGACCAGGAGACTCATCTGGTACTAGTTGGCTTGGAGACTTATTCTGCCTCCACTTTCCGTGACTGAGCGGTACGTCATCGTCCCTGATTGACTCTAATCCAGTTTATGATCCAGCCTCCACCTGGCTAGGTCTGGGCATATCCTGCTGCTCCTCATCGTCACTACCCTCGTCACCAGGCCCCATTAGAAGATCCTCGATCTTGTCGTTCTTCAAAACATATGCATAATTGAAAATCCTGTAAAATTACTGAAATAGCACACGAGCAATATGTCGGCAAGTGATACCCTTCAGCCCTACTAGAAGCAATTGTGTGAGTTAAATTCGTTGACTCATAATTCTGCTTCAAATTGCGATTTCCATGTAATAAACTACGAAATCATGGAGAAAAAACATTATATTTTCTTTTTGTGCACTAAAATTCACAAAAAACAAACAAATATTCATGTACTTATCCATACAATAGTCAAAGGCGGAGCGGAAAAAATTCACTCACTTATCAGGTCTGTACCAGCTCACCAGCTGACCGAGGACCACCGAAGCCAAGCTTGGGATAAAGTTCGGTTTACGCACAAACGTGTGATGCCGAGCCAGTTCAGTTAGAACGAGTAGTTTTTATTCAAAAATGATTTTAGTAAACCGCACAATTGTTTTGGCTGGTTCTGAAAGGGTTATAAACATTGATTATGTTATCTAAATCGGGACGTCCCGCCCAATTCTGTACGTCTGGCAACGCTGTTAGACAAGCAATACGATTAATGGGGACAAACCTAGGACAAACAAATAAGTTTCCTGGAATTCTTACATTGTTTACCACGCTCGTACGTCAACAGCCTGTGTTTACACAATTCCTTCATCAGTTTGTGGACTCCGCCGTGTCGGAGATTCGCTATGGACGCCACCAGCGACCCGGGAACTAGCTCGTGGTTCTTCATACCCATTTCCACCTGAAACGGAAATAAATTCGAGGTTACAGACACAAAAGTTCGTCAAAAGATATTAAAATGTGGGTTTGTACAGGAATACTTACCGCAGTTAGTACGCGAAAGTCTTCGCCACTTAGATAGCGCAATATAGCAACGTCTAGCTTTCCCATTTTGGATTAAACTAATGTTTTTCTTAAAATATTTTATGATTTCCACAAGGAAACAACGTGATCATTTTCTAAAATGACAGATAAAATAAATGACAGTGACAGTTGAGAATAATAGTGTTGTGCTAAATCTCGATTTAGAGACCCCTCACACTAGCGTCTTTCGAGCGTCGTCGTCTTGCCGGCGCTCACGCAGCGTCGACGCGACGCTGGCGCGACGTCGTCGCGACGCCAGCGCTGAACCACTGCCGAACGCCGGTTTACGCAGCGCCGGCGTCGCGTTAGCGCGGCGCCAGCGCAACGTTTTTTGCGAACAAGTACAATGCACAACGCAACCCCCTCTCCCCGCGCTGCTGCTCACTGACTCACTGACTGTACGCAACAGGCGCCGCGCTAACACGACGCCGGCGCTGCGTAAACCGGCGTTCGGCAGTGGTTCAGCGCTGGCGTCGCGACGACGTCGCGCCAGCGTCGCGTCGACGCTGCGTAAGCGCCGGCAAGACGACGACGCTCGAAAGACGCCAGTGTGAGGGGACCCTTAAAAGTTAAATGTATTCGAAAAAATTAATGGATCAAAAAACAGATTTAATATTAATACACCAATTTTATAACCAAGCATATAAATAATTAAATTATTGAAGAAAGCCGTGTTTGAGCGTGAAAAGGTAGCAATAAAAATCTACACGCAGAGATTAGAGGAATACGTCCCGTATGCAGCGACCTTCGACTTTGACATTTGGATCGGTTTCCCTCCCCCCTTCTGGCCCTCCCCCTCCCCCTCATCGGTGCCAGTCAGCCGGCCGGGCCGGTTGTGTTGTTTTCTTCTCCCGTCCCTCTCCTCTCCTCTCCCCTCCTTTTATTCATCTCTATAATATAACCTCACAATGTAACTTTTTCTTTGCAATATAAATTATAATACGATACGTATGTATTTACTGTTGTGTTTACAAGTACTGTGCTTAGATTTATTTACATGAAATAGTACGTACTAGTTGAAGTGAACGCGTAGTGCTACAAAACTTTAGTTTCTGTTTCTGTCATAGTTATAAAAGTGAACAAGTGTTTGTGAAATCATGGAGACAGGATTTAAATATGCTAAATTGACACTAAACGAGCCGAGGGCTATTTATTATGCCGGTCAAGTGATATCCGGATCTATTGAATGCGTATTGAACCAGCCTGTTAGTTTTACAAGTAAGTTTTATAATTTATTCGATGTTCGATAAAAATTATAGTACTCTTGCGTTCTGAACCTTTTTGTGCGGTTGTTTTTTCAACTCGCTCTATAGTAAAAAAAACGTCTTTCACCGAGGCTCTGAACGGCGTTTAGTGCGAAAAGTTGCGCTCGGGGTGCACTCTGAGTGCACATAGGGTGTAGGTTCTGAACGCAGCTCTGTGGGACACTTTACTTCTAATCTAAGGGTTGGCAAAAACCCGGGTTTTTTCAAAAATTTCCTGCCTACTGGGATTTTTGGAGAGGTTCAGTTGGGTTTTACAGGGTTTAGATAAAATTTTTGCAATTAAATTCTTGTTACCATAACCATATCTATTTATTAATGTTAACTACCTCCACGGTCTAATGGTTAAGAGCATTGGGCTCTTGACACGGAGGTTGTGGGTTCGATCGAAATGAAAGATGATTTCATGAAATGAAAAATGAAATGAAATATACTTTATTTACACCAAATACAAATGCATTACATTATTCATGCATCGGATGGCACGTTAAGCCGTTGGTCCCGGCTACTATCTCTGGTGGTAGTAGTTGTTACATTAAAACCATGTCAGAGGCCATAAGGCGGTCTGAAAAAACGGACACCAGCCTGCGTAACATGACAGAGGTGAGAGCGACACAGGTCACTTCTAAACGTCAAATTTGAGTGAGATACTATGGAGGTAACCGCCAATTTGACGTTTAGAAGTGACCTGTGTCGCTCTCACCTGTGTCATTTTACGCAGGCTGGGCTCTGCCCACACAATAAGAAGAAGAAGTTAAAAATTAAGGACACTTTAGTTTTAAATCTTAGGAATTGGAAAAAAAAACAGATTTTTTTCAAAAATTTACTTTCTTCTGGGTTTTTTCTGGGGCTTGCTTCGGATCATTACAATGTATGTGCCTGTGAGCGCTATTTATTTATTTATTTTATTTTTTGGGTTTAGTTCTGTTGGGTTTTTTCAATGTTTAGATAGCATTTTTGCCACCACCATTTGATTTGATACGTCATTCTACTCTAAAACTTATTGCTAAAATGTGAGCATTGCTTAATACTTTGGCTGCCGACAACCTACATGGTAGGTCAGCAATAAATGGGCCGCATGCACACAACTCACCCTTTTATTTTTTGAAGTGAAAACTTCTTTAGCGGCGTTGTGCACTTTTTGGAATGGGTAAAAAATGTCAAACTCGCGTCAGGACCGTGACGTCACCCTGATCGAAAATTCGTAAGACAAAATTGGTAAGATGATGACGTAAGATTACCGTGTCGTCACGAGACACGCGTAAGACGTAAGATCTCTTAGTTTTCACTTCTTCCGGCACTCCCAGAGTGCAACCCGTAAAAATTTTTTCTAATTTGTAATTAATGGACTCTTGACGACGTTAGCACTGCATTTCCGCCAATGTCAAGTAGTTTATGGGAGAATCTATCCCAATCTTAGGGATTGTTTTTGGTCAAGAACAAGAAGAGATTGAGGATATCGGAGCCTCGTGGCAGGCAAAACGCGACGCGGCAAAACCACGCGAGACAAGTGCTCGGGTCAGAACCTGCAACGTAACTCTTTTTTAATTTTATTAATAGTCCGAATGAATAAATAAATAAATAAATTTATTATATACTAGCGTTAACCAGCGACTTCGTCCGCACAAATTATATACCAGATTTTAAGTCAGAACATAAGCTATCAAACAAAAAAAGTTACATAAAAATCGGTTCAGTAGTTTTCGCGTGATGCTCGTTCAAACACACAAAGCAAAAAATTATTTTTTTAAATTTACAGTTTTATGAGAGATTATTTTTAGGCAGGACAATGCTCGCTAGAGTAAAATATTATGTTTCTTGGGACAACATCTGCCAGGTACGTTTAAAATAAAATTTATGACAATATCCTCATGTTGATTAAAAGGGAAATTTAAATGATTTACTTACTATAACTTTGTCAGATTGTTGTAATATACTTTTCACCTCACAAGCTCGGAAAGATTCTGTTTATCATTCGAAATTTGAGTGCAAAAGTGCATTTTATCCGCTAGCGTGGAAAGAGTTTTTAAAATTCGAATCTTTCTATTCAATAAAGGAAACAGCCTAAACAAGCTTTTTTTTTCATGCCATTTCCGTGCTGGCCAGTGCGATTATTCTAAAAATGAGGTTGGCGCATTGAAATTTTCCTCGCTGTAGTGAGGTGAAAAGTTGTGTGTTTCGCTCGGCAACAAAGTTATTCTGCGTCTCGTACCTTTGAAACCCTCGCGACGCTCAGGATTCTATATTTGAACCACTCGCTTCGCTCGTGGTTCAATCCTAGAATCCTTCGCTTGCTCAGGTTTCAATACAAGTACTCGCGCCAAAAAGCAACTTTGCAGCCTTGCATAACAAATAACTATTTTCAGATCATTTTTGTAAGAACATAATTTTGCAAGACCCCATTGAAGTTTCACTTTAGTCAAAAATTGTTTGGTTTTTAGTGGTGGGTTTTACCCAATTTGACCTAGTGGGTTTTTACGGGTCAGGGAAAATCATGCCAACCCTGGTTTTAATTATTACCTACCTACAATCAGTATCAATACTACAGTATACCTAAAAAATATTAGTTTTAGAATTGCAAGCTTTTAATTAGCTTCACTTCCTTATTATGTATAAGTTTAAAATAATTCTCATTATCACCATACAGGAACCATTATATTTTACTAAATCATATTAAAGATTGAAAAATTTACCATCTGCATGGATTATAGTACTCTGTGTGCACGTAGCGTTGCCAGGCGTCCAGCTAAAGCCGGACAGGGTCAGGCTTTTTTTTTATGTGTGTCCGGCCTGTCCGGCGTTTGGTCTAAACTTATACACGCATGCATGAAAAAACTAATGAATATGTAGGAAGCTAGAGAGGTTTGTCTCGATAGTGGCTAACATGGCGTTTCATTGCCTCTGCTTACCCTAGTAGGAGAAAGGCATGAGAATATGTGTATGTATGTACTAAACTTATATATCGTAATATCAAAAGCATCACATATTAAAAAAACCTAAACATAAACATTTCTAATTTAAAAAGTCAGTTGAGCATTCAATTGAGCTATGTTACAGCTCTGGTAACTTTTAATTGGTTCAGTTTAATTAACCTTTAAATTAATTGAAAGTCTCGTAAACTCTTGAGTCATTAAAGAGATAAGTATTTTTAGTATTTCCCATCTTTTTTTAATTGTTTGCGATGGCTTTGAGTCTGGTAATGAAAATTATTATTATTTTCAACCTTTATTCCTTACTGTGCACTCCACTCATTTTGGATCTATGCATGGAGTTGAATTGCAAGTCTGTTTTCAGGCAGTTGCGTATCGGTTGTTTTCTTGCTTGCCATGAGGCTCCACCATATTGTATTAGCCCAAATGTTTTTTTGTACAATCTATGAGATTATGATACTCCCAAAATTCCCTCGACAGTAGCAGAAATGTAGTGCCCTACACAAGCAAAATAAATTTAAAATATGCATGCAATGAGGAAAAGTAAAGCAATGCAAAGTTCTCTATACCAGTAGGTAATTACTTTCTGGTGAACGAGTGACAATAATGAGTACATGACAAAACACTTCCGATCAACCATTGAATCACAACATGATTGAATTATCATTACAATACTTTAATGTGTCATTACCATTCCACATCGAGAAGAAGGAAGAATCGTATATAAGGGTCTAATGTTTACACTTGACATTTTTTTTATCGACAAATGTCTCCATCTCCATTCCATCTCCATCGCCTATCATCGTCCACTGCTGAACATAGGCCTCTCCCAAGGCGCGCCACAAAACTCTGTCCTCGGCCTTCCTCATCCAGTCGCTCGCCGCTACCTTTTTTGGTCGTCTCCAGGGCGTCCCACACTACGCCTACCAGTTCGCGGTCTCCACTCTAGAACTCTGACACCCCACCGGTTGTCAGTTTTAAGGGTTACATGCCAGATTGTAATTATAAATGAATGTACAATAATTATTTAGTATGTAAGCTGTGAATAATAAGATTAAGTAAAGAAACCAGCAATTAATATTTCAACTTGTTCCAGCTATAAATGTTAACTTCTTTGGCAAAGCTGAAGTGAGTTGGTCGGAATGGGAGACGGAAGAGTACAACGGTGTGACGACTAACAGAGAAGTCGTCTACGGGGCCAACGAGGAGTACTTCAACTTTACGCAGATCGTTTGCGGTGGAAACGGTTAGTAAACCATCCCTTATGATCCGTAAAATCCAATTTGAGCTATATTCTTGCAGTAAAGGTAAGCTATGTGAGATCAATCCGCAGAAGAACCAGAGTAGCTGACATAGCCCAAAGAATTGCTAAACTAAACTGGCAATGGGCACATTACTCGCAGAACCAATGACCGATGGGGCCGAAGAGTTCTCTAGTGGCGACCTAGTACCGGAAAGCACAGCGTGAGTAGATCCAAACAAGGTGGACTAACGACCTTGTGAAGGCGGCGGGAACCCGTTGGATGAGGGCAGCGCAGGACCGGTCGTTATGGCGATCCTTGGGGCCTATGTCCAGCAATAGACGTCATTGTCGCGTTTATTAAACAGGGCCCTGGGCCAGATAAAGACTTAATTAATAAACGTGACAATTCAGAGTACATTGCTGATTACTAATGACGCTAAACTTGCAGTGCTACATGTGTCCTAGCATTCTCAGCAATGTACTCTGAAATGTAATTGTCAATTGTTACGTTTATTAATTAAATAGGGCCCTGATGCGGCTTGCCCTAATATGCGCTTACCTTAATAAGGCAATTTAAAACTAAGTTTTACCAATTACCTAGCTCAAATATATAATAACGTCACGCCTCTTTCCCAGTGGGGTAGGCAGAGACCAGGGCGCGCCACTGGGAAAGAGGCGTGACGTTATAGATAGATAGATAGATAGAAATATAGAATAAGGAAATTAAAAGTCTGGAGTCGTGCTTGGCAGAGTCATCGCTATAATAAGACGAAACAGGAAAAAACCAAACAATTGATTCGGCTTTCAAGGTCCTTGGGTGTACATTATTAAAAAATATTCAGCCTTTCCAGACTAGTCTTGACAGCCTTGGATTGGACCTAATGAATAATTCAATCACATCTAAAATACCTGCTAGACGATGATATTAAGTATTATTTATTATTATTATTTGTGGTTTTGGGCCTTGACAGGCTTGCTAAGCCTGTGCCACGTAGACCATCGCTGGTCCTTTGTGATCGCCCTTTTTATAGTTCCCTACCAATCCCCACTGCGGCCAGAAATCGCAGTAGATTCTTGATCGGGATAGTTTGTATCTCATCTGGTGTCAGCACCTGCCTACCCAGATGAGTGCTGCGTTTGTACATCAGGGAGCCACAATCACATAGGAGGTGCAGAGGAGTTTCCATCTCCTCCTTGCAAAACCTGCAGCCGGTCGTGTCACTTAAATTCAGTTTGTGCATGTGGTTATTTAATTTGCAGTAGCCTGTGAGTGACCTTGCTATTGTACAAATTTGATCCTTGCTGAGGGCAAGGAGACCGTTCGCAAGTTTGCAATTGTAGCCTTTGATAAGTGCTTTGGAGTGGCCCATGCCTGGGGTGTTACACCAAAGACTAGCCTAGTTATTGCCTCACCAAAGCTGGCCCTATTCAAAGAATCTCGCGTTAGACTATTGGGGATTCCGAGAAAGGGGTTCGGGGTGTTACAATCATTTCATTTTACGTCATTTGGTTCTCTGCTCAAAATAGCCACTCATTTCTTTGCGTGGGTGTCGTACTAGGCTACTAAGGAATGTAGTTCTGTTGGTGCTTGTATCCTGAAAACCCCTTATTATGTTAAAAGTGAACATTGCTACAACTGCACCTATGAGATAGTTGGTGGTTGTAGGAATGTTTCTGACCTGACCACTGACACATGGTTGAGACTTTTCCGCCTGATCACTAAAAACATTTTTCGCTTAATTTCGCGCATAGGTACTTTATTTTATTGTTTGGAAACTATTCATTCATTGGTCTATTCATCAATAGGGCGAGGCTAGACAATGAATGAGTGAATGAAATCAGCTATACGTTTGTATGAAAAGTCGATTTTTTTTGCGAATTTCCTATTGGTATCTTAGGGAAAGTTGTTCAGTATCATGGGTACGATCACCCCTTAAAGTAATGCAACTGTTTACCCTAACACCCTGTAGGTATAGTAAAAGTTGTTTAGTTTGATGGGTAGAGTATGTGGTTTAAAGGTTAACGATAGCTTTCCTTACACCCTGTATATCCCTGTCTTGCTATCTAGTGCTATTCATAGTAATTATATGATTCATACATTTTCTATTATCTACTAAATAATAACTGAATGTAAACATTTATTTAAACTGAGAATATATATTTGCACTCTGGTAATACCCAATTTATAGTTATACGTACAAGGTGTTACAAAAATACAAATAAACATTTAAGGGGGTGGTTAAGACCATCAAACTGAACAACTTTCACTATGGGACCAATATCGAAATCGCGAAAAAAAATCGGATGTTCCTTCATCATCATCATATCAACCGATAGATGTCCACTGCTGGACATAGGCCTCCCCCAAAATGGGGAGTTTTGCCATAATCGCCATGATGCGATGCGTTTGCGATGTTCCATACTAAACTACAGATCTACTCGAGCTAAATGTATGGGACAAAAGATTTTTTTTTTCGCGATTTCGATATTGGTCCCATAGTTAAAGTTGTTCAGCTTGATGGTCTCAACAACCCCTTTAAAAGTTTAATTTTTTTTTTTTTACTTTTGTAACATCCTGTATACTATCTTTTACCTTGTTTTCTTAACCCGCGGAATTCATCAATAGAATAAATAACTCCGTGATGAATGAAAAGAATGGAGGGAGCCTTTGCCCAACAATGGAATAGCGACGGCTGATATATTGATAGTAATAATAATAATAGATTAAGATCCCGGTACAAGTTTTCTACCTTCATATGTTAGGAAATGCCTAATAGTCCTAATACTACTACCTAAAGGCAGTGATAAGTAATTCCAGTGGAAAAGTCGTAATTTGGTTGCCGTTTTCAGACCTATCGAAAGTCGCAGCCATAGATAAGCAACGTCGCAGAAATCATAGAAGAAATCAGAATGTATAACATAAGCCTAGCAGCATGTTGCGCGTGATGCGGCTATAGTCACGACTTGTATCTCGTTCGTTTGCGCGCAAATAGAAAGAGAGCTAAGGTGCGATAGCGCTATATCATGCTGGCATACTACGGCGGCTGGTTTACCTACAAATTTCTATGAACATTTCCTAGATCAAGGCATGAAATTATAAATATCATTTTCTCTGAAAAAATATGAGAGACCGCCGCCGGTAGCCTGTTGCGGAGAGCTATGGAAAATAAATCTTGAGGTCCAGGAAATCCGCGAATCCGGACGGATGGCATTCCACGTGCCACTGAGTTTTTCTAACTAAGTACGTAGAACGACTGCTCTCAAATGGTAAAGGAAAAACATCGTGAGGAAACCGGCATACGCTGAAGAAGAAATTCCGGGATGCCCAATACGGATTGGTAGACTTCACAATTTCACATACGCATCGGCGTATGTGAAATTGTGAAGTCTACCAATCCGTATTGGGCATCCCTGAGGGTAGCCCTGTGCCCTGCAGTGAGACCGATATAGGCTGTAATGATGAAATTTGAAATAAAAATACACATAGATTCAGTCCGTGTGGTGGCTAAGAATAGCACCATCCCATTTCCTCCCGTGGGTGTCATAAAAGGCGACTAAGGGATCTACCGGAGGATGGGCAGCAGCATCCTCTGAGTACACACATTCAATCCAACTGCGATCGCCAACCCGCCTGCCAAGCGTGGCGATTATGGCAAATCCCCCCGTTTTGGGGGAGGCCTATGTCCAGCAGTGGACGTCTATCGGCTGATATGATGATGATAGATTGCCGATTGTGTGCCATCAGGCGGTGAGAGCTTGCGAAATGTAAGCCTATACTAATAATGCGCCTAACAAACCATTTACAAATTTTAGGTGTAACAGAACTACCTCAAGGCCAGCACAGAATACCGTTCAGCTACCAGATACCCCCCCACGTGCCCTCCTCGTTCGAAGGCGAACGGGGCCAGGTGGTTTACACGGTGACAGCATTCATCGACTACCCGGACCCGAGGATGGAGAGGGATGAGCTGTCGAAGACGTTCGAGGTCGTCGCTCCGCTGGATTTGAACAAGGATGATGACACTAAGGTAAATATGTTACAAAAGATAAGTTTTTGATGTACAGAGATTGCTAAAAGTTAACAAATATCAGAGGCCGTAGTATGATGCTCGTGATAAAGCAATATTACGCCTTTTATCTCGTTCATATGCGCATAAATAGAAAGAGAGAGAAGGCCCGACAGCGCTATATCACGCTGCCATACTACGGCCGCAGGGTTCTTATTGTGTAACTACACGATTCAATCGGTACATATCAAATCGACATGGTGTTTTTGGTAGTTCTTAGCGATTCTACGTCTTATTAATATTTAGTTAATTAATTTCAGACAATGGATATGGTCACAGATACAAAATATTACTTTAAAAATGCCTAGTGCAGTCATAATACGTTACCGGTCTTGTAAACGATATATAGACGACAAAGACATCTGGCAAAGCGCAGGGTAGAACATTTTGCATTGCCAAACAATTAACGATTTTGATGCCTCCTTGGTCTAATGGTTAAGAGCATTGGCTCTCGACACGGAGGTTGTGGGTTCGATTCCCACGGGGGACACCTAGTGATATGTCACTTTATGCGTTTTTCCCCAGTTGATTAGGACATTCCAGGCTGAATCACCTGATTGTATGAAAAGAAAGATTATTCCGTGCTTCGGATGGCACGTTAAGCCGTTGGTCCCGGCTACTATCTCTGGTGGTAGTCGTTACATAAAAACCACGTCAGAGGCCGTAAGGCGGTCTGAAAAAACTGACACCAGGGCTCTGCCCACACGATAAGAAGAAGAACGATTTTGCTTGCGTTCGAAAAAAACAATTCTACGTAATTCCTAAACACGTTTTGTCTAATTACACAACCCTTATAAGCATTGATTCAAGAATATACTGAGGTTACTTTGTACCACGTGGACACGGTTCTAACTGCGCAGGCATTCATTGCGTGTAGACGGACCACATGACTTACTTTATCATCTTCTCTTTGTTCCAGCCGCCAGTGGGAATAGAATTCGAGGAGTTCTACAGTTGCTGCTGCAGTCAGAGTCCTATGAACGTGACAATAAGCCTGCCGGCCTCGGGCTTCTGTCCCGGCCAGGCCATACCCATCACTGTGAAGGCGGAAAATGACACTAATGTCGAAGTTAAGAAGATCGTTTTTCAACTGATTCAGGTTAGTACTATAAAGGGTGTAACAAAACACCCTAGTAATACTCAAGGGGGTACTTCAGACCATCAAACTGAACACCTTTCACTATAGAGCCAACTTCGAAATCGCGAAAAAAATATCAGCTGTCCCATACATTTTACTTGAGTCGGTACAGCAGTTTTGTATGGGACAGTTTTTTTTGCGATTTCGAAGTTGGCTCCATACTGAAAGTTGTTCAGTTTGATGGTCTGAAGCACCCACTTAAGTATTACTAGGGTGTTTTGTTACACCCTGTACAGGATGTATGGGACAGCCCTCCGTAAAATGAAACGGTGAACTCTGACCATCAAACTGAACAACTTTCACTATGGGCCTACCTCAGGAAACGCGAACAAAATCTGCTGTCCCATACAAAACAGCTGCCACCCGACACAAATGTAAGGGACATCTGATTTTTTTTCGTGTTTCCTGAGGTAGGCTCCATAGTGAAAGTTGTTCAGTTCTATGGTCAGAATTCACCGTTTCAGTATTTGATAGGCTGACACCCTGTATTGTATTTTGTAAAAAAAAGTGCACCAGTAGTCTTCTTCTTCTTATCATTCAAATTCAAATTCAAATTTCAAATTAGTTTATTAATACAGGGTGTACAATAAAATGGGACAGCTACTCAAAGGGGTGCTTCAGACCATCAAACTGAACAACTTTCTCTATGGGACCAATATCGAAATCGCGAAAAAAAAAATCCGCGCTCCCATACAAAATTGCAAACATAACTCGACTGAAATGTATGGGACAGCAGATTTTTTTTTCGCGATTTCGATATTGGTCCCATAGAGAAAGTTGTTCAGTTTGATGGTCTGAAGCACCCCTTTAAGTAGCTGTCCCATTTTATTGTACACCCTGTATATGAATAACATTACAGCAAATGCCAAGCGTTATACACATTACTTATAAAACAAACAATAAAAAATATTACAATAACACATCTAGAAAAACATTACCACGTAAGTGATAAGATAAACAATTAAAAACAAATAAAAAAATACTTAACTTAAAACCTTTCACAAAATTCCATGCATTCTCTTTCAATCTTCTTCCATCCATCCGCAAACAAGTCACATTCCGGGCGCGACACAAGTAGCTCGTGTTCGCGCGTGCACGGCGCGACACACGGGCGAGGCCTGCAGCGCCACCGTGCGCGTGCGACCCTCCCACAGCAACCGCACGCTGCCAGGTCGGAACCTGGTGCGGTTTTCTGGCACATACAGCCTGCATGAAACCTCGACCAGTTCGGGACAATCGAGCTCACCTCTCAGCATGCGACACACTGAGCTCATCTGTGATTGTAGCCTACGTGTTTGTAACGAATTAAATCCCAGCGCGCCCAACAAATACAGAGTGGGATACATAAATGGATAGTAACCGTTAGTCATCATGTGGGCAAAGCCCTGGTGTCAGAGTTTTTTCGCCCGGGTTGTACCTACTTACTACGTTAAACATGTTCTATATTGCTGGGGAAGAAAATTGAGATAACGAGTAGGTATGTCCAAATGAACTGCATTAGTATGAATGCTGATAAGAATAAGGTTAATTACTCTTCAAATAGCACTAACTTTTCTTTATAATTTTATTATCTTATCATTTGGCGAGAGTACACGGAGAAAAAATTCTGTGACAGCACTTTTATTTTGTAGGCTGTACTAGAAAAAGTGTTGTTGTAAATCTAATTCTCGTAAATTTAACTAAAAGTTACTTGCAACAACGCATTTTCTAGTAAAGTCTACTAAAATTAAATAGTTGTCACCGATATTTATTGCAACGGAAGACCTTCCGACGCAGTACTAGAGTCAATAAAATTAATTCGAAGAACTATGTTGAATAAACATTTTAGAAACAAGATTTTTTATTTTTTGCTACTACTGAAATGTGGATGTTCTGAGTTTCTAGAATATCTCTGCCTGGGGTAGTCAGAGATATTCTAGAAACTCAGAACGGGGATAAACTTGTGAGCATATGTACGTACACATTTAAAAACCTCGCCATGTTGCGGAATAGAAGATTACACACCGAGGGCAGGAAAGTAAGAAAGGTCACAGATTGCTTTCTTATTTACTGCCCGAGGTTAGCATACTATTTTTCTCCTCGACGGAGGCGGAAAGCGGAAACTTCGTTTAGTGCAGCGGGACGGAAGTTGACGCTTTCCGCCCGGGGCGGTAAAAAATAATTTGAACTAACTTTTGTACTTGAAACATTGTCATTAAAGGTTATAGTCGATTGTAGCGCCCAGCAGCCCCCAAAGCAGGTTTTTATTTTTGTGATCAGGAGTGCGATTTTTGAAACTCATTCTTTGAACTCAGCAGTTGAAAATGTCAATATTACTATGGAGACGTGATATTTCTACTGCTGATTTGACATAAAAAAATCATGCTCCAGAAGTGCGATTTTTGAAAGTCAAATCCGCAGTAGAAAGATGCGTATCTCCATACATTTACAAATGCTGAGTTCAACGTATGAGATTCAAAAATCGCACTCCAGGTATTAAAACGGATTTATTGGGCGTTCAATATCCTTAAAAGTTAATGAATAGCTGACTTCAATATGAACTTTATCAACAGAAAGAATGTTACCGCAGTCAAGACCCGAGTTCAGAATACTACCCGCCCGAGGAAGTGCTGGAAGCTGTCCAGACAGGTCCCATACTGAGCCACACCAAGCGAGAGTTCACCTACGAGCTCATCGTGCCTGACTTGATCGCGCCCAACCTTGAAAACTGCGCTATTATTGACGTCGGGTACTTCTTTAAGGTAAGTTAAGGGTATTTCCCATTATTCTTATATGTATCTGAAACCTGCAGCCCTAGACAAATTGCACACGCTTCCTATTCTACAAACGCTAACGCCGCAATAAAAAAAGTACTCTTTGGCCGCAGCGTTATCGACGATAGAAAAACGACAGAATGCTAGACAATGTCACAAATTATTGACAATCGCTAAAAGCTGAATCTGCTCTATGGTTAGCGTTTAGTTCACTCAATCATTCACAAGTTACTCAAGCTTCTGGAATATGCTAAATCGTGTTCGATTTTCAAAAAAAATTAAAATTTGAGATTTATGTCAAATTCCGACGCCCGCCGTTTTCTAGCGTTATCTACAAGGTCTGGTCGATCGCCAGGGAGCGTTCAAAATGAAACGCTCACTGTCGACAGCAACTGTCAAAAACTGCATGTTGTCTAAGCTTTTTCTATTCGTTTTCGTTCTTTTCTACAGTCCCATACATTTTTTATCGTTTCTACTGGCGTTAACGCTAATCGAAAGACAACTTGTCTAGGGGCACTGGATGTTGAAAGAAAACTCATCAACGGATTGATGCATTCGAAATGTGGTGCTAGCGCAGAATTCTCCGAAAATCCTGAAAACCGCACAAATTCGTCCATCCTCGATGAGTTGAACATCAAGACGAGGTTCTCCACCATCTGTATGCAACGAGTCCTTAAATACTTTGGGCATGCGGTCAGGAGATCAGATAGTTTGGAAAAACTCATGATCACCGGCCGTATGGAGGGAGAGAGTGGTGTCAAATGATTAGCGCGATACCGAATTTGCAAAAAGGTGTGATTCGTAGCGGTTCAGAGACGATTCAGAGGACATTTATTTAGAGCGATTGGCCCCAGATTCTTATTACTGTGATCTTTTTGTACGAAGACTAAAAACTCATCTGCGTAAAATTATAAGCCAAGCTAAGGCGGTTGCAGAGGGGTCAATTTTAAACAAAACTTTGACGCACAATACGCTTAGACGGTATTAATATAAGTAACTTTGTATATATGGAAAAATAGTTTAATCTACACTAATATTATAAAGAGGAAAGATTTGTACCTATTTTTGTATGTTTGTATGTTTGTAATGAATAGGCTCAAAAAGTACTGGGCCGATTTAAAAAATTCTTTCACCATTAGAAAGCTGCATTCACCCTAAGTAACATAGGCTATATTTATTGCTAGAAAAGATTAGACGTCCACCCGTGCGAAGCCGGGACGGGCCGCTAGTTAGATATAAAGCTTTGAAATTTTTCATACAAAATTTTCAAAGCTTTTAACTTCGAAATTATATTATAAATTGCAAATGTTATTTAATACGCGACAACTAGATTTTCTAAACTATTTTTCCATATATAAAATATTACTTTTATTAATTCCGTCTACGCGTATTGTGCGTCAAACGTTTGTATGGACTGAAACCACCCTAAGGATCAGATTTTTTAGTTCCTTCATAATATACTTACGGTTTTTTAAGAGGATGATCAGACCATCAATCTAAAAAACTTTCTCTATGGAAGCAAAGTCGAAATCGCGAAAAAAAATCTGCTGTTCCATACAAAACTGTAATCTTGCTGGACCCATTATGTTCGAGACAGTGATATTTTGTTCGCGATTTCTACATCGGCATCGGCTCCATAGATAAAGTTGTTCAGTTTCATAATCTGCAGTGCTAGCATGATACCCCGCGACTTCGAGTCTCTCTATATCAGCGCGTCTTCGCCTCTGTCTCTACAGTAGCTAACATGATGGCCGCGACTTACGATGACGCGAGCTCTCAACTGTCATTCGTAGACTCTAGTCTACAAATGCGAGCATGATCACCGTTCGGTCATAGCGTAAATAATATTAGTGAGAGCGCTTTATGGTCGCGACCGGCCAATTGTGCGCGGGCTCTAATTACCGATTCGGTGTTTCAATATATAAAAATGATAGTTTTAACCGTATGGTAACCCAACAAACCCGCGCCGCGACTTTGCTATCTCTCGGTAGAGTGGCTGGCGCGCTGTGAAATCATGCTCAGCATCGCGGGATAAATGACAGGCGGGTATGGTTTTCAAACCCGCAGGCGCTCGTCAAGCTAGTAATCATGCTAGCATTACTGATCATCCTCTTTAAAAAAAACTGTCAGCATATTAAGTTGGACCCTATAAAACCTAAAAGTAGCAATTGAAAGTTTTAAATTGAGGTCTTATTTTCATTTCCTCATAACTGTGTATCAGGGTGTATGGGCGTTGCGTTGGTCCACCACGCGTTATTTTTATTTACCGTACCATTAACCAACGATTTTTTTTTCAGGCAGTAATAAAACTGTCCGGTTGCAACGACGACATCGAGGACGAGACTGAGATAAGTATAGGACTGGTGCCTCTAATACACTTACTAGATCCGTCACAATACACGCATCCGATGGCTGGAGATTTACCAACGGGCCCTATACCGGAGATCCCAGTGAACATGCCAAAAATAGACGTGCCTTATCAACAGTCTAACTTTAACTTCAATGCGGTGCCTCCCCCATATGCAACCTATCCTACTCCCACCGTGCCATTCCCTAATCCCGCGTCGCCATATCCAAATGCAATGTCTCACCCTGTTTCTTCTCCTTACACAAACATGGCTGCATCTCACCCGAATTCTGCTGCCGCGCCTTACCCAAATTCCGCCGCGCCTTACCCGAATTCTGCAGCGCCTTACCCGAACTCCGCAGTGCCTTACCCTAATTCAACAGCGCCTTACCCGAATTCCGCAGCGCCTTACCAGGCTCCAGCCGCTCCTTTCCCTAATTCCGCTGCGCCTTACCCGAATTCTGCTGTGCCGTATCCTAGTAACGATATTCCTCTATTAAACATGCCTAAGGATAACATTGGGTTTGTCGCACCTAACATGAATCAACCAGCCCCGTATCCTGTGGGACAGACGAACGTACAAACTCCATTTGCTTATAATCCGTCGGCCCCTTCCGCGCCGTCGAGTTGATTTTGTAGAATTTATATGATTACGGTTCCGTAAAATGTTATGGAGAAAATTTGATTTTACTGGTGCGAGTACACAATATTATTATGCGTTATTTTCTAGTGCATAGAGGGCATTGCATCTCATTGGCATACTCGTACTTAGCGTCGGAGAAGAAAATAATAATTTTGTAGATTTTTTTTTAATTTTCAAACTGAGATATCTCAGAAAGAATATTATTTACGATATTTTGTCAAAGTATATTTTTTTTGTTTGTAATCTTCTTTTTCTTTACATTAGCGTAGGTTTCATTAAAAAAATATATGAAAAAATCGACTGTATGACAGAAGATTATTTTTTTCGCGTTTTCGAAGCCTCTTACTGAAAGATGTTCAATTTCAAGATGTCCCTTTAAATATTAGTAGAGTGTTTTGTTACAACCTGTATAATTAACTAATAATAATGTAAAAGATTCCATGTATGTTTTTAAAACTCGAACAAAAATTTCATCCATTTTGGCCATTTGACATTATACTAATATAATGTGCAGTGTAAAAAAAAAATGATTTTGTCATTTTTTATTTTATTTTTACAGCTGTTTGATTAGGTACAAAAAATAACATTACCTCAAATTGTTCACTGTTAGAATATAAGCGAAAATTTATATATTTTTTTACGTAATAGTTGTGCTTTGATCTCTAATTGGAGATTGAATAAAATATGGTGGTGAACGGGATTGGAACTCGCGTCCTAACTAACCAAGGTATGCTAAAACCGCGGCCACTGTGTTTCGAACTATAAATATTTAAAAAAAACAGCATGCCGTTACTACCTTCCTAGTAAATAAATGAAGGCATGCACATTGATCTGATCTCACTCTTATAAAAGCTACCGACAAGGCAATGTTTCAGGTTCAAATCCCGTACGCAGTCTTTTTTGAAAACTTCTTTAGCGGCGTTGTGCACTTTTTGGGATGGGTAAAAAATTTTAATCTCGCGTTAGGACCGTGACGGTGACGTCACCCTGATCGAAAATTCGTAAGACGATTACGTAAGATTACCGTGACGTCACGTGACATTTGGAAGACGTAAGATCTCTCAGGGAGCGTTTAAACAGAAGTGACGTGGCGCGGACATTTCGCGGGCGGGGTGCGGCAATATAAACCTTATAGTACGTAGCATAGAGTCGTTTGGAGAATTACGCCCGCGCCTCCAGGCGACGTCGCCTGGTGGCGGGGGCGCGATTTTTCTTTACGTCAAAAAACGACGCTATGCTACGTAATATAAGGTTTATATTGGTGTTACTTTGACTACCCGCCACCGCCACGCGTCTGTTCTGTATAAACCCTACCTTCGTTTTCACTTTGCCGGCACTCCCGGAGTGCAACACGTTGTTTTTTTTTTCAATGCTTAATTCTTGGATAAGTTATATGTCAAGATAGACAGTCGAAGCTACGAACGCGTCGAAAAAAATATCATCCAGTGTAGGCTGATAAACCCTATCCATCCATATACACGCACACAAACATAAGTTGTATGACGCCTCACCATACCAACCAATCTAAGTCTAAACTAATCTAATCTAAACTTTATCTAAGGCATAATTAGATAAACAGTAAATTTTTATAATGTTTTTTAAATAGTTTTAAGTTATCGGTGCTAATGCTAAGTGTCATAAAGTGCCATTATACTTGTACCACAGAGTACTATTAATTACTTACTACCTTGTACTATGTAACTTTACTAAAATGTTACTACCTATAAAATGTTTCCCATAACTGGGTCAACTCACGAATGTTCTTATATTATTATTGGGTCCTTCTTAATATGATGACGGTTTTTTCAGGAGATGATCAGACCGTAAAAGACCATAGTCGAAATCGCGATAAAAAATCTGGTGTACCATACAAAAATGGAATCCTACTCGACCCATTAAATGTAAGTATGGGACAGCCATTGACTTACCAGCACTTGGATGTCGGGTTCGCGCTCAATAGTGTCCGAACCTAAAGAGTCACAAAACGTATAAAGAGTTACAATTACGCGCCAGTCTTCCTTTGATCGACCGACTCCGCGCACGTCTCTTGTGCCGTGCCGCTGTTGTAAAAACTACTCAAAAAAAAATGAAAATAGAATTCCATCACTTTCATTGTTTTTATTTTTAGTTTAGTTATATTACTAAAACGTACTTTCGTTTACGTAAGTTAGTCTGGGACACTTTTTTGTATGAGACCGTCCATTAGCTTGTAAGTCGATGGGGACAGCAGATTTTTGTTTCGCTTTTTTTATACTGGTTCCATAGAGAAAATTGTTAAGTTTGATGGTCTGATCATCCTCTTAAAAAACCATCGCATATTAAGTAGGACCCTATATTTAGAGCCTACTTCACCACTTGTAAATAAGATCCTAATAGCTTATCTGACAGATCGTTTGACATATCTTTCATCCAAAATATGTCAAACGATCTGTCGTTTGACATATCTTTCATACAAAATATGTCAAACGATCTGTCGGATTGTCTATTAAGAACTTATCCAGAAATCGTGTAACAGGCCCTAAATGATTTCATATTATCTATTGGAATGTTAAAACTTTACTTATGGTCTGGGAAATTTATCAGGAGTGCGATTTTTGAAACTCATTCGCTGAGTTCAGCAGTTGAAAATGTCAAAATTACTGTAGAGATATGCATCTTTCTAATTCTGATTTGACTTTAAAAATCATACTTCAGGAGTGCGATTTTTGAAAGTCAAATCAGAAATAGAAAGATGCGTATCTCCGTAGTTATTTTGACATTTACAACGGCTGAACTCACTGAATGAGTTTCAAAAATCGCACTCCTGATTGTATAATTTTGACCGTACTAAATGTAAGTATTTATGTCCTTAGATATTACTGGAATTTGACTGTTTATTAGCCAGAGTTCTATAAATATTTATACGCACCTTAAGATGATTCAATAATTATACAATTATACGCTATTTTCATAATAATTAGGAAAGTTTTTGAATTATTTCATATTCTGAAATGTTTATTGTAATAAAAATAATCTTACAAATATTTTCTATTACTTATGGTGAAGGTATGGTGATCCTTTATTTAGTGTGTTTGTTGCTAAATCAAATGGTATTTTATATAATTATAATAGAAGATTCCTACAAAATAAACCCCAAAAAAATGTTGGTTGACATGCACTAAAAAATTATTTAACTGTAGTGATCGCTCTGTCTCTCACACTGCGCTGGGCCTCAATTGCGCAATTTTATACGGTTTTGGTTTGGTTTTGGTTTAGTTTTGGTTTAGATTTGGTTTAGCCGAAGTAAAAAAGCTATCGCGATATTTTTTTCTGAACGGTTAAATCGCACAATACAGAAAATTCGATCGAACGGACATCAAACGTACGCCAACGTATCTTCCGAAATGAAGCTAAATCGTTACCGTTAATATAATTTGCGCGATACGAATTGTGCATAACGTAACGTTTTTGGTTGTGGTTTTGTTTTGGTATTGGTAGTATCGTTCAAACTTAGGGCGATTGAGGCCCAGCTCATACTAATGACAGTAACAACATTATATTTCATGTTTCAGCCTAAATACTTTTTGACGCAAGCCAGCCTGAACCAGATTTTCTTGTCATCATCATCATCATCATCAGCCTATAAACGTCCCACTGCAGGGCACAGGCCTACCCTCAAGGAGGGTGTATGGGCATTAGTCCACCACGCGTGCCCAATGCGGGTTGGTAGACTTCACATACATATCCGAATTTCTTCTTCAGTGTATGCAGGTTTCCTCACGATGTTTTCCTTCACCGTTTGAGAGCAGTCGGTTTTACGTACATAAGTTAGAAAAACTCATTGGTACATGGCATGTTGTCCGTGCGGATTCGAACCCGGATTTTCTTGTAATTCGACGAATTCGATATCGAATCACCTACCTAAATGGAATAAAAACTTGAAGTTTAACTTGGAAATCGGCTCATTTAAACAGAAATTAATATCTGAACCGAAGTACCTATTTAGCACATGCCACAAAACGAGAAAAATCTAGATGTGCCTGTGTTGCACTGCTAGCATGCCACCCACGGCAAAGCGACAAAACGAGAAAACCGTCATGCGCGCTCTTTTTGGCACACGTAAAATAACAAAGGGTCTGCTGGAAGAAATCTCTTCAGAGATAAGTTCGCCCTTTGTACATGTTTTCTCAATTTTCTGTGTTTTTGTGTCTGTGTTTTGCTGTCACAATAAAGTGTTATAATAAAGATCACATCTCGATTTTTATCGATTTCTCGGGGCATGCGGGACCTACTGAATGCCAAAATGAACGCGCATGGCTTTCTCGTTTTGTCGGTATGTCGTACATGACATGCTAGGCCCCACAAATAGTGTAAAATACTATAAGCAAAGATAAAAAAACCTTATCAATTACCTACCGATAACAGACAATTGCACGATGTTGCGACAGTTCATCTCACGCATACCTGTGACGCAGACCGCTCGTGAATACCGAGTGAAAAATAGCTTTGATTTTGTTTGGCACACGCTAGGTTTTTCGCCCGTCTACTTACGTATGTGTTTTCATATGAAACTATCGCTCTAATATAAATAATAACATCTTAACCGTGCCAGCTATTTTGTGCTCGGCTATTGAGTGTCTTACTGTCTAGATCTTTAAACTATCATTATTAAATAGTATTTTAATTTACCTGTTAAAATGGGAGATGTATTGGGAACAAATGCTAGTGTTAACTATAGAATAAGTTTGTATGAACCGAGTGAAATGTATAAACCAGGTGATGTGATATCGGGGACGTTTGATATTAAAACGACACAGGTGTTGAAATTTAAAGGTATGTTTTTTTAATCTATATTTCTTCAGTCGAATATCTCTGTATTGAGAATATTAATCCTTATTTTATTAGACGTTAATATAAAACTCTAGTAATGCAATTTTTTTTTTGCGATTTTTATATTGGTCCCATATAGAAAGTTGTTCAGTTCGATGGTCTGATCATTCTCCTCCTTGCGGGGGGTAGGCCTGTGCCCTACAGTAGGCTAGTATTAGGTTCATGATGATTATGTTGAGAATGATTGATTTACCAATTTCAATCGATTTTTGAATCTCATTCGCTGAGTTCAGCAGTTGAAAATTTCAATATTACCATAGATTTAAATACTACTAACGTAAGTAGTATTTAAATCTATGATATTACTATGGAGACGTGCATCTTTCTACTGCTGAGTTGACATTACAAAATGATACAGCAGGAGTGCGATTTTTGAAAGTCAAATCAGCAGTAGAAAGATGCGTATCTCCACAGTAATTTTGACATTTTCAACTGCTGAACTCGGCTAATGAAATTCAAAAATCGCACTCGTGGAAAATAATTACCCTCGTCAATCATCGTTTGCGCAGTCCCCCGACAAAACCCGAGGTCTTTTAGTAATCAAAGGGTGCAAAGTCGGATTTTCTACTGTACACACGGCGACACATCAGGTTACGCACCCTATACAACGTGTTAATGAATTAACGCAAAACTAGAAAGTAGTTTGTTTAGAATCGAGAGCAGAATCGAATTATCACGGTTTCAACATAGGTAATTTTTTTCAAAATATTAAAAAAAATTTTTGCAAAATTTACTATGTACTGAACCCGATGACAACCCACCGCACGGGCATACTCACACTACTTACTACCAAAACAAGATTATAAAAATGTATCCATGAGTACGTTAGCGCTTTCTTTCAGTGCTCAAATGATAACAAATCATTTTTGCCTCAAAACTTAAAATGCAAATAACTTAAAATTTTAACTATCAAAATAATGAAATTATTATTGCAATCTAATTATTTTGTTATAAATCAGTTGGGGTGTATGAGGTTTTGCGTTAATTCATTAACACGTTGTATACCCATAACTACACTACGTACAAAACACAAAATACTGCGGTAGAGAGCCTGCATAGACGCGGCTGCCGGCGCGGGCGCAGCGTGCTTTGAGACGAAACAACAACAACATACCGCACCCTCTCGCACGATTCGCAGCGTTCAACTTCTAATAGTTCAAAGTCCAAACAGGGTAACCTGACCTGTCGCCGTGTGTACCTACTTATGAGTAAAATATAAAATAACATGATTATCTACAAGGTTTATCATAGATAATTTCTTAAACAAATAGTTCCTTTGCTTGCTTTTTGTTAAGAGGGCTATATCCAAATATTTCTTTTTTCAGCTATAAATATAACTTACTGCGGGAATGCGTTCGTCCACTGGCAGGAGTGGAAGACTTGGAAAACTCTTGATTACATACATTTTGGTCAAGAGGAGTACTTCAACTTCACAGAGTGCGTACGCGGCGGAAGTGGTCAGTTCAGTTTAGATTTATCATATTTATGGCAACAAATATACATACTTATTATTAATTTATGGGCAACAATTTAAAACTCAGGATTGCATTTCCCTCAGATTAATTAATGCATTTCCCTTTCGGTGTGACCAGGAGTGCGATTTTTGAATCTCATTCGCTGAGTTCTTCTAAATTACTGTGGAGATACGCATCTTTCTACTGCTGATTTTTCTTTCAAAAATCGCACTCCTGAAGTATGATTTTTGAAAGTCAAATCAGCAGTAGAAAGATGCGTATCTCCATAGTAATTTTGACATTTTCAATTGCTGAACTCAGCGAATGAGATTAAAAAATCGCACTCCAGTGGTGCAATAGGCTATTTGAAAGCTAGTCAAATCAGCTACTCTTTATCGGACGTTGAAAACTTTTACTATGGGAGCAAATTTGAAATCCCCAAAAAAAAATCTGCTGTTTCAAAGTAAATTGCAAGGATTAGGTACTAGACTCAATTTTTTTTGCGATTTCAGGTTTGCTCCCATAGTAAAAGTTGTTCAGTTTGATAGTCTGAACCACCCCTGAAAATTTGAAGGGTTTACAAAATCATCACTATAGGTGATTTGGGTATTGGGTTAAAAAGGGGTGAGTGTTCAAACGACACGGCTAAGAGAGATGAATGGAATGAATGATGACATATTGCGCCGACCACAAATAATGGGAAATGGGCAAGAGAATGATGATGAGGTGATTTGGGTATTTCCCCACTAAAATGTATGGAAATTTAATTTTGCATTTTCTGAGAGTTCTAGTACCTCGACCTCAGTTGACCCCATAGAGACTTTTGTTCCTTATCAGTAAGAGGGTCGAATGGGATGAAAAAAAAGTTTTGTGAAAATTTCAGTTTTTCTCGATGACTGTCCATTTTTTTCAAAATCTGTGAATGCAGAAGTGAAATACTCCAAAAGTTAGGGTTAGTCTCCTAACAACGTTTTCTTGTAGCTATAATGCTTCTGATAGCTGCCCTTTGTGACCAATCTTAAGTTTCCACCCTGTATATATGATTATTGATTAGTAATGCATTTAACATTGTATTATATTTATACGTCTGTTATGCATTTTGAGTCTCGTATTATTTGGCACATAGGCTATCGAACCATTTGGATGTTCAGACATATGAACAGCCATGTCCCGGAACAACCTTATCCCATAGGCACCTCGTACAACACCAGCGGCCGTAGCATGGCAGCGTGATATAGCGCTATCGTGTCATTCTGTTTGCGCGTGAACGAACGAGATAAAAGGCTTAAATTATCGCGCACATTATGCTCCGGCTGACATGGAGGAAAAAAAATGGCTTCGTCTATTTAAAGAACCTCATTTTAGAAATGAGAAGAATATTTTGTTCTGAGAAAAACATGTTTTGAATAAACATGTTTTTCTCAGAACAAAATATTGATGATTACCTACTGATATTTCGAAAACATCGTGAGTTAGTTATCATGTCATCTTTAGCTATACAGGGTGTAACAAAACACCCTAGTAATACTTAAGGGGGTGCTTCAAATCATCAATCTGAACAACTTTCACCATGGAGCCAACGTCGAGAAAAAATAAAAAATATCTCTCGTCCCATACATTTGAGTCGAGACGGTACTGCAGTTTTGTATGAAAGAGCTGTTTTTTTTTGCGATTTCGATGTTGGCTTCGTTGTGAAAGTTGTTCAGTTTGATGGTCTGAAGCACCCCCTTAAGTGTTACTAGGGTGTTTTGTTACACCCTGTAGTTAGGTACATACAAGCTTCAATTTTGAGGACATTTATTTTATTCGTTGTGTATTAAGAGCCCTATTACAAGCTCAGTGGCGCCCTCACCACATTAATAAAGATTTCTCAATAAAGAAAGCCTGCATTAAAAAAGAAAAAAAAACGGCCTCATTTATTTTTATTTAGAAATTATCTACAGGGTGAAATTGATATCATTAGCATCCTTTTAAACTAACCAACCCATCAAACTGAACAACTTTTAGTATGGGAGCAAACCATAGAGTATGAAGAGATGGCATATCGGCTTGTTTCTATAGAAAATGTTGTCAAGGGGGTGAAAAACGGGTGAGGGGAGGGTTATACGCTACTTCCCGCTAGATGTGTATGATATGACGTCAGGCCCAGTTGAGTATCTGTGCACAGTTCGATACAACATCTCTACCCCAGGGGAGCGCGTTATTTTCTCTATGGAGCAAACCGATCGGAGCAACTAAAAAATCAGCTGTCCCATTCTAAACTGCAATGCGTAGGTACTCGACTCAAATGTATGCAACAGCAGATTTTTTTTTTGCTCCGATTGGTTTGCTCCCATAGTAAAAGTTGTTCAGTTTGATGGGTAGACTCTTAGTTTAAAAGGATGCCAATGATATCAATTTCACCCTGTATAAGTAGAATGTTTAGAACCTATAAAAGTATTGTATAGCAATAGCTTAAAGGCTTTTGTTGTTTATTGGAGTAGCACTTTATTAATGTAGGCTTTCTTATTGAAAAATCTTTATTATTGTGACGAGGGCGCCACTGAGCTTGCCTCTTAAACAATGACTACGGTCTCACTACCTATCATACTAGACAGAGTTTGGATACTGTTATTTAGAATATTTCTGGCTATGGCTAGCCTACTCATTTTGGGAATATACAGGGTGTAAAATAGGCTACTAGACAACTTGTCAAATCAGCTACTTTTTATCGGACGTCAAAACGTGCGCTTTGTATGAAAATTTGTACTAAGTAATGAGTTGTGACGTCATCAACGTTTCATTACTTTTTAAAGTTTATCTTGTTATTAAAAATAGTATTCGAGCTAAAAACTCAATGGAAATGGGAGTTTAGTGTTATTTTCTTACATTTTTATATTGAGATGATAAAAATAAAATACATTGTATGTAGTCAAAACCCCAAATTACATATTAAACTGGGTGCTTCAGAAAGGCTTCAGACTATTCAAGTGAGCGATGATATTCCATACGGAAGAGAGCTAGCGCCTCAATCATAAGGCCGCGGTTCGATTCCTGGCTTGTACCATTAAGTTCTTCGGAATTTATGTACGGTTGTATTTATCATTTACTAGCTCGGCGGTGAAGGAAAACATCGCGAGGAAACCTCCATTCCCGAGAATGAAATTAAAATACTATAAGTTTGGAAGTATGCGTATAATATGGGTGAGCTTGGGGCGAACACAAAGGACCAGCGCTGGTCTCAATGTTAGCCCTAATAATAATCAGACTATCAAACTAAACAACTTTCACTATGGAGCCAACATGGAATCGCGAAAAAGAAATCATCTCCCCCTATTACATTGGGTCGAACCCGTTGAAGTTTTCTATGGAACAGCCGATTTTTTTCGCGATTTCGATGTTGGCTCCATGGTGAAAGTTGTCCACTTGAATGGTCTGAACTATCGCATTTAATACCTATGTTGTATTGGCTATGTGCGAAGTGGGTGTTGGGAACTGTCAAGTCGATCGCAGCGCACGGGGTGGCAGAAATTTGTACTGTTGCGGGCCAAGCAGTGAAAATATGCTTGAATCTATGCAAAACCACACACTAACTAAACACGAAATCTCCAAAACTGTCAATACTACAAACTTAAAATTTTGCATGGAAGTTTCTATTGGCATCTAGATGCTCACTTAAAAAAGATTTGTTGTATTTCAACCCCCAAAGGTGTTAAAACGGAGGTAAAAGTTTGTATCAGAATTTAGATTTTGCCCGTGGCTTCGTCCGCATCCGCTCCCGTCATCGTACCGGGATAAAATATAAGCTAGTTTTTAAGTCTAATAATAAGCTTTTAAATATAACAAGTTTTATCAAAATCGGTCCAGTAGTGTTGGCAGGAACCTCGAACAAACACAGAGTCTTTACAGTACTATAATAGTGTAGATAATTCACGGCTGGCCGACATAGTTCATGCGCTCCGCCGCGCTAGTGTGACGCTAGTGTCGTGCACATTAGTAGAGCTATTTCCCGCGATAATTGTGCGCTTCGGGTTAAAAGCATCAAATTTCTACCATGGATAGGGTGTTCCTCGGTGATCATTTTCAGATGTGGAGGGAAGTCTGATTCGTCCCCTGTGCGCGGGGGGAGGGGGGTGAAGTACGTATCTGGGTCATTGTTTTCATTATTCTTTTACGGATCAGTTAATGCTACTAGGGCTTGTGTGGTATCGTTTTCGAGTAAAACAGATACGAGGAATTCATTTTTACTGCATAATAGGCATATTTCCATACAATAAAATAATGTTTTACACGAAAAAGTAAAAACCATTGCCTTGATTTTTTTTTTAAAACATCTATATCTTTGGAAATCTTGATAAATATAAGTAAACAAAATAAAGCAAATAAAGGTTATTTAGTCTAGTTTATAAAAACATATACTTGTTGGACACTTATCATACAACAACTACAAGAAAAAAAATCATTTACGCGTCGAGGTAAAGCAGCATAATTCGTTTACTGCGGATTACGAGTGATGGTTTGGAGGTAAACATAATATGTAACTTTATAATTTCGATAGCAAACGATTATTTGTTGAAAATTAAATAGAAAAATAAATTAGGCATAGTCTTAATTGGATATAATAAGAAGCGGCAACAATTTTAAAGGGATATAATTCGGAGCGCGCTCCATACACACGATGTCTGGTTATATTTCCAATATTATCCAATTAAATTCAATGAAATTTTACAGAAACAGTCTACAGACTAATATCTATGCTCGTATTGTCTCAGATTTTCGTAAAAATGTATAGTTTCGAACTTACAGTGCCTCAAAGATTTCCATACAAATCTTAAATTAACCCTAGCATTGAAAGAAAATCGGGCACAATACAAGCATAGAGATTAGTTGATAATAAATTAATAATATAAATAAAAAATTGTTTTTGAAAAATTTCGTTAACTTTAATTGTTTAGTATTGAATAAATAACCAGACTTCGTTTTTATGGAGCGCGCTCCCTCTCCTATATCTATCCTCTTAGGAGGATATAATTCGGAGCGCGCTAGGAGCTTAGGCTCCTCAAAAAAAAACATTTAATAATTGTTAAGTATATAGGAAAATCGGCAATTATTGCCGGCTTAAAATCATAGCGCTGAGAATTTGGAGTGCAGCTGCGGTGTAAATGCACCGTCCAGTACCTACCAACATCTTTTGTAAAGCAGCACGACATTATTAGCACTGCAGATATAGTTTCTGCCTCGGGAAGAGTAGTCTACTCTAACTTGAGTGCGATTCGACTGTATCCTTCGTCCAGTCCATCCCTAAAGAAATGAAATGAATACCTAACTATTTAGCGGAAGCTTTAACTATAACCAAAAGCAACTTAGAGAGAGCTAATTTACTGAAAAAAGCCACGCAAAGCCAGCAAGTGGCTTTTTGACTGAGGTGCGAATCATTATTCTAATCCCCTTTTCACGCAACATCTATAAAAATGTAAGAATATACGAGTGTCAGCCTCCTCGCTCGGGTGATCATGAGGCAAAATGACACAAATGAACAAACAACTTTATTCCGATTTGTCGCGTCAAAATTGCCATGAGAGAGCAGATAGATGCCACACTTTTCCTTGTACCTCCTACGGATGCAATGCCCAAAAAAAGTGTATAAGAAAGAAAGTGAGAAATTTTATTTCTTCAAGTATATGAAAATAGAACCGAATTATTCTCATTCTTGTCACAACAATCAGTTCTTCCAGTGTAGAGGCAACAGAAAAAGAAATCGACGCAACGAATGGGAGTAAAATTCTTTGTTCTGCCGCTGCCTCAGATTTGAGTCAATTGGCCCCATGTTCGCCCGAGGAGGCTGACACTAGTAACTTTTTACACTTGGAAGATTCAATGCCAAAAGGACGTAGAAGAGTGATCATATCATATGCAACCGTAGACACTGATGTATCGTAAGAGTAACCTACTAGTGGTGGGGTTTTTCAGTAAATTAGCTCTCTCTGAGTTATGGATTTGCTTTCGGTTTTGGTTCAAGCTTCGATAAATAACAAGGTAGGGTATTCACGAATTGGTGGTGTCAATGAATTTGACACAATGCAGGTATCGGCCAATACACTGGCCTGCAAAACTAAGTATCGGTTTAACCGGTATGATACGGTATGTGGTTCTTTTCAGGCAAGGGGAAAAGAACGGCTTTGGACACTTGGAAATCTTTACACTAAGCCTGAAGTAAATAGGGCCTTTGAAGAACTCAAACGAAATAAGTGAGGACTCAATTCCTAATAGAAAGATTTGTATTGTTGATGTATGACCGCATTAGTTAAAGCTTTGACTGTCTGTGAAACTGCCGGCTTAGGATGGACTACCCAATTTCTTCACGTGGGTGTCGCACGAGGCGACTAAGTGATAAAGTTTTTGGCAGTGTTTTGTGGGCGAGAAATTAGCCCCCTGTCATCACCTGACACGTCATTTCATTGTGAAACCTTCAACGTGAAATGTTCAATATGGTCAAAGTGAGACTTGCTACAACGCACTGCACGCTTAACATTGTTGTTGGTCGTTGTAGCAAAGTTTCCACCCCGTAAGGGATTATGGTCGTGAATTTATGTATGTATGTATTTCAAGAGCGAGCATAGATATTAGTTTGTAGACTGTTTCTGTAAAATTTCATTGATTTTACTTGGATAATATTAGAAATATAACCAGACTTCGTTTGTATGGAGCGCGCTCCGAATTATATCCCTTTAAAATTGTTGCCGCTTCCTATTATATCCAATTAAGACTATGCCGAATTTATTTTTCTATTTAATTTTCAACAAATAATCGTTTGCTATCGAAATTATAAAGTTACATATTATGTTTACCTCCAAACCATCACTCGTAATCCGCAGTAAACGAATTATGCTGCTTTACCTCGACGCGTAAATGATTTTTTTTTCTTGTAGTTGTTGTATGATAAGTGTCCAACAAGTATATGTTTTTATAAACTAGACTAAATAACCTTTATTTGCTTTATTTTGTTTACTTATATTTATCAAGATTTCCAAAGATATAGATGTTTAAAAAAAAAATCAAGGCAATGGTTTTTACTTTTTCGTGTAAAACATTATTTTATTGTATGGAAATATGCCTATTATGCAGTAAAAATGAATTCCTCGTATCTGTTTTACTCGAAAACGATACCACACAAGCCCTAGTAGCATTAACTGATCCGAAAAAGAATAATGAAAACAATGACCCAGATACGTACTTCACCCCCCTCCCCCCGCGCACAGGGGACGAATCAGACTTCCCTCCACATCTGAAAATGATCACCAAGGAACACCCTATCCATGGTAGAAATTTGATGCTTTTAACCCGAAGCGCACAATTATAGCCAAAATGTATGAAGAGAATCCTCTACTACATAGCCAATACGCTCGACAGCAATGAAAAAGGGTCACCAACAACAACCTTTAATATCTCGGAAACTAGAATGATAGCTTATTCAAATAAAAAGTATTTTATAGACAACTTAATACTACTACTTAAATTAATAAAATTTCTGGTTGCTATAAAAAAGGCTAAACATAAAAGATTTTTTGAAAATTAAATTTTTAGTATTCATCATTTATTATTAAAATTTGGTAATTTTATCACTCACATAGACTAAAATATGGGGAAATGTTATATCAGTGACCAAAAATGGTTATTTTAAATTTTTGTTCTGCGATAGAATTGACGCATTTGTATTTATGCTTTTTAATTAAGTCAAACAAATGAAAACAAAAAATCTTATCAATTAATTTAAGAAGTATTAAATAGTCTATGAAATACTTTTTACATATTTGAATAAGCTATCATTCTTAGTTTCCGAGATATTAAGGTATGTTGGTGACCCGTTTTCATTGCTCTCGAGTGCGTATTGTGCGCATAATATGTTTATGCTTATGCAAATAAGGAAAACTTACACTCCCCTCAAGACGAAACAGATTGAAAATTTCGTTCTCTGCTCTGGCTCGGTAGCGAAATTGGATAACGCACTTCCCCGGTTTGGAAGGGTGCGGGTTCAAGTCCCGCCCGAGACTTAATTTTTCAATCTTTAATTTGATTTAAAACTTACACTATTGGCTTGTCTGATAGCTACGCTAACGCACCTTTAGTGTCATAGTTTGTTTCACTAGGTACCCAATTTTAGACCATACAATACATCTTCTTCTTATCGTGAGGGCAGAGCCCTGGTGTCAGAGTTTTTTCAGACCGCCGAAAATACTTATAATAATAATTTTATTCAATTCAATTATAATAATATTCAAATTCTTTTTTACAATTTCTTCCATAACTATATTTCATTTGAACTTTCTTCTTTATTATCACCTGATTATTCATTTCATTGGTTGCTGCGTATGACTACTACTAAAAAGGTTTCATCTAAAAATCAACACCCTGGAGTGCGATTTTTGAATCTCATTCGCTGAGTTCAGCAGTTGAAAATGTCAAAATTTCTGTGGAGATATGCATCTTTCATAAATCATGCTCCAGGAGTGCGACTTTTTAAAGTCAAATCAGCATTAGAAAGATGCGTATCTTCATAGTAATTTTGACATTTTCAACTGCTGAACTCAGCGAATGAGATTCAAAAATCGCATTCCTGCTCTCGGGCAAGGTCTGTGTTGAGCTGGGAACTATTTGCTGCTGTACCATACAATAAACTACATATTGTTCTATTGCTTTCGTTGTATTCTTGTTTTGTAAACTTGTTGTGAACTGTTCTTATGTGTGTGTTAGTTATGCAAATAAATTGTTATCTATCTATCACTATTCTTCCAGAGCAATCAACGTTACCGCCAGGGACCCACACGATTCTGTTCCAACACGTGTTACCGGAAGGCATCCCGTCATCATTCGCCAGCGAGTACGGCTGCGTCTCGTACTACATCAGGGCGAGCGTGGAATATGGAGACGAGCGGCCGGAAGTCAAAGTAGAAAGGGAGTTCAAAGTCATCGCTCCTTTGGATTTGAATTTGAAAGAACATGTTCAGGTAAAATATACCTACACTAAATATTAGGATTATAATTATAGAGCAATATCTAGCTTGCCTGCGTGCTCGAATTAGAAATGTGACGGTCCCGGTAGCACAGACGGTAGTAAATCTGCCTGCCGTGCCGAGGGTCGCGGGTTCGAATCCCGTAAGAGGCAAATATTTGTATGATGAATATGAATATTTGTACCCGAGTCATGGATGTTTGTATTTATATATGTATTCTATATTGTTGTCTAAGTCATCATAATACAAGTCCAGGCTAGATTCTGGTACTTTAAATGTGACTAGATAATTTGTGTGACATTGTCCAAGATATTTATATTTATATTATATTTATATTATAATGAAGAGTTTTGCAGAAGAACCAAGGTAAGGGTAACAAATCCAAGACTTGATAAGTGAAAATGGCACATTGCTTGTAGTACAGATGGCCGATGGGGCCGAATAGTTCTCGAGTGGCAACCGCATACCGGAATGTGCAGTGTGGTTAGACAAACAAGGTGAACCGGCGACCTTGTGAAGGCGGCGGGAACATGTTAAACGAAGGCTGCGGACAGTGGTTCCCAAGGATCGCCACAACGAGTGCGTTGCGTATCCTTGGGGGATGAGTATTTCCTGCCAGCAGTGGACGTCTGTCGGCTAAGATGATCCATTTGGTTCCCTTTTTGGTTCACCGGCCCGGGCAAACTTCCATGAGATGATGATATTATATTCATAAATAATTTCGATTACGGTGACTACCTACAAAAGAAGTCACGCACGCAGAATAATGTTAAAAGTATGCGCGTCAAACAGTTGGTCCTCTGCCTGGAAAAAAACCGAAACAAAACGATTTCGGGTGAAGTCAGGCTATTGATGATTGCTATATTTATTACTATGGGCTTGAGCTGAACTGGGGTCAACAGAATTTACTCGAATTTCCTTTTATGCAAGTTTTCTTGTTCAATAAAAAAATCTTCACTTCTAGCACCCAATGTTTCTGGACTTCGAAGAGGCGTACGGTTTCTGTATACCGAGCGCTCTAAACGTGCAGGTCAGCCTGCCCCAGACCGGCTACTGCCCTGGGCAGTGCATACCCATGCACGTCAATGTGGAGAATGACACGACGGTCACCGTCAAGAAAATTCTCTTTCAAATTGTTCGAGTAAGTACTTACATGTTCAAATAAACCTATGTTAGGTACACACGGCGACACATCAGGTTACGCATCCTATATACCCATAACTACACTACGTACAAAACACAAAATAGAGAGCCTGCATAGACGCGGCTGCCGGCGCGGGCGCAGCGTGCTGTGAGACGAAACAACAACATACCGCACCCTCTCGCACGATTCGCAGATGAAATAGTTCAAAGTCCAAACAGGGTAACCTAACCTGTCGCTGTATGTATATAGCCTACACATGTATTTTTTCTGATAGGCTATAGCATTGCAGCGCGACATATATTGGCTTTCATTTTTTTCGCGCACATCGAGCGAGATAAAAGGCTTAACAGTGCCTTCGCTACAGATTACTTCATTAGTTACTTACTACGTATTTAAGGGGTTCACACACGGCAGCTACAATGTAAAGATGTATATTCTATGGAAAGATGTAATGGGATGTATCGTGCTATAATATACATCTTTACATTATAGCTGCCGTGTGTGAACCCCTTTACGTAACTTCGCGTGCGCATGCTAGGCACTCTGGTAATTTTGGTAATGCTTCTGATACGAAAGTACGTAGGTTATATCGACTCCTCCTAAAAGGTGAAGGAAAACATTGTATGATGTATGGAAACTTGCATTCGCTGATTGAGTGTCAAATCTCCGTCATCATCCGCACTTTTGTATGGGAGGTCCAAATTTTATTCATTTTTTTTTCAAAGGAAAGTATGTGTGAAAGATGATATGTGCAAGAAGGGAGTGAGTGCTGAAATGACGGCTAAGAGAGATGAATGGAAGAGGATGACATATTGCACCGATGCGATCCCAAATAATGGGATAAAGGCAAGAGAATGATGATGATTACGTATATTTCCAGAGAGACTACTACCGCTGTCACGACTCGTCGTCGTGCTTCAGTCCCCCGGAGCAAGTGCTGACGACGCTGAAGTCCAGCCCCGTGCCGAGCCACTCCCGCGCGGACTTCGTCGCGAGCCTGCTGGTGCCGCACGCGCTCGCCTCCGCCGCCCCCAACCTTACCGACTGCAGGATCATTGATGTCGCCGTCTATTTGAGAGTTAGTCTTTATTACTTATTACTAATACAGGGTGTATACCTATAGGTTCCTTCTTAATATGCTGACAATTTTTTATGGGGATGATCAGACCATCAAATTGAACAACTTTCTCTATGGCACCAACATCGAAATCGCGAACAAAAAATCAGCTGTCACATTTGGCTCGGGTAGATTTGCAGTGTATGGAAGAGCAGATTTTTTTTCACCATTTCGATATTAGTGCCATAGAGAAAGTTGTTCAATTTGATGGTCTGATCATCCCCATAAAAAAGTGCCAGCATATTAAGTTGGACCCTGTATACAGGTTGTAAGGAAAAGTATCATTAACCTTTAAACCACATACTCTACCCATCAAACTGAACAACTTTTATTATGGGCGCAAACCTTTCAGAACGAAAAAAAACAGCTGTCCCATACTAAACTGCAATACCTACTCGTTTCAAACGTATGGGACAGCAGATTTGTTTTTTTGTTCTGACAGGTATATAGGCCCATAGTAAAAGTTGTTCAGTTTGACGGGTAGAGTATGTGGTTTAAAGATAAATGATACTTTACCTTACACCCTGCATACAGTTAAGCGGATTATCAGACCGTCAAACTGAACAACTTTCTCTATGGCACCAAAAAGGTCTTCCATACAAAACTGCAAACGTACTCGAGCCCAAAGTGCAATGGAGAGTGCTATGCTCGGTGTTTCCCTGCGAGATCGAATCAGAAATTAAGATATTCGCAGAAGAACCAGAGTAGCCGACATAGCCCAAAGAATCGTTATACTAAAGTGGGACATATGTGATGCGACCGGATACAGATTGTTGGGGATTGGGTCCCTATTCCCCAACAAGGTGGACCGACCACCTGGTGAAAGCGGTAGGAACCCGTTAGATGAAGGCAGAGCAGGACCGGTCGTTGTGACGATTCTTGGGGGAGTTCTTTCTCCAGCAGTGGACATCTATCAGCTGAGAGATGATGATGAATATGATATCTGTGATGGTCTAAGTCTAACAGTCTCGCCTTCTGTTCGGGGGTTCGATCACAGCCTGGATTTGACTCGTACCAATGAGTTCGCGGGAGCTTGCCACAGATGACATCTCGCACCTACAAGAATCACAGCCAGAACGTTTTCACAGAAATTTAATTTCAATTTAGGTCCCACAGTGAAAGTTGTTCAGTTTGATGGTCTGAAGCACCCCTTGGCTTTAGAGTTTTATGTTCAGTGGTGATTATGTCATTGTATCTACCAATTAAGAATTTTATAATTATTTGGTTGTTAGTTTGGTCAATCAGCAATAGCTACCGCGACCTGGACAGGTCTATTGTACCTGTTACCCTTGGCCTTAATGTAATTTCCTAGACCCACGGACTTCATAAACCGTGTTATGCTTTTGATTAAGATAATAATATGTTCATTTTCATTTCAGGTGACAATAAAACTGTCAGGATTCAACGATGACCTCACAAACCAGGCGGAACTGTGCATTGGATCAACACCTTTATTGGAATTACCCATTTATCCTGATTCTCTTCCGTATCATATGTCACCTCCACTTTATCCCAATTTAAATCAACCTTATCCCGAATCACCCCCACCTTACCCTAGTGCAGAAAATCAGCAAAATCTTGGATTTGATAATTTGAAGTTCACGACAGCAATGAACCCAGATATGTCCACATCGAATCCAAATTCACCCCAGTCCAGTCCTCGCTTGCCTGTGATCCCAAATTCGTCGCAAATAACGCCGTCAGCGCCACCTTGGTATGATTGAAAGATTAATGATATGAAAATAAATGTATACACATGCATGAAAGGACTAATGAATGTGGAGGAAACTAGAGAGGTTTGTCAGGATCGTTGCAGGCGTTTCGTTGTCTCTGCCTACCCCAGTGGGAGACAGGTGTGAGAACCTGTATGTGTGTACATCTATCTATACTATAACAGAAGTGCGTCTGTACATTGAAGATATTAACAAAAAAAAAGTTACGATATGGTTTTTATGATAGGTGTCCTTGATTAGAAATCACAAATTTTTGGATTTTTTGTCAGTCTGTTTGTTTATGTGTTTGTTTGTTTGTTCGAGCATAACGCAACAAGTACTGAACCTACTTTGATGAAACTTTTTTTGATTGATAGCTTATGATCTGACTTAAAATCTGGTATATTAATAAATAATTTGTGCGGACGAAACCGCGGGTAAACTCTAGTGTATAAATAAATGTATTATTTTAACGAATTACATTAAGGAAACTGTCTGAGTCTAACAGGAATCGAACTGATTAAAATACATACCTAATTAGGTATCTACTACCTACATATTGTGATATTTCAAAGTTGAATAAAAATTGTATTATAATTATTATTATTTAGATAGAATAAAAATCAAGATTTTATTATTTTTAATTAGGTATACCTGTATGTTTGATGAACATTATTTTTGTAATAAATGTACTCATTAATTTTAGGTTTGTGTCTCATTTGATGATCCTAATTTGGTCGTTACCTAATTTAATAAGATCCAAATGATATTGTGAAATTACAATTGACGGTCGGTGACGTAAATTGATGAACACTACTGAACTTTATTTTGATAGGAATCAAGAGTGCGATTTTTGAATCTCATTGTCCAAGATATTTATTTATTTATATTTATTTATTCGCTGAGTTCAGCAGTTGAAAATGTCAAAATTACTGTGAAGATCCCTCTGTCCGGTAGGATCCACTATCTCGATCCACCAGTGGATTGAATAGCACGCTGAAGTTCACTGTGATCCACAGATATGTATCTTTCTACTACTGATTTGACTTTCAAAAATCATACTTCAGGAGTGCTATTTTTGAAAGTCAAATCAGCAGTAGAAAGATGCGTATCTCCATAGTAATTTTGACATTTTCAACTGCTGAACTCGCCGAATGAGATTCAAAAATCGCACTCCAAGTTGTAAAACGTACTATCAGTTTAAAATAACAATGTGCATGACCTTGAAGGGCCGTTGGATAACTTCACTCGGTTGACAAAGGAATGTAGACTCTATGCAAAGGAAACAATCATTTGAATGACTCGAGTGAAGTTCGTGTGATTGCGTTACGTCACATTTGCGAGCGAGGTCATGCACATTGTTATTTTAAACTGATAGTACAACTTTCGTTGTCGACTGACCCGACTGTACGTATCTATACAGGGTGTTAGGGTAAACAGTTGCACTACTTTAAGGGGTGATTGTAATGATACTGAACAACTTTCCCTAAGAAACAAATAGGAAATTCCCAAAAAATTTACTACTTTTCATACAAAGTTTCGATCAGCAGATTGCATTTGGTATGGAAAGTCCAAACAAATTTTTGCGAATTTCCTATAGGTTTCTTAGGGAATGTTCAGTACAACGGGAACACCCGAACCCTTAACACATTCGCGGACAGTGACCGGCTATAGCAGTGAGACAATAAAAGTTCTATTGTGTCTCGTTAAGTGTCCGCGAATGTGTTATAGGTAAACATAAAGTTATGCAACTGTTTACCCTAACACTCTGTATTATTCATAATTCATAGCTAACCTAGTAACAATGATAAAACAAAACAATGACCTCTTAAAGGTCGCGTAACAGATAATAATGAACACTGATCTTGAATGCGTCGAAATCAAATTCGAGTTTATTTGTTGGGGGAAACGGGAGGCGACAGTCGCGCACATTTTATTAAGTTATGCGTGTAACGCTACTAACAAACTCTTCTGTCACTTTTTAGGGTTCCGAAGTCAAAAAGGAACCCTTATAGTTTCGCCATATCCGTCCGCCTGTCTGTTCGTCCGTCTGTCCGCGGCTTAGCTCAGAGACGCTTAATACTAGAAATATGATAGAGTATGTATACATATTCATCACGCCGACAACGCCGACAAAGTGGTAAAATAAAATCTTGAAAAATATTTGGGGAAGTGGGGATACATTTTTTTTCCCGTCTATCCCATGTTGTGGGGTATCGTTGAATAGGTCTTTAAAAAATATTGTGGTTTTGGGCAAACCATTTTTCGATTTAGGGATCCGTTAGCGAAATATTAAGCTTTAAAGCGAAAATTTTGGTTAGAGTCAAGTGTCCCCCCCCTCTCCCAGTTAAACGGTTGTAGTTGGAGATGTGAAAAAATTCACGGCAATAGCATACCTATATAACGAATTTAAAAGAAAAACTATCACCGCTATGTAGGCTTTACAAGTTTACGAGATTACGAGTAATAGTCGACCAAATAATAAAATGTACTTTTTAGATTAAACCGTAGTATAAAAGAAAAACCTCCTTCTAAGTCCATATTATATTGTGACGGGCAACTACGGAACTCTACCCTGCGCGTGGTCCGACACGCACTTGGCCAGTTATTGTGGGGGACGAGTATGAGATAGCATGAGGTTTTATGAAGTAAGAATTTTGATTTTGGAGTTATCTTTTTTTTTTAAGTCTGTTCTAAGTAAGAAATTTATTTATTGTTCAAGTTTTGATAGTTATATTACATCCCTTATATTGAAGAAATTATGCAAAATGTGGCGCCTGTAATACAATGCCCAAGGCACCCGAACATTGGCAGGTTTGGGCACTTTTGACAGGGTTTAAAAATTATCTTGTAACTGAGACTGATTACAGTTGGATAGCTGTTGGTTAAAAATTTTATTCCGTGAAAAAATTACTTGTTTTATTACCACTTATGTTAAAAAAGTGCCCAATGGTCCCCTACCTCCCCTACCTATGTGAAGTTTACCAATCCGCATTGGGCACGGGTGGTAGACTAACGCCCATACATCCGCCTTGAGGGTAGGCCTGTGCCCTGCAGTGGAAGGTATACAGGGTGGAAACCTAAGATGGCTCACAAAGGGCAGCTACTAGAAGCATTATAGCTACAAGAAAACGTTGTTAAGAGACTAACCCTAACTTTTGGAGTATTTCATTTCTGCATTCACCGATTTTGAAAAAAAATTTACAGTCATCGAGAAAAACGACAATTTTCACAAAACTTTTTTTTCATCCCATTCGACCCTCTTACTGATAAGGAACAAAAGTCACTATGGGGTCAACCGAGGTCAAGGTACTAGAACTCTCAGAAAATGCAATAGTGATAATTTTGTAAAGAAGGGTTTACAAAATCATCACTATAGGTGATTTGGTTATGTCCCTCCCTTCCCTACTAAAATGTATGGGAATTTAATTTTGCATTTTCTGAGAGTTCCAGTACCTTGACCTCGGTTGACCCCATAGAGACTTGTTCCTTATCAGTAAGAGGATCGAATGGGATGAAAAAAAGTTTTGTGAAAATTGTAATTTTTCTCCATGACTGTACATTTTTTTAAAATCTGAATGCAGAATTAAGTGAAATACTCAAAAGTTAAGGTTAGTTTCCTAACAACGTTTTCTTGTAGCTGTAATGCTTCTGGTAGCTGCCCTGTATATGTAGGCTGATGATGATGATGTTATGATCACAGAAAGGAAATAAATATTATTTAAAAAAAATCTAGCAGTCATAAATGATATAGGTAATCGGAAACTTACACAATAGCTCTACGATACAGAATCGGATAAAATTACCACAACTACAACCCGGGCGAATTAACTAGGCACCTGGTTCGCACGTGGTTCGGAATTTGACACTCCTGCTACCCCCTCGCGGGACCCCGCCGTCTCTGTGCGAGACCGTAGCCAAAGTATCCGTAGCATAACATTTCAGTTACTGCTGCACGTGTCCCTGCGCTTTAGCATTTTCGAGTTATTCTTTCAGAGTTTCTTATTCCGAGCCACGTGCGAGCCAGGTGCCAAGTTAATTCGCCCGTGTTTTACTTATATCCAAAACAACGTTTTAACCCAGGAGTGCGATTTTTGAATCTCATTCGCTGAGTTCAGCAGTTGAAAATGTCAAAATAACTTAGGAGATATGCATCTTTCTAATTCTGATTTGACTTTCAAAAATCATACTTCAGGAGTGGGAATTTTGAAAGTCAAATCAGAAATAGAAAGATGCGTATCTCCGTAGTTATTTTGATATTTACAACGGCTGAACTCACCGAATGAGATTCAAAAATCGCACTCCAGGTCGAAATTCCGCCATTGACGATTCCGCGAAATAAAAACATTGATAACCTTTATGATATGAGACGAAACCGCGGGCACAAATTTTATATAAATAAAAACGTTATCACTTACTTCTTCAGTAGCATTATTGTACCTACCATGTTCAGTAGTTATTCATAAGTATTGACTGTAATTGTGAACATTACCTACATTAATCTTGTTTGAATAAAATAGTGTTGCAAAATGGGAGACGACAACTTTAAGTATTTTGAGTGCGAAATAAAATTGGACTCGGAAACCGCTTCATATGGCCCTGGGGATGTGATATCTGGGCATTTAGAGATAAACACCGCTATGCCTTTGGAATTTAAAGGTAAACCTACTAATATTAATTAATAGGATAGTTTTTGCTGCGCGCTCCATACAAACGAAGTCTGGTTATATTTTCAATACCTACTAATCAGTTAAAGTAGATAATAAAAACCAATATCTGTGCTTTACATTGTCAGATTTCCGATAAAATACCTACATAGGGTCCTTCTTAATATGCTGACACTTTTTTGAGGGGATGATCAGACCTTCAAACTGAACAACTTTCTCTATGGCACCAACATCAAAATCGCGAAAATAAAATCTGCTCTTTCATACAAAACTGCAAACCTACTCGGAGCCAGTATGGGACAGCTGATTTTTTTTTCGCGATTTCGGTGTTGGTTGGTCCCATAGAAAAAGTTGTTCAGTTTGGTCTGGTCTGATCCTTGAAAAAGTGTCAGCTTATTAAAAAGGACACTGTATAGTTTCAAAATGTTAAAGTGCAACTCCAACTTACTACGAAAGTCTAAAAGCTATTTTAATTCCTCTTTTAAGAATATCGAAATAAATGTAAAAGTATGGAATTTTTTCTTCATTCTTTATATTATGTAAAACCTATAAAAGTATGGTAACTATAAAAATTGATTTAAAGCTTTTGTAATAGGTACTAACAATGTTGGAGTACTTCTAGCATTTTTTAATAGAGACGGGGCAACTTTGTATGCTTTTAACTAAAATCTCACAGTAAAATTAAACACGTTTTTCTCAAAATCCTCGGAGCCGATTTTGATACGCCTTTCTGTGAGTAATGTAATGAGGTAAGGTCCCCCAACAAACATACCATACTCCCATTTTTATTGGTTCATAGGCCACTCGCGCCCAGTCTCTTTTAGTTTGCATTTCTTGATAAAGAATTCTTAAGTACCTAAATATTGTGATGAGGGCGCCACATACTGCAGAATTTGTATGGAATTAGCAAAATACAAATTAATTTCGTAAAAATTCGTGCAAAGCTGTTAGGTTTGTGTTCACCCTTATAAAGGGGCCCACTTCGACTTGTAGTACGATAATTATTCGATAAGGCAAAAAGGTTAAAATGTGGTTTTTATCGATAATTTTAATAATTTGCACATTACGAATAACTTTTAATTGGATTTTGTAACTACCTACCTATTGTTACGGCCGCTGTCAAACGTCAAACGTAAAGAAGGCATTCGAAAATTCGGCCGGCTCATTAACAATCGCCGTGGTCTTACGGTCTAAGGGTCCGCCTCCCATGCTGGGGGGTGACGGTTCGAATCCGATCCGCGCCAAAAATATTTCTAGATTTTAGTGTTTTTAAAAATGTTCTAGAAGGAAGAGAGAGAAGGAATATTTAAAAAGGGACAAAAAGGTGAACGTGTCTAGGAACTTCGAGAAAGGAGGCGAAATTACGAATATTTGAAAAGAACCAGAAAAGTGGGCGTGTCTTCGATCGGTTTCGAAAAAGGAACGCGGGGTTAGAACTATCTGGAGGAAAACAAACGAGTAAAGAAAAGAAGATCGAAAAAAGGGTATTCCGGAATGTTCTGCGGGATATAAAAAGGCGGCGAATTTCGACTGGCGGCAGTATTTGATTTAACAGTGAACAGTGCGAAACAAAAGGAAGAAAAGTAAAAGTGGAAAAGTACTAGTGAAGAGAAAAGTGCTAAGAGTGGAACAGTGAGTAGGCTAGTGTCAGTGTAGTGCGTGACGTCATAGTGTCGGTGTAGTACGTGACGTCATAGTGTCAGTGTAGTGCGTGACGTCATAGTGTCGTACGTCGTGACGTCATAGCCGTGACGCGTGTCGTGTCGTCACAGTAGTGACGTAGTGGACTGTGAACAGTGACAGTAAGTGGTGCACGGGGAATCCCTGCGAGGAGGACCCGGTGAAGTGAACCGTATAGGGGAACCTCTGCGAGGTGGACCATTTGTAAGTGTATCCCAAATAAACTCTGTAAAATTGGACTCAGCGTTTCACTCCAATCCCGGAACCCGTCGCTCGTAACATTTGGTGTCAGAAGTGTCGAATTGGAGTAAGATGCCGCTGGTGCCAAAAGAGTTAAAGGGAGTCACCACCCGGGCTATGTTGGAAGCGCGGCAGGAAGGTGCGGCCCCTGTAACTGAGGTGCAGCGAACCCCGGATAGAAGACCTGAGGGGGGTGAAGTGCAGCGCACTCCGGAGCAGAACCCAGGAAATTTCCTCTGTCAAATTCAGCGTATGATGGAGGAACAGCTGCGCGCACTGAAAGAGGAGCAGGCTCGCTGCCAGGAGGCGCAGGCTCGCCGGCAGGAGGAACAGGTTCACGAACTGCGCGCAATGAAAGAAGAGCAAGCTCGCCGCCAGGAGGAACAGGCTCGCATGATGAAGGAACAGGTTCTACGCCAGGAAGAACAGGCACGCCGGCAGGAAGACCAAATGCGCACAATGCAGGAAGCGCTTCATAAAGATATTACGAAAGGCTTGCAACAGGCAGTAGAGAGAGTCGAAGCCGTAGAAGGGAGGTTGGATCGTGTGAAGGGAGAGCTCGAAGGGAGGTTGGATCATGTGAAGGGTGAGTTCGGAGGGAGGCTGGATCGTGTAGAGGGTGAGTTCGCCAAGATCCGGCGAGAGGTTGAGCAGAGCAGATCTCATAGTCGTGTCGCTGCTGTTTTTGACTCACCCATTCAACCGAAAGGTGTCAAGACTCCGGTTTACGATGGACTGACGTCATGGCCCGCCTTCAAGCTACAATTTGAGACAGCGATGAAAGTTAACGGCTGGGGCAAAGAGGAGGCGGAGCCTGCGTTGATATTAGCACTCCAGGGACAGGCTCTCGCAGTACTAGAAGCCGTGGGTGCTGGAGGAAACCTGTCGTTCGACAATCTTTTTGGAGCTCTGGAGGCTAGATTCGGCGATGGACATATGGAACACGTGTATCGGGCGCGGTTGAAGGAACGTAACCAACATGCTAACGAGAGTCTGCAACAGTGGTCCGTGGAAGTGGAGAAGCTCGTGCGGAAGGCTTTTCAGTCGTCACCGGCAGTCATCGATGACATGCTCCTGCAGACCTTTACGGATGGGATACGGGACCCGGAGGTGCGAGCTGCAGTGCGACTTGGGCACCATGTTACACTCAGGGACGCTGTTGCTCATGCATTGGAAGTGGAAGCTGTACGTCAGGATCCTCGTTCCGGTCGTCTCAGGGAGATTGTGGTGACTGGAGCGTCAGCGCCGAGAAATCGGAGTGACAATTATATGTGCTACAAGTGTGGTGAACAAGGGCATATTCGTAGCTCCTGTCCGAACCGATCAGGCCGTCGTTATGTGTGCTACAAGTGTGGTGAACGAGGGCATATTCGCAGCTCCTGCACGGGGCGCGCAGGCCGTCGTTATGTGTGCTACGAGTGTGGTGAACGGGGGCATATTCGCAGTTCCTGCCCGAAGCGTACAGGTCGTCGGGACATAGGAGTCTCGACTGATGAGCAGCAGGAGAACTGGGGAACGTTGGCCGGTTATGTTGCAAACCCAATCATTAGAGTCAGGCAAATATCGGACGGAGATAGTCTGTTAGTTGAAGGAGGGGTGAATGGTAGAATCTGTCAACTAACTGTGGATACCGGTGCTTCGAGGACGGTGGTCAATGCTCGACTGATAAGCGAAATGGGAAGTTATCAGGAGACACGACTTCTGCAGCGAACTAAACTACAGTTAACGACTGCTACCGGCCAGCGCATATCAGTTCAGGGGGAGTTGGGAGTTTCAATTACGATCGGTGGGACTCTTTTCAAACATGAGGTGATCGTAGCTGAGATAGTGGACGATTGCATCATTGGTTTGGATTTCTTACAAAATCACCAGTGCGACATAGACATGAAGAACAGAGTGCTACGATGTAACACAGAGGAGGTTCCGATGAGATGTGGATCATCGGGAAAGGTCTACTGTGTGAAAAGAACGGTTCTCGAGCCTAGATCACAGAACTTGGTACCTGTTGTTTTGCCCAAGAGTAACGATGGGAGCCGTGCTGTGATGGACAAGGTGGCAGCTGGGTCTTGTTGGATTACGGCGAGGAAAGTTGTTGGACCAGTTTCTTCTGCTTCGATTCCGATACTTAACGTTGGAGGTGTGGACCTGACGATTGGGAAGCAGAAGGCTGAGGGGAATGTAGTATCGAAAGTTGTGGAAGGTTCCAGCAAGGACCTGGCAAAGCCACAGGCTGTGATAGCGAAGAACTCGCTCTCTAAGAACGGCGCACATATTGGTAAAATAGACCTGGTGAAGTATGCGAACAATACAGGAGACGTAGCGCCAGTCAATCAGCAGCTTAGGCGCATTCCGTTTGCTCGTAAGAAGGAGAAGCGTCCGAAGTTACAATCAAGTTGGAAAAGGCCATATGAGGTAGTGACCAGGATGAACGTCGGCCAATACCGATTCCGGCGTCCGCCAGGGAGCCCGTTGGAGTTAGTGCACGTTGACCGGTTGGCTCGATATTTCAGCAGTAATGATGCTCGGGACGAGCAGAGCTAAGGGAGGGGCAGTGTTACGGCCGCTGTCAAACGTCAAACGTAAAGAAGGCATTCGAAAATTCGGCCGGCTCATTAACAATCGCCGTGGTCTTACGGTCTAAGGGTCCGCCTCCCATGCTGGGGGGTGACGGTTCGAATCCGATCCGCGCCAAAAATATTTCTAGATTTTAGTGTTTTTAAAAATGTTCTAGAAGGAAGAGAGAGAAGGAATATTTAAAAAGGGACAAAAAGGTGAACGTGTCTAGGAACTTCGAGAAAGGAGGCGAAATTACGAATATTTGAAAAGAACCAGAAAAGTGGGCGTGTCTTCGATCGGTTTCGAAAAAGGAACGCGGGGTTAGAACTATCTGGAGGAAAACAAACGAGTAAAGAAAAGAAGATCGAAAAAAGGGTATTCCGGAATGTTCTGCGGGATATAAAAAGGCGGCGAATTTCGACTGGCGGCAGTATTTGATTTAACAGTGAACAGTGCGAAACAAAAGGAAGAAAAGTAAAAGTGGAAAAGTACTAGTGAAGAGAAAAGTGCTAAGAGTGGAACAGTGAGTAGGCTAGTGTCAGTGTAGTGCGTGACGTCATAGTGTCGGTGTAGTACGTGACGTCATAGTGTCAGTGTAGTGCGTGACGTCATAGTGTCGTACGTCGTGACGTCATAGCCGTGACGCGTGTCGTGTCGTCACAGTAGTGACGTAGTGGACTGTGAACAGTGACAGTAAGTGGTGCACGGGGAATCCCTGCGAGGAGGACCCGGTGAAGTGAACCGTATAGGGGAACCTCTGCGAGGTGGACCATTTGTAAGTGTATCCCAAATAAACTCTGTAAAATTGGACTCAGCGTTTCACTCCAATCCCGGAACCCGTCGCTCGTAACACTATAAATTGTATTACGTCCTTATACAGAGTGTAATAAAATACCCTATTAATATTAAAAGGGGATGCGGATGTTCAGACCGTCAAACTGAATAACTTTTACTATGGAGACAACATAAAAAAATCATGTCCTGTCATGGTCCTGTACATTTGAGTGGAGTTGGCTGCAGTTTTGTATGAAATAGCAGATTTTTTTTTGCGATTTCGATGTTGGCTCCATAGCGAAAGTTGTTCAGTTTGATGTTCTACGTCACCCCTTTAAATATAACTTGGTTGTTTTGTTACACCCTGTATAAAGAACTAAATAAATACAACATTACGTTGTTCAGTTACAGATTTTATTTGTGAAACAATTTTATTTCCAAACATGCTAGGTATTAAATAAGACAATAATTTTATATTTCTTTTCTTTAGTATAGATTTCTTAATCGAGAAATCATAAAATTTCCGCAAGCCTAAATTAAAAGCTACTTTTAACAGACTTCTTATGCAATGCTTTTGTTAATAAAGCAATATAAAATAACTGGCCAAGTCTCTGCCTACCCCTGTGGGATACTGGCGTGAGTATATGTATGTATAGTCAAGAGCGAGGTGTTTGGATACAGAATGTATAATTAAATGCGTTACATAAGAGAGTGCTTCAGATCATCAAACTGAACAACTCTCAATATAGGACCAACATTAAAATCGTGAAAAAAATCAACTGTTTTTTTTTTAAATGTCGCTATAAACTACTATACTGCACCAAAATGTATGAAACAGTTGAATTTTTTAAAGTGAGCAACTTTTACTATGGGATGGGATCAACAATGAAGTCGCTTAGACACTAAATAAAGCACCTTGTTTAATTTTAAACCCTGTATACTTAATAGTAGCTTTTAGGCATAGGTAGAAAGTTAGTTTAGCATTTTCTCTTCGTTAGGAATGATACGAAATGCTGTCATTTCATATTTTAGAAAAGTAGTTAAATCTTGAGATGTTTAAATATTAATTTTATCACCGGTGCGTGTGTTACGCAGATGTTCGATGTTCGATCGATCATTTTGTTTAAAAATTATTGTTAATTTTCAGCAATCAATGTTACGTACAGTGGAGATGCATTCGTTTATGGTGGAACGAAGGGTATTCGACATTATATAGATGATGAAGGAACATTCAATGAAGTTGAGAATGTGGCGCAGGAACAGTATCTCATGGTCAAACAAAACGTGCGAGGTGAGAATAAAGTAAAAAACGTTTTTAAAACAAGTTTTTATTCACTAAAAAAGTAAGGTACTTTTCATCACTCATACTCTGAAAGTAGGTTATTGTTTATCTAAGAAGCGGGTTGAAAGTGATACATTTCTTCCCTAGGGCGGAAAAGTAATTTAAAAAAAATCTACGCATAGACGTAGATTTGCTCAGTATAAGTAGACTGAGCAAAGGCAGAAACCTATACAGCCACACTTCGATAACATTATATTAAAATTATTATTTTTTATAATTATTATGAACAAAAATATTCGAATTTAGTAATAATAACAATAATTAGTAACATTTCGATACTTTTGTATAAGTTATATGCATTTTGTTTTCTGCGTGAAGAACAGGTGAAGAAAAAGTACCTAATTTAAAAAACAGGCTAGTTTAAAAAAAAAAGGTTTTTCTTTTTCGCGCAAGGCTGCGTTCAGGACCTTTGGGTGCGGTTGTTTTTTCAACTAGCACTATGGTAGAACGTTTTTCACCGAGGCTCTGAAGTGCGATTTTTGAACATCATATGAGCGAATCGGCAGTAGAAAGATGCATAATCTCGTAGTAATTATGACATTTTCGACTGCCGAGTCGCTCGTATGATGTTCAAAAATCGCACTCCTGAACGGCGTTAGTGCGAAAAGTTGCGGTCGGGGTGCACCTGGGGCGTAGGTTCGGAACGCAGCCTTGCGCGAAAAAGAAAAAAACTTGAAAAAAAACGGAGGGAATTGGGAGGGAAAGCCACATGTTGCAAATTTTGCGGATCTTTTTCAAAACGTGTAAAAATCACTAGGGAAGTATATCCGTCTCACTCTAGCATCCACAATCTTCGTAGGTATGTTTTTTTTCTACTTCCTATTGGTCCCCGAGTGATTTTCAAACGTTTTGAAACGTAGCCTAAAATGAATTCATCGACTGAATATCGATTCAGAAATTGATTTTGCATTATCTGGTTTTGGTTAATTTCCTCGTAATCGTGATGAAAAGCAGAGTGTTTAACTCGGGTGAAAGTACCCATTTCACACTCGAACTATGGGCGCCCCTCACGTTCGTTCGGGGCGCCAAACATCTCGTGTGAAATGGGTCACTTTCATCCCTTGGTTAACAATCTACTATTTTTAAATTTTAGGAAATAAAAGCTTGTTTTAAAAAGTATTTTTATTTTAAATTGATTTTTCATTTTCTGGTTAGGTTTCACCCTGATTACCATCTGTAACCCGACTAGAATGTGCTATCTTGACAATGTGTTATTTTGATAATAGATATGATATTTTGTGAACATTATGTTTCGAGAGAAATGTTTGCGAACATGATGTTTTGCGAATATGATATTCAGCGACGGAGGCTATACATGGAGTTAGGGTAAACAGTTGCATTACTTTAAAGCAAGGCCGTAGCTAGGGGGGGCATCGTGGACAATGCCCTACCTTAAAATACCAATGCCCTACCTTAAAAATTACCCAACCATTATTATAGTCTTTACAATATAGGCAAGTGGAGCAAATTCCCTTACAACACTGACGTTTTTTAGCCGCAACCACGCATGTCGTCTTATGGATGGAAAAATTGAACTAGGACTGACACCGTTTTTAGTCTTGGTGTGTGAAATTTCGAGCTCGCTCCGCTCGCTCCAGCCTTTAACTTGTGTTTTGAGAATAGGTAGACTAATGAGACTCAGTAACCATCTTTTAGGTGTATTCTTTTCTTTCTTAGAATTCACAGAGACACTCATCCAAAAAATTAGCCTTTTGCTTCCTTTTGCTTGCCCTACCTTAAACCTCCTATGCCCTACCTTCAGTCCAGTTCTAGCTACGGCCCTGCTTTAAGAGGTGATTGTACCCATGATACTGAACAACTTTCCCTAAGATACCTATAGATACCTATATCTCGGACATCTCATAACCTCTGACCTCAAGGACAATGCAGACATTGAAAGAGAGCGAAGAGCGTTGTCTGTCAGAGCTAATATGATTGCCCGCAGGTTCGCACGTAGCTCGAAAGAGGTCAAACTCACATTATTCAGAGCCTACTGCACATCATTCTATACGTGCAGCTTGTGGGTAAATTATACTCAAAAACAGTACAGCGCTCTTCGCGTTCAATATAACAATGCATTCAGGGTGCTGATGAGGCTGCCCCGCTTTTGTAGCGCATCCACAATGTTCGCGGAGGCGCGCACGGATTGTTTTTATGCCACGATTCGCAAAAGATGTGGCTCCTTAATCCGCAGAGTGCGGGACAGCACCAACAGCATCCTGATGATGATTGCCGACAGACTGGACGGGCCGTACTTGGGTCATTGTTGTAGGATGCACTTGTCGCGCAACTAATGATCGCTTGACTGACATAATGAATTGTAATTGTAATTGAATTGAATATAATTGAAATGAATGGAATGTAATTTAATTGTATTTAATTTAATTTAATTGTATTGTGTAAATTTATGTGACATTGAACATTTGTAATTTGAATATTAAGCACCTACTAACATAGTTTACATAAGTGTGTTACTAACAAAATGAATCATGTTTATTTGAATAAATACATTTATTATTATAGGAAATTCTTAAAACAATGTTTGTACCTACTTCCCACACCTACTAAATGCAATCAGCTGAACGAATTTTTGTATTAAGTCGAAAAAAAAAACGGTGAATTTTCTATACTTAGTTACCTAACCTAGGTTTCTTTTGGGAAAGTTGTTCAGTATCGTGGGTACAATCACCCCTTATAAAGTAATGCAACTGTTTGACCGTAACAATAACAACCTGTATATTATCACAGAGCATAAAAGTAAATGATGCCTAAATCTATTGTATGATTTTTATTAAAAAAAATACTAATCGTATTTATTTTCAGTATGTTTTATCATGTCTGGTCAGTTCCATTTATTTTAGATTTAGTAGGTAGGTATAGTCTTGGCGCAAACACATGTCGCTACAAGTATCATCTGGCCTGAACGAGAGATAAATCTTAATTAAACGTTATTAGATCACTACTATTTGAGTTTTGTTCCACGGAAATAAATTATATAAGTAGATTAATTTTCTTCAAAATTTTAATAACAAATGTGTTTAACTTGTGTTTAACACGTTTTTTAACCACGGATCTGAAAAAAAGACGGATGTAATCTCGTCTAATCATGAGTGAAGCATGCAAATGGCCGCCCTTTTCTATGTGTTGCGTTCTTTGAGGGTTGCCATATAAGTCATAAATTTGCCCACTTTTTGCCAGCACAATTAAATCATGTCATATTACTATCTACTGCATTGGCTATGATTGTGTCGTGCGACCGTTTTAAATTAATTGAAATTTAATTTAATTAGTTGATGGTTCGTTTAGATTTAAAGGATTTTAATAAAACTTTGAAATAAAAGTGTAATTGTGTACTTAATTAATATTGGTTTTTCATTACCTAATCGCTAAAAAGAATAACGTCTACGGACAAATTATTTCTAGGTAAATTTTAACTGTTTATCTGTCAGATTAAAATAAGAGTAATTTTATAAGGCAAAGGTGCCTTTTATACTTAGACTATTTATATAGGGACGAATTACGCGTGTCATTCTACTAAGAAACATTTCTGCCACTTTTTGTGGGGGGCGAGGTAACATGAAATCCGCAACTTTGGATTTTATTCCCCATAAGTTTAGATTCTAATTTTAAAATGTTAAAAATCATGAAAAGTAGTCTCGTGTGAACCCTAAACGTTCTAAAATCAAAATTATTGTTTCGCTATTATAGGCTGTCTCGTTTAGTGATAAGGTATAAAATTGGGTGTAAATGCACAAGATCAATTGTTCTTATACCGTGGCAGAGGGAAAATGCTACCGCAAGGCGAGTCCCTATATAAATTGTCTAAGGCCTTATAAAATCACTTACGTGGCCAATAAAGCGACAAAATCAAAATTCACTTGCGTCCTAAATTGACGTCGCTAAAATTATCAGAGCGATCTACTATTATATTTTATTTAGAGATAAACAAATTATGCATAACTAATATTTAAGAGGGCTATCGGAGTCCAGTGGCACCCTCATCACATTAATAAAGATTTCTCAATAAAGAAAGCCTAAATTAAAAAAGCGCTCAACACCATACAAAAGCTTCAAGCCATTGTTATACAATACTTTCGAAGACATTCGAACTTCGCAATTGTGTGAACGTTTTCGTTCCAATATCAACTCTATTACAATGAAGTTCGGACCGAAACGGTCGCGATACATCAATAATCGAAAGTCCGGGTACAAGGCCAGTGGACGGACGAACGGAAGAATAATTTTATATGGGTTATATTTTTATCGTTTTGAGGTACGGAACCCTAAAAACTTACAAAACCTGATCTTAAAGAGTCACAGATTCTACAAATACAGATTTCCCCACTTTCAGGGAAATTCACCCGCAAAAAAACAGCAACAATGTTCAAATTTTCTTTACAATTTACGTCAAAGTAAATAAAACGAAATTTTATAAATTATCACGAATCATCATAACTTACCTATGGTAGATGATTCCATTAGACTTTTTGACTTTCCTCATGTAGTTTTTGCATGAGTAAACAACACAAGAAGGCATTTTTAAATAATATTAGTGAATGTAAAACACATGTGACAGGTGCTGTCGCGCGGTGCGTAATGGCGACGGGTTGTGGCACCTGGTGCATCTGTGTGAGTGTAGGTCTTGTAGAACAAACGAGATTGTAGCACATTGCGTGCTTCACATCTTTATAGTGTAGAATTACATCCGTCTTTTTTTCAGATCCGTGTTTTTAACGTAATTTAATATTGCTGTAGTACCGTTACTCATCACCGTCGCTGTACTTGCGCGAGTTGGCAACTAAGAAGGTGGCAACTTTCTTGGTATGGGCATTGACCCTCTGTGGTGTATAATTTTTCGACCAGCCTTCTTGACAGCGGCCCCGGGGCAGATATGTCTTGGAACTTTAATGAAGGAAAAAGACGCGGGCCCAACGCCCATTGTCACATTGGCTCTCACGTAATTCTTTGTTATTTCCAGGAGTAACAGCACTGCAACCTGGAATACACTGCATACTAATATTATGCGTGATACCGATCACAGCGCCCTCTTCGTACTACAGCAAGTACGGCTGTGTGCACTATTGTATACGAGTCAACGTAGAATTTGACGACTCTAGTAAAAACCAAAGTATTTTGAAAAATTTTATAGTCATCGCACCTTTGGATTTGAACAGTATTGAACACGTGCGGGTAGGTCTACTATAATTATGGTATTTTTAGACTTCTTGAGTTAAACTGGTATTAGATCCTATTGCAATGATCTCATTATATTGCGCTAAAATCTCGAGCTCCCTTCGCTCGCTCTTAATTTTTTTATTGTATTGGAAGTATCCAAGTCATGCCTATTGCAGAATTCGATCCAGATTTTAGATCATATTACGACGAGCTAACCTTATTGCTGTAGCGTAAAATCTCGAGCTCGCATCGCTCGCTCCAAGTTTTAGATATTTTTGCAACAACCAAAACTGGACCCGTGGAAAAAATTATTGCTACTCCCTTGGAAGGGCCAATGTCAAGTTTTTGCCCCGGGTCGGAAAAATCGTAGATCCGAGGCTGACTCTTATTCTATATTCCGTGCTTTTACTATGGGAGCAAACCAATCGGAGCAAAAGAATCAGCTGTTCCATACTAAACTGCAATGGCTACTCGACTCAAATGCATTCAACAGCTGATTTTTATTTTGCTCCGATACCAGAAGTTGTTTTAGTTTGATGGGTAGACTCTTAGTTTAAAAGGATGCTAATGATATCAATTTCACCCTGTTATAGACAAATAAAGTGTTTAATAAACTTCTTGTTCCAGCAACCAATACTATTACAATTCACAAAAGAAATCGGATTTATGCAGCCCGTTCCTCGTGTTCTGAGCATCAGCGTGCGTGTACCATCGAGCGGCTTCAGCTTCGGTCAGAGCATACCTTTAGACATCACCGTCTCAAACAAAACACATGTTAGAGTGAAGAGGATCACTATTACTCTAGTGAGGGTGAGTTATCGTTGGGTTTAACTTTTAAACGGGCGTAGGCCCTGTACACTGTGCCCGTGTAGCTAGACAGCTAGCGCCCAGTAAAATAATGCCAGGAAAATAATAGGGATGATGACTGGTCCTGGAAATCCATATATTGTGATGAATTATAGAAATATGCTAAATTTAATAGCAAAATGTTCAAACGAAATTAACTACAATAAAACAAAAAAGTTATACAACGTGTTAATGAATTAACGCAAAACTAGAAAGTACTACCCGTTCACGACCAGTTGGCCGTCGATGACCGTTACAAAATTTCCTCACAGGCACATTAATTGGTCCCGTCGACAAAAAATAATATATAAGGCAAATAAAAATTTAAAATTAAAAGCGATATTAGTGACCGGGACGGACGTACCATACGTGATTGCGTTGCTAAAGGTTATAAAATTGCGTTTATTAGGGTCTCTTAGGGGTGCGGTGCGGGGAAGCGGGAAGGGAGGTAACGGCCAACTCGAAGTGAATGACTAGTAGTTTGTTTACAATCGAGAGCAGAATCGAATTATCATGGTTTCAACATGGGTAATTTTTTTCAAAATATTAAATAATTTTTTTGCAAAATTTAAAATTTTCTGAACCCGATGTCAACCCACCGCACGAGCACACTCACCCTTCTTACTACCAAAACAAGATTATAAAAATGTATCCATGAGTACGTTAGCGCTTTCTTTTAGTGCTGAAATGATAACAAATCATTTTTGCCTCAAAACTTAAAATGCGAATAACTTTAAATTTTAACTATCAAAATAATGAAATTATTGTTTCAATCTAATTATTTTGTTATAAATCAGTTGGGGTGTATGAGGTTTTGCGCTAATTCATTAACACGTTGTATAAGCTATTGAAAAATTATTTTTATCATCTTCTATCTCTTTCATGCAAAACAGGTGTTTGTATGACAAGTCGTCATGATTTGTATGACAATACTTGGTTATGACGTCACTTCTGTTGTATATGCCTCTCGCTCTAATCGGAAGTTTTGAAGACTTATATTTCAGTCATTTTTAAAGATTTTCAAAAATTAATTTCACTTTAGTGTTTAAGAGGGCTATTACAAGCTCAGTGGCGCCCTCGTCACAATAAAATAGACTTCTCAATAAAGAAAGCCTAAATTAAGAAAGTGCTCAACATCAAAACTACAAAAGCCTTCAAGCTATTTTCATAGAATACTTTTATAGGTTTTTTGAAGGACATACAAATTATGGAAAAAGAAAAAAAACGGCCGCTTTTGCTTTAAATTATCTAAAAGTGGAATGTTTAGAACCTATAAAAGTATTGTATAACAATGGCTTGAAGGCTTTTGTAGTTTATCTGTTGAGCACTTTTTTAATTTAGGCTTTGTTTGTTGAGAAATCTTTTTTATTGTGACGAGGGCGCCACTGAGCTTGTAATAGCCCTCTTAAGATATCAGAGTTAAAAAAAAAGTAATAATTTTTTTTGTCATCATCCTTATTACCCTCTTCAATCTTCGTTTGCGCGGAGTCCCCCGACAAAACCCGAAGACGTTTAGTAATCAAAGGGTGCAAAGTCGGGTACCAGCGAAAAGGGCGCTAAAACAATTAGCCAATAGCAGCAAGGTATTGAAGGTGGTACATCCTTATAAATCTGGTACTAATGATAGGAATCAGGATTACTTTAGTGCCATCTAAACTATTATAAGACTGTAACAGAAGTGTGTCTGTACACACGGCGACACATTAGGTTACGCACCCTATATTATATACCCATAACTACACTACGTACAAAACACAAAATAGTGCGGTAGAGAGCCTGCATAGACGCGGCTGCCGGCGCGGGCGCAGCGTGCTGAGACGAAACAACAACAACATACCGCACCCTCTCGCACGATTCGCAGCGTTCAACTTCTAATAGTTCAAACCAAACAGGGTAACCTGACCTGTCGCCGTGTGTACATTGAAGATATTTACAAAAAAAAGATTACAATATGGTTTTTTGATGTCCCTTCTTCTTCTTCTTATCGTGTGGGCAGAGCCCTGGTGTCAGAGTTTTTTCATTTAGATGTCCCTGATTCCAAATCACCAATTTTTGGATTTTTTGTCTGTCTGTTTGTTTGTTTGTGGGTTTGTTTGTTCGAGCATCACGCAAAAACTACTGAACCGATTTTAATGAAACTTTTTTGTTTGATAGCTTATGATCTGACTTAAAATCTGGTATATAATTTATGCGGACGAAGTCGCGGGTAAATGTTCGCTATTTATAAAAGTGTAGAATAATACGAATCGGGATATGTGAAATAAAAATAGCACTCCAGAGTTTTATCTAAGTTCTCTCTATAAATATTATTTGTTACAGAGAAAACAATATCATAGCGATGCACTGGGCATCATCCATAGCACCGAGTCAGAGATAGCGTCCGTAAAGACAATGCCAGTGGAACGGTACTCAAGCCGCCGTGGTACCACGCATCTCAACATTCCACAAATTGTATCAAAGATGGCACCTAACCTACAATACTGCGGTATTATTAACGTCGAATTCTTTTTAAAGGTAATTTAATTCTCTACAAGGTGTAACAAAATATTCTAGTAATATTTCAAGGGGTGGTTTATACAGGCTGTAACAAAACACCCTAGTAATACTTAAGGGGATGCTTCAGACCATCAAACTGAACAACTTTCACTATGGAGCCAACTTCGAAATCGCGAAAAAAAAATCCGCTCTTTCATACAAAACTGTAGTACCGTCTCGACTCAAATGTATGGGATGGCGGATTTTTTTAATTTTTTCTCGACATTGTCTCCATAGTGAAAGTTGTTCAGATTGATGGTCTGAAACACCCCCTTAAGTATTACTACGGTTTTTTGTTACACCCTGTATAAGACCATCAAGCTGGACAACTTTTCCTCTTTGATAAGTTATATGTCAAGATTTACAGTCGAAATCGTCGAAAAAAATATCAGTGAACTCTTAGTTGATAAACCGTGTTGTATAAACGCACAAAGAGATAAGTTGTATGGCGCCACACGCACTAAAAAGTTGGCCACTTTGTTTTATATTTATACCGTCGCCTCGTGTAGAATAGAAGCTTGAGACTCCATCTAGACATATACTTTATCTAAGCTTTTCCTATACCATACAATGCTGGTTAAGAAATCTCTTGTCACCATCGATAGAAGATTCAATAAACAATAAATAGACTGCGTAAAAAATTAACTTTAAATAAAAACTGAAAAGTCTAGAATTCTGCGATAATTGTACACTTTTTAGTTTTGTATTTAGTGACACTCGCAAGAAAACAAATCGATTGACCTTATGTCATCAAAAAAATAAGCCCATAGCCCATAAGGTTTGATCTCTAGAGTGCCACAAAAGGACAAACAAACATATTACATACATAGGCTGATAAACACCTTCCTTTGCATCGCGCATTCGGGTACAAACGAAAATCAATACTCGAGATACCTAAATACTTGTTCTAATTTCAGGTGACAGCAAAATTAAAATTCTTCACAAGCGAACTGGTGACCAGGCAAGCTAAAATACACATTGGAGCAGTGCCTCTATCAGATTGGCAGAAACCTTCAACCTCGGATGACGCATTACCTTTATCTGACTTCCCCGAAAATTATCTCAATCCCAATGTGAAAGCTATTTATTCTTATTTACCACAAAATATTACGAATGATAGCTACCCCTCTCATTTTAGAGGAGCAAGTCCAACTCATTTGGTGGTAACACCGTCGGCTCCACCGATGGAAGAAGTATAACAATTCTCTGAGTAACGAATCAAGATGACATTAAAAATAGCAGCAGCCGCAATATGGCTAGCGCTATCGTTCTTTTCTATTTGCGTACGAATATTCCGAGAGATAAGTGTACTTTTTGCAACCATCAGCAGCAAGGCTGATTCAGTGTTTATAGGGTGTAGAGCATCTCTGTGATGGGGATGGTCTAGGTCTGCCTGCATAACTCCAGTCGGTTTAGGAGTTACTCCTATGTACGGGTACCGTGTCCTCCTCCGGTGTACCTACTATGTACTACATAGCTTAATCTTATCTTAAAAGGTATTTAATTTTAATTACCACCTTTATAAATAAATAAATATCTTGGACAATGTCACACAAATACACCTCACCTTCACTTCACCACCTCTGTCACCTATAAAGGGAGTTAAGATTTTACAACTTTTTTAGGTTTTAGTACTTATTATAGTTTTCATTGTAAAAAATAAAAGTGCAATAATATTACAAAGTCTCTTGTCTTTATTATAAAACATCAATGAGTAAATTCTAATAATATTGTAGTAATAAACATTTACATACAAAACATTATTTGTTGTAAACAGCTTAGTTTTATTTGTGCTCATTTGTATTTATGAGTATATCTTGTACATGACTTAATATTACGTATAAAAATAATAAAATCTATTTTAAGAGGGCTATTACAAGCTCAGTGGCGCCCTCGTCACAATCAAAAAGATTTCTCAATAAAGAAAGCTAAAATTAAAAAAGTGCTCAACAGATAAACTACAAAAGCCTTCAAGCTATTTTCATATAATACTTTTATAGGTTTTTTAAAGTTCTAAACATACAAATTTTTAAAAAAGAAATAAAACGGCCGCTTTTGTTTTTATTCGAAATTATCTAAAAGTGGAATGTTTAGAACCTACAAAAGTATTGTATAACAATGGCTTGAAGGCTTTTGTAGTTTATCTGTTGAGCACTTTTTTAATTCAGGCTTTCTTTATTGAGAAATCTTTTTTATTGTGACGAGGGCGCCACTGAGTTTGTAATAGCCCTCTTAACATAAAACGCTAAAATGTTTAATGGCGGGATGGGTTGACGGAGTAACAATACATGTTGATACATTAGTGATCTTATCACTGATAGTGATCGCTTATACAGGGTGTAACAAAACACCATAGTAATACTTAAGTGGGTGCTTCAGACCATCAATCTGAACAACTTTCACTATGGAGCCAAAGAGAAAAAATTAAAAAAATCTGCCGTCCCATAGGTACATTTGAGTCGAGACGGTACTGCAGTTTTGTATGAAAGAGTGTTTTTTTTTCGCGATTTCGATGTTGGCTCCATAGTGAAAGTTGTTCAGTTTGATGGTCTGAAGCACCCCCTTAAGTATTACTAGGGTGTTTTGTTACACTCTGTATGGAACAACATCTAGAATATTTTCAAGGTAAATGAGAGTTCCCAGAATATAGTCAAATATGTGTATACCTCCGCGTAGATTAAAATACAAAACCCGATGATATTATACGAAATAAATGATTATTAATATTAAGTCACTTTTGGTGATACTGGCTTACGTAGGAAGTATAGTTTCATAAAATATTAGACTATAAAAAACATTTATAAAATCAACATTATAAACCTTACAAAATACATTTTCAATATTTCAAACTGAAAATCATTACGTTTTTCTTAATTTCTTAATCTTAACTAATAGTAATGGTAAATACAAATATCACTCCTAAAAGCATAGGAATTATGACCATAGTAGTTTGAACAAAACAATAATTTTATATTTAGAAAGATAAAAATTATAAGAAGGAAGTTCTCCCATTGAGAGAATTTCCTTTTTAGAGAACGCGCTAACGATATACATAAGTATATCGAATAATACAGGTCATTTGCAGATCAGGAGTGCGATTTTTTAAAGTAAAATCAGCAGTAGAAAGATGTATATCTCGGAATATTTCCATAGTAATTTTGACATTTTCAACTGCAGAGTTCAAAGTATGACTTTCAAAAATCGCACTCCAGACCGATCGATCACATGCAATTTTTTTAGCTTTCGCAGCTTCGCGCTTTTAAGGCGTTCGACCAAATTAATATTAGCACGTGATTATGATTTTTTTCCATCGTCCATATTTGCAGTGTCACAGACTGTGTTTGAAACGCTAATTGAGTATTATACTTACATATATACCGATATATTATACCGATGTATACCTATATCGTATACTGGAAATGGATGGAGATACAAAATTTATGTTAAATCGTGCTTTGACAGGCTAACACTCAATTGCAGAAATGTTCATTATCCTCGATTAAATCTCTTGTTGTCACTTTTTGTCTTGTTGACGGAGTAGCAAGAGATTTAATTGAGGATTAACTCTAATGAGCGTTTCTGCAACTGTCCGTAATTGCAAGATTTTGTAAGCAATATCAACATTGTCACGAAATACCGCATACGCAGCAAGGGACAAGCAACATTGATTTTCTCTTTCTCACTGAATGCGATTAGCGTATAAACCTGTCTCGTTTTATTATTTGATTGACTATTATTTATTATTTTAATGCCTTTTCTAGTCATTCTCTTTCTATGGTTTAAGACAATAATTTTCTTTTTAGCACCAATTATTAATTTTAAATTTCTGCTTTACCTGACTAGTTACAGGATTTTGATCGAAGGTTACATGTAAGTACGTACAATAGGCCAAGAATAGGCCATACATATTAGAAATAAATTTCACTGTAACTTGCTAGTGTAAGCTTGCAATTTTTTAAATGCAATTTCTTATTCTAGTTAACAATTTAATCTCGATCTAAAAGATCTATAAAATGTATATGAAATATTAAAAATTCAAGATAAAAAGATTCGAGATTCATTTTTGTCTTTTCACAATAATGGACAAACATTTAAGAAATATACCAAAATTCTAAAACTATTTGGTAATATGTAATGTAATAAATGTAATTAATTACCTCAGTCTATTTTATAGAGAATCGTGAATAAAACAATTTTCATTTTTATGGCATAGACCTCCAAGTCAATTTGTATAAAGGCACGTCGATAACTTAAAATACTTACGGTATTTAGGACTTTCTTTTGACTGTTTTATATCGATACTTAAACTACTACTTACTTACTTTTCTTCTTTAAATTCAGGATTGAAGGCAGGCTGTTTATCTGAAAATTTAAAGAAATTGCTTAGCCTCCTCTTAGATTAACAATTTACAGCTAGATCATAACGTCGATGCTTAAAAAGTGTCTCGTATGTATGGCAGAAGACGCACGAAAGTAGGATTAACGCAGTGGAAATGCGCAGTATGTGTGGTGTGACTGTAATGGACAAATTGAAAAATTGTTTAATTAGAGAATGTTGTGGTCTGAAAGAGGATGTAGTGACGAAGATAGAGAAAGGTATGTTGAGATGGTTTGGTCATATGGAAATAAGAGAAGAATGGATGAGAGCACATTAACGAGTGCAATCTATTGTTAGTCAGACATATAAATTATTTAAAAACTAAATTCTTGTTTCGCCTTTATGTAGACAATTTTGTTTTGATGTTGTATGGGACGCGATATACAGGGTGAAATTGCAATCATTGGCATCCTTTGAGTCTACCCATCAAACTGAACTGCTTTTACAGCCAAGCAAACCGATCGTAGCAAAAAAAAGTCTGCTGTTCCATATGATAGTAGACTCTCGGTTTATAAAAGGATTCCAATGATATCAATTCCACCCTGTATACGTCATTGTTGATCGAAACTATAAGGGCTCCCACACATAACATGCGAATTGAAAACGATGGAAAATCATACATAAGTCATCGAGCGCTCGCTGATATTTGCGATGCGATGCAAATTCGCAGTTATGTGTGGGAGAGCACTTAGCCAAGAAAAACAAAAGAAAAAATACATTTAAATATACAGAGTCCTTCTTAATATGCTGACACTTTTTTAAGGCGATGACCAGACTATGAAACTGAACAACTTTCTCTATGGAATCAACATCGAAATCGCGAAAAAAAAAACAGTTGTCCCATACGTTTGGCTCCGAGTACGTTTGCAGTTTTGTATGGAAGTGATGATATTTTTTTCGCGATTTCGATGTTGGTCCCATAGAGAAAGTTGTTCAGTTTGACGGTCTGATCATCCCCTTAAAAAAGTGTCAGCATATTAAGAAGGACCATATATAAACTCACGATCACAATCCCGTTAAAATGAATCTCAGAAAATTAACTACAGACCAAAACGTAATTTTTAAGCGTGCCGTAAAGGCTCTCCGTTGATTACCTGTGATTGTGAAATGCTTTCTAAAATATATTATATTTTAGAAAGCATTTCACAATCACATATATATAGCTAGCTAGCTTCTTTTCTAGCTTATCTAGTACTCACTCTCGGAATCCGGTGTAGCAGGCACGGGGGCGGTAGGCGTCGTGAATGGCGTGGTACCGGCGGCGGGCTATGGACGCAGAAGTTATTCATTTAATTACTAGCTATAGTTAAGAGAAGTTAGAGAAGTTTACTCCGAAAGCGACGGAGCGCGCTGCGTACAAACGAAGTTTCGTCCTGTTTTACACAATCTATAATAGAAACCAATATCTATGTCAGTACCGTCTGAGATTTCCGTTTTGTATGGAAATCTTTGAGCCATGATAATTTTGAATCTATACATTTCCATATAAATCTTGAATGAATTCATTGAAAAAATATAAATAGGATTATTTAGATCGTATAAAAAAATTAATCGACTTGAATTGGTTACTTTAATATTGAAAAAAAAAGGACCAAACTACGTTTGTATGCAGCGCGCTCGGGCACGCTGACGGGTATATTATCCTCTTAAGATTGTAGGAAATAACGAGCTTTTACCCGCGACTTCGTCCGCATAAATTATATACCAGATTTTAAGTCAGATGATAAGCTATCTAACAAAAAAAGTTTCATCAAAATCGGTTCAGTAGTTTTTGCGTGATAATACTCGAACAAACAAACACCCAAACAAACAAACAAACAAACAAACGAACAAACAAACAAACAAACAAACAGACAGACAAAAAGTCCAAAAATTTGTGATTTGGAATCAGGGAAGCCTAAAAACCATATCGTAATCTTTTTTTTGTAAATATCTTCAATGTACAGACACACTTCTGTTACAGTTTTATAATAGTTTAGATACTAAGTGGGTGTGGATGGGTGTATGACAGAGCAATGTGAAGGCTATCGTCATTGTAGATACGAGGGCTGGTATATTCGCGGCCTATGGTACTTAGCTTAGGCATGACACATCTACTCGTTAGTGATAACATTAATTGCGGAAATCATTAGAAATATACATTACAAATACCTCCTTCCTTGTAATAATAATTTCATCTCATTTCTATTTAATGCAATAATTACATACTTGTACGTGTAAAATAAATACATGTCATTGTTATACAGTCTCAACGTAATAGGCTACTTGACAACTGGTCAGCTATAGTTAAGAGAAGTTAGCTACTCAGAAGAAGAATCAAATACTCTTTATCGAACGTCAAAACGTTCGCTTTGTATGAACATTTGTACTACGTAATGAGTTGTGACGTCATCAACATTTCATTACTTTTTTAAAAGTTTATCTTGTTCTGATCTTGTTATTAAAAATAGTATTCAACCTGAAAACTCAATGAAAATGGGAGTTTAGCGTTATTTTCAAACTTTTTTTATTGAGAAGATAAAAATAAAATATGTTGTATGTAATCAAATACCCAATTGTACCCATTTTTCGGGTATATCATTTTGATAAAATATTGATAATAAATGCATCAATCTAATTACGTTATTGAACTACAGAAGGGCAAACAATGTCACCATGTCTGTTGAATCTTGAAATTCTCCCATTATTGAGCACTACACTCCGTTTAAAAGGAATTTACATACGCATAAGAATTTCATATTCGGCGTGCAGGTTACCTCACGAAGTTTTCCTTCACCGTTTAAGAGCAGTCGTTATTACGTACAAAGTTAGAAAAACTGATTGGTAATGGCCTCACGATATTTTATTTTACCGTTCATATTCTATTTGTACAGTCTGGTGTAAAATATCCTTTTTATATCTATCATTGAATTGATGGAATATAAAATGTAATTATTATACTCACACTATTCGGTAAATATGGTCCCTTGTCACCAGGCATTGTTGGCATAGTGAATCCGGTCGGCCGGTCACTGGGTGCTGAAGATTGCTGGACTGCGTTATTGTATGGAGTGACCACGGGGTACGGCGGATTCACGCCGGGATACGGTGGACTGACGGGGGAGAAAGGTGGGTTTGCACTGGGTACAGGTGGATTCCCCCCTGTGTACATTGGATTAACGCACTCATTTCTAGGGTATGGGGGGTTGGATCCTTGAAAAGGCGAAACAGGATAAGGGTTTGCTCCGGCATACGGTGGATTTCCTCCTGGGTACGGTGTGTTTCCACCCGGGTATGGTGGATTTCCACCCGGGTATGGTGGATTTCCACCTGGGTATGGTGGGTTTCCACCCGGGTATGGTGGATTTCCGCCTGGGTATGGTGGATTTCCACCCGGGTATAGTGGATTTCCGCCTGGGTATGGTGGATTTCCATCATAAGGTGCGTTCGCACCAGGGAACTGATGGGTGGTAACGGGGAATCCGGAAGGATACTGTTGTAACGGGGCGGTTACGGGTAGGTTGATCATAGGAGCGTCGTTTTCGAATTCTCGGAGAGGAATATGCCCAAGGACGACTCGTCGCGATGCGGAGGTACCTTGGTGACATCCTGATGTGGATATCTCCACCTAAAAAAAATTGTATAGTAATTTTATAAGGGTAGATACATATTCTTTATTTGCACACCAAGAATAGACAAATACCTACAATTTATAACAAGAATGAGAAGGTACAAAGGGCGGTCTTATCACTGAAAGCGATTTCTATGCTTTATTTATATTATATTTATTTCTTCAGGGCGAATACTTTTAGGTATCGATTTACTAATCATGAAGGTTAAAAGCACATAACGTTCACATAAATTCATCAGTTAAAAAATTGTGTTTCCAAACAAATTGCACCATGCGCGATGCGACTTTGTAAGCACAGAAAATAAAATATAATTTCCTTCCTATTTTGTTTGATGTTCGACCATACAGTTAAATTTTTTCCATTTTACCCACTTCTCGTAGAAATTAAGATTTTTCTTCTTCATTAAACATTTGGTACCTATTTAATGTGTCACAAGCGTGTCAAACCAGTTTTTTCTTGATTAATGTACTGTTTTTTTATTATTTTAGAAAAGACAGTCATCATCATCATCATCTCGGCCGATGGACGTCCACTCCTGGACATAGGCCTCCCCCAAGGATTGCCATAACTCCACCGGTCCTGCGCTGTCCTCATCCAACGGGTTCCCGCCGCCTTCACCGCCGCCGCCGTCGGTCGGTCCACCGTGTGAGGGGCCTACCCACGCTGCGCTTTCTGGTACGCGGCGGTCGCCACTCGAGAACTTTTCGACAAGAACAAATAAAGTCAGTACCTAGATAATACGGTGACGTACCTCAAACTCGTGATCGATATCGATGAAATTGCAACTGTCTACATTGTACAGGTCCATCACTGGTACTTCCATGTCGATGGTCCAGTTCCTGGCGGTGTTCTCAGGTACTGGGCCCTTCACTATCTTAGCGAGATCCTTGTTCTCTGTCCTTCTGTCAGGCTCGTGGGCGGCGGTGAACGTTACGTCCTGAGTTACGAGATATTATTTGTTTAGTAAATTATTAGGTATTATTATAGCCAGCCTTTTATTGTCTATCTATAACATAAAAATAAATTGCTTCTTTCTTATCGTGTGGGCAGGGCCCTGGTGTCAGAGTTTTTCAGACCGCCTTACTGCCTCTGACGTGGTTTTTATGTAACGACTACTACCACCAGAGATAGTAGCCGGGACCAACGGCTTAACGTGCCATCCGAAGCACGGAATAATCTTTCTTTTCGGACAATCAGCACTGGTAGCATGCACACCCGCGATAGCAGTGATACGGCTTTATCACGTCTTTTATCTCGTTCGTTCGCGCGCTAAAGAACGAGATAAAAGATGTGATAAAGCCGTATCACGGCTATCGCGGGTTAGCATGCTACCAGTGCAGGTGATTCAGCCTGCAATGTCCTAACCAACTGGGGAAAAACGCAAAAAGTGACATATCACTAGGTATCCCCCGTGGGAATCGAACCCACGACCTCCGTATCGAGAGCCAATGCTCTTAACCACTAGACCACGGAGGCAGTGATGAGTATGATTATTTAATGTAAAATCCGCAGTAGAAAGATGCACGTCTCCATAGTAATATTGACATTGACATTGACATTGAAAAGTAGCACTCCTGAAGTATGATCTTCTTCTTATCGTGTGGGCAGAGCCCTGGTGTCAGAGTTTTTTCAGACCGCCTTTCGGCCTCTGACGTGGTTTATATGTAACGACTACTACCACCAGATAGTAGCCGGGAACAACGGCTTAAATGAAATGTGAATCCGTTAGTCTCGCTACTAGAGCTAGACTCAAGAACGGCTTTACGTATTTGACTAATATGTGATTTACTTTTATAAGTAATTTTTTTAGCATTGGAAACATTAACTGGACTGCCAATTGAAGACGATTGAAAATAGAGTGTATACAACGTGTTAATGAATTAGCGCAAAACCTCATACACCCCAACTGATTTATAACAAAATAATTAGATTGCAACAATAATTTCATTATTTTGATAGTTAAAATTTAAAGTTATTCGCATTTTAAGTTTTGAGGCAAAAATGATTTGTTATCATTTCAGCACGAAAAGAAAGCGCTAACGTACTCATGGATACATTTTTATAATCTTATTTTGGTAGTAAGTAGGGTGAGTGTTCCCGTGCGGTGGGTTGACATCCGGTTCAGAAAGCAAATAAATTAATTAATATTTTGAAAAAAATTACCTATGTTGAAACCATGATAATTCCATTCTGCTCTCGATTCTAAACAAACTACTTTCTAGTTTTGCGTTAACTCATTAACACGTTGAATAAAGGATAGAGATATCTTACATCTCATTATCTCCTTTCATTTGTAGGCCTCCATGGCTAAATTACAAAAACGGAACCCTTATAATTTCGTCCTGTACTTCAGTCCATCCGTATGTCACAGCCATTTTACTTGGAGATTATTGGCAGTTTATTATTGGTGAAGAGACAAGGGGGGGGGGGACAAGCTATTCCGCTCAGAATCTTATGAAAAATTACCATATTTCACTACAGAGCAAAGAAAAGGCATACCTCAGTCAACTTGAAAGTGATGCTGTTAATCTTAACGTTGCTGTTGTTCGCGCAGTTGACTGTGATGGGTATATTCTGTCCGGGACAGAACCCGGACTGGGGCAGGGACACCTCTATGTCGCACACCCCGGCGCTCATGCACCAGCAGCAGTACGACTCGTGGAAACTGAACTCTATGGGCTCCTGATAACAAATAAACAGTTAACGGTGATGGGTATATTCTGTCCGGGGCAGAAGTTGGTCTGGCAGGAAAACCTCCAAGTTGCAATGCTCGGCGTTAATGTACACACGGCGACACATCAAGCCTCGTTTCCACTAGGCAACAATAGGCTACTTGACAACTAATCAATTCAGCTACTCTTTATCGGACGTCAAAACGTGCGCTTTGTATGAACATTTGTCCTAAGAAAAGAGTTATGACATCATCAACATTTCATTACTTTATAATGTTTATCTTGTTATTAAAAATAGTATTCCAGCTGAAAACTCAATGAAAATGGGAGTTTAACATTATTTTCTAACCTTTTTTTTACTGAGAAGATAAAAATAAAATATATTGTATGTAGTTAAGTACCCAACGTGACGCTCAACATGTTCGGCAATATTGCACTAAGTAAATCGGGGAGCGGACTGCATAAAATATATTTTAGTTTAATCTTCTTAGTAAAAAAAAACATTTGAAAATATTTATGCGCTATACTCATATTTTTCGTTCTTTTTTTAGCTGGAATACTATTTTTAATAACATGATGATGATGAACTATAAAAAGTAATGAAAATGTTGATGACGTCAGTTGTGGGTATTTAAATTTTTCATACATCGCGCGAGTTTTGACGTTCTATTAAAAGTTGCTAATTTTACTAATTGTCCGATCCCCTATTGTTGCCTAGTGGATACGAGGCTTAAAGCTATACAAAACCAACATAAGCTGGCCACGCGTAGATCGTGTAACGTCTAACATCGCGAGGCAAGCTTATTTTGGTTTTGTATAGCTTGATGTGTCGCCGTGCCGTGTGTACAAGCAGGTAGTACTCGTGAAAATAAACTCTATCAGCTAAGTAACAACATATTGACCTACGAGCGAAGTAACATTATGTTGATAAAAGATATCGAATAACTGTGGGTCGTGTTCTGTGGAAAAGAAAACCCGGCTTCTTAAGAGAAGTAGCCTCTGATAAGGATGCCTTATCTTCCTTTACATTTCGGTCGACAAAAGGTCGTAACGTCATCATAACAGACAATATAATGAAGATTCAGTCATAAGACTTATTAAGATAGTGTTGAATTAATTCGCTCATTTTGGAAAAAGATACTCCTAATATTATTTCTATTGGTTCTCTTTTCTGTGAAGTAATTAAATGTGTGCAGTGATTAATGAATGAATCAAGGTCGACACACGATAGGTACTTTATTTATCTACATCTATACATATGCGAATGTACATTGTACATTGAGGATATTTGCAAACATCTATTATACTAACTTATTCATATAATAAAATTGTAAACTTAGCGTGAATGTACATTTGAAAAAATATTAATTGTGGGCGTTCTGGATACGTCATGGAATTAGCATGGAATGGATTTGCATTTGGCATTGGCATTTTTTGAATTTTGTCGGTTTGTCTGTTTGTTTGCACATGCATTACTCGAAAGCTACTGAACCGATTAGGATAGTGTTTTCACAAAAGCACAGGGCTTAGTTTAGATTAACATTTAGGCTTTATTTTATCGCAATCGATTTATTCAATCAAGAGTTATATGGGTATTTAAAGTCGGTGGTCTGCGCGTACGAAGTCGCGGGCGCCGCTAGTAATTTAATACCTATCTATAATTCATTGCAGTGGACAGTGTGTCTGTACTGTAAATATCATTAGATAAGTAATTATTTTGTGTATCTACCTATTTTGCTCTTGTTAGTTCTTTTATTTAAGATTGATCTTCTAAAAACATAAGTTAATACATTAAGGTGGTTTCCGTCCATACAAACGTTTGACGCACGATACGCGTAGACGGAATTAATAAAAGTAATATTTTATATATGGAAAAATAGTTTAGAAAATCTAGATGTCGCGTATCAAATAATATTTGCAATTTATAATAAAATTACGAAGATATAAAGCTATGAAAATTTTGTTTGAAAAATTTCAAAGCCTTCTTCATAATTATATCATAAATTGCAAATGGTATTTGATACGCGACATCTAGATTTTCTACTACGGTATTGTGCGTCAAAGTTTTGTATAAAATTGACCCCTCTGCAACCGCCTTAAGAACATTATGACAAGATGTATTTTTAATTTGTGGTTGAAATAACTGAATGTTTTTAATGAACTATGCAATTAATACACTAATTTTGTCGTAGTGCATATTACAATGATAATTGGGAGCTAAGAGGCCTTTTGCCCTCATCACAAAATTTAAGATTGATATCTTAAAAGACATTGCCCAATCCCTTTTCCCATAAAAAACTGGTAAATTTGAATTTTATAAGAAATCCCACTGCAGAAAAGTATAATTTCCATTTCATTGGGAAGCACGATATTCCTCCTATCCTGTGTATAATTTCATCTATCATACGATTTGTATTTGTTCTTTAATCATACACATGCGCCAGCTGCGAAACGACCCGAAACGAAGGGCAATGTCTTTTCGTGATGTGAAAGAAAAGAAATCAACTTTCATACAAAAGCGCGCACACTTATGCACTTCAAAGTATCCTGCATACCTGAATGCTTTTCTACAAAGACTGTTGCCATAGCGCAAACCGAGTAGGAATCTACCATCATCACAGATAGCTGAATGAGTTTATTTTCTTTGTATCATCAACTTGTCATTGGCCACAAAACTAAGGTGATCATCGGTCCAGTGGGCTCACTCATTTCCAATCTTATTGATAATGGCCCCGATTCGGACTGCACCACGACTTAACTAAATTTATTCCTGTCACTTTCTAAAATAAGATTAAGAAAAGAGACAGAAAACCAACAGCTGACTTTAGTGCTGCCAAAGTGACGTGACACGCCCAAAATAAGATGCCATCATAATGTACGCCATCTTATTTAAGGCGTTTTTGGGCGTGTAACGTCACTTTGACAGCACTAAAGCAAACTAAAGTCAGCTGTTGGTTTTCTGTCTCTTTTCTTAATCTTATTTTAGAAAGTGACAGGAATAAATTTAGTTAAGTCGTGGCACAGTCCGAATCGGGGCCATTATCTTTTTATAGCCATAGTTATAGCTTCATTAAAACTCAATTTTATAACATTGAAGAATAGCATACACACTTACTTTGCAATAAGGATCAGCATTCAGATCTTTCTGAGCTATCACATTGACGGTCTTAACTTTCTCCTGGTCGAACTTGAATGGGCGGTCGACAACAAACTTAAATTCGTATCTGATGAAGCCGTTTGGGTGTTCCATGGAAGAAGGACAGTGTGGCGGTATGAGGCACTGGAAAGGAAACTCATGTCTGCCTGGATTCAGCTTGCATTCTCCTGTAGAAAAAACCATTATAGTGACAAAAACCGGGTAAGAATGAGTCGGACTCGCGCCCTCAGGGTTCAGTACAAACTTAATCAATTCTATGCCCATGACGACACCTAGTAGACATCGGCAAACGCACCTGAGGCTCCCACAACTATTAATAGGCCTAAGCATTATTTGGGAGTGCGGCAGCAGCACAGGGCAGCGAATGAGTTAATTGTGAAGGGAAAACTTTGCAGTAGACAAAAATGTTCTCCCATACATTGGTTGGTCTACAAATCGAAATTTTGTTTGTTTGTTACATATCCATATTAAAGATTTACAGATTTATTCCTTTACTTGTGTTATGAGACCTTGCTTTTTGCCAAACATGATTCTAGGTCAACGTGGATATAGGCGTTATTTGCAAGTATCAAAATATGCCATAAATGGCTGTATTAGTCAGAGATCTGACCGTAAAATTATGCACCTATTTCATAGGCGAACGAAATGTGATTCTGGTGTATGTTTACACAGGGGTTAATTCAACGCCGCCAAGTTGTCTAGAAAAATCTTGCCGCAAGTACCTTTTCAATTATAATTTTTGGTATAACTTTTTCCACGTGTCTGTTAGGGAAGTAAATGAGGTGCCATCGGAAGGAGACTGATCTAAAGACTGAAAAAAATTGGGTTTTCAAAAATAGGGGTAGGTAGGTATTGTAGGTAGGGAAAAACCAAACACCAACAAATAGGTACTTTATGTTTTGTAATGTTACTTTGTCCCCGTTTGCAATACCTACCTAATAAAGTTCAAATTATATTTGCTTAGCTGATTATGATTAATGATTATAGAGCTTGTTTTTATTCCCTTTTCAGTTTATAATTTTTTATGCAGTTGTTTTTTTTGTTTTTCTTAATAATTGTTTTGTGTAAATTTTTTATGATTATTAGGCATAAATAGGCCTAAAGATAAAATGATCTCACCATCTTTCTTTCCGATCAAGAAGATGGTCTGTTCATAGTAAATCTCCTTGGAGTCATGGTTCTTGGTGTAATGCTCCGTTCGATCATTGACTCGGCGCGAGTGTGAAGACGTCCAATGGATCTTGCAGATGCCTCTCATTTTCAAATAGATCGCTGAAAGAATCAATTTTTATTATTATATTGTTGGCGGGTTTTTATTTCTTATCATAGCATAGCATATGCTCACGACTATATTCCCTGAGGGGGTATCAGAGATATTCTGAAACCTCTGAATTATCAACATTTCTCTAGTAGTACCAAATGTCATATACCTGTACCGTACACCCATATTTTATATTATTTTATTTATTATTGATGACGGCTTAATAGCTCAGTCCGTAGTGAAACTGCCTGCTGGCACACGTCCGGCACTTCAAACAACGTGTTAGATTTGACATGATGACGTTTGCACATGCGCACTTTGTGAAAATTGTGCAAGACATATGTGTAGGGTTGACTTACCACGCATCGTATGAACTACATTATACATTGCGTTACTTTTTATAGTTCATTCTGTTATTAAAAATAGTTTTTAAGCTAAAGAATCACAGAAAATGTGAATTTAGCGTTATTTTCCAACATTTATTTTTATTGTGTGGAGAAAAATAAAATATGTTTTATATAGTCAAATCCAACGGGTGCGCGCGCCTGACTGCATTCCCTTGCTCGGCTTCCCTCAAGTTACCACAGAGAGTGTGAGGGGAGGTGAGGTATCTGAAGTCAGAGGGGGGCGGGGAGTAGCCGTTCTGTATGTAGAACTATATACTATTACCTATTCTGTGCTGCTGGGCTGGTTGCAGGTTTGAATTCCATAAGGGGAAATATTTGTATGATGAATATGAACGTTTGAAACAGAATTATGAATTTATTTTGAGTATTCTATATCGTTGATCATCATTACACGAGGCCCGGCTAGATTCTGGTACTTCAATGGGACTAGATTTGCCCACGACTTTGTCTGTGTGAAATTAGCATATCGAAAAATCTCTTTTAGTGCATCCCTACATCCTCCATAGTATATTATATTTCAAACATGTTTCTTTCTGCAGCGGTTTGGGCAGTGCCTTGTCAGTCAGTCGGTCAGTATTATTATCATCATCAGCCTATAAACATCCCACTGCAGGGCACAGGCCTACCCTCAGGGAGGGTATTAGTCCACCACGCGTCCCAATGCGGGTTGATATACTTCACATACACATCAGAATTTCTTCTTCATGCAGGTTTCCTCACGATGTTTTCCTTCACCGTTTGAGAGCAGTCGGTATTATGTCCATAAGTTACTAACTCATTGGTACATGGCATGTTGTCCGTGGCTTACCGACGTTCTCGCTATTATTATACAAGGTGTAAATCTTAAATGTGTTGACATTTTTTTTTAGTTAGACCAATGAATTAAATTGTACTTACATCGAAAAGTTTTAACTTTGCCCTGGTTAAATACAAGTTTCCCGTGAACCGTTTGTCCGGCGTAGTACGTATTATTGCTTCTATCGAAAATAACGTCACCGTCGTCGAAACCCATTTCGAATGTTTTGAGTCACAAATGTTGGAATCTTCAACAACCACTTCAAACAAAGATTATACTACTCTCTACCGAGAGACTTCAAAAGTTTTCAAATTCAAGGACGTTCTGTTGTTTTTGTAGTCACACATAAACTTATTATTACATGGTTGCACACACAAAAACTGTTTGTTTCGTAATCGGCAACAATAACAATTAACGAAATACAATGAAACTACGGTTTAAAAGATGCTTTTAGACAAAAAATATCATTTTTGAAGTGGGTAAAGTGGCAGCAATCAGCAGCTCGGCGAAATAAAACCAAAATAAAATAAAACTGCTGGCAAGTGGGATTAGTGGGAAGGTGAAGGAAGGCAAGGGGAGAGGGACGTGCAAACGGGGGGGAGGACAAGGTCGCTGCATATGAGACGTGACGTTACTCAAGCGTTACTCTATAAACTATAAAGCGACCTTACCAACAAGTCGTTACGTTAAAGCGTCCTCTTTAGGGTAGGACTTGAATCGATCGATTATTTTTCATTGTTTCGGAGTTTATTCTTGGTTTATTCATAGTGTTGGGAGCTGAGGTTGGGAGTACGATTTTTTAAGTTGGGGGGATAGGTGGGATCAGGAAGGTGACATACTGTTGAAGCAAAGAGAGTTTGTTCTACTTTGTAATCTCTATGCATGTCATCTGCGTAGTTACATGACAGAACAAGAAAAATGATTTCGAATAGAGAATGACATGAGATGTCGGAAAAAATATCTTGTGAGAAAAACCGTGTGTTTTGACTGTTACTTTGTAAAATGCATTGTAATCTTTTGCAATAAATATATTTCCAATGGGGGATTTTCCAGAGAAAAAAAAAAGCTAGTTCATAATTTCTCGATAGATGGCGTTGAACAGAGAGGGGTCGATTAGGTACCTATGGTATATTTATGAATATTATTAATAAAAAGACGCAGTATAAACCCTTTGATATTATTGTCGGTTTATTATTAACAATCTCGGTGTTATTGTCTGTCAACAATGAATCAAGTATCTGACGTGACTGTATGGCCTAGGGCTTTGTATCCATTTTGAATATAACGACAATAACAAACTACAAAAACCTAAAGCCGGGTCCGCTGCGCCATGTTTTCGTGTTTGCTAACATCGTAACACGAAAACATGGCGCAGCGGACCCGGCTTAACAGAAAAACACAAATAAACCGGGAAACTTGTAATCGCTACTTCATCAACAGCGGGGCTAGTACGCACGCCAACCCGCGATTGCGATATTTAACACATCCATCTGTCAAATCTTTTATCTTGTTCGTTCGTGCGAAAATAGAAAGAGAGCGGAAGCGTGATAGCGATATATCACGCTATAGTGGGTTGGCATACTAGCCCCACAGATAGTTTATAATAAACCAACAACGATAAGAAAGGGTTTGTTTGTACACAAGGCGACAGATCAAGCTAAGCATAACCAAAATAAGGTGGTCGCGCGACGTTATACGTTATTCACCCTGCGCGCGGTCAGCTTATATTGGTCATACTCAAAGATAAAATATAGGGGTAGATAAATAATATAAAGCAAGACATAGAAACGCTACTTGACATCTATTCACACTTATGACAACCGCCCATTAGAATAAGTGAAATGTCAATAGTAAACAGATACCGTCTTGAACCATTTTGTCACCAGACCTCCAGCTGGAAGACTCCGCTATTTCCTTACGTTAAGAACGAATTTTGCTTGAATTTGCTTAAAAAGTGGTGACATTTGTTTAACAGATTTACGTCTAATCTAGCTCTGTCACTCTTATGGCAATCTGTGTGCGACTGTAAGGAATGACTATACATGTTTTTGTACAGTTTGATATTGGGTAGACCAGCACTGGTAGCATGCCAGTATCGTTCTTTTGCGCGCGAACGAAAGAGATAAAAGACGTGATAAAGCCGTAACACGGCTATCGCGGGTTGGCATGCTAGGTACCAGTGCTGCACTGGTAGCATGCACACCCGCGATAGCCGTGATACGGCTTTATCACGTCTTTTATCTCGTTCTTTTGCGCGTGAAAGAACGACATAAAAGACGTGATAAAGCCGCATCACGGCTATAACGGGTGTGCATGCTACCAGTGCTGGTCATACCTAATCGACCCCTCTCTTGTCAACGCCATCTATCGAGAAAATTGGAACTAACTTTTTACTTTTTTTTGCTTTTGGAAAATCCCTCATTTCTCTGATGTTAATCACTTCATTAGGTTATGGGCAGCCAGCAACGCTAAATAACCATGGCGGATACTGGAGATGGAAATACTGTTGTAAGTACAGTCAGTGGGATTGAGAGACCACAAACTTCTCAAGGAGGTATGAGCGCGGGCCTACCAGCAATAACCAAGCTGGATGGTAGCGCCGACTACAACACATGGAAGTTTATTATGGAGTTGTACCTAATCCACGAAGATCTGTGGGAGTATACCATGACAACACCACCAGTAAGTGATGCATCAGGTCGGAGGAGAGATCAAAAGGCCAGAGCAAAAATCTGCTTAATGGTGATGCCACACTGTTTAGTACATGTTCGGCAGGCAAAGTCTGCAAAGGAGGCATGGGATGCCCTAAAGGCTGCTTTCGAGGATAAGGGCCTAAATAATAGGTGCAGACTCCTGTCAAAACTGGTGAGCCAGAAACTGGAACAATATACTACAGTGAGAGACTACGTAACAGCCATGATGTCAGTAGCTCAGCAGCTTCGTGATCTTGGCAAAGAGGTAGACGATGAGTTGCTCGCAGCCTTAATGCTACAAGGATTGACAGAGGTTTTTCAACTCATGAGGCTTGCAATAGAGAACACAAACATAGAATTAACCACGGATTACGTCAAGACGAAACTGTTTCAAATGGAGGATGCATATAAAGCAGGTTCTAGTGCCGCAACGAATGCACTTCATGCAAAAAGCAAATGTCAGAGAGACAAGCGTCCGCAGAGAAGCACGAACATACCTCGTCCGATGAAATGCTTTATCTGCGATGGACCTCATAAAGCAAAGGACTGTCCGAAGAACCCTAAGCAGAAGAAGGAAGCCTTGACGGCATTGGCGATGGCTACATCAGGGAAACAAGGACCCGGAGAGTGGATTCTTGACTCTGGAGCATCCAACCATATGACGAATAGAAGAGAGTGGTTAACGGACTTTAAGAAACTAGATAAAAAAGTAGAAGTAGCTTGTGCAAATGGAGAAAGGGTCTATGGTGAGGCAGTAGGTAATGTGGTTAATGATGAGATGGGTATTAAAATTAACAATGTACTGTATGTACCTGGGTTAGAAGCAAACCTATTGAGTGTGAGCACGATTGTAAGTAAAGAACTAGTTATTGTGTTCGACAAATCAGGCTTTAAGATTATGAAAGCTGATGGATGTAAGGTTACTGGTGATGTTTCACATACAGGCACTGTAGAAAATGGTGTGTATAAAATACAATATTGTTCACAGGAAGTGGCTTTAACTTCAACCTCGTCCGATCAAATAATATTGTGGCACAGGCGTTTGGGACATCTAGGCGTACGTAACCTTACTTTGCTAAAGGATAAAATGGCGAAAGGGGTAAGTTTTTCCGGCACAAGTTCTAAGCTAGAGTGCGAAGCATGTGTAATGGGGAAACAGGCAAAACAGCCATTTACAAAGAGTAGTGTCAGCAGGGCTAAGGAGGTCTTGGAGCTAGTTCATACAGATGTGTGTGGACCTATGAGTGAGAAGTCGTACGGAGGGTTACGATATTTTCTTACTTTCATTGATGACCTCACCAGAAAAACTTTTGTTTACTTTTTACGAACAAAAGGAGAGGTGTTCGAGAAGTTTGCTGAATTTGTAAAATTGACGGAGCGCCAAACTGGGAAAAAGTTAAAAATCATCAGATCTGACAACGGCAAAGAGTTTGTCAATACGCAAATGAATGAGTTCTGCAAAGATAGGGGAATCCGTCATCAACTGACAGTAGAATACACACCCGAACAGAATGGAGTTGCTGAGCGAGCAAATAGAACCATTATGGATAAAGCGAGAACTATGCTAGGAGAAGCAAAGTTGAGCAGGCAACTGTGGGCTGAAGCAGTTAATACTGCAGTTTATCTGAAGAATAGATCACCCACAATAGCTGTGAAGAATATGACGCCAGAAGAGGCATGGACTGGAAAAAAGGTGGACCTCAGCCCCCTCAGAGTCTTCGGGTGCAAGGCGTTTCTACACATTCCAGACCAAAAGCGCAAGAAGTGGGATCCAAAGAGCAAAGAACTGGTTCTTGTTGGATACTGTACCGAAACAAAGGGCTACCGCCTATTTGATCCAATCACAACGGAAATACATAAGGGCAGAGACGTTGTATTTTTTGAAAATGCAATATATGGGAGTAAAAATGAAGCACCCGTTATTACAGCTGTTCCTCCGTCAGAGATAGTCATAGAACTGGAAAGAGTTCCAGAAATGCATCAATATGGAGTTCCGGTGAGGAATGCCGTGCATGAACAACATCAGGAGGATGCTGAAGCTAAATTAAGAAGATATGGTTCTCCAAACGAGGTTAATGACGATGACGTGTGGGCAACATCTGATGAGAGAGAGGAGTCAGATAGAGAAGACAGCCTGCCAGCTCATGACAGTGAGTTACCGTCCAGGAGATACCCAATACGAGAAAGGAAAGCAAAACAGCTTCCAGACTTTGTGACTTACCAAGCTGCCAATGCATCTCAAGATCCCTTAACCATTCAAGATGCATTATCCAGAGAGGATGGAGAGAAGTGGAAGGTCGCAATTGAGGAGGAGCTAGACGCCCTCAAGAATAACATAACATGGACGCTTGTGAAACCACCAAGATCATGCAACATCGTTGATTCTAAATGGTTATTCAGAATCAAAGAAGAGGCGGGGGGAAAGACTCGCTATAAGGCACGACTAGTTGCGAGAGGTTTCAGTCAACGAAGAGGCGTTGACTACTTTGACACGTTTTCACCAGTTGTGAGACATAGCTCACTGAGAGTTTTGATGGCTCTAGCAGCCAACATGGGATTAAACATCGACCAAATGGATGTCAAAACGGCATTTTTAAACGGTGATCTTAGTGAAGTCGTTTATATGAAGCAACCAGAGGGCTTCGAGGTAAAAGGCAAAGAGGATCACGTCTGTCTGTTACAAAAGTCGCTGTATGGTCTGAAGCAGGCTCCACGAGCGTGGAACGCGAAGCTTCATTCTGAGCTAATAAGATTAAAGTTCAGAAGATCGGAAAATGAGCCATGTGTCTACACGCGATCACAGAATGACAAGTTAATCATCATTGCGGTGTATGTAGACGATATTCTGATTTTTTGGAATGACAAGCAGGAGATGCTCAAGGTCAAGAGAGACCTGAAATCCAGTTTTGAGATGAAGGATCTTGGCAAAGCTGAACTTATGCTGGGAATCCATATCGTACAAGATGCTAAAGGGATAAAGCTACATCAAGAGAATTATGTGAAAAAGCTCTTAAAAGCATACAACATGGAAGAGTGCAAACCAGTTGCTACTCCGGCTGTAATAGGCCAAAGGCTAGAGAAGCCTACGGATGTCAGGAAGCCAAATGAGAAGATACCCTATCGAGCGCTGATAGGTTCACTTATGTACCTGGCGGTGTGTACCCGGCCGGACATAGCTCATGTGGTAAATTACCTGAGCCAATTCAATGAGTGCTACGAAGAGCAACATTGGGTAGCAGCTAAAAGGGTCCTTCGATACCTTAAAGGCACAAAGAGTTTTGGCTTGAGATACTCAAAGGAGAAATGCCAAGAAATCGAAGCATACGCTGATGCTGATTACGCAGGAGACAGCGATAGACGGTCGTATTCGGGATCGGTGTTCCTTATTCAAGGAGGAGCTGTGTCGTGGCAGAGCACAAAGCAACGCACAGTGGCTCTTAGCACAGCTGAGGCAGAATACGTCTCGTTATCAGAGGCAACTAAGGAAGCTGTATTCCTTAGGCGTTTTATAGAGGAGATGACTGGCCAAGAGAAGCAAAAGGCTTTAACAGTTTTTTCGGACAGCCAGTCAGCAATAGCTATTGCTAACAATCCAGTGCATCACCAGCGTACAAAACATGTGGATGTCAGATACCATTTTGTACGCAATGCGGTTGAGTCAGGCCTTATAAGGTTGGAGTACAGGGAAACTGAAAGGATGGTTGCTGATGCTCTAACCAAATCTTTGCCGAGAGGCAAATTTGAGTGGTGTGTGAATGCTATGGGATTGTGTGTATGATGAGTGAGATGAGATATGAAGTATGCAGTTTGTATCTGTGTATGCATGAGATTAAGGAGGAGTGTTGAAGCAAAGAGAGTTTGTTCTACTTTGTAATCTCTATGCATGTCATCTGCGTAGTTACATGACAGAACAAGAAAAATGATTTCGAATAGAGAATGACATGAGATGTCGGAAAAAATATCTTGTGAGAAAAACCGTGTGTTTTGACTGTTACTTTGTAAAATGCATTGTAATCTTTTGCAATAAATATATTTCCAATTTCTCTGATGTTAATCACTTCATTACATACCTCTAGGTATTATTGTATGGGTGGGATTTATCCCTCCCCGCCGACCCCTCCCGTATACACGACGGCACATCAACCTACCTATTCAAAACCAAAATAAGCATTATAATATCTGTGCCTATACGTTCTATGCGCCGCTGCGAGCTTGCGTAATAATAGTAGGGACCACGCAGGGACCTTAGAGAAATTACGCGCTCCCCTGGGGTAGGGACACAACGCTCAGCGTTCAGTGTATTCTAAAATCGCAATTCGCGCCGCCGCCGTTTGCCCTGCACCGGCACCGTGGCTAGGCGGTTATAGGTCGACCTGCATGGCTAGTACGCCAACCTGCGATAGCCGTGATATATGGCTATATCACGTCTTTTATCTCGTTTGTTCGCGAACAAACCCAGGCTGGTTGACCTATACCTAGTTATAGACAGAACTTGATAGAAAGCATACAATCGTTTGCCCGTCAAACGGTATGTTCCGATTTACGCCGACAGCGACGTGAGCGCGATAAATGTCGTTCCGATTTGATCGTGAGCGCGTCCACAGTCGAAAGCTGCGTTCAGAACGTTTGGGTGTGTTTGTTTTTTCAACTCTCTCTATAGTAAAACGTCTTTCACCGAGGCTCTGAGCGGCGTTTAGTGCGAAAAGTTGCGCTCGGGGTGCACAGATAATCCAAACGTCAGAGTGTTTTTTGCAAAATTTGCAACCCGTCAGAGGTTCGGAATCGGAACGGTTGAGTTGTGACAACCGAATTGCAAAGACCGTTTTTTCACCGAGGCTCTGAACGGGCGGCGCGGCGTTAGTGCGAAAAGTTGCACTAGGGGTGCACTTCGGGTGTAGGTTCTGAACGCAGCTCAGTGCTCACGGGTCGGAGTAGTACCTTAGATTAAAAACTTTTGCGATGGTTAGTACTGTGAGCGTGCTGTCAAAAGTGACGTTTGACAGTCTTATTGTGGTAAATTTTAGAGTGAATTTTCAAAATTGACGTTTAATAGTTTTGTTGTATTAAATATTTGGTTTGTTTAGGACTCGATTTAAGATTCTTTAGTAGGTTTGATGATGTTCTAAAAATAACGAATAAAAGTTAAATAACGATTAGTGATGAAGAAAATAACAGGAATATTTGAATGTTGTGATGTGAACGCTGTGAGTGCGATATCTAGCGTTCCGAATTGGTAGGACGCTATCAGCGCTGTCACCGCGATATTGTAAATGGAACGGGTGTTAGCGCTGTAATCGCTCACAGCACTGTTATTATGTCTCGGAACATACCGTAAATCGATCGAATCGCAGCAATTAAATACATCTCTTTCCCATCACTGGCTGCTGAATTCTCGTTTCGTTCGGTTTTTGCAAAGAATATATTTAATCCTGACGGATAAGAAACTCAAGTTCATAGAAAAGAGATGCAAACACGAAAACACACTAGCGCTCCACTTGATGCCAACGGTGAACGACGGAACTACAATATTTAAAATAAACATTTTTTTTTGTTACGAAGTTTTCCTTGTTTTTATGGCACGACATCAATCCTAGCTATTGCTAGGATTAATGTCGTACCATAAAAACAAAGAAAACTTTCACTGTTGTTCAATTATTACCTATTTGTTTATATGTACAACCAACCGCCACCAGCACAACCAAAAGTCCACCAAACAGCATTAGGCACGGGTGGTGGACTAAGGCCCAGTTAGACTTAGTTTATAGGTCTGGGCTCCAGCAGCGGTGGCGATGATGACGATTGACGATAGGTACATAAAAAATCTTCAAAATTAAAACAGAACTTGATGCTATTCAATTTTTATTATAATACTTATTTTGTTTTTTGAACAATATTACACCGACCGAAGTACAACCCACAAATTACCTAATAGTTTTACAACTACTTAAAGGTGGAAGTTCGTAGTTCTACAGATATTGTACTGGCGAGTGGCGACTGCAGTGCAGTCTGCAGTTGCGGTCTGCAGTCGGTTATAAACTTGTACCTACAAAAGTACAAAATTGTTTTTTCACCTTGACAATCTATACAGGGTGCAAGTGAAAGCCTAGCAAATACTGAAACGGTGAACTCAGACCATCAAACTGAACAACTTTCACTATGGAGCCTACCTCAGGAAATGCGAAACAAAAATAGCACAAAACTGCTGTACCGACCCGACTTCAACGTACCTATACTACGTGACCCGTTTATGGGTGGGTCTTCGAACTACCACGCTCGGTCACAGGGGGGAGGCAGGGGCTTAGGTTTTTGACACGTACGTAAGAATTATACTATCGCCTTTATAAAGACAAAATATGAGCCAAATATATATTCTTTAACTTTTTGTGCTTGCAAAAAAATGATTTAAAACCATAAATATGAAGTACTACGTGAAAACTAGAGGGGGAGGGGGGAAGTCTTGGCATATACTACGGGTGGTCACCAAGGAGAGGGAGGGGCGTAAAAAATTGTGAAAAATGGGTCACGTAGTATGGGTACGTTCCCTAAAATGTATGGGATTCCTGAGGTAGGCTCCATAGTGAAAGTTGTTCAGTTTGTTGGTCTGAGTTCACCGTTTCAGTACTTGCTAGGCTGTCACTTACACCCTGTATAATGTATACACACATTGTATTACATACAGAACATAATTATCTGACTCCACTAGTATTTAAAAAACATATTTTTGTTAAATTGAGTGATATCAATCAGTGCGCATTATCATTTAATAATCACCACTTTAAATTTAAAGTAATACCGGAGGCTTTTCAGTGGGTATAAAGAAAACCATTAAAAAGAAAAACCTATACAATTATTTTTCGGGTTATTAACTTGACCACTTTGTGTCCGTATAGCTAGCGTACACATGAAAGGGATCAGGCTAGGATAAGTGCCAGTAAATAGTGCCTAATTGTGCACAAAACCAGGGATTTGGGTGTTTTGGTCGATAGCAGGTGGTGTTTTGTCCCACACATCGATAAAATGATAAAGAAGGTTTTTAGGATGGTTAGGAGCTCTTATAATTAGATCGACAAAGAATTTAAAAAAAAAAACAAGTACTAGACTTCTTCTTCTTTTCGTGTCAATTGTTCTACTATTCTATATTTTATTGACCAGATATTCGGCCAGCCTGACAGCGTCCAGTGTAGCTTTATTGAGGTCCTCTCTCGTGTAGGTGTTTGGGCACAACGGGCACTCTAGCAGGTGCGCCATCGACTGAATAGGCTCGCCACAATCGCACTGCATTAGGCCACCCCCTGCAACCCCAGTTGCATAAACTTTGTCTGCAACGGCCAACTTGAGTGCGAAGCCGATTTAAAGACTTCCACACTGGCCATTGCAGATTGTGCCCGGGAGGTTGATATTTCTGTGGGGAGATAAATTCAGCTGGTGCCATACCAGCTGAATTTATCTCCCCACTGCTGTACCATTTCCTTCCACAGAGTGCATCTAGTGACAGATGGGTCATCATTTATAGCCGACGTACAGCGCTGGAAGCTCCAACGGCTCTTGAAGCGGGCTTGTGGGATTTGGTGGCTATATAGAGGATGTCGACTATCGTGCTCTTGTTTATATTTCTCTATGGAGCAAGTCACATTCCGCCTACTACTAGACTAGTACTAGACTGACTTTATATAACTCTCTTTTGCGTAGCATTCTTGAATATTGTTCTATGGTCTGCGGGCCAGTACGCCAACCCGCGATGGCGTCATTTAACATTTCCATCTGTCAAATTTAGTCTTTTACCTCGTTCGCTCGCGCGCAAATAGAAAGAGAGGGGAAGCGTGGTTGCGCTGTATCACGCTATCGCGGGTTGGCGTGCTAGCTAGGCTGGAACCCGTAATGTACCACTTAAAAATCGGCTCGCAAGAATCAATTTGGGAATTTCAGCCCCATTAGCAAGAATGTTGAAAACTTATAATAATCACTGAGATAGTGACTTTTTACTAGACAGTGTCATCATTTAACCTCAAATTTTACGTCATTATTTTTGCAAAATCCACTTTTTTATTTGTCTGTAAGTTCTTAACATTTTTAACCATCGAATTCTTTAGTCGCTAGCAAAGAGTAATATAAGTATATTAGAAAAGAGAACCCACTCGTGGCAACATTATGCATCCACCTTATGTCAAATTGAAGGCTAGCTAGCGCCATCTGTGTTTCTCTGAAAATAATTCTACCTATACTATACATACCTACAGTACGACCGTAAAGTCTAGAAATTAAATAAAGCGGAACTAAACTTTTTCATTATCATGACAACATTATGGAAAACGTCAAACTGTCAATCACCAAAATTTCAAATGCAGTTTTATGCATTTCAAATAAAAATTTACCATAAAATATTTGAATTTGTCCTAATTATTATTACTAATGGATAAAGTAACAAAAAGTGGTGCAAGTTTAGTAATTTACTACGTTATTTTCTGTTATGTTTGGAGGTATATCAAGCGGGGAAAATTGGAATAGATTGGATGTTGTTTACAAGCGATTTGCTGATATGGTAGGTATTTATTTACTCTCATGTTGCTTTTTAACAATAGTTTTCAGCGTAATTATATCAATTATCGTCAGTTATCATCTGAAAAATAATCATTTAGGGCATTTTCTTTAGAGTTTGGATCGTTTGGGGTTATGATCGTTTGTTGATAAAACTGACGTTATTGTATGCGTGGACCGCATAATTTTGATCCTTGCATGTCATTCCTGCATGTTTAGTTTATCTTCACTGCGAATAGTTAATATTTTATCGATTACCTACTTTTTTTTTATCGTTTTCAGGAAAATATTTATATCGCAAAATTTTTCTGTCCGGAATGCATCGATAAAAAACTGCCATGCCTAGAAATAGAAATCTTAAATAGAAGGAATGTAAATATCAGATCTACGAAAATACGAAAATAGTAAACATCGTATTCAAAAACAAATAATTTGAAAGTACAATATAAAGTAATATGCGTTTTCATTATTTTCTTCTAGAACTAGAATACAGGAGGCGTACTATCAGTTTAAAATAACAATGTGCATGACCTTGAAGGGCCGTTCGATAACTTCACTCGGTTGTAAAGGAATATAGACTCTATGTAAAGGAAATAATCATTTGAATGACTCGAGTGAAGTTCGTGTGATTGAGTGACGTCACATTTGCAGGCGAGGTCATGCACATTGTTATTTTAAACTGATAGTACGTAGCATGTTACAAGTGATATGGCTATATCATGCCTTTTATTTCGTTCGTTCGCGCGCAAATAGAAAGAGAACGAAGGTGTGATAGCGCTATATCACGCTGCCATGCTAGCCATGTAGTTGCCGAAATTTAAAATGTATATTGGGTGTAAAATTTAGCTGCTGTCAGAGCCAAATTTAGCTAAACATAGATAACGTTTTGCATAAACTTTCGGAGTAAATACAGCAAGTATCAAAATAGTTTAGGTCGTAGTGTAGTGTTGCCGTGTAAAGCGACAGTGGCGCCCTCATTTAATTTCTACTCTTTCTGGTCGGGCTGTACTTATATGTATATACTTATATACTCATACCGTTGTTTGTAGGTATACTAGTTTTCGTTCAATCCCGCACCGATCGAGTGAAATTCCAGTATCCTTACTATTCCTGTAATCTGTACACTGGTAAGAGAACAACTGAAACTCCAGAACATCACTAAATCGGCACAAAATTGAACAAAAACTACAAACAACACGCACATTATGCAAGGTAGGTCGCCATTTTGTAAATTGGTCAATTTGACATTGACATAGACAATATAATCTTTTTTTTTTCATAGTAAAAGATATATTTAACAGATGGCAGCACTTTCTATGCAAACTGAATCGGAAAAACCACCAAAAGGCAAATGTCCTCCGCCTGGTCGCTAGTCTAAAAATAGTTTTTGCGAAAGATTTGTGTACCTGCATCTGTGGTTTAGCTTTTATTGATTATTCTCTGTTCTTCTGTTTTTTTATCATAACTTCGCCCATAGGTGTCAGAAATAGCTGAAAATCAGAATTTATATGTTTCAATTTATGCTCTATTTTATAAGACGAATGGGCGGGGCACATTGCTCGCTGAACCGATATGGCCGCTGGGGCCGAAGAGCCGTTGAGTGGCGATCGCGTACCGGAAAGCGCAGCGTAGGTAGCTCCCGCATCCCGCACCCCGGGTAATAGCAGTAGGTAGGTTGGGCCCCAAGAGGTGGACCGACGCCCTGATGAAGGCGGCGGGAACCCGTTCGATAAGTTCACCGGCAGGACCGATCGTTATGACGATCCTTGGGGAGGACTATGTCCAGCAGTGTGATGGCCATCGGCTGAGATGATGATGATGATGATCAAGTATTTAATACATAGGTAAATACATATAAATCCCTCTCGGAATAGTTAGCAACACTGCTACAACAACCGTCTTGCTCGAGTAGCTGTCTTACATGTAGATAGGTATTTTATTTTATTTGAATAAAACTTATTTAAAATAATAATATTATGTAATTATACTATGTCCTGATCGATCCTGAGCTTCGCTGATCTATTCCTGATCAAAAAATCCAATTTGGGTGGAAAAAAATGTTTTTATTTTTTTTATTTTCAAACCCTATATCTCCGAAAGTATACCACTTAGGTCATTTTACCAAAGTATATTTTCTGTTTGTAAATCTTATAAAATAGAGCATAAATTGTAATGTATAAATTCTGATTTTCAGCTATTTCTGACACTTATGGGCGAAGTTATGATTATGATAAAAAAACATTAGAACAGAGAAATAATCAATAAAAGCTAAACCACAGACGCAGGTACAAAAATCTTTCGCAGAAACTATTTTTAGACTAGCGACTAAAGAATAGGATGGCTAAAAATGTTAAGAACTTACAGACAAAAAAGTGGATTTTGCAAAAATAATTACGTAAAATTTGAGGTTAAATATGGCACTTTTTGCACAGTATGCACAGTAAATTATAATAATTATTAGTTCAATATCAATACCCATACCATACGTAATAGTAAGAATGTCTAAAGTTGCCATACAAAGCTATATCTGCAAAGTTTATCACACTGCAAAGTTTAACCGACAGATGAATTACTGTCAGGGTCAAACCCCTCGATGATTGGACTATGTGGCACGAATTTAGAGTTGGCGGGCCCATACAAAAAGCACGTTTAGTATGTGAAGGGGTTTCCCCGTTTCCAACTCCCATATATATGGAAACCCCGCTAATTTTTAGTAACCTAACTCAATGAAGTGGTGTGCTCTGAATCGGTTCCTGGACAGACTTTAGTCCATTCTGCATTTAATAACATCTTAGGTTGTATGTTGTTGGTGTGAGTCTTTTTATTCTTCCAGTTATATTTCAGTTGCATAATATCTTCTCCGTCTGGGTAACAGTATTGGGCCCAAACACGTAGGTACTCTGGAATCATAGAAATGAACTATAAAAATTAACCTATAAAACCTTTGGCGTGTTTGGTTTGGTTTGTTATGTTTGTTGTTGTTTGGCCTGTTGGCCTTTTGTTGTTGACAGGAGGGAGAGACACCTCGAATAGTGATAGGTGGCTAGCTTTTTGCTCACAAGAAGAACACTACATAATAATAATGATATAATAAACCTTATGCCTTAATCGCCTTGTTGTACGGAAGGCATGAGACATTTTTTCATGAAATTTTGTTTAGTTAGCCGTTCAGTTTAGATTTTTTTCAATTTCGTTGATGGTATACCTACAGGACTGAGACGAAAATTAACCATCTAATAGTATACAAATAATGATTGTGCAATTTATAAAAACCTGATGCAATTTACTAGGTCGTACTTACTTGTAAAACCCCTCCATGTTTGGAGAACATTTTCTTTGACTGTGGAACTGCAAATTCGCTTCTTTTGCAGTGATGTACAGATAAAGCACACATTCCTCGAGATTCTTTATATGTATTACTTAAATCTGCTTGATATCTGTTATTATAGGCACATTTTTCATTGTTCTATTAATTATAAACCGAAAATTATTATTACGCCGCCATAATTATTTTGTTGACATTCGACTTTTTTTTTCACTGTCAAGTTTCAAACAAAATAGCCATTAATCGTGAATTTCAGGATTTTTAGTCGTCTCTGTTATGTATATAGCGTCGTCCCCTTTCAAAGTTTATGCCAAATGTCAAACCTTGTTTGCACTTGCCGCCTAAACACTTGACGGGCCCTGGGTTTTTGGCGGGATTTGAACAGATACGTTTGGAGTCCTCATATTTCATCGAATTTTTATTGTTTATAGTGAGTTTTGGTTCGTAAAATCGGTGTTGTTTTGCGTAACAAAGTGTCGTGCAAGTGAACAATATACAGTTCAGTGAAATATGATGGTGTGGGTTGTGAACAGGAAAAGTGTTCCGTTCTTTTGTAGCGCGGCAAGCGGTCGGTTCACCTCTTTCCTGTGGACTTCTCTGCGTTTCCTGCGTTTCTCGATTGCCTCCAAAAACTCCAAAGAAGCATTGAAACGTCGAACACCAACGTTTTATTTGCTATAAATGAGAGTATTTATTCCTGACATCGGTTGTATGCGATACTATAATCGCTTTACCTTGAACTGAACCAAAAAAAAAAAAAAATCTCGTTTCGTTCGTTTTTTTTTTAATTTTTAGTTGTCAAACAAATTGTCAGCGTGATGGTCGTTTTTCGCGTTTTACCGCATCTTTTCCGCGTGTTTTAATTATTTTTTCAGTTTTCTAACACAAAAAGTACTAGTTTTGGTTCAAATACAGTTCGTGAAATTCAATACAGTAACTATTATTTATTTTTAACTATCAACAGCCGACCATGCCGGCTAATTCCATTGCTATTTAAAATCTCGAAAAGTTGCAGTCGGAATAAATCGAATACAATTTTCAGTGTCTTCGAAAAATGTTTACTAAAAAACAACGCTATTCAGTGTAAAGTTCGTGATATTGTTCATATATTCTTCTAATATACCAGTCATCATGAGTACCCCCGAGAAAGATACAGACATCGAACTTAGTCCTGTGAAAACGGAACCCAATGCGAGTAAACAGCCAGAAAAACTAAACATCCCGGTAAATGACGAGGAAGATGTCATAATCGGTCGATTCAGAAAAATAAGTTCCGCTAAATCGATGGCGGCAACTAACGGTAATATTCAGTACCCTACCGATATTCCTACAAGGAGCGAGGATGTTGAACAGGGACTGCAGATGAGGAAAAAAGATGTGAGTGAGAGGGACAGGCTGCTGTCGGAGCTGGTGACGAATGTTGCGCTGATGCCTTCAAAGTCTCAGATCACGAAGAGTAGCTTCCGTGATGTGGAGAAACCTTCGCGGTTTAAGGATCAGCCGTCGGCTACTAGGTTTCAGGTGAGCATTTTTTTATTTTAAAACTACTTGAATCAAAACTTTTCTATTTAGGTCGATATAACAAAAAATAAGTCATGGCGTGCTTGGCTGGCTTGTATACATTTTTCTTTGTCCCCCTATATACAATCCTGGCTATGCCCTAACTTAAACTTGATCTTCCCAAATACACAAATGAGCACAGTTGAACATCAAGATGAGGCTCTCCACTGTCAGTATGCCGTGTATTCTTAGGGCATACGGTCAGGAGTACAGGCAGTTTAGAAAGGAAAACCGCCGCTCTCCCTTGAAAAAATACCTTAAAATGTATAGAAGTTTTGACTGAAGTCAATATGTGTAATAAATTATGGGGTTTTATAAAAAGTTAAGTCGTGTCACAGTCCGAATCGAGGCCAATATCATTTATTTTTAAGAGCTGATATGTTTATTTAGTCATTTATTATTAATTTATTAATAAATTATAAAAAAGCAGCAACCCCAAAATGGCTGTCAATGTTGTTTAGTAGGAGGTGATGCAAGCACAATGTTTTTTTTATATAAAAATGATAATAACTAATAAATCATTATAAAATAAACTAATGCCTGCAGTTAGTTTCTAGTGTTCCATAGTCCGTAATAAAAATAGAAGTATGGTTATACATTTTTTGGTATTATGTGCCGGATGTCCATTCATGATTACCAGCCTTATGGAGAGAACGCAGAAGACGCATGCCTATGATATGGACCGATGCAGCGAAAGAAATTACTGAGAGAATACTACAGAAGCCGTAGCATGCTACACGTGATACGGCTGTATCACATCTTTTATCTTGTTCGTTCGTGTGCAAATAGGAAGAGAGCGAAGGTGTGATAGCGCTGTATCACGGTGGCGTGCTACCCATGCAGGTCTCCAATAAATGAGTTTATCTATTAGGACTGTTAGTGAAAACTGTATCAAAATCCCTACATCAGAGTCTGAGATTAGCCTCAGGACCACAGACAAATCCAGCGGGGGACTTTTTATTAGTATATTAGAGTACGGTTTGAATCATTATCATTGATAAATATATAATGATTTTGCAGAACAGTAATAAATAAATAAATAAAGCCTTTATTACTGACAATTTACATATTAAAGATCTTACATTCTATTTCTTCTATTCTATTTTAATATTTATTTATCTCTGACATCCAGAATGGTTCTGCTTATTCAATTATGCCAGTCTGCCCTTTGGCAAAAGCCTCCCCTAGAATTCGCCATAACCCTTTGTCCATTGCCTTTCTCCTCCATGTTGCGCCAGCAGTAAACCATTTGTTTAATAAAAATACTAAGTGCGTATCCACGACAGGCTTCGTCAAAGAAAATACATTATAATAAAGTATATTCACATTCACAACTCGTTTCCTCTATAAATACTAACCATATATATCTGCAACAAGCTTCGTCAATTTGAATTCCTTTTTCTAGAAACAAAAAAGAAAAAAAAAATGAAATTATAAATAAAACTGATCAGCCGGTTTTTATTCTTGGTCGTTATACTGTAGAGTTTATTCTATAATCACACCAAGTTTGACTCTTGTATGTATTACCGTTTTTACGATAGAGCGAGAAGAAAAAATGTTGATAAAAACTAGTTTCTTGTATTAATTTTTAACTATCTGACATGTTTATTATTTCTTAACAAATCCGCCGTAATAACACATATTCTGTGTACATTTTAACTGTCTCACTATTACGGTTCAAAAGTTACAGCCCTAAATAGGTAGGACGAACGGAACAACATAGGGTTAGTAATAGGGTCCGGTTTTCACCCTTTGGGTACGGATCACTAAAAAAATTAAAAAATGTTATTATAAAATTAATTGACAAAACAAAAATTGCACTACAAATGCTTGTGTATATCGGAACATAATTTGGCATGTTGAGAAATATCTAAATGCCACAAAATAATGTCTATCCAAGAGTCTATCTAGACTCAAAAAAAAATTTATGTAATTTGTTAAAAAAATATTTTATGGTGATTATTTGAAGTTGTCAATTAATAATATAATATTAATGCTTTTACATAAAATTTTAGAATTTTAGGTAAAATTGAAAAGACAGAACTACGAATCAGCATGGATAAAATTATTAAAGAAAATTATTATCTTGATAATTTATAGTGACTTTCTTCATCTTGGAAAAATAGCAAAATCTCGGTTTTTTAGGTCCTTATTTATCAAAAATCCATTAAAATTTCAGCAGTAATAATACTTATAATTGTTTTAATTATATTATTTTTGAATATAATGCTACGTAAATGTCAACATTTGTAAATTTAATGAATATTTAAAGCCAGACCAGGTTCACCTTGGATTTTAATATACAAATCACTAAATATCATTTGCTAATAAAAAGTTTATGCATGTTAAAATATTTTTATTATTAAACTATTCTATGCGGGCGATAAGGCTATATCACGCCTTTTATCTCGGTCGTTCGCGCGCAAATACCTAAAGCGCGATAGTGCTCAATCACGCACGCTGCCATACTACGGCCGCAGTATCCTAAGGTATATTATACAAAAAAAACTACAGTTTCATTTATTACAGTTACAGTTTCATATATAAGTATATAGACTTTTGAAACAAACTCCTTTTTGTTTCAAAGGACTAAGTATACGTACCTACGAATAATAGAATGTAAAAGCATACATCCTATTATGTACCTTTTTTCAATTTTCATAAAATAATTAAATAATTATACTTTGGTATTTATTTTTCGTTTTGTACAGAATAGGTTAATCTACCTACCTAAGTATTTCATTCATCAATATACAATTATACAGTGTGTAAACAAAAATAGGTATGTTATAGATACTACTTAAGAAAGGGATGCAGCAGATGATCAAACTTAACAACTTTTACTATGGGACCAATATTAAACTCGCGAAAAAAAAAAACAGTTAAAAAATTTAAATTGAAATAGATTTATAGTATTTTTTTGTTTGTTTCATACATTTGGGCTGAGTAGCCATTGACAGTTTTTATGGAACAAAATTTTTTTTTGTGTGATTTATATTAATTTTGTTTTGTAATAATCACCATGTTACTTGGTAGGTATTGAAAATAATAAGGCATGAAAAGTAACAAGTGAAGTTGTTCACTTGATTGAAATTTTTCAACAAAGCTATTTAGGTACTAGCAGAAATAGGTTTATAGTTACATTTATGTTCACATATTTGTTTATGAAGGTGCACAATGTGCAGTGCAGCTGCGTATTCAGGAATATATTAATAAAAATGCCTTTGTTACGGCCCGTATAAGTATATATCTTTTTTTTCCTTAGCCCGTTTCATTCCACTGCAAAGCACTCCTCCCCTTTATCCTCCATGCATCCCAGTCTTGAGCAAGTTCCATTCACTCTTCGTCGAATCGAAGGCATCCAGGTCGTCTCTCCATCTCTTCCGGGGTCAACCCTGACGGCGATGGCCCTCCGGGGTCCAAGGTGTTAAAAAAACGTTGGGCCATCTTTCCGGGTGCAATCGATAGACAGCGAGCCCAATCCCATTTCAACTTGGCGGTTTTCTAAATAACATCGGCTATTTGTGTTTTTTATCGTATTGTGTTGTTCCTGACGCGATCTGTCCGTTATTTCATATCTTATACAGGATAAATTTTAGTCAGTCCGGAAACTGCGTCATGTTGCAGTTCTAAAGTGCATTTTATACTGCTTGTATACATTTTATAGTTCTCCTACCTCACATCCCTCAGTTGACAGCTTAAAAGATTACGTTTTTGCATGATTAATAGTTTTCCTACTATCTAACAATGACACCCAAAAAAAATTTTGTTATTTCACACACCTGGCTTCTTGCCTGTACGCAGTTTGTCGCCCGATGACCTCACTGGGTAGATAAGCGCTAACGCAATAGCTCTTAAAAAGCATGTGGCTAATTATACAATGCGAGATAACATTTGAGAACAATGTGTGTGTTGAACAAAGCACGGCTGGATTAATGAGTTTTTTTATCCTATTATTTGTTTGTGTTGTGGCTACTGGAAACCTGTATTGTGTTTAGAATGATTACCTATTCAGTTTGATGCCTAGGTGCTATAAAAATACATGAATGACATTGTGATTGGTTTATACTTACCATTTATACTGTGCAATGTGCAACAAAATGTTAGCGATTAATAACATTATTTTTTTAGCGGCTAGTCTCCTTTCGTGTAGGGGAGGGGGGAACACTGGCACGGAATAAGTATCACTGGTTTGAAGATTTGATCCAAGCCTGAATCAGAGGCGAATAGCGAATGCTACATGCTCGATATTTATCGTGATATTTGGATCGTAATCGAGATATGATATACACCACAAGTTTTATTAGTTCAAACTACCTAATTAGTACTAACAAAATTTTAAGGATGTATTCGGACAATAAAACAAAACAACTTTCCCTAAGGAACATTCTTGAGTGAGGAATGTGACTTTTTTACGTTGCTCACTTTGCATGAGTAAGGAATGTGACTTTTTTTACGTTGCTCACTTTATATGAGTGAGGAATGTGACTTTTTGACGTTGCTCACTTTGTATGAGTGAAAAATGTGATATTTTTTACATTTGTACCTTTTGGGTCGAAAAAAGATATTTTTTTTTTACCTCCCATCCCTTTTGTATAGTACAAAAGCGAATCAGCCGATTGATTTGCTATTGGATGTCCAAAAAATGATTTCAATTTCTGAATACACTCTTAATTTTTTTTTAGAACTTCAAAGCTAGTGGTGTAGTTATCATGAATCGTGATACAGATCATAGGGTTTCATTTATCACGATATATCGTGATAAATATCGAGTGTTAGCATTCGCCAGAATCATAAATACCGATTCGTTTTTAGGGCATTTGTAACACTAGCTTTACGGAGAAGAAAAACATCATTTGACGACCCGGTTGGTGTAATGGTTACCACGCCGGACTGCCAAAAAAAGGGTCCTGGGTTCGAATCCCGGTTCGGTCATGAATAGAATAGAATTAGAATAGAATAGAGTAGAATAGAATAGAATAGAATTATTTATTTCATATTATCAAATTCATAATTACATGTAAGTGCGTTACATAAAAAATAAAAATGTCAAAGGATAATATGATCGTCAATAATAAAAAATAGAACAATAAGAATGTCAACATCACCAATATAGAGAGTAACAATGTCAAATAAATAATGTAATACATAAGAAAAACTGTAATACATGGATGTTTATATGTTTGTGCCGTTGTTGTATGGTTTCCATAATAAACAGCCTATAAATAGTGCTTTCTTGGGATCATTACAATGTATGTGCCTGTGAGCGTTATTTATTTATTTATTTATTGTATCATCGTGAGGAATCCTACCACTCAAGGAACACGCAAGCTATATAGCAGCAGCACAGTAGCTGCATAAAGGAAATTTCCTTTATACGGCTACTGTACAGCTGCTATATAGCTTACGTGTACCTTGGGCATGCTTCAATGTTTAAAAAGAAATTAAACAATTTATAATTAAATCGCGGGTCTGACTTAAATCATTATTGATTCAATTTCATTAAATGTTCGCTTTTCGCACTTACAATTAGTAGTTCATATCATCATAGTAATCAGTAGTTGTAGATAACATTGTAGGTATATCGTTGAAAGCACGTGTTTTACTGTATGTTTAAAAAGCTATAATTATTATGTTACGTAGGTATATATTCTCAAGATAAGTTTCCACTCGAACCATTAAATTTGGATTACAATATCAGGGCATTGAAGACACAATAGCAAGGCCTAGTAGTTCAAAACTAATAAAGTCTAGTAGCAAGTGCTTGTACCTGTAGTAGAGCGGCGGTTAACTTGATGAATAGGGTATAATGTTTGATTGTATCATTCAGCTTTATCCATAAAGTTATTATACCTGTCGGAATAGAGTAACTGACATGAGTTGTCAAATGAAACCGTTTTTTGTGCATTTGTCGGCACTTATCGGCACCCTAAAACTTCGAGTTCTGTGTATAATTGTGAATCTAACGTGAAATCGTAGGTAATTTAATGAAATAGTGTTAGTATATTTCACAAAATAATCTACGACTTCACTTTAGATTCACTAATTATTCACAGAGCCCGAATATTTACCCAGTCGATTGTGCTGACAAGCTCCCAAAAACGGTTCTATTGCCTCGCGTCACGTATCTCTTTCTATTATACAGTGGCGCCGCTAGGTACATCTCGCTCTCTCAGCTGTCAGTTCCTCTATATGATACCTTTATGGCTTTATCTTGCCACGGCCCGTGACTTCATTTGCGTGAAATTTAATGACTATTCCGTCTCCAGGAGGGATGCACGCCATTTGTTTGCCAAATGTGTCTCATCGCCCATAGTAAATTACCCCAGTCTCGTTGCAATACTAACTTTTCTAATAATCTGTACTTATTAAACAGTTCCGTGACTAACTGTCTGACAGAAAATGCACAGCCTACACTTTACTGCTGAAGATGCAAACATGTTTGGAATAAACATTCTACAGGGTGTAGGGGTGCAATAAGAAAGGATTTTTTCGACAATCTATCCCTAAAGAGGTGCAATGGGGTGTTGGAAGTTTTCCGAAACCCTCGCGGACGAAGTCTCAGGTATAAGCTAGTGTTAAGTACAGAAAGTTAAGATTTCTGGGAAAAGATATTGCCCACGTGACGAAGTGTATTCGTTTCTGAAATTTTGCAGCTGGTGAATGTGTATGATCAAAGAATACATACAAATCGTATGATAGCTGAAATTATACACAGGATAGGAGGAATATCGTGCTTCCCAGGGAAATGGAAATTATCCTTTTCTATCGTGGCATCTAAACTATTATAAAACTGTAATAGAAATGTGTCTGTACATTGAAGATATTTACAAAAAAAAAATTACAACGTGGTTTTTAGTAGTTTTTACCTATCCCTGATTCCAAATCACAAATTTTTGGATTTTTTGTCTGTCTGTTTGTTTGTTTGTTTGTTTGTTTGTTTGTTTGTTTGTTTGGGTGTTTCTTTGTTCGAGTATCATGCAAAAACTACTGAACCGATTTTGATGAAACTTTTTTTGTTTGATAGCTTATCATCTGACTTAAAATCTGGTATATAATGTATGCGGACGAAGTCGCGGGTAAAAGCTCGTTTCTTATAAAATTCAAATTTACCAGTTTTGAGGCGAAACGGGATTGGGCGTTTTCCTTTGGCTAATAACAGTAATATATTGCATGGTGTATTTTGAAAGGAGCTGATTTTGCTGGACCTGTTCTTCATCCTATTCACATCTCCTTGTCCTGTACTCTAACAGTAAATAAAACAATCATCAATCAGTTATTACCTTTCCCAGCCGTACACACGCATCTGTGTGTTGAACGCGTATGTTGTTATTTTTAGTTGAAGCAGAAATATTCCGTGGTTGAAGTGGAAAATGTACTCAACCAACATCGAAGAGTAGCGCCAAACTAAATAAATTATACAGGGTGTAAATTAAAATAGGACAGCTACTTAAAGAGGTGCTTCAGACCATCAAACTGAACAACTTTCTCTATGGGACCAATATCGAAATCGCGAAAAAAAAATCTGCTGTCCCATACATTTCAGTCGAGTTATGTTTGCAGTTTTGTATGGGAGAGCGGAAATTTTTTTCGCGATTTCGATATTGGTCCCATAGAGAAAGTTGTTCAGTTTGATGGTCTGAAGCACCCCTTTAAGTAGCTGTCCCATTTTATTGTACACCCTGTATTCAAATAATTCACTCAATATTTTGTGACGTCAATGTATAATGTGTATAAACAGTTTCCAGCTTTGCCTTCAATTTGTTAACACCAACACCATAGTTCATCCATCATCCAGTAGAAGTAAGACCTACCAAGCCGCCTATAATTTTATTATTGTGAACTAGCGACCCGACTCAGCTTCGCCCGATCTTTAATATAAGTAAATAAATATATTATACATATAAACCTTCCGAAAGAAATTATCTACATGACAGTGAAGAATGTATCAATATCCGTTGTGTGGTTTCGGAGAATTATGAACACTCAACCTTGAGGGTCCGGGTTCGAATCCGCACGGACGACATGCCATGAGTTTTTCTAACATAAGTACGTATTTCCGATTGCTCTCAAACGGTAGAGGAAACCATCGTGAGGAAACCTACATACACTGAAGAAGAAATTCTGATGCGTATGTGAAGTCTACTAATCGGTATTAGGCACGCGTTTTTTTTTTTTTTTTTTATTAACTATGGGTTTGCTCTTGACCTCAATCCAGTCCTCAGGACGAAGATGGGGTCGTAGATGTAGCGAGCTTACCCAGAAGATGCCTATTCACTCGTACTTTAAAGGACGCGTGGCGGATTGACGCCCATTACACCTTCCTTGAGGGGGTAGGCCTGTGCTTTGCCTGTGCCCTGCAGTGGGATGGCTGATGACAGCGTTGCTAGATATTTTTTCGGGCAAAGCGGGATTCAGAAACCTTATGAGTGAAAAAGCGGGACATAAAAAAGCGTAAATAATCAGTAGTTTTTTACTATTTCTGCTTTTATCTGAGTTTCAAACAAAGTTTACAATGATGTTGATGATATATAGCCATAGAAACGTATTTTAATGATTATATTTCTCTGAAGATGGAACTTCTTTTAATGTTTCATTTTTCTCATTAAAATAGTTGAAGAACTGCACAGGATAGTTTTTTTTTTAAATTTATTTATTCTCTTTAAAGGGTACATGTGTGCCTTAAAAATTACCACGCCAAACTGTACAGCAGTTTGTCGGCGAAGCGCTCTTAACAACTTATGTTTTTTGTACCTTACTATTACTACACTAAACGGAGAGAAAAATATACCTAGTCGCTTTTGTCATAGCTTTGCAGTATGTTTGACAACCATAAATAGATGCGACTAAAGCGCCTATTATTCACGGTCCAGCCCCGCTGTACGTCCCGCCAAGGTCATGCACGATGCACGATGCAAAAGCGCTCTATTCACGGTCCATCCCCGCTGTACGTCAGCTCAATCGACGTACGTCAAGCCTACTCACGGTGCTTCGTGCATCGTGCATGACCTTGGCGGGACGTACAGCGGCGCTGGACCGTGAATAGAGCGCCTTAGACCCGAATAATAGCAACAATACAACAATGTTTAATATATTGTTGTGTAACATATGTTTCTGGATATTGTAATTATTTTATTAAATATATGTATTTCTTTTTCTCCGTTTACACTATCATTATAATACCAAGTAACATTTTGAGTTTTACACTACGAAAGAGCGATACACACCTTAGAACTAGGCTAGCCTTAGAAGAATAAGGCCTCTCAATCGATTCATCAATCAATTGATTGGTCAATCAACTGACAGCCCCAACTCATCCAAAAAGTGTCTCTTTAATTTAGATTTTAAGCAGTTTATAGAAAGCTCCAGATTGAATTATCCCGAGTAATCCCCGAAAAGCGGGAAGTCTGTCCCGCGCGGGACATTCAATTTTGGGCTAAAAATCGGGACGTCCCGCCAAAATCGGGACGTCTGGCAACGCTGGCTGATGATGAGAATAGACGCGGATGTCTACTTTGGTTTAAGGCTCCTCCTCCCATCTGCAAGGCTCTCTTTCTTACAAGCAAACTTGTGCAATTAGCCACCCTGCTTCAATTGCGCGGCTCCGGTCAGAATTTTTCGTTTTCTTTGAAAACCTGTATGATTTTTTATGAATTTTCAAAAAATAAGAAAACCACATCATTTTATATTGTATTTCGAAGAATATTGTAAATTTTCATATTCTTCTGATCAACAATGTAAGAGTAAAACGGTTACAACTGGAAAAAAAGAGGTGACTTTGGAGTCGTTTTTCTTCAGTTTTATTAATTAAAATAGATTTCGAGAAAAACCACATCACTTCTCATATCCTGTAGATTGTTCAGTTTTGTTTTCTGCTTAAAAAGTTCCATAGTTAATGTATAAAATGGTTACAAAGTTACTCAAAACCGGGCGGACGCCCCTTAAATCCTATTTAAAGATTTGTTTTACATAGAGATGTAAAAGAGTTTAAAACATAAATTATGAATTTGTAAACATAACGTACCCAGTGCAGTTCTCTGTAACAAGGCCAGTAAAATTCTGATTTCTGATTGGTAAGTTGCGGATCGAATGCAAGTTTCTGCTCATAATCGTAGGAAAACTACCGATAACTTTCACTGGCTATGAAGCCGGTTCCAATCGATCGCGTGACGTGGCCGTTTATCAGAATGCGTAGGTCTCAATTTAACAGCTACTATAATAAGTTACCCAGGGACTAGTGACTAGGGTTAGTGGCGTAAGTTAATTCGAGCGGTCATAAGTTAATCCGTCTGGGGTATTCGTAACGATATGAGGGGTTGAATTACATTACATATAGCCACGTATGATTTCCAGGGTGAATTTGAAGTCGTTAACTAAGCTAAGACCCTAGGTAGTAGGTACCTATCCATCAAATTGAACAACTTTCTCTATGGGACCAACCAACATCGAAATCACGAAAAAAAATCTGCTGTCCTACATTAGTGTCGAGTAGGTTTGCAGTTTTGTATGCAACAGTTGGACCCATAGTGAAAATTGTTCAACCACATTCTCTACAAATGCCATCAAACTGAACAACTTTTATTATGGGAGTAAAACTGTCACAACAAAAAAAAATCTGCTGTCTCATACTTTTGAGTTGCGTAGGCGCTGCAGTTTAGTAAGGAATTTTTTTGCGCTGATATATTTGCTCCCATATTAAAAGTTGTTCAGTTTGAAGGGTAGAGTATGTGATTAAAAGGTTAATTATACTCTTCCTTATACCCTGTATAAATTCTTAAGCTAAGGTTTTAATTGCATAATAAGTGATCTAGAAAGTATCTGTCCAGCCGAACCGAAGCCCTATCAGGTCTAGGTCAGCTGCTTCTACTTGGACGCTCCAATAAATCATAATAGTGGGGAATTGGATAAGTGCACGGCAGTCGCACGCTTCCTATAGCCTCGGGACTCGTGCACGCTTCGTCTTGATCCCGTCTTGCTCTGTTTGGACGTACTAGAACAAAAATATACCTTATTGATATGAGTAAAGAGTTATGTGTTCCTTTGGTGAAGTTTGAACATCTTTCTAGTTCAAATTAGAGATTAAAAATTTAGTATCGGACGGCATTTGAACCCGGAACCTGACAAGGCTGTGTTTCTATCTAACAGCTACCGTTTATAACGATTTTTTGAACCTTAATCATCCCAGGAAAAGGCCTCAAGGCATGCTCTTGGTATTTGTCATCAGAGATCGTCCCTTCACCTTCTCCTAGGTCAACCTAGACTCTGAGGACCGTTTTCTAGAGTCCAGGGCGCGATTATGTAACCGCATACCGATAGGTCTTAATATCTTCAACCTTTCACGTCCATTCTAGGTTCTATAAGAAGTCTAGAAGAGTGGGATTTCGTTGATTTCTGGATGTTCTCTAGTTATTCTTGGTTTTTATCATTTAAATGTTCATCCAGAGTCAATCGAGATACCACTGGTCCGAGGACTCTAGTTTTTTACATCCGCAAGTATTTTACTGCTTATGTTTTTGGTGTAAGATAAAGTGCTATATTTAATTGTTTGATTGATTGATTACCACGTGTCTTATTGGGAGAGTCACCAATCTTAGAATTGTGTAGAAATATGGAAGCGACCAGTTATTTCAACACAGGAAATCCTTAACCTAACGGATGTCCATTCTTTCAAATGTCTTCAATTGATCTACGTTGATGTACTATAAGACGTCGTGTAAGCGTGTTTCGTGTCTTCAAGGTTTTCATTTCGATGGGCTGGCGCATGACTTCTTTATTAGAAAACCTAATAGGATTGCTATGGATCATCATTCAACAGAATAAGTTGTTCATTGTACTTAAGATGGTGTTAGGTGTGACATAGTTAGCCTATTATGAAGAACTAACTTAACTTTGCATTAGACAAAAATGTTCACCCATACATCGGTCTACATCACCAAAATTGGCAAAACGGAACACTAATGGAATCACCTAGGTGTCTGTCCGTCTGTCCGTCTGTCCGTCCGTCCGTCCGTCTGTCACAGGCATTTTTCTCGGAAACCGTCAGACATAGGAAGTTGAAACATGGTTCAATGACATTTAGGAGCTATAAATTAACGATTTTCTGATTTCTTCCTTTACTAGTGCTGTATCAGAATATGTGACATAAAAGGCTGTATCTTTTGTCTAAAATTAAATCATCACCTTGAACCATTGCCTTGAACAGATTAACTACTACTGTCCCTATACCAGGTGATTCCCATTGAGGCGATAAATATTCTTATTATTATTCTTTGATTGTGATTATGAATTTGTGATAGACCATTCAGGACTTTTTGGACCCATGAGAGGATAGATCCTTTTGAGGATATAGAATCAGGATACATGTAGGTAGGTACATTCTCACATCGCTGGCGAATCTTTTATTTAAGTAGGTACCTGCTTAAGGGTGCTTTTCCACCAGAGATGTGCGAGGGAAATGTGTCGTGCGAGGATGTCTAGCTGTGCTGTGAAAATGTGTGGGGTTTTCCACCAAAGCTGTGCGAGGAAAATGTGTCGTACGAGGAGTTGTGAAATGTATCGGCCGGCGGGGGCGTCTATGGACTGGCTGGTACAGTATGTCGCAAACCTCGCAACACATTCCTCGCACACTTCTCTCGCTTGTTTTGTACGTACAAAAACCTCGCTCCGCTAAGTCGTTTCCACCAGAGCTGTGCTGAGCGAGGCAAGGTAAAGCGATTCTATTGGTTCTTGAAAAGCACATCCCTCGCTACGCATCCTCGCACATCTCTGGCGGAAACGCAGCCTTAGGCCTTAAGTTTACACTTATTCTTACTTATATCTTTATGGATTTTATTTGTTACGGGCAACGATACCTATGTAGGTACGGTGGTTCTGCATGCGGTTTTATTTGTATCAATATCATATTATGAATAAATAGTAATAGGTACGTTAAGGGTACGTTACATGCCAATACACACGTGTTAGGATAGGTATCTACACGTAGGTATATCTTGACTAAAGTTATTTTTAATTTATTCATTATTTGATGTAATTAATTTACAGTGTTTTTTAACTGGAAGACACTTATATTTTTGTTTTAAATTGCTTCGTCATTATTTCATCATCATCTTTTATCAATCAAACCTACTTCTACCTTCAAATAATCATGGGCGTTAGTCCACAAGAACGCAATGCGGATTGGTAGACTTCACATATATATCAGAATATCTGCTTCAGCGTATGCAGGTTTCTTCACGATGCAGTCGATGTTTTGTAAGTAGGTACATAAGTTTGAAAAACTAATTGGTGTCTGGTTCTCATGATTAGGTACTCATTCATGCAAATGTTTTTCAACATCAGACAGCGAGACGAGGAGCAGTAACAGTAAGGTAGCGAATTTTATTATTCATTATGCAAACCAGTAAGGCTTGGAACCGGAGTAAGCAGGCACTTTGTTGGCGATCGCGCTACATCTTTGGCTTCATGTGTACTTTACATCAGGTAATATGAAGCCAAGTGTAAGCCCTTTGCGAACAAAAATGCTAGACTCGAAATTTCAATTATTCAAGTTGATAATCCGTGGTTGATAATGATAAGTGAGTAACCTCTCAGGAGTCAGGATCCTAGCATGTTGCTAAAGAGTTCGACTCACTGTCCATTTAAAACACATCCTTAAAGCAATGCAGAAAATGCCATTCGGAGATTGACTTGATGAATTCAGATGAGTGAGCGTAAGTCAAGTCTAATTTTAGAACGTCTAAAAATATCCATAAAGGAATTCACACCTTCGTTCATTGGACAAACGACTGCAATTTGCGCGAACTATTCTCTTTGGGGTCACTTGGCTACTGGAGATTATGCTAGCATAATTTTATAGTCTCTTCGCTTTGCTCGTTACCTTCCTTCACATCAAGGATATCTTGTGGTGATCGTGATCATGCGTAACGTCGTAGGAGTAAAGGAATGAGTTAATGAAGACACCCTAGGAATAGGTCGATTAATATTAAATACAGTTCGCAGCGATAGTATACCCTACCGGGTGAAATTGATATCATTGGCATCCTTTTAAACTAAGAGGCTACCCATCGAACTGAACAACTTTTACTATGGGAGCAAACAATCGGAGCAAAAAAATAATCAGCTGTTGCATACATTTAAGTCGCGAACTCGCGCGTCGACATTGCGGTTTAGTATGGAACAGCAGATTTTTTATTTGCTCCGATCGGTTTGATCCCATAGTAAAAGTTGCTTAGTAATAATAATGTCGTAGCAGTAAAGGAACGAGTTTATGAAGACAGCCCAAGAATTGGTGGATAAATATTAAATACAGTTCGCAGCGATAGTATATACAGGGTCCTTCTTAATGTGCTGACACTTTTTTAAGGTGATGATCAGACCATCAAACTGAACAACTGTCAGAACCTGCTCGAGTAGAGCATAATTTATGGGACAGTATTTTTTTTTGCGTTTTCGATGTTGATGCTATAGAGAAAGTTGTTCAGTTTGATGGTCTGATCATCCCCTTAAAAAGTGTCAGCATATTAAGAAGGACCCTATGTTATGTTTGATAGAGTGCAATGTCTTCGAAGACAAGATCAGGAATATAGCGATGTGGAAAAATAAAAAAGAATTGGTAACAAGCCAAGATAGAGCGAAAATTGATAGAAATTCGACTTCGAGAAAGACTTACATTATATTAATTTGTTAAAGAAGTTTGGCGGAAGGCCATATAATGTGAGACCCCAGACATATAGGTCCCATACATGAATGAAACTTAGTAATACGTGTAGAGTGAAACAAAACTAACAAAAAGGAAATTGGTTGTAATCTGTAGAAGTTGGGGGAAAGGTATTTCTCCTTATGATACCTTTTTAATGTATCAAGTGTGTGAAACTCATAATCTTTCTTATTAGGTAGCCCACTCAATCTTCTACACATTCATTGTGTTTGTTTTAATGAAAATTCACGATAACCGTACAATATTATGATAATGGAATCAAACGAAATCACACGCACTATCAGTTCAATAAAGCCAAATACGTTCCGTAACGTCCAAAAACTACCTCAGTGATAATATTAGATGAAAATAGCTGTCATGGTTGCGTTTTGCTACTGCTTTTTGGATGATTTGTCAATTTTACTAGTAAATTCTACTTTTGAACCCGGATTTCTAGAGATGAGGAAGTTTTTTAAAAAAATGCCTTTATTTTTTCTGTTTATAATAATTATGACCGCCGTCCTGAAGGGCTTTTAGTTTTCGTAAAAATGGCTGGGTCCAAATTCGCCAAAGTTCTTTTGTTATGTCGCTTTATTTTGTTTATTTATTTCAAAATCAGTTTTCTCTGCACGCTCGGCAATTATCTGGGATCTAGAGTGAGCTGTATCAAGCCTGTAGCGTAGTACCCGGTGAGGGCTCCGACGATGGCACGAGCTTTGCTCCTGCTGTTATTCAGTACAATGTTTATGTGTGAGAATTAGTATGAACTGGGGGATTCGTGGTGTTATATTGCTGATGAATTTCCTGCAATGTTGCAGACCGGAGAGGCCAGAGCATTCTTGCCTGTGTCTTTTATCAGCCCATTCCTTAATGGCCATTCTAATGTTACATGTCAGGATTCCTAGACTTGGTTCTGACCATGACCTTCACGAACTTAGACGAGACATGAGAAAAAATCACATGTCCACGCAGACGAAGTCGCGGGCAACAGCTAGTCAGTTATAATTATTTAATGCATACATTATAGATTAATGACACATTGTATGAATGAATGAATGGCGCGTTATGATATGTATGATGTGTACTTTCTAGGTAGAATCTTTAATAATAGGTAGTTCACCTTTATAATGAGTACCTTTGAAATGTCAATAAATTCATATTTGTTATTGGTGGATGGGTCATGGCTTGTTATGCTATGACTTATGCCTAATTTTGTCATCAATCAATCAGTTTATTGATGAGGCATTAATGGATGGTCGGTCATTAAGAACATCCTTCTTAGTATGCTGACACTTTTTTAAGAAGATGATCAAACCATCAAACTGAACAACTTTCTCAATGGGACCAACATCGAAATCGCGGAAAAAAACAATCGCCAAAGAAGTAATTTTGAAATAGTGTTTATTTATTTTACTAAATATTGCTTTAGTTTTTTTTTTCACTTCAAGTATTGTAGGTTAGGAATGCCAGCTGAGTAAAGAAGACCACGTGTTAGACACAGTTGGTTGTCGTTAAATAAAAATTAAATATTAAACTGGAACAGGGTCGGACTGGCCATAGTAGATGGCATTTGCCACCCGGGCCCTCCACAGGGCTACAAATACTATCTACAGTGCATAACATACAAGAAATAGCTTAAACGTTCATATGGTCTCAGACTCTGATTTAGTAACATGGAACTAAAAATTATTAGATATAAGAAAATACAAACTCCAAATCTGCAAAACGCTTCGTCAAAAATGGCTACGTGTCCGTATCTGCAACATGCTTCGTCAAAAGTAATAAAAAAAAAAATGTTATAACTAGGATACCAATCAGCAACATTCTTCGTCAAAACTTAAACCTATAACACTCTAAATCTGCTACACGCTTCGTCAATATAAAGACTATCGCACACTCAAAGGCCCAGCCACACGCAACCCCGGCTCTATGGTCCCCATGACACTAGCGGCATTTCCCCTTTGGACCATCCAAAGATAACTAAAATTATTTTGTTGGTAGACCATCAAACATCATCCACCCTGATCCTAGACTAAGAGCGGGATCTTTATAGTCATAATGCCACCCGGGCCCTTTGCCTTTAGCCCAGTCCGACGCTGAACTTGTATAAAATATCAAACGATTAACATAACTCCGACAGAAGGCCGAATTCGAAGAACTGCTATCACGAGGTACTAGAGTCGTGACTTCGGCTAAAATATTCGACACTATTGTTTTTTTTTCCACTAAATATAATCGTAACATCGTGCCCATTCGTTTAGAACTCGAATCTGAATTTATATTATACAAAGTAGTGAATTGAGATGAATGACCTTCAAAACACTTGTTTTACTTTTTTTATGATTACATAGTATTACGTGATTATACACATTTATTTTTGGTTTATCGTAAACGTAATGCGTGATTCTTCATGTAAGCACGTTTATTGAATGCAGATGGGTTTAACAATACCGTTAAATCTACAGTTACCTCAGTCCAATAGCCTTATTATCGTGTTTTCGAATCCATTGCACTTCGACTTTATTGTACCTATTACCATCATTATATCAACACTAATCATGTTTATTTTATTTCAATCTGTATTAAAATACAAATGAGGTAAAATTAATTAAAATAAAGGGAAGGAAGTAAAAATTATAAATAAAATATATTCTCAAATGCACCACATAGATACAAGGCTGACAGTATTCCCTCTTTATTATTAAATTGCCAGACGAATTCGGTTTTGGTCCCTTTCCCTTGGGTCACCGGTGGTGGTCTCGATAATTTTCAAATACAAATTAGCTAAATAAAAAATCTAAGTTCTCTTCTTCTTATCGTGTGGGCAGAGCCCTGGTGTCAGGTTTTTCAGACCGCCTTACGGCCTCTGACGTGGTTTTTATGTAACGACTACTACCACCAGAGATAGTAGCCGGGACCAACGGCTTAACGTGCCATCCGAAGGACGGAATCATTTTTCTTTTCGGACAATCAGCACTGGTAGCATGCACACCCGCGATAGCAGTGATACGGCTTTATCACGTCTTTTATCTCGTTCGTTCGCGCGCTAAAGAACGAGATAAAAGATGTGATAAAGCCGTATCACGGCTATCGCGGGTTAGCATGCTACCAGTGCAGGTGATTCAGCCTGCAATGTCCTAACCAACTGGGGAAAAACGCAAAAAGTGACATATCACTAGGTGTCCCCCGTGGGAATCGAACCCACGACCTCCGTATCGAGAACCAATGCTCTTAACCATTAGACCACGGAGCCAATCTAAGTTAGGTACCATAAAATACCTTTAGAATCAAGAATCAAGACTACAATGATGGAGCTCACATACACCGTGTTCCTGAGGTTATGCATTAAATTTGCCCTGTTATTGAGACCATTAATTTGATCATATTTCACTATGGGACAGAAATTGAAATCGCGAAAAAAAAACATGTTTTTAGCGGGTATGAATTCGCCGGAAACAGCTAGTTAAGAGGATAGACCAGTACGGTTTACTCCATACAAAAGTATTCCCCTGTTTTGTCTCTGGATAAATAAAACTAGAGCAAATATTTTTTTACCATACAATCTATGTCACCTCTGCAATCTATGTCAGCTATGCCACCTGCAATGTCTCTATGTTTTGCTTTTTTGGATTAATCAATTCATTCAATCAATTTTACCGTCCATTTTCAGACATCCAGTAAACAAATTTGACGAATATAAACAAAAAAAGCAAAACAAACAGACAAAGCCAGTCTTTCTCATATTATTTTTGAAAGAATTATTAAAATCGGTTTAGTTTTGGAGGAGGAAACCGGGGAATACGAAATGCTGATTTCGTCGATTTTTTGTATATAAAATCGGTCCGAAAATTTGCTTTTCAGCCCGCCTATCCTCTTAAAGATAAACAATCAGTCAAAATGACACTTAGCTTAGTGAGATGTGCAACTAGTAGGTTAGGTACTAAAATAGTTATTAACCACGATCTTTGTAATCGTTAGCCGGTCGATATCAAGATATCGTTGTCTCTACAACGTGTTACTATCGCTCACGTGTTTATACAGGGTGGTAGTGTAAACAGTTGCAATACTTTTAAGGGTGTTTGCACTTTGTACCCATGATACACGACAAACAACTTTCCCAAAAGACAATGAGGGAAACTCGCCAAAAAATAATTTCTACTTTTATACAAACGTTCGGTTAGCTGATTGCATTTAGGTAGTATGGGAAGGGAAGTAAACAATTTTTTTGCTAATTTTTTATTGGTTTTTTGGTAAAGTTGTTCAGTATCATAGGTACAATCTCAGCACAGTTATATGAAAAGAGTCCATTACTAAATATAAATACATATTCTCACGCCTGTCTCCCTCTGGTGTAGGCAGTGACAACAGAACCCCATCCTGACAAACTCTAGCTTCCTCCACATTTAGGCCTTTCATGCATACTCGTCGGTTTCGGGTAGATCTGACCTGGCCCTTTTTAAGGACGTCGCCAATTTGGTCCGTATATTATGTACTATCGGGGACTTTTCCGCCTGACCACTTTAGAAAAAAATCTGATAAATTCGCCCAAAATTTATTGTTTGGAAACTATTATTAATTGGTCTATTCATCAATAGGGCGGGGTAAGACATCGCTTTTATTTTTTAGTATGCAAGCAAAAATGAGCCTAGTGGTGGTCAGGCGGAAAAGTCCGCGATAGTACGTCTAGGCAGTCCCCTTCCAACATTTCCACTTACGCTTGCCTTCCTAAATATTTGCGTGTTATATCACAGATGGAGGAGGACAGGCTCGATGGTGACGCGACGGAAGACTCTGAAGACGGCATGGACAGCGATGACCCTCTCACGGCATCAGACACCAAATATGGGAAGAGCTTCAGGTTTGATTTCATATTTGTTATATCAATCAACCTAGGCTGGGTGCCTGTTCACTACGGAATTGATGGAAACGAGGCTGCTGACTAACAGGGACGAAGAGGGTGTGATGGTAATCGTATGTACCTAAATGGATAACATAGGTAAATAAATTATATACTTGTACAATTTAGAAAGTTACACACATCTGGCAGTAATAAACTCGACGGGCGAGTTGAAATAAAATTTAAACCTAAAGAAACAATGATTATATTGTTCTAGGAAAATAAAAACTAAAATTTAGAAACCGAACAAAGGGAGAATGCAAGCTAATACAATAGTTTTTAAAAATCAAAGACATCCCTTAACTTAAAATAATTTAACAGGAAATGTAATAAATAACTCAAAACAAAGGGGAACCTCAGTTCGTAAATGGTCATAAAATACCCTGCCAATGGGCTAAAACGTGGGAACACAGATGGTTGAGGGAAAAAACCAATACGTTATTATTTCGCTATAAGTTTTATGCAAACTTATACTTGAAGATCGAGGGGTCTAATAACTAATTAGACCTAGATAATCTTACAGAGTTTTCTCAAACATTCCAGATCGAATAGTTCTACAATTGCAGGCAATCTGCACTGCATCTTCAAATCTAGGAATTCTGGAGACACGCGGGGGGGCGTGTTGCACCGTAACATCGAGGCGACCAATGGGATGACTTGAGACGTAGCATTGCTTCGAGACATACAAACCGACCAATAATAGATGACCACCCTAACAAAGGATTTAAACTCATGCGCAGATATTGGAGCGTTATTGTACTAGGAAATAAGATATAGTTTTGTATAAAGATTTTTAAGGGTGGATGTTTTGTGTAAGGAAAGAGGGGGATTTTTGGAAAGGAGACAGACTTGTTTTGACTCTGAGAGAGTACAGTTGAGTTTTATATTGAAGAGGGTGATTTTTGTAAACCCCTCTAAGAAGTTTCAAAGTATTTTGAGTAGAGTAATTTTATAGATCGGAAGTGGCCACTTTCTTGAATAAACATAGATTCAGTGTAGAGGAAACCTATATATAATACAGCTAAGTGTATCTCTTGAGGGCGTGGTTTATTAAGAGGAATTAAATGTTGAGATTAAATATAAATACATACATTATACAATGATATTTAAAGTCAGTTGTGTCAATTCACACAAAGTTACTAATTCCGTTCTTATCTCATAATAAACCCGTTTCCTGACATTGTATTGCATAACTTGTGTACCTATGTGGTTAATCCTGAAATAAAATACATTATTGTTTAATATCTCACAAGCCTAAATTAAATTTAAAGTATCGTGGATTAATGAAAGTAATCAATTAAATTCGCCTAAAAGTCGATAACATTTCAGGTTTAACAAATTAATTATAATATTTAATGTGTTATTATCATAATATGGCCAAAAGGTTTTTTTTCTCTCTTTGAATGGTTTTTTACCTTTAATCTTAGTTTTGGGCCTTAGGAACCGTTCAAAGGTCATATAAATTCGTTCATCGAATTTATAAGATTAAATAATCAAACAGTTTCGAGTAAATTCAAAAATATTAAATAAATGAACATTATTAACTTTTATTGTGGTATTTTCCTTATCTGCACCCCAGAAACCTATGTCTCAATTATTCATATCATTATAAATAACTGATATTCACAGAAGCTATATTACAGTAAATAACCATTAGATTCATTAGATAATTCAAAGAGCTCTCCTTTTACCTATAAACACACAATCATATTACAAGAACTCAAGAGTAGATTAACTTATTTGCATATATAATTTTACCTATTAATTCCTAGATAACTCAGTCTGAACCTAGATACAGCAAACTATTTACTTTTGATTATAATAGCAAAGATTTATGTGACAAAGGTCACGATTGCTAGTCCAAAACATTGTTGAACGCAGGCACCTTCATAAGAGGTTGGAGTCGCGATCACTTCTTTAATAGTACTCATAATAATAAAGCGCTCAGCTGATCTCTATATTCAAACACACAAAAGATACCTATAAAAGAAATATAGGGTGCACCCTTTCATCAAAAGAATATATATCATACATAGAGACAGCTCGATTGCCAGGTCTAACCTAGGCAACTAAATTAAGTAGAGAGGTGATCAAGGTGGGCAGGGCAGAAAGCACTACACCAGCCAAGTTGTTAGCCGCAAGCGTTCTTGAAAGGGGCAAGTAACCCAATAGGTTCACTTGACAATAACCACCTATGAAGGCCAAGTATATCACGACTTAGAACACACCAGCTGGTTCCTTGATTTGCGATCCAAAAGGGAGTGATATGCTTCGGAAGTCATACTCGATAACTTTTGGACTTAGCTATTCTAATTAATACATTTATTTACCTGTTGTACAGACAGATGAAGTTTGCTTAGTCTAGATTGAGACCTAGATTTTACTCTCTATAGAAAAGTCAGTTTACATTCATTGGCAAGACACATATTTCTCAGAAATTACATTCACAAGTGAATAGGTAATATTAAGGCTCAATCCATTTCATTTACAGTCAATTAATCAAGACAATTTTATTATTCTCAATTATCATTGAAATTAGACGATCACGATAAAGCCACATGGCCAAAGGCAAACCACTACATACGCAGTGGCATGTACATACGTGTACATATACATCCATATATTATATAACATATAAGGGCCGGGAGCAGCGGGTCATCACAAGGGGCGGAGGAGGGTGGGATAACCCCCGAGCCTTACTGCTGACGTGTGCTAAAGGAATAGGCTGTGATCCAAAGCTTTGGTCGGATCCACCGGGACTGAAGCATGCAAAATAACTTGTAACCGTCTTCTTGAACAAGTCTTGAACTTCTCACTTAGAACCTTTGATGCCATCAATTTGAACCGCAGTGACTAAAGGCTCTTTTGGTAAAAACCTTACCAGGTCACTGCAAGCTAAACAAGCATCTACACAGAATGGGGCTTGTAGATTCAACCACTTGCAGATTCTGCTGTGAATTTTATCTCTGCGAATGCCCATAAGTGCCCATTCACAGCAGGAGTCGCCTATGAGTAGTAACACCTACTGACATTAATTTGGAAGAGCGAATCTCTCTTCCAAAGGCATAACACGGTTCATGAAATCCTTTAGCCTAGGAAATGATAAGGATTACAGCGACAGATACAATAGATCCATCCAGGTCACGGTAGCTATTGGTCAGTGATCAAGCCCTAGCTATAAAAGTGAGCCTTGCTAGAAAAGCACGCTTCAAAATATGGCTGATAGTTGTAGTAAGGTTTGTGACCAACCCGAAAGGGTTTACAGTCTTGAGTTGTATGTTTGCTTTATTTCTTAACACATCGTTTACTAAGAGAAATTGATTATTTATCTCACGAACTTTTAATATGTTTTTACAGGCATTTCACTCGAGAAGCGCTACCGAGGTTGGACAACTACAGAAATGTGTTGTCTCTTCACGCAGCCCCCCGACCGACTCTTGATGAGCTTCATAATGCTACGCTTTCTAGGAAGGTGAGCTCTTATCTAATACCCTCTTTTTCACAGTCGGGTAACACGGGTAGCAAGTTGACACAAACATGTCAAACATTAATTGGATGGAAATTCGAAAAAAGAAATGTTTTGGGTTTGGTAACTATCAAACAGCAAAAACCGAAATTGTTGTAGGTAAGTTTTCTCCTAACTCGGAAAATCTTAAAAAAATGTTTTGGATTTGGAGATGCCACTGCCCAGTCACCCTACAAAACTCATCGCCGAGAAATATAATAGAGAAATAATATAATAGAACGCCACAAGTTTCACTGACATAATTATTAGTTTCGAATATGACAATTCTAACGAAACTAACTTTTCGATCTCTTGTAGGCGTAGAGTAGAGCTGCCAACGCTAATGATAATTCATAAAGGAATGCTTAATTGATAGTATGAATGAATTCCTAGATTAGATTCAGTGCCTATAACCGGCAACCACACGGTTCTGGCTTCAGGGGATAGTACCTATAGATTGACACCTATACTATGTAGGTGTGTAGCATCAATGAAGCCGTGAAAAATTTAATAATGGCATAGTGCTCGCCCACTTAGCGGTGTACTTGATCTATGACGCACCAAGTTAATCTCTCAGGTAGCTCCAATTGTCCCTAATTGACGTAGCTCATTAATTAATTGCCTCATTTGATACTTAGCCTTGTTTTGATACCTGCTACCCGTCATCTTCTAGGTAGAATTACACTCTCGCGCGAGGCAGGTCGAGGCCGCTCCAATGGTCTAGCGGTTAAGAGCATTGGGCTCTCGACCGAAGGTCGTGGGTTCGATTCCCACGGGAGACACCCAGTGATATGTCACTTTGTGCGTTTTTCCCCAATTAGTTAGGACATTGTCGGCTGAATCACCCGATTGTCTGAAAAGAAAAATGATTCCGTGCTTCGGATGGCACGTTAAGCCTTTGGTCTCGGCTTCTATCTCTGGTGGTAGAAGTCGTTACATAAAAACCACGTCAGAGGTTTTAAGGCCGTCTGAAAGAACTCTGACACACAATTGATAAAATTTTATTGATTGAAAATGACATTAATATAGGTAATAATGAAGTAATAATAAATAAATCATAAATATTCATTATTTTCACACACAAACTATACAAAACACGAAAAAAGTTGAACGAAACATTTCAATTTACAACCGTGAACCTGACAAAAATTGAACAATACAAAAAAACATCCATGACCAATTGACCAAACCGGAATTTGATGGGAAATCCGCTGGTTTGAATGGTCGGTTTGAAATCTGCGTGCGACGCAGATAGGTGTGCGTTCACCTTTAAATCAGTTTCTATTTGACATTTTGACATTTTAAATTCATGCGCATGTGGTATCGCAAATATCGCAATTATGCTAGCCGGTGGACTATCAATTTAATAGCATGTAAGCATGAATATGCTCACGCCGACAGGGTAGTCAGAGATATTCTGAAACCACAGAACATCCAGTAGGTATCACTTTGAAATTAAATGTGATATCACTTAAATTTTAGTAAAGGCGGCTGGACATTTTTCTGAGAGCAACTTTTCCAATAACTTTGCTTCCACCAAACCGTATTGGACCCGGGTGGTGGTGTATGGCTATACAGGGTGAAATTGATATCATTAGCATCCTTTTAAACTAAGAGTCTACCCATCAAACTGAACAACTTTTACTATGGGAGCAAACCAATCGGAGCAACTAAAAAATCTGCTGTTGCATACATTTGAGTCGAGTAGGCATTGCAGTTTAGTATGGAATAGCAGATTTTTTGTTGCTCCGATCGGTTTGCTCCCATAGTAAAAGTTGTTCAGTTTAATGGGTAGACTCTTAGTTTAAAAGGATGCGAATGATATCAATTTCACCCTGTATATAGCCCAGGGTGGAGCCCTTAATCATGAGAGGAGTCATTTGCCCTATGGCTATGTGCACGACACTAGCGCCACACTAGCGCGGCGTACTGACAGAACTTTTTCGGACAGCCGTGAATTATTTACACTATTACAGGGTGTACAATAAAATGGGACAGCTACTCAAAGGGGTGCTTCAGACCATCAAACTGAACAACTTTCTCTATGGGACCAATATCGAAATCGCGAAAAAAAAATCCGCTCTCCCATACAAAACTGCAAACATAACTCGACTGAAATGTATGGGACAGCAGATTTTTTTTCGCGATTTCGATATTGGTCCTATAGAGAAACTTGTTCAGTTTGATGGTCTGAAGCACCCCTTTTAGTAGCTGTCCCATTTTATTTTACACCCTGTATAGTACTGTAAAAGTCTGTGTTTGTTCAAGGATTCTGCCAAAACTACTGGACCGATTTTGATAAAACTTTTTATATTTATAAGCTTATTATTAGTCTTAAAAGCTAGCTTATATTTTATTCCGGTACGATGACGGGAGCGGATGCGGACGAAGCCACGGACAAATCTAATTTATATTGGAATTCCCATACAAACTTTTACCACAGTTTTAACACCTTTGGGGGGTTAAAATGCGACAAGCCTTTTTTAAGTGAGCCAGTGATCTAGATGCCAATAGAAGCTTCCATGCCAAATTTTAAGTTTGTAGTCTTGACAGTTTTTGGAGATGTCGTGTTAAGTTAGTGTGCGGATTTGCATAGATTCAAGCATATTTTCACAGCTTGTCCGGCAAAATACAAATTTCTGCCACCCCGGGTGCTGCGCTCGTCTTGACAGTTCCCAACACCCACTTCGCACATCGCCAATAACTTACTACTTACTTTAGAAGTGTATAACAGTCGACATACACTGGTTAGTCCACCCACTGTTTTCTTCATAGATGCCGTGAACAATTCCCTTGGCATTACTCACCCAGTTAATCTAAAAGTTCAAGGGATTATGACCTTTATTCCTTGTTCGTAGGTGTCTCTCATTAGTTAGATAACGGTTTCATTTGGCACCGTGATCTCTTGACCTTTTAATTGATGCATCTATTACGCTTCTTATGAATGAATGGAAGATTTAGATTGTGCAATTATATTTGTAGGGTTACGTACTCCGTACCCTTCCATTGAAACTGCTTCAAGATAAACTAGGTACTATGGAACTCCCAAAACTATCTTTTAATAATGACAATACGGTCGAAGCCGTGGTGGTCCAGTGGCGAAGTAACCTTGCCTGCCGTGGAGGAGGCGAAGGTTCGATCCCCGTCGGCCGACTCGTACCAATGAGTTTTTTTTGGAATTTATGTACGATTTGTAACCACTGGCTTTTCGGTGTAGGAAAACATCGTGAGGAAACCTGCATGCTTCAATATCGAGTCATGTATTGTACCTACTGTCCATTACAAGTGGCGACGGGCTCACTACCCTTCACACTCTGTTCAAACTGGTCAGAGTTTCGGTACTTATATAGTGAAACGTGGAAATTTTTGGAGGTTTCAGAATATCTCTGACTACCCCCTCGGGGAATATAGTCGTGAGCATATGCTATGCTGTGCTATGCAATACGGTCGAGAAAGTTCCCAACTATACCTTACGTGTATTGATGGCTCGAATAAATGCATTTTAGATAGCACCCATAGAGGTCAATGATAGCACCTGATGTTTTATTTATTTGGCAACTTATTCATTGAAGCGTTTATCGGCATGTGCTGAATACTGTTCTGCATGCCTGATTGCCTTGTCCTCGATTATTTACCAACATTACATTAAACAATGTTTATAAAATTAACAAACTGTGTTTTCTGCATCACAATTACTGGATTTCCTAAACGTTTCTTTTTCTTGTAAAAGGATTTATTGTATTTTCTATTTATGGAAGTCCTACACAAATCAAAAGGACCTTAGATTGTCTTAAACCTTGATCTATGCACTTCTGATTCTAATATTGATGCAAACAAACGTCCCACTACAGGGTACCTACAGGCTACAGGCCTCTCAAATAATCATCAAGGGAGCGGACATAATCTACCAGTCTATTAATATAGGCAAGTAAGTTGTCAACCGGCTGTCCGAGTATTGTCAAAACACCAATCCTGGTGCTATGATTGAAATACTTTGGGTACTCTGATTTAGGTGATCTTATAACAACATTGACACGATTTTTGTGTATGTATGGCGTTGACTGAGCGATATATCCGCGAGATCGCCGCGATATTGCTGTGACATCGCCTTTCCTTGCATCTCAGCAATGTTACGGCGAGAATGCAGCGGAATCGCGTCGATGTCACGGTGGAATCGTAGCGATATCATTCTGTTAAAGCCTATGCTCAAAAATCAAATGTGTGATATGGCTCTAATACTTCACTTCACTTAAAACCAATGGTTTATCTCGTATCAACACACAAGTCTGCTTCCAGCCAGGCCAGACCTTGGAGAAGGATGCGGTGGCTGTGACCATGCAGTCCACAAACGTCAAGTTCGGGTGGATCAAGGGCGTGCTGATGCGCTGCCTCCTCAACATATGGGGGGTGATGCTGTTCCTCAGACTGTCGTGGGTCGTCGGACAGGCTGGCGTGGGTTAGTATCCGTAGCATATTTCAGATCCATCCCTTTATGTCTAACCTAAGATTAACTAAGACCTTGTCTGTAGAATGTTGGTCTCTTGCTCATGCAAATTTTACGGAATATAAATAAATATCTTGGACAATGTCACACAAATTATCTAGTCACATTTAAAGTGCCAGAATCTAGCCTGGACTTGTATTATGATGACTAAACAACGATATAAAATACATATATAGATATAAACATCCATGACTCGGGTAAAAATATTCATATTCATCATACAAATATTTGTACCTTACGGGATTCGAACCCGCGACCCTCGGCACAGCAGGCAGGTTCAGTACCGACTGTGCTACCGGGCCGTCGAATTTTATACCTAAAGACATATTGATTTCAAGTTAATAAAGACCAATATCACTACATAGTATAAAACAAAGTCGCTTCCCGCTGTCTGTCTGTCCCTATGTATGCTTAGATCTTTAAAACTACGCAACGGATTTCGATGCGGTTTTTTTTAATAGATAGAGTGATTCAAGAGGAAGTTTTATAACAGCATTGCACCCGTGCGAAGCCGGGGCGGGTCGCTAGTGTCTAATAAAATAGTATGCTATTGAAAAAGATCTTGATTAGGTAAAGATGTGATCGTTTTTATGAGGGTCTGGAAATTAAGCTGAACTATCCCTAAAAGTGTGTGTTGCCAGTGATGACATATGGAACAGAGACGTGGTCGTTCACTCAAGAAAAGGCTGAAAGTCACCCAAAGGGCAATCGAGTGGGCTATGCTCGGAGTTTCCCTGCGAGATCGAATCAGAAATGAAGAGATCCGCAGAAGAACCAGAGTAGCTGACATAGCCCAAAGAATTGCTAAACTTAAGTGGCAGTGAGCGGGGCACATTGCTCGCAGAACCGATGGCCGATGGGGCTGAAAAGTTCTCGAGTGGCGACCGCGTACCGGAAAACGCAGCGTGGGTAGGCCCCTCACACGGTGGACCGACGACCTGGTGAAGGCGGCGGGAACCCGTTGGATGAGGGCAGCGCAGGACCGGTCGTTGTGGCGATCCTTGGGGGAGGCCTATGTTCAGCAGTGGACGTTAATCGACTGAGATGATGATCCGTAAAAGTCAGCCCACACCTAGCAGCAAAATGCCTGAGCTGGCATAATTATGTTCGAGCACTCTACTTTCAACTCTATTTAGTTGTGATTTAGTTCATTATCAATTTATCAATAAAAACTGCTCGTGTAGGTATTTTGCTTCTAGGTGTCAGCTGAATAAATACTGTATAGTGCAATTCCATTAAAATTCATATTAACTACTAATTTAAAATACATCTTATGGCGTGTAATCAAATACTATATTTGTTTGGCAGCGCAGTCAATCCTGCTCATAATGACGACTTCAGTTGTGACCACCATCACCGCTCTATCCATGTCTGCTATCAGTACGAACGGTGTTATCAAAGGAGGTAAGGAACAGAAATAATAAATAAACTACTTATATAAATATGTATTGTGTTGCGGCAAAATTTAAGTGGGACTGGACTGGACTGGATATGTTTGTCGAATGCACACCGAACGGTGAGCAACAATTTTCACGCAACATGGTCATGACATGACCAGAGACCGGATAATCGGATGCATATTTACCTAAAGTGCTTCTCCAAAAACACTGCTTAAATAATCTGCAACAGATGTAAAGGCCTATGATGATGATGATGATGATTTACCTAAAGTTAATTTATGGTTATGAAATTATGGAAGCGGCTTCTTAAAATAGATTTTTTTGAATAAATCCCCAAATGCCAGGAAATTCGGGAATTTAGGTATTCGAATCGAATGCATAGTATGAAAGCGACTTCTTAAAATAAAAAGAAGCAGTAAAATAATTTCCGGCGTGCGAGACCCCCGGAAAAGGTGGCGGGAAGAGCTGTATCCCTACTGCAATAAGTATCGGTATACATCACACACTTAATACGAGAGATGTGGAAGTGTTTGGGGGTGACCTTTGCCCAACCGTGGGGCAAAACTGCAGGGTTCATTTTGAACGTGGAACTAGCTTGTCAGGTTATACAGTAATAATGGTAATACCACGTTTATAAGTCTTACAGATGTATGTAAAGCCTGACCTGAAAATAAAAAACCTCGCGATGTGGCGGAAAATCATTGGAACGAATTTTTGTACTGGAAACATTGTCATTAAAGGTTATAGTCGATTGTAGCGCCCCCAAAGCAGATTTTTTATTTTTCTGGTCTGGGCTTTACTATTTTCGACGTTCGTTCGCAATAATCAATTTTACACTTTAAACCAGTATGCATAAGGTTGATTATTAGTTTCAACCATTAATTAATTGAATATAATTTTCATAATCTAAACTATTATAAAACTGTAACAGAAGTGTGTCTGTACATTAAAGATATTTAAAAAAAAAAATTTCGACATGGTTTTTACCTGTCCCTGATTCCAAATCACAAATTTTTAGATTTTTTGTCTTTCTGTTTGTTTGTTCGAGCATCACGCAAAAACTACTGAACCGATTTTGATGAAACTTTTTTGTTTGATAGCTTATCATCTGATTTAAAATCTGGTATATAATTTATGCGGACGAAGTCGCGGGTAAAAGCTCGTATTTTTTCATAATAATGTTGACTATCCACAGGTGGTACATACTACATGATATCGCGGTCGCTCGGCCCTGAGTTCGGCGGGTCCATCGGTCTGATATTCTCGATGGCGAACGCGGTAGCGTGTGCCATGTACGTGGTCGGCTTCGGGGAGTCCCTGATCACGCTCATTCCCGAGTCCGCTTACATGGTCAGCAAGAGTTGGGTAAGTAAAGCTTGCTAGGTATAATTCAATCTTTCTTCTTCTTATCGTGTGGGCAGAGCCCTGGTGTCAGAGTTTTTCAGACCGCCTTACGGCCTCTGACGGTTTTTATGTAACGACTACTACCCTTAGACTACTTATATAAGGACCGGCCTTGCGGTAGCATTTCCCCTCTGCCACGGTATAAGATCAATGATCATGTACATTCAACATTCAATTTTATAACTTATCACTAAACTAGACAGCCTATTATTGCGAAACAATAATTTCGAACTTAGAACGTTTGGGGTTTACACGAGACTACTTTTCATGATTTTGAACATTCAAAATTAGAATCTAAAGTCATAGGGAATAAAATCCAAAGTTGCGGATAACATGTTACCTCGCCCCCCGCAAAAAGTGGCAGAAAGTTTGTTAGTAGAATGACACGTGGTTACGCGTCCCGATTTAAGTAGTCTAAGCTACTACCTCCAGAGATAGTAGCCGGGGTCAACGGCTTAACGTGCCATCCGAAGCACGGAATCATCTTTCTTTTCAGACAATCAGGTCATTCAGCCTACAATGTCCTAACCAACTGGGGAAAAACGCACAAAGTGACATATCACTAGGTGTCCGCCGTGGGAATCGAAACCACGACCTCCGTGTCGAGAGCCCGATGCTCTTAACCATTAGACTACGGAGGCAGTTGCATTCAATATTCTAAAATAAAGGATGTAAAATCAAATGCGTTACATTTACATATCAAAGGGGGTTCTTCAGACCATCAAACTGAACAACTTTTACTATGGAGCCAATATCGAAATAGCGAAAAACAAAACTGTTGCATAGAAAACGACACGATTTTTTCGCGATTTTAATGTTGGCTCCATCGTGAGGAAACCTGCATGCTTCAATTTCGAGGCATGTAACGTACCTACTGTCCAGTACAAGTGGCGACGGGCTCACTCCCCGTCACACTGGACATAGTTTCGGCACTACTAGTGAAACGTGGATGTTCTGAAGTTTCAGAATATCTCTGACATGTAACTGACATGACATGTCTCTGTACATGTACCCCCTCGGGGAATATAGTCGTGAGCATATGCTTATGCTTATGCTCCATAGTGAAAGTTGTGTAGTTGGATGTTCTGAAGCACCCTGTTTAATATGAAACGTATTTAATTTTACACTCTGTATAATACTGACCACTGAAGCAGGAAGGAAATTATGGCGGATAATATGTTGATGGCATAGATTGCCTATGGTTTTCCCATGTGTAAATTATCTATGGGTTTACCTGATTGCAGTATCGTAATGGTAATAACGTAATAAGGCAAAATTACATTTTGACCAGTAGAAAACTTAGTTTGAAAGTAGATGTTTTGTGGCCCGCTTTGGGAGAGGCCATAAAGACCTTCAGTAGTCGAAAAATATTTCGATTATGATATCATCATCATCATCATTCTCTTGCCCATTTCCCATTATTTGGGGTCGGCGCAATATGTCATCCTCTTCCGTTCATCTCTCTTAGCCGTCGTCTCAACACTCACCCCTTTTTTACACATATCATCCTTATCTTTTCTTCGGCCTGTTATACTACAACCACATTTAAAAAATCAAATTCTTATTAAACTTATTCAAACAAAAAATAAATTTCACTTACGTACGAATATCATCAAAACCGAAAGAGGAAAACCATTGCAGACCTGCGTTATTTATTATTCTCTTAATTATGTATGATTTGATTTACATTTTCTTCTTGTTTGGAAACTGGCGGCCGAAAGAGAAATTGAATGGGGTAATTCCGTGTCATAAGAATGAATGAATGAATGAATGAAATATGTTTTTATTTACACCAAACATAGATACAGCATAAGAATAAAAAACGATAATGGTACAAATAAGGCGGTCTTATCGCTAAAAAGCGATTTCTTCCAGACAGCCGTCATAAGATTATTTTCATAAAGATTTTTGTCAGATGTCTGAAGTGTTTAATAAAAATAAACTTACTTTTTATCGTTAAACGTAAATATTTCATTTCCTTACTTATAAGTTACCGTTATCGACATAATCAATTTCAATCACTATGACAACATAAAGTACCATAAAATACTTGAAGAGAATGACGTAACTTAATACGAAACTTCATGAGCGTTAGGTGTCATTATGACTGCGAACCTGTTAAATCTAATCTAGAATTAAATATTGTAACGTTAAAATGTTTAATTCTAGATTAAATAATAACCGCGTAACTCTCAAAAACTGTTAAATCTAGCCTGCCCCTAAAGGCTCATTTTCATTGGTTGATAACTCGGTCGATATACAGCATGCGGGGACTCCCCGCAGGCGGCGGGCTAACGACCAATGAAAATCAACAAGTCGATACAGTGGTGGTTTCGCCACCTACGGGTATTCCCCGTATGCTGTATATCGACCAATTAAATTAGTAGGTCTTTTTAAAGAGTGCGGGTACTCGCCGGATTCCAATCACAGTAACTACCAACCATGTTCTTTTGCACCCTGCGGTCGTTCCCTATAGATAGACCAGTGAAAACGGTTCCCCGCATGCGTGCCTTATGGCATGCGTTATGGAAATCTCTCGCATCCCGAATGCGGGCTATATCGACCAGTGAAAATAGTTCCCCTAATGCGGGGTCTATGGCATGCGTTACAGAAATCTCTCGCTCCCCGAATGCGAGCCAGAACGACCAATGAAAATGAGCCTTTAAGCCCTTTCTCAAATATGTTGCAGGATCAAGCGATCTACGGTTGCATAACGATAGTGCTGCTCACCGGTATAGTGATAGTGGGCATGGAGTGGGAGGCGAAGGCGCAGATCGTGCTGCTGATCATACTGCTGGCCGCCATCGCGGACTTCTGCATCGGAGCCTTCATCGGCCCCAAGACCGACCTTGAGATGGCGCAGGGCTTCGTCGGCTATAATAGTAAGTAAGACGCTATATTGCGTGACAGAGCTACAAACATGATTGCTCATATCAGATGTTGACTATTAGCAAAGGAGTCAACGGCAGTGTTGCCACCTTAGCCCTTTTGGGGCTAGATCTAGTACTTTTTACTGTAGGTGAACTCGTTGTTTAATGATTTAGCCCGGAAAGGGCAATCTAGCCCTTTTCAGACTTTTCATTTTCTTAAAAATATTGCACCAAAATCTGAAATTTGCGCCATGCTAACATCGCAACAACATCGAACTTTGGCGATTTGTGTCATACATTGCTTCTTCAACAACCCCTATTACTAAAACTAAGGTGGCAACATTGAGTCAACGCAGCCTCCATCTCGGCCGAATCAAAGCATCTCGCAAAGTTAAATATGGCGTTTTTGTACATCTTTGTACCGCAAAAGCTGCCTGCCTTGTTTCAACTTATCGCTTTGCAGTTCACAGTAGAAGATGCGTTTGGCAATTCTTTCCTCCGGCATCCGACGAATATGACCACACCATTATTGTAACTGGCACCTCATCAGATACGCCTGTATACCGCACAATAATTTGTGCGGTATTACAGTGTCGTAGTATCTCCGTGTTTCTGACACGGTCTGACCATTTGACGCCCTAGGATATGCTCATAAAAAGCCTTATTGATTGGATTGACTGATATTGTTAATTGCAGTGAGCGTCCTCCGCGACAACATGGGCTCCGACTACCGCTACTTCGAGGGGGTGGAACATAATTTCTTCTCCGTGTTCTCAATATTCTTCCCCGCCGCCACCGGCATATTGGCTGGTGCTAATATTTCCGGTGATCTGAAGGTAGGCATTGACCAACTTGCATATATTGTATACTCTTCGATCTTTGTTTGTTGCGGGCTGCCTTGCCTTAGGCAAGGATGGATTTTGAGTCTGAGCTTAGTCCAAGTAGGGTCTAAAATGTATGGATTTTGACATAAGGGAGCTCCCTTAATTCTAACTGCCGGGAGTTAGAATTAAGGGGCCATAGGTTCAGACGAATATTTTCTATGAGAAACGCGATTGCCCAGTCCTCCGAAAAGTGCGTGCGCGTGCCGTATTTTCGATTGAAAAGAGTTAACAAAAGAACTTTTTATAGATTTTTTTAATGATTTCACTAGATAAACTAATGGTGAATAGGTATGTGAGTATAAATACCAAAAATCTGAAACTATTTTAAGTTCTTCTAACACGAGAAAAATACTTAAAAATACAAGATAATACGTCATCTTTATGACGATTTTCTATCGAGTGAAGTAATTCTAGTCGTGTATTTAATTGATGATTGCACTAGATAAACTATCCAAGAATACTGAGGTATGACTTTGGTTTCGGTAAATGTATAAATCTAGTCTATGGCGATCCTTGGGGGAGGCCTATGTCCAGCAGTGGACGTCCATCGGCTGAGATGATGATGATGATGATAAATCTAGTCGAAACATGAAAAATAAAAGATGCCTCCTAGGTGTTTCGTCCTACCATAGGGCCTTCAGACTTAAAAACGTCTTTGAATGTCGATACACCGAAACCTACATTCTTCAATTTCGACGCATGTATTGTACGCACTGTCCATTAGTTGTGACTGATTCATAGACAGAATATCGCTACTACTAGTGAAATGCCGATGTTCACAATATCTCTCGACTAACCCCCCGGGGGATATAGTCGTGATCATATGAACAAGCAGGGTATAAAAGTCATCCTTATTACTTAAAGGAACAAAAATGCCTTGCCCTCTCTGTATTATGTTTTCTTTGATCGAAAACGAGTATAGTTTTAGGGTTGAGTTGAGCCCCATCTGGCAACACGGAATCGCATTTTTTCACGCTCTATCCTTTTCTGTCGCTCATGAACGTTATTTGCTAGAGCGTGAAAGGTCGCACTGCCGGTTCTGCCGTGTGCTATCGTATTCCCGTTATCTTTCTCACTCTAGCAAATTACGTTTTCGAACCACACAAAAAGGATGGAGCGTGAAAAAATTTGATTCCGTGCTGTCAGATGAGGTTCAACTCTTAACTTACGTGTCATATCGCTGTACGATGTTTTTTGAAGACAGTATCGTCGGTAAACGACATAAATATCCTTCTTAGGCTGCCTGTCCATTGACGCGAGCTGGCTGTGCGAGCTGTGTATCTGTGCAAATATTAACCAATAAGAGATCCGAGATCGGCCGAGCTCCTGATTGGTTAATATTTACACAGCTACACAGCTCGCACAGCCAGCTCGCGTCAATGGACAGGCAGCCTTATACATGGGGACGCATTTTTTATCTGCTTCAATCTTAAAACTATACCATTATCTTCCAGGACCCTCAAAAGTCTATCCCGAAGGGTACCCTCCTAGCGATCGTGCTCACGACGATCTCGTACGTGGTGATAGCGCTGATAGCGGGCTGGACGGTGCTGCGCGACGCCTCGGGTGACGTCACCGACCTCGCCGCCGGCACCGTCTCCGCCTGCGTCGCCAACAGCTCCTGTCTCTACGGGCTACAGAATAGTAATGACGTGAGTGAACCGTTTAAATTGGTTTTTATTCGTAAGGGAATAGAATTTAGTGTCCTTTGAACCGAGATAACGCGCTGCTCCTTTCACCTTCTGCGTCACTCACAGCTCCTGTCTCTACGGGCTACAGGATATTATGACGTGAGTGACACTATTACCTATACGTTTAAAAAGGTTTTTTCAAAGGTTTGTTCATATTTTATTTATGTTTTCATCGCATGTGTATTAAAGAACGTCGTATCAAACGAGTAAGCGTTGGTCATTACAGTCTCGACTCGTTTACAGCCCTCGCCTGCGGCACGTGCTGCAATCCAGCCTGTAATGACTAACTTAGCTCACTTATACTTATATCACAATCATAATACACTATACTAGATGTTCATTTGAACTGAGATAACACCTTGCACACGAAGGAAGTGTGATCCCTAATATGATATACACTCTGTATGTCTACGCGTTGATAGTCGGGTGACGTCACCGACCTCGCCGCCGGCACTGTCTCCGCCTGCGTTGCCAACACCTCCTGTCTGTACGGCCTGCAGAATAATAACGACGTGAGCGTGGCATTTAAATAAGTCTTTATTCGTAAGGGAATAGAATTCAGTCTCCTTTGAACCGAGATAAAACATTGCTAGGTTCGCCCTCTGTGGCACTAACCGCTCCTGTCTCTCAGGACTACGTTTAAAAGGTGTTTCAACACACTTGTTCATATTTCATTTATGTTTTCATCGCATGTGTATTAAAGAACGTCGTATCAAACGAGTAAGCGTTGGTCATTACAGTCTCGACTCGTTTACAGCCCTCGCCTGCGGCACGTGCTGCAATCCAGCCTGTAATGACTAACTTAGCTCACTTATAGTTATATCACAATCATAATGCACTATACTAGATGTTCATTTGAACTGAGATAACACCTTGCACATGACGGAAGTGTGATCCCTAATATGATATACACTCTGTATGTCTACGCGTTGATAGTCAGGTGACGTCACCGACCTCGCCGCCGGCACTGTCTCCGCCTGCGTCGCCAACAGCTCCTGTCTCTACGGCCTGCAGAATAGTAACGACGTGAGTGAACCGTTTAAATTGGTTTTTATTCGTAAGGGAATAGAATTCAGTGTCCTTTGAACCGAGATAACGCGCTGCTCCTTTCACCTTCTGCGTCACTCACAGCTCCTGTCTCTTCGGGCTACAGGATATTATGACGTGAGTGACACTGTTACCTATACGTTTAAAAAGGTTTTTTCAACACACTTGTTCATATTTTATTTATGTTTTCATCGCATGTGTATTAAAGAACGTCGTATCAAACGAGTAAGCGTTGGTCATTACAGTCTCGACTCGTTTACAGCCCTCGCCTGCGGCACGTGCTGCAATCCAGCATGTAATGACTAACTTAGCTCACTTATAGTTATATCACAATCATAATGCACTATACTAGATGTTCATTTGAACTGAGATAACACCTTGCCACGACGGGAGTGTGATCCCTAATCTAAACTATTATAAAACTGTAACAGAAGTGTCTGTACATTGAAGATATTTACAACAAAAAAAATACGATATGGTTTTTGCCTGTCCCTGATTACAAATCACAAATTTTTAGATTTTTTGTCTGTCTGTTTGTTTGTTTGTTTGGGTGTTTGTTTGTTCGAGTATCACGCAAAAAACTACTGAACCGATTTTGATAAAACTTTTTTTGTTTGATAGTTTATCATCTGACTTAAAATCTGGTATATAATTTATGCGAACGAAGTCGCGGGTAAAAGCTCGTATGATATACACGTAACCAATCAATCAATCAAATCATTTATTTCAGAACATAAATTCCATAGCAATGTCACAAATTAAATTTCATTGTTAGTATTGCTTACTTACTAGGTTAGTATATGAGACTTCAAGTTCAACATTACATGATAATAATTGTGATAATTGCAATAATGGAAAATGTCAAAAAGTTGTGGTCAAGAATGTAAACAATGTCAAAATTTAGTATATAAATAGTCACGAGTAGTCAATAGTAACGACGTGAGTGTAGCGTTTAAAATGGTCTTTATAGTTGTGAAAATAAAAATCAGTTTCCTTTGAACAGACAAAACGCAAGCGTGATGTCGCGACGGGATGCTTACTGCCTCTAGAACTTTCAGGCGCCGTGTTTTAAGAGCTGTGAAATCAGTCTACCCTCATTCTTCCTTGTCTGTTCTGACTAATTAAGGAACATCGAAAATGCTATATTTAGATTATATCGTCAGTGAAAAAATATTAAAGCAATATTGTTGAAAATGCCAAATCGTATAGTTATGATAGTAAGATAGAGCGTGTCTTGTTGTCTTCTTCGTCTAACGCGATTATAAGCAAATAAAATGTATATTTGTTTCAGGTAATTCGACTGGTGTCAGGATTTGGACCTCTGATATACGGTGGATGCTTCGCGGCTACGTTGTCTTCTGCGCTCGCTTCTTTAGTCTCGGCGCCTAAAGTGTTTCAGGTATAAAAGAAGTAATGAGGACAGGTTATTCTAAATTGAATTCAACTGAATGTAACGATAGATTTAGTTTTAGATTGAGCAAATTTTTTTACTGCAAGTTAACTGTGGTTAATGCAACTCATCTCACCTTCATGTCTACTGCAAGGAATGGAAATAAACAGAGAGGGTGGAAGAATTTGGGGAGATTTTTGAGGATAAGGAAATAACCCTAAGGTCTTACATTGATGCCCTATGTCTTTACAAAATCGTTAACAGTACTGTAGACTCCTCGACTCTGTTAGAGAAAGTGGATTTCCGAGTTCCACCTCGTCACTCCTTGCGTTCTAAAACTTCTTTCTTTAGTAAACTGTGTCACACAAACTATATTAAAAATAGCTTCTTTCGGCGTTCTTTGGACAACTACAATCGACATCTTACTAGTGTTGATCTGTTTAGATTCTCTTTGGGCAAATTTAAAAGAAAAATTGGCGAACTGCTTCTATAAAGATAAATGTTGTTTCCTTTTTACTATTTGTTACTAGTTTATTGTATCGTCTCTTGTGTGTTTTGCAAAATTTTTTAAGTTTTTGTTATTAAGTTGTGGATCTCTAGGTCTGTTTGTTATAGTGTTTGTTTATAAGTTCATTTGTGACTGTTTGTAATCCCAAATAAATTAAAAAAAAAAAAAAAAAAAACCCTCCTGGGGCCGTCAAAAACGGATGCACTGAAAGTACACGTAACGTAATTTATTGAGTTGATTTACGATTATGTTTTTTGACGACGCAATAAGAAAATACCACTACCTCCTCTCCTCCTAACGATATCCTCCATCCAAAGACTGACTTGCGGCACTAGTATGGCAGCGTGAGAGACGAGATAATAGGCGTGATATTAGCCTTAACGCTACGGCATCATGCTACGGTCTCATGCCTTAACGCTACGGCATTACCGTTACGTTTATTTCCCTGTTTTTTCTAGTCTGTTTCAAGGTTTATATTAAGTTTTTGATATTGTATTTGCAGGCATTATGCAGCGACAAGTTGTACCCGTACCTAGAATACTTCGCGAAGGGGTACGGAGCTAACAACGAGCCTGTGCGCGGATACGTGCTTACCTTCATCATAGCAGTCGCTTTCATACTCATGGGTGAGACCTTATTGCCGAGAGTTAGAGTTCATTATGCGGCGACAAGTTGTACCCGTACCTAGAATACTTCGCGAAGGGCTACGGAGCTAACAACGAGCCTGTGCGAGGATACGTGCTCACCTTCATCATAGCAGTCGCTTTCATACTCATGGGTGAGACCTTATTGCCGAGAGTTAGAGTTCATTATGCGGCGACAAGTTGTACCCGTACCTAGAATACTTCGCGAAGGGCTACGGAGCTAACAACGAGCCTGTGCGAGGATACGTGCTCACCTTCATCATAGCAGTCGCTTTCATACTCATGGGTGAGACCTTATTGCCGAGAGTTAGAGTTCATTATGCGGCGACAAACTGTACCCGTACCTAGAATACTTCGCGAAGGGCTACGGAGCTAACAACGAGCCTGTGCGAGGATACGTGCTCACCTTCATCATAGCAGTCGCTTTCATACTCATGGGTGAGACCTTATTGCCGACAGTTAGAGTTCATTATGCAACCTTCTTTGAGATAAATCGAAATTGCTGTACTGGCCAAATACATGCGCGCAGCGGCCGGCAATGTTGTATGAAAATCCATATCTGTCGTGTTTAGCGGCCAAGTAAATTACATAGTAAACTCATATCTGTCGGGTAATTTAAAAATGGAACGATCTTTTACTCCGAAACATGGCGACCAAGGAGGTAACATACCTATCAAAGGTTTTATTTAAATTTCGAACTGGCTTGCAAATAGAAAGCAGTTTATTGAAAAAAAGATATTGTTGTTCGTTGTTCGTCATTGATTTTGAAAAGAGTTTTAATTTCCGCGAATTATTTGAGAAAATTAACTGTTTTAATTTCCGCGCATTATTTGAGAAAATTACTATACAAGCCTTGGCCACAACTAGGCATTGATGGACTTACGTATGTGTGCCTCGGCTTCGCCTCGGCCCACATTTACACGTTCGTCCAGTCTGTTGTTGGCCGCTGCAGTAATGTGTAACTATTACGGACTAAAAATAAATGTACACCCCTATTTTTACGAGAAAAATATTTGGACCTTCCATAAAATGTGCGGATCTACCGATGTATTTTCTATGAGAGGTTAATCAATTTGTCTCGATTTTCATAGTTATCTCATTGTATGTATTTCGTATTTTCCATAAAGGTTTGATAAACTTGTTGAACAACATCATAATTATCTAAAACGAGGTTTTACCCGCGACTTCGTCCGCATAAATTAGATACCAGATTTTAAGTCAAATGATAAGCTATCAAACAAAAAAAAATTCATCAAAATCGGTTCAGTAGTTTTTGCGTCATACTCGAACAAACAAACACCCAAACAAACAAACAAACAGACAAAAAAATCAAAAAATTTGTGATTTGGAATCAGGGACAGGTAAAAACCATGTCGTAATTTTTTTTTGTAAATATCTTCAATGTACAGACACATTTCTGTTACAGTTTTATAATAGTTCAGATGTTTTGTGTATCAATTGCAGGTGGTCTGAATCAGATAGCGCCTCTGATCTCCAACTTCTTCCTGGCTGCGTACGCGCTGATCAACTTCTCCACTTTCCACGCCAGTCTCGCCAAGCCCGTCGGATGGCGACCTACATTCAGGGTAATGCTTTATTTGGGTCCCCAAACCCTTACAAGAAACGAGTTTTTTTCAGCGTTTTCATGTTTTTGGTCCCTCGTTAAAACGGTTATACAGGGTGAAATTGATATCATTAACATCATCCTTTTAAACTAAGAGTCTACCCATCAAACTGAACAACTTTTACTATGGCAGCAAACAAATCGGAGCAACAAAAAAATCTGCTGTTGCATACATTTCTGTCGCGTAGGCAGTGCAGTTTAGTAAGGAGCAGCCGATTTTTTTGTTGCTCCGATCGGTTTGCTCCCATAGTGAAAGTTGTTCAGTTTGATGGGTAGACTCTTAGTTTAAAAGGATGCTACTGAGATCAATTTCACCCTGTAGAGGATTAACTGGGAAGGTACCTCCAGTGAAAATGGAAGATCTTCCTCCAGATTAGATGTGAAGTCTGGGGACCGGCCGTGGACCAACGGTTGTGAGTTGCAACTTGTATAATATCGAATCTGTAATATTATGTGTGTGTTACTTTTGCAAATAAATTGTTTATCTATCTATCTATCTATCTATCTAATCTCTGTAATATCTCTTGCGCGATTTATGTCTTGCATACGATTGTGAACCTTATTTGTACCAGCTTACGGGTTACCAATGTGACGTCGCAAGTTGTCTTACGTGCACATATGTTGGCTTCGTTGCTATAACTTGCGCTGTAGTGGGTCATGCCATCTGTGGCAAGCTCCCCATACACACAAGCGTCAAACTTGGTGTGATTATAGAGCAAACACTGAAGTAAAACCAATTTTAATAAAAATTTGCGACCCGCCCTTTCTTCGCACGGGTGCAATGCTGATATAAACCTTCCTTTTGAATCACTCTATCTATTAAAAAAAACTGCATCAAAATACGTTGTGTAGTTTTAAAGATTTAAGCATACATAGGGACAGACAGCGGGAAGTGACTTTGTTTTATACTATGTTGTGATAGTGATATCGACAGGTCAAGTGCGAATCGGGCTCGCGTTACGGATCTTACACTAAATTGAAGAAAACACGACACAAATATATTGTGTGGTAAGGAACCCTCGGAAGAAACTTTGGGGCGCGAGACTGACTCTCATTTTAGGCCTTAAAGATTCAAAATTCAAAAACTCAAAATTTTTTATTCAAAATAATATCATATAGATAGCTTTTTGACGTCATTTTTTGACTCTACCACCGCGTCGGAAGGTGTTCCGTTGAGAGAAGATGCGGCCAGAAACTCTACAACACACATCTTTTAAACAAAACAAAATGTACAAAGTACAATTAAAATACAATATTGCATTACATAGTGTAAAATTGTCAAGACCAGACATTTTGGTCATTCAACGATTCAACAAAGATTACCTAAAAGCCTATCTAAAAAACTTTTAGATCCACTTTAAAGATATAAAAGCAGGAGTGCTATTTTTGAAACTCATTCGTTGAACTCAGCATTTGAAAATGTCAAAATTACTATGGCGATACGCATCTTTCTACTGCCGATTTGACTTTCAAAAATCGCACTCCTGAAGTATGATTTTTGAAAGTCAAATCGGCAGTAGAAAGATGCGTATCGCCATAGTGATATTGACATTTTTAAATGCTGAGTTCAACGAATTAGTTTCAAAAATCGCACTCGTGCTTTTATATCTTTAAGAGGGCTATCACAGTCCAGTGGCGCTCTCACCACATTAAAAAAGATTAGAAGAAGAATAACGAAAGCCTAAATTAAAAAAGTGCTCAACATCAAAACTACAAAAGCCTTCAAGCTATTTTTTCATAGAATACTTTTATAGGTTCTAAACATTCCACTTTTAGACAATTTCGAATAAAAACAAAAGCGGCCGTTTTTTTTCTTTTTTTCAAAATTTGTATGTATTAGACCTTTAAAAAACCTATAAAAGTATTCTATGAAAATAGCTTGAAGGCTTTTGTAGTTTTGATGTAGAGCACTTTTTTAAGTTAGGCTTTCTTTATTGAGAAATCTTTTTTAATGTGATGAGGGCGCCACTGGACTGTGATAGCCCTCTTAAAGTGGATCTAAACGTTTTTTGGAGTTCAAAGTATGAGTTTCAAAAATCGCACTTCAGATGATGATAGTCGTTAAAATACGTGTGTTTCAGTTCTACAACATGTGGCTGTCGCTGGTGGGTTCTGTGCTGTGCGTCGCGATCATGTTCGTCATCTCGTGGATCACCGCGCTCGTCACATTCGGCTTCCTGCTCGCGCTCTATCTACTCGTGTCTTACAGGAAACCCGGTGAGACTCACTATTATTATAACACTTTGTTTTTTTATACACCGATTTACCAGCCAAACTGTTTGCGAGGTATACTCCGGCAAAATCATTTTAAGCAGGGACCGAAATCGGTATCGATAATACCGGTACTTTTTGGTTACAAACTTTATTTTTTTGACCGGTATTTTTAGAGGTAACCTTAATATCATTATACTAACGGTCCGCGTACACAGAGATATGTTTAAATAAAAAAATGTTTCATCATAAAATATTGTCAGTATTAAATTTTTAAGTAAGTACCTCGTTAGTCGAGTATAACAAACTTAAACTCAAACATGAACATAAACTTAAACCATTCTATGCTTTTGAGTTCAATAAAATGTAAATAACCATCTCCTTTATCATCTCGACCTGTCCAATGCTGTAGCAACACTGAAAATAGTGCGCGCGTCGCTCGTCGGGTGCTCCAAAATTTGCATCACCCGCTACAACAACGACGTTGTTGTTGTGCGATTAGTAGAAATTAAAGTTCTTTTTTCAGTGTTATTAAAAAACACGCGCGCTTTTTGCCGCTCCGTCTACAGTCTACACTGACCCTTACCCGCACGCACTCGCTTTCTATTGAAGGTCATATTTAGGTTACCGGTATTAAAATCGGTTGTAACCTGGATAAAGGTAACATTTAAATAAAGGTTACCGAAAATTTTCGGTCCCTTATTTTAAGTATGTGGGACAATATACCTACCTACTGTAATTTCTAGATATTTTGACCGAAAGTGCGGTGAGCACAGAGCTTTCTGCTTACTCTAAGTTTCCTTTCAGTGGGGTACTACATAAATAAACCTTGAGGTTAGGCTAAAAGATTTCGAGCTCGCTTCGCTCGTTCCATAATTTTGTCATATGTAGAGTATTCTTTGTGTAGGGTAAGGGGGCAACAAATTTAGCTAGTGTCTACCCCTAGCGGCAGAAATCTACGCTACCCCATTGGGGGTCAGGCCCTAGATTATTTAAATAGTTACTGACGTATCAGATACTGCAATCTCCCGATTCCGCGCGCATTTACAGCCAACCGCGACAATCGACGAACTAAAGGTGGACTTCCGATGCCAGCGGCCGATGCGTCTAACGCGCGCGGCCGACGACAGACCTCACTTCCGAGGTCAGCGACTGACGCGTGCCTATTGTATAGAGTGTTATCACTTTAGGGTATTTTCCCCGAAATTTAGGGTACGTTTTTGTGTTTTGGTGTTTAAACAAAAACATAAAAACACAAACAAAAAAACCAATACATATTTTAATAAAGAATATTTGATTGATTGATAGATTGCTAGGTTTAGAGAATATATGAATGCAATTTTTTTAACTGGATTTTGTTAAATTACATTTTTGGGAGTAATTAGACAGGGATGCGTTGCGTCCCCATGGCTTTTTAATCTGTACGTGTATCGCTGTCTAGCTAATAATTATGTAGGCAAGAGGGGTTTTCCGAAAAAAGAAAAAGTAGTTTCAAGTGGCTCGATACATGGTGTTATCGCTACGTTGAGCGACCTTGTAGATAATAAAATACAAATAAAATAGTAAAAATTAAGCAAATTTTCGGTAAAATCTTCGTAATATTTCTGGCAAACATTCTTGTTTTGCGTGACGTCAGAGCATAGCCGCGCGCGTCTGACGCGCGCGTCAGTCGCTGGCATCGGAAGCGGCGCCATACGTTTTCATAGTAACTAGTATGGCCGCATCGGCCGTCGGCCGCGAGCCGCGCGCGTCAGACGCGTCGGCCGCTAGCATCGGAAGTCCACCTTTAAACTTGTCTTATGTCAATGCACGACAGTCTTTATCGTGTGCGATTCGCGGCGCCTTAGGAAGGGTTTATACAGAAGAGACGCGTGGCGGTGGCGGGTAGTCAAAGTAACACCAATATAAACCTTATATTACGCAGCATAGCGTTGTTTTTTGACGTAAAGAAAAATCGCGCCCCCGCCACCAGGCAACGTCGCCTGGAGGCGCGGGCGTAATTCTCCAAACGACTCTATGCTTCGTACTATAAGGTTTATATTGCCGCTCCCCGCCCGCGAAATGTCCGCGCCACGTCACTTCTGTTTAAACGCTCTCTTAGGTTCTTGTCCGTGTGGTGTCGGCTAAGAATAGCACCACCCCATTTCCTACCGTGGGTGTCGTAAAAGGCGACTAAGGGATCTACCGGAGGATGGGCAGCAACATCCTCTGAGTACACACATTCAATCCAACTGCGATCGCCAACACGCCTGCCAAGCGTGGCGATTATGGCAAATCCCCCATCTTGGGGGAGGCCTATGTCCAGCAGTGGACGTCTATCGGTTGATATGATGATAATATGATGACACAAATGTCAATATGATAGACACAACAGAAAGGAAAGTTACAAAGTGTAAGCAAACAGAAAAGGTTAGGATAACTGAAATAATGTGTAGTAATGATAATATGAAATTTGGACTAATTTCAGACGTAAACTGGGGATCTACGACGCAAGCACAGACCTACAAAGCTGCTCTAGCTAGCGTCGATCAACTCAACAGAGTTACTGAACACGTTAAAAATTACAGGTAAACTGACTTTAACTTTCATAAATTTGGATGAAAATTTATATTTAGATGTTTTACTTTCCAAGTTCATATAGATAGATTTCATTCCTGGCCAGTAAACTGTAAAAACACTACTGAAGAACCATTGACACGAAACAAAGAAGAATATACCTGGAAAAGAAAACAACTTTAACGCAAAAGCCAGGTAGCACGGACTTTTCAGCCAACTGCTATCTCATTATTATACAGGAGTAAAAATAAAAATTGAAAACTTTTAAGGGGTGGTTTAGACTATCAAACTACTCAACTTTCACTACGGAACCAACACCGAAATCGCGAAAAAAAAATTGTTTTTGTCCCATACATTTAGCTCGAGTAGATCTGTAGTTTAGTATGGAACACCGCAAACGCATCGTATCATGGCGATTATGGCAAAGTTCCTCATTTTGGGGGAGGCCAATGTCCAGCAGTGGACGTCTATCGGCTGGTACGATGATGATATTTTTTTTCGCGATTTCTATATTGGTCCCATAGTGAAAGTTGTTCAGGTTGATGGTCTTAACCACGCCCTTAAATGTTTATTTATATTTTTGTAACACCCTGTAGAGGGCAAATTGAAAAAAAAAAAATCTTAGTGATGAAACCTATCCAGATTACCTTGGAAGACGTCGAGCGAAGCTCGGTCCGCCCAGGTACTTATTTACAATGCGACCATGGAAGTTATGACGTCATGTCACCCTACATTGTATTGTTTAACATTGCAGACCTCAAATACTGGTGCTGACGGGATTCCCCGCCGAGAGACCGATCCTCACAGACTTCTCCTATCTACTCACCAAAGGACTGTCTCTTATGCTCTGTGGACATATTGTTCAGGTAAATAATAGTTTTTAGTAGACCAACATAGATAGATAAAGATAGAGGGGAAGAGAGGCAGAGGAAGACCTAGATAGAGTTATACAGCATGTAAACTAACTAAATGCAAACCTTTTAAGGGGATGATCAGACCATCAAACTGAACAACTTTCTCTATGGGACCCACATCGAAATCACATAAAAAAAATCAGCGGTTCCAAACATTTGGGTTGAGCTAAAGGCAAACCCTATGAGGGGATGATCAGACCATCAATCTGAACAACTTTCTCTATGGGACCCACATAGAAATCACAAAAAAAATCAGCGGTTTTGTATGGCACAACAGATTTTCTTTTTGGCGATTTCGATGTCGGTCCCTTATAGAAAGTTGTTCAGTTTGATGGTCTGATCATCCCCTTAAAAGGTTTGCCTTTAGTTAGTTTACATACTGTATGGTCTAAGTAAGTGAAAGAAAAGGTTGATGTCGTGTCGTATCAAGAACTCAAGAGACTAGCGGAAAAGAGACAGGATTGGCGAATACTCCACCGATAAGAGCGTTGGTTTTCAGAATAGCCTCGATTACCCTCTTGGGGAACATCGTCAAGCATAATCATAATCATTTAATCCTTGCTTGATTGTATTGGCTATGTGCGAAGTGGGTGTTGGGAACTGTCAAGTCGATCGCAGCGCACGCTGTGTCAGAAATTTGAACTACTGACGGTGAAACTGTGTCAGATTTGCTTGAATCTATGAAAATCAGCACTTAACTTAACACGAAATCTCCAAAACTGTCAAGACTACTAACTTTAAATTTCGCATGGAAGTTTCTATTGGCATCTAGATGCTCACTTAAAAAAGGCTTGTCGCATTTTAAACTTTTAAACCCCCAAAGGTGTTAAAACTGAGGAGGTAAAAGTTTGTATGGGAATTCCGATACAAATTAGATTTTGTGCGGGGCTTCGTCCGCATCCGCTCCCGTCATCGTTCCGGAATAAAATATAAGCTAGCTTTTAACACTAATAATAAGCTTTTAAATATAAAAAGTTTTATCAAAATCGGTCCAGTAGTTTTGGCAGCATCCTCGAACAAACACAGTCCTTTACATTACTATAATAGTGTAGATAATTTCACGGCTGGCCGACATAGTTCATGCGCTACGCCGCGCTAGTGTGGTGCTAGTGTCGTGCACATAGCCAATACTGTGAGATCTTATCTTAATATTTAGGTTTCAACAATCTACCTCGTCGAGGTGTGCAAGCATTCAGTGCTAGTTGATATGCTATGCTATGCTAACATTTCGTGGTATTGCCCCACAGGGCCAAGTGAGCCACCGCGCGAGAGAAGCTCTATGCAGTCGCGCATACCATTGGTTCAACAAGCGCAAGATAAAGGCGTTCTACAGCGTCGTAGACGACGTCGGCTTCAAGGATGGCGCTAGTGCTCTTATACAGGTCAGTTCAACATTATTTAATTTGTTGTTTATTAATTTATCAAGGCCATGATAAAAAAGCGCGAAATGAAAGCTAGGGGTGCAGAGGGGAGTCTCAATGGGCTACTTGACAACTAGTCAAATCAGCTACTCTTTATCGGACGTCAAAACATGCGCTTTGCATGAAGATTTGTACTAAATATTGAGTTGTGACGTCATCAACATTTCCATTACTTTTTATAGTTTATCTTGTTATTAAAAATTGTATTCAAGCTAAAAACTCAATGAAAATGGGAGTTTAGCGTTATTTTCTAACCCTTTTTTTATTGAGCAGATAAAATATATTGAATGTAGTCAAATACCCAATTACTCTCCTGGATGAGTGCTGCCGCTTTCGCAATATTGCTTGGTTTTTTTTGTGTAGCAATCTTGACCACTACTATTGCGGCAGTTTCCGATTATACCTATCAATTCTTCTTATCGTGTAGGCAGAGCTCTGGTGTCCGATTTTTTTCAGACCGCCTTACGGCCTCTGACGTGGTTTTTATGTAACGACTACTACCACCAGAGATAGTAGCCGGGACCAACGGCTTAACGTGCCATCCGAAGCACGGAATCATTTTTCTTTTCAGACAATCAGGTGATTCAGCCTTCAATGTCCTAACCAACTGGGGAAAAACTCGCAAATTACATATCACTAGGTGTCCCCCGTGGGAATCGAACCCACGACCTCCGTTTCGAGAGCCAGAGCTCTTAACCATTAGACCACGGAGGCAGTTATACCTATCAATACAAGATCTATAATGTATTTTTGGCAGTACTTAGCAATTTTTTTAAGTAAAATTTTTAGGTGTGTTTTTTCGATCATCATTCCACTGTCTGAAATTGATTATCTGAATATTCAGAAGCTGTCGCTACTGGCCTGAACGAGAGATAAATCTTAATTAAACGTTATTAGATCACTATTATTTGAATTTTGTTCCACGGAAATAAATTAATATAGATTAATTTTCTTAAAATTTTTAATAACAAATGTGTTTGACACTTATTTTAACGTAATTAAACATTGCTGTAGTACCGGTTACTCACCACCGGCGCTGTACTTGCGTTTCCTATAAAAAGGAGGCAACTATCTTAGTATGGGCATTGACCCTTTGTTGTGTATAATTAATTTACTCTATGCTATAGGTAAGTAAATGCGATTTATTGTCCGCAGGCTAGCGGTCTAGGCAAACTGAAGCCGAACATTCTGATGATGGGCTTCAAGGAAGACTGGCAGACGTGCGATAGAACCGAAATGATCGACTACGTCGAAGTCATGCAGTAAGTAACCTTATAACTTACGATTACTAGTGTTGACCCGCGACTTCGTCCGCACAAATTATATAGCAGATTTTAAGTCAGATCATAAGCTATCAAACAAAAAAGTTTCATCAAAATCGGTTCAGCAGTTTTTGCGTGATGCTTGAACAAACAAACACACAAACAAACAAACAGACACACCAAAATTGGTGATTTGGAATCAGGGACATCTAAAAACAATGTCGTAATCTTTTTTTTGTAAATATCTTCAATGTACAGACACACTTCTGTTATAGTTTTATAATAGTTTAGATAAGACATAAGAAGATCGCGGCAATAAAGGTGGCGTTTTTGCGCGAGATAGGAGTTGTTCTTCTTCTTCTTATCGTGTGGGCAGAGCCCTGGTGTCAGAGTTTTCATAGGAGTTGTTACAAAGGGATTACATTTTTGTGTGTCTGTTTGTTTGTTTGTGTGTTTGTTTGTTCGAGCATCACGCAAAAACTGCTGAACCGATTTTGATGAAACTTTTTTTGTTTAATAGCTTATCATCTGACTTAAAATCTGGTATATAATTTGTGCGGACGAAGTCGCAGGTTAACACTAGTAATTCATAAAGTCACATCTTTCCTCCAGAGGGATAAGCAAAGGCTAAGGATATTTTTCTTGCTTCCTTTAAATTCATATATCTTGTCATAATGTTTGCACTGCTTAATATGCCGGCTCTTCATTCTCGCGGAGAACGGGCGAGACAGGCCGAGAACGAGAGTGTGGATGCCCTTCATTGTTCTCGTGGCGTCGTAAGCCATAGTAATTCTCCTTGAAAGTTCTCGCCGAGGGTTCTCGGCGAGAGTTCTCGGCGATAGTGAAGCGAAGCGGGCTATAGATAGTTTGTTGGTACTTCCAGCAAAGCCCTGGACGTGCACATGGCCATAGCGCTGCTCCGTGTAGAGGGCGGACAGTACACCGGCGACGCGCTCGACGACGACCTGCGCGCATACCTCGGCGACGTCAACGCCATGGATCTCACCGCTCTCTCGCGTGAGTACATACATACACTAATCTTTTTCGGCGTGACTCCGGCTTAGAGTAGCTCCTCGATTAGCTGAATCTGACATCTGACAGCTGACATTGACATGAAAGCATTACTGTCAAAAGGCTGTATGTACTGTGATACTCAATACAATACTCAATATACAGGGTCTTTATGCTGACTTTTTAAGGGGTTGATCAGACCGTCAAACTGAACAACTTTATCCGTGGCACCAACATCGAAATCGCGAAAAAAATGCTCTTCCATGTAAAACTACAAGTACCTAATCGATTTTTTTTTCGCAAATTTTTCGATGTTTTTCCTATCGAGAAAGTTGTTCAGTTTGATTGACGGTCTGATCATCCCCTTAAGTGGTTCACACACGGCAGCTATAATGTAAAGATGTATATTATAGTACGATACATCCCATTACATCTTTCCATAGAAATAAAATATCGACACTATTATAAAACTGTAAATTTAAAAAAAAGAAGTTTCTCAGTTTGTGTGTTTGAACGCGCATCACGCAAAAACTACTGAACCGATTTTGATGAAACTTTTTTCGTTTGATAGCTTATGATCTGACTTAAAATCTGGAGTATAATTTATGCGGACGAAGTCGCGGGTTAACGCCAGTACATTATAAATTATAACTGTCGTGTGTGGTCTCTTCACGATTTCTATGGAAAGATGTAGTGGGATGGATCGTGCTATAATATACATCTTTACATTATAGCTGCCGTGTGTGAATCCCTTTAAAGAAGTGTCAGCATATTAAGAAGGACCCTGTATTTATTATACTTTTGTTACAAAAGGTGATCGATCACTATTTCAATTATGTGTTCAAACTGTGTGTTCATACATTATGTGCTTGACCTTGACTAACTTTTTGAAATTATATTCTTCGTTTAGGGAACTACGCTTGGAATATGTCTGAGCAATCGATGAAGGAATTAAAAGGCCATAATTTTTTGTGATATTAACATGTCAAATCAAACTTCCCTCGCACTAATTGTGTAGCTTGACCAGTTTTATAAGAAAATCCTCCAAAAATGGCAGATATAAAAGTGCCCCCTCAAACGAAATATCTAAAGGCACTTTAGTTTTAGTATTGCTCCATTTAGTCAATACAAAGCACAGATGTTACAGAAGAATGTGCATCAACAGATCTAGCGATAACTGAGTAAGTTCCTGCAGTAGAGGCACAGATTATTTAATAGTTACTCGTAACAGATACTGCACTGTCCCGATTTCATGCGCTTTTGCCATCCGCAACTACTCAACACTTACCCTGAGTGTGCCCGTGCGGTGGCAGGTTGACTTTGAGTTTAGTGAATTTTAAATTATACCTTTTTATAAACAAATTATTATTACCTCCGTGGTCTAATGGTTAAGAGCATTGGCTCTCGATACGGAGGTCGTGGGTTCGATTCCCACGGGGGACACCTAGTGATATGTCACTTTGTGCGTTTTTCCCCAGTTGGTTAGGACATTGCAGGCTGAATCACCTGATTGTCCGAAAAGAAAAATGATTCCGTGCTTCGGATGGCACGTTAAGCCGTTGGTCCCGGCTACTATCTCTGGTGGTAGTAGTCGTTACATAAAAACCACGTCAGAGGCCGTAGGGCGGTCTGAAAAAACTCTGACATCAGGGCTCTGCCCACACGATAAGAAGAAGAACAAATTATTTAATATTTGGAAAAAATTTAACCTATGCTAACTTGATAATTCGATTTTGCTCTCGATTCTAAACAATTTTCTAGTTTTGCGCTTATTCATTAACACGTTGTATAAGCATCAATGTATAGCGGACTCGCGTAAGCTCTTGAGGAAGCATTACGCTTTCTGTTACGTTATAGTTCACCCCCTCCCGCACCCTTCCCCTACCGCAGGAACCTGCACAGTTAATAAATGCCCATACATTTCTTCGGATTCGGATCGGACGTAGTGCAAAACCGCTCTTAGGCACTGAAACCTGGTTCTTATATTTAATCGATGCTTAAAAACAAATGTGTTGTGTTGTGAATAAAATTAATGTTCATATTGTCGCCATCATTCGTGTAACTAATATCCTCAGGTTCAATGGGTGATAACTACAAGGAGTCAAAGTCTACGGAGAGTTTGAACACTCATTCTGTGGGTGAGTTACATTTTCCTGTTTTATGTTTGTCTTGTGTGATACAGTTCATGAAAACTTTTGATGTGAACACAGAATTCTTGTATTTCTAAATGTAATTGACTAACGTTGTTACCATAGTCTAAAAAAACAAGGTCTTCTATTCCCAGAGTGACACAAGCCTACGTCACAAAAAAATGGCCGCTAAACATGGTAAAAGGGTATGATGACGTAGACTTGTGTCAGTCACGTGGTCAGTCACGTGATCGGAAGAGAATACCAGGCGCAGTATATTATTGTACCATGGTTGTTACTGTTGTTTTTCTAACTTATTGTACGTTATACAAAGATAGATTTCTGTCGATAGCTTTAATAATGAAAGAAATCATTATTATATACATGAAAAATTGAAATCCAATTCAATGCCTAAGCATATGCTCACGACTATATTCTCCGAGGGGGTAGACAGAGATATTCTGAAACCCCCAGAACATCTACGTAGAAACTCTGTCCAGTGTGACGGGGTGTGAGCCCGTCGCTACTTGTAATGGACAGTGGGCGCAATACATGCCTTGAAATTGAAGCATGCAGGTTTCCTCACGATGTTTGCCTTCTTCGAAAAGCCAGTGGTGTTACAAAACTCATTGGCCGACTCAGTTGGCCAGCGATGGGTCGATCCTTCTATTCAATGCATTTAGCATTAATAATTTTCCAATGTTTTATTTTATTTCTTTCATGATTTTTACATCAAATGGAATTCTAAACTGTCCAACACCCCAGTCAAAGGGTGTAAAGGTGAGCAACCCCTGAAAGTAAAGGTGAATAGATGGATTTGCTGCTATTAATGTAATCATTCTCTCAATGTACAATGCCTTTTTTGCGTATGATCTTAACAACTAAATGTTACCACCCCGCAGGCAGCAGTCTATCGGACGTATCAATAGGGTCCCCAGAGCTCCGTCGCGCCGGCGTCTCTGCTGACCCCGGGGCGACCCCCGGCGCGACCCCCGGCGCCGCCGTGCCTAACCCGCCCGCCGCCACACCCGTCACCAGCGCCGGCAGTAAACCCGGCAAGGAGAGGTTAGTAACGAGCTCACTCTACAGTAGTCTATGAGACGTATGACTAAGATCCTTGCCGCTCTGTCGAGCCGGTATTTCAGCTGACCCTGGGGCTACTACTTGCGCTTTATAATCAACCCGCCCGCCGCTACACCCGTTACTAGCGCCGGCAGTAAACCCGGCAAGGAGAGGTTAGTAACCCTACATGCTCACTCTATGGCCAGTAGTCTATAGAATGTATCAAGAGGCTTCTCGCAGCTCCGCCGCACCGGCATCTCGATTGACCCCAAGGCTACTATACAAACCAAGTCGCCGCTACACTACTTACTAGTGTCGGCAGTAAACCCGGCAAGGAGAGGTTAGTAACCCTACATGCTCACTCTATGGCCAGTAGTCTATAGAATGTATCAAGAGGCTTCTCGCAGCTCCGCCGCACCGGCATCTCGATTGACCCCAAGGCTACTATACAAACCAAGTCGCCGCTACACTACTTACTAGTGTCGGCAGTAAACCCGGCAAGGAGAGGTTAGTAACCCTACATGCTCACTCTATGGCCAGTAGTCTATAGAATGTATCAAGAGGCTTCTCGCAGCTCCGCCGCACCGGCATCTCGATTGACCCCAAGGCTACTATACAAACCAAGTCGCCGCTACACTACTTACTAGTGTCGGCAGTAAACCCGGCAAGGAGAGGTTAGTAACCCTACATGCTCACTCTATGGCCAGTAGTCTATAGAATGTATCAAGAGGCTTCTCGCAGCTCCGCCGCACCGGCATCTCGATTGACCCCAAGGCTACTATACAAACCAAGTCGCCGCTACACTACTTACTAGTGTCGGCAGTAAACCCGGCAAGGAGAGGTTAGTAACCCTACATGCTCACTCTATGGCCAGTAGTCTATAGAATGTATCAAGAGGCTTCTCGCAGCTCCGCCGCACCGGCATCTCGATTGACCCCAAGGCTACTATACAAACCAAGTCGCCGCTACACTACTTACTAGTGTCGGCAGTAAACCCGGCAAGGAGAGGTTAGTAACCCTACATGCTCACTCTATGGCCAGTAGTCTATAGAATGTATCAAGAGGCTTCTCGCAGCTCCGCCGCACCGGCATCTCGATTGACCCCAAGGCTACTATACAAACCAAGTCGCCGCTACACTACTTACTAGTGTCGGCAGTAAACCCGGCAAGGAGAGGTTAGTAACCCTACATGCTCACTCTATGGCCAGTAGTCTATAGAATGTATCAAGAGGCTTCTCGCAGCTCCGCCGCACCGGCATCTCGATTGACCCCAAGGCTACTATACAAACCAAGTCGCCGCTACACTACTTACTAGTGTCGGCAGTAAACCCGGCAAGGAGAGGTTAGTAACCCTACATGCTCACTCTATGGCCAGTAGTCTATAGAATGTATCAAGAGGCTTCTCGCAGCTCCGCCGCACCGGCATCTCGATTGACCCCAAGGCTACTATACAAACCAAGTCGCCGCTACACTACTTACTAGTATCGGCAGTAAACCCGGCAAGGAGAGGTCGGTATCCCTACGAGCTCACTTTACAGCAGTTTGTGAGACATATGACTATTGACTACGCTATCCTGTGTTTACTTGTACATGGTGTGAACTTAAATGTGCTACTTATATATTTTAGGAGGCTCTTCAGGCCCTTAAAAAAGCTGAACTTTCAATGTGGAGCCAATTTTTAAATCGCAAAAATTTCAGGTTCCTTTTTGAAAGTTGTTGAGTTTGATGGTCTAAATATGAAACGTATTTACGTTTTCATCACCGGTTACTATAATCTTCTTTCGATTTATGGTACGTTTAGACGATGACAATGTTGCGGCGCCTGAAAAAAGCACCGTGTAAACACTTTTGGCACGACAATTTTACGGCATAAATTGTCATCGTCTAAACCTACCATTAGAAATTCGTTCTCACCTCAAATGCTTTTGCCTACTTGTATCTCTTGACGACGAACTTAAATCCGAAAAGTTGCATCAAGGATTATACTAGCTCGGTGGATACTATGAAAGAATGGAACATTAAAACTATTGCATTAAACTTATCTTGTAAACTGTAGCAGAGGGCTGGGCAGTGCAGTTCGTCGAGCATTCGGCGCGTCGGCGGCGCGTCGCGCCTCGTCGTTCACCTCCGTGGAGCAGTTCACGAAGCGACAGTCGGGGTCTGTGGACGTCTGGTGGCTGTATGATGACGGAGGTAAATATGTTACCTTAGCTGTAAACTGTAGCAGAGGGTAGGCAGTGCAGTTCGTCGAGCATTCGTCGCGCCTCATCGTCCACCTCCGTGGAGCAGTTTACGAAGCGACAGTCGGGGTCTGTTGACGTCTGGTGGCTGTATGACGACGGAGGTAAATATGTTACCTTAGCTGTAAACTGTAGCAGAGGGTAGGCAGTGCAGTTCGTCGAGCATTCGTCGCGCCTCATCGTTCACCTCCATGGAGCAGTTCACGAAGCGACAGTCGGGGTCTGTTGACGTCTGGTGGCTGTATGACGACGGAGGTAAATATGTTACCTTAGCTGTAAACTGTAGCAGAGGGTAGGCAGTGCAGTTCGTCGAGCATTCGTCGCGCCTCATCGTTCACCTCCGTGGAGCAGTTCACGAAGCGACAGTCGGGGTCTGTGGACGTCTGGTGGCTGTATGATGACGGAGGTAAATATGTTACCTTAGCTGTAAACTGTAGCAGAGGGTAGGCAGTGCAGTTCGTCGAGCATTCGTCGCGCCTCATCGTCCACCTCCGTGGAGCAGTTTACGAAGCGACAGTCGGGGTCTGTTGACGTCTGGTGGCTGTATGACGACGGAGGTAAATATGTTACCTTAGCTGTAAACTGTAGCAGAGGGTAGGCAGTGCAGTTCGTCGAGCATTCGTCGCGCCTCATCGTTCACCTCCGTGGAGCAGTTCACGAAGCGACAGTCGGGGTCTGTTGACGTCTGGTGGCTGTATGACGACGGAGGTAAATATGTTACCTTAGCTGTAAACTGTAGCAGAGGGTAGGCAGTGCAGTTCGTCGAGCATTCGTCGCGCCTCATCGTTCACCTCCGTGGAGCAGTTCACGAAGCGACAGTCGGGGTCTGTGGACGTCTGGTGGCTGTATGATGACGGAGGTAAATATGTTACCTTAGCTGTAAACTGTAGCAGAGGGTAGGCAGTGCAGTTCGTCGAGCATTCGTCGCGCCTCATCGTTCACCTCCGTGGAGCAGTTCACGAAGCGACAGTCGGGGTCTGTGGACGTCTGGTGGCTGTATGATGACGGAGGTAAATATGTTACCTTAGCTGTAAACTGTAGCAGAGGGTAGGCAGTGCAGTTCGTCGAGCATTCGTCGCGCCTCATCGTCCACCTCCGTGGAGCAGTTTACGAAGCGACAGTCGGGGTCTGTTGACGTCTGGTGGCTGTATGACGACGGAGGTAAATATGTTACCTTAGCTGTAAACTGTAGCAGAGGGTAGGCAGTGCAGTTCGTCGAGCATTCGTCGCGCCTCATCGTTCACCTCCATGGAGCAGTTCACGAAGCGACAGTCGGGGTCTGTTGACGTCTGGTGGCTGTATGACGACGGAGGTAAATATGTTACCTTAGCTGTAAACTGTAGCAGAGGGTAGGCAGTGCAGTTCGTCGAGCATTCGTCGCGCCTCATCGTTCACCTCCATGGAGCAGTTCACGAAGCGACAGTCGGGGTCTGTTGACGTCTGGTGGCTGTATGACGACGGAGGTATGTACACTTTTTAACAAATTTGGTTTTTATGGATGTTTTGGTTTTTTAAGTAATTTCTTAAATAGTAGTAAGTCGTTAAAATGCTTGTATTCCTCTAACTTTTAAAACTCTGGAGTTCAAAATCAGAAACTATTCTACAATGCAGCTCATCGTAAGTACTACTATGAAAATTATAACGAATGCTTTGTAGTGTGTGCATAGCCCCACACACGTATTATTAAGCTAGATATAAGTCATTGTCTTGTATAAATAGCAAGAATTATGCGTCTGAAATTCAAAGTAATTGTTTCTCTTACGCCCAACACCGCAGCTTGTAGCAAAAGTGGCCACTTTTGGCGGTTTTAACTATTATAGCTGCAAGCATAAAACATAATAATCCGTAATATTTCGATAAATGGAAAGCGTATCAGGACTACAATGGGACATTCTTCTTTTTTGGAAATGTTGTTTAATTGTTTAGAAATAAAAAAAATACGATTGGGGCAGCAAAATAGGCTCGGTACAGTCTTAAGTTATATAAGGTATGACAGGATAAGCTTTTATAAAATGACTACGGAACCCTATCGGCGAGTCTGGTACGATCTTGGCCGATTTCTTTTTCGGAAAAGAGCCAACTTTTAAATGTGTCCTTTTTCGTTTAATTTGGCAGGTTTAACGCTGTTGCTGCCTTACATCCTGTCGACCCGACGGGCGTGGTCGTCGTGTCCCCTGCGAGTGTTCACGCTGGCCAACAAGAACACCGAACTTGAGATTGAAGAGAGGAAGTGAGTATATTAGAATGACTCTAACCTAAACTATTATAAAACTGTAACAGAAGTGTCTGTACATTGAAGATATTTACAAAAAAAATTACGATATAGTTTTTACCTGTCCTTGATTCCAAATCACCAATTTTTGGATTTTTTGTCTGTATGTTTATTTGTTTGTTTGGGTGTTTGTTTGTTCGAGTATCACGCAAAAACTACTGAACCGATTTTGATGAAACTTTTTTTGTTTGATAGCTTATCATCTGACTTAAAATCTGGTATATAATGTATGCGGACGAAGTCGCGGGTAAAAGCTCGTATACTATATAATATACATTATAGGCTGATGGATGTCCCACAGCAGAGCACGGGACTACCCTCACGGAGGGTTTATGAGCGGATTAGTAGACTTCACATACACATACGATTTTCTTCATCAATGCTGGAGAAGCTTGATGCTTCTTTCATGCATATGCATGCAGGCTTCCTCACGATGTTTTCCTTCACCGTTTGAGAGCAGTCGGTGCGTACGTATGTTAGAAAAACTCATTGGTACATTCAGTCAGTTGGTATATGGCCGTGCGGATTCGAACCCGGATCCTCATCGCTCAATGCGTCCCCGACGCTCGATATCTGTCATTTAGACCTTCGACTCGCGAAAATCACAGTATAAGACAGAAATCTATCTTCATAAAATGGTGCCAAACGTAGCCCGCCCGCACACACTGACAATATCTCCGCGTAGCCCCGTCTGGCGCATTCTTGTCAGTCTGACATATTTTCAGTGTGTGCGTGCTACGAGGCGTACGTACTGACGACGAGCACACACACAAGCCGCGTTTGGTACCATTGTTTGATGATAGATTACTGTCTTATACTGTGGCAAAAGTCGTTCTGTATATCGGCAATTGCCTTTTCATAACATTTTCCTATCAAGCAAACATTTTAAATAGGTATATTTGTTTGTCCACAGCATGGCGTCCCTGCTGTCAAAGTTCCGCATCGACTACTCGGCGCTCAAGATGGTGCCGGACATAACGAGGAGGCCGAGGGATTCAACCCTCGCATACTTCGAGCGCCTGATCGCACCCTTCAGGACGCCCGATGAGAATAACGACACTAGTAAGTCTTTAAATATCATTAAACATAATGATAAACCGACATTTTGACGTCGTAATGGCGGGACTAGGATTAAGGGTTGAACCTCACCTGGCAGCACGGAATCGCATTTTTCCACTGCATCCTTTTCTGTCGCTCAGGAACGTCATTTTCTAGAGCGAGACAGATAGCGGGACCTCAACAGCATGCGGCAGCGACCTTACCCGCTCTAGCAAATGACGTTTCTAAGCAACAGAAAAGGATAGAGCGTGAAAAAATGGTGGTGAGGTGAGGCTCAACCCTGCTGAATGAATATCTCTAAATCCATTGCGAAACAATTGTTTTTAGTAATGGTACTAAATTGTAACTTAATAATACTGGTGACAACATTTTTAAGAAATAAAGGTTGATTCCGCCCTCTTGAAGTTCATAATATCTGACCCGACTTTCGAGCTTGAACTCGATCTTTCGATTCTCGATATGCCGTGATCGTTTTTGTTGGAACTTCAAAGGAGTTGACATTCTTCTTATCGTGTGGGCAGAGCCCTGGTGTCAGAGTTGACATTTGAACGATATGATTGAAAATCGAAATTGTGGCAACAAAAGTATGAAGTCAAACATTACTCAGTGTTCCGTACCAAATAGCAAAATATACGTTTGTATTCGATCTGTAAACTCAAGTTTATTTTACTTTGTATAAAAAATTAAGTGATGCCTTTCGTTTTTCTGTTTACTACAAACCCCTTCGTTGGTTTTTTCGCGAGCATATAACTTTTTTTATGACTTTATAAGACAGGTCCGATGTCCGAATTAATACATGTTTTATTTAAAATATTCGAATGTTTTCGAACACAAAAACACCATTCATACCCTAATTAAAATTGAACAATGCTTTTACTAACACAACAACATCTAACCAACCCTTTCTCCCACAGCAGGTATATCAGAATCGGACCTCCTCGCCGCCCAAGACCGTACCTACAGACACCTACGCCTCCGGGAGCTCATCCTGGAACAATCTTCAGGAGCCCGCCTCGTCTGCGTCACCCTACCAATGCCGCGCCGTCGCAACGTTGTTCCCTCCCCTCTCTACCTCGCCTGGCTCCACGCTATATCCACCGCGGCCGATAGAGTGCTGCTAGTGAGGGGTAATCACTCGGCCGTACTGACATTCTACTCTTAGTGCCTCAGTAATAAGGTTCAGTTAACATTGTACCAACATTGTACCTCCACGCTATATCCACCGCGGCCGATAGAGTGCTGCTAGTGAGGGGTAATCACTCGGCCGTACTGACATTCTACTCTTAGTGCCTCAGTAATAAGGTTCAGTTAACATTGTACCAACATTGTACCTCCACGCTATATCCACTGCGGCCGATAGAGTGCTGCTAGTGAGGGGTAACCACTCCGCTGTACTCACATTCTACTCATAGTGCCTCAGTAATAAGGTTCAGTTTAGAATGTACCAACGTTGTACCTCCACTCTATATCCAATGAAGCCAATAGAGTGCTGCTAGTGAGGGGTAACCACTCAGCTGTACTGACATTCTACTCTTAGTGCCTCAGTAATAAGGTTCAGTTAACATTGTACCAACATTGTACCTCGACGCTATATCCACTGCGGCCGATAGAGTGCTGCTAGTGAGGGGTAACCACTCCGCTGTACTGACATTCTACTCTTAGTGCCTCAGTAATAAGGTTCAGTTAACATTGTACCAACATTGTACCTCCACGCTATATCCACTGCGGCCGATAGAGTACTGCTAGTGAGGGGTAATCACTCCGCTGTACTGACATTCTACTCTTAGTGCCTCAGTAATAAGGTGCAGTTTTCGCCGCCTTTTTTGCGCGCAAGCGCTGTATCCACTTCAGTTGCTAGTTGCCATCATTTCGCAACGTTGGCCTTCTGCTCTTAGTAATAAGGTTCACTTTCAAGCGTTTCTTTGTCCATGATGTTACTTGATGTGACAATGTTTCCACAGTTATTTGAACTTAGCAATAAGGTTCACATTTGAATAAAAATCCCAATCGCATGTAATGTTAATCAAACTTTAGACTCATGCTGAACGTGACTCCTAGTTGTGTTCAAACGAACCTAACAACAGAATAAATATTAGTACTACACCGTACAGAAGTTTCACTTCCATACAACACGTACTAAAATGTATAAAAGCATGATGAAGAACAGCTGGGAAATATAATTTAACCAGAAGGTAAATATTACACTGACCCGGTGTGTAGGTCTTGACTTTTCCCTGTGGACCAAGTCGCGCCGCGTCGGAAAATATACCTACAGTGTGGAGTAAGATAGGCCTACCTATACGTAGATATGTGTAAATACTCTCGTGTATTTACACATATCTACGTATATATATAAAGAATGTATATAAAGAACCATTTGCGAAGTCTGTTATAAAAAATATTATGAATATTAATCGATCTGCAAAGCGTCTTAAATCTGTGGACGCGTGGACCTGGCGGGGTATAGAGTGGTCATAATGTAGGTACTACCTCTTTTCTACACTGTGGTTAAGTACCAACGATGTGGGATGCATTTTGTGCTATCAATGCGGTGCAATTAACTTTTTTACGAAATTTTACTCGAGGAGTTGCTTTTAAACGACACTCACATATTTTTGGAATTGTGTGCTTTTATGATACATTTACATTTAATTATTATAATGAGAAATCTGTAAACATGACCAATATTTCTAGAATTCTGACTAGGAAGAAATCTAAGAGGTAAAACGCAGCGGAATTTCACTCACGTGATATCGCGCCGTCCTAGCAAGGAGAAATGTTCGGAAAAACCATATCTGGACGAACAAAACGTCTTCATTTCCTTGCTAGGACGGAGTGAAATTCCACTGCGTTTTTTCGCTTAGATTCTCCCTCTGAAGTTGAAAAAATTCCAGATAAAAACTGGGTAATGAATCTCCAGTTTACAATCTCATATCTCATCTCGAGGATGAGGTGTAGGAAGCAAGAATCCGCCACGCTGGCCCAATGCGGATCGTAGAGGCATACTGACCGCTAACATAACTCCACCAATACGCACTGGTTCCGCGTGGTGGAGTATGGCACACTCCCTCCCTCATACGTCTATTCGTGTGAGGGGTATTCTGTAGTGTGACGTATAAAACATATTTTCTTAATGACTAGAAAAGTTTTAGGGTTGACCCTCATCTGGCAGCACCGCATCGCATTTTTTCACGCTCTATCCTTTTCTGTCGCTCAGGAACGTCATTTGCTAGAGCGAGAAAGGTTGCCGGTGCAGCCGCGTGCGGTCGCCTTCCCGCTATCTTATTTGTTCTAGCAAATGACGTTCTTGAGTGACAGAAAAGGATGGAGCGACGAAAAAATGCGATGCGGTGCTGCCAGATCAGGTTCAGCCATTAAGGTTGCTTTCAGATAATGAAACTAAAGAACTTTCCATAAGGATTGAAAAGAAAAACCTTCCATACAAAAGTGCGGATCAGCTGATCGATTTTCTATGGGAGGGTTGGGACCTACAAAATTTTTTTTCGTTTATCGACCCATGTTCCTTAGGGAAAGTTATTTAGTTTCAATATATGTAGTATAGGTTGATGACTATGATTTTCATTGTATTTATATTTAAAATATGCCCAACATTCCCAAACGTCCTGAAAGTACAATTTTTACACCAAACGTTTGCTAGCAAATTAAAAATCGGCCTTGTTGACTAAGTGCCTAAAGTACCATTTACAGTTTTTATACACCATTTACTTTAGATTTTTTAGAATAATATACACGTTTTTATAGTAATTTTAATGAGTGCTAGTATTTTAATGCATTTTACTATGAAATTGTTGCCCGTTACTCCAGCAAACCTAAAAGGCGGAAGGTAATTTTAGATATGACATAATTTAGGCGGATATAAGCATCATTTTGATGCGATTTTTTTTTTATAGATAGAGTGATTCAATAGGAAGGTTTATATCAGCATTGTACCCGTGCGAAGTCGGGGCGGGTCGCTAGTTAACTATAAAAAAAGTAATTAAATGTAGATTTTTTTTTGTATTTAGTACAATGTTTCATGTATAGCACGCGTTTTGATGTTTGATTCTTCTTCTTCGGGTTCCTCTTCATTACTGGAGGTTGGCAGTCATGTTGTCAGTCGATGACTTGTTGTCCAGTCCCCTATTGTGAAATTTGTTGCAGTGGAAGCCCAAAATGATGGCATACTTACACAGAAAGGCGTTTGCGCTTAAATCGTTCTAGCGTTTCGCCTTTTGGGTTTACTGGAGTTACGGACGCGTAATTGTTTCTTGACAAAATATGTAAGAATCTCTATTGTTGTTTATTATGTGTGGATGAGTTTTGTTATAACGACTTATTTGTATAAATAGAAAACAATTTTACACAGACCGACTAAGTTATAAAATATGTAATAAAACGGACCTTTGTCCGGGTTTTATGCAACAAAAATCTCAAAAGCCGAACCACATGAGTAAAGTTATAAAATTAGGTTCTTTGTTATTGTAATAACCTCGCCATGTTGCGGAAAATCATTGGAACTAGTTTTTGTACTTGGAATACTGACATACAAATAATAAACAACATACTGTAATAATACGAACCTAAACAATTTTTTTTACGAGACGGTAAACGGTGTTTTTAGATACCGGGCTAAGATTAAATAGATTTTTACTGTAGTACCATCTAGTACGAAATTAATGTGTAAAGACCAAGTAGACACACTATTTTGTCTGGTAAAGCCTGGTAATAATGTATTTTATATAGACAATATAAAAAAAAAAACAAATCAAGATAAGTGTGGGAGATTGTTTGATATTTGCATGCTAGACAATATTTATGTTTAGGTTAAGGTACAATCAGCAACGAAAGATATGTTTCTACATTGTATAAGTTAACTTCCCAGTGCAGGGCACTGACTTGTATTAATGCCTTGGATGTAGAAATTTTAGTTTCGTATTACACCTGAGAATAGTGGACCAGTGATTCTCTGGATGACGAAGTCCGAGCATAGTTTGTGGCGCTCCTTAGGAGAGCGCCTATTTTCAGCAGTGGGATGGTAGGCCAATGGTGACAAATATACTTACCTTCTTGCAACTCTGATTTAAGATAGCAATTTATAAAAAATTGTGGCTCACTGGGAGCCGGTTTTACTTCATCGGCCTATGTAGTCACATTGCAGGGCACATGGTAATAGATACTCTTTCTTATACTGTGCACAGGCCTACCCTCGGTGTATGGGCTGTTATCTAAAATCTGTAATCTTAATTTTCTTATCGTTCATATTATTGTCAATAAATTATAACTTCTATTCGTTTATATTTTAACAAAACACATAACCCATAACCGTAAAAGGAAATGAGGTCGGAACATGTTTTGTCCTATTCACTCCATAAGAGATGCTATGAGAAAATTTTGCTCTAGTTAAAGCTACCTTATTGCTGCCCTTATCCTCGTACCCATATTTCTGTACTATGACTGTAAAGTGCTGCGACAATTTTCATATACATTTTATTGTAGGTATGGCTATCTCATACGTAGGTAAGTGAAACTTCTTGGGCGATGCCCATAACACTTTCAAGACAGAATCATAATTTGAAAGCTGTTCTTCATGAGTAGCATGCCACCGTGATACAGCGCTATCACACCTTCGCTCTCTTTCTATTTGCGCGCGAACGAAAGAGATAAAAGACGTGATACAGCCGTATCACGTGTAGCATGCTTAAGGCTTCTGTTAACGTTTTATTTTGGTGGCGTCACCTGCACTTAGCTTTACGTAAGAAACCCCATTGATAAGTTTTCGTTGCTGGCTGTACATTTATATTTGTGTGAAGTTACCCTTATTTTATTAACTGACAATTTGATTGTAATGCACTAACAGTGATTTTATATTTTAATAATTAAATTAATTAATTATAATTAATTTGTTGACGTATACGTTAGATCTGTTTGTCACCACCTCGTAACTTATTCTAGATTAAATATTTAATGTAAAATCAAAATGAATTGTGAATAAAGATTATGGAGATATTTCTGAAAGTTTTATTTATTTCAAGCAAATTTCAATTTTTCAAGTAGGTAGGCATTAGGTTACGTCTTCAAGAAGAAGAAACCTACATAATCTTACGACCGTAATCCCTTTCGGGGTGGTCAGGAGCTGCTACAATTATATCATAAGCGTTTTTCATATAAGCACACATTTCATATTCCACATAGCATGTTTCTAGTTTCAGAATTGGATGACATAAGAGTTTCTTTTGCTATATTTTGTGAGCAAAAAGGTAGCTAACTAAATATAGAACAAGCACAAGAAACCCTTAAGTAACAGAAACCTACATAAACTACTACAATGCAAAATTTATTTTTCCTTGAAGAAAGTCTAGTTCAAACTCTACAATGACATAGCCTACATTATTATACAGGGTGTAAGGGACAGCCCTCCGCAAACTGAAACCGTGCACTCAGACCATCGAACTGAACAACTTTCATTATGGCGCCTACCTCAGAAAATGCGAAAAAAAATCTGCTGTCCCATAAATTTTTAGGTAGAGCAGTTTTGTATAAAACATCTGATTTCTTTTCGCTTTTCCGTAGGTAGGCTCCATAGTGAAAGTTGCTCAGTTTGATGGTCTGAGTTCACCGTTTCAGTTTGCGGAGGGCTGTCCCTTACACCCTGTATTACTATCTGCCTGCATCCCGTTGGGTTTATGTAGTGTCGCCACAAGATGTACCTATTAATGTATTAAATTCTGGTCGGTTTCAGTAGTAATCAAACTTTAAAAAAAAATATTCTCCCTGTCATCTTCTAGTTTTGCGTGGTAGTGCCGAACAGCAAGGAGAGAAGATTGGCGATTTCATTGCACTAAAGACGAAAATGAAAAAAAAAAACGACCCGATCAAGATATCCATCTTGATAGGATAGGACCCATAGAATAGTCAATATTATTGAACTCGACGAAACTATCTCAAGATTCTAGAGCCAAGCGCTCTACTATTAATTGCTTGCTACAACATTGTAAACGTTCTAGTTTACCTACTCTTAAAACACCTCTGCAATGCAAGCAGTGATGCTCGTCGCTCGTTTATTGGCAAATAAGTCCAGCTATTTATTCGTTTTCTAGCCGAGATGGCCGTGTATCTACAATGCAATAATTATCTCAATTGAGGCTCGTTTGACGACCACTGGCTTGACCAGTCGGCTCGCGCGCGCCTCTCGCATCGGACGCCTTTGCCTTTTTAAAATTAAAAAAGAAAAACTACGAATAAACGCGGGAAAATATTTTTATTAGTGCATAAACTTTTTAAATGTGCAGTTGAAACTGGGTGTTTTTTAGTGCCGTGCAGTTAATTTATAGTGGTCTGATTTTAAGCCGGATCTAAGGGACAGCGTTCGAGGTAAACACGTGATTATGTTTTTAATTTTTTGTTTTATAGAGCGTTCACCTTTGATTTTTGTTTATTTATAGCACTTAATCCGGATTTGTAAAACTTGATTTTTATAAATTTGAGTGAAATTGTGTTTCATTTCACGAACATGCTAATTTGTGTAATTTGAGAAGTAGGTGTTGTTGCAAAAATTGGAATACAATGACTAGACTTTATGTAGAGCTTATGTAGAGCACCTGTTAATTTCTTTTTGATTATTTTTTACTGTGGTAAACTAAATTAAATATAATATAAAAGTTTATCCTAGTATTACCTGTAGTAAACCAATTATGAATAAACTTTATGTATGTAGGTAATTAATTTTTATGGTTTTCGGACACAAATTAATGTATACTTTTTTATTATTTTATTTAAATACTATTACTACCTGTCCCTGTAGTGGAGGCTGATGATGATGATGATTGTAACTACCCACTGGTTTAATGTATCCTAATTAAATTTTGGAAATAATCATTAACAGCACTGTTGACAACATTAATTGACATACTGACAGTGCTAATTATACTGTTAATTAGCTAAATAACAGTCGTCCTGTTTGTAGTACAATGGGCTGCAATTAACATTTCTCTCTTAATCAATGTCATTGTCAAACTTATTCGGACAATGACAATACAATAACTTTTTATAATGATTATTGATTACTTTAGGTATGTTTGACGTAGATTTTTCCAGGGAAAATGGGCTAATCGAGTAGATATCTACATATGATCACGCCTTTGCACGACGGTGCGGAGGTAGGCAGGTTGTTACGGCTATCCGCAAGCTTTACGACCTATCTAGATTCTAGAGTACCCTAAATCTGTCAAAGGTTGTCATGAAAGATATTCTTCTTTTCGTGAGGAGGTCGTTTCGTTATATGGCAGGAAAGTCACATGCTGTAGTGTAAAGATTTGCCAGTCAGCAATAATGGTCGCACAAACGAATTTGGGAAAACAATGAAAAATATTGGATGAAAGATATTTTTAAAAATTTGGCCATCACGGGAGGCCCGATAGATGTGAAACTTCTCCCGATTTAAATTTCGAACTTCCGCTCCCGGTTCAGACAGCATTTCTAATAAAATTTACCAGTTTTGAGGCGAAACGGGATTGGGCGTTTTACTTTCGAACTTCCGTGACACGAAAAGGTTGTGGATCAGAATTTCAAAGCCCTTTCCCATAAGGAGTTTCACTTCAATAGGTATTTGGTGAAAGTTGTTCAGTACAATGGTCTAAACGTCCCTTTAAATATTACTAAGGTGTTTTGTTACACCCTGTATATTTTAGATTACGGTAACAGAATGTCTTCGAAGCGAAAATTAAATTCTGTATTTCAGTTTGTTCCAAGCGAGCATCGCGTGAAATCGATTGAACCAATTTCGATGTAATTTTCACTGTTCGGTAAGCCTATGACCAAACTTTAAAACACAGTTTTTCCAAAACCCAAGAATGTCACATTGTATTCATTGTTTTATATTTATCCTATGTTTTTTTTATTTATTTATTCGGATTTAGGATGTTTTAATAAACTATGTTGAAACCGCTATAAATGGTCACTTCAAGCGGTTACATAGGTAGTTAGTGTACAAACATTTAAAAAAAAAACGTAGTCTCAATAAATTAAAAACTTAAAAAGTTTAAACCCAGCAATGAAAACAAAATCGATTTTTTTTAAATTATGTTTTAATTGTTAAGAAATAAAATAAAATACTTCTATGGCACCACTGGAGGCTTGGCGCTTAACAAGTTACTAAAATTGTCATCTTGTAAAAAAAGTAACTAAACACGATTAAAGTAGGTAATGCAAAGTTTTTTACGTACATTTGCTCAACTTGTAAACAAAGCATGATGTCGTTACGATAAAAAACCGAATGAAAGTGAAATTGTTGCCAAAACGTAACAGTTACGATGTTTCTTTTTAATTCAATCTCTGGTTTTATGATAAACGTATTAATATTTATTTTACGAGTCTTGGTTTTAATAGTTATTACCTACTGATGATTATGAAGAATTGCGTTAGACCTTTTCGAGTTTTTCGACATAAAATTACCTACTTATTAAATTTTATGAACATTTCGAATAAGTAATTCTTACTTACTTAATATTGTTAATATTTTAAGACTTAAGTTACTGCGGAAATAAAGTACTTACCTACCTACTTACCTAAGAATACTTAATTTTAAAATGCAACCGTTAATGTTAATTATTGCTTAAAAATAATTATTAATTCCATTACGTATCATTATCATATAATATATTATATTAATCGTCATGAAATTAAAGCTAAGTACTTACATTTGGAATTGATATTTAAACTTTCGTCATTTGAAGTCCAATCTTTAATTTAAAAAGCAAAACAGCGCTACATAAATAATGTTCTTTTTTAGAGTGTTGCACAGGTTGCACATTGCCTGATTTTTTTTTATATTCATCACCTGAAATGTCGCGTTGCGTAATTAAATATTATAATCCAAGATTTTACTGGTCTTCGAAAAAATCTTTGTTAATAATATTATTATTTTCCAAGGATTTCTCAATACCTAGATACTCTTTCTTATACTGTGCCTATGCCCAAGGAATATATATTCAATGTTCTTCTTCTTGCCAATGACAGCTTCCTGTTCTTTTCTTTATTATAAAAAAATAGGCATCCAACTTCCCTGCTATTGGTACGTGAAAAATTCTTCGTCTATGTATTGGTATTATGACTGCCTTTGCCATTAGGCCATTAGGTACAATAATAATAAAAATTAAGAAAAAAAAATGTTTCGCAAGCTATGACTAGCTAGAAGCTAGCTTATAGGTTCGGAGAACATTTGCAAGCGGAAATTACTAACCGTTGGAAAATTGCTAAACATTTCGTGATGGTAATTATAATGTAGAAAGACAAAGCCCAACCAGCGTGTCACAGAATAACAGCTTTTTTATTCTGACATTTTTAAATAAACAAATTAAAAAAAAATCTTTAGTCTTTTCTCTTTTTTTTAGTCTTCTCCTGTAAGAATTCGGTAGGTATGGCAAGTTTTTTTTGGTCATAATTTTTTTATTTTTTAGGGATAGAAGACATCATTTTAATTTTTTAGGCTTTTCATTGTAGGTACCTACTTACCTTTTATTAATAGGTACAAATTACATATACAGGGTGTAAGGAAAAGTATCATCAACCTTTAAACAACATATTCTACCCATCAAAATGAACAACTTTGACTAGGGAGTAAACCTGTTAGAGTAACAAAAAAATCAGCTCTGCTGTTCCATACGTAAAAAAAACGTACAAGTTTTCGAATGCATGAGGCAGTCAAAATGTTTTTCGCACCAGCGTGTGAAACTGTATTATATGACCCCCAACTGCAATACCTACTCGACTCAAAATGTATGAGACAGCTGATTTTATTTTTGTTCTGAAAGGTTTGGCGCATAGTAAAAGTTGTTCAGTTTTTTGGGTAGAGTATGTGGTTTAAAGGTTAATGATACTTTTCCTTACATCCTGTATGTATACCTATCTATTCTCAACGCGCAGTATCTAGTGTTTAACAATTTCATAACTTAGCAACAAAAAAAGGCTTCACATCTAACTGTACATGGCAGCAATAACTACAATTTGTAAATCCATAGAGAACGAGACGAGTATCCATCAGTTCACGGTCCGTAAACACTGTTCCGGGGTTCGATTTCGCTCACCGTTACGATGCAATTAAATGCAATTGCGTTCCGTGCTACCTACTTACTGCACAGCATCCTTCAACGAAGTGTTAACGACTATGTTTTGTCGATAGATGAAGAAAACAAAAATATACTCATGCGATGCGATGAAAAATTATATAGTAGGGGAAAGGTGTATGATCCCTTGAGGTACCTAAGATGATCCTTTTCAATTTGCAGCTTAACTATTAAGAGGGCTATTCGAACTCAGTGGCGCCCTCGTCACAATAATAAAGATTCTCAATACAGAAAGCCTAAATTAAAAAAGTTCTCAACAGATAAACTATAAAAGCCTTCAAGCTATTTTCATAGAATACTTTTATAGGTTTTTTAAAGGTAAAGTTAAACATACAAATTTTGAAAAAAGAAAAAAAAACGGCCGCTTTTGTTTTTATTCGAAATTGTCTAAAAGTGGAATGTTTAGAACCTATAAAAGTATTATATGAAAATAGCTTGAAGACTTTTGTAGTTTATCTGTTGGGCACTTTTTTAATTTAGGCTTTCTTTATTGAGAAATCTTTATTATTGTGACGAGGGCGCCACCGAGCTCGAATAGCCCTCCTAACACCACCTAGATAGGTAGTGGTTTTCTTTGCTAAAACTTAGCCCTCGATGAGAGACGTGTTTTTTGTCGATAAAAAACAAAAATTTTGTGACTTTGACCTTAGAAAAAGATAGATTTTCAGCCTCCCTTCGCGTCGCGCAGTCAGGTAAAAGCGATAAGGTCCTGTTGACACTCTTTCGGTACGGAACCCTAAAAAGATGACTTTTTTACTTTTAGGCCTAATCAAAGCCTTCGGGACAATGTCGTGTGAACGCGATCTCTTGATGCATGCACAAATAAAAATTTTAAACTGCCTGTCAGAAAATCCTTTATTGGAAAGGGTTGTCACGCGATGCTAAAAGGTGCCTTCCGGCTAAGTTAAAATTACAATGATAATGATAGCCTAATTCCAAGATTTCTTAGTGATCTCGTGAAAAATTTAGGTAGGCTACGGATAAAAATAGTACCTAATTTTAAAGAGTTTAACTTATAGGTAAGTAATTATAAACTAGTGCTTTTGATAAAATTGCACGTACCTATAGCCAAATCGCCAGTTAAATAATAGATTTATACGGAGGATTTACCTATAGTACTCTGTGATAATCTGATAATAGAGTTCAAGAAATAGTTTAAAAAACATTCTTTGAAACGTAATGCTACGAATGACTGGACTGGACATTGGCTCGATTTATTGAATCAGACAAGGTTTCTTATCTTTTTTCATGTGTTTCAATTCATTAACCAAATGATCAATTTGTTACAAAAAAATGTTTGACCTTGACCAGCAGCAAAGTAAAAAGCAAAAAGATTTTGTTTTTTAGCAGGTCAACAAAACAATAAAATCTTTTTATAATAGGTACTTACTGGCTGATTAACTTTGAAGAATATTTGACGATGCCTTTACGTAAATTAAGAAACATAAATTATTATTCTTTTTTAATCCTTTTAAGGCGATTCGCCAGATATTTTTTAAGTGTTTCGGCCAGTATTTTACAAATATTTTGGAAATAGAATCTCCTTTCTTTCATGTAAGGAGATGCAATATTAAATGTTATTCTGCAGTACAAAAAGCAACCAGCTATAAAAGCCATACAAAATGAACAAAAAGAGTATGAATCTAGCAAGAGTTGTTGCACTGCACGTGCGATGTTACGACCTCACGCAGGGGTAGTTAACCTACGTCATTCATGTTTCTTTTTTAAACGGTACTTTGTCATCTGTTAAATCTAGAAAGAACTGGTTTCTTAGAAGGTTGAGTTAAAATGTGTATCTATTTCGGATTGGAATGCGAGATAGAAGTAATAAAATTCTTAGAAGCTACAGCTTGTTTGAGTTCTGCTAACATAGGTTATCTATCACCCATAGGTTATAGGTTAGGTATAGGTACCAATACTTTTACATTATACAGGGTGTATTATAAAATGGGGCAGTTACTTAAAGGGGTGCTTCAGATCATCAAACTGATCAACTTTCTCTATGGGACCAATATTGAAATCGCGATTAAAAAATCGGCTCTCCCATACAAAACTGCAAACATAACTCGACTGAAATGTATGGGACAGCAGATTTTTTTTTCGCGATTTCGATATTGGTCCCATAGAGAAAGTTGTTCAGTTTGATGGTCTGAAGCACCCCTTTAAGTAGCTGTCCCATTTTATTGTACACCCTGTAGTTCGTAAAACCTAACATTTTAAATAAATATTAATAGAATATAATTGAACCTTACACCTACTAACATTATTAGTAAGATACCTATAATATAGAGTCCTACTTAATACACTTTTTAACGGGATGATCAGACCGTGAAACTGAACAAATGGCACCAACATCGTCAAGCATATTAAGAAGGACCCTGTATTATGTAGCAGTCTTATGTTATCTTTTTGCATGGTAACGAAAAATACATTACTTACAGGGTGCTACAAGGTTAGGGTAAACAGTTGCATTACTTTAAGGGGAGATTCAAGTACCCATGATACTGAACAACTTTCCCAAAGAAACCTATTGGAAATTCGCAAAAGAAAATGTCTACTTTTCATACAAAATTTCAATCAGCTGATTGCATTTCATATTTTCATATTTCATTTATTCGCATTCATGTACATTTACAGCATAGGTGTTACTTAGTAGCTAAAGCGGGTATATGAGCCCTGAAAGGGCACAGCAATATTAGCAGGTAATTATAAAAATAAGAAAGTGGTTATTACAATGTCAATCGTTAGATAATTAAATTACAGAAAATGGAAAAATAGAAATTAAGTACAATGTCAGTTTGTTAATGGATCATTTAAATATAAATTTCATATAAAACATCAGTGTTAGTAAAGGCACACAATTATATAATATGATGCAAAGTAATAAAGGTAACAGTAATAGAAATCAATTATACAATAGAATGACGTTTTAATGCAATAGCATTTCGACAACGAATTAACAGATCTGAGATGGCGTTATTACTAATGAGGTAGGTGTAGGTATTATTGGAAGATTACAGAGTAATTATTTCATTATTATTTGCATGTCAATCGTATGGGATTGGTGAAAGTGAAGCGAGTCAGGATGTCAGGATTTTGATATAATTATACATATGCTCACGCCATCGTCCCACCGGGGTAGGTAGAGTCAGAGACTATAGACCGCCACATGCTGCGATTCTAACTCATCTACTCGGTCAATTTATTGGAACCGTAAATATCTAGGCTATTACTATTTCTATATGTATGTATATAATGATTGTACCTATTTATAAAAGTTTGTCAGACAAGAACTCATCAATTGAATAATAGCATTTTTCGATCAGTAATAGTTTTAATTTTTTGATGAATATTTGGTCTTTTATTTCTGATTTTAAACTTTCTGGAATTTTGTTAAATATTTTGATAGCGAAAAAGTATGGACTTTTACGATACATTTCCATAGTACTCGTTGGCAGAGCGAGTTGATTTTTAGTTCTGAGATTGAGAGGTATTTTTTTGTATAAATAAATCTTTGTGTTTTCGCGCGAACGTGGCTATTTCTAAAATATAAATGGATGGCATCGAGAGGATACCGTTCCGGATGAAGTGTGGCTTACAACTGTGGCGCTGTGGAATGTTTGCAATGATGCGTATACATTTTTTTTGCATTACAAATAAATCGTGTGCCTGCGTGCTATTACCCCAGAGTATTATTCCATAACGTAACCATGCTTCGGCATGGGCGAAGTAGGCTGTTACGCTTGTTTTAAGGTCGGTGTTTATTTTAAGTATACGCAGTGCGTAGACGAATCTACTGAGTTTTGTTTTAGTGCTTGTGATGTGTTCCTTCCAATTAAGATTACAATCTATAGTTAAACCTAAGAGTGTGCAGTGTTGGATTTCTTCTACTGGGATATCTTTTATTTGTATTTGTAAGGTGAGTGGCTGACGCTGGTGGGGGTAAAATTGAATTGATTTTGTTTTATTTATATTCATACTAAGATTGTGTGCTTCTAACCAGGACTGTAATGTTTGTAATGTTTTATGTATTTCATTGTTTTTTGCATTTAGTATGGGAAGTCCAATTTTTTTTAACAATTTCCTATAAGTTTCTTAGGGAACGTTTTTCAGTATCATGCGTACAATCATCCCTTAAAGCAGTGTAACTTGACCCTAACACCCTGCATATTTGATAATTAATTTTAAATCAAAACAAAATGAATAGAAACCTTAATAATAGGTATTGAAAACAAGTTTATTCAAAGCAATTTTCATTATATCCTCCAAAGTCTTGTTTTATTAACATAAAATACTAGTTTAAATTGGAGCCTGTAGGTTGCGAACACCTGCTCAAGCCGCTCAAGCCATTGTATGAGATTTGAATCGTAATTGATATTCTATTGCGTTACGTGTGATAGGTTGTTTGGTGCCGACGTTACTGCAACTTAGATGGTACTTGTTCTACCATTATTAAGTTAGGCAATCTTATTCTGTTTTCCTTGTGTATTTGAATAATATAATGGTCAATAAGATTTAATTCATTGCATAGCATATTTTATGCAGACCCGTTTAGTACCTATTCTGGTTATTTATTCTACTTATATCTTCGTGAAGAGGAAACAGCGCCAAAAACTGATAGAGATCTTGAGGAGAATTTGTCTAAAATACTACCCAAGTTGCGTATTTTCAATTGGTTACTGTAAGTACCTACCTACAAATGTAGGTGTGGGTGTAGGTAGTGTGTGTTAGCGATGCCCGATATTTTGATTTGTATCGATATATCGTATCGTAATGTATCGTTACTGCTTGTATCGATACGCGATATTATCGCATGGCTTTGTATCGATATCGTGAATATCGATATAATATCGTATCGAAATTTCAAATTCAAACTACCAACTAAAATTTACGTAGTTTTGCCTTTTTTCTTTGTGTTCCTCCCCATTACTAAAGGTTGGCAGTCAGCTCTGCATATCTCTACATTGGGCATGTGGTATGCCTACAATTTAATAACATAAAGGGGCCTATTCACTGTAATCCGTCTTGCAGTCCAACACCAATATCGGATCGTGAATGGTATTGCAGTCCTACAAGGCTTCCGACGACCTTGAGCAAAATGTATGAGTAGTCTTACTTGCAGGATAGTGTGTGGGCTCGCAGTCCTGTATGTAGGACTACTGAGAATGGGCCCTTTAAAGATAACAGAATGTTAAAAAAAAGGTCAGATATTTATATATTCTACGAGCTTTTACCCGCGACTTCGTCCGCATAAATTATATACCAGATTTTAAGTCCGATGATAAGCTATCAAACAAAAAAAGTTTCATCAAAATCGGTTCAGTAGTTTTTGCGTGATACTCGAACAAAAAAACACCCAAACAAACAAACAAACAAACAAACAAACATACAAACAAACAAACAAACAAACAGACAGACAAAAAATCCAAAAATTTGTGATTTGGAATCAGGGACACGTAAAAACCATGTCGTAATTTTTTTTTTGTAAATATCTTCAATGTACAGACACACTTCTGTTACAGTTTTATAATAGTTTAGATATTTACTGTTGCCCGATGTAAAATTATAAATAAATAAATAAAATTAATAACAAACAATGACATTATTATATTAATTTATGAGCTGTTTAAAAACTTGTGTAAGTATCTAGTCTGTTTCGATTTTCTGTAAAAGTAATGATGTGAGCCGAAGAAAACAATCGCTCTGACTTCCAATGATGTCGCAACCACTAAGAAATATTTTAGAGCTAAATTATACTGTATGAAAATAAGTTTGTTTCCATTTTGAACCTTGATTAAGAATAAATTTAATAATAACAAAGATTCAAGTCTTCAGAGATCTCTTTTTAAACATTTCACTGTCCAAATATTACTATATTTTAATAGATTTTTGATGCGATATTTTTGATGCAATATACCTGGGAAGCGATACGATACAGCCACATATCGAATTGGCGTGTATCGATACAAAATATCGAGATATCGCATTGCGTTGTATCGATATACCAAAATATCGATACGTATCGGGCATCGCTAGTGTGTGTACCTGTTTTAAGTAAAAAGTTGGAAGAATCGAGCCTAAAAGGCCCGAATTTCAAGTTTCTGACCACCAAAACACAACTTATAATGTTCTGTTTTCAAACAGCATGGGAAAAAAATAGACAATAAGAAAAAACATTTATTTTTATTTTTCTTTTTAAGATTTAATTGTTTACAAGAGTTTAACCCGCGACTTCGTCCGTACAAATAATAATTATCTTACCAGATTTGAAGTCAAATCATAATAAAAATCACGACTTATTGTAATTTTTACATACAACATAACTATGTTTTTGTTTTTTGTGTACAATAAAGAATCTATGAATCTATGAATCTAAAAATTAAGTTTAAGTTTTTTTTTTTAAGTCAATCACAAAAAAGTTTCATTAAAATCGGTTCAGTAGTTGTTGCGTGCTGCTGTTAGAGCCCGGTTACACGTTCAGTATTTCGTCATTCTGGTCCATCAGTCTGGTCATGTTTATTTGATTTGAAGGGAAACTGATATACTGAAGCACCATGTTAGTCGGTTCAATCTCGAGTCAGTTTCCCTTCAAAACAAATATACATGACCAGACTGATGGACCAGACTGATGAAATACTGACCGTGTAACCTCCCTCTTAAAAACAAACATTTAGGTAGGTACAGTTTTATAATAGTATACAGGGTGTTAGGGTAAATACTTGCATTACTTTAAGGGGTTATTGTACCCATGATAACTTTCCCTAAGAAACCTATAGGAAATTCGCAAAATATAGGTAACGAGCTTTTACCCGCGACTTCGTCCGCATAAATTATATACCAGATTTTAAGTCAGATGATAAGCTATCAAACAAAAAAAGTTTCATCAAAATTGGTTCAGTAGTTTTTGCGTGATACTCGAACAAACAAACACCCAAACAAACAAACAAACAAACGAACAAACAAACAAACAAACAAACAAACAGTCAGACAAAAAGTCCAAAAATTCGTGATTTGGAATCAGGGAAGCCTAAAAACCATATCGCAATCTTTTTTTTTGTAAATATCTTCAATGTACAGACCAAGGGCGGATCCAGGATTTCATATTGGGGGGGGGGCCCTCGGCCGACTCAGGCCCCGTATTAAGATATAAAAAAATTAAGTTAGAGACACAGACCCGAGACGTCTTGTATACATACATAGAAAATTACAACAATCAGCCCCGGATCTACGATTTTTCCGACTGCAATATAATGGGATGACTGCAATGAGATCTTAAACCAAGAGCGAGCGAAGCGAGCTCGAGATTTTACTGCAATATAATGAGGCGACTGCAATACGATCTTAAACCGAGAGCGAGCGAAGCAAGCTCAGATTTCGTCACTGCAATATAATGAGATGACTGCGATGAGATCTAAAACCAAGAGCGAGCGAAGCGAGCTCGAGATTTTACTGCAATATGATAAGGTCGAGTCAGAAATTCGTAATATGATCGAATTCTGCGAAAAGTTATTTCAATACAACAAAAAAACCAAGAGTGAGCGAAGCGAGCTCGATATTTCACTAAAATAATAATGAGATGACTGCAATAAGATCTAAAACCAAGAGCGAGCAAAACAAGCTCAGATTTCGTCACTGCAATATAATGAGATGACTGCGATGAGATCTAAAACCAAGAGCGAGCGAAGCGAGCTCGAGATTTTACTGCAATATGATAAGGTCGAGTCAGAAATTCGCAATATGATCGAATTCTGCGAAAAGTTATTTCAATACAACAAAAAAACCAAGAGTGAGCGAAGCGAGCTCGATATTTCACTAAAATAATAATGAGATGACTGCAATAAGATCTAAAACCAAGAGCGAGCGAAGCGAGCGCGAGATTTCACTACAATATAATGGGATGACTGCAATACGATCTAGAACCAAGAGCGAGCAAAACAAGCTCAGATTTCGTCACTGCAATATAATGAGATGACTGCAATGAGATCTAAAACCAAGAGCGAGCGAAGCGAGCTCGAGATTTTACTGCAATATGATTAGGTCGAGTCAGAAATTCGCAACATGATCGAATTCTGTGATAGGGGTAATTTCAATACAACAAAAAAACTAAGAGCGAGCGAAGCGAGCTCGATATTTCACTGAAATATAATGAGATGACTGCAATAAGATCTAAAAGCAAGAGCGAGCGAAGCGAGCTCGAGATTTCACTGCAATATAATGAGACGACTGCAATACGATCTTAAACCGAGAACGAGCGAAGCAAGCTCAGATTTCGTCACTGCAATATAATGGGATGACTGCAATACGATCTTAAACCAAGAGCGAGCGAAACAAGCTCGAGATTTCGTCACTGCAATATAATGATATGTCTGAAATCAGGAGCGAGCGAAGCGAGCACGAGATTTTTTTTGCAAAATTCTCATGTCGATGCAATATTTTTTTTCCATCTTATTTTTATTTTATTTATTTTAATACTTTATTTTACACACGGAAATATACATGAAAACAAAATAATAGACAATTACAAAGGGCGAGCTTATCTCTAAAAAGAGAAAAGAAGAGGATTTCTTCCAGCAAACCCGAATCTTGATTTTGGCGCCCCCTAAACCTGCCGCCCGGGGCGTAGGATTATATTATGTGTATAATCCTAAAGATTTCTGACCACAGCCTTGTTTTAATTATTGTACCTACACAGGTACAATAATTAAAACAGAAACATAGAGCGAGCGAAGCGAGCTCTAATTTTCTCCGCTCTACGAATTGGGTATGGACAGAGCTCAATCAATCTATACCCTAGTAAAGTGCCGTCATTACTCAGCCTCGAAATTCAATGCAATCCGCAGAGGTCCGTGGGGGGGGCCATGGCCCCCTGCCCCCCCCCCCCCCCCCCCCCCTGGATCCGCCCCTGGTACAGACACACTTCTGTTACAGTTTTATAATAGTTTAGATTACGACTTTTCATACAAACGTTCGATCAGCTGATTGCATTTAGTATGCAAAGTGATTTTTTTTTTAATTTTCTATAGCTTTCGGAACTTTGATCAGTATCATGGGTACAATCACTCCTTATAGTAATGCAAACTGTTTACCCTAACACCCTGTAGATAATGGTCAAAATAGTAAGACATTATCCAGATTATGTCATTGTTAATCACTTTGATGACATTTTGATAACCTCTACGTCTAGTCTAGTGCCGAAATGTGGCCGAAAATAACATAAATTTTGTATTATACTGACACAATCGGTGAAAAGGTCACTTGAATAAATTCATAAGTTTGGCTGACACCTGCTCACCACAAATTATTGTAGTATTTAATTAATCAACTATTTACAGAGATATTTACATAAGTTTCAGTCTCGTTTCTTTATTGCCTTAAAATGCATGTATTAGATAAGATGGAATGATGGAATGTTACAATGGAATCAATGCAATTTTTAACATAACATAAGAATATGTTGTGGTTTTGTTTATAGATAGTAGTAGATTTTCCCAATTTTTTTGACCATATTTTTATTACACAGCTGAGACGTCTGCAACTACATAAAAAAAAGTGCACCTATATTTTGCGCACATACTTACGCACTTAAAAATATCCTGCGTACCTAAGTAGATACTGACTTGGTTAATCTAAATAAGGAGTTAATGTAAGTAAGTAGGTAGTCAAAATAGGCTATGAAACCCATCATTTCATTTCATAACCACGATGGTTAACTGCTTCCTATACGCTAACAGCTATAAAACGTTTCGATGGTTTCGTTTCGAACAGATCCAAAGTGTTATTACTTGGTACATCTCTCATTGAGTAATCGCTTTACGCAAGCACTGCGAATCGATTCGAATCGGTCGAGATGTAGTATCGATATCGATTGCGTACGCACGAACTTTCTTATGAATCGATGTTAGCACGAAGAGATGTTTTACTTCAGTTACTCAAGGATCAGTTCCTGTACCTAGGTCCATCTGACGGACCACGCATCCCTCATTTGATAGAGTCTTCAAAACTAAAATGGTCTAAGAATTATCATGCTTGCACGTCATGGGTCTGCTGGAAGAAATATCTTTAGAGATAAGCTCGCTCTTTGTACTTGTCTATTTTGCTTTTTTCATCATTAGGTATTTCTGTATATGTACAATAAAGTGTTGAAAATAAAATAAAACCTACCCACGGTTCCGACCGAATGACATTTGAATTTACTTACTATGCTCGGTGTTTCTCTGAGAGATCACATCAGAAACGACGTGATACCTACGTCAGAGAACTAAAGTGGTTGACATAGCTCAGAAAATTAGCAAGCTAGAGCGGCAATGGACCGGTCATATCTGCCGAGGAACTGACTATCGATGGGGAGTCAGAGTTCTAGAATGGAGATCACGAACCGGCAGCCGTAGTTTGGGACGCCCTGCTGCCCGCTGGACAGACGACTAAAATAGGTAGGTATCTCACTTTAGCACATCTGTATAGTCAAAACTAGCCTATGGCTAGGCTCATTGGCGACAGTATGCTGGTGGAGACCAAGCTTCATAGCCTAGCTCACCGCCGCTGAGTAGCCTACTTGTCGGTCTTCTACAAGATTGTACTTCGGTGAGTGTGCCCAAGAGCTGCATGAGCTCATCCCGCCGTCCCCTTTCTACTATCGGAGTTCCAGACGCGCCCCGGGATATCACCCCTTCTTGGTTGACATCCCACATATCCGCACCAAGCGCCTTTCAGAATCTTTTATAATGCGTAAATGCGCACAACCAAGGAGTGGAATGCCTTGCCTGCGTCAGTATTTCCGAGCGCTTACAACCGGAATCCTTTAAAGCACGAGTGAATACGCTTCTTCTGGGTAAGCTCGCTACATCTTCGACCCCATCTTCATCGTGAGGACTGGATTGAGGTCAAGAGCAAACCCATACGTAATAATAAAAAAAAATCTGCAATAATTCAATGGTAAGCACCAACGGAAATTTACTAAGTAGGCAAGAATAATTCATCAGCTTACAAGATCGCATAGATCGATAACATTACGGAACTGTAATCCCAAGAATCCTCTACGCTAAACAGATAATAATCATTATAAATTAATCATTTGCACGTGTCAGAAATGAATATATTAATTTACTACGCGTTTACTATGCAATGATACGTTACTTGCCTGTGGGAAACCCATTGTCTTGTTAATGTTTATTGTTTACTTTTATACGACCTTCGGTGTGATTAGTGTAATTATGATTTTGTTCGTTTAATGGACGTGGATGCTGCATTATTTTGTAATAGACGTAGACGTAGAGAAAGTTGATCAGTTTGATGGTCTCATCATCCTCTTAAAAAAGTGTCAGCATAATATTATAAGAACGACCCTATACAGGGTGAAATTGATATCATTAGCATACATTTGAGTCGAGTACGCGTTGCAGTTTAGTATGGATTATTTTTTGTTGTTCTGATCGGTATGCTCCCATAGTGAAAGTTGTTCAGTTTGATGGGTAGACTTAAGAGTCTACCCATCAAACGGAAAAAAGGTTCAAAAGGATGCTAATGATATCAATTTCATCCTGTATATACAGGATATAAGTGGTGTAACGAAATACCCTAGGCTCTAGTAATACTTCAGACAATCAAACTGAACAACTTTCTCTATGGCACTAGCACCAACATCGAAATCGTGAAAAAAATATCAGCTGTCCCCATACATTAAGCTCAAGTAGGTTTGCAGTTTTGTATATGGAACATCAGTTTTTTTTTTCGCGATTTCGATGTTGGTGTCATAGAGAAAGTTGTTCGGTTTGGCAGCCTGATCGAGAAAAGAAAATATCTGTAATCCCATACAAAACTGCAGTATACCGACTATTACCGACTCGACTAAAATGTATGGGACAGCAGATTTTTTTTCTCGATGTCGGCTCCATAGTGAACGCTGTTCAGTATGATGGTCTAAACTTTTGTTACACCCTGTATAATATGCTTACGTCACGACAGTCCCAATATAGGTTAGTCAGAGATATTCTAAAACAAAATAAGTAGATAAAATAATATTTTTTTCCATTCGGAATGTTAAACAAAACTCCCCAGATACCAGGATATCATAACAACGAGCATGTTAACTCGGCCGCCACTGACACGGGCCGGTACTGTGTTTCTGTTGTAGATAATGCTGATAAATACAATGTTAGCTGAGGTCAGGCGCGCTCGAACGAGGGACGTACAATTGAAACTATTGTTTTAAACTCGTGAAGCTTGCTGTGCTGTCTTGCGTAAGTTCTTGCTGTTAGGATGGGGGAAATAGAATGATTTATAGTTATAGGAGAACAAAACACAGAAACACATTACAACGAAGAAACAAAAACATACCTAATTGTAGACAGTGGAGAGCCAAATTCACGATTGTAATCACTGCCGAACTATCGATAATAGATACTAGCCCAAAACAATCAACATTGTTTTACAGTACTATTGATAGAATATAATTCATAATCGTATTAATTTCAATCTCATCATCATCGTCATCTCAGCCGATTGGACGTCCACTGCTGGACATAGGCCTCCTCAAGGATCGCCATAACGACCGGTCCTGCGCTGCCCTCATCCAACGTTTTCCCGCCGCCTTCACCAGGTCGTCGGTCCACCGTGTGAGGGGCCGACCCACGCTGCGCTTTCCGATACGCGGTCGCCACTCGAGAACTTTTCGGCCCCACCGGTCATCGGTTCTGCGAGCAATGTGCCCCGCCCACTGCCACTTAAGTTTAGCAATTTTTTGAGCTATGTCAGTTTCTCTGGTTCTTCTGCGAATTTCAATCTAAAACTACTAAATTATTTCATCATTATCTCAGCCGTTAAACGTCCACTGCTGGACATATGCATAGACATAGGCATCCCGCAAAACTTAAATTTACTAAGTAATAATTAATCTTTTTTAAATAAATGAAAGACCCTATTTGTTAACGATTGAGCCAAAGATTTTTTTTGGTCTAACCACAGAGTACTATAATAATGTCTATCCAAAAATAAAAATCGTTGGATTGAGTATAGCACAAACTTATGTCTGTGATACATAGGTTTGTGGAGTAGTATAGTTACGAAAAAAACCGCGAAGCCTCCAAACAATAGGTAGTACAATGTCGTAAGCGCAACCGCGTGCATCGAGCAAAGTCATCTATAAATCGATTCGCGACATCACAGTCGATAAAAAATCGACCTAGCTAGTTTGAGCCGTACTAGCGCTCATTAAGGGTTCCGTGACAGTTGTAACACTAGATTATCTATACAGGGTGTACAATAAAATGGGACAGCTACTCAAAGGTGTGCTTCAGACCATCAAACTGAACAACTTTCTCTATGGGACCAATTTAGTCAACTTCAACGCCACCAAAACACAGGCTTGTCTGTTCACCGCAAAAAGGAGTCCGTTTAATCTGACTCCTACTTTCCGGGGTACATCTGTCCCTGTTTCCGACAGTCTTGGGCTTCTGGGTATAAGCTTGACCACAAAACTCAACTTCGGCGCTGACATCGAGTCTAAGGCTCAAACTGCGGCCAAAAAGCTGGGCATCTTAAACAAGGTGAAGCGGTACTTCACTCCTGGACAGCTCTTAGTATTGTATAAAGCTCAGGTCCGATCATGTATGGAGTACTGCTGCCACCTGTGGGATGGCTCAGCCAAGTATCAACTTGCCGCACTCGACTCGGTTGAACGCAGAGCCAGGAGGCTCATTGGCGATAGTAAGCTGGTGGAGGCCAAGCTTCATAGCCTAGCCCACCGCCGCAGAGTGGCCTGCTTGTCGGTCTTCTACAGATTGTACTTCGGTGAGTGTGCCCTAGAGCTGCATGAGCTCATCCCACCTTCCCCTTTTTACTATCGGACTTCCAGACGCACCGCGGGATATCACCCCTTCTTGGTTGACATCCCACATATCCGCACCAAGCGCCTTTCTGAATCTTTTATAATGCGCACAGCCAAGGAGTGGAATGCCTTACCTGCGTCAGTATTTCCGAGTACTTACAACCCGAATTCCTTTAAAGTACGAGTGAATAGGCATCTTCTGGGTAAGCTCGCTACATCTACGACCCCATCTTCGTCCTGAGGACTGGATTGAGGTCAAGAGCAAACCCATAGTTAATAAAAAAAAAAAAAAAAAAAAAAAAAAAATATCGAAATCGCGAAAAAAAAATCCGCTCTCCCATTCAAAATTGCAAACATAACTCGACTGAAATGTATGGGACAGCAGATTTTTTTTTCGCGATTTCGATATTGGTCCCATAGAGAAAGTTGTTCAGTTTGATGGTCTGAAGCACCCCTTTAAGTAGCTGTCCCATTTTATTGTACACCCTGTATTTATCTACTTATAAAACAATTCCATAACTGACTGATCGACAGACAACGCACAGCCAGGAGTGCGATTTTTGAATCTCATTCGCTGAGTTCAGCAGTTGAAAATGTCAAAATTACTGTGGAGATATGCATCTTTCTACTGCTGATTTGACTTTCAAAAATCATACTTCAGGACTGCGATTTTTGAAAGTCAAATCAGCAGTAGAAAGACAATTCCATAACTGACTGATCGACAGACAACGCACAGCCAGGAGTGCGATTTTTGAATCTCATTCGCTGAGTTCAGCAGTTGAAAATGTCAAAATTACTGTGGAGATATGCATCTTTCTACTGCTGATTTGACTTTCAAAAATCATACTTCAGGACTGCGATTTTTGAAAGTCAAATCAGCAGTAGAAAGATGCATATCTCCACAGTAATTTTGAAATTTTCAACTGCTGAACTCAGCGAATGAGATTCAAAAATCGCACTCCTGAACTGCCGAGGATAATAATAACATGAAAGTTCGAGTATGATTCTAGGGAGGATGAAGGGGTGCACAAAAAAATTTTTCGCGGGCAAAAGCTATTTTCAAAAACTATACTCGAAGTTAGCCAAAAAACAGGGTAACGCAAAGGGTAAGGAAGGATACGCTTGCTGTGAAGATAGAAACTTTTTTTTTTAATTTCACACGTTGTTTGGAAGAAAAAAACGAGAGTTTTACCACATTTATCTTCGATACCTAATTAGTTTTTTTACTTTTTTGTATTTGAATTTTACTTACTTACACGAAAATGTAGAGTCAGGTTTTAGGTACTAGGGGACATAGATCAAAGTAAACTAGGGGATCGGATGAAAGTTGCAAAAACCCATATTTTTTTTTTTTTTTTAATTAACTATGGGTTTGCTCTTGACCTCAATCCAGTCCTCAGGACGAAGATGGGGTCGTAGATGTAGCGAGCTTACCCAGAAGATGCCTATTCACTCGTACTTTAAAGGAATCCGGGTTGTAAGTACTCGGAAATACTGACGCAGGTAAGGCATTCCACTCCTTGGCTGTGCGCATTATAAAAGATTCAGAAAGGCGCTTGGTGCGGATATGTGGGATGTCAACCAAGAAGGGGTGATATCCCGCGGTGCGTCTGGAAGTCCGATAGTAGAAAGGGGAAGGTGGGATGAGCTCATGTAGCTCTTGGGCACACTCACCGAAGTACAATCTGTAGAAGACCGACAAGCAGGCCACTCTGCGGCGGTGGGCTAGGCTATGAAGCTTGGCCTCCACCAGCTTACTATCGCCAATGAGCCTCCTGGCTCTGCGTTCAACCGAGTCGAGTGCGGCAAGTTGATACTTGGCTGAGCCATCCCACAGGTGGCAGCAGTACTCCATACATGATCGGACCTGAGCTTTATACAATACTAAGAGCTGTCCAGGAGTGAAGTACCGCTTCACCTTGTTCAAGATGCCCAGCTTTTTGGCCGCAGTTTGAGCCTTAGACTCGATGTCAGCGCCGAAGTTGAGTTTCGTGGTCAAGCTTATACCCAGAAGCCCAAGACTGTCGGAAACAGGGACAGATGTACCCCGGAAAGTAGGAGTCAGATTAAACGGACTCCTTTTTGCGGTGAACAGACAAGCCTGTGTTTTGGTGGCGTTGACGTTGACTAAATTATTGTCACCCCACTGGGAGACAAGACTTAAAGTCAATTTTGATACGGACCACATCATGTACTACGCCTACTTACAGCTAACAGAGTTTAGAAAATATTTTGAAAGATACAAATAATTTTGCTTGTGATAGATAATGTATGGAACCCTAAAAATTTGCGTTTCATTTCATTTCCAATACAGCAGCAGACCGTAGACTCCTTGTACGAAATAGATGGACAATGCTCATAAAAACAGAGCTCATTGGCCGTGAAGGTAAAATAATGGAGACGTAATGTTTTTATACTTACAAGTTCATATTTCAAACAAATCAAAGACTGAAAAAGAACAATCAAAGTGCAATTCTCTAAGCGTCACATGATCACATCGCTGTAAAAAACATCGAAGAGCCCGCATCCCTCAGATCGTCGGAGGCTTTATATGAGTTTGACACATGAAATTGAAAGCTCGCCGATGTTTCAACGACGAATTTAAGGTTGTGACGATGTTTGCGCTTAGAGAAAATTGCATTGCTGAGTCTTCAGAATATCTCTGACTACGCCCTCGGGGAACATAGGTCGTGCAGAGCATATGCAACGCTATATTGCTTTTCCAGTATTTACAGCTTTTTCGAACTTATCAAAGTCTCTGCTCGCCCTGAATAACCTACGTATTATTGAGGTTTATGGATTCTCTAGAACATAAGTTCTTAAATGGAAGGAGACAGAGTGGAACAGGTGAATGAATTTATATATCTGGGAAGTTTGTTTAAGAGAGATGGAAAGTGTGATGGGGATGTAGAGCGAAGAGCGACTGCGGGAAACAAGGTGCACTGCACGCCGTGGTGAGTAGCCGGTCTTTATCAAAAAGGGCACGTCTGGCTATTCACAGCGGTGTGTTGGTGCCTACGCTAATGTATGGGAGTGAATGTTGGGTCTGGAATAAAAGGAATGAAAGTCGAGTGAATGCAGTTAAAAGGCGCTCCTTACGAAGTATGTGTGGTATTACTTTGGTTGATCGAATCAAGAACAGTGTGATAAGGGAATGGTGTAAGTTGAAGGATGATATAGTAACAAGGATTTAAAGGGGTATGCTTAGATGGTTCGGTCACGTAGAGAGAATGAATGAAAGAAGACTTACGAATGAAATTTATCGAGCACAGGTGAGCGGAAGTGTTGGGAGAGGCCGTCCGAGGAAAACATACCACGATCAAATCAATGATCTTTTCTGAAAAAGACAAGTGCGTAGCACCCTCAAACGATGGAAGTGCATGAAAAGATGTAGGAATGCTAATGAAGCTAAAGAGGTATGTCAGAGTCGTAGCGTGTGGCGGTCTGTGGTCTCTGCCTACCCCCTTGGAACAATGGCGTGAGCTTATGTATGTATGTATAAGTTCTTAAATGTCATTCTATCTTGAAGCTTAAATTGCTAAATGTGAGCATTGTTATATTCATTACTTTGATCTAAGGTTACAACTACATTCTTAGATAGATAAACAATTTATTTGCAAAAGTAACACACACATAATATTACAGTTCACAACAATTTTACAAACAAGAATACAACGAGACATAAAATAGAACAACATGTAATTTATTGTATGCTACAGCAGCAAATAGGTCCCAGCTCAACATAGACCTTGCCCGAGAGCAGGGTGTCAAAATTCAAAATTCAAAAATTTTGAATTTTGAATTTTGAGGTTGAGCTTAAAGAACACGTGGCGCCATCTAGCGGAACCGTTGACACATTGATCAGCTCCGTCGTTGACAAACTATGTATTTCCTCAGGTACATAGTGTAGGGATCTAATTTGCCTTGCTAGTAGCCTAGCAATTGATTTTTGAAGGTACATTGTATCCTTTGTCAAAATTTTTCCACTAATAATTTTATTAGTGTCAAAGAAAGAAAAAATGTCACTATGACGACATGTCAACTTAAATATGCAATTATTTATAGAATAAATAAATTCATTTTGGTTTCCCCAATGAGAGGAGGAATAGGGGATTGCACAAAATATGATTTTATTAGCCCCTAGCTGTGATAGCAATTCAAAACTCTTTTCTAACTCTTCCATCTGCACATCCAAACAATTTTGTACGTAAATTATAATGTTGGTTTTGCTGTTACAGTCGCTCAATTGGACTTGTTCTAATATATGTGCCAGGGAACAATCTGGCGTGCAATAATTCACAACATGATGATTAATTTTGTGATTAATTAAAATTCCTAATCCTATCCCGATACTATCAGAGTAAATTAATGTTTTTGGTTTTGTTTCGACAGTAGACAAAGACACAAAACATGTTTCCTCAGACTGATCTGTACATATAGGTGTTTCTAGCAGAGTTTCAGTCTCAGGCCGCTCCGTGTTTGCTGAATGCGTACAATAACACGTCATATGATTATTAACTAATGAGTCAAAGCGTTGTTGGTTATACGTACACAGCTCCAACAAATCACTAGCGTCCTGAATCTGATCACTTATCTGTCTTTGGGCCTGAACATATTGACAAGTAATATCATTGTTGTTGGTTTCAGATTGTTGGTAGTTGTAGCAATGTTTCTGACCGCCTCGAAAGTGATTACTGTCATAAGTTTAGGTATGAAAGTTCTTAAAAAACAATTCAATTGATTTAATGTTTAACTATTTGGCGGGCTTTTGAATTAAGGACCTTCGGTCGGTAGAATTTAGTTGTGGCTCTGTTTAGAATGATTTGAGTTTAGGGTAAGTTTTGTTTGTTCTAGTGCTTTTACTATTTTCATTCTTTTAATAAAATTTATTTTAATAAATTGTTAATTTTTGTTAACATCGTTGGGCAAAGCTTTTCCAGACTTCTTAATCCCATTTTTACGAGCAATGCCCAGGAGTCTACGGTCTGCTGTTGTATTTGAACGATTTTTTTTAGAGTTCCATACATTATTTCTCTATCCCGTATCATTGTTATTTCAACTAAGTACTTTCTTCCTTCTGCAAAAGTGAAAACACAAACAGAAATCTAAGTGTTACAGAAAAACATCTTAACAAAGGCCTTTCACTAAATACCTGAAAATTAAGGTAGGTACATTTCAATAACCGCTAACAATCGCGAACAGAAATTAACATAGACAGTTAAGTTTTAACATCCTTCATGTTGTGAATCACGTGCTTTCGGGATCAGTGGGTCATGCGGTAGTGTAGTCTCGACCGGGGATTCGAACCGGTCCGGTGCTCAGAGTCGATATACATGACACCCACGTTGCTATAGGTACTTGTGGTTTATGTTTGTTGGTAAAAGCCAAAACTGTATTCTACTAATAGTGGTTAAATAATAACCTTATCTTCTTATAAGGTTGTGTTGTGTGCTAATAATTTTTAGGGTTCCGTACCCAAAGGGTGAAAACGGGACCCTATTACTAAGCCTACGTTGTCCGTCCGTCCGTCCGTCCGTCCGTCTGTCCGTCTGTCCGTCCGTCCGTCTGTCCGACCTATTTAGGGCTGTAACTTTTGAACTGTATAAGCTAGATAGTTGAAATTTTCACAGAATGTGCGTTATTCCGGCGGATTTGTCAACACATAAAAATGTCGAAAAGTTAGAAATTAAGGGGGGTTCTCAACAAGAATCTAGTTTTTATCAATGTTTTTTCTTCACGCTCTATCGTAAAAACGGTAATACTTACAAGCGTCAAACTTGGTGTGATTATAGAGCAAACTCTACAAAATAACAACAAATACTAAAAACCGGCCAAGTGTGAGTCGGTCTCGCGCTAAAGGTCCCGAACAAAAAAAGTTTTTTTTCTAAGGTAATAATGTTGTGATCTGTGGTGGTGTGGTACGGAACCCTCGGTGCGCGAGTAGCCCGACTCGCACTTGACCGGTTTTATTAAAAGGTTTTCAGGCTTTTGCGATGTTTCTATTTATGCATAAAGATTTTCTTTAAGCAATTTCATGTTGGCTCCCATAGTAAAAGTTGTTCAGTTTGATGGTCTGAACCACCCCTAATTTGGAATGTGTTTACAAAATCACAGGTTTCTATTATAGGGTGATTTTGATAAGTCCCTACTAAATGTATGGGAATTTAATATTACACTTTCTGAGAGTCCTAATACCTCGACCTCGTTTGACCCCATAGAGAGTTCCTTATCACTAAGAGAATCGAATAATAAATAAGTAAATAAATAAATAACGCTCACAGGCACATACATTGTAATGATTCCAAGTTAAGCACTATAGGCTTTTTAATATGGAAACCATACAACAACGGCACGAACATATAAAATCCATGACCAAACCGGGATTCGAACCCAGGACCCTGGTTTGGCAGTCCGGCGTGGTAACCATTACACCAACCGGGTCGCCCTAAATAGGATCTAAGGATGAAAAAAAACGTTTGTGAATATTTCAGTTTTTCTCCATGACTGTATTTTTTTTTTTCAAAATCTGTGAATGCAGAAGTAAAATGCTCCAAAAGTTAGGGTTAGTCTCGTAAGAACGTTTTCTTGTAGCTACAATGCTTCTGGTAGCTGCCCTTTGTGTCCCATCTTAACTTTCCACCCTGTATAGGTACACACGGCGACAGGTCAGGTTACCCTGTTTGGACTTTGAACTATTAGAAGTTGAACGCTGCGAATCGTGCGAGAGGGTGCGGTATGTTGTTGTTGTTTCGTCTCACAGCACGCTGCGCCCGCGCCGGCAGCCGCGTCTATGCAGGCTCTCTACTACACTCGCACTTTTTTGTGTTTTGTACGTAGTTATGGGTTTTACGTAGTTATGGGTGGTACGTAATTATGGGTGTAGTTATGGGTATATAGGGTGCGTAACCTGATGTGTCGCCGTGTGTACATACCTACATGTATTGGTCTTTTACGCTGTTCTTGAGCCGTAATATTTTGTTAAGTAGGTAGGTACTTGTTTAAAATCAACGCTTTCGCCAACCTTTATGAACATGGAAAAGGAATTCATCAAATTCATGGCATCGCAAAATAATTATGCTTTGTCTACAAAACGTTAACTTGGCTCACTAGTTTGCTATTTCACAATCAATTCAACAAAAAACTACGCGTTTAAATGGCACTAATGTTCTAAAATTTGTCATTTATTGTGAGAGAATGAAAGACAAAATGGTTAATAAGTACCTACCTTGATACGATTCACACAATAGCATTGGGAACCGCAAGTTTTTGCTACAAATTGCCTCGTTTCCATTCCAAATAGACTTATGACTGCGTTGAATTACATTCAATTTTATACTGTATTAGAACTACTTGAGGTTCAATGGAAAACGGTGTTTTTAATTGAATGAACAGTTTAGTAGGAAATTAATTGTCCTTGCTGTTGTACCTAATTGTATTCCTGAAATAAAAGTCTCGGTTACTGAGAATATTGAGTGTTCTTTTAGAAAAATCTTTTAAAAAAAAAAATATTGCTCATAGGATTTCTTTGTGTTTGCTTCCATACAAAGGTAAGAGAAAATATTTTGTTAAAGGAACCCCTTTAACATAATATTTTCTTAATAATAATATAATTATGGGATATTTTAAGGGGGACTAACATCAAAACAAGCAAAAAAAAACAGTTGTTTATACAAAATTGCAAACCTACTCGATCCAAACGTATGGGAAGAAAGACCCTGTACGGATAGGTACACCCGACGTTTTTTTACGCAAACTTTCACATTCACATAGGTAGGTAAATAGGAAAAATAAATCAAGCCTTTTTATTCGAAAATTTGTGCTATATCAGGCATGTCAAACATGCGGCCCGCACTGCACTTTCTTGCGGACCGATCCAAATTTAAGAAACAGCTTTCTGATGTAGCCTGAAACCGTTCAGACTGTCACAAGTACTTAGGTTCTCATGTTATGTAGTAATACCACCGTTTTAAACATGATGATGTGGAAAATTTCGAGCACGCTTCGCTCGCTCACTTTTTTTAGATGATACTATGCAGAGTAGAGACAAGGTATTGAGTATGAAGGTCTAGTCTAGTCTTTTCATGCCCTACCTTATTTTTTGATTTCTGCACATAGAATTACCCCCAACCCGAATAAACATTCCTGGGAAGAGATTCAATTTTTTTACTACAATTAAATAAACGATTAACGAACGATAAAAAAATTCTATGACCGATACTATTTCTCTAAGTTCATTGCGGCCCGCTGATTGTACTGTCATTATGAATTTGGCCCGCCCCAAAGACTTTGAGTTTAACATGCCTGTGCTATAACAAATTAGCGGTTTTTTACCTTTAGATTATCTTATAGTACACTCGAGTCTACATAGTCTTGACACCTTCCGAAACCGTCACATCCGTAGTCATCGCTTCCGAAACCGCATCGCTTGCGAAGCCATTGCTTCCGATGGTGTTATGTGGCTGTATAATTTGCAATCGTAAATTTGATAAAAAATAATAGCGTAGGTATGGCTTTTATTTTATTTTTATGTAAAAATCTAATTACTATCAGTTTAAAATAACAATGTGCATGACCTCGCTCGCAAATGTGAAGTCACTCAATCAAACTAACTTCACTCGAGTCATTCAAATTATTATTTCCTTTGCATAGAGTCTATTCCTTTATCAACCGAGTGAAGTTAGCCAACGGCCCTTCAAGGTCATGCACATTGTTATTTTAAACTGATAGTAGAAATATTTAACTAAAGAATTGGTACAATTAAAATTACGAAATATTTAAACTATGAAGCTTAAGCCTTTGAATAAATTAGGTTTTCTTTGTATTTTTTGTTTTGATATTGAGCTGTGGAAGAGAAGAACTACTTTTAATAGAACCAATGCAGCCCTTTTATCGAGTGTCAATCAAGTGATCAAATATTAATAGAAAAGTTCCGTTCCATTCCACCCTATGTTACACTATTAGTAAAATGTTTTTGGTGGTAGCTCGGAAATTTTAACGTTTTGATTATAAATTATTAATTAGTTTCATTACCTACATTGCAACTTATGTCGCTGTAAATAGTAACTCAGTACCACACTTTTTTACCTACCTCTTCTTGACAGTGCGAGCTCGTTTATTTATGAAGTGCGAAGTATCCAGGGTGTGGTTGTATCATGTGTCACTTTGGCTTTGTTTTTAATAATTATCGACACCCTTTCTACGTTCGAATACCCCCCCTCCTTGAGGGTAGGCCTGTGCCCTGCAGTGTGACGTTGGTAGGCTGATGATGATGATGATACGTTGGAATGCAAGGCACACTTAAGTCACTTCTTCGGAAAGGGAGGTCGGTCTTGTACCGCATTGGTTTGCCAGTAGGCTATAGTACCTTTACGAAATGTCATCATTCAACAATATCAGGTCAACTATTGTACGTCGGTGAGTCTGTGACACGATTCTCGTCGTCGATCTAAATATAATAGTTTATTGTGTTGTGCGGCTTTATGCGTCAATGTCTGGTTTGTGATTGTCTGACCTTTTTGACACTGATTCATGTTGTGCGCGGGGAAAAAATGCTGACAGTATAGAATAGTGTAGATTACCTACATAACAAGATAGATCATCATCAGCCTCTTTATCCCCACTGCTAGGTAAAACAAAAACTTGACTTTGGCGACCCTCCCCTCCAAGCGCGTAGCAAGAATGTTTTCCCGGGGAGGCCAGGTCAAGGTTATGTTGTTGCAATTAAATCTGAAACTGAAGTGAGCGAAGCGAGCTCGAGATTTTATTGCAATATGATTGGCTAGTAGCTATATTGTGTAAAACCTGGAACGATTTCTGAATTACAACAGTCCCAATACGACCTAAAACCAGGAGCGAGTGAAGCGAGCTCGAGCTTTCTCAGCAAGATTTTCAAGACGGCGCAAGAATTTTTTCAAACACATGATTTTGGCACACCTTTAACCTACTGCTTAGATCCGGGGCTGCTGTTGGGACTTTAGGGCTAGGGACACTCATGCTCATGACTACGTACACACATGCGTTAGTCCACTACGCGTTCTCAAACCGAAAGCCCCGCTGGCGGAGGCAGCCGCTATCTCTGCTCACTGCTTTTTCGTCTGGCGTCTACTGACGCTACAGATACGACCCAGGCAGCTTCTCCCCTATCCCCGCTATTGCCCTCAGGCTCAAGTTGTTTCATTGGTACGGTTGACTTACCAGGACACTTCGTCGTCACTGGTGTGGTCCCCCCATAGCCCGCAGTAAAATAAGCAGTACTTGTAGCCGCTCTCTGAGGTATGCTGTATTGGTATTTTCGAAAAAAAAAGAAAAATCAAACGCTTGTTATTATAGGCAAGCGTTTGATTTTTCTTTTTTTCAAAATTTTTAGGTAGACTTTACCTACGCATCATAATTTATTCTTTAGTAGCACGTTTCCTCAAGATGTTGTCTATAATTACCGTTTGTGTTTGAATAAAAAGATAATAAGGAGACGTACTCCAACGCAAAATGTCCAATGCGCAGAAGAATGGGATATGAGGGGCTGTAATTTTTAGCAAAATGTCACTTCCACTTGCGTGTAATGTAATAACAGAATTGAAAGAGAAACCCATAGCAACATAAACGCATAGATCTAATGACATTTTCTCTGACAGGCCATTTCGCTGCACCGTTTTCTTGGATCATGACGTGAATTGTGATAATCTTTGCTTTCTAACGTTTGATCATAGGTTAGTGACCAGGCTGGTAAACAGTTTATAGTACCTATTTTCTGCTCAATATCATCATCAGCCTATAGTATAAGCACAGAGTACTATAATTACTACCGTAAGTATAAGGGAGTCCATAAATTTTACTGCCAGGCACAGGCCAACCCTTCAAGCAAGGTGTATGGACCAAAGTATGGACATTCGCTCACTACACATGTCCAATACGTATTGGCAGACTTAAAATACGCAACAGAATTTCTTTTTCAGCGTATATAGGTTTCCTCACGATGTTTTTAGAAAAAAGTTTTATGAAAATTTTTGTTTTTCTCGATGACTGTAATTTTTTTTTCAAAATCTATGAATGCACTAGTAAAATACTCCAAAGCTAGGGTTAGTCTCCTAATTAAACGTTTTTTGTAGCTAAATTGGTTGCTGCCCTATATGGGGCATATATGCCCCATATAAACTTTCCACCCTGTATTAGCACTCGAATAATGGACTATTTTGTTTGTATCTTATTGGCTACTTACAAACAACAGGCGTCAAACAACGATCGCATTATATCTTATAATTATAATATTTATAATAATAAGATACCTAATTCGTTCGTTGTTTGACGCTACCATAAAACTCTGGTGCTTCCTATATTTCTAGAATTTGTGCTTTGTTCTCAGTTAATGGAATTAACAATATTCATCAAAACGATAAATGTTGTTTTGACGTGAAAGATATTTACTGCACTCTCACTACTTTTAATAATAAATAACAGACAACGAACCTATTAGAGTAACAATAAACATTATTATAGTGTAAGATATACAATAGAATGATTTATATCCACAGTAACATTACAGCACAGATGTAATTGTAACTACAATAAATATCTCTGTAACCTTGCGCGCACGCCATTCTCCGAGCAACTAAACTGACCGTGAAGTCTGAATGGCTAAAAATTATTTATCTTTGTATGGTATTTAGATGATATTTAATATTTCAGAAAGCAGCTTTATCTATTAACCAAAATTTTTTTAGGTACCTACACAAACGCCTCTATTTTTTACCTAGTTAGATTTAGCATAATTTTTTGCTGTTGTAAGTACCATGTTCAGTTCAGTTCTTGACTATTTCTACCTCACCGGTCTGTTCTTCACGAATCTCCCGATGTTTTCCCTGCGATACTCTACCATGATTTGTTTAGGTAAGGGCTCTTGTCCACTGCTGGATCGATAACCGAGATAGGCGAAAGCTGAGAGCAACAAGATGAGGAAGGCCGAAGAGTGATGCCTTCAGCAGTGGGGGATGATAATGATGATAGGAAACAGGGATGGTAAACCGGAAGAAGGGTACGAAAGTCCCGCGATGAGATGGTGATATAACTTTCTTGAACGTTTAGTAAGGCAGGCTAGTAATACTGTTGGAGGGTTAAGAAAGAAGATACCGAGACACGATGGTGATGTAACTTTCTTTTAAATGTACCTATCCATGCTGTCACAAAGGTACTTTTGAATTAAACTGGTTTATTTTACGACGCGTTCGATATGCGTCCGGACTCCGGAGGTTAAGTTGTACTGGCTGACCTTTGTTCATTGACATTTCGACTCTTTCCTTATTACTTGAACCATCTTTGAACACTGCATAGCATAAGCAACAAGATGAATGGTAACAATTGAGCTTTAAAACATAATTATGTTGATGAGTACCGTTTAAAATGCGGCCTTGTGCCCATAATTTTAAGCTAGTAAGTGCAAATGCACGCAATGGTGGTTATCTAATGGGGTTTCACGAAAATGACGTTGATTGTTGATTATCAGTTGTTGCTATTCTGTGACTGTTTGTCTTCTTGTAGCAATGCTCTCCGGCATTCCAGGGTCATGAGATAATGTAGGCAACATTCATTAGATAAAAAGGGCAGGAGATGCTTGGTATTAAATAGGTATTCTCGGCTATTGGTAACTGATATCTCAACTGCCTCCGTGGTCTAATGGTTAAGAGCATTGGCTCTCGATACGGAGGTCGTGGGTTCGATTCCCACGGGGGACACCTAGTGATATGTCACTTTGTGCGTTTTTCCCCAGTTGGTTAGGACATTGCAGGCTGAATCACCTGATTGTCTGAAAAGAAAAATGATTCCGTGCTTCGGATGGCACGTTAAGCCGTTGGTCCCGGCTACTATCTCTGATGGTAGTAGTCGTTACATAAAAACCACGTCAGAGGCCGAAAGGCGGTCTGAAAAAACTCTGACACCAGGGCTCTGCCCACACGATAAGAAGAAGAAGATATCTCAATGGTGGAGTTACTTGAGCATTTTTTCCCAAATATCTACCTCGTTCAAAATGTTACCTTATTCCCCATATCATTATATTATGAATTATTTCAATCTATTAGTACATTACTGCAGCGGCCAGCAACAGAGGCATTGATGGACGAACGTGTAAATGTGGGCCGAGGCGAAGCCGAGGCACACATACGTAAGTCCATCAATGCCTAGTTGTGGCCAAGGCTTGTATAGTACTTTTCTCAAATAATGCGCGGAAATGAAAACAGTAAATTTTCTCAAATAATTCGCGGAAATTAAAACTCTTTTCAAAATCAATGACGAACAACGAACAACAATTTGTTTTTTTTTTCAATAAACAGCTTTCTATTTGCAAGTTAGTTCGAAATTTAAATAAAACCTTTTTTGAGTTACCTCCTTGGTCGCCATGTTTAGGAGAAAAAGATCGTTCCATTTTTAAATTACACGACAGATATGAGTTTACTATGTAATTTATTTGGCCGCAAAACACGACAGATATGGATTTTCATACAAACATTGCCGGCCGCTGCGCGCATGTAGTTGGCCAGTACAGCAATTTCGATTTATCTCGAAGAAGGTTGTCAAAATAATACTCACATTTCCAAGCATGTTTGAGAAAAATAATTATGTTTCGTAATATAATTTAGTATTGTACCTACTGTCCATTACAAGTGGCGACGGGCTCACTCCCCGTCACACTGGACAGAGTTTCGGTACTACTAGTGGAACGTGGATGTTCTGAAGTTTCAGAATATCTCTGACTACCCCCTCGGGGAATATAGTCGTGAGCATATGCTATGCTATGCTATATAATTTAGTATCAAAAATCATTACTAAAAATAATAGCTTTATTTTTGCTTACAGATCGATTTTAAGGAAACCTGGCGGAGATTTTCTTTCCCTTCCGTTACCGTAGAATCTATGTAGGGTATAAAAGAGGTACATACAGAATTTTAATGTATGGAACAACAGATTTTTATCGCGATTTCGGTGTTGGTTCCTTAGACAATGTTGTTCAGGACAAAGGTAGTGAATGAAGTGATACTACCTACCAGCGTTGCTTCTTTTATATTTTTTTCGACGACGTAAATAATGATATTATATACCAGGATATAACTATATAACTGCCTCCGTGGTCTAATGGTAAAGAGCTTTGGCTCTCGATACGGAGGTCGTGGGTTCGATTCCCACGGGGGACACCTAGTGATATGTCACTTTGTGCGTTTTTCCCCAGTTGTTTAGGACATTGCAGGCTGAATCACCTGATTGTCTGAAAACGAAAATGATTCAGTGCTTCGGATGGCACGTTAAGCCGTTGGTCCCGGCTACTATCTCTGGTGGTAGTCATAAAAACTAATCGTTACATAAAAACCACGTCAGAGGCCGTAAGACGGTCTGAAAAAACTCTGACACCAGGGCTCTGCCCACACGATAAGAAGAGAAAGACCAGGATATAAGGTAGAGAAGAAGGATATAAAAAAATTGATGATTGATTGATTGATTGATTGATTCTTGATGAAATTGAAGATAAAAAGACAACAACAATCTTTTATTTTAACTGTGAGAAAAATTGTTGCTCCTAAAACACTGCTGAAATAATCTGCAACAGATGCTAAGGCCGCTGATAATGATGATAAACTACTGTGATCGGAAGTTTAAGATGTATGTATGTATACTCTCACTTCAAAACATTAATCAACATTGTAATCCATATTAGGTAAAATATTTCACGGCAAAATATTTACAAGTACATAGAATTCGTCTCTAAATACGAGAGAGAGAAAGCTATAGAGCTATAAATATGCATAGCTTCGATGATTTCTCCAGCTGCACGCTAGATGCCCACGCGCGTGTCTTCGGAGGAAAATTGCGTCCATTAGGATTGAGTAACAAAGTAACGAGATAGGAGATGAAAAGTTTGCGAATGTTGTTTTGAATGGAAAAAGTTAATTTATGAAGGTTTTCAAAAAGCATTAGCATAGCTATGCTCATGACTATATTTCCAAAGGGGGTCAGAGAATTATGAAACCTCAGAAAATCCACAGGTTTTGAAAAATAATTTTTCCAGTAGTTCTTATACCTAAGCATAGCTTAAGATAAAAAAAACAAAAGACAAAAATTTTATTTGAATAATCCCCGACTTCGTCCGTTCCGTCATACCTAATCATAAGCTTTTAAACACAATCATTTTCATCAAAATAACAGTCGTTTAATTGTGTGATTACTTAATCAAAGAAATAAACAAAAAAATCTGCAACTTTATGTCAGGGACCCTAAACACCATATCGTAACCTTTATTTTTTTAATAATTATCTTAAAATGTAGAGATAAGTACACTTCTGTTAAAGTTTTATAATAGTGCAGATTGCATACAAAGTTAAGAGATCAATAAACAATCATCATCATCGATCATCTGTATAGCAACTTTTTAACCTACTTTAAAACTGGAAAACCAACGCAGTGAATATGAATGAAAAGACAACTAAAACTATTAAAATGCGCTGCAGAGCTTTGTGCCTTGCCAAGATACTGATGGCATTTTCATGGCAATTCAATTCAATTGTACTTTATTGCACACCAAAACAATACAATACATTTTACAAGGCATTAACGAAACGCAATCTGAAAAACGTTTTCTCCGACATATAAGAAACATTACAGTCAAAGATTTTTTTTTGTCTTCGATTTCATAAAAAAGGATATTGTTATAAGGATAGAAGGAGTTTAAACTATTAGTTTGTACAAACAATTTATAAGTAACAAACGTAACAAATTTTCATTAAAAAAAAACTTGATAAACAAATAACCATAAACTAATAATTTTAAAAATAACAAACAAAGTAACACATTTGAATAGATAGTTAATTAAGTAAGTATTTAAGTTAATTAGTATGCGTATTTTTCTGTAGGTTTTAAAATGTTCCACTTTCTCAGGATTCCTTTCTTCTAAAAAAAAGTTATCCATAAATCAAGCCAGAAGTAAAATTGTTTATTTAAAAACGAATTGAAATTGTTATTTCGAAATGAGTAAAGTGCAACTGAGCGTGTCGGTTTCACGCTCGATCTAACTCGAACCGATGTTGTTGTCGACTTTTGTTGTACGTAGTATGCTACTAGTACTTGGGATCAACTCGAGAGCAACGCGAAAATAGTCTCCCCGATTGACGTATAGGTACTGAACTATTATGTAGTACATACTACAGGGTGACATTGAAATGAGTCGACTTTATTAGGGGTGGTTAAGACCATCAAACTGACCAACTTTTATACTCGAATACCAAACATCAAATCACGAAAAATCTGCTACTAAACTGCAATGCAAAGATTTTGATGCAATGCCTACTCGCCTCAAATGTAAGAACAGCTGATTGTTTTGCAATTTCAGGTTGTTAGGTTGTTGGTTGGTTCTGTAGTGCGATTTTTGAATCTCATTCGCTGAGTTCAGCAGTTGAAAATATCAAAATTCCTGTGGAGATATGCATCTTTCTACTGCTGATTTCACTTTCAAAAATCATACTTCAGGAGTGCGATTTTTGAATGTCAAATCAGCAAAAGAAAGATGCGTATCTCGACAGTAATTATGAGATTCAAAAATCGCACTCCAGGTTTGCTTCGAAGAAATAGCAAGTAAAAAATCTGCTGTTCCATATTATATTAAAATTCTGTACCACTTTTATCTGTCTATCTGCCATGAGTCGAGTTTTATTTCAAACTTGTTTTGTTTTGCAATTTCAAGTTTGCTCCCGTAATAAAAGTTATTCAGTTTGATGTGTAGAGTCAATGTAGGTTGTCTTATTTCAAAGGCTGCTAACGTTTTCAGTTTCACCTGTAATACCATGTAGAGCAGACATGTCAAACATGCGGTCCGCGGGCCGCATGCGGCCCACACTGCGCTTTCTTGCGGCCTGGAGTGCGATTTTTGAATCTCATTCGCCGAGTTCAGCAGTTAAAAATGTCAAAATTACTATGGAGATACGCATCTTTCTACGGATGATTTGACTTTCAAAAATCGCACTCCTGAAATATGATTTTTGAAAGTTAAATCAGCAGTGGAAAGATGCGTATCTCCGTAGTAATTTTGACATTTTCAACTGTTGAACTCAGCGAATGAGATTCAAAAATCGCACTCCTGATCTCGATTTAGATACAGTTTAAAAAAGTTGATTTCTGCAGATATAATTAACTTGAACTCTTTTAACTCTTACTGGTGAGAAGAGGGCTGGCAGTTACCTTCGTCAGCGTATAAGCTTGGCGATTCAAAGGGGGAATGCTGCCAGCGTTCTAGGGACCGTCCCGCAGGGAGAGGCTTTGGAGGAGGTTTATAGATTGTAGGTATAGAAATTGACGAAGCTTGTTGCGGATATATGGGATGTATTTATTGACGAAGCCTGTTGTGGATGTGAGTGGTGTACCTATTACCTTTGACGAAGCCTGTTGTGGACGTTAATGTTGTACCTATTGCCTTTGACGAAGCCTGTCGTGGATACGCACTTTGTACTTTTCGTTTTAATAAGAGTCAAAATATTGTAAGTATATTGATTAACTTGAAATAAACAACTTATAGCAAGCACGCTCACGACTATTTTTCCCCGAGGGGGTAGTCAGAGATATAAACAAACAACAAACAAAACAACAAACAACAACAAATAAACAAACAACAACAACAACAAACACAAAATAAACAACAACAACTTATAGTTAAAGAAAAATTCTTGGGTGAGATTCTTAATGAGATTGACATGTTTTTTCTACTATTAAAATAAACGATTAACAGTCCTTTTTAACCGACTTCAAAAAAGGAGGAGGTTTCTCAATTCGACCTTATATATTTTCTATGATCCATATTGCGGCCCACTGATTCTACTATCATTATGCATGTGGCCCCATTGACTTTGAGTTTGACATGCCTGATGTAGAGAGTTGTCTAATCATCCAAAATTCATATATAGACCGCGAAAATATCTACTTTGAAACTGGGACGTCTGCGTCTGGGACTAGGGTAGAGTATCTTCGAATGTTTAATAGTAATGAAGCACATGTTTAAATATGATGCTGTCACTGTCATTTGTATGGGCAGTGTGAAGGACAGAACTATCACTAAATACGTTTAAGCCTAAATACTGGTTGGTGCAAGCCGGGCTAAATCTACATCTACACTAATATTATAAAGAGGAAAGATTTGTACCTATTTTTGTATGTTTGTAATGAATAGGCTCAAAAAGTACTGGGCCGATTTAAAAAATTCTTTTACTATTAGAAAGCTGCATTCACCCTGAGTAACATAGGCTATATTTATTGCTAGAAAAGATTAGACGTCCACCCGTGCGAAGCCGGGACGGGCCGCTAGTGAAATATAATTCATTTCTTTTTCATTCTCTAATTAAAATTGTCTGTTTCTATCTCAATGAGGTAGGTAGCTAAGCGTGATTATTGATGTGAATAGTTTATGAATTATTAAGTAATGTTGCATTGTTATTAATTCTTTGTTTATCTTTCCACGCGACGAAAGAACGCGTTCTCTTTTCTAGATAGATCTATCTCATCTTGTTGTGGATAAGCAAGCCAGCAACACTTCGACCCAGTGGGATCTTTTGTGGTAGCCCCAGGCTAATAGAGATGAATGGAATAGAATGACATATAGACGTGTTAATGAATTAATGCAAAACTAGAAGGTAGTTTGTTTAGAATCGAGAGGAGAATCGAATTATCATGGTTTCAACATAGGTAATTTTTTTCAAAATATTAAATAATTTGTTTGTAAAATTAAAAACTTACTGAACCCGATGTTAACCCACCGCACGGGCACACTCACCCTACTTACTACCAAAACAAGATTCTAAAAATGTATCCACGAGTTCGTTAGCGCTTTCATTAATTGCTGAAATGACAACCAATCATTTTTGCCTCGAAACTTAAAATGCGAATAACTTTAAATTTAAACTATCAAAATAATGAAATTATTGTTTCAATCTCATTATTTTGTTATAAATCAGTTGGGGTGTATGAGGTTTTGCGCTAATTTATTAACAAGTTGTATTGTGCCAACCCCAAATAATGGAAAATGGGCAAGAGAAATGACCAGGATGCAATGATGTGTCAAGTGGTGACAGTGTGCAATGTATGTATTAAAAAACTGGATAGAGAAAAATTAAGGCAACTAGTTCGGAATCTTAATAAATTGGTTATTTTACAGAATCCGTTGCATACATCATACATAGCATTACGACTGGCAAATACCTAGACTATTGAACTTGGCCGACATCCGCGGAGGCAAATTACAAAACTATGTTGTAATTTATACATTATTATACATTTTGACGTAACTAACTTATTTACAGTGTAAGTAAACATTTACGTACGTGCGTTATTCACATAATCATGTTACACAACATTATTTAATGGTATGCAAATTAAGCAATTATTACATTACATTTTTGTGTACCTACGAGTAACATAAACATAATGCAATGACCTAATAAATCAAGCCTTATTTTCCAAGAAGCAGGAGAGAATTCAGATAGTCAACAATTCAATCCGTCCATCAGTCCGTCTTCGGGCATATGCCTCCTCCATATTCCACCCCTCGCGGTTGAATTTACATTTTATTATAATTAAGTTCAAATAACATTTAAAATGAAAATGTAAATTGAACCAAATCTTCGGAAATGCTGTTCGTTGGTAAACGCATTACTTGAGAACGGCTGGCCGAATATGGGTAATTTTTAGGGTTCCGAAGTCAACAAGGAACCCTTTTAGTTTCGCTCCGTCCGTCCGTCCGTCCGTCTGTCCGCTGCTTAGCTCAGAGACGCTTAGTACTAGAGAGCTATAATTTTGCATGAATATACATATATATACGCTGACAAAGTGATAAAATAAAAGTTTGAAAAATATGTTTTTTAGGGTGCCTCGTCGCGCGGCCAGTTTATGTTGGTTTTGTATAGCTTGATGTGTCGCCGCGCGTACGTCTCACAATCCTACAATTAACCACTTTGACAAATGACAAGCGAAAGTAAAGTAAAACCGGTTTCAAATAGGATAAAGTAATCCGCACGTCTCGCGTCTTGTTGGTATTTCCAGAGATATTTCAAAACTAATGGCATCGTGTGATCCACGTGGGCTGCTCACTGGTATTGACTTTATTTTGTGTCCTAATTCCGATTGCCGTGTGGTTCCTGCTCCGAATCGACCACCTTATTTCTTCTCGTGTTATACTTCGCACAATGCGACTAAGGAGATTTCTTTGTAAACCGAGAACGTTACAAAGAATAAAAAATCGGTCAAGTGCGAGTCGAGTTTCGTACCACACCACGTATTAATTTAAAAGAAAATCTCCGGGACTTTGGTACCAGACCGATTCACACTTGGCCGGTTTTTATTATTTGTTGTTATATTATCGAGTTTGCTCTATAATCACACCAAGTTTGACACTTGTATGTAATACCGTTTTTACGATTGAGCGAGAAGAAAAAGCGTTAATAAAAACTAGTTCCTTGTATGAGGACCACCGTAATTTTTAACTTTTTGACATTTTTATTATTTTTTAGCAAATCCGCCGTAATAACGCACATTTTGTGAAAATGTCAACTATCTAGCTTTAACGGTTCAAAAGTTACAGCCCTAAATAAGGTGGGACAGACGGATAGAAAACTAGGCTTAGTAATAATAGGGTCCCGTTTTCACCCTTTGGGTACGGAGCCCTAAAAAAAGGTGGACAGAAAGGTACAAAATGGCAGTTAAATTACTCCTTCTATCGAGTGGATAGCATGCTATTTCAAATTTTTCAGCTAAGTCTTTTGCCACACTGCCGGCATCGTCCATAAGCTCCACTTGCGTGCAGGTATCCGGGCAGGAGGGGCAAGATATGGCCATACTATAGTCTGAGCAACTCCGCATTCACACCTGAGGTCTGATCCATCAGTAAAACCCCATTCGGACCGGTTCACTTTACTCCAGCAAACTTGGGTTCGAAGCCTATTTAAAAACCTCCAAATCGGCCTGCGCAGCTCATGTTTTAGCTCTCCAAAGGGGGAACAAACGGGTAAAGTAGTGTATCTTTATCCCCCAGAGGTCGCATCTAGCTCGAGGACCCTCATTGGCACTTTGTAGAGCTTATTTTGTCACTAGAAGCGACTTCTGAAAACATAACAATTTAAGCTTATCGATTTCCTCTGTTATTAACATAATCTGCTAACGGTTAAGATCTTTTCCTTGTGCAAATAAATGTTTTTGCAAAATGCTACGTAGCATAAAGAAGGCTATACCCAGAAGGCTTAGTAAGGTACCTAATGACCGGTATTGCCCAACTTCCCTCCGCCTCTCGTTGACTTATGCAATACCCCACGCTGCTTATGGTTGCCTGGTACTTTTTGTTGGATTTCTCATTCATCTTACTATTTTTATTTATAGGACACGGAAAAAATAATTTGAATAATAAATAGTACTCTGATTATACGAAACAATTAAATTTTTAAACATTACATTACATTACATTTAGTAGGTAAACATTTTTAACATATGGTGGTGGCGCGTTGCGGAGATTCAAATTAGTACTGATGATATGTAATTATGCTATGTACTGAAACATTTTGTTAGAGTTAAGTGTCTCCCCTACCTGCCAGCTAAACGGTTGTTTCTGGATATGTGAAAAAATTCATGACAGTAGTATATACAACGAAATTAAAAGGAAAACTATCACCGCTAAGTAGGCTTTACAAGTTTACGAGTAATATTCGATCAACTTATGAAATGTACTTTTTGGACATTAATAGCCGTTAAACCTCAGAGACGCTTAGTACTAGAAAGCTGTAATTTAGAGAGTTTTTCTAACTTATGTACGTAATACCGACTGCTCTCAAACGGCGATGGAAAAATTCGTGAGGAAACCTGCATAGGTAGGTACGCTGAGGAAGAAATTCTGATGCTTATTAGGTCCGCCACACACATACGGAATTGCAATCCGGAATCCTGAATCAGGATAATTGCGTAGCTGTCAAATCCTATACAAAATCACAATTCTGATTCAGAATTCCGGATTGCAATTCCGGATGTGTGTGGCAGATCTTATAGTCTACCAATCCGCATTGAGTGATGAACTAGCTATAACGCCCATACACTTTGAGGGTAGGCCTGTGCCCTGCAATTGGACGTAAATACAGGGTGTTAGAGTTAACAGTTGCAATACTTTAAGGAGTGGTTGTTTATACCCATACCATGATACTGAACAACTTTCCCTGAGAAACCTATAACAATTAGCTAAAAATTTTATGAAAACGTTTGTATGAAATGGTTTCTTATAGGGAAACCAAATCCCGGTCGGATGTCGGTCAATTTCGGTCCCTGGGGAAAGTTGTTCAGCATCATGGGTATAATCACCCCTTAAAGTAGCGCAACTGCTTACCCTAACATCCTGTAGACTGATGATGATTTTTTTTATTCTGATAGCTAAAATACAAAAATCTGTTACTTTGATAGAGTTTTAGTGATTAAGGGTATATTTTCGTTTGTGACGTCATCACTTGCTGTCAATTTGCCATAAAAAATGTGGATAATGTGTTGTAAGTTTTCCGCGACCTTTTGTTTGAGCTCCACCATCGATAAGAAAAGTGTTAAGTATGTTTGATATTTTGTTGAATGAAGAATACTAGAACGATTTAAGAATAGTACCTAATAATTTTTTTTACACAATCTGTAATTCATTACATAAATAAAAACATTTTAAAGTAGGAAATTTTGGTAAATTTATAGTGTAACCTACATGCATACCACTTTTTTCAAATTAAATACGATCATCACAGTGGGCAAAGAAAATTACCAAAGAGATAATGATACAAAAAATATGCCTTCACATGTAGAGTAACGTAATATGACTACATACAACGATATCAATGTACTGTACCAGTACTAGATACGGTGTTCAGTAGGAACTGCATGTTACTCTGCAATGCGGTGTACAAACCGCATTGATGTTAGTTTACTCTAAGCTAATGGGAATGACAAACGAATCTGAATACCAATCTGTCATTTTTTTCAATAATCATTTAAATTTTATATTGATGTATTTAAATTAGTTATCACTATAAAAACAGCCTGAAAGTTGTTTTAGGGGATACTTTTATTCGAATATAAGGTAACTATGTAAAATTATAAGGATATGTAATTATTAATTTAAATTTTAGAAAATAGGTAAGTCTATTAATTTCCTCAAGATTGGGTAAGTCCATTACTTTTTGTCTCGTTTCGGCACCCAAAAAGCGACATTTAAGGAAAAGAGACGGGTATTAATGATCATAGATGAATCAAGAGACTTAAATCAGAGGACACAAAATAGGCACAATACATGCACAATATAATGAACTAAAGGCGGGTGCCAGACGAGGATTGAAATTGAAAATGACGCTAAGATCGTTCATATTTGAGATTATATCTTTATACTTGTTCATGGGAAAAAAATTAATGCGAAAACAATTATTTGATTTACCTTTTACCTCGAGATGAAAAAGATTTATTGACAGCTAAAGTCATCATCGCGACTTAGCGTTTTAAATTCTCATTGATCGCGACCAGGCACAGTGGATCCTTTGTGGAACTTTTGATTGTGTGAACTGTGAACAGATTACTACGAAACAAACATTAAGATAATCAGTTAAAAAAGATACACAAATTAAATAATACTATGCGAATGAAAAGAAAAATAGTAAGGGGACCACGGAGATGTAAATCTCGTTGTTAACCGCCAACCGGCACAGTGGATCCGTTCTGAAAAAAGACGGACTGAGGACCTGAAGTCGGAATTTCGTGATGATTTTTTTTAAAGAAGAGATAATAACTATCCTAGTAACTTTAATTCTTTCAGTAAAATCTATGGGATGTATGGTTTATGAGAAAAAAAAAATTTTTAATTTTTTTTGTATAGAGAAGAACACCTTTTATTTTATTTCTTGACTTGGTTCAATTTGGGACGGGATTGGCTTACGTTTTATGAAAGACCAAATAATACTGGACCCAAAAAATATATAACTAGTGCAGTCACTTGCAGCGAAGCGAGAAATTAAGTGTCAAAAATTTCATTTTTTTTCGCATATTTTGCAAACATACAAAAAGTTTGGCAAAAACGTGCACTCTTTGCAAAATATGCGAAAAAAAATGAAATTTTTGACACTTAATTTCTCGCTTCGCTGCAAGTGACTGCACTAGTTATATATTTTTTGGGTCCAGTATTATTTGGTCTTTCATAAAACGTAAGCCAATCCCGTCCCAAATTGAACCAAGTCAAGAAATAAAATAAAAGGTGTTCTTCTCCATACAAAAAAAATGTATAATTTTTTTTCTCATAAACCATGCATCCCATAGATTTTACTGAAAGAATAAAAGTTACTAGGATAGTTATTATCTCTTCTTTAAAAAAAAATCTCCGTGGTCTCCTTACTATTTTTCTTTTCATTCGCATAGTATTATTTAATTTGTGTATCTTTTTTAACTGATGATGATGAACTGATGTTTGTTTTGTAGTATCTGTTCACAGTTCACACAATCAAAAGTTATGAATAAGTATCTAATTCTACAGGTACGTATTTCAGTGGTCTGCACGTAAGTAGTCGAGGATGCCCAGATAGTAGGTATAATACCTAACATAAATATGAACTGTCGCATCTGTCTTGGCCGGTGATGCTCTTTGACCAAATTATTGTAGTTTCTGTTTTATGTAAACTAGATGGCACTAATGTTCCCAAAGAGTTTTGGAACAACTTGTTTGATTCGAACCCAGGACCCTGGTTTGGCAGGGTTTGGCAACATCACACATTCAAACGAGTAGTAGAAAGATGCATAATCTCCATAGTAATTTTGACATTTTCTACTGGTCGTTTAAACGTGTGATGTTCAAAAATCGCACTTCAGGGCCAGGAGTGCGATTTTTGAAAGTCAAATCAGCAGTAGAAAGATGCGTATCTCCATACATTTTCAACTGCTGAGTTCAAAGTATGAGATTCAAAAATCGCACTCCTGAGCTGAAGATGTACTTAAGTCTAAAGACAGCTATTTAGTGGAAAGATCGTTTTTTATATTGCTTACTGCGCTACTAGTAATTACTTCGAGTATATTACTTTGAATATTTTGTAACGCAATACTACTTTATTTATGGCAATTTTTGCAATTCGGTATGTAAAGTTTTTTTATGGTATTTTTTTACAGTTAAGTCTCGTAGATTCGGCTATTTTGAACAACCAATTTCATTATTTTCGATATCCAATCTATAGTTAATTTTCTATAATTTATGCAAAATTTTTCTAGTGATGACGTCATATCAGAGGCTGAATAGTTTTGAAACTCTGTGCTTTACCTAAAATAATAAAAAAAAAGTTACTCCATTGACATAGACATTTGAAACCAGGGACTCAATTGCGCTATTTTATACGGTTTTACCGTTCGGACGGAACGTTTTTGGTTTTGGTTTAGATTTGGTTTAGCTGATGTAATAATGCTATCTCGCTATTTTTTTGTTGAACGGTTTAATCATTGACGTTACCAAAGCAAAACCAAACTCGAAACGTTTAAGCCGTAAATGTTTCAAGTTTGGTTACCCACCATACACCTACCATACACCTACCATGCACCTACTACGCCAGGAAATTCGATCAAACGGACATCGAACGTTACGCCAACGTATCTTCCGAAAAAAGCTAAATCGTTACCGTTAATATAATTAGCGCGATACGAATTGTGCATAACGTCATGTTTTTGGTTGTGGTTTTGTTTTGGTAGCAGGTATCGTTCAAAATTAGCGCGATTGATTTTTTCCCCACGATTTCATTTCCCCAGAGACCAAATTTTTCCCCATAATCGCGGAAAATTTTCAAATCTGTCAACCCTTTCGTTGACATTGACGTTTATATGACGTTAGTCTTTTTTACCAAAGGCCGCTGCCTTTGACGTCATATCAGAGGCTGAACGGGCTTTAATCCGCTGATTAAAGCCCGTTCAGCCTCTGATATGAAGTCATTTAGAGGTCGAATGAATGTCGAGTATTTTTGGATTTTTTTTTTAAATATCCGCCATCTTAATGAGAAAATAAGGTTTCTAAATATAAAATCTCGAAATGTTTTTGGAATCAGCATAGCTTAAGTTTAATTTACATACCGAATTGGATTGTATTTCTATCACATTCATCTATTATATTATAATGCGTATATATTGTAAATTTTCCATCATGACAATTTTGTTAATGAACATTTTTATTAAACAGAAAATTGACGGATTTTCACCTGTAATTGTCACGCTTATTAAACAGGGCCCTGTAAACTCCTCCTCGATAAACTTGAAATCGACTTAAAATTACTGGCCATTAAAAAATATATATATTTACAATGTCAGAATTTGACACTTGACGTTGCCGTTTCGGTTTCCAGCATAGTGTTAGAAAAAGAAGAAAACTGATTTTTTTAAATAAGCCAAGGTTTTTCTATATGGAGTTCAAATGATTTTTTTGTGACCACTTTTGCATTTAGAGATTACAGATCAAATTCATTTAAAAATTTAATTTGCGTTGATAAACTAGCTAACTTTAACGGTTCAAAAGATACAGCTTTCATTGCAACAAATTATCTTACATACAAGATGTTTATAACTATCTCCCATTATATGTACCTATCGATATTCTTCTGTCTAGCCTAGCCTACCACGGAATGAGGATTGGGAAAAAAAACGCTTTTTTTTTAACCAAACCCAATCGTGTGAGGTGTCATTGGGTTGGATACTGGATGGATAGCTCTTGTAACGGGGAGTGGAACACAACACTCATTAAAAACTAAATCGTTACAATGCTTGTGTCTCAATCGTGCATCGTGTCGATGTATAACATAATCTATAATAATAACCCTCCTTCTGGCGCAGTCGGGTAAAAACCGAACGTACGACTTTGCGGGCGCCGCTAGTATGTAATAAAATCTTTTCTATTCAATTATTCATTGAAATTGGTAAGAAGTAAATTTTTTGTTATTTTGATATTATTTGCCGCGATTTAATTGCAGAAGTAAATAAAAACTATGATTTTCTTATCAAGAATTTTATACTATCTATGTAGCCCGATTCGCACTTTTTTTAATTAAATTTAATAGAGGTTTAATGATATTTTATTCCTTTGCCTGCTTGGCTTTTCTATTGTATTTGACAGTTTTTATTTTTAATTTTATTGCAGCCAAGGTACCAATTATAACCATAAATCCTACGTTTTTCAGAAAATTCTAAAGTAAATTAAAAACAGAAATATCGGTCAAAAATTTAATCGGAAAAAAGATGATGAAGATGAAAAGTTGTCAATTGGAAAAAATTTGAACATCTACCGTGAATTATCACGGTAGATGTTCAAATTTAAATTTTCTCCCATACCATTAGGTATGGGAGAAAATTTAATGCATGGGAGAAATTTTGTCTTTCCTAATTAAGTTTATACGGAACCCTGAGGGATGAGTCCGAGTCGCACAACATAAAAAATGATTGATACAAAATGGCACAGCTTAGTGGCGCCATCCAGATGACGCTATGGATCCCCGGAAAATTGCTGGAAAAACGCTCATTAGGAATGCAAGGCAATCGAGGATAAAAATTTAAAAATAAGTAAATCATTTTTTTCTATACAAATATTCTGTAATATGAAATTGGTTGTAAATTTTTGGTTGCATTGATCTGCCGTTATTTAATTTCAGAAGTAAATAAAAGCTATGATTTACTTATTTTATTACCAATGATATTGTAAGCTCACTGCTTATTAGTATACAAAATTTTATATTATGTAGGTAGGTATTTAATCTTCTTACTTCGATTTTATTTGAATCTGTGCGCGACTGTATTGGTAACTGTATATTGAAAAGCCAACCAAAGAGAATGGTAATAGATTTCTATATGCTACTGATATAATCGAAGTCATTTCAATTTGATTGAACAATATGTCGAAAATTATCAAAAATCACGTATAAAAATTTGAAATAAAACATCATTTTAGCTTTAGGAAAACACAAATAATGAATTATTCCGTTAAATTTCCTTTGTGTTTTAGTCATCAACAGATAGATCGAGGATAAAATTGTCGCAAATAATTTTCAAAAAATGTAACGCGGACGTGCGCTGATTACGGCAGTTCGCCGTACCAAAGAGAATGGAATCACTACGTTTTAAGAGTCGGGACTTTCTTTGTAGCCAATGGAATCAAGTTACATGGCACACCAATGCCAACATAAACGCGTAGTACTTCCTATCTCTATGCATACACGTCAAACTTAACAGAGTACCAACCTAGCAGACTAAATAGTGTAGTAACATTTGTATTTTTATCGATATCGATAAAATATACAGGTTAGAAATCGAGCCCCATATTGTTTTATATACTCCACGGCATAAGGTTTATGATCGAGTCTACATTTATGAGTCCAATGTTGTTTAGTATTAAATATGTAATAAAAAAATGACCGGCATGACATTGAAGGTCGGTCTTAAATGTAGACTCGAAAAATTTCTGCTTTCTAAATAAATAAAAACTTTTAGTAATAACAATTTATTGAAAACATAACAATCTTTTGAGTCATTCATCGGTACAAGAAAAAAACCGTTACAGATATTTATGATCACAGCTATTGGGTGTACTGCAGACTTTTTTAGGCGATTTTTTTCTTGTTAAAAGCTCTGTCCTCAAAATGATTACCACATACATATTTCAATGTATGCAATTTCTCGATTGGTACATATATTAAGTCTTCTTTAGCTACAAGCCTCACCCACTGCCTACATCTGAAAAATATTTTAAAATGATATTCTATTTTATAGGTTAGGCTGCCTCCATACTGGCGTTTTCACTGTTTAGCAATTCATATTTTTCGATAGAATTCATCCGCCCTAAAAATAATCTCAGTTTACTTGAAAACTATCGATTGTAGAGAAAAAACACAAGAATAAAAAGTGTTTATTTTTCTTTACTCTCGATAAATCCCTAATAAAAAGTATTTTTTTTAAAGACACAAAATACTCAGAAAATCAGTCGTCGATTCCTGTAGTTATCGATAGTTAAGTTACATCACTAGTACACAATATAATGAAAATTAAATACCTGATTTTATTAATTTTTAGCTTGAAACACTATCATATTCACACTTATGACTAAAAATATTTAATCCAATGCTCACCGGGCCTCGTCCCGAGGAAATTTAGCCATAAACATCCTATTTTCGGAATCACGGCGACTGGCTCGATCACCACATATTTCGCATGTTATAAAGCGTTTTTTCGGTGGCATTATTGAGGATTCTATTTACTGTGGATTACTCCTCGCGAATTTGTTATTTTGGAGAAATTGTGATGAAAACAAACGTACACTTCACGCAATTACAAGCAAATGACAAGCAATATGGATGACTGTTTGAAAAGAAAGAAAAACTGTACTGACGACACCAAGAAGTTTCTCTTTAGGTATTCAAACTTCTTGGACGACACTATCCGCCATTAATTGCCATGTAAACTCCCTATAATTTTTTTTTCTTCCTAGTTGCGCTAGACTGCGCCGTACAATGGAAAAAATCAGAAACAAGGTTAGTTATGCAGTTGTCAGAGGATGTCAAGAGATTGCATTTGTTCGCCATTTTGTATGGTAAACAGATTTTTTGATTTTTACAATTTTATTTTAAGAAAACTGTACGATTCCGACTCATATTTCAAAAAATCGATTCATTGTTTTTTTAACATTTATATAAACTATATTTCTACGTAAGCTGTATTTTCAACCGTGTAACGTAACCCTTCTAAAAATGTTCCTGAAGTAACCCCATTTTTAGCTATATTTCGACAATCAGTGTCCAAATTTTACGCGATTACTAAAATAAATTATATGAAACGTACTAAAAACCGATTCATTACATTTTTAAGTAAAGGCAGGACTTTCATATTAAATATAATACACTGGATATGCAATAGGATATCACTGAAAACAATGTTCCTAAAGTAAGGCGTTTTAGAGAATATACCCTTAAAGTGTGTAATCGGTGTTATCTTTTTGATGACTACCATGACTACCTTATTATTATGAAAATGAACCTTAAAATTACACGTAATTTACAGCCAGCGCTTAGCTTTGTATTGAAAAAAATAGTTCGTTCACCTTTGAAGTTACGTTATTAATCACAATTTTAAACCCTATCATTAAGGTCACAAGGTTAAAATTCCATTTAGTGAAAAATGGACTGGTCATCAATAGTGTAAATTTTAAAATGAGCTCTGATGTTAACTGTGTATGAAAAAAAAGGAGGTCAACTTATATTGGTCTAGTAAGGGTCAATGAAAGGGTGTATGTCCCGATTCTTGACATATGACTAGTTCCGATCACGCAACGATCCAATAAAGGGGCGTTAGTTATTTATGCTTTTGATGCGTCAACAAATTTTCCTACGGTAATTTTTATTTTCTGTTTCCGTATGAAAATGTTAATAAATTATTTTTTGTTACAGATAATGCGATTGGAGGAATGACATTGAATGAGAGGTAAATAATACAATAAAATAAAAAGGCACAAGTGATCTTATTTCGGAAAATAAACTACACAGAAAATAATATAAACAGGCTTCGTCATACCAGAATATACGACAGTCGAAATAGCCCAATATGTCAGCCATACGATAAATAAATAAATACCAGAATCAATAAAATATGTAAAAAAATTTTTTTGGGAAGAAATGAAAAAAAAACACCGTAAATAAATGGATTACCTTCGGAAAATATAGAACTGAAAAAATCTCGTGTCTCCATCTGGGGGTACAGACAGACTTTCGATTTATATCGTAAACCTTTTTCGTTCAAATGACAACTCTCTTCAATTGAAATTAAGTTCGATCATGATATATCAATAATCGGAAGTCCAAATTTAGGGCTGACCTCTCATCATTCTAGTCTAATTCAAGCACCGCCAAATTCTTATGTTTATTTCGACTTCACTTCGAGTAGGTAAATTATTCGGGTTCCCTATGTTACTTCGAAAGTCAACACACAGAGTTTCTTCTCGATCTGGTACGCTACATCTATGGTGTGGTACATCGAATGTCGCGATATCGAATGGTCAACACAGTGAAAGTCTTGCTATCGAAAAGTAAATCTACACTGTGCTGTCCAACTAATTTCCAGAATAGGTACCTTAATCACAGAATGTCCAAATCTGACGTCTCCACATCTCCATGTGCGTTATCTCATCCCAAATACCTTTTTACAATGACTACATCCGTATTAAGATTAAAATGCACCTTGTACAAGATGCAGTAAGGCCAAGTCAAGAGTGAGGCCAACGGTACGGCATTGCGATGTTCCGCTGTTTGTTATACTGCTAATAAGATTGTATTGTTGCGTTGAAAGTGACAATAATAGTCTCATTGTCAACCTTATTAGCTGTAGAGTTTTGTAAGTTAGTATAGTAGAGATCTAGAGATGGACAAAGTATGTAAAATCGCATAATACAATGGGCAGTTAAGGATTCACTTTCCCAATACGACCAGGAGTACTGATCTCGAAAGTAACACATCCTATAATTAGTGTATATTCCTTGGCATCGCTTTCGTATAAGAATTAGTATGTGGCTGTATTAGTATTAAGGTAGTTTCAGTCCATACAAAAGTTTGACGCACAATCCGCGTAGACGGCATTAATATAAGTAACTTTGTGTATATGGAAAAATAGTTTTTAAATCTTGAAAAATTTCAAAGCTTTTTATCTCGGATATATTATAAATTGCAAATGTCATTTGCGACGCGACATCTAGATTTTCTAAACAATTTTTCCATGTAAGTACATAAAGTTACTTATATTAACGCCGTATTGTGCTTCAAAGTTATGTATAAAATTGACCCTCTGCAAACACCTTAAGAAGCTGGCGGTCTTAGTATGTGTGACTTTCAAAAATTGCATTATAGCTTGCTTTATGCCCATGAAACTCATCATCACCTCAGCCGATGGACGTCCACTGCTGGACATAGGCCTTCTACAAGGATCGTCACAACGACTGGTCCTGCGCTGCCCTCATCCAACAGGTTCCCACCGCCTTAACCAGGTCGTCGGTCCACGATTAATAATAAGATACTACGTCCCCAACGGCCATCGGTTCTGCGAGCAATGTGCCCATTGTCACTTTAGCAATTCTTTGGGCTATGTTGGCTACTCTGGTTCTTCTCTTCATTTCTGATTCGATCCTGTAGGGAAACTCCAAGTATAACCCTCACCTTTGAATGACTTTGAAGTTTGAACCTATGAAGCCATGCGTGAGCGACCACGTCTCTGTTCCGTATGGCTCATGAAAATACTCTGACATTAATCCGACGACCAATCATCGTGGTAACGTTTAGTCGAATCAGGCCCTGTACCCGCACTTTCAATGTTCGCTATATCGCCACTGTTTCGGTCCGTACTTCATTGGAATAGAGTTGACATTGGAACAAAAATGTTCACGCAATTGCGAAGTTCGAAAGTGCGAGGCCCTGAATTTTCCCTGCATTCGTTTTCAAAAGTTTATACTTAGTGAAAAGTTTTTTGTCACATTTGTCTGTCTACTCGACTTACTTTCATTCCAGTCTGATGTTTGCCTCACATCTATCTAACTGGGTGAATACGTATCACGCGCAGTGTGTCGTGTCATGCGCATGCTACTCGTGCCCGTGCGCAGAGGAATGGTCCGGAGAAAGCGTAAAGCTGCCCGCTGGAGCGTGCCCGAGAGATGCGCGGCTGCTGCATCTGTAGCGGGTGCAGGGTTGTCATAACATCAATATTATTACAAACTAGCAACCCGTCTCGGCTTCGCACGGGTGGACGTCTAATCTTTTCTAGCAATAAATATAGCCTATGTTACTCAGGGTGAATGCAGCTTTCTAATGGTGAAAGAATTTTTTAAATCGGCCCAGTACTTTTTGAGCCTATTCATTACAAACATACAAACATACAAAAATAGGTACAAATCTTTCCTCTTTATAATATTAGTGTAGATAAATAATATAAATGATCCAGCTTAATATGCTGACGGTTTTATAAGGGGATGATTAGACCATAAAATTGAACAAATTTCTCTATGGGAGTGGGGTGGTTTCTCTGTGGGACCAACATAAAAATCGCGAAGAAAAATCACCTGTCCCATACATCAAGTAGGATTCCAGTTTTGTATGGAAATAAAAGACACCGACGCAGCACAAAACCGTGCTCAGTGTAGAAGGAGGACGGACCCCAAGTAAATGGGACATGGTCTAGGAGGAAGAAGAAGATAAATAATAGATGGAGGCAGAGGAAGATCTAGCTAGACAACGTTATCGTAGTAGGTTAAATAAAAGGAAACTTCCGTGACATTCGAATCCCAGACACTCGTGATAGAGTTTCCATACCTCTCCACAACGCTGCTATACTTACCTATAATATGAAGAGGTAACGATTAAGTATCATTGTATTTTTTGTTAGATCTTCGAAATATATTGTCGGCAACCCTATTTCTCCGCATAAACACTCCGTGTGCGACAATACTATTGCTAAACAAAGATCCATTCATCACAACCATGCTGCATATAAAATTCGTCTTTTTCTTGAAATAAAAGTATGCATTTTGAATACATTGTTGTGTTTATGAGGTAACCGGAGTATGAAGGCGTTCGTACAGAGCTTTATGCTCTTAGGAGATTCGAAGATTTATTTGGTACTTACTCACCTAAAGTCTTATTGAATCTTAGCTTCAATACTAAAAGTGAGATTGAGAAAGAGCAAACCCATAAAAAATAAAAAAATACTAAGAGTGACCCTCGCTATAAATGCACGTTTAAAAAAACCGGTCAAGTGCGAGTCGGGCTACTCGCGCAAGATAAAAATAATAGGGGAGCGGACTGCATAAAATATATTTTAGTTTTATCTTCTTAGTAAAAGAAAAAACATTTGAAAATAACGCTATTTTAGCTTTTTAGCTTTTTTAAGCTGGAATACTATTTTTAATAACATGATGAACTATAAAAAGTAATGAAATGTTGATGACGTCACTTGTGGGTATTTAGTACAATTTTTCATACATCGCGCGCTTTTTGACGTTCGATTAAAAGTTGCTAATTTGACTAATTGTCCCAGACTGTCCGATCCCCTATTATTACCTAATTTATTATTGTTCAAATTTTTTTCGTTAATTCAGTGCTTCAGTGGTTTTTGATTTTCTATGCAGCAAAATAGTTTGCTTCTATTTAGAAACAACACAAAGATTTCAAACCTATGTTTGAACTGCACACCAAAACAAAACGTACAATACATTTTGTCATGAATCACGTAATGACAATGTGACAATCATCTTTCATGACTTTCATGAATCATGACATCATGCGTCATAGTTTCTCGTTTATTCTATCCATAGTAGGTATTGCCCGTTTATGCATAAAGCGATTGTAAACAGAAAACACGTGCTTTGATTTTGTAAACTATGAAAGTTCGAAATTTCCGTAAAATAAAAATTAATGTTTTAGGAGAGCATTAGAAAGGAAGGTACTTACTTGTTTACCCTACTACCTTAAATACCCATAATGATGGGTGTATTCATATAATGAAACTAAACAATTTTCCCAAAAGAACATGGATGGGTCGAAAAATGTACAATATGTTTGGACCTTCTTTCTATACAAAAGTGCGGATAAGCCGATAGATTCTATATGGAAGCTTATGGAAGTATAAATCCCATGTTAAACAAGTCCTCTGTAAAAAAAAGGTTACTATAAACTCGATGATTATTTGAATGACCGAAATGTCTGGTCTTGACAATTTATATAATGCGCACGGCTAAGGAGTGGAACGCACTGCCTGCGGACCTGTTCCCTGAGCAATACAACCTGGGCCTCTTCAAGGCAAGAGTGAATAGGCATCTTTCTAGGTAAGCATGCTACATCTTCGGCCTCATCATCACTCAACATCAGGTGAGATTGGGGTCAAATGTTTACCTATCGAACATAAAAAAAAAAAAAAAAAAAATTTACACTATGTAATATTGTATTTTAATTGTACTCTGTACATTTTGTTTTGTTTAAAAGATGTGTGTAGAGTCACAGATTATTTAATGTAGAGTTTCTGGCATCTGGCCGCATCTTCTCTCAACGGAACACCTTCCGACGCGGTGGTAGAGTCAAAAAATGATGTCAAAAAGCTATCTATATGGTATAATTTTGAATAAAAAATTTTGAATTTTGAATTTTGAAAAAATAATTCTCATTTTCGACCCATGTTCCTTATTGAAAGTTGTTTTGTTTAGTTTCATTATCTGGAATAAACCCTTAAAATATTTCTAGTAAATGAAAAATAGTGGTGTATACTTTTATCATTTTAAAAATCATTCGTTAATGTTATTTAACGTACACCTACCTAGATTAATTTGTAAATGAACATAGTGGTCACAGTCAGGAACTTACATAATATCAATTACCATGTAAGTAGATTTCTGACTTAATCTACTTACATTTACTATAATAATTATGCACAGTTTCCTTGAATAATACTAATGTGTTACTACATAGTATTAGTTCCTACGTTGCCGACCGTACTGGGCTATGTAAAATTGCCCAACTCTTTATGAATTCGAAAATACTAAGATTAAATTAAAACCTATACTAACCGATTAAAGTCAATGAAATTTTTTAAACGAGATATGGATACTACTCGCTGTGCCTGTGGTATGACTATAAACTTAATATGTATATACGTATGATAGATTAATTACTGTTTAAATGCTCAGATAATTTAAAATTTCTATGGAAATCTTTCAGCCACTGTCTTTCAGCAACATTGAAACTATACATTTTAAGTAAAATTTGAGCCACAGAAATTAGTTTCCAGGAGTGCGATGTTTGAAACTCATTCGCTCAGCAGTTGAAAATGTCAAAATTACTATACTTCAGGAGTATGATTTTTGAAAGTCAAATCAGCAGTAGAAAGATGTATATCTCCATATTGACATTTTCACCTGCTGAGTTCAAAGTAACTATGAGTTTCAAAAATCGCACTCCAGATCGTGTTTCAAAATTTTATTGTCTTTGATTGGCTAATAATAAGGATTGTTTACTGGAGATCATGTTCTTACTTTGTGATGTTCTGGTTTGGTCATATTCTGTTTCAGTTATGTTCTGTTTCAGTCATGTTCTGTTTCAGTCATGTTCTGTTTCCGTCATGTTGAATTCTGGCTAATCGATACCTTTCATTTACTTCGTAGTCAATTTCCACTTTTACCAATTGAGACAAACTATAATGACGTCATTATATTGCTAATGATGGCATTAGCTTCAAGTAAAAGTAATCATCTAAAGATTCTAGATTAACAACAAAGTTAACTGGAGCACGCGAGTTGATTTACTTATAATATCTACGAAGTCCTCCTAATGAAGTGATTTTCACACTTAGCTTCTTTAATATAAGAGTTTTCTTATGGGACATGTGATGTGGAGTGTAATGATAGTTACTAAGGAAGTTTTAAACAATAATGGATTTAATAACAATAGACGTAAAGTCTGGTGTTGATTGAATGTAGAGGTGTTTAGGGGCATGACAAATTATTTTACAGGTGTATGAATATTTGGGTCATGCTCTCAATCTTAGGATCTTTATTGTTCAGTTTGATGGTCTAAATACCCAAAAAATACAAATATACAAATAAATATTACTAGGGTGTTGTTATTTTTATTACACCCTGTATAATATCATCCTATTACCAATTTTTCTTAATACCAAATTCAGGGTTTCAGATAGATGTCTTTCTATCTACATCAGTACCAAGGGGTGGTTAGTCGTTCGCCCCAAAAAACACGATATAATAAAAAGATTAGATACACATTTTATTTTATTTTATTTGTCCGCCTTTCATTTTAGTACGAAAGATTTTCAAGTTTAAATAAGAATGTAGATAAATCAAGGGACATTTAAATGGATTCGCTGCTAAGACTAAATGAATGAAAGAACCGTGGTTTCATTGCGTAAACTGTTACACAGTTTAGAAATACTCTCGTTAGGTTAAATGTTTACGATTAAAAGAAATTGATTGAACGGAACGGCCTATAAAGTTGCGTCACAATCACTGATGATAGCTGATGAATCTTTAACAAAGAATGTGGTCTAAATTATAGTATAGAGATATTCGGTAAGAGTAAGTGAGAGCACAGAGTAGGTACTATAATTACTACCGTAAGGCAGTAACTTATTATTACTCTGTGCCGTAAGTGAGAGTACTCTTTTTAACTCTTTTATAAGGTATCGATGGAGCGTCGGTAGTTGGTAAGGAACTCGGTAGCTTAATTGAACTAAAGCAAACCCTGGATTGGCAGTTAACGAGTTCAAGTCCCGTCCGTTATACAATTTTTCGATCTTTGATCTACTCGATATAAATGTATGGGACTGTTGATTACGATGTTTAATCCCATAAATAATGTTTTTAGTGTTCCGTACCAAAATTAGAAAAACGGAACACTTAAGGAATCAGCTCGGTGTCTGTCCGTCCGTCCGTCCGTCTGTCACAGGCATTTTTCTCAGAGACCGTAAGACAAAGGAAGTTGAAACTCGGTACAGATATAGCAATTGGTGGTCCAATGTCATAAATGAAGTAAAAAAAAGCTAAATTTTTATATTGGGGGGCAATTTCGGGAGTAAGAAAGGGCAATTAAAAAAAAATTTTTTTTCTACCCTATGGTGTATCAATTGAAAGTTTATAAAAATACGAGTCTAAAAATATGCTTCATTTTTTTATAAAAACTTTGTTTAACAAAATTTACAATTCAATCCGAGAAATTGCTGTCCCCACCTCTATTTCAAAAAATATAGCCGTATAAGATCTGAAAAAAATCATGAACATCAGAAATAACGTGTAGATGGCGGGAAAATTATCAGGGTGGCTCTAACTTGGATAGTTTTTAATCTATACCCAAAAAACTAACACCAGTGCGACCAGTGTAAAATGATCTTCAGTTACTATGTGACCACATACTAAGTAAGTGTCAATTTATAGTGGTTTCTCAATGACCCATGTTAAACAACTGGTATTACGGAACACTAATTGCCCGAGTCCCGACTCGTACTTGGCCGGTTTTTTTAGTTTGATGGTTTGATCATCCCCTTAAAAAATCATCAGTACCTATATTAAGATGGATAATGTTAATGTTGATCCAACTGCTAAGAGGAGTGAGACAGGGGGATGTTATTTCCCCGAAACTGTTCACCAATGCGCTGGAAGACGTATTCAAGACGCTTAATTGGAAAGGACGAGGCATATGTGTGAACGGCGAGTACATCTCACATCTGCGCTTTGCGGATGACATTGTCGTCATGGCGGAATCGATGCAGGACCTCAGTGGCATGCTTAGCGACCTTAATGCCGCTTCCCGACGGGTCGGTCTCGGCATGAACTTAGACAAGACGAAAGTCATGCTAAATTCTCATGTCGAGCCAGAGGCGGTATACGTCGGTGAGGCGGCGATAGAAGTTGTGCAAGACTATGTCTACCTTGGACAGACTATAAGACTAGGTAGAAACAACTTCGAAAAGGAGGCCGCTAGGCGCATCCAACTGGGATGGGCTGCTTTCGGGAAACTCCGTCCCTTTGAAGCTGAGACAGACGGACAGCGTCACAAATAGAGTTAAAAAATGACGTCAAAAGCTATCTATGTCGGCTAAAGTGTCAGACCTCGTAACTCCATTAGATCAAAATTTACAGGACGGACAAAAAACGTCATCACGATAATTGTAAAACGGTCATTACGCCATATCGTGCAGTACTGAACGGGGGGACATACGTGGTTTGCTTCCAACAAAATGGAGTTACGTGGTTTTCTATTTATCATTTTAAACTGTAACGGCTTTTTAAAAGGATTTAAGAGTTTTGCCATGGCTGCGTTCAGAAATTAAGAATAAAATAGTATAAAAATGTCATTTTGAAAAAAAAATGGAGTTACGAGGTTTGACACTTTAGCCGACGTTTATGATATTATTTTGAATAAAAAAATTTTGAAAAAAAAAAATTATTTTGAAGCGCAGAAATACGGAAATCTAAAAAAACATGAGTCAGTATTTAGCGTGATAAAGTAGCAAACTAACTGTACGAGTAGATACTATCATCCGCAGCATGAGGACGTATGGTCCAGTAGTCAATTAAGTGCATCTGTGAATACACCGGTTAACACAGACAGGTGCATCCTAGTTGATCATTGAACTGCACATTCAACGTTATCTTACGTAAAGTCAAAATGTTGTCGTTATGTTTAAAATTCTCAAGTCGACTCATCAAGTTTTGAGGCCATCTGACCACACGAAAATCTCAAAATCCGGTGACTTGCGACATATTATATTTTGCTAATTCTGGTACGCGATGGGAAAGGACAACCGCCGCTCTCCCTTGAAAAAATACCTTAAGATGTGATGATGATGATAACATAAAATGTATATAAGTTTTGACTGAAGTCAAATACGTAATAAATTATGGGGTTTTATAAAAACGACTCAGATAGTATCATTTATTTTTATTTAACGAGCTATTTAGTCATTTATTATTAATAAATTATAAAAAAGCAGCAACCCCAAAATGGTTGTCAATGTTGTTTAGTAGGAGGTGATGCAAGCACAATGTTTTTTGTATATAAAAATGATAAAAACTAATAAATCATTATAAAATAAACTAATGCCTGCAGTTAGTTTCTAGTGTTCCATAGTCCATAATAAAAATAGAAGTACGGTTATACATTTTTTGGTATTATGTGCCTGATGTCCTTTCATTTTGATTATTTTCGATGGGTACGTTTTGAGTTAAAAAAAGGTACTCGTAGCATCGTGAGTCGTGAGTCGTGACAGTGACAATTCAGAGTACATTGCTGAGAATGCTAGGACACATGAAGCACTGCAAGTTTAGCGTCATTAGTAACCAGCAATGTAGGTACTCTGAATTGTCATTGTCAATTTGTCGCATTTATTAAAGAGGGGACAGCAATCTTTTGCCAGCAATAGGGGATCGGACAGTCCGGGACAATTAGTCAAATTAGCAACTTTTAATCGAACGTCAAAACGCGCGCGATGTATGAAAAATTGTACTAAATACCCACAAGTGACGTCATCAACATTTCATTACTTTTTATAGTTCATCATGTTATTAAAAATAGTATTTTAGCTTAAAAAATACTAAAAATGTGAGTAGGTATAGCGTATATGATCTAGAAAACTGTCCGAGAAACGAAGCAAAGTTTAAGATAAATTTTTCAAGACCATCAAGACCATAATATAGGAATTTTTTAAATCGATGATAGTATTGTGTAAGAACTAAGAACCGAACGATTTCGTTGCATTTTTTATAGCCTACATATTTTTTCTTTCTTTCGTCTCGGATATGAAACAAAAATAATTCCATTGTGACATAAATAATAACATCAAACCTAAAGGTAGAAGGGAAAGTAAGACACGAGTAACCGCAAGAAATTGTGTTCTAAACTAATAAGGAAGTGTCGATTTGTTCTTGCCTTGCGCAAGCGCCGACGGGCCAATAGAGATTATTGTTGTGGATGACATCTTTATCTTTTGGACCTACTTAACTACGAATAATGGATTAAGTTTGACTTGAGAGTGTAAAACCACTCAGTTTTACCGTATATTGGACGCTAAGAAGCTTTTGTATCTACAATACATTACAGGGAGTTGTTGTGGACGTTATACAGGGTGTTTGGTGCATCATTGGCCAAGTTGAATTGGTGGATAGGATCTTTTGGATTAGAATTTTTTTTAACACAAAAATTCACTTGACGGTACTTTTTAGGTGACATTTTTAAAGTTTTTCTCAAAAAAGTCCGAAAGTCAGCATTTAAGCTTGAATAAAAAGAAAAGTTGTGTGTACAACCTTCAAATGTTTATTTATTTAAATGTCATGATGCTGTACGGTTCTTTCAAAATTAAAATTACATGGATGCGACTTCTAGTCTACAATAAAATTACAATAAAAACTAAAAGCGCTCGAGTTCTTCTGATTTTTTAAAAACATCTCTAGTCTATCTATCGTCTTTCTAACGATATCCCATAATCAGAAATCAGAAATTTTATTTGTGAAACCAGGTACATTAAAAGGTGTAACTTCTGTCCGCAGCAGAAATACAAGTATCATTAAAATTATAAATTAAACGCTCTAAAAAAATTATTCGAATAATCTTGGCTCTACAATATACATATAATAATTATGTTTTAGATACCTACCATGAAATACGTCCTCTAACTTAGTGTCCGATTTTATGTACTGTCTGAAATAGTCTGGATCATTGTGAACTTCCTCTCGTTACTGCTTGTTTCGTGTATTGTGCTAAAAGTGCGATGATCGATGTTCCAGCCGGACATTATTGAAAGAAGTTGGTATTCTTGTAGACTCCATAATGTATTGTGTGGAAGAAAGCCGCAGATTTGTTGAGTTCTATACAAATTCACTTTCCCTCTCGCTTTATCGGTTACGTTTTTCGTACCGGTACAGCCGGCAACGATGGTTCATATATTTTGTCTTTGTCACATTTATTTTTATTGTCTATTTTTCAATGGCTTTCGTAAATAAACTAAAGTTGCTTTTTGTTTTATATTAAAATTGTTTATTAGGTATTTAGCGTGATGTGATGATGACTAATATAGAGTGTTTAACTTAAATGCGTTACATAATTATTATACAGGACGAAATTGATATCATTACCATTCTTTTAAACTAAGAATCTAGCCATCAAACTGAAAATTTAGAAAAAAATAAGTTTTTCAATACATTTGGGTCGTGTCGTCATTGACGATTTCTATGGATCAGCAGATTTCTTCCGCGATTTCAATGACCCACATTGAAATCGCAGAAGAAATCATCCCATAGAAAAAGTTTACCAGTTTGACGGACTGATCTTCTCCTTAAAAAATGTCAGCATAATTAAGAAAGACCCTGTACGAGAATCGTAGAAAATCACGGAGAACTCAGCCTAGTAACTCTCTTAACTAAAATATTTTTATTCAAAATTAGGTATATCACATAAATACCTAGCTTTCTGACAAAAATTTTTGACTCTACCACCGCGTCGGAAGGTGTTCCCGTTGTAGAGAAGATGCGGCCAGAAACTCTACAACACACATCTTTTAAACAAAACAAAACTAAAAAGCACAATAATTACAAATGGGATATGGAGAGCAGGATGTAGAATGATGAATGTCATAATTATTATTTTAATGACGTGTATTACATGTAGGTACAAAATGATTATTTTAGTGACGTATATGTCTGCTAAACTTTATTACGATCGGTTCAATCGTTAAATTTTACAGCAAACAAGGTAATCTGAGACTGATACGCCCACTTGTTACTTTGTATATTTTTTATCTATTTTATGCTTTACTAGCGGCCCGTCCCGGCTTCGCACGGGTGGACGTCTAATCTTTTCTAGCAATAAATATAGCCTATGTTACTCAGGGTGAATGCAGCTTTCTAATGGTGAAAGAATTTTTTAAATCGGCCCAGTACTTTTTGAGCCTATTCATTACAAACATACAAACATACAAAAATAGGTACAAATCTTTCCTCTTTATAATATTAGTGTAGATATGAGTCATTTTTTTAAATAATGTATTTGAAAGAGGTACTATAGTCACTTTGAATTTGAAAAATATACTTTAATTTATTTATTATTTATAATTAATGGACTCTTGCTTGTGCGTTAGCACTACATTTCCGCCAGTGTCAAGTAGTTTATGGGAGAATCTATCCCAATCTCAGGGATTGTTTTTGGTCAAGAACAAGAAGAGATTGACGATTGCGGAGCCTCGTGGCAGACAAAAACGAGGCGCGCGAAAACCACGCGAGACGAGTGCTCGGGTCAGAACCTGCAAAGTGACTCATACTTTAATCATTCCTTTCGGGGTTGCCAGACAGTTTACAATAACTGCTTCACAATATTTGTAGGTACATATTATGTTCGACGACCCGGTTGGTGTAATGGTTACCACGCCGGACTGCCAAACCAGGGTCCTGGGTTTGAATCCCGGTTCGGTCATGGATGTTTATATGTTTGTGCCGTTGTTGTATGGTTTCCATAATAAACAGCCTATAAATAGTGCTTTCTTGGGATCATTACAATGTATGTGCCTGTGAGCGTTATTTATTTTTATTTATGTTTGTTTTGTATTTGTTGTAGTTACCATACAAACTTTCCCTATTTCATCCCGGAAAAATCCTGATTAAATTCCAAAAATCCTTTCTTAGTGTATTCCTACATAAATGCGGTTTAGGCTGTCCGTTGTCTGCCAGTCAGAAAGTTACGGAATATTTATTTAAATCTTGAAGTTGCAGCAAAGTAGTCGTCTATGACTGTAAACGAATGTAACCTCTTAAAATTCATAGAACAAATTAAACAACATAATTGTAATCAAGTATGTAACATGTTACAGCCTAATTGTTTTTAGTTTTACTTTTAAAATTAACTACCGTGTCTAAACTTCATAATGACCCTTTTTAGTCGGAAATTAATGCACAAGAGGTACATATCGAGAAAGTTCATAAAGAGAATAATTGTATGATAACTCATAGTTTTTTATTTTATTTTTATTTGACGTGAATAAGTACTAATTAATGCTATGAACGGCTTGTAAATTTCGCTTGAAAATTTGAAGATTTATTTAAAAACAAAAGTGAAAATGGTATTGTAATTTGTGAGTAACAGAGCGTGAAGTGATCGGACCCTCTTTGGTAGTTTGTGAATGGAGATCGAATAGCTAAGCGCTCGCATGAATTTACTGAGGTGATTAATTTCAAACAAAGATTGCAAGGTGCAACAAAACACCCTAGTAATATTTAAAGGGTGGTTGACCATTACATTAAACAAACAACTTTCAACTACGGAGACAAATCAGACAAAAAAATTTAAAATAAAACCGGTCAAGTGCGAGTCGGGCTACTCGCGCACCGAGGATTCCGTACCACCACAGAACACAACATTATTAACATAGAAAAAAAACTTTTTTTGTCCGGGACCTTTAGCGCGAGACCGACTCACACTTGCCGGTTTTTAGTATTTGTTGTTATTCTGTAGAGTTTGCTCTATAATCACACTAAGTTTGACGCTTGTATGTATTACCGTTTTTACTATAGAGCGTGAAGAAAAAACGTTGATAAAAACTAGTTTCATGTTGAAAACCTTTTTCACCCTTTGGGTACGGAACCCTAAAAACTATCGTCCAGTTCATTAGGGTCGAGTAAGCTCGCAGTTTTGTATGAGTGCTGGTCCTGTACCCGCACTTTCGATGTTCGCTATATCGCCACTGTTTCGGACCGCTCTTCATTGTAATAGAGTTGACATTGGAACGAAAATGTTCACGCAATTGCGAAGTTCGAATGTGCGGGTAGAGGCCCTGATTATTTCGTTCGATTTCGATGTTTTGAGGTCTTTGGGCCCATAGATAAAACTGCCTTGTACCTACTTAGATACATTAATAATATCGATCTTGTAAAAAATATACAGGTTGTTAGGGTAAACAGTTGCACTACTTTAAGGGGTGATTGTCTCCATGTTACTGAACAACTTTCCTAGAGAAACCTATGGAAAATTCGCAATTTTTTTCGACTTTTCACTCTAAACGTTCGAACAGCTGATTGCATTTAGTATGTAAAGTTCGCGTATTTCCTATAGGTTTCTTTGGGAAAGTTGTTCAGTATCATGGGCACAATCAATCACCCTTAAAGTAGTGCAACTGTTTACCCTAACACCCTGTGTATAATAATAAAACTTATACAATAGCAATACTAATTAGATAATTAGGTACACTTTTGTTTAAACAGTTCAGTGTGAAACCTAGACACGCTTTTCCTATTCCATTTTGAAACCTAGGTGATTAGGTTCATTATTGGGAAATTGAAAATGACTTCCCCATTTTTTTACGCATAAATTATTAGGTAAGCTTTTGTGAATCTAATACTTTTTTAGTCTTTATTTTCACGCGTTAAAAGCCATGAAAACAGATTGTCCGCTGGTATTGCCAACCGTAAAATGCAATTTTGTGTTGCCTACGGGGTCAGTTCTCCATGGGGGACTTTTAAAAACATTTGCTTCCGAAAGCATTGCGTTGCAATGCTCTTGTTATTTTTTAGAGTCGCGTTGTGGGTCTGCTATTGGATAGTCGCGTCGCTTGTCAGTCGTGGGTTGCCCCCTCCCCGGCCTGCAACGAAGCTCCTGACCCTCCTGCGTGCTCAGGATAGTGTTCTTTTCGAAAAAACAACCCTCGAAGCTCGAAGTCACCACATAAATAGTCGTAGAACGTCAAGCACTTTTGCTACATAATCTAGACATTGGCAAAATCATCTAAACCCAGTTAAAGCAATATTAAAAAAAATATTAATAGATAGTTACTTTTTAGGGTTCCGTATCCAAAGGGTGCCAACGGGACCCTATTCATAAGCCTACGCTGTCCCTTTGTCCGTTCGTCCATCCTAACTCTAAAGGGCTTGTATCTTTCGAACCGTAATAGGTACCTATACTCCGTTCAGGAATTAGAGCGACAAAATGTAAACAAAGAAACGTCACTGTCAAAGTGACTGACATTACGTGGTCAGAAACATTTGGTGCATTTTTTAAGAATAAAATTATGTCGGCACGGCATATTATAAATTGCGTTGACATTAAAAATGTATTGTCTATCTATAAATAATAAAAACAATCGTGATACTTTGATTGAAATTTTTAAATTATGTTATGTAGTCCGTTACTATGTCTGTGTAGGGCTTATTGTGCTATGCGTAGCATCCACGCATAGCGTACGGACTCAGACGAAGGTATTAAACAATCGATAGACGCGTTTACGTTATTGTTTACAATAAAAAATGTTTTTCATTAAGCACTTTGTTAAAACGAACCAAAGGTCTAAAATATCTGATTGTTGCCAGACCACGAAATAAAATATTTACAGTCACGCTTTCTTTTTATCTGAAATAAATTATAACTTGCGTTTTTTAAATTTATTTTCCATACAAAATTAACATATCATTTGTCGTAATCCTTTGCGAATAGAATAGATAATTTACTGTTATTCATTCCGGAGATAAGTTTTCTTCCGTCTCGAGATGGTATTTTCTACACTGGTATCACCGTTGTTTACATTTTGTCGCTCGAATTCCTGAATGGAGATTAGGGTGTTGAAATTTTCACAGAATATGTATTTTAGATTTGCTAAAAAAAAGTTTAAATTAAGGGAATATCATACAAGAAATGTGTTTTTTCAAGGATTTTTTTGTATAAATATATAACATAAATAAACGTCAAACTTGGTGTGATTATAGAGCATATTCTAAAGTAAACCACAAATGACAAAAACGGTGTGCCGGGATTGCTCTATAGATCCAGGACAATACAATTTTTTTGGTATAATTGTATGGTGGCACGGAAACGGAATCCTCCGTGCGAGAGTCCGACTCGCACTTAGCTAGTTTTTTTCAACTGTATATATTTTACGGGTAATTTGTACTTGGTTTTACCGTAGAATTACGTGTGCATGACTGTAAAATTGTTCAGCGGGATGCGAATGAAGCTAATCGTCGCATTTTATTTTGTCTAAGGTCATGTTTGTGTGTTTTTTGTTGGTTTTAAGATTACAGTTAGGAGATACCTGTTATAATAGTCTTTGGGTGTTATGTGTTTAGTAACAGTAACTGTAGGAATCAAATTAAAATTGAAAAGCACAACACACACAGCATGGCTAAGAAGGAATGGGTACCTTTACTCTACTATGCGCTGGTGGAGGCACTGGCAAGCTAGTTAGCAACTTTTACAATCTACACTTCTAATATTTTATATTATAAGGTCCTTCTCAATATGCTGACGGTTTTTTATGGGGTTGGTCCCGGTTACTATCTCTGGTGGTATTAGTCTTTACATAAAAAACAAGTCAGAGGCCGAAAGGGCTTTCTGCCCACACGATAAGAAGAAGATGGGATGATCAGAACATTAAACTGAACAACTTTCTCTATGGGACTAATGTTGAAATCGCGAAAATAAAATCATCTGTCCCATACATTTGGGTCGAGTAGGATTCCACTTTTGTACGCAATTGCTGATTTTTATTTCGCGATTTCGATGTTGGCTCTATAGCTGTTCAGTTTGATGGTCTCAGCTCATCATTCCCTTAAAAATCGTCAGCATTTTAAGACGGATAGCATTCCATGCAAAAGTTAAACAAACTGCAAATTTTTTGAGTAAAAATGTCTTTTATTTCTAACAACCGTTCTATTCACAAACGAGGGCACTAAAAGATTGTCCCAGAAGATTTCTAAAGCCTTGACTTATGTTGCATCACACGGCACTCCGCGGTATTGTACGTGATTCTTATAAAAGGGCATGTTACTAGCACGTTAGACCCACTTTATACCAACGTACTTACAGACATACATACGTACAAACATAAAATCATTGATGTTAGTCGTTGGACAGTCAGGGAATAAAGTTGGTTTTATTTTGAGGTCGTTGGTTTAGTTTTTGTATAGACCTGTATTTTTTTATATTTGTGGTTCTTATATACCTAGTTATGAATACCTCACACCATTTCAACCTGCGGGTTTCGTAGGAGGCGACTATAAGGGATATAGTATTATTTAGAGTATTTATTTATTGTGGTCGAAAACCTAGCCACCTATCCTATGTCCACCCTTAGAAGGTGATTAGTACATAATTTTTTAGACCACCTCAATAAATACGGACAAAATACGGAGATTGTATGAAGTTGAGTAAGATTTTTTTTAAGGAATTGCTTGATTCGTTGATGTCTTTTACATGAAAAATTATGCGAATGAATAAATGGACAAGTTGATGTCTTTTGTATAAAGGAAACGTAAGATTAAAACAATAGTTTTATCAAAGATCAACCGAGGTGTTTATCCAATTTATTAATTCGTTACATATCAACCAGCTGTTCCAGAGAAAATGCCGATAGCTGCTCGATCCAAATGTATGAAGCGATTTCGATGTTGGCTCCATAGTGAAAGTTGTTCAGTTTGATGGTCTGGACCTTCGTAATTTTACACCCTGTTAGGTATCTAAAACTTTAACTTTACTTATGCTTAAACAGGTTCCAACTTAATCTGCTTACAGTTTTTTAACAGGATGATCAGACCATCAAACTGAACAATTTTCTCTATCGGACCAACATTGACATCACGAAAAAAATCATCTGTTCCATACATTTGGCTCGAGTAGGTTTGCAGTTTTGTATTTCCATAAAAAACTGAAAACCTACTCGAGCCAATATGGGACAGCTGATGTTTTTTCGCGATTTCGATGTTGGTGCCATTGAGAAAGTTGTTCAGTTTGACGGTCAAAGCATAGTGTAAATAAAATAAGTGATGAAGCTCAGTGGTCGCGGCGGATCTATGCCCGCGCGGCGTGCGGGGTACGGCGGGGGACGGGCGTACCCTAACTCAATTCGCTATTAGGGTACGCGCGCAGGCAGCGTGGCCGGCCCCCGCACGCCCCGCACGATTGGCCTGCCGCTACCGCTGAGCTTCAACCACTATTAGTTCTTTACATAATGGTCAAAGTGTCAGCTTGTTAAGAAGGAACCTATAGTAAGAGTTGATAGTTGTAACAGACTTTCTAACTACCCCTGAAAATATGGCTGTGCGTGAGTATTCACTAACTGGTATAAGAATATGTTTTCTCTACGATTGTACTCTTGTCTCTGGTGTAGTGAATATGTCATTCGTTAAGATTCATGTCGCGGGCGACAACACGCTTGCTTTATGTCGATGTAATTTCATTGACTGTAGTGATGTACCTTTTTTCATACTCTATCGATGTTATTGACTGTACTTTTAGTTGAATGTCAAGATGTTGTGTGTTAAAATTCAAGTTAGACTATACGCTCATGCTTTATGTCCATGAAATTACATTGACTATAGTGATGTGCCTTCCTTGAATATTTTATCGAAATATCGACTACCTATACCTACTGATTGCAAAGATAAAATAAAGATTAAGATCATTTATTTGTAGAATATGAGGAAAGGCAAAGTAAGAATGTTCTTTAGGAATCATATTATTATCATCGCAGGCGACTACATACTTGGATTGTGTCGATGTATTTTCATTTAATATAATAGTGATGTGCAATTTTTTTAAATATATTATCGATATATTGACAGAGCTATAAAACGGCAATAAGTGGCATTAAATTCAAGTCAGCTGCTTTATGGAAGGACTATAAATATTTGTTAATATTGCAATAGCTTTGGTTGTAAATATTTTAATAACCCAGAAAAAGTGTTTATAGATTGTACCTAGTGTTGTAGTTACATTAGTGAAAAAAATGTTTTAAAGGTATTACCAATATATTTATTTTATTTATCAAACCAAGCAAGTATTTTAATCGAACAAAACTTGTTCAAAAAGGTAGTTTTTTTTATATCATTGCAAAAAAAAAATACTGTTAAATTATTGCTTAATAAGTTTACTATAAGTGCCTGTACTTGTAGTTTTTGTTTTGTTTATACTTTTGCTTATTTTTGTTTATACTTTTTCTTTTTAACTAAATATGAAGAGCGCTGACTCACATAGCCCAGGCTATCCTTGTTTGGGAGTCAGAGGTTCCTTTTTGATAAATAAAAAGCCCTATTTACTTATGTTCATACCTATTATGCTAAGTACTTAATGTTAACAATTTAGTAAAAATTGTAAATTAGGCTAAAGTGGATGCAAATAAAGCATTTTTATTTATTTTATTTATTTATTTATTTTATTTAGTATCGACTCTCGATATTAATTCACGTTTTCAACACTAATCCTGCACTAAGGGGAGCGCAAGCGCATTCTATCACGATCTCTGCAGCGTATCTCTACCATTAACGTATTTTATTGCTTTACTATTGATGAAACCACTAACCATTGCCTCTTTTGTATTAAAACACTTTTCATAAACCTGATTCGAAACGGCAATGAAAGTTCCATGCAGCAATTTGATCGTTGTAAAGATTTAATTTACCATTTAATAATGTCAAACATTGCACGAAGTATCAAGAAACATTAAGCGTTGAGTTTGAATATAAAAAATTCAAAAGACTTTGAATTTAATTGAGTTTCTTGTCGGCTCTTCTTATATTTCTTGGAAATTGTGGTTTATTTATAGCACAGTATTGTTCAAAGTTTAGTAGCTAAGATATTTCCTGTTTTGATTGGTATGAAATAAATTGATTTGTCTTTAAAGAAAGAAACATATTTGTATTTGCATACAAGAACGAAATATACTGATACCGGTCTTTAGTGACTACACTTATAACTGGAATATATTCAGGACTAGCGGCGCCCGCGACTCCGTACGCGCGGACCACTGTCTTTAAATATCTTTTGATTGAGTTAATCGATTGCGATGAAACAAAGCCTTAATGTTAATCCAAAGCATGTCCTATGCTTTAGTGAAAACCTCATCCAAATCGGTTCGGCCGTTTTTAAGTGATGCGCGCACAAACAAACAAACAAACAGACAGACAGACAGACAGACAAACTGACAAAAATTCTAAAAATGGTCTCAATGCATTCCATTACGTGTCCTTAACGCCCCCAAATTTTTTTTTGCTCTTATCTTCAATGTACATTCACGCCAGGTTTAGAATTTTATTATATGTATAGATGTATCGTAAATAAAGGGTGTTTAAAACAAAGTTTCGCGTCGCCCGGTGGGCAGGCCTAGGTATCGCTGGATAGACCAGATTACCAAGGATCTCGAGGAGCTGGAGGTGCCCAACTGGACTGAGATGGCACAGAAAAGAGATGAATGGCGTGCTTTGTTGTCGGAGGCCAAGACCCACTTCGGGTCCCTGAGCCAGCATAGTAAGTTAAGTAAGTAAGTAAAACAAAGTTTGGTGATTCCTTTAATCCAGTTTAAAATGTGATTTTCGATTCCGACGAGATTTCGCCCCGAAATCACCGCGATTCCGCCACGACATTGGCTCAGTCTTGTACCTACCTACTTGAAAATCGGTCAGGGGCACGATCGCGCTAAATAAATCTACACAAAAACGTCATTTGACCGCATGCGAGCCACAACTTTTTACACATTCTGTATCGTGCTAATCATTTGACAGCTCATGACAGCCGTTTGACAGATCGCTCAGACGTTTCAGGCTGTCAATCACATAAAGTCAAGTTTAGCGCGATACGGAATTTAGCACAGTTTGATAGTAACTGAATTACAATGTGATTAGAACTGTATTTGAATAATAGCGCGATCGAGCCCCAGGAGTGCGATTTTTGAATCTCATTCACTGAGTTCAGCAGTTGAAAATGTCAAAATTACTGTGGAGAGATGCATCTTTTAACTACTGATTTGACTGTCAAAAATCATACGTCAGGAGTGCGATTTTTGAAAATCAAATCAGCAGTAGAAAGATGCGATCTCCATAGTAATTTTGACATTTTCAACTGCTGAACTCAGCGAATGAGTTTCAAAAATCGCACTCCTGGGCGATGCGATGTCGCGACACGGTGCAGTTGCGACATTATTGCGGTGCACTTGCAATATTATGTTCATAAATCTTTTGATATGGTCTTTGCATAAGTTTAATGCCACTATTTGAAATCATATCACATTATTTAGTCCCACGTCATTATTAACCGGTGAATATAAGAAAAAAAAAGTAGTCCACAATGCGTAGGTAACAATGACTAATTCAGTTCCACATGATCTGTTCGAAGGTCGGAGCATTATCAATTACGGTGTGCTAATGTACGAAACGAAGGTTAATTTTACGTTTCTTTTGAGACGAACAACCTTACCTGGAGCTAATTTGGCAGTTCTAACCAATGACCACCATATAAATTATCTACACTGACAAAAAAATTGTTTACTTCAACCAAGATCTTGTTTATGATAATCATACATCATGAATCCATATGAGCCTGTCAATATCATGACTTCTCTGACTAAGAGAACTTTGTTAAACGAATTCGACTTTTGTTACAACTACTATCTTTTGTTTTTAGTAAACAATAATAACGTCATTTCAATTATTTTGGTGCTAATTGTTAAAAAATTTCATTTCAATTATTTTGGTGCTAATTAAGAGAAAAAACTTCTTAGTTGGCTCGCATTTTTTTCAGTGTATGATTGACAAGAAACTTAACCAATGACCTGACCTATTGGATCAGTTAGATCATAGCGTGAGAAATATCTGAAAGTGAATCTAATCCGGCGCTTTTCCTGCCTCTGTGTAGTGTTATCTATGTCACACGCTACTTAACTGCTTCCTAATATACCTAGCATGTCTAGGAAAAGGCTTTGAAGGAAATCATTAATTTATAACACTGAGAGATACGGTTTTTTTCCATTGTTTTTGTCGGTAAAAGGCTATCACCACTTATAAGTATAACACCTACATCTTGAAAATTAGACAAGTTTGTGAAAGCACGTTTTAAATGAAAGGGAACGTTTTCAGTTTTAATGGTTTAGCTCTAAAAGTCTAAAACATAAAAGCGTCAAAATTGGTGTGATTATAGAGCATCAATCTAAAGTAAAACAACAAATAATAAAAACCAGTCAAGTGTGTGTCGGGCTTCCAGGGCGCTAAGGATCCCAGAAAAGCCTATGCTTAAAACTAGCGCCATTTTTCTTTTTTTAGCGCGGCCATCAATCAAACTTGAATAATTGAATGAATATATAATTTAAAAACATCACTTGTTATTACAAATTTCTCGGAACTCAGTCCGAACCGAGATATAAAGGCTTGAAGAGCACGTAATGGTAATATTTTCAACTTCAAGCCTTTATATCTCCGTCCGGACTGAGTTTAGGGATATAGGTTAACCTACATGTTAATTTTGTTTGTTACTTTATTCTGAAATAAAATATCCAAGATTGGTTGCGGGCCGCGCCAAAAACAACGGCGAAAAATAAGGCGCCAACCTTACATACAAAACCCGCATTGTCTTTTTGTAGTTGTTGCAAATATGGTGGTACGGAACCTTTAGTGCTAGATTCCGACTCGCGCTTGGCAGGTTTCTTGAATTAGTTATAGTAACAGCTAAAAGCTAATAATACCTGTAACATTGTGTTCCAATAAGTTTTTATGTATCTAAAATACATCCTTAAACCTTTTTATTATACCAAAAAAACTTGAATATAAAGTCACGAAGTAATTAACAGTGATCATACACAATGGATAAGTAATAAGTAGGTAATTGTGTGATGTATGATAGTTTCGTAATGATAACGAGGTGTATGGGAACTTAGTTATGTAATGTTGATGGAACAATATACGACGTGGGTGCAGAGTTCAAACTCATCGGTAGGTCGCGCATATGGCAAGCAAAAAAGTGAGAAAAATCTTGATAGGTCTCGTCTTTTTGTGCAAGCCAGATTGAGCGTATATAGCGCGTATTCGCTGAGCTCAGCAGTTGAAAATGTCAAAATTACTGTGGAGATACGAATCTTTCTACTGCTGATTTGACTTTCAAAAATAGCACTTTTGAAAGTCAAATCAGCAGTAGAAAGATTCGTATCTCCATACATTTTCAACTGCTGAGATGAGATTCAAAAACCGCACTCCTGGCCTTATACTAGAATTTTCGATATACGATTTAGAGTGATCGTTTTTGTCGGAACTCCATTGGAATAGGTTTGAATAGTAGGTTCACGAAATATCGAATGTATATCTCTCACCATTTGACACGTCATTCCATCCTGAAACTTCAATTGCTAAATGGGAACATTGCTACATCTACATTCTAAAAAACAGTAGTTTTAGTAATGTTAAAAAAAAACCTGAATCATGGTACAAGTACTTCAACCCACTTTCAAACCATGTCAAATTGTCAAGGGGTGACAAATTGCTATGTAAAAAGCAAAATGTAGGTCTTACTACCTAGTCTTACCTAAATTATTTACGTATCCCAACACCAAACACCTGTAAGGTTTTATTAATTTTCATAAGGTTTTATTGATACCTTGCACTGGCCACACTGGCGGCAGGGTTTGAGGGACGAGGTTTTTGGCGGAATACGCATGGACTCTCGGACTGTAGAGTAGGACAGACGCTATGATTGTAAATTAAGATAATAAGTTTAGAAAAACAGTTGGCTAATTTGGTTAATGTTGGATAGTTTAAATAATTAATTAATTAAGATAATAAGTTGTTAATGTTGGAAAGTTGTAAATAATTAAATATAACAGAAGATGGACAATATAAGTTTTAAAAAGGATATTGTGTTGGTTATTTCTGAGATAGTTCTACATCTCAGAAGTGGGATGAACTTTTCTGGTAAGTGCACGCCTACAATCACTATGATAATATATAATATGATTTAAAATATGATAGATCACATTTTTGTATATTATTGAACCCATTAGTTATTGAGTATATTCAAGATGAACAGAAATTCACTGCATAAGAAATCCTTGTAAGAGTGGTATTTCTACTTCATAAATCTTGAAGTATCATTGTAATTTCCGTACCTCTTGTTGGCGCGGTACCGTTCGTTGATAACAAAACAAATGTATCAAGTTTCAGTTTCTTTATAAGCTACGCTAGAGAACGCTTTGATTGTTTATACTTCGTAACGTGATAAACTTATAATGATTGTGAGTTGTTCCCATGGTGTTATTAAGTTTTGATTCCTTTAATTTAAATACATCGGTATATTAACATTTATGATTTGCCGTAAAAAAATAAAAAACGGCGAGTTTCAGCAATGATGAAGGGAATGGAACCCTTTGGGATCTGGAAAACTCCTGAGCAGAAGCGGTTTCGCTTCAGGCGCAGACGGTTATCAAGCGCCAGGGCCAGGGTAGCTGTAGCCGCGGCCACAACTGCCACCTGCTAGAGCGATAGCAAACATTGAGAATGGAGCCAACGCGATTGCGCCGGATGGAGAAGGACCTGCAGAGGGGCGCCACAATTGCAGCAGGGTGCCTGATGCTGGGTCGAGCTATAAGGAGAGCCGCAGTTGCAGCCGGGTGCCTGATGCTAGGTCTAGCTGCGAAAGCCGCAGTTGCAGCCGGGTGCCTGATGCTGGGTCGAGCTATAAGGAGAGCCGCAGTTGCAGCCGGGTGCCTGATGCTGGGTCTAGCTGCGAGAGCCGCAGTTGCAGCCGGGTGCCTGATGCTGGGTCTAGCTGCGAGAGCCGCAGTTGCAGCCGGGTGCCTGATGCTGGGTCTAGCTGCGAGAGCCGCAGTTGCAGCCGGGTGCCTGATGCTGGGTCTAGCTGCGAGAGCCGCAGTTGCAGCAAGGTGCCTGATGTTGGGACGAGCTACGTCTGAGGCTCGCAAACAGAGCAGACTTACCTAAGGGCGCGATGGAAAGGAACGAGAATCTGTGAGCGGTAGCGGCCACATAAAAGGTCATGTAATTCCTCTTTATCTTCTAGCGTTAAAGATAATTCCAATAACAAAATTCATTAATACTATGTCAGCACAGACTTCAAAGGTCACTGGCACCTTAGTATGAAACCTATACCCACGACCTACAGAAAAAAAAAAGTATAGGATGTTAAGATTTATAAATGTCTCTAGTTCATGAATATATATATGTCGCATTAATGTAGACCATGGGATTCAGGCCAAAAACTTATTGTAGAAAAATATAATATTTTGGTACATTTTTGAACATTTTGCACATTTTTGGACATTTAGTATATTTTAGTATTATACTACATTTAGTACATTTCCCATGGTTAAAAAAAAAAAAAAAAAAAAAAATAACTACATAAAATTGAATGTGGGTTAAGTAATACTAAACATTTTGAAACCAATTTAGTTTTTGTAGGAAAAATTTAGTTAGCTGGGTCAGATTTCTCCCAATGACCTTTGAGGGCAATATCGATTATAAAAAAAAAGAGATATTATTTCAATGAATTCAATAGTTCAGAAAAGAACTAATATAACATAACGTAAGGTTTAATAACATCAACGAATGTGCGAATGAATGTATACGTCTGGGATGCATAAGCATAAGTGTATACACATGACTATACTTCCCGAGAGGGTGGTCAGAGATATTCTAGCTAGAGCCTCGGAACATCCACGTTTCACTGGAAGTACCGAAACTCTGTCCAAGTGGCTGGGATGCGAAGACTATTGTGATTCTCACCTGACTAAGCAAAAACTCACACGGCTAGTTAAAACCTGATCCTCAATATTATTTACGTTAGATAAATGGTAGACAAAGTTAATTCTCGGTTACATGTTTTCTCCTGTGAACAAAATATGGTTAGATTTTAGACAGCGTGTCGAAGCAACTGAGATCATACGAATCGCTTGAGATCGAATTATTAGGTACGAAAAGCTGGCCCTAGTTTATCAGTGTGACATTAAGGATAGGCGGGCCATCGTCGATTGCATCATTCAAGGGATGAGCCTTTAAAGTTTACGTTCAACAACAATAAAGAACCCTATATCAATTTGCCGTCGATAAACGGATAATGAGCGGAATAATAGAATGAGTTGAAATGTTAAGTAATCACAATAAATTCAACCTCTTTTTTTCATGAGATACGTTTTGTCTACATAAAATTGTCATTAACTTGTGACCTTTTTCTTTCTATTTAAAATGAGGCTCTAAATGTGCATGAACTAGGTTTATTAGTGATGCGCGGGCTCCACCTACATATTATTTCTAAAAGGCGGAGCCGGGGTCTCTTTCTCTGCCCCAAACCTTGTACCTATGTGTAGCCACTGAAATAGATAAGACACAAATCAGAGGCCTATACATACATATAGATTGAAACAAGATACAGGACCAGCGAAGGCTTAGCCATGATCACGCTTGATCCACAATGAACAAAATGCTGGCAACGAACAAAAGAGACAAAAGTACATTCTGTGGGTTCTCTGAAGGTGACTTTGACGAATGATGGTTTGACCGCTATCTGTTACTTGTAGGATCGAAATTGATAGTTTGTTAGATAAACCCATGGTGGTTAGTCAGTCTTATTCCGATCATATTATTATCTACAAAGGTGTGAACTACAATTCCTGCACACTTGTTCCAAGTTATCTAACGTATCTACAAGATGCTAACGAACGTCTGGAAAGAGTCACAATAATAGGTCAAAGTAAAATTTATGGTACTCCGAGTATTAGGGCTGCTACGGGGACAGCAAAGTTTACTGGTAGCGTGTAGTTGGAATCCAAAAAGGGAATCCAAAAGGGATTGATAGAATTAAAACGGAATATTCTAATTGGTTTACATTTAGTATTTCAATAATTTCATTGTTCCATTATGTTGCTGAGCACGTAAAAATAATCTGTTCTCCGGTCGGGCTAAGGGCCCGCCCGCAAGAATGCTACTTGAGATATTTAAAATACCTACAATATACATATATTACCATGTTGCAATACGTTATACAAAATGGATGGATAGATATGAGTAGGTATAACATTCTAGACGAGTGGTGGTTGATGACGAGACGCTTGTAATACGTAGAGTGTTTACAAGGTTCTACATGGTTCACTTTTTGTAATAATAACACCGTACTTAGTACAGTCAGTATCAGAATTAAATGATGAAGAAAGTATCTTTCAAAATTATTTGATGATGTTATATTCGTGTTAGTAATTTTATTGTTATTTTTGACGGAGAAGTTAATTGGACATTTTACATGTTACATCTATAACTTAGTAAAAAGATCGATTTGTGTACGATTAATTCCATTTTAAATTAAGCCTAAGTTAAAGATGACCCGGTTAGTGTAATGGTTGAAACGCCGGACTGCCAAACCAGGGTCCTGAGTTCGAATCCCGGTTCTGTCATGGATGTTATATGTTTGTGGCATTTTTGTATGGTTTCCATAATTAAAAGCCTAAAGCTTGCTTGGGATCATTGCAATGAATGTGCCTGTGAGCGTTATTTATTATTACTTTATTTGATACCATGGCATCTTCGAGAAAATTTCATAATTTCGCGTTCTAAAAGAGTGCGAGTAGTCTATAATAGGCTAATATATGAAGATACCCCTTTGTGTCGAACCAACAAACTGGTGATAATATTATCTCGTACAATTTAATAAAAAAATTGCCATACAACATTTGACATGGTATCTGATAGCAACAAAGCAAGACAAGGCTCACTCCAACGCGTTCGCAACTCCTTCGGCGTCACGAGGAGTGTTTTGATCACGAATAAACGAGTAAGGCTACACAGATACTAGTAGGATGAAAATCGAGTTTAATTAAAAACAGCCAGTCCTATAGTTTATAGACCCGAACAATGATCAATGAATTGCTTCAGTATCATAAGAGAAATGGCAGCCTAGTTAGACGCGGTAGTTACCATCACAAATTATTCTTGTACAAAAAAAAGGGGGATAGCAGTACGTACTCCGTTTTGTTTGAATTACCATACTACTTAATGCAATCACTGTAAAAGAAAAGATACCCTATACAAGTTAGGTTTATGATTATGACCGAAGGTACTTTCAGAAGAACCTATTTTGATAATCTTTTAGGCCAGTATTTTGGGTGACTATTTGAACGTTGTGATGTGAGTGAAGCAGCCTCCACAACATGGAAAGAAAGGACAAAAAAAAAATTCTTTCGGCCTAAAGAACTATCAGAGTAATAAGTAATTAAAATTTTTATTTGTGAGTTGCGTTCGAAAGGTAAAACATAAAAACTTTATAAATTATTGGACTTTATTAATAAACTTTATAGATTTTATGTTCTGAAATAAATAATTTGATTTGGTTTGGTAAAGCAATAAAATTAAAAAAGAAGAAGGATAACAATTATAATAATTTAATAATCTACTTACCTACGACGACCTTACGACATCGTCTCGTTGAAATAAATTATTATTAATGACAGCTATCATTTTGTTTTTATAATTATAATTGAGGATAAACCTAAGATAAAGTATTAGGGGTATGATGGATAATAATAAAGCACGACATGCAGTCATGGAACCACTTTTCTGGGTCTTCCTAATGATTTGTTCGGTTAATAGAATTGTTGTTAATATATAGAAAATATTGTTCTTAGTTATACGAAATGTTAGTTATGAATATAACTCGTCCGTTTTAGATTATTTTAGTTGGAAAAAGAACCTTCGTGTTGAGATAATAAACGATAAAATAAGAGTTTAAAAGTCGAGACATATCGTTGATCTATCTACTGTTATTACTTTTAGTACAGATTGATATTGCCAGTCTTTAGTGATAAACAGAATTATATATTTGGTACCATCTTTAAAAGAATAAATAATTTCTGGGAAGAAAACGTTAATGCCTGAGTGCCTGTACAAATTGTCAGGACGGGATACCCACTACAAAAATTAGTTGTTTTACAAGGTCAGTCGGTCTTGACAAGCCATGGTAATAAGTAGTGGAGGATAATATTGAAATTGGAATCTTTCTTGAGTTTAAGAGAGGATATAATGTTTAAGAACGTAAACGGTGGTTATAGTGTCAGAATCTTGGCAGAATGATAAAACTTTATTAAATAACTACTTACTGTATACATTAATATTGACTGATACGCTAGTGTGACTACAAGATTGTTTGTTGTTCGTTTTTCAGTTCAGGTGCGAGAAGAGCATGGAAAACGTTCATGACTTGCTTGACCTGAATCGGATACTGGATATATGGTTGATTTGTTAAACTGACACCATTAAAAGAGAGGTTCGGTTTGCGGATTTATTAAGTTTGGATACTGAATAATTATGGTTAATCTGATAAACCGACACCAATAAAAGAGAGGTTTGGTTTACGGTTTTATTATGGTTGGATAAAAGGACAGATACCTATTGGCACAGATATACCCATTGACATTTCTAATTTAAAATATTATCAAAGAGAGAAGATTTGATTTTTGTTTGTTTGGTTGAATAGGCTTCGAAACTGCTGGACCGATCTATGTAATTCTTTCACCATTGTAATGCTACATTGTCCGTGATGGATGAGCATAAGCTATATAGAGACGGCTAAGGGTGTGTTAAAAAAAAAGGGGAATTGCAATGTATTAAACATAGAAGGAATGAAGGAAGCCGGGAGGCCGGTTTGGAAGGTTGCGGGTTCAAGACCCGTCCAAGACTATATTTTTTTTCAATTTTTAATTTGATTTGGTAGCACTGTTTTTGTAAACATTTAGTTGTTATTGTAAGGTTAATCGTTATATTATTGGTTGGATGCCTAAATAGAAGGACAGATAATTATTCGAGTTGCCATATATAGGTAATTGTACCGGGGATTAATATTATGTATATCTAATTATTTTGTTAGTTATTTAAAAGAATTAAGACAAAGAGATACAACATTTTGTAGTGGATACCACAAAATAAATTATATAAAATCATTACAGTTTATTGATGGATATTATGGCCTTGGTTTTATATTTTTGTCATTCGTATTTTATTGTTATTATAACTGTTTGTTTTATATATTTCTTTAATTATGAATTAGAAACACTAGTCAATCAAATTCATACTTTGTTTTGTCTACTTATTTGGTTAATAAAATAAAAATACATCATTTACCATGAAACATTTATATGTTAAAATTTAGCTAATTAATACAAACATAGTGTTTGCGAACAATTTATTCTTGTATTGTTTATTGTGTGTGTGACTGACGCACACACATTATTATGAAAATTATTTGTTTGGTCAATTAACCAATCAATTGAATGTTTATTTTGTATAATAAATGTACCTACAATATGTTTTAATATTTAGGTAATTTATTTAAAAGGATAATAACTACAATTAACTGTTTAGTAATCATGTAAAAAAAAAAATTACGTTTTTGCCGAGTGTAAGGTTCCACCGGGTACGTGTATGAGGACATACACGTCATCAGGATGGTCGAGTGTAAGGTTTTATTAATTTTCATAAGGTTTTATTGATACCTTGCACTGGCCACACTGGCGGCAGGGTTTGAGGGACGAGGTTTTTGGCGGAATACGCATGGACTCTCGGACTGTAGAGTAGGACAGACGCTATGATTGTAAATTAAGATAATAAGTTTAGAAAAACAGTTGGCTAATTTGGTTAATGTTGGATAGTTTAAATAATTAATTAATTAAGATAATAAGTTGTTAATGTTGGAAAGTTGTAAATAATTAAATATAACAGAAGATGGACAATATAAGTTTTAAAAAGGATATTGTGTTGGTTATTTCTGAGATAGTTCTACACACCCAGTTTACATCTACGTGTAAGGATTCTTGTAATTTTACCTACGCACCGACTTGACCCACTTTGTGTCCGCAAATTGTCTCAATCATTATGGTCATTACGAAGGCCGAAAGTTGTAAGGAACATGGTATCACCTCAATCAAGGAGTTCACCGGGTCAGGAGTTTGTTGTACTTTGAAATTAGGTGCCAAAATTGTTTCCTTTTTGTGTTGTAATCATTCAAAATGTGTTTAATGACATGACCATAATAGGGTAAGTCGTTAGGACCAAACAGGTAAAATTGTTATAAACAGTCCTTATAAAAATGTGATTGTTGCGCACTCAAGAAGTTGGATTCTATTTTGGATCTTATTAAACTCAATTCTTCTATCGTGTTGGCAGAGTCCTGGTGTCAGAGTTTTTTCAGACCGCCTTACGGCCTCTGACGTGGTTTTTATGTAACGACTACTACCACCAGAGATAGTAGCCGGGACCAAAGGCTCAGCGTGCCATACGAAGCACGGAATCATCTTTCTTTTCAGACATTCAGGTGATTCAGCCTACAATGTCCTAACCAACTGGGGAAAAACGCACAAAGTGACATATCAGTAGGTGTCCCCCGTGGGAATCGAACCCACGACCTCCGTTGCAAAAGCCCATTAACCACGGACCTCTTAACCATTAGACCACGGAGTCAGTTAACTCAATGAAAAATAATATAATATAGATAAAAAACAGAAATACAAAAAAAGATTAATTGTTTGATTCAAATACTTAGGTACCTGTAATAAATGTAATACCAAAGTCAAAAACTTTGCATGAACTCTTCATCCCACTTTAGGTCACAGGCCAACCCTCAAGCATGTCTAGTCCGCCACGCAAGAACCTGTCAACTCACTTTTTAAGAAGCATGAAGTTGTAGCAAGATATTTTAATATGGAATAACGTGTTAAGTGGTGATAGAGGTGGCTAGCCTTACCCCAAAAATAGCATAGAATCATATCCCTTAGTTGCCTCGTTTGACACCCACGGGAAGAAATGTGGTGGTCTATTTTACGCTGGAACCACGCCGATAGTTATTATCTTAGAATACCTACTTACTCGTAAAATAAAATATCTAGGTACCACTTGGCTGCAATAATAAGAGAGAAAATGTTACATGTATTAGTTTGGTAGTTACTTAGATTAATTTAAATTCTAAAATTAGGGTCTAAAACGCTAACTAACATTAGAAAGGCGCGTTCCACCGGTGTTTTAGATTTGCTAAGTCTAGAATCTAGACCTCGGAACAGGTTCCAACTAACCTAATTTTAGGTTTCATTACTCGCTGGTATTCTAGTGCGTCGAGCGGTACGTGATTTAATTTTTAGTTGAATTTTGCTTAGCGTTTTAGATTGATAAATAATAATTTTATACTCCTCCACCGACTAGCACTGGACCCGAGTTTTGGATTATTGCCTCAAATTGATTAATCGTCAGGGCGCTAGAGCGCGCTACATACAAACGAAGTTCTGCCCTAGTTTGGACAAATAGTAGATAAACTAAGAAAAAAAATTGTTAACACAATCTAGAAACCAATACCTATGTCGGTATCTTGTCAGATTTACGTTTAAGATTGTAAGAAGAAAATAATTAAATATATACAGATGTGTCCTGATTCACCGACAAGAGCGTAGCTCCAAAGAGGATAAATTAATTCTAGAGTGCTTTATTATACAAGCGAAGTTTAATTATATTTTGAATATTATCAAATTAAAGTCAATGCCATTTTTTTAAACTCGATCTAGATACTAAGTCTCTGTGCCTGTATTTTGTCAGATTTCCGTTAAAATAGACAGTTTCCATGCTAGGATAATTTAAGATTCGTAAGAAAATCTTTGAGCCACTAAATACATTTTAACGAAAATCTGACAAGCCACAGACACAGAGATTAATATCGACTTCGTGTGATCAAAAGTGCGCATTGTCTCGTATTTGCTTATAAATTGCTTAGTATTGAAAATAGGGTTAAACTTCTTTGGTATGCACCGCGCTCGGGCGCGGGCGTTCTGCTCTTAATTAAGATAATGACGACCCACTGCACGGACCGGTACAATACAACTAACTAAATGTTTCAACAACTGTTTGTTAATTCTGTTAAATCTAAATATAATTACTTAAAAAAATCGTATCTTCTTACGTTCCTCAATTTATTCGTTACATAACATGAAATATAATTGATAAATATTATATAGGCCACAAAAAGAAACCCATAAACAAGTCCCAAGTCCACGCGTACGAAGTCGCGGGCAACAGCTAGTCTTGAATATATATATTTTTTTATCTATTTATTAAAAGTTTACAGCACAAATCGATATCGTAGAAAAGAGAAAAATAAACTGCAGTTAAATAAATAATGATTAATAGCCTTGAAATAAATGAATTTAGATATCGTACTCGTGCATAAAAATAAAATAAAATAGTTTATTTATAAATGGAATGAGATGAGGAAAGAGACAAGGTGCCGTAACAGCGTAGAAAATCGTAACTAATTACATCGAAACTGACAAATAAATTATTCGTATTTCATTAGCTTTTATTGCACTTTAAAATATTGTTTATATTAATTGCTTATGCAATACTTAATTGTCTTATTTTATGGATTTTTTATGCAAATAATGATTACGAGCTTTTACCCGCGACTTCGTCCGCATAAATTATATACCAGATTTTAAGTCAGATGATAAGCTATCAAACAAAAAAAGTTTCATCAAAATCGGTTCAGTAGTTTTTGCGTGATACTCGAACAAACAAACACCCAAACAAACAAACAAACATACAAACAAACAAACAAACAAACAAACAGACAGACAAAAATCCAAAAATTGGTGATTTGGAATCAGGGACAGGTAAAAACCACGTCGTAATTTTTTTTTTGTAAATATCTTCAATGTACAGACACATTTCTGTTACAGTTTTATAATAGTTTAGATATTTTATGTTTAATGGCTCTAGATATAAAAATCTAGATAAGTATAGCTAAGTATTAACAATCAACGCTGCAAAAATGGTACATTAAAAAATTCCCTCAAACCACAGAGTATCTACTCTTATACCTACTATAATTACTATCGTCACAAACGTATAAGCGCATATTATTAGTATTGCTCCATCTAGTGCTGACAGTGGGACATGTTAATTCGGACAAATACAGGGTGAAATTGATATCATTAGCATCCCTTTAAACTAAGAGTCTACCCATCAAACTGAACAACTTTTACTATGGGAGCAAACCAATCGGAGCAAAAAAATAATCAGCAGTTCCAATGTCATTGGCTGTTCCATACTAAACTGCAATGTCTACTCGACTCAAGTGTATGCAGCAGCTGATTATTTTTTGCTCCGATCGGTCTTCTCCCATAGTGAAAGTTGTTCAGTTTGATTTTGTAGACTCTTAGTTTAAAAGGATGATAATGATAACAATTTCACCCTGTATAAGAGACTGCATCTCATTCCTAATTATATTGGCCATTAAAATGTTACTGCTATGCTGTGTTATTTCAAATCAAATTAAATATTGAACCCGCAACCTGACATCCAGGTACAGTGCTTTCGACCAAACTCTCAATCGTCTTTCTTTTATAAATTGGACAAGATTTTATGTGAATATAGCTTACGTATATGATTGATGTTTAGTTTAGAATAAAACAAAATTGTTTTATTTTCATGTTTGTAAACATGTTTGTGTGTTATATAAAAGCATAACTAAGGTAGATGTTTTCTAAATTAAACAAAGAACAGAATTAATTTTTTCTAATTTGTTTTTTCAGGTAGAGCAATGGCGGAGGATAACCGGGCGAGTCATTGACTGCAGCATCGATAACAAAATGAAATGACCATGGAGTCACCAGTGAGAATATGTTTAGGTGAGCAAACAAAAGACGTGGTAGGTAGGTATAATGACGACATTAAAACTGCCATCCTAAACCCAATATTATGCTAAAATTGAGGCTTGCAATAAATACTGTACGCTTACAAGTATCAGTAAGATCAAGTATATTTGTCTTAAGAGTCAATATTCGTTCGCGGCGACAGGGACAAACAATTCACGATAAATAACATTCAGTAGAATCAGTAGAAACTACAGTGTGCATAATAAAATTTAATTCTTAATTCAATATGAAGGAAACGGTTAAGGACAATAAAAAAGTCAAAGACATATATATTACTAGCGTAAGGACATAGCCTATGAGCATAGATAAACTACTATTTTACAGGCCTATGAGCTTGACTATTGTTCCCAGTTCGTTGGCTCTAAAATGCAAGGAATAATGTCAGTTTAGAGCACTACAACGATCAAAGAAAAATTATATGACACGATATAGTTCGTATACGAGTTATGACAGATGGCGCAAATTTTTGTTTCTATGAAGAAGGTTTTTGTAAAATATTCTGACGGGCCTATCCTCGAAAAAAGTATATTAAAACTGCGCTTGACGTTAAACATTTAAAATTTCAGGTGCAGCATTAGTAGTCAACATACTACTGTTAAGCAGCACGACCAGTGGCAACGCGTTGCCGCACGACACGACACCGACACCGACAGTCAAAGATGAGAGAGTATCGAGATACGCAAGAAACGGCACTTGGGCCGACAGAAGAACCAAAACTCCCGACGTAGCTCTCAACGAGCTACATCCAAAGGAATCAGTCTCAGAGGAACACACAGAGAAAAATGCTAAATACAAACACAGAGGAAGAGTTAGGTTCAATCCTCAATCAAAAACTAGTACTGAAACTGCTTTGAGAAGAGTCAGGACTTCTACTGAATCTGGTCAAGCTGCAAAACTGATTATAGTAACTCCTACACCAGAGGTCAAGAAACCAGCTCAAATAATTGATAGTATGAGAAATTATAAGAAAACTAAAATGCCAGTTACAGTCAGCTCTACTACCAGCCTTCCAGTGACAGTTAAAACAGAAACCACAAGTAAAGAGGAATTCGAAGATGAGCATGAGGAAGAAAAAGAATCTTTTGAGAAGTACACTTCAAGTAGATTCCATGACAGTAACTTCTTCACGATACCTAGTTATAATGACGATATAGGTCACGACTCTAAAGGGTTAGACAGTAAAATTAAATCTGAATACAGCAGTCCGTCTTATGACACGTTTTCTAGTTATTTTCCCGAAGTATCTTATGGACCTAAGGGTAATACAGACGATGAGCCTTATAAGTCTGAAAGCTTCTTCGATTTCGACAGCGAATTAACAACGCCTAAAAACGATTTCTTCGACAGAAAATTTCAAGCGATCTCTTCAAGCATTATAAAGAATCTAGCTAAAACTCAAGCCAAAAATGGAACAAACTATAAAGTATTAAAAGAAAACTCAGGTGTAGAAAAGATAAGCAACGGAATACCGACTAACAAATCAACAGTTATTATAAAGAATACCAAAGAGCTCCGTCTTCTAGATAATGATAAAGCTGGAACTAATAACAAAGAGCTATCTGATGTGCACGGTACAAGTATTTATTATGAAATGTCAGTGTTATCCACTGAAACATACAACATACATTCAAGTGAGGATGATTGTGACAACGATACATTGCCAGAACCAACAATTAGCACCTCCTCTGAAGACGAAATGGCATCTTTGAAGGCAACACCACCAACTCTCCTGCCAGCTACAACAAAACCGTCAGTCCCTGATTCTGAATCGGAAGCAATATCAACGTTGTCTTCTAACTACTTTCCGTATTCAAGCATCGGACCAACTTTCTTCAGTTCTGTCAGTCCACTTTCAGTTTCCACTCAAAATTCTGTATCATCTACTGAAAAAAAAGTATTTACTAATAATATTACAAGGAACAGAAATTATTCTAAGAGACTAAACTTAACAGGTGTTAAAGACTCACCTAACAGTGTTACTCATAAAGTCGATCATACGTATTCAAACCATAACTATAGGGTTCCAACGCGTAAATTCCACTACACAACTCCAAAAGTAAAGCCTATCTGGATGGCACCAAGAAGAAACGTAACCAGAACATCATACACTCGTAGCACTGCTCCTACAACTATCTATTCTGAACATTTCAATATTAAGGATAAAATTTCTACTACAGAACTTCCAAAATCACCTAAATCGACCCTCACTACAGTATCATCAGAAATAGACCCTGTACTACAAAGTGATGTCAGCGGCATAAAGAAGATAGTCCACTCTCAGTCAATATCAGATAATAGCATCCCGACTTTATGGAAGCGAGGTTCGACAAAGTATTCATCGTCTACTGTGACTTCTGCAGAGGTAGATTCTGGGGTCAGTGACCTGGAGATTCCTCCAACGCTGACTGCTTGGGCGCTGGCCAGCCTCAGGGTTCCACCATCGTTGGCGAGCCCAGCCATGAACGCTACTGGATCCACAAAGAGCGTCGATGAAAACGAATTGCAGAAAGTCGGAGAAGTTGCAGGTACGTCTACTACTTATTACATTAGATGCGAACAAATTTAAACATAATTATTATAGCAGTTACTTACGTTAACTAAAAAGTCTGATGTTTTACTAATCTAAACTACATTTCTTTTCAATATTTCAGACAAGAAAGAGACAACTACAAGTTCGACAACGACGACAGCAGCAACCACTATTAACAATGATATAATACCAAAGAAGGTAACTGAAATAGATCAGAATAGACTGCCATGGCGACCAGCATTCGCCCCAAATACATCCATCTCCGAAACTAAAACAGAAACTACAACTGAAGCGAAATCTGAAAGACTTCCTGCTGAAAGTAACATATCTATACAGAGCAGTGCACAACCAACTACCACTGAAGCAATGAAGGCTGAAACTACAGTATCTAACGAAGAAACTTCTAATACAAAAACTCAACAAACCTGGGTTCCGGTGACGGCAGAAAAAACGACAACGGAAGTGGAAAAAGAAGAGACGAAAGAAGAAATTCCTCCGGTTGATGCGACCAAGTCAACCGGTTTCGAATCGATCACGAAATTACCTGCAGGAGTGACAACTCCACAAGGCGAAACATTACCTTCAGAGAAAAAGACAGAGCCCGTCACTGAAGAAAAAATCGTTCCTACCACCACTGATTATGAGATTACTACTATTAGATTCTCTTACGTCCCGACCGAAGTTACAACTGAAATTGAAACAGAAAGGACTACAGCTAACTGGCACCCTGTCTTCCCAACTAGAACTAAAATCACAACGATAAAAGATGAACCTATAACTACTTACAGACCTCAGTACATGACTACTACGGACATGGTAGAGGAAATAACTATGATACCTGAAACTACACCTCAAATCGAAGTATCATCTCAAATAGTAGAAAACGAAACAGATAAGATGACAGAAACTACAGAAATAACTGAAGAGACTACTACAGAAGAACCCACTACCCTCCCAACAACAACTAAAGAAATCCCAGTAGAAACTACTATGTCAACTTTACAAGAAGATACTACAACAATGGTAATAGAAATCGTAACAGAGATAAATACTGAAAAATCTATACCTGTAACGCTAAGTACCGAATTATCATCAAGCACAGAGATTACCGAAACACCTACAAGTGAAACCCGAGATAGTAGCTCCGAAGAAAACAGTGACAGCAACGAAGTTATTACTCAAGAAACTACAAAAATAACTTCCCCGCCATCAACTACAACTAAAATGGAAACTACAACAGAATTAAAGGCAGAAACTACCCCACCGATCACAGAAATTATCAAAGAAATAACGACTCAAGAAAACGCAAAGATCCTTACTACTATTGCCAAAGAAGAAACTCCAGAAGATGTTGAAACAACGACAGAAGACGCTAAACCAGCTAGTGATATGGAAGACCTGACGAATTATGCCGGTGATGTAACCACGGAGGTGTCATCGAGGGTGCTGCCTGAAGAGGCAGGGTCTGGAGCAGCGGTCGCTATTGCAGTCAGCACTATTGGAGTTATTGCTCTGATTCTACTTGTTGGACTTTTGGTAAGTGTCTCCAATTAGCAATTGCGCGAGCATAATCGAAACTTAAGTAGAATACAGTTAAAAGGGACAAAAGGTATCTTTCCTTTCGTTACTGCATCATAAATTAAGGTTCTAAAGGACGTATTATTATATCGCATGCTGTTACCCGCGCGATATTTGCATTCAAATATCGGACTTGAAGAATGATTGCGCTGTTTAGTCATGAAAAGATAACAAACATGCTCTTACGTCACTCCATAGTATAAAACAAAGTCGCTTCCCATTGTCTGTCTGTCCCTATGTAACTATGCTTAGATCTTAAAAACTACGCAACGGATTTTGATGCGTTTTTTTTTAAATACGAGTAAGTAGATTCAAGAGGAAAGTTTATAACAGAGGGTCTACCCGCACATTCGATTCGAACTTTGGCGTGAATGTTTTCGTTCCAATTTCAACTCTATTACAATGAAGTGCGGACCGAAACAGTGGCGATTTAGTGAAGATCGAAAGTGCGGGTAAGGGGGCAGCATTGCACCCGTGTGAAGCCGGGGCGAAAGAACTAGCTTGATTATCAACGCACTGTTATAAGTAATTGGTTTGCATTTATTTGACTATTATTTACGATGATTCCTTTTAGCTAAAGTAATAGATAACAGCAGCACCACACTGCGTTGCGTTTAAAAATTGTTATTTGAAATTTTAGTTATGCATTTAATGATTTTGTTTATTGATTACGATAGTAAACTAGGTATTGCTTTCCTATTGATCATCAACCAACAAACCATTGGTTATTTACAGCTTAAAAAGTGCTTAAGTATACAACGTGTTAATAAATTAACGCAAAACTAGAAAATAGTTTGTTAAGAATCGAGAGCAGAATCGAATTATCATGGTTTCAACATAGGTAATTTTTTTCAAAATATTAAATAATTTTTTTGTAAAATTTATAATTTACTGAACCCGATGTCGACCCACCCCACGGGCACACTCACCCTACTTACTACCAAAACAAGATTATTAAAATGTATCCATGAGTACGTTAGCGCCTTTATTCATTGCTGAAATGATAACAAATCATTTTTGCCTCAAAACTTAAAATGCTAATAACTTTAAATTTTACCTACAAAAATAATGAAATTATTGTTTCAATCTAATTATTTTGTTATAAATCAGTTGGGGTGTATGAGGTTTTGCGTTAATTTATTAACACGTTGTATAACTATTGTTTCAAAAAACAATTAATAATAATTTGGAAAAAAATAAATTTGGCAAAAATTACTGCTTCATTGACTGCCGCAATCTTCATTTTCTTCAACAGTATATTCTTTATCATTTCACTTCAACTTCTTTCTGATGAGATTCTTCTCCGCTGCGTTCTTCGAAGATGGTTCTTACAACATATCCAAAGTAATGAGCATAATATCTATTGGTTACCTCACGATAAATTACGTTCGCTACTTTGGAGAACGTTGTAGATCTTACGCTGAGTCCAGGTTCATTCCTGAAATGGGTATAATATTGATATTTAATAACTTTTCCATCAGATTGTATTCTTAGGGAGTTGGAGTATAGTATTAGAGTTTGAGTATAGGGCACTATAGGCATGTAAAAAAAAATTAAAAAATGTTTGGAATAAAAGTAAAAACTAAAAAAGATTAAAATGTCGGTCGAACATTTTTACTCTAGGTAATCCGCTTTTGGGTGGGCAGGGCTCAAGGGGTAATGTTTGTCAAAGTCACTTTAAATTATATTAGCTATAGTTAACTAGTATTTTTATTTCGAGACTGCTGAAATGCAATTCCTATAGATAGATAGGTAAATAACTTGAGAACAAAAGTAACGTATTTGCTGGCGCTCTATTGTGAAATATATTGACGATTAATCATCATCAATCTACGCTCTTGTCGGTGGAGTATTCGCCAATCCTGTCTACTTTCAGCTAGTGTCTTGAGTTCCTGATACGACACGACATCAACCTTCTCCTTCACTTGGGCTAGATAACTCTGTCTGGGTCTTCCTCTGCCTCTCTTCCCCTCTATCTTCCCCTCCAGTATGGTTTTAAAGAAGTTGTCGTTTCGTATCAGGTGTCCGATCATCTTTCCCCTCCGGTTTTTATTGACGATTTTTTAATGACGATTATTGTATAAATTATTGATAGGTAAGTACCTATTCTACCGACCAAGAACGGTCGGTGGCACCACAGAACATTCCAAGAGGGGTTACAAATGCGAAGTAGCGCTTTTGCTTCGGAGACGGCTGTCGCCACTTGTCTTCCCGCTCACGCTGCTACAATTACTCATGCCCTCTCGCTCGCACCAAGCCGCACGCCTTATGGTGTTATGCAAATTATTGCATAACCTGTGGCGACACGTTCCACGCTTACTTCGTACTTCTAACCCCCTTTATAATATTCTGTGGGTGGTGCAGATAGTTATGGACAGGACACTCAATCATGAGGGTTTAGGTTCGGATCCGCACGGACGACATGCTGCCGTTTACCAAGTTTTTTTAGGCCGTAATATCGACTGCTCTGAGGGCAGTGGATGAATTAAAACATCGTGAGGAAACCTGCTGAAGAAGACATTCTGATGCATAATTATGTTGATAAGTCTTCCAATCCGCATTGGGCACGCGTGGTGGACTAACGCCCATACACCCTCCAGGTCTGTGCCCTCCAGTTGAACGTATGAAGGCTGATGATGATGCTGCCTCACCCTAAGATAAGATAAGATAAATATTCTTTATAATCATAAGCCCGTAAGCAGAGGTCCATACATCCTTAGACTAGTACTGGCCCCGGGTTTAATCGACTTCCTCCGTTGTTTTCAGGCAGAGAGTCCAATATTGTACTTTACTAATAGTAGACTCTCAGTAGGTAAATACTAGACTAAATATTAATATCCCTAAGCTTACCTAGTAGGTAGATCATCTTGTAAAGCATTGTCCATTTTTTCAAAGAAGCCACTTGTCTGGTGACCCTGAAATGTAAACGGCATTTTGTTAGCATTTCTAGAAAATATCATGTTTAATTTAATATCATCATCATCACCATCAGCCCGGTAAGCCCCACTGCTGGGTATAGGCCTTACAGGGTGTTAGGGTAAACAGTTGCATTACTTTAAGGGGTGATTGTATCCATTATACTGAACAACTTTCCCTAAGAAACCTATAACAAATTCGCAAAAAAAAAAAGACTTTTCATACAAACGTTCGAGCAGCTGATTGCATTTAGTATGGAAAGTCGGTTTTTTTGCGAATTTGCTATATGTTTCTTCGGGAAAGTTATTCAGTATCATGGTTACAATCACCCCTTAAAGTAATGTAACTGTTTACCCTAACACCCTGTATACTAATAGTCTAGCTAGGTAGATACAAAAACTGAAAGTACGACATGGGTGCAACAGATACTAAGAATACTTTCATTTTGCAGTATTCGAACCCCAAATCTTCGGTTCAGTAGCTATTGGGCTGTTCTTTCGAATTTCTTTACCCACAAAAATAGTTCTATTTCAATTCCAACCAAATAGCACTTGTAAAGTATTATGTCAACATCGAAACTATATCTTAATCTAATAAGAATAACAATCACAATCCAAGGTCCCAATTCTCAGTACCGGTAACTCAGCACAACATAAACATAGCCAACGTCCATCCGTCCGTCCATTACGCCATATCGCTCGATAAAAATTCCAGAGTCTGCAACTCGAGTTATAATGCCGATACGAGACACCGAGATAACCAGCTAGTAACGAGAAGTCGACCGTTAGTATGTCGGTCAACGGTTATGGTGGCTAATTGTTAGCTAATGTCACGTCTTGTTGGCTGAAGTGAAGATGGGTTTCAGGATTAAAGAAAATATTAGACTTTTGGCACTTCGTACAGGCTTGAAAAAAGTACTGCAAACAGCCAACAAATTATGACATCTTTTGACTGAATGGGACGTTACATGTACAGGGTGTAACAAAACACCCTAGTAATACTTAAGGGAGTGCTTCAGACCATCGAACTGAACAACTTTCATTATGGAGCAAACGTCGAGAAAAAATAAAAAAATCTGCTGAAGTATGGGACAGCTGATTTTGTTTATTTTTTCTCGATGTTGGCTCCATAGTGAAAGTTGTTCAGTTTGATGGTCTGAAGCACCCCCATAAGTATTACTAGGGTGTTTTGTTACACCCTGTATATGCTCATGATTGTATTTCGCGAGGGGGTGGTCAGAGATATTCTGAAGACTCAAATAATTCTCATTTCACTAGTAGTACCGAAACTCTGTCCAGTGTGACGCTGCCCATCTTATCCACTGGGTAGGTACTCTGGGCAAGTGCTCAGGGCCCCGCGATCGATGGGGCCTGATTCCTGTCCGATCACTAACCGACAACCGATATTACCGATATTACCGATTTTTCCCGGAAATATCAGTTTTTAGGGTTCCGTACCCAAAGGGTGAAAACGGCCCTATTACTAAGCCTACGTTGTCCGTCCGTCCGTTCGTCCGTCCGTCCGTCTGTCCGTCTGTCCGTCTGTCCGTCTGTCCGTCCCTCCGTCCGTCCGTCCGTCTGTCCTACCTATTTAGGGCTGTAACTTTTGATCCATAATAGCTAGATACTTGTCTCAGATTATGCGTTATTAGTCGGCGGATTTGTTAACAAATAATAAAAATGTCAAAAAGATAAAAATTAAGGGGGGTTATCAACAAGAAACTAGTTTTTATCAACGTTTTTTCTTCACTCTCTATCGTAAAAACGGTAATACATACAAGCGTCAAACTTAGTGTGATTATAGATATCTACAGAATAACAACGAATACTAAAAACCGGCCAAGTGTGAGTCAGCTTTATCTGCGATAAAGGTCCCGGACAAAAAAAGTTTTTTTTTCTAAGTTAATAATGTTGTGTTCTGTGGTGGTGTGGTGCTGAACCCTCGATGCGCGAGTAGCCCGACTCGCACTTGACCGGTTTTATTTGGTATTCTTATGAACAAGGCAACAATTTGGCCCTACCTTACGACTTGTAGGTCTAAATCTAGAATTTTGCGTACCTATCCTTTAGCATGTTGTTATTAAAATAGTCTTCTGTCATATGCATCTCATAGTCATAGTCATAGGGCCTCATTATCCTAAAGTGCCCAGGAGTGCGATTTTTGAAACTCATTCATTGAACCCAGCAGTTGAAAATTTCAGAATTACTATGGAGATAAGCTTCTTTCTACTGCTGATCTGACTTTCAGAAATCGCACTCCTGAAGTATGATTTTTGAAAGTCAAATCAGCAGCACAAAGATGCATAATCTCCATAATAATATTATTGTCATTTTCAACTGCTGAACTCAGCAAATGAGTTTCATAAATCGCACTCCAGGGCCTCCAATAGGTTAAAGACATGCAGGTTTCCTAATGATAGAGGTTTCTAATGAAGTATTTTAATGGGCAAAATACTGTTAATTCGACACGCCATTCCACCTCTCCTGAAAGTCCTGAAACCTTCAAATATGCTAAACGTAAACGTTGCTTCGAGTACGCAAAGTTGTTGTAAAATTTTGTTTCGTAGTTGTAACATAGGTACTCGTAGTTTCTGACCACCCCGAGACGAATTATGGTCCAGGGTCGCGCAGGGTAGTGCCTTTAGATTAAGTTAGTTGATAGTCTGACGAAGCTTGCATGCGGATTTTATCTTGTGTGCTGCCATTGACGAAGCTTGTAGCGGATGTAGGTATGTGTGATTAATATTTGACGAAGCCTGCGTTGCGGATTGGATTATTTTTGGTATATTGTGCTTTTTAACCGACTTCAAAAAAGAAGGAGGTTACTCAATTCGACCGTATATATATATTTTTTTTTTATGTGTTTTCGCGGATAACTTCGTCGTTTATGAACCGATTTTGATGATTCTTTTTTTGTTGGAAAGGAGATATCCCGACGATGGTACCATGATAAGAAAACTAGGATCTGATGATGCATCCCGGAGCTACACAATAGAACTCCTCAAAAATTGACGGCAAATCATCGGCGATTGAAAAATACGCTTCATATCGATGTACCATTTGCGTGTATAACTAATATCTTAGTCGAACTAATGAATTCACCACTGAAAATTGTGAAATAAACAAAATTTTAACAAAAAATTAAAACCGCCTTCAAAAAAACTAAAAAGTTAAAAAATAATATTGCAGCCGATGACTTTTTCGTTCGCATCATAAGAACATTAAATTGTTTTATCGAAGTCGGTGTCAAGCCAAGCCAAAAAACTAATGCAAGCCCTGTTTCGAATCGTACCGGCTTGACAGCGACTTCGATGAAACAATTTAATGTTCTTATGTTATGATGCGAACGAAAAAGTCATCGGCTGCAATATTATTTTTTAACTTTTTAGTTTTTTTGAAGGCGGTTTTAATTTTTTGTTAAAATTTTGTTTTAATTGGAATAAATAATCTTTTACATTATGGTAACTATTGAGTTTATAACATACATACATGAACTCATAACCTTTATCCCTTTAAGGATGGGCAGAAGCTTTGCTACAACTACCAACATGAGTTTTAAGCATGCAATTGGGTAGCATGGTTCACTTTTAGCACTTTTTAATGGTTTCATGTTGGAATGGCATGTCAGGTGGTGATAGATGGCTAGCCTTTCGCCCACAAAAACACCACATAAGAAACGTTATCCCGTAGGGCTCTTACAAACGAGCGACACTTTGCTGTCGCGGTGGGTCGCAGAGCGTCGCGCTCAAACATTTTACGGTCGCGCCCGGCGACCGCAAAGTGTCGCTCGTCTGTGAGAGCGCTTAGTCGCCTACTACTTGCGACATCCACAGGAAAATTAATTAACCTGAAATATCTTAAAGAGAGTTAAAAAATAAAACATACATTTGCTAATACTTATCAATAAAAATAATAGGTGACCGAATAATATTTCACCAATTTTTTTTTAATGTTGTGTTTTTTTTTATTAAAAAAAAATGGGGTGCTTCATTCTAAATCGAATCGGAATCGCACTGCTTATGAATGAATGTCATAATGTTTAACTTATGCGTACATTTTCTCACGACTGTAGAGATGACAACTTTATCTATTACGAGCTTTTACCCGCGACTTCGTCCGCATAAATTATATACCAGATTTTAAGTCAGATGATAAGCTATCAAACAAAAAAGTTTCATCAAAATCTGTTGAGTAGTTTTTGCGTGATACTCGAACAAACAAACACCCAAACAAACAAACAAACAAACAAATAAACAAACAAACAAATAAACAAACAAACAAACAAACAGACAGACAAAAAAACCAAAAATTGGTGATTTGGAATCAGGGACAGGTAAAAACCATGTCATAATTTTTGCGGATTCGAACTCGGACCCGCATAATTGGGTGTCCGTACCTCTCCACCACCGACGCTCTTTTTTTTTTCATCACAAAAATAGTTTTCTCTGGCGGGATTTGAACCCACGACCATCAGCTGCCAGATAATATGATCACTACCGTGCCCTGAACGCGCTACTTTGCATTTCTAACCCCTCTTATAATGTTCTGTGGTATTATCACATAAAGCACAAAAAACGAATGGTAGGTTTGCAATGAAAATGGAGGGAAAACAAAACAGTAAGAATTAAAAAAAAAAATCTTACCAAAAACGCCATGCAGCAAACCGTTAATTTTTAAAAGCCACTTTTTTATAAATATAAACTTTTAAGCGCTGGACATTGTGTTTTTTTCTTAAGAACTAATTATAATTAATAATCTCCTATCATTAATTGATTTCTCAAAAGTTTAATTAAGAAAAAGCTTTAAAAATAAAACAATGACCAGCGCGCAAGCAGGACCAACGCGCAGTACGTCACAATAAAGTATGAAAGTATGAAATGCGCGCGCGCAGGACGCTAGGCTCGAACCACAGGGCAAAGAGTCAAGAGGTGTTTTGTTGGGTCGCACGAAAGTTCTGTCCTACTGTGCTTTCAATTATGCCAATTTTAAATGACATAAAATAAAATTGTTATCCTGTTTGATCTGTAGGTAGGTATTGTGCGTTGACTTTGACTTAACTACTGTACCGATGTTCATAATTTTATCGCATATGGGTTCTTTATTTTTCGCTGTAGATCATTCCAATTCGTTTTTTGTGCTTTATGTGGTAACCACAGAACATTATAATATTTTTCTTCGGAGACGGCTGTCGCCACTTGTCATCCCGCTCACGCTGCTACAATTACTTATTCCCTCTCGCTCGCACCACGCCGCGCGCCTTATGGTGCTATGCAAATCATTGCATAACCTATGGCGACACGTTCCACGCCTACTTTGCACTTCTAACCCCCCTTTTAATGTTCTGTGGGTAATACCCAGATGAACATTTTACTCTTCGGTTTACCGACAAATTGGGAACCGCAGCCATTTTGTATAAGTGCAAGGGGCATAAATTCCCAAATAAATTAAATTATTATATTATTTAAATAAATTATTAAATAACAAATCTTCACAATCGTGAGGACATACGGGTTCGATCCAGAGCTCGTGCCGCTGAGCTTTTTATTTAACCTAGCAATAAAATTAATTATGATGAATATGATTACCTATACGTGTTAATGAATTAACGCAAAACCTCATACACCCCAACTGATTTATAATAAAATAATTAGATTGCAACAATAATTTCATTATTTTGATAGTAAAAATTTTAAGTTATTCGCATTTTAAGTTTTGAGACAAAAATGATTTGTTATCATTTCAGCACTGAAAGAAAGCGCTAATGTACTCATGGATACATTTTTATAATCTTGTTTTGGTAGTAAGTAGGGTGAGTGTGCCCTTGCGGTGGGTTGTCATTGGGTTCAGTAAATTTTAAATTTTGCAAAAAAATTATTTAATATTTTGAAAAAAATTACCTGTGTTGAAAATATGATAATTCGATTCTGCTCTCGATTCTAAACAAACTACTTTCTAGTTTTGCGTTAATTCATTAACACGTTGTATACCTATGTATGATTTTGTCAATCAAGCTTCATTTAGATACTTACCTATACAGCAAAATAAATATAAAAACAAATAGCCAGAACTTTCTTCCTACTATGCATTATAAACCCACCAAGCCGTAGGTGTCGGCCGTATCGCGGCGTAGAGGATGTTTTTACAATTCCTATTGTAAACAAAGCCACGCTGCTGGTGTGATGACGGACCTTTGGTGCGCGTTTCCATTGTACACGTCTTGGTTATCGGTAAACAACTATCGCATTTTGTGAATTTGTGCATCACAATGAAAATAGAAAATTAAAAAAATAATGCTTCAGCGGTTTTTTGATTATAATATCAGTATAATCTCCTGCCAAACATAGGTCTCTTCCGAAATATGCCACCAAACTCTATCCTTGGCAGTTCGGCCAGTTTGTCATGGGAAATAAGACGCCTAGTTAGACATAGTAATATTATAGTTGGTACTCTGTGGTTGGTTAGACCTTTTATACCATTAGTATCGTATTATCGTATATCATCGGGAGTAGTGAAATAGCGCTTAACTATTTTGCAAAAACCGCGTAAGTGCCATACGAAAAACTATACAGGAAAGAAAAAAAAACTGAAAATATTCTTGTTCTTCAATTTTGAACCAAGATATTACGCAGATAGATTCAAAGTTCTTAAATTTATTCAGGTTTAACTCTTTCCTGTAGAGTTTCTTATGCACTTACACGGTTATAGAAAATATTTGTTGCGCGCTATTGCATTGCACTAATACCCGATAATATCCCGTATTATCGCTTTGTTCATTCATAAATATCGACAAAAAATCACAAGAAACACTCTGGAAGGATTAGATTAGAGTACGTACGGTTGTTTTATTGTAGGTCTTTTTTATAGCTTAGCTCTGTAAAATTACGGGAAAAAATTACTCGAGAACGAAGTCAAATAAAAAAAAAATTACTGTTCTGCAGTTCTTCAGTCATCCCATGCATGATCATGGCAGGCACTTTGTAATACTTACTGGCGAAATATCAGGAACCAAAACAATAAGAAAACTATATAAGAACCCGTTAAAATGATTGATTTTAGTTTATATTAATTACCCTAAAATGAACTCTCAAAGTCCGTAAAAAAAAAAAATTTTTATAGATATAACCTACCATACTGCTAACTATACCTACGTAAGTAAAGTTTCTTTTTAAATTAAAACTGTCGACGTCCTATTCTGGGTTTCGGCACGTCCAATGGACACGCGCACTGACTAGGGTACCTCATAAATTAAGTTATCAAGTGGAGAATTGCGAACTGACTCTAGAATTCGTCGACACTTTTTCTCACATTACTCTACCTCTGCCTCAAGTTTTGATTAGTTAAGTGTTAGTTATTTGATGACTGACAAGTTTTTAAAACACTTGGATAGTATTTACCATACATTTTTTATCACCTACTTATAACTATAATTTTTAATGGGTCCCGACTGTTAAGGTCGCTTCAAGTTCAGTATTAGGTACTTAAAAGAATTCTAGACCTGGACTTGCTTTTTTCTTTTCAGTTTTTATTTAAAGTTAACTTTTTACGCAGACGTGATCTTTTTATTTTTTGCAATAACTTTACTACGGCTAAATAGTTGTAAAAGTACCTGATCACCCCGAAATGGATTGTAGTAGTGACTATGTATGCTAGACATAGACTAAGTAAATGATTGACTCACAACTAAAAACGTTAATTGTTTAGACTAACAAAATGATTAACGCAGTGACAAATGTTCAAGTATGCTTACTATTTTATTTATATTTCCATATCCAACAATACAGTTAATGAATGAACCTAAGCTTTGTCACAGGCTTTGTCTCGGAAATGTGACGCGTCGCCGTCGGACGCAGTGTTGCCAGATCCAATTTTCGAAATACGGGAGGTGTACCAATAAAAAATCGGGAGATGTATGGGCGACATTATGAAAAAAATCGGGAGATAAATTTTTCCTTAAAATTAATCAGACCATGGTCTTTTAATAAATGTTTTTTTAACATTTTTTCGTTTACTTTAAAATCATAGCAATTGCAATTTTTTTAAATATTTTTCGTGTGCAAGATCCCTGAATTTCCTAATTTGGCCGGTTAACCAAAGCAAAAGCAGGTTTATTTCGCTACTTTGCAATGTTGCAAAATTAGTAAACTATAACTGCCAAAGCTTGCCATTGAATAGGTATTTAACTTTATGTTATTAAGTCAAAGTATAGTTTAGGCTACGCATTTTACAAAGTTATGTACACATTTATCATAGCATTGCATAGCTTAGCATTTAATTTTGTTCCGTTTTACGCAGTTTTATCGAAAAAAAAGTTGTTCTTAAAAAATCGGGAGATTTGAGTGGGAATCCGGGACATCGGGAGACATTGACAAAAATCGGGAGATATCCCGGGAAATCGGGAGATCTGGCAACAGTGGTCGGACGGTTATTTATTAGCTGAGTATTAAATTTTTACTTCTGTTGGTTGCGTCATCATTCAGAACGGAAGCACTAACTAACGGTTTTTAGGGTTCCGTACCCAAAGGGTGAAAACGGGACCCTATTACTAAGCCTACGTTGTCCGTCCGTCCGTCCGTCCGTCCGTCCGTCCGTCTGTCCGTCTGTCCGTCTGTCCGTCCGTCCGTCCGTCTGTCCTACCTATTTAGGGCTGTAACTTTTGAACCGTAATAGCCAAGTAATAGCTAAATAGTTGAAATTTTCTCAGATTATGCGTTATTACGGCGGATTTGTTGACAAATAATAAAAATAACTAAAAGTTAAAAATTAAGGGGGGTTCTCAATAAGAAACTAGTTTTAACCAACTTTTTTTCTTCATGCTTTATCGTAAAAACGGTAATACATACAAGCGTCAAACTTAGTGTGATTATAGAGCAAACTTTACAGAATAACAACAAATACTAAAAACCGGCCAAGTATGAGTCGGTCTCGCGCTAAAGGTCCCGGACAAAAAAAGTTTTTTTGTAAGTTAATAATGTTGTGTTCTGTGGTGTGTGGTGGTGTGGTACGGAACCTTCGGTGCGCGAGTAGCCGGACTCGCACTTGGCCGGTTTTTATTATCATATTTATAACTCCACTGAAGTATTAAGAGGGAAGTTAGATCCAAAATTCAAAAATTTTTATTCAAAATAATATCATATAGATAGCCTTTTTGACGTCATTTTTTGACTCTACCACCGCCTATCCTATTTTCCATACTAACCAATTAATGCAACTTTTTACACACGATCTAGCTACGATCTAGATACTAATGTCTGTGCTTTTGGTTTGTCCAATACCTATGCCGCCACTTTCCTAGGTTTGTCAGATAACATTAAAATATGATTTGTACGGAAATCTTCGAAGCCACAGAGAGAGATTAGTTGCTAGCTAAAGTTTGTACATTGTGTTTTAATCTACTTGTACCTTATCAAGAACAATATTTTTTCAGCTGGTAGTCCGTAGGCGAGGACGTCGAGGAGTTTACGCTCAGCGCTGTACTCCAGTGTCACTGGATGCCTACAGTCTGGACAGCGTGAGCGTAGGACACCGCAAGGGTAACCACCGACTGCGTGCCAGCAAGCGGAGTTACGGCAACCCGGCGTACGATGACGAGGTATCTACTTCAGTGTCACTGGACTCTTAGTCTCGACCACTCTCGACAGTGTGAGCGTAGGACACCGCAAGGGCAACCACCGGCTGCGTGCCAGCAAGCGGAGTTACGGCAATCCGGCGTACGATGACGAGGTATGTACTTCAGTGTCACTGGACTCTTACACTCGACTAGTCTTGACTTTGTGAGCGTCTCGGACACCACAAGGGCAACCACCGGCTGCGTGCCAGCAAGCGGAGTTACGGAAATCCGGCGTACGACGACGAGGTATGTACTTCAGTGTCACTGGACGCTTAGTCTCGCCCACCCTCGACAGTGTGAGCGTAGGACACCGCAAGGGCAACCACCGGCTGCGTGCCAGCAAGCTTAGTTACGGCAACCCGGCGTACGATGACGAGGTATGTACTTCAGTGTCACTGGACTCTTACTCTCGACTAGTCTTGACTGTGTGAGCATCTCGGACACCGCAAGGGCAAGCTCCGGCTACGTGCCAGCAAGCGGAGCTACGGCAACCCGGCGTACGATGGCGAGATATGTACTTCGGTGTCACCGGAAGCTTAGTCTCAACCACTCTCGACAGTAGTGCGAGCGTCGAACACCGCAAGCGCAGTCGTAGGCTGCGTGCCAGCAAGCAGAGCTATGGCAATCAAGCGTACGATGACGAGGTCTGTAGTCTGTACTTCTGTGTCACTGGACGCTTAGGATCGACCACTCTCGACAGTGAGCGTCGGATATCGCAAGGGCAACAATAGGCTGCGTGCCAGTAAGCGGAGATACGGCAATCCGACGTACGATGAAGAGATACTTTAGTGTCACGGGACGCTTAGAATTGTACTCCATCGTCGTTATATGTTAGCCCAGTCATTCTACGGTTTGAGCCGGGACTAATTAGTAATTGATATTTTTTTTCGGTATAGTATTTATGAGCCAATTTGAGCTCAGAAATATACCAAAATTAAAAAAAATCACGTCAGCAACAGTTCCAATTTTAAAATTTAGATATTATCTCGTTCTAAAAAACCTGAAGATAATTTTTTTTTACACATATTTAAGGCTTTATCATAAACATACTTCAAACATGGTGTAAATATTTTTTAAGGTTATGAAAAATAGATTCGTATTTTCTAATAAATACCTCATATTTAAAATTTTCATGACTACCTATTTCTTTGCTCAAAAATAATGTATATTGTTAAATATAATTCAAATGAGTGCATTGGTATTAATATTATTAATTTAAAAGCCTTATGGGACACACAATTTTGATTTCTATGTAGCGTAGCAAATTTTTTTAAATATGGTTTAGGATAGTATTTTTGTCACTAAATGGTGCCGGTTACAGTTTAAAAGTCAAATTAATAATTACTCCCTAACCCGCCTAACAAAACTCTGTAAAATGACTGGCCTATGTAGTCTCATTACAGTCTGGACAGCATCAACGTTGAACATCGCAAGGTTCTATAATCACAGGTTTTTATGGATGACCTCTCTTGATTCCAGGTTACATCCCATCCAATGCAATACGCGGCGCTCGCGAACTTTGCTCTCGACGTGGACTCTATGACAGCAGAGTTTGCCGAGATACCCTCAGTGACCGTCCGACCTGATGAGGTGCCTCCAGGTTGTGAAGACAAGAACCGCTACTCCAACGTGCTGCCACTGCCGGAGACCAGGGTCCAGTTGAAGAGGCTCGGCAATGATCCTACTACCGAGTATATTAATGCAAATTATATTACGGTGAGTACTTTCTATGGAAACTGACGTATCTTTAACAGACTAGTGGAATATCAGTGTATTAAATAGTAGATAATATCATGCCCTTTTAGAACTTTAAGAGGTTGGGTGTTCTTATAAAGATGTTGTATGCTTAAGACTACTTTGACAAGTCACGTGTCCAGGAGTAACCTACTCGTATATTCATTCTAAGTATAATATACCTATCGTCATCTAACAAAAAAGGCTATGTTCAAACCTGAACAGGGACTTGATAATGTGTGCATCGTATGAGACATAGCTAAAATCCAAATTAGTATTAATTTTTAATTACCTTTTGGGTATTATTGTATCCTACATTGTGCATATGAATCTTATTTAAATCTAATATGAATTGTTAGATGATAAAGGATTTCTTGATATTATATTATGTTCATCATAACATAAACACTTATCTCTTCCAGGGTCCAGGCAACATCCGTAACTACTACATCGCCTGCCAGGCGCCGCTGCACAACACCGTGGCAGACTTCTGGAGAATGATCTGGGAGCAGAACTCGAGGGTCATCGTCATGCTTACCGAGTACATGGAGAATGGAGTGGTGAGTAGATTATCAGTCGTTACGTTATTGCATATCGATGTAATCTACACGATGCAGTACCTACCTACGCACTGCACAAAATTTTCTGGATATTCTAAATAGTCTTAATATTAGAAGTAGGGAGGAATTATTTTATGACCCACCTTCATATATTGGCGTAGCTAAACATTTTTCCTAAAGGGCAACCGGCCAGCCAGCTCATCAGCCAACGTCAGTGGCATATTGTAAAGAACTAATAGTGGTAAAGCTCAGCGGTCGCGGAAGGTCAATCGTGCGGGGCGTGCGTACTGGCCCACCTTGCCTGCGCGCGTACCCTAACAGCGAATTGAGTTAGGGTACGCCCGTCCCCCGCACGCCGCGCGGGCATAGACCCGCCGAGACCGCTGAGCCTCATCACTATTATTTTGTTTACACTATGTCAGTGGCAAGATTCAAATTCGGATGCAAGCAAAGTTATCTTTACCTGCTACGATACAAACACACCACACAGGGGACAAGATTAACACCTGGCTTATGTGGCTCCACGTACGCTCCTTTTTTCATCGACACTTGCAGCAAATCCACGTTTTAATGAACTTATTCTAATTCCAGGAAAAATGCTACGAATACCTCCCACCGTCCGAAGTATCAGACAATAAGCGAACCTTCGGCGACTACCAGATAGTCCTCATGAAACGCGAGCAGAAGGAAAAGTATGCGATCTCCAGCGTGCAGCTGATCAACTTGAACACCAGGACTTGGAGGGAGGTTACTCATCTCTGGTACTTCTGGCCTGCTAAAGGCGTACCTGATGATTACGACTCCGTGATAGACTTCCTGTGTGAGATGAGGAGTTATATGAAGATCTCGCAGACTGCCAAAGAATATGACGAAGAAGGTATAAAAATTTTAGATGTTCATCAACATACAACTAACTATTCATTAAGCCAGCCTGCGTAACATGGCAGAGGTGAGAGCGACACAGGTCACTTCTAAACGTCTTTGAGTGAGATAGTATGGAGATAAACGCCAATTTGACGTTTAGAAGTGACCAGTGTCGCTCTCACCTCTGCCATGTTACGCAGGCAGGTCGGAGTTCTATTGTGGCGGTTTGAAAATTCTCTGACAGCAACATGACCACTAGCCTTGCCTTCACCAATCCTGGGCCTTGTTGCTGGAGTATGGCCCACTCCCTCAAGAGGAAGCTTTTGCCTTGCAGTGGAATCCGACAGGCTATAACTTACTTTATTAACATACAAACGACTATAATTATCATCCTTCCAAGAGTTCCAAGTTCTTCATTGCACAACCAGTAGATTGAGTAAGCGAATTGGTTGATAAGAAACACAGAAGGACCAAGATTTGATGACTAGGATGATGCGACAGCTATCACTCTGGATTTCCAAAGCAACCTCCTGGGTTCGGTCATAGATGACGTAAATTGCGCTGTTGTTGCGTGGTTTTTATATTACAGTAAAGGATTTGTAGCATCCGCTTGGATCTCGAACAAATTGGACCTCGCATTTCCGAGTTTTGTGCGTTGATGTTGTCTTCTTTCTACTTCACACTGTATCTTATTGACCTCATTTGATGTCAGATAACTGTATATTTATTTAAGCAGGAAACATTCGTTGATCAGAAACTAATTCCAATTAGCTTAGCTCTTAGGGTTCAGGCATCTTTTAGAAGCTAGGGTTTTCAGTATTTTGTTTTTATTGAGATTTAAAATAATTTAAATTTCTAGGAGTAGAAGTAATCTACGGGGACCAAAACCGTTCATCCTTCCAAAATCTGTCGAAGCTTCGAAGTGACGACAGCAGCTCTGGGAATGGAGTGAATGTTTACTCTCCGGCGAGGGCCGAGGAACAGCTGAGGAGGGGGAACGCTAACAACGGGACCTTGGGCAGGATGAAGGCTGCTTCTGAAGTCGAAGGTATGGTTCCTGATAAATGTTCATGTAATTCCTTGAAAACCCAGACTTAGCTGTTAATAAGTATTATTTTTATTGAAAACTAAATAAAATAGTACATAACACTAGAACAAACAAAACTTAGTCTAAACTTAGCTTGTATTTTATGCAAACTTCGAAGAATTGTGATAATGTTGGAAAGTGGAATTGAAAAACTCTATAAATTAACGAGAGTAGAAGAAAAATGTGCAGGTTTCTTCTACTCTCTTCTACAATGGGGTCAAAACCAATAAAAATAAAACCGGTCAAGTGCGAGTCGGGATACTCGCGCACCGAGGGTTCCGTTTTCCGTACCACACCACTACAGAACACAACATTATTAACTTAGAAAAAATTTTTTTTTTGTCCGGGACCAAGCTAGCGCAAGACCGACTCACACTTTGCCGGTTTTTAGTATTTGTTGTTATTCTGTAGAGTTTGCTCTATAATCACACTAAGTTTGACGCTAACGTAAAAACAGTAATACATACATATTACTGTTTTTACGATAGAGCGTGAAGAAAAAACGTTGATAAAAACTAGTTTCTTGTTGAGAACCCCCTTTAATTTTTAACTTTTTAGCATTTTTATTACTTGTTAACAAATCCGTCGTAATAACGCATAATCTGTGAAAATTTCAACTATCTAGCTATCACGGTTCAAAAGTTACAGCCCTAAATAGGTAGGACAGACGGACGGACGGACGGACGGACAGACAGACAGACAGACAGACAGACAGACAGACAGACAGACAGACAGACGGACGGACGGACAACGTAGGCTTAGTAATAGGGTCCCGTTTTCACCCTTTGGGTACGGAACCCTAAAAAGTGAACAAAATCCATCAGTCGCTAAAGACGATTATGAATAGACCTGTAAATCGTGTGGCTACTAAGCGTTTATGCATGCTTATTATAAAAAAGTTAAAAAAGTGTACCTACAGCAAAATCAGTTACGAAGTAAGTGCTCTGAAAGTTAAGGGACTTGATATTATAGACAGATAATTATAGTTAAGGAACTTGGTAATATAGAAATTGGACAGGGCGCCTGCCCTGGGCGCCGCTGTTCAAAATAGTCTGACGGGCGGCAGCGCTTGATGTAGTACCTAAACTAATACAGTTTTGCGAAAGGCGCCTCGAGCTGATTCCGGACTGTCCGCTTTCTATATTAAGACCCTAATCCGGATCGGTTCGTTTAGAATTTAGATGAAAGAAGCAGAAAAACACATTTCATCTGGAGTATTGAAATCCTAATGTCCTGGTGTCTTCCTAATTTTTCTGGCTGTTCTCATTGTAAAACACAAATCACCCTCCCCAGGAGTCCGACCATGCGTGGTAGTGTGCGCGTCGGGGGCGGGTCGGTCAGCAGCCATCATCGCGGTGGACGTGAGCGCGCGCGCGCTCGCCGCCGCGTCCGCCGACGTGCCGCGCGTCGTGCGCGAGCTGCGCGCCCAGCGCCCGCACTCCCTCTCTAACAGACACCATTACATCTTCTTGTATAAGGTAAGCTAACTATGATGGACTGTGAAGTGTTGCGTTATGCTACAAAATTTTAAGTTTCCTTCGACGGTTCTGTAAGGAGGCGATCAGACCAACAGACTGAACAACTTTCTCTATGGGACCGGGGTAAAATTTGCAAAAAAGTAATTGGATATTCCATATAAAACTGCAATCATTCTCGCCCAAAATTAATGGGACTGCAGATTTTTTTTTCGCGAATTCGTTGTTGATCCCGTAGAGTAAGTTGTTCAGTTTGACTGTCTGATCATCCTCTTAAAACGTTTTCAGCATACCTATTATGTGATGTTTCAGCATGCTATTGGACCTTAATTTTCCTTGATCTAAAATTGGACCTTGGACCCTGTATACCAACCTGATTCTTCAAAGACTAAACCACCATGATTTTCATCAACCAATCAAACGAATCTTAATGGTTTCGGTTTAGACCAACCAATTTTTTCTTCTTGCGTTTCATACAAGCATAATAGTCCGAGATCCGACCGTAAAATTATGCACCTATTTCATAGGCGAACTAAATGTGATTCTAGTGTATGTTTACATAGGGATATCTGTGGCAGGGTATTCAAAGCCGCCAAGTTGCCTAGAAAAATCTTGCCGCAAGTACCTTTTCCATTATGATTTTTGGTATAACTTTTTCCACGTGTCTGTTAGGGAAGTAAATGAAGTGCCATCGGAAGGAGATTGATCTAAAGTACTGGAAAAACTAGGGTTGCCAGTAACTATAGGGTTGCCAGGTTCAAAAATAACTTCTTTGAACCTGGCAACCCTCTAGTTGCAGCAGATTAAGAGGTGGCAACCCTAGTTTTTCCAGTTCTTCTGATGGGTCTCCCTCCGATGGCACCTCATTTCCTTCCCTAACAGACACGTGGAAAAAGTTATACCAAAAATCATAATGGAACACATTTGTGAATTTAGCCATATTACCTCTTGACTCGCCATTCCACCCTGAAACTTAGTCTTGCTGATGCGTATGTCAAGTCCATCAATCCGCCATGGGCGCCCATGGTGGATTAGTGATAAAAAAGCTTCTGTGACAGGCCTGTACCCAAACAGTGGTTTTTTTTTTTTTTTTATTTTTTTTTATTAACTATGGGTTTGCTCTTGACCTCAATCCAGTCCTCAGGACGAAGATGGGGTCGTAGATGTAGCGAGCTTACCCAGAAGATGCCTATTCACTCGTACTTTAAAGGAATCCGGGTTGTAAGTACTCGGAAATACTGACGCAGGTAAGGCATTCCACTCCTTGGCTGTGGTGACGATCTATGATGGCTGATGAAGTGAGCCTTGCTACATCGGCATTCTTAAAGATACTGTTGATGGCTACCGCAGTTTCTAAATAAAATTGTATTTTCTTTCCAGGTGTTAAGTGAATACGGCAACAAGCTAATGGGCGGTGGAGTGGACACCATTTAGCTTTTCACAAGCACTTGTTAAACCCAAGTATACTCGTATCATAATTATGCCGTTCTGGTAATTCCCAGAAAGTTTGGGAAAAATTCCCAGTCATAATTACCAAGGACAATGAGATTATTATCGTAATCGGTCGGCATACTAAAGTTCCATGACATATTTAAAAAGTACGGGATTTTTTTATGAAATGAAAAAGGTGGAATATATTTAATATAGTCCCCTTTTCTTGACACAATGTTATCGCACAAATTTAAAAATTTATATTTTGCGTTATATTTTTTTAATTATGAATTTTTTTGGCATGGTCTGTAAATTTTGTTGTGTTGCCAGATTTGTACAGTATTTAAATTCGGATATACCAAAGTGTAAGTTACGAGATCTCCAGACGTTTTGATCGCTCAAAAATATAAAAATATTTTATTGTTATTATTCGTTTGCATAATATTTTATAATACTTAGTTTTGTTAAGAATCTCTCTCCTACTATTAGTATAGGTTTTGAATGACATTATTATCGATTGTAGTATTTTTTAGTAATTTGTATATAAGATTTTCAGTTACATTTTTAGTGGTATTTCGAACAATTTTAGTTTATTAATCTAACTAGTCTGTTTATTTGAAAAATGGATGTTTTGAGTATTCAAATCAGACAAATTTCCTATTCATCGTGTGATTTCATCTTAAATAAAATTGTGGTAAATAATGAATGACAATGAGGCTGGATTGCACTAAAGCGTTTAGGTATAAACATATTTATAGTGATCGCTCTGTCTCTCACGCTGCTCATACTAATGACAGTGACAGCATCATATTTAACCATGTTTTAGCCTAAATACTTGTTGGTTAAAGCCAGCCTAAACCTACTACCATAATAAATGTGTGAAACATAAACCAAAGTCAACAAGTGATAGGAATTCAACAGAGAAATATAAATGTAAAACGATAATTGCTTATATTATGACGACCAATTATCTATTTTTTATAATCAAGAAGATACTGATCGATTCAAAGTTCAGTTACATTGAATATTATTGATTGATTTTTTAAGTTTTCAATTATTATCATCACTTGTTGATTTTAGGTTTTGATTGTTTTAACGAGATCTGCTGTGATTTCTACTAACCTAAACTCTAAGCTGTAATTAAACAACTAACGTTAATTCACTTTAATTTTAATTAATACTCTGTGCTGTTTTCAGATCTATTTCAACGATAAACAACTGTTATAGAAACAACTGCTCTAATTTTTATTTTAAAAATCAATTTTATGGTACTAAAAGTATGTTTGTTAGTAAAAAAAATGTTACATAAATAGAATAATAATATTTGTTATTTACGTTTTCTATGATGAAGAAAATAAGTTTTTTTAATAAATTGAAAAAAGCATTTAATACATAGAAAATAGGAAAAATGTAACGTGCACATGTTTTGTACCACACATAGTTTTTAAAATTTAGAATAACCGGTAGGCTATGTATATTAAAATATGTTACGACCAAAAAATATATATTAAAATTAAATTTATTTAAATTTGCCCTACGAATAGAATTTAAGAGAATTGTAAGAAACATAATAAATTGTAACATAAGTTTAAAACGTTTATTTAATTGGTTATTTATAATATTACCCTAAAAAAACAAGAATGCGAGAATAAAGGCAATAATAGAAAAAGCAACTGAAAATGATTTTCCAATCTCTAATTATAATAACTAAGTTTACCTTCTAGATGTTTGAGTTTACAAACATTAAGTTACTAAAACATCATATAATCAATTTGTTGTATTACCTCATTCATGTCATTTATATTATCCTCATTCATATTGCCTGAAATTCGAATTGTGTCGAAATTCATGTCTTCAACACTATTCACGTGTTTGACAGTTCCATCTGGATATCCTTCAACATCGCTGTCTTTATCATCAATATTGTCATCAGCGTCATAAATTGTATATTCAGTGCTGACGGTTTCCTTAACATTGTCGGACGTTTCATCATTATATCTGTGTTCATTTGTCATTTCTACAGTTTTATCATGATGACTGCCAATATCCATCCCTTTTGTTGGACGAACTTCTTCATTTTTATTTTTACTATCAAAATTACTATAAAAGCTGGTGTTATTAGTTTTTTCAACATCAATTCTTTTCTCAGTATAATCATGCACTTCTAGCCGATTCTCTGTAGTTTCCAATAATTCTTCATCAATACTTTCTGTCTCCTCATAAGCTTTATCATATTCAATCATTTCTTCAATAGAATTTTCTGATTCATCGTCATCATTTTCTATAATCTCTATGTTGTGGAAGCTAATCCTCTTCTTTAGAAGTTTATCTGGTTCAAGAGTGTAGTCAACCATGTTGTGTTCTTTTTCAGTTCGCTCATCTATTTCATGGATTACTTCAGGGTCATAAGGACAGTAAGGTTTGTACATAGGCAGCTGAAGGTAGGAGCCCGCTAGGGATATTGACGATGCGGTGTGTAATAGTTCTGAAAATAATTGGGACTGCATGATAATCAATATACACCTAAAGGTACTAAAATAAATTGATGAATTACTTTTTCAATTCAAGATCAAAGATCTTGAGAGGTGTAAGCTTTAAGGCGATACATACTTTAGGGGGTTACATCATAGATATACATATTATACCTACAGGGTTACATAGAAAATGTCAGTGGCTAGGTGACCCATGTACAGAACTGAAAAAGAAATCCCGATTTCAATGTTGGTGTGGTAATTAAAGTTGTTCAGTTTGATAGTTTGAAGCACCTGAAGTATAGTAATGCATATACAGGGTGTAACAAAACACCCTAGTAATACTTAAAGGGGGTGCTTCAGACCATCAAACTGAACAACTTTCACTATGGAGCCAACATCGAAATCGAGAAAAAAAAATCGATCTTTCATACAAACCTGCAGACCGTCTCGACTCAAATGTGTGGGACGGCAGATTTTTTTAATTTTTTCTCGACGTTGGCTCCATAGTGAAAGTTGTTCAGATTGATGGTCTGAAGCACCTCCTTAAGTATTACTAGGGTGTTTTGTTACACCCTGTATAGGGTCCTTCTTAATAATAATATGCTGACACTTTTTAAGGGGATAATCACACCATCAAACTGAACAACTTTCTCTATGGGACCAATATCGAAATCGCAAAAAAATAATCAGCTGTCCCATACATTTGGCTCGAGTAGGTTTGCAGTTCTGTATGGAAGATCTGTTTTTTTTTCGCGTAGGTCCCTGTATAGTTTTACACCATTGACCATGTAGGTATAGCGCTGTTCGGGAGCTACAGTATAATTTGTGAGACCTCTCAGCACGGATAACGAAATTATAGGTGGAGTTGTTATACCAGGGAAGAAGTATGGAGCTCTCCGGATGGAGTATGGAATTCTCTTAGGTCTGGTCGATGACCCATGGATGACTGGTGACAATGCGATGACTGAGAAGTAGAAGTCGCTACGTTCGGGGATTAATTTATGTAGGTACTTACCACTTTTAGGCTGTGAGACGTAAATGTCATCCGTTTTCTGAAAGAATAAAGCTTTTATTAACCACTTAGAATGTGGCAAGGCCAGGTGGCATAGGTATTGTCTTTACCTGGATGGCAGACTGCCTTAAAAGCGGTGAAACAAGAGAGTACTCCTTCGTGGTCGGTAGTTTTCGTCCTTTCGTTTTCCGTCGTTGTTTCCAACATTAGGTTTGTTCCTTTCTAATCGATCGACAAAACTAAAAAAATAATAAAGATAATTTTTGTTCTTCTTCTTCTTATCGTGTGGGCAGAGCCCTGGTGTCAGAGTTTTTTCAGACCGCCTTAGTATGATAAGGCGCCTAACCAAGTAATTTTACGACTAATTTACTTACAATCGAATAAAAATATGCACAACTTACTTTACTGGTATCATCAGCAATACTCTCAGCTTGACTTAAAGCTGCCTTTATCGAGTTGCAAAGTTCCTTTTGGGGAAAAAAAATTGGATTGTCATCAAACTTTTACGCGCTATCATGGATGTAAAGGTATCTTATCATCATCATCATCTCAGGTGATAGACGAGAACTGCTGGACATAGACCTCCCCCAATGATCGCTACAACGACTGGTCATGCGCTGCCCTCATCCAAAGGCGGGGGTTTTCACTAGGGCGTCGGTCCACCTTGTGGTGTGTATTTGTTATTTTATTTATTAATAGTTAGGACTATTTTATATCGAGTCCAGGATTCGATCATGGATATTATAATTATAGTGATGTTTGTGTTATCGAATGGTTTCCATAATAAAAAGCCTAGTATGACCAAACTATCAATGTTTGCCTATGAGCGTTATTAATTTACTATTCTACCCTTTTCTGGAATGTTGTAACTTTTTACTATAACGAAAATTATCATGAAATTAAATCAACTTACTTATAAAATATTTGTATGTATTTATTTAAAACGAAAAGTACAAAGTGCGTATCCACGACAGGCTTCGTCAAAGGCAATAGGTAGGTACAACATTCACATCCACAACAGGCTTCGTCAAAGGTAATAGGTACACCACTCACATCCACAACAGGCTTCGTCAATAAATACATCCCATATATCTGCAACAAGCTTCGTCAATTTCTATACCTACAATCTTAAAACCTCCTCCAAAGCCTCTCCCTGCGGGACGGTCCCTAGAACGCTGGCAGCATTCCCCCTTTAAATCGCCAAGCTTATACGCTGACGAAGGTAACTGCCAGCCCTCTTATCACCAGTGGACTCTATAAGGCGCGCAGATATGTCTCTCACAAGCTGTTTTGCATCGGGTCCCCATAGTCCTAGGGTCAATCAACTTACTTCATTATTGAAAGTAATGAATTTGCTTCTGGGGCTCTTTGATGCGGTGTCTTTCTTCTTTATTGTTATCTTTTTTTTGTCTTGCTTGCGTCTAACTCCATAAGCTCGATAAGCAGCCTGAAATGAAGCATTTAGTTTTAAACTTAAGTACCACGGAGATAAAATTAAAAATACATTGGCAGTCTTTATCCTTCAAAATGCAGGTGCTAATAACCTTCGGAAAGGGATATTATGTTGGTTGGTGCTAATCCCCTTCAGTGGGTTTGCAAAAGGCCTTCCCGGAACTTTCCGTTCAAGTCATCTCCTTTATAAGGCTATCTGGTATCAATGGGTTCAGTATGACCTCCTGATTACAAATATATGAGATGACAAGCGCTCAGACTGTGGGGGTAGAAACTGTGACGTCATAAAGTTGGCCATACAAAGAAAAAAATAAATTTCGTCTAATCATACCGTGTGTGGTATCAAATGAAAGGGCTTTATGAGTACATTGTAAATATATGTAGATAGTATATTATAACATTGTCACTACTTAGTTGAACAAATCATTCGAAAAAGTAATAAAATCCACAATCTAGAGTTCACTTTGAAATGCTGTAGATCATAAACGACTGAATGGATTTTTGTGAAATATATATTAAATGACTCACGATATCCTGTATATTGTGTCAAAAAATAATTAACCAGAAATATCAAACAATCCATGCGCCATCCATGGTGCGATTTTTGTAAGTCAAAACAACACTGACAAGAGTCTACCAAAAAAAATAAAGTACCTATTTGGTGGGGGGCAGGGGTCAGGGAATTGGCGTATAAAGGGGAAGGGAAGGGGGGTTCCCTGGGTTCCTTCGCTCGCTCCATTGTTTTTACATGGTGTTCACATCGAAAGCTGCAACCTAGTTTGTTTTATTTGTGGATGACATGGATAAACCAAGATTTATCTTTCATAATTATGTATAACCACAGAATAAATACTATGGTATAACTACATAATACACAATACACAAATAGGGTATAGGGTTCGCTGTATAGGGGAAGGGGGTGGCAAATTCAGTCTTATTTATATTTCGTGCTTTCGGTACGCTAATGGGGGACTGGCCCCCTTGGAAAAGAACCCTAGATACGTCAATGGGGAAGAGAGCGTCTGTACTGTACCTAGGTATTCTTTCTTTATCATTGATACATAAGTAGCTTAAGTATAAGTCATTCTTTGTATAGGACTCCGTGGTCGTAGGAGCTTCCCACGCTGCACGATGGTTACATAAATAATGACCCGTCTGCTACAAAATGCACTCTCTGGAAAGAAAGGGCCTCCACCAGCTGAATTCATTTCTCCACAGGAAAAACTACCTTCCGGACACAATCTGCAATGGCAAGTGTGGAAATCCTTAAATTGGCTTCGCACTCAGGTCAGCCGTTGCAGACTAAAGGACAACCGACGCTCTCCTTTGAAAAAATACCAGAAAATGTATAGAAGGTTTGACTGAAGTCAAATGTGTAATAAATTATGGGGTTTTATAAAAAAGACTCAGATTGTATCATTTATTTTTATTTAACGAGTTATTTAGTCATTTATTATATCATCAATAAATTATAAAAAAAGCAGCAACCCCAAAATGGCTGTCAATTTTATTTGAGGTGATGCAAGCTCAATGCATGCATGCAATTTTTTTAATAAAAATGATTAAAACTAATAAAGCATTATAAAATAAACTGATGCCTGCAATTAGTTTATAATGTTCCACAGTCCATAATAAAAATATAAGTACGGTTAAGTATACATTTTTTTGGTATTATGTGCTTTTGCAATTTGGGGTATAAGGAAACTGGCCTAACACAATGTGATTGCGGCGAACCTATCCAGTCAATTAGTCATCTGCTGGAATGTCCGCTGTGCCCAAACATCTGTACGAGAGAGGATTTAAATACAGCTACACCTGACGTTATCAGGCTAGCCGAACTCCTGGCCAGTAAAATATAAAAACACCACTGAAGAACTATTGACAAGGTAAGAAGTTACCTGTATAGTACCAGCCGCTTTATTCATTTCTTCTTTAGTAGGTTTAGTCTGCCTGTACAAATTTAAAGTGTGACGAGCGGCTCGGGTGACGTCATCGCCGTCGTCTGACGAAGAACTCTGCAATTACAAATTGTTCACATTTTACAATACAGGGTGTAAACTATGCGTTATACAGAGTGTAATACTTTATCAAATAGTATGCTTCAGACCATCAAACTGAACAACTTTCACTATGGAACCAATATCGAAATTGCGTAAAAAAAGACAGCTGGTCCGTAGAAAAATGTCAATGGCTAATTGAACAAAATGTGTGAAACCTTCGACCAAATTATTTGGTCGAAGTGTGAACAGTAGATTTGTTTTCGCGATTTCTAACTTGGTCTCATAGTAGTTCAGTTTGATGGTCTGAAGTACCCCATAAATTAAGTATATACCTACCTAACTCATTTAATAGTCCGAGATACGACCGTAAAATTATTATGCACCCACCCTACCAACCCTAGTTTTTTTTCCAGTACTTTTTTCTAAGAATAATGTTTTGTTCTGTGGTGGTGTGGTACGGAACCCTCGGTGCGCGAGTAGCCCGACTCGCACATGACCGGTTTTTTTGAACAACTTTTACTATTTATTCAATTCAATTCATTTATTAATTTGTGAATACAGACTTTACTACTAGAAAATTTGTTGTTATAAACTTATAAGACAACAACACAATTTCTAGTAGTCTGCTAAAATAAAAAGTTGTACATACAGGGTGCTTACACCCAATGACACTGAAGAACTTTCCCTAAGATAAGAACCTATAGGAAATTCGCAAAAAAATTTTCGACTATTCATACAAAACTTCGATCTTCGATTGAATTTTGTATGGGAAGTTAAAAAAAAATTGCGAATTTCCTGTAGGTTCTTAGGGAAAGTTGTTCAGTGTCATGGGTACAATCACCCCTAAAAGTAGTGCAACTGTTTTCCCTAACCCTGTCTAACTACTAGATGTTTTTTCCTTGGTATGAGGTTAATGTACCAGATTAAGAACGTTGCGATTAGCCTGATGACGCAGAAACGCTGACCGTATTGCTTTCTGAATCGCTGGTAAATGCTGTTCCTCTATATCAACCAGCTTCAATAGCTCCAACATTATTTGGGCTTCATTCACTGAAACGAAGACGGGAAAAGTTTGCACCAATGATATTATATAGGGTCTTTCTTAATATGCTGACACTTTTTTAAAGGGGATGATCAGACCGTCAAACTGAACAACTTTCTCTATGGGACCAACATCAAAATAGCCAAAAAAAAAACTGCTCTTCCATACAAAACTGCAAAGCTGCTCGAGCCAAATGTATGAGACAGCAGATTTTTTTTTCGCGATTTCGATGTTTGTCCCATAGAGAAAGTTGTTCAGTTTGATGGTCTGATCACCCCCTTAAAAAAGTGTCAGCATATTAAAAAGGACCCTGCATATCAAAACCGAAGCAGTTATGTCACTAGCGCGCGCAAAGTGAAGACTCGTTAAAGTCCTAATTAGGATGTATTGCAATAGTCCGCGTTAAATAATACTATGTGCATGACGGCTGTAGCGCGGCACAATTTTACGCGCCATTTTCTATGGAGGTAACATATTCTAAACAAACTACTTTCTAGTTTTGCGTTAATTCATTAACACGTTGTATAGGTACATAAATATGGTAAGTGACAGCCTAGCAAATACCGAAACGATGAACTCAGACCATCAAACTGAACAACTTTCACTTTGGAGCCTACCTAAAGAAACAATACAAACGAAAAGAGACCTCTGTAAAGGAAAAATTATCACCTCAGTTGCCTCGTGCGACAATCACGGAAAGAATTTCTTACTTTAGAATAGAAGTCAGTTTTCGGCTCTTATGTTGTGCAAATGTGACCGCAATTTGCACAACATTAGGGCATCAATCAGAAGCCCTCGATCTCCTTTTAATCCGAGAACCGACCGTAAAATTATACACCTATTTCTTTTTTGAACGAAATGTGATTCTAGTGTTAATTCAACGCCACCAAGTTGCCTAGAAAAATGTGGCCGTAACTAAATTTTCCATTATGATTTTTGGTATAACTTTTTCCACCTATCTGTTTGGAAATGAGACGGACGGAGACTGACCTAAAGTACTTGAAAAACTAGGGTAGCCATCTTTCAATCGGCCGCAACTCTAGGGTTGCCAGGTTCAACTACAATCATATTTCGTTCAAAAAAGAAATAGGTGCATAATTTTACAGTCGGATCTCGATCTATTTCTAAAATTGAGATTACTAAAGCATACCTTTATTCCTTTCAAAGCAATTTTGTATGACATTTTTAGCTTCAAAAGCCACATCTTCATGGAAGCCAAAGTTCCTTAGTTCATCCTCTAGCAACGCATGGCAGATCCCATCGCAGAGATCGATGCAGACGTGTGCAGCGACTTGCAAGTTCTCCCTAGCCACCAACAGAGCTGCTAGGTAGTCGGCAATGAAAGCGCAGAGGTTCTGCGGTTGAGCTCTGAGAACCTTGAAAATAATAATTATTGGGGGTCTGCTGACTGGTGCTCTAAGCACTGGAAACTGTCGCCCGCAGATTCATCTTTCTATAAACTTTGCGCTCCGACCAATTTTCCACCTTGAGGAGCCGGAGCCGACCGGTATCATACCCAGCCAACTCATTAAATGAGTTGGCAAGTCACCGTTTACCATTTCTGATAAACTGGAGACAATTGTTACAGCAGGTGTCCCGAGTTTCTCCACAAAACACCAGATTTCCTGGTCAACCATAAGTGATATATTTTTTGGTGCATTTACAAACTGCAGTCAGACATATTCGTAAACCACGATTGGTGCATTCTATCGCATTTACCTAGACAAAATCGTCTCAAAGGGGCATCTACTTCTTGGATCTGTGACTCGCTCAAGCCGTCGAAATGTCTGGGCTACGGCCCGTAAAATGCCTTTTGAGATACAGTAATAATAAAAGCCATTATTCAACCACACAATTACAAAAGAAAAATAAATCAGGACTTCATTCGGTAGAAAACCAGATTCGAGTTACCGGATTAGAAGTTATTGTATTATATGAACTGCACCTCGTACTTATAAAGTAGGTAGGTACATGAGGAAATCAATTATTATTTACCTCTCTAGAGATATCCCACATCAAATCTTTCAGACCTTCTGGCAGAGCTAATCTGCAGCTACTGTGAATTTGAGACTTCAATAAATCTACATTTTCCATTTCCGTTTACAATAATTTTATTGCAAAATATGACTCATGACAAACTAACAAAATCTAGTAAGCAAAGATAAACAAGTAAATTAAATAAATGTAGGAAAGATAACTATAGGTAAGACTAAGATAATGAAATATTTTAGCACAATTAACGTTAAGCAAAGAATGAGAAGCAATTCGAAGCAACAATTGTTCTACAAGCAATCTTGTACAGCTAGACACAAGACGTCATTCTCCTTCATCCTCGCTGGCTCCCGTGTCGACTGCATCTTCAACGTCTGTGGCTAAGTCATCGGTAGTTGGAGGTCCAGATGAGACAGCCGACGAAATATCTACTTCTGTGTGATCATCTGTAAGTCAGTCAGTCAAGTTTGTACCCTTGTGTTCACATTAAGGGTTGACCCACATCTGATAGCACGGAATCGCATTTAAGCCCTATGTATCGTTTGAATCCGCTTGCTATCGCATGCGGTTGCGTTTGCGTACTGTCAAATGCGATAGCGATCGAGACGGCATGCTATCGCGCGCGGTAGCACGCGTCAGCACTCCATTGCGTATCCCCGTGCTGCCGAGCGCATGGTCGATGCTGTCGCGTTCCCGTTCGTCTATCTTTCTCGCTCTAGCAAATGACAGAAAAGGATAGAGCATGAGAAAAATGCGATTCCGTGCTGCCAGATGAGTAGAGATCTGATAATCGGATGCATATTTACCTAAACTTCACTTTTCCCCCACGAAAACATAATATGGATATGCCTTTCTGAATAAAGTTCATTAAAAAAATCGGGCCACCCGCACCGCAACGTAAACAACTCTGTCAACTTGGCCAACTGATTTGACTTGGTCAAGTTGTCCAAGTTGTTCATGTTGTCCAATTAAGTACAATCGATAGCAAAACATCTTGGACATCATGAAAAACTTGATCAACTCGGACAACACTCGTAACTCAGACAAAATTGTATAAGTTGACCAAATTTTCAGAGTTGTTCATGTTGTCCGAGCTGTTCATTATGTCCGAGTAGTTCAAATGTCCAAGTTCTACAATAGTTTAGCAATCCATGGACTTAAGAACGATCCTGGGATTGTTTCATAAAATAAATGAAATCAAGACGTGTCCACATTCTTCTTGTGAAAAATGAAGCTTAGGTAAATATGCATCCGAATATCCGATCTCTACAGATGAAGCTGAATCTTATCTATTCTGTTTTTGTTGTAATTATGTTCTTGGCTCGCAAATAAAGAGTATTTATGGACGTCCACGCCAAAAGGGTCAAGCCGTTTTAAGTTAAGGTTAGATTCGACATCCAGACCAGTCACAAAATATTATCATTTGGAGTGATAAAAAAACTATGTTCAAATGCATACCACTGGACCCTTTTTATCCACATGTATGTTAAGTCAGCACATAATTAACTCATGCTTATTCTATTGCGGGATTACAGGGTGGCCAGTGAGGCGTTTTGACTATCAAACTGAACAACTTTCTCTATGGGACCAATATCGAAATCGCGAAAAAAAGTCTGCTATGCATTTCAGTCGAGTTAATATGTTTGCCGTTTTGTATAGGACGGCGGATTTTTTGTCGCGATTTTCTCATAGTAAATGTTCTTTAGTTTGATTGTCTGAAGCACCCCTTTACGTAAATGTCCCATTTAATTTTACCTTCTTAATATGCTCACACTTTTTTATGGGGATGATCAGACCGTCAAACTAAACAACTTTCTCTATAGGATCAACATCCAAATCGCGAAAAAACTATAAGCAGTCCCATACCATAATATGAATAGATAATAATATAAGGTACACTATAAAAACGAAACTTCCGCTTTTAATGTCTAGATTCGCCTACAAAATGTCAAGATACGCCTACCAATCGCATGTTGGTTTTTGACTATAGCTTCGCTTCTATAGGTAGCTACTATTTTGATCTATATGCCCATACATTTGGCTCGAGTAGGTTTGCAGTTTTGTCCCGGACTACCTAATTAGTAATAATTAGTATTCTTAGTACTAACCAGGTAAATCTTCAGGAATCTCTGGTCCTGCTTCAGGAATCTCTGGTCCTTGTTTAGAAATCTTTGGACCTACTTCAGAAATCTTTGGACCTACTTCAGAAATCTTCGGCCCTACTTCAGGAATCTTTGGACCTCCTTCAAAAATCTTTGGTTCTCCTTCACGGCTCTCTGGACCTCCTTCAGGAGGTTCGAAATAGTCCATCACCTCTGGGACTTCCCCGATCTCGGGTATTTCTTCAGCTATAAGCTCATTTGCTTCTGGCTCTTCGATTAGTTCGTTGGGCTTCTGGAGGTAAAATTGCAAGATGTAAATACACACGGCGCGATCTACATTGATCAAATTGGGTTATCTAAGCACTGGTAAATCTATAGGTGCACACGGCGACACATCAAGCTGTACAAAACCAACATAAGCGCGACGTTATATGTTGCTCAACCTACGCGCGGCCAACTTATTTATTTTTATTTTATTTAATACTTTATTGTACACACGGAAAAAACAGAATAACACAGTATTATAGACTAGTACAAAGGGCGAGCTTATCTCTGAAGAGATTTCTTCCAGCAGACCCATTATAAGGAAAAAGTTTAGAAAGTGAGGCAGGCAAGGTGTACACAATTCAGAGAAATTAATAAACTAAAAACACAATCTGAACAATAACTTAATTGATAATTTATACCTAATTTTAAACTACAAAAGAAAATAAACAAATAAATATATTACAAACATACCAATATATAAATACCTACATAAATAAGTATAATAAATACATAAACCTAATTTATGGCAGAGAAAGATATAACCCAGTAAAATTAAGCTGAAATATACCAATCAGGAGAAGTAATTTCCGGAGTTCTGAAACTTTTTTTAAACGTTCCTTTGGTACGTAATATTGAAGAAAAAAAAAGTCCTGGTGAGGGGGGGGTGAGCTCGAGGAAGGGGGGGGCTCTAAAGGTAACCTTTTTCAGTTTTTCGCTTATTTCTTGAAATCTAAAAGTCTTATCGAAATACTTTGTATGGACAAATTATACCTAACAAAATTTTCTACAAAACAAGTGGTATGCATTTTTGTCATAGGACTTAACCTTTGAGGGCTACGGGGTCGAGAATGTAACGGCATTTCAAAAATTATGAAATTTGTATGGCGACCCTCATGAAAGTTGAAGATAAAAACAAAATGATTTCACATTCTTAATCAGCAACCCCGAAAACCCCCAGATACAAATTTTCTGTCGGTTCGGAGAACCCTTAAGAGCTGCATTGGCTTTTGAAATTTCCATGGCAGCCATCTTGGATATCGCAATTTTGAATTTTTTTCACCGCCAACCAAATCTGACCAGGGTCTTCTATGACAATTGTTCAAGGTCCATAACCCTATATGTCATAGTTTCCGCAAGCCGTTGACCTCATCCGTCAGGAGTCGACCTTCTGAGGAAGTCGAAATATTATTTTTATCGCCAGGGCATCTTTATGATGATCCCTAAAATCATTTTACTATACGTTGAATGGGGGAAACCCGGTGAACAATTATACGGGTATTTATCTAATATCTATGTGGGGGGGGGGGGGGGGGGGGGTCAACCAGATACCTCCAATTTATCTCCGGGTTCCCCTTACGGTACAAGGATGACATTTGGGGATCATCAAATGGATGCCTTGGTGATACAGGGAAAACTTTTGACTTCCTCGGAAGGTCGACTCCTGATGGATGAGGTCAACGGCCCGCGGAAACTATGACAGATAGGGTTATGGACCTCGAACAAATATCATAGAGGACCCTGGTCAAATTTGGTTGGCGGTGAAAAAAATCCAAAATTGCGATATCCAAGATGGCTACCATGGAAATTTCAAACGCCAATGCAGCTTTTAAGGGTTCCCCGAACCGACTGAAAATTTGTATCTGGGAGTTTTTGGGGCTGCTGATTAAGAATATAAAATCATTTTGTTTTTATCTTCAACTTTCATGAGGGTCGCCATACAAATTTCATAATTTTTGAAATGCCGTTACATTCTCGACCCCGTAGCCCTCAAAGGTTAAGTCCTATGACAAAAATGCATACCACTTGTTTTGTAGGAAATTTTGTTAGGTATAATTTGTCCATACAAAGTATTTCGATACGACTTTTAGATTTCAAGAAATAAGCGAAAAACTGAAAAAAGTCACCTTTAGAGCCCCCCCCCCCCTTCCTCGAGCTCACCCCCCCCTCACCAGGACTTTTTTTTTCTTCAATATTGCGTACTAAAGGAACGTTTAAAAAAAGTTTCAAAACTCCGGAAATTATTTCTTCTGATTTATCTAATTTTACTGGGTTAATAGTGATCTTTAACTTTCTTTTTAAATGTACCGATTGTTGGACAATCCCTTATACTTGCGGGAAGAGAGTTCCACAGGCGGGCAGCATGGACAGTGAAAGAGTAGGAGTAGAAGTCAGTAGTGTGGGACGGTATATTAAGGAGAGTACTTATGTTGGTTTTGTATAGCTTGATGTGTCGTGTGTACACTAAGATCCTAGTCCATCCAGATCGTCCGTCCGTTCAGTGGTGGTAGACTAGGAATATTAATAAGATATACAAGATTTGAATGCTCGACCGAGATGCGACACGGTCGGCACGACCTACGCACCGATGACGGTACTAACCAATCCACGGTGTGCAAAGAATTTAATACTTTCTCTGCTAAGCCCATAACACTGACCCTCGCGTAGTGCTAAAATTTACACCCCTCGCGGGACGTGCGCACAGTCGTAACGTTGAAACGATCAACATGGTTCTCCTCGTGAGTCACCCGCACATGTGTAAGGTTTTTGGTGACTCACGCAGATTATTAGCATAAATGCAATAGAACTGACTCCCTACGCTACGTGGGTTCTTGCGCGCTGCGGCCAATTTGTTGCTGACCTACGACATGGGTCGTCAGCAACGTAAGTGTACGCGTTCCTTATGTTCACAATGATCGATGGCTACATCTGGCCGACGCGACGTAAGTGCCGACCATTGGTCGAACACTAAAACCAGCTTAAGAGAAGTTTACTCCGAGAGCGCAAATGCACGCTGCATACAAACGAAGTCTGGTGATATTTTCAATACTATCCAATTAGAGTAAATGAAATTTTTCAGAAACAATCTAGAAACGAATCTCTATGTTTGTATGAAGTCAGATTTTCGTTAAAATATACAGTTTTAATTCTAGGATTATTTAAGATTCGTATGGAAATCTTTGAGGCATTGTAACTTTTAAACTATTAACTTTTTAACGAAAATCTGAGTTCATTCAAACAGAGAGATTAGTTTCTAGATTGTTACTGAAAAATTTCATTGACTTCAATTGAATAGTATTGAAATTATTACCAGACTTCTTTTGTATGGAGCGCACTCCGAATTATATTCCCTTATGAGAAGCTGACTCACAGAAGCAAAAGAAATCTTGGTCATGGACGTATCTTGCGCTATCACTTGACTTCCCATGCCTTGACTTTGGTTGTCTACATGCAATAAATCTCTTGATACCAGATCCTTTGCCTTTGACACTAAGTTGAAACAAAGTTAAGCTTAAATTAGAAAGAAAGAAAATATTTTTAGAGCGAGTGAGAGAGTTTTTTATTTTTTTATTTTTTTTTATATATTTTTTTTTTTACATTACGCTGTTAATGGTATAAACAAAGCACCCTAGTAATATAATAAAAGGGTTAAATTATACCATCACACTGAACCACTTTCACTATGGAAACAGCATAAGCATCAGCATTGCTCACGGCTATATTCCCCGAGGGGGTAGTCAGAGATATTCTGAAACTATGAAAACAATGTCGAAAAAGGTGACCCTACGTTTGAGTAGAGTCGGTAGGTACCTACTATTTTGTAAATCTGCTTTTTGAAACAGCAGATTTATAAAAATCTTTTCTCGATGCTGGCTCCACTGTGAAAGTTTTTCAGTTTATAAACTGAAAAACGCACGAGAGGCTATAGCCTCTCTAATGAACAGAGTGCGTGGAAGTTCTAACAGCATCCTGAGGGTGATAGCGGTGACTGCGATCCTAGTGAGGTGACTGACATGAGGTGTGCAGGAATGTGAATTGACATTGTGTGAAGTGACATTATTGTATGAAGATAAATTGTTCTTATAATCAATTGTAATAAAGTTAATGTAATCTAATTTATAACAAAACTGACAAACTACCTTTGTAATGTTGTGTACGGGACTTTGCTTTCTGAAATAAACGTTTTTTTAAGGCTCAAACCAAGAACATTGTATATAGTAGGTATTCTATAAGTGGACCAAACTCCCTAATTTTGTGGAGTTTGCAAAATAAACTCTAATGTTACGTAATAAGTATTAATTTCCTTCAATGTTGTTGTCAGCTGACAACCAAGCAAAATGTATCGCCTCGGAATACCGATGTGTCTCTTTCTAACGTGTTGCCAACACCCTAGTTACAAAGGGACTCACTGGTGTTCTGGGAATCTTACTGGTCTCGTTGCCAGCACTACTGTAGTGCACAATCAAGTTACTACAGGGTGAAATTGATATAATTGGCATCCTTTTAAACTAAGAGTCTACCCATCAAACTGAACTTTACTATGAGAGCAATCCGATCGGAGCAACTAAAAAATCTGCTGTCCCATATTAAACTGCAATGCAATTCAAATGTATGCAACAGCTGATTTTTTTTTGCTTCTATCTGTTTGCTCCCATAGTAAAAGTTGTTCAGTTTGATGGGTAGACTCTTAGTTTAAAAGGATGCTAATGATATCAATTTCACCCTATGTATACAACATTTTTGGCTCAAACTTCTAGGAAACGCACCATCAGGCGGCGGCATCTGCATACGACTGGCCATGCTCTTAGTCGATATCATCCGGCTCTGCAGCCTGCCGGATCGGGACGGCTCCATCGTGTCCTCCTGGTCATCGAAGTCTTCAACATCTTCCACATGGGTGATCGTCCTCATAGGGTCGTATTTAAGACCGAGTCCACCGCTTGTGTGTTCATCGAACATCACACCAACGTTGTCATCTTTTACTTTTATGTCCTGGAAAAGCAATTTAAACTTTTCGACATTCCTTTGTGAAACAAGATTCAAAAATTCAATATTTTAATAATCAAAATGTCAAAAAGTTTAAAATTAAGGGGGATTCTCAACATGAAACTAGTTTTTATCAACGTTTTCTTACATTTTGTATATTTTAGTTTCTAGATTTTAGTACATTGTGGTACATTATGTACCTACATTTTGTGAATTTTGTACATTTTCGTAAATTTTTTACATTTTAGTAGGATAATTTATTGATAAAACAAATAAAAGTGGATAAGTACATTAAAAATAAATAAATTGTTGTACATTTTGTGCGTTTTGAACATTTTCGTACATTTAATACATTTTCGTAGAATTTTCTACATTTTCAATCATTTTACATTTTCCCATGGTTTGAAAAATAAATAACTACATAAAATTGAATGTGGGTTAATACCAAACATTTTAAAACCAATTTGGTTTTTGTAGGAAAAATTTAGTTAGCTGGGTCAGATTTCGCCCAATGACCTTTGTGGACGTGTACTTACAATAACACGTCCCAGGTCGATGTTCCTCGATTCGGCTACATCTATTGGTGCTCCAGGCAGTTCAACTTTAGGTCCAGTCTTCTTTGATTTGGGCTTCAAATGGCCGAGCAAGTTTCTGCGAACGTGGTAACCTCGGTAGGCTGCCTTTAAGAAATAATATTAATGTAAATTAAATGTAAACTTTTAGTGACATTGTGGATTTATCGAGTATTGCATCAATATAAGTTCAACTTATTGTTCTTTGAGCGAGCCTTAACAGGACACTGCAAGTTAAACAAACATCTACACAGAATGGGGCTTGTAGATTCACCCACCTGCAGATTCTGCTGTGAAGCAGAGGAAACGCCCATACCCATACACCTCCTCTGCGAAAGCGAAGTGCTCATTCACAGCAGGAGTCGCCATCTAGGTGGATACGTAATAACACCTACTGACATTAGGGACCTCCCCTCCAAAAGCATAACACGGTTCATGAAGTCCGTGGGCGTAGGAAATGACCTTTAGGTCTAGGGTGACAGCTACAATAGATCTATTCAGGTCGCAGTAGCTATTGGTCATTGACCAAGCCCTTACAACCAAATTATAATAATAATAAATTGTTCTTCATACTTCATCATAACCACAGTATAAGACAGTAATTCATAATCATACAATGGTACCAAACGCGGCTTGTATGTGTGCTCGCCAGACTCGCCAGTACGTACGACGATATCTCAGGCAGCCAAGGCAGCGCCAGACGGGGCTACGCGTAGATATTGTCAGTGTGTGCGTGCTACGAGGCGTACGAGACGTTTGGTACCTTGTATGAGGATGGATTACTGTCTTATACTGTGTCATAACACTTCAACTACCTGTATCTTTTGGGTAGCTCTATTTAATTCACAAAACGATGGTCTCGTTCTTTTATATACGTCTAAAGTGTGTTGAGCAGCGATTTCCCACGGCTCATCGGGTTGCACTTTTAAACTCTGAAACAACAATAAATGTCCTCATACCATAACAAAACTATAGCCTGTAGGCCTACCGTGAATTTCACTGTACGTTACTACTGTAGTTGCGACGCCAATTATGTATGACAGAATTAGTTCTTAGCGTAACCACTAGGAGCGCTGTATGAAATTCAATACATAACTGTAGTTTGCTACAGTGTAAACTCATAGTAGGCCTGACAGGAGTGCGATTTTTGAAAGTCACACGTGATCGAATGACGCATAATCTCCATAGTAATTTTGATTCTACTGCTGATTTGAACATGTCTTCTTTTTCTTCTTCTGCCTCTTACGTGGTACGGCTTTCCTAATCATGCGAAGCCATTCAAGCCTTTGCTAGACATCTTGTTCGCGGAGTCCCAACGCTTTCATGTCTCTCTGGACATCAACCAGGTGGGATGTCTCCCTCTCCCCCTTTTCTTTGTAGCAATGGAAAAACACTTTTTAACGACGTTTTTATCTACGTGTGTCTTTCAAAAATCGCACTCCTGTATTGTAGACTGTACGTGGTGACTGCCTTCTCTCAAAAGAGTGTGTATGATCAGAGTATCAATTGTATAGTATACGCAGTATTATCACATGAGTAAATACCCCACAGAGAAAAAGCTTAACGTGATCTTTTAGATTGTCAACAATCGCGATCGTGTCAAACCTTTCCCTCTGTCGGGCATTTACTAATGTTAATGTGGTATCATTTACTAATGTTAATGTGGTATCTTAGTTAGGTTGACATCCCACATATTCGCACTTAGCGCCTTTCAGAATCTTTTATAATGTGTACAGCCAAGAAGTGGAATGCCCTGCCTGCGTCAGTATTTCCGAGCGCTTACAACTCGAATTACTTTAAAGTACGAGTGAAACTTCTTCTGGGTAAGGTCGCTACATCTTCGAACCCATCTTGATCCTGAGGACAGGATTGAGGTCAAGAGCAAACCCATCTTTAATTTAAAAAAAAGTACTCTATGGTTGTATTGATCATCAATGTACCACCTTCTTGCGGAAGGAGTATTAAGCGGTTGGTTCTGGAAGCCAACATGGGTTGTATAATAAATGCTGTCAATATTGATGGTGTACACTTAAACCTAACACAACAACAAAAAGCCAATCACCTGTTCCAGCATCTTCTTGCGGTACCAATAATCACGGAATGCGTTCCGGGCCACATGACACACCTTTGCCACCATCTCCTCGTCCAACGGGACCTGCTTCAACACCTTCATCAGGATTTGTGTTTCTCTTACTTTTTCTGTAATTTATTTTACGGTAATTTATTTTAGCTGAGTCTTAAAAGGGGTAATTAGTCGCCACAACTCTCGAATTGTATTTGAACAGATTTGAATCTCTTAATCCGGAATCTGTTTGCAAAACCTTGTACCACTTGTACTGAAAGAAAAATATCGTGAGGAATCCTATTTCAATCTCCGAGGTAGGTATGTATAATGTCCACTGTCGATGGGCTCACTACTATCTCACTAGAAAGAGTACGAGCCTTCATTAACAGTCATCAACTCAGCCGATAGACCTCCACTGCTGAACATAGGGCCTCCTCCAAGGAGCACCACAACGCTACAAAGAGAATGTCCATGTCCACATAAAGAAAGCGACTTCTGCTACGAATGACTGCTTCTATGCTAGTGAAAGTTCTGAATATGGCTTTAGGATGTAATAAAGTTCACACCACCTTACCTCTCCCTTCCTCCGGCTCAAAGCCTACAATCTCATCCTTGATAACCTGCGCTAACATATCTGCATCAGCCTTTGACATCCCGAGCTGTAGCAAATGCTCTGACACCGAAGGCCTGCAGTCGCATAGGTCATCCAGGATCTTGACTGCTAGGATTCCGTGCTCGCGGGTGATGAGGAGAGCTGAGAGGTAGTTGGCGATGAAATCGCATATATTGGTCGGTTGGTCCCGTAGCACCTTTGAGATAGAATAAGTGAACTTGGATTATTCTTGAAAAAGATTGCAGTATAGAAAGAAACCTAGCATCCAGTAGCCTAGGCACCAACCATGTCCTTTACTAAGTCTTCTTAGAGGTAAAGAGCCATGGTGATCCAGTGGCGAGTAACCTTGCCTGCCGTGCAGGAGGCGATGGTTCGATCCCTGTCCAGGCCGACTCGTAGCAATGAGTTGTTCGGAATTTATGTACGATTTGTAACACCACTGGCTTTTCGGCGAAGGAAAACATCGTGAGGAAACCTGCGTGCTTCAATTTCGAGGGATGTATTGTACCCACTGTCCATTATAAGTGGCGACGGGCTCACTCCCCGTCCCACTCTGGACAGAGTTTCGGTACTACTAAAGAATCTTAGATGTTCTGAGGTTTCAGAATATCTCTGACAACCCCATTGGGGAATATAGTCGTGATAATATACTCATAGAGGTTAGCTACGTAGTTCTCAGGTAAGCGTAGACCTTACAGAAGTTACAGAACGGAATGTGTAAAGTGAAAGTACTCCTAAGCTCAATAAAAAAAAGAAACAGACCATCTGTTTCTCCCGTGTTCTATGTTGGTGTTGGGGCCGTAGCCACGAGCACGTCGAACAGTACAGCAATATAGGGGGTTGTTCTTGTCCACATAAAGATAGCTACACCCGGGTGAATTAACTTGGCACCTGGCTCGAACGAGTCGAACGTGGCTCAGAATTTAACACCCCTCCTGCTATCCCCCTGCAGGACCCCGCCGTCGCCGTGCGAGGCCGTAGCATAGCATTTCAGTTACCGTTGCACGTGTCCCTGCGCTTTAGCATTTTCGAGTTATTCTTTCAGAGTTTTTTATTCCGAGCCACGTGCGAGCCAGGTGCCTAGTTAATTAGCCCAGGTTGTAATTCTACGGGGTCTAAAAGAAGGTGAGCCTTTCCTACCTCTCGTGAAATATCAGACATGAGTTCTCTAAGACCTTCTGGCATAGAAAAAACATTGGAGCATCCATGTTTTTGTAGCAGTTCGTTCATTTTGACCAAATATTACAGGTTTATTCCTTTTGATATTTTCTATTTTTTTTAAAAAACTTTCCCATCCTCTGAAATCATATTGTTAATCCTATCCTAGGTTGTTAATTGTCAAAGAATGACCATAGAGCATATAGAGAATGACCAAGGAACATAATTATGTAGAATGACAGTATGATGCAGGCACGATGCAGGTATGATGGTCAAAGAATCAAAAAAGAAGGTTTCTATATTACTCTTGGACAAAGAGATTACCTAAAATAAAGAGATCCTTCCTATTGAGCTCTTGGATTAACTTTTCACTTAGACAATTTAATAGGGACTCGCCTTGCGGTAGCATTTCCCCTCTGCCACGGTATTAGATCAATTAATCTTGAGCATTTACACCCAATTTTATACCTTATCACTAAACGAGACAGCCTATAATAGCGAAACAATAATTTTGAACTTAGAACGTTTGGGGTTCACACGAGACTACTTTTCATGATTTTTAACATTCAAAATTAGAATCGAAACTTATGGGGAATAAAATCCAATGTTGCGGATTTCATGTTACCACGCCCCCCGCAAAAAGTGGCAGAAATGTTTCTCAGTAGAATGACACGCGTAACTCGTTCCTATTAAATTGTCTAAGACTTTTCAAGAACAACCATAAAGTTATTGTATCAACCTTGTTGTTTATCTTTATTTTATGTCATGTTTGTGGTCATGTTAGTTCAGGACTAATCAGGATCTGGCCTTGTACCCGGACTTTCGACGTTCGATATATCGCCACTGTTTCGGTCCGCACTTCATGGTAATAGAGTTGACATTGGAACGAAAACATTCACGCAATTGCGAAGTTCGAATGTGCGGGTAGATGCCCTCGAGTGCGATTTTTGAATTTCATTCGCTGAGTTCAGCAGTTGAAAATGTCAAAATTACTGTGGAGATTTGCATCTTTCTACTGCTAATTTGACTTTCAAAAATCACACTTCAGGAGTGAGATTTTTGAGAGTCAAATCAGCAGTAGAAAGATGACTATCTTCATAGTAATTTTGACATTTTCATCTGCTGAGTTCGACGTATGAGATTCAAAAATCGCACTCCTGATTATAATTGTGCGACCTTATGCAATTAATAAATCTAATTATACAAAGTAATGTTTAATATAGCAATAATAACATGTTATTATGACATGTTTTTGTTCTTATTATCTACATAATATAATTTATGAGTTGTTAACAGAAAACTAACTGCATCTACTTTATAATTATAAATAAATTATTGTTAAAGTAAATACATCTATCTATCTATCTATAACGTCACGCCTCTTTCCCAGTGGGGTAGGCAGAGACCAGGGCGCGCCACTTACTACGATCTTTACATACCTCTTTTGCCTCATGCACATCCATACATCTCTTCATACATGCCCGTCGGTTTCGAGTACTCCGCACCTCCCCTTTTTGTAGGACGCAACTGATTTGATCAGCATACGTCCTACGAGGGCGCCCTCTGCTGACACTTCCACTCACATTAGCAACATATATCTCTTTCGTACATCTGCTGTCACTCATCCTTTCCACATGACCAAACCAACGAAGCATACCTTTCTCTATTCTTGTCACAACATCTTCTTTCAATTTACATCGATCTCTTATTACACAATTTCTCACTCTATCTCTCATCGTGACACCACACATACTTCGCAAGGAACGCATTTCAACAGCATTAATTTTACTTGCATGCTTCTTCTGCCATACCCAGCACTCACTGCCATACATAAGTGTAGGCACCAACACACCATTGTGTATAGCAAGTCGTGCCTTTTTGGACACTACTTGGCTAGCCACAATAGTATGCAGAGCACCGTTTACTTTGTTTCCCGCTGTTACTCGCCTATGCATATCACCCTCACATTTCCCATCTCTAGTAAACATGCATCCTAAATATACAAACTCATTCACTTGTTGCACTTTTTCGTTCCCAATCATTATACAACAATCAGTCACACATTCATCCCTCTCCATTACCATTACTTTAGTTTTATTCACATTCACTTTCATTCCTTTCTTCTTCAATGCTGTAAGTAAATACATACAGTATAATAATACTATATATATATATATACTCATGCCTTTTTCCTAGAGAAGGAGGCAGAAACTATGGATTTACACTTTGGCCTTTCCTTACCCAAGGGAGTGTGTAATTTCTCTATGGTCCTAACATACCTCTTAATACATTGTAATGATCCCAAGTTTACCTGTTTTTTTCGTTATAGGCTTTTTAATATGGAAACCATACAACAACGGCACGAAAATATAACATCCATGACCGAACCGGGATTCGAACCCAGGCCCAGTACCTGCACTTTCGATGTTCGCTATATCGCCACTGTTTCGGTCCGCTCTTCATTGTAATAGAGTTGACATTGGAACGAAAATGTTCACGCAAATGCGAAGTTCGAATCCCGGAGTAGACCCCCAGGAGCCAGGTCTGCCAGTACGGTGTGGTAGCCATTACATCAATCGCGTCGTCAAATTTTTATGAAATAGTTGATTTTTTTTTGCGAATTTCCTATAAGGTTTGTAAGGGAAAGTTGTTTAGTATCATGGGTGTACAATCACCCCTTAAAGTAAGTAATGCAACTATGTTTACCTAATGTTCTTTGTCTGCAAAAGAGCTAAAAGATCTCTTTATCTCTTTTGCCTCTGCCATTTTTGGAGCGTTAAATTGGTTATCTAGTTCTGTTGTATAATAAAAATGAGCCCAGTTATTTAATGTTAAATCTTTTTTTGCATTAATTACATTGCTGCTTGAGTGTGTTTTGTTTCAAGTTTGTATCAACTAGACCGGTCGATGTAATTCAAATGGCATCAGTTGCCTGTTTTATAGATATTCAAAATGATGTGGGTGGACAACTTTATTTTTATGTAGGTACCATAACAAAATATTCTTTGTTCCTTGCCCAATACCAATATATGTTGATCTTAACGCCGTGATTAACGTTCCTTTATCGCTATATTTATAAATAGATCTTATTAGACTGGGCACCTAATACAAGTGCGTAGCTAACAATCCTTGTTATCATGTTGATTTGCTATCGGATTATAAGCCTTATGTCTGTGGAATATAGTTATAATTTCGTAATATGAACTTGGATGGTATAGTCAGACCAAAGTGAATCATTTTTAATCATAAACGGACCAAGGATGGTCGTGTAATGCCCCGTGTTGATTTAAATAAAAAAACTTATTTTATCTACGTATAAAATATATTTATTGTGACAGTTCGCTGATAAGGGGTTGTGTAAATATTCAATATTGATAAACGAAACGTGTGTTTGTGTGACAATAATTGAAGTCGTTACCAGTTTTTTGATTAATCAAATTCATTACAAACACTGTTCACTTTGCAAAGTGCATTGACGAAGTTAAAACACAAAGTTTTAGTGACAAAATGACTGAGAAACTCTAGGAATTACACTTGGGTAATTTTTGTGAAGTGTTTTAAAAAGTGAGTCTAACAATCAAGTGGCTGGCACTTAAAAGTTAGAGTAACAAATCTGTGAAACTTGACTTTTGTCAAGATACGAAGATTAAAAAAAAAAAGAGAAAACAAATCAGTTTATCTTATATTAACAAAGAGAAAAATTAGACAATAACAATGTTGGCATCAACAGCAAAAGTCCTAGCCATGCTTGGCTTAGGCCTCGGAAGCTTCATTACAGGAATGCTACCAGCCTTCTTCTCTGAAAGAACTAGACAAAGACACCCTCTACTCCTCTCCTGCTTACTCTGCTTCGGAGCTGGTGTACTTCTGTCCACCTCACTCATACACATGCTTCCAGAAGCAAGAGAGAAACTTCCCAAATACACAGAACTCATGTTTTGTATTGGATTTTTCGTTGTTTATTTAGTTGACGAAATAGTACATTTCTGTTATGGGACAGAAAGTCATGAAGTTACGCCATCAACTAGCTATGGAAGTGTAGAAAGGAGTAGTTTAGTGAGGAATACTGATGGGGAGATGAGGGAGAGATGTTGTGGTGATGCGGGGAATCCCATGATGTGTCATGTTAGTCATACGGAACCCTGCAATAAGAGTTCCTCAGGGATTATCGGGCTGTTATGTGCTCTGTTCGTGCACAGTTTTCTGGAAGGCTTGGCTATTGGATTGCAGGAGAATCCGACTGAGGTAAGTATTGGTTTGGTTTATACAGGGTGAAATTGATATTATTAGCATCCTTTTAAACCAAGAGTCTACCCATCAAACTGAACGACTTTTACTATGGGAGCAAACCGATACTAAACTACAAGCCCACTCGACTCAAATGTATGCAACAACAGTTTTTTTACTCCGATCGATCCATAGTAAAAGTTGCTCAGTTTGATGGGTAAACTCTTAGTTTAAAGGGATGCTATTGCTAATAATATAAATTTCACCCTGTTTATGTACCTACTAGCGGCCCGTCCCGGCTTCGCACGGGTGGACGTCTAATCTTTTCTAGCAATAAATATAGCCTATGTTACTCAGGGTGAATGCAGCTTTCTAATGGTGAAAGAATTTTTTAAATCGGCCCAGTACTTTTTGAGCCTATTCATTACAAACATACAAACATACAAAAATAGGTACAAATCTTTCCTCTTTATAATTTAGATTTAGTGTAGATTTAGCGCGCTTCATCTATAACGTAATTTTTTGCCCTTATTCCATTAATTGGGGTCGGCGCGCACTAGTTTGAATACCAATTTAAGAGGGCTATCACAGTCCAGTGATTTCTCAATAATGAAAGCCTAAATTAAAAAAGTGCTCAACATCAAAACTACAAAAGCCTTCAAGCTATTTTCATATAATACTTTTATAGGTTCTAAACATTCCACTTTTAGACAATTTCGAATAAAAACAAAAGCGGCCGTTTTTTTTTCTTTTTTCAAAATTTGTATGTTTAGACCTTTAAAAAACCTATAAAAGTATTCTATGAAAATAGCTTGAAGGCTTTTGTAGTTTTGATGTTGAGCACTTTTTTAATTTAGGCTTTCTTTATTGAGAAATCTTTTTTAATGTGATGAGGGCACCACTGGACTGTGATAGCCCTCTTAATCCACTGACATTTTTCTTTGATGCTAAGTTAAGTAGGTGTTTAATTTTAAAGGGGGTGTTACAGGGCCTATGTCGAAAAATAATTTAAGCGAAACAGGCGTGGGATAGCTTATATTACGGCCTGATGCGAGAGAAAGAGATGGGGCGGCGCGCGCGCCTGGAACGATTCAAGCGAAAAAACAAACTTTGTTTAATTGTGATTGTACTATTTATGTAAGTTCAATTCTGCTCTAATCAAAATTTAGAAAATAGCAATCTCTTTTTTTTAAATCAAGTCTTGTGTTTCTATTATTCGCCGTTAAGCAGTTCCAAGCGTTTATAAATAAAAACGGAGGCTACTTTGGCTTGTTTTTCTATCGATAAAATTTGTCTTAATCGTGTTTTGGCTCTAATCAAAACTTTAATTATATGTTCAATTTACACATATCCGAAAATCATACTCCTACTGTCAGTACTTCATGATATATGAAGATTTGAAGAATCCTATTTTTTTCACATAGTCCCTTAAAACATGTCCGATCTCTTATCACGACCATCCTGACCTAGATCGGGGTACAATTGTGATTACAATAAACTGTACAGATAAACTGTGTGTCTGACTGATAAACGGTAACGATTCAACGCCGTTATAAACATTTTATCTTTGTAGGTGTTTAGTTTGTGTACATATGTGTAGGATTCTGCGATTGTGGTATGATTTATGATTTATGAACATTGAATGCATTTAAATCCAAATACTCTCGTCGTAAATAAGCATTTATAAGCATTTAACATTAATTTTTCTGTCAATGTCAGGGCTAGAGCCACAACAATGAATTTCGAAGAAATCTTACCGACGAATGATCTTTAATAAATTCTATAGGTATTTGGCGTATTTGGCATAAGTTCCGGGTTCAGTCCAAGGCTTCTTAAATGCCACGTCTTGGCAAGAATGTTCCTTTTATGGCAGACCTATTTTGGGTGTAAGTGCCTACCTACTCACCTATTTATAACAAGTTATGAAATAAAGTAGATATATTATGAACTTTCTCAAAAACTATGATAAGAAGTTGTCGTTTGCCTTCCACTTACCACATTCACATTATTTGGTTGCAAATAATTATCATTGCCCTTTTCAAAATGTTTCCCTTTATACATTTTTGTTCCCATTCGGTACGAATAACATTAAAACTTAAAGTACACAAGGTTTACCTACACTTCTTTACGGTAGATGAGTAGTCGTTTTTTTTAATTTATTTTCACGTGAACTTACACATTGTGTAAGTGGTCAACCAACACACTACTATACCTACAGAAATAAATATTGTTCCGCATATTGAATTACCTAGTTTTTATTAGGTATTACTACATTACACTATACTAGCTTAATACTAATGCTAAAGAAATGCGTTCCTTGCATTAGTGTAAGTACCTAGTTTACGAAATTAGCATTATCATTCGATGCACATTTAGAAATGCATTGCGTAGTGGTTAAACAATAACACAATAAGGTACTCACTTAACTACGTTTTGTAACTTTATAACTAGCTGTATAATAACCACCATCATTATTTAACTAATCGATACAAAAAAATTATTGAGATCGAGTGAGCCGTTTGCGTTATTTACGCCAATTTTATCGCTGTTTTTTTTGGAATCTCATTTATACTCTTCTCTTCTTTCTTCTCTTCTTTCATTTCTTTCTCTTTTTCTTCTTTTTCTTTTAACTCTTTTAAAGTTAAGCTCGCCTTTGTACATCACGATTTCATAATTATATTGTTTTTGTGTTTTTTTTGTAATTGGTTCCAATTCCAAAATACGGACTTACAGATAAAAATTCCCAAAATGACCTCAGGCACTTACTACAAATCATAATCCTTACCAGACTCGCGCAAATCCCTAATAAAAAAAAATTATAATTGACACGTGCCCTGACGCCATTAAATTCCTTTGAACGGTAGCATACGTTTCAAATATTCTTGATATCGGTCACGTCCAGTTTTTAGTATGGAAGTCCACATTCTCTCTGATCCTTACAACATAAAAAAAATAAATTGTTGAAGAACATTTTCAATGTAAGTAGAAGTACCTTACTTACCTATTTTTGATATACCTAATGTAAAAAATTCTTATCGTAATGGGAGTGTTCATTTTTGCCTTATTATTTTCCAAGTTGTAATTTGAGTAGGGTCAGTGTAACTCAAGAGTGAAGTTATTCAAGGTTAAGTTTGCTGATATCAATTGATAAAAAACTGATTTCATGAAAATGGGAGTGTCTGTTGACATTGTGGATGAAAAATATAGTTATTTTTGTATCGTTGAGGGGTCTTACTACTTAGGCATAGTATTTTTTTATTCAGGTGCTCTTATAGATATAATAAAATCGTTAGGTGTACTTATTTGCAATATTGCAAACAGTGACGTTGAAGTCTTCTGTATGAACAATTGAACATTATGGTTTTTAATCGAAAAAAAAAAATTAAGTAAGTATCTGTTTAGTTTTAGTACCTACTGTTATTTTCCTATTTAGTGTGAATAGATAATTTTTACATATTTTTCTATTAGAAGTATATTACGTATTATTACGAGAACTCATACAACCTTTGAAAAGTAGTTTAAGCATGCATAGGCTAATCTACCTCATGCACACTGCACACACCACTGTTTCGAGTCTTGGTGTGTAAAATTTCGAGCTCGCTTCGCTCCAACCTTTGTAATAGTGATGCCATAATAGGTCAATAATGGACCTCATACAAGCCACCACAATTTTTGAGTCTTGGTATGTTCAATTTCGGTAACCTTTTGCTTCCTATCATAAACTTAGCACCTATACGGTTGTACAATTAATTAGCACCCTTATGATCATTTTTCAAGGGGGCGCAGTTATAGAAGCTCGCACCGGGCGTATAGAAGGCTATTTACGGCACTGGCTCTGTGCTTATACTACAGGGGCTGGTGTTCTGTATGTAGCAGTAACGAACTTGAGTCGCAATGACAAATACATTCGCACTATTGTTAAGAAGATTAATATAGGTACTAGTACCGTTTTGTCTATAAAAACGTATTCCCCTATTTTCTCCTTCGTTTAAGTTGGCGTATAGGAACTCATGTCGATTCGTTTCTGATAATAGTGGTAATTTTATATTTTCGTATATGGAGATCTAAGACGTTCCTATCCACGCATTGCTTTACATGTGCCGTTTTAACAGGAAAAAAGAGTCTTATAACAAAAAAGTCAAAACGGTGTATTTTTTTATCAGAATTTCATAATTCCGGATGAATTTTTACCTAATAGGCCCGATTACTATTATAAACTAAATTATGTTTTTGGAGTGTAATACCATACCAAATAAACGTAACCGTTTTGGTGGGCCTAAAAATGTTTAATCATTTGACGAATATAATCAAGAAAACCGGCCAAGTACGAGTCGGGACTCGGGCAATTGGTGTTCCGTACTACCAGTTGTTTAAACATGGGTCATTGATGCTACCACTATAAATTGACACTTACTTATTATGTGGTCACATAGTAACTGAAGATCATTTTACAATGGTCTCTCTGGTGTTCGTTTTTTGCGTATAGAAAAAAAACTACCCAAGTTAGAGCTACCCTGATAATTTTCCCGCCATCTACACGTTATTTCTGATGTTCATGATTTTTTTTCAGATCTTATACGGCTATATTTTTTGAAATAGAGGTGGGGACAGCAATTTCTCAGATTTAATTGAAAATTTTGTCAAACAAAGTTTTTATAAAAAAATTTAAAAGTATATTTTTAGACTCTTATTTTTATAAGCTTTTAATTGATACCCCACACCATAGGGTAGAATTTTTTTTTATTTTATTTACCCTTTCTTACTCCCCAAAGTGCCCCCCAATATAAAAATTTAGCTTTTTTTACTTCATTTATGATATTGGACCACCAATTGCTATATCTGTACCGAGTTTCAACTTCCGATGTCTTACGGTCTCTGAGAAAAATGCCTATGACAGACGGACGGACGGACGGACAGACACCGAGCTGATTCCATAAGTGTTCCGTTTTTCCAATTTTGGTACGGAACACTAAAAACATAGATTGTATTATTCTTGAAACCTCTTTCACGAATAGTATTGAATTAACAAAAAAATCTCTTCTCCATCGCAGGTGCTCCTCCTCCTTGGTGCAGTAGCCTGCCACAAGTTCGTGGTAGGCTTCTGCCTCGGCGCAGAACTCTGCGCAAGCTCCAGCCTCTGCGCACATATCGTGAGCGTCGCGCTGTTCAGCGGGGGGTCAGTGGCGGGCATCGGGGCGGGGGCTGGCCTTGAAACTATGAGCGCGCTGAAGGATTCCGTCGCCGTCCCTGTTATGCAGGTAAGCTAATTATCTACAATCCGAATCCACTTACAGCTGGGTATAAGCCTGACTCACTCCGGGCACCTTAACCAGGGCTGCGCGTCTCCTAGAGGTGAGTGAGGGCAGCCGGGACTTTTAAGGCTGGTTTAGAGCTTGAGCGTTGGTACCGTCGGTCTGTCGGACTCAGATCGAACTTAGATTAATGAGCGCCTTTAGATCTCCGCTGAGGAGTTGCAGGCTGTTGAGTTGATCGGTTGAAACAAGCAGATGCGATCCCGAGTTCTTTGTTCTGGGGTCCGAACCATCGTGCTGTAGCGTAGCTCTAAAACCAGCCAACTGCTAAAATAAGACTCCACTCATATTGATTCGATACAATGTTATATGAATGCGCGCATACTTACCTGATTGTAGGTGTAGGTAGTTGCAGAATGAAACATTAGTACCTATAGAATGGTAGATATAACATTCCTCTGACCTAAGCCAGTCGTATAATCAGTAGCGTAGCGAGGGGGGGCAGGGGGGGCAAATGCCCCGGGCGGCACTTTAGTAGGGGCGGCAAATTCGGGAAAAATATATATTGAGCTCTGTCTATAAGCAATTCGTAGAGCAGTGAAACGTCGAGCTCGCTTCGCTCGCTTTAATTTTCTGTTTGGTAATTATACTGTACCTACACATAATCCTAGAGTTCTGACCATGATCACAGCTAAGACGTGGTGCTAAAAATTTCGAGCTTGCTTCGCTCGAGCCAAAACTTTTACTTAGGTTACTTTGCACATGTTTTGTACGTAAAAATTTCTGGCTCTAACCGATTCGTATTGAGGAGAAAAGTAGAAGTTTCAATTTTTGCATGGATAAACCAAAAGACGTCTGACCACAACACGAATTGAGTGCAAAAATGTCGAGCTCGCTTCGTTCACTCCGTTTTTTTATGTACATAAATATGTAGGTAAGATAAGGGGGCGGCAAATTCAGTCTTTGCCCCGGGCGGCAGAAACCCACGCAACGCCACTGCATATAATGTATGTAGCTCCCGCAAATCTTTTGATATGATCGGTCCGGGACACCACTGGACGACCGACTCAAGCTTCGCTTGCCTACGCTTGGTTGCCATACGGACAAAGATTTGCTCTATCTGCGGCAAATTTGAGCTACCACAGTTTTGGATATAACCATACATAACGCAAGCATACTCTCCTATAATTCCAGGCACTAGCGGCCGGCACTCTCCTCTACGTGACAGTGAGTGAGGTGCTGCCGAGGGAACGTGCGCGCTGGCATGAACGCAAGCGCAGCGCAGGAGTTGCCCAGTTCACTGCGGTCGCTGTTGGCTTCGTCGTTATGTATTTATCTACTGTTTATCTTGGTAAGTGTATCTAATTCTAATGGTGATCGCGGCCTCGCCGAACGCGGCGAATACAATCGTAAGACGCAGGAAACGCGGAGACATGGTACAATAATATACTGCGCCTGATATTCTCTTCCGACCACGTGACTGACACAAGCCTACGTCATCATACCCTTTTACCATGTTTAGCCGCCATTTTTTTGTGACGTGGGCTTGTGTCACTCTGGTAATAGAAGACCTTGTTTTTTTAGACTATGCGCAGAGAAGTCCTCAGGAAATAGGTGAACCGATCGCTTTGCCGCGCTACAAATGACGGAACACTTTTCCGGTTTACGACCCATACACCATCAAATTTTACTGAACTGTATATTGTTCACTTGCACGACACTTTGTTACGAAAAACGACACCAATTTTAAGAACCAAAACTCACTATAAACTATAAAAATTCGATAAAATATGTGGACTCCAAACGTAGCTAACGAATTACCGCCAAAAACTCCTACACCACACCACAGAGTAGTCAATATGTTTAGTCGGTATGTGTGGGTATGTGTTTACACCAAGTTTACACGGTTTACACCCTGCCCCCTGCAAAACGAAATTACCATAGACAAAAAACAGATAGATTATTAGAAAGATTTGTTCACTCGTCAATAGATGGCAGTGAATTTAATTCTTCTCGGTCGTTAATTTTATCATGTTAATTATTATTTAATTTCTACATTCTTTAGATTAATAGTAAGTCCTACAATATTTTGGTTTCAGATCGAGATGGTGCTTAGTTTAAGCATATTCCAATAACTTTTTCAGTTGGACCTTTAGTTAAGAACTATTGTGTTAGGTTTAAGATGTGACATGTAATTATAGACATGGTAGGTAATAAATTATATTTACCTAACCTAGGTTAAACAAAAATTAAAACAATGAAACAATAAATCTGTTTAAGTTTTTTATTTTATTTAATATTGTGTTTTTGATGTCAACAATAAAATTGTGTAGTGGTTGGCCACTATAACATAGTCCTTTGTATCTAATTTATTAATTAGTTTCGTACAATTTAAAACTCTGATGTAAAATTTAATTATTCTGTGGCACTGATGTAAGTATAAATCAAAACTGCAAAAACGACTATTTTATGCAAAATTTAAATATTATCTAAATTTCATAAGCAGTTCAGTTAATTCAATTCATTGGCTTAAGTATTTGTATTAAATATAAATTCATGATACATGGCACTGATGATTTTTAACTATCTATTTTAGAATAATTCTAAAAACTTTGCATTTACTGCCATCTATACAGCTCTGTCAAAACTAAAAGTTAATTGCTACTCGATAATAGATGGCGCTATCCGCTGTGATGTGTTTAGTAATCAAGCCTATTCATAGATGGCGCTGTATTTAATTAATGCTAGGAAAATACTTTTCCCTTTTGTTTATATTAATTATACATCTAAATGCACAAAATAATCTCAGTCCACAATACTATTGCGTTATTTACATCAATAAATTTTATGGAAGCGACTTTTACATAACTAATATTCATACTGAATATCGGAATACCTCGTATTAAACAGTATAAATTAAATTACAATTTTTATTAAATCTAAATAACTAAATTATAAATACAATAAAAGTATTACAAAATAGTAAATAATACAGATCTTTGACTCGACACTTATGCCTAACAAGTAAGTACTGTTACAAATAATAACAAAAAAAAATTATAAATTGTTAACTTTGAATAAATATCCTTAATTTTAAAGTGGGAAGAGAGCATTAATATCAGTGGAACGCCTTCAACTAGACCTCACTACGGATAAAACGTTTTATTTATGATGTAATAGAAAATCACAGTCTGTATTATTGTATGTTATGAACCTAGCTTAAAATAATACCTTCAAAAGGCGAGTTTACACGAGTTTACCATACTGTTTCAATAAATAGGTCTCAAGACCACTATGAGCCCAAACTATCCGTTTCCAATCAAAGTACAGTCGACATCAAAAGTAGATATAAATGGTGGTGGTGGTTATAAATGATTGTGGGCTAGTAGGCATTTTTGGTCGCAGAATTGTCGAAGTATTTTAGAACTCGTCGCAGTTTCGTAACTGTTACGACACAATAGTTACTGTGTGGGGTTTGGTTTCTGTGTGTGGTAACGATTTACTCACAATACGACCGAAAAATTTGAGTTACTGTGAGTTGTCGTTGTGTCCACATGTAACGTAATTTTTGTGATAACTGGGTACAGCGTTACCACACGGCAGTGTAACTATGCAACCAAAATTTTCTGTTAGAGTCTTTCCAATTTTTAGTAGTTGCAACAAACACGTGTTGAGTCTCCCACCAATTTTTTTTTCGAGAACTAATTAGAGACGACACAATGTATCGAAATGTTTTTAACGGTTACCAACAATTTAAATAATTTAGTACGTAAATAAATTAAAAGTGTAAAATTTGCGAGTCTGTACATTGAAATACTTACAAATAAATTTATTGGGTTGGTATAAATAAATAGATTATGTTATGACCACAGGATCATTTCGGATCATTTCTGGAATTTATTGTTATTTGTAAGTAGATATACCCCATCACGTAAAACCACTGAACCGATTCAGATAGAGTTTAGTTCAGATAGCTTCCACCCACGGAATAAAGGTGGGCAAGGATTAAGAATACAGTGAGGCCAATTTTACACTAAAAAGAAGTAAATTCGAATTTCTGTTTGTTTAACTTCACAGTTTAAACTCATTATTGTTAATTAGTTTACCTGTCTAAATGCTCATTGACTTTTGATTTTGACTGTAACGACCCATTGCATAGCTTTTGATATCATCAAGACAAGTTTATTAGTTGCATAACGATTATGAAATCGTTTTACTAACGTTTACTGCACAGTATAATTTATTTAGATACCTTTATTCGCATACAGAATGATTAGTTCAAACTCAAGTTAGAATTTCGATCACATATTTTAATGCTATGTTTCACACATTATCGAATATCCAATTCGCGAAAGTTGACGTATTTTTAGTTCCCTTTACGAAGGAAAGAATCGAAAATATCATAATTTGTAATTAATTGTATCGTGTATTGCATCTTATTAGTTTCATGGTTGTGTTTGACATTTTAGAGTTACCTACAAGGAAATAGCTATAATTTTATGTGTTCCTAGTTTGACTACGTAATTTTTATCTTCTTTATTCTCAAAATAGAACACATTTTCCAAGCACAATAAAATTCGTGTAAACTCGAAACGGAAATGAAGAACATAGTGAAATCATTCGATATAAATAAAAGCTAACACATCGATCACATTCGGTAACTATTACACTAAAATGAATAAACTTTAAGACTGACATACTACGGCTGAAAATACATTGAATAAATCTGGTGGTTACTGTTTATTTAGAAGAAATATGTTGAAGTTAAGAATACTGGAAAAGGACTCGTATGCAAAGATGTTGGTTTTGAAGTAGGTACCTACATAATAATAAACGAATAGATCGAAACTAACGCTGAAATTATACCAAACTCAAAGCAGTATCACCATCGGCAACTCTTTATTTTCATTTATTCGTTATAATGTACAACTTTAAACATTTATGAAAAGTCGAAATATTTGCCCCTACGTTTTGAACACTTGAAAACAGTGACCCCTTGTTAATATAGTAATGTTGATACCCGATTAACTAGATCTATACTAAACTATGAATTCTTTACCGTGTACGTCAGCCTAGAATTTATACTTATCTGATATTGGAATAACAAGACAGAAACCGAATCAATTGAGACAATAATTAACAAATGTAAATCTTCAAGGCACTATTACAAGGCTATTACTGGGGATCTTCTTGTGTATGTGACTCACTGCTGGGGCGAGGCCATCGAGAAGCACGGTGAAGCACTGGCTGTATCACTTGACATCTCGAAGGCCTTTGACAGGGTATGGCACGCTAGTTTGCTGAGCAAGCTTCCCGCTTATGGCATCCCCGCTGATCTTTGCAGCTGGATATCTGATTTCTTGAGAGAACGGTCGATTAGAGTTGTCATTGACAGCTGCTCTTCTGACCTTATGGCAATTGATGCTGGAGTTCCTCAAGGGTCTGTTCTCTCCGCGACACTTTTCCTGCTGCACATCAATGACCTCCTTGTGTCAGGTATTGTTGGGTATGCAGATGACAGTACTGTCATGGAGAGATATGTATCTGGCGCAGGGGCCAGCGGGGATAAAATACGCTCGCAGAGGGAGGCCATGGTTGAGCGGACAAACTTGACTTTAAGTGTTGTCTCCCAGTGGGGTGACAATAATTTAGTCAACTTCAACGCCACCAAAACACAGGCTTGTCTGTTCACCGCAAAAAGGAGTCCGTTTAATCTGACTCCTACTTTCCGGGGTACATCTGTCCCTGTTTCCGACAGTCTTGGGCTTCTGGGTATAAGCTTGACCACAAAACTCAACTTCGGCGCTGACATCGAGTCTAAGGCTCAAACTGCGGCCAAAAAGCTGGGCATCTTAAACAAGGTGAAGCGGTACTTCACTCCTGGACAGCTCTTAGTATTGTATAAAGCTCAGGTCCGATCATGTATGGAGTACTGCTGCCACCTGTGGGATGGCTCAGCCAAGTATCAACTTGCCGCACTCGACTCGGTTGAACGCAGAGCCAGGAGGCTCATTGGCGATAGTAAGCTGGTGGAGGCCAAGCTTCATAGCCTAGCCCACCGCCGCAGAGTGGCCTGCTTGTCGGTCTTCTACAGATTGTACTTCGGTGAGTGTGCCCTAGAGCTGCATGAGCTCATCCCACCTTCCCCTTTCTACTATCGGACTTCCAGACGCACCGCGGGATATCACCCCTTCTTGGTTGACATCCCACATATCCGCACCAAGCGCCTTTCTGAATCTTTTATAATGCGCACAGCCAAGGAGTGGAATGCCTTACCTGCGTCAGTATTTCCGAGTACTTACAACCCGGATTCCTTTAAAGTACGAGTGAATAGGCATCTTCTGGGTAAGCTCGCTACATCTACGACCCCATCTTCGTCCTGAGGACTGGATTGAGGTCAAGAGCAAACCCATAGTTAATAAAAAAAAAAAAAAAAAAAAAAGGCACAGATGTCAAAATGATCATAAGATCGACGATCGAGACTATCTACACAAGACTACATAAGACAAGCGTAATTAAATAAAATGATATTCCCAAAAAATAAATATATTGAGACTACCGATAGTTGCTACAACCGTACTGTTATAGTACGGCATCGGTAACGTACGAAATATTGATTGAAATGTCTTAGCATCTGATAATAAATGTATTATAACTCTTAAACCAAACCAAACGAATATATCGCTAGAATAGTTCAAAGTATCAAAATAGTTCTTATTGATTGTAAAGTCAAAACCAGATGCTAAAACACAATAATCTTCTTAGCCTAAACCGTGAAAATTCCACGTTTAATTTGTTCAAAGTCCCACTGGATTAACACTAGCACACATTCACAATCAAGTCTCATCGTCTTCTTCTAATCTTCTGTTTTTCTTTCTCTGTCTATGTCTCTCCTGCCGCTTTCTATGTCCTCCTTTCCGTTTAGGAGGTGTTATTTGGCATTCGCAGCCCGCTCTTACAACCACATAGTCCATAGACCAACCACCGGAACCGGGCACAGAAAAATGTCCTTCAGTTCGATGCCGGTGTTGAGGCGTTTCGGTGCCTGTCGCGTATCGAACCAGCGCGTATGAATACGAATATTTCTGGACGCACCTCGACTGATTGTATAGCCTGGCGTCGACAAAACGGCAGGGTTTGTCGACGACATCGGGCGCGCACGATAGCTCGTAGAACCGCTGCTTGTTCTCCCCGTCTTCATATAGTTCCACGTACAGCCCCGTCGCTGTTCTCCCGCCCTTTCTCGCGACCATCTCAAGGACGGACGGGCAACACTCGACAACCTCTCTGGTGGCCCCCTCGTGTCTAAGGATGTACTGCATCTCACGCCAGTGTGAACGTTTCCACGCCGCTGTTGCGTCTAATTCTTCATCCGTCCTGGAACGGGAAAAATGCATTGGTTATTGTAAAATTCAGGGAAAAGTTCGATTCTAGTTTTAGTTATATCTTTGAGATTTCCACCATCGCTCATAACCAAATCTTCTGTTTTGCAACTAGAAAAATAGAGAATGACTTCTCCTGCTAATGTGCTCCTCTCGTGATTGTCACTGGCATATGTACGAGTAGGGGAAATGTTGCATAGTTTTGAAGCAGAGCTATGATACACTTATCATCAATACTGACGTACTGAGGCTATATTAAACAACAAATGAAACAACAGATCATACGACACAGTATATCACACTTTAATCCTATACTAATCACGACATATTAAGAGCACAAATACAAGATCCAGCAGAACTCCAATCCCTTTTCTGCTTGTATTTTAAGATAAAATCCAGCTAATAACAGTCTGACCGCCGAGTATTCCATCAACCGTGACAGATCTCTCCTTTTCTTCCATGATGCTTTCCACAGGAGCCCAGCAGGATGCTTTTCTCTGCCTCAAGACATAACTGCCCGTGGGAACTCCCACAGTCAGATTATGTCTTGTAGGAACTCCAACAAAGCGTGAAGCTTGGTGAGTATTAAAATAATGTAACGTTGAGGGTTGTCGGTATGTATAAGTATAAGTGTATAAGTACATTACTTATGAGTAATGAATAAACTAGTCTTAGGTCAGCCACTCGTGTTGTATAATTTTATTGTGTCTCCCTGCGTCACATATCTTCACACGGCGTAATTGGTCGGTCGGCCAGATCTCAAGGAAGGTAACTTACATAGCGCGGTGATGGTGTGGATGGTTGAGGCGAGTGTCGCGTGCGACTCACGTTCGTCGCCGGGTCGAGTATATTTAACTTGATGTGTCGTTGATGTAAAGATTTCAAGGAAGGTAACTTACATAGCGCGGTGATGGTGCGGTTGAGGCGAGTGTCGCGTGCGACTCACGTTCGTCATCGGGTCGAGTATATTAAGTTGATGTGTCGTTGATGTAAAGATCTCAAGGAAGGTAACTTACATAGCGCGGTTTTGGTGCGGTTGAGGCGAGCGTCGCGTGCGACTCACGTTCATTATCATTTCGAGTATATTAACTTGATGTGTCGTTGATGTAAAGATCTCAAGGAAGGTAACTTACATAGCGCGGTGATGGTGCGGTTGAGGCGAGCGTCGCGTGCGACTCACGTTCGTCATCATGTCGCCTGCGCCCGCCACTGCCCCACACAGCACCTGCCGACAGCAACAACGATATTGTTAAGGTTGGGTTTGATTCGGGTTTAAAATGTAGGCTAAATCTATCACTGCTACAGCGCAGCGGTGAGGTGGCGCGCGCTATCACTCTAGTTTTAGATACGAACCCAAATTTCAACACATAGTGCTTCGAAACGTCACTGATAGATGTCGGAAGCTGTCTATCAGCGCCATAGAGAAAATAACGCGCTCCCCTGGGGAAGAGATGTTGTATCGAACTGTGCACAGATACTCAACTGGGCCTGACGTCATAATAGCGGGAAGTAGCGTATTTAAATGTTAACCCTTCCCCTCACCCCCTTTTCACCCCCTTTGTTGGCGACAACATTTTCTATAGAAACAAGCCGATATGCCATCTCTTCTTACTCTATGATCAGCGCTCCACTTAGTTTGTTCTAAGATAACATAGCATGATCATCATTATATTAGATTTGATTCAAATCCTTCCTACTTCCTACTAATATTCGCGTTTAAACGCGAAAGTTTGTAAGTAGAAGAACCACCTTAAGTAGGTAGGTAGGTACTTAAGGTGGTTCCAGAGTTGTCAATTTCATACAAACGTTTGACGTATAATATAATAAATTGCAAATGTTATTTGTGATGCGGCAGCATCTAGATTTTCTGAACTATTTTTCCATATATAACATTAATTACTTATACAGTCTACACGTACTATGTTTCAAACTTTTGCATGAAATTGACACCTCTGTAACATTTCTTTCAAAGGTGCGCTATCAAAATATATGTTAGGTACATCGCAATTAGCTGATAAACAATACAGATCTCGGTCGATTATTGAATTACACTCATATTAGTTCTGATTTATTACCTTGTTTATCCTATTGAGTTTTAATATGTAACAAATGATTAGCATTATTTAATTAATTTAAATAATAATTACGTACATAATGCATGATGCTTACGCGCAAGTGGCGCCAATAACACTATAATTAAATGTATAATTAGAAGTATGTGTGGGTGGTCTACCTAGTGTGAGTAGGGTATGGGTATGAGTCTGCCTGGACGTACCTACAGGAAGGTATATCTTCTCCTTTCGTTCAGATCCCCGTCCAGGCAGACTCATGCCCATAACATAACATAAACACTCCAACCAACCAATATAATACCAATGAGTTTTAAAAACTTTATGTACTATTTTTAACCGACTTAAAAAAAGGAGGTTATTTTATTTTCTACTACTATTCGGTCAAGGAAAACATCATGAGGAAACCTATACAGGGTGTAAGGAAAAGTATGATTAACCTTTAAACCACATACTCTACCCATCAAACTGAACAACTTTTACTTTTATCTGTCAGAACAGAAAAACATCTGCTGTTCCATACGTTTGAGTCGAGCAGTATGGTATACCTAGGCATTGCAGTTTAGTATGGAACGGCAGATTTTTTTTGCACTGACATGTTTGCTCCTATAGCAAAATTTTTTCACTTTAATGGGTAGAGTATTTGGTTTAAAAGTTAATGATACTTTTCCTTACACCCTGTAGAGGTAGGACGCGGAATATTTCTGATGAGTACCTAAGTGAAGTCCACCAATCAGCATTGGCACGCCCAGTGTCAAAAACAGCATCTAATGGTACGGCCCCACAGGGTCGCGGAGGACAGGGCGAGCGGCCACGACATACCCAAACGCCTCTTCCTCTGCGACCCCTCCCAGTAGGTTCCTCTTGGCTTCACCGTGAGTCACCAATCCACTGGTACCGAGCCCCCCACCGGGGGGTCCCCCCTTCCATACGCCACGACAAGGCGAGAACCCGTTCGAGGGGGAACGATTTTAGGGCCCCTCCAGAAATTTTCTTGAAATAGACGCCGAGGACGCATGTCATGCGTATATCAACTTGAGTGAGGAAACCTCAAGGATCAACTAAGTGCTAGCACTGGCTATAGTATTTTCTTCCGCTCGCGCTCCTCATCCGCATGCGGCGCATAACGTTTGATTGTTTGGTCACCTCCAGTACGTAATACATAACAGCTCAATGTATGTATTTATTGTATTGATGTTATTATGCCGGTAGTAAGTGAATTACGATTATGACTTTGGAAGTGACGGTAAGCTAAGTTTTAATAGCAGGCATTGTATTGTGTTCATAGTATAGTACTATGACTGTATGATTTATAAATATGCTATCGCAATGCCAAGTTAACGGTCATTCAAACATGTTACGTCCTAAGTTAAAAAGTGTAAAAATTCTTATAACAAAGCTAAGTATTTCTTGATAGCAATTAAATACCTACTTATTTTACAAGTGTAATCTTTGAGTACGGATCGATGTTTTAACACATCGATCGGTCTAATAATATAGACTTATTACCACTTGATATAGGACTTCAGTCTGAAACCTAATATTTATGTTAATATGTATGCCTTTTTGCTAAAATCATAGTTTAAATATATCGATGGGACACACTGGTCGTGACGGCAGACGCGGGCCTACGCTGTCAACGTGTATCCGGTGAAAAGGTATTTAGCCACCGGGTATGGGTACTGCCTAGGAATTGTCAGTTGTAGGTGGTTGTAGCATCATCGCTATTAAGTAAGGTTTTACGGGCGTGACTTAAAACTGCCATTATTTTTGGATTCCACCTTCCTTCCCACTTCAGGGAAGGAAAACATCATAAGGCACCTACAAGAATTCGAAATTTTACTTACATATATAAGTACGTACCCTACAATATGAAAAAGTTGTACATGGCATGTCGTGCGTTCGAACCCGGGCCCTCATGACTGAAAGCTTCTATCAAATTAAAATGAATGGATTACGCGAACATTTCAAAAAAAAAAAAAATTTAAAACAATTGCTGGTAAATATTGCCTATTTTTTGACCAAACGTCAGGTACAGGTATATTTACCCACCGTGATGACAGATCAAGTGTACTTTGTGTGGACCAAGTGTGCTACTTTATGTGCTTCAACAAAATGCGCTTTGGGCCTATCCATTTATTTTACTTTGACCGAAGACTGAAAATGCCTAGCACGCCTCAGCAACACGCCAACTATATGATTGATATATCTTAGAACCCCACGCGCCACGTAAAGAAAAAGACAAACTTAAGTACCTACCTACTGTTTTCAAAACAAACATCCTCTCAAGTTACAAAACGTCTGATTTAACCAACACTATTCAGTTTCAATAATGTTTTGGAAACCTACCGCATGCAATTTAACAAAATTAATCTTTCTTGAGTAACATTTTCTTTCATAACGTGTTAGACTTATTTCAATTAGGATAGAGTTGAAATTATGAAGTAATGTTTTTAAGGTGTAAGCAAACGCATTGTGGTTTAGTAGCTTCACAGACAAAACAATCGTTTCGAGTTATTATATACGTGCTAAAACTTATCTACTATTGCAACTCAGTAGCAACTCGATCCGAATCTAATTATTAATTCGATCGATTTAATATCGATATCCGTCCGTGTGGTGTCGGCTAAGAAAAGCACCACCCCATTTCCTCCCGTGGGTGTCGTAAAAGGCGACTAAGGGATCTACCGGAGGATGGGCAGCAGCATCCTCTGAGTACGCACATTCAATCCAACAGCGATCGCCAACCCGCCTGCCAAGCGTGACGATTATGGCAAACCCCCCCATTTTGGGAGAGGCCCATGTCCAGCAGTGGACGTCTATCGGCTGATATGATGATGATGATGATGATGAATATCGATATCAACCGGAATGACTAATTTTAAAGAGCAACAGAATAAATAGTAGTCATATTTTTTAGGAGGTTTGCCGCGATGTAGCAGCCAAGAACCACCAACGCTTGTGTGTATCGAACTAATGTGGTTGACATAGCTCCGAAAATTAGCAATTTGAAGTGGTAATGGGCTAGTCATATCTGCCGAGGAACCGACAACCGATGGGGAGTCAGAGTTCTAGAGTGGAGACCACGAATAGGCAGGCGAGTGTGGATAGCAGTATGGCCGCAGGCAGCCATAAAAGTCTTTACTAGCGGCAAACTGGAGCGACGACCTAAAAAAGGTAGCGGGGAGGGGAGCGACTTGATGAGGAAGGTCGAGGATAGTTTTGTGGCGCGCCTTGGAAGAAGCCTATGTTCAGCTGTGGACGCTGAGTCAACGAAAGTTTACGTGATCTTAGAGAACAGCGCTATGTTGATTAAAAATTTAGGAACTCATTATCATCACAGCCACGTCCCACTGCAGGGCACAGGGCGCAGGCCTCAGGGAGGGTATATGGGCGTCCACCACGCGTGTCCAATGCGCATTGGTAGACTTCACATACGCATCAGTATTTCTTCTTCAGCATTATGCCTTCACCATCTGAGAGCAGTCTGTATTACGTAATACTATAAGTTACAAAAACTCATTGGTGCATGGCATGTCGTCTGTGCAGATAATATAGTAAAATCGACCAAGTATTAAATGCAAATAGTACTGAAGTAAAATACAGGAAACTATGAAGTAAATCACAACGAAATTGTTATGGTAGCGATCAGTTTCGGTTAACAACTGCAATTGTGGGCCAAATCGACTCGTATCTATCAATCTGAGACTTATTACTCTATGCGGTGTTATGCGAGTACTAAATGCGGGGTTTATATAGGAAATTCCTATAAATTATTGCTATGGGTCAGTTTTGAATATAACATTATCATTTATCTTTTGGAATGACAGGGTTTAAGCTTAAATCTGTTATATATTTTAAAAGAGTGATTCAGTGCATCTTCTTTTTTTTCATGCTTTTTTCTTTTCTTTATTTCTTGTTTAGATTTTACATAATATGTACAATCGTAAATAGACGCAACGACAGCAAAAAAATTACAGAATTTTCTATGAATTAAAATTTCGTGTTTAGTACTTTATTTCTTTACCGTCATGTTCCAACACCTTAATTCAGTACCCATAGAAAGTTTTAAGACCTGATTTTTGAACATCATACGAGCGACTCGGCAGTAGAAAGATGCATAATCTCCATTAATTTTGACATTTTCTACTGCTGATTCGCTCGTATGATGTTCAAAAACCGCACTTCAGATGAAAATGGACGAACTCCCGAGTAACCATACTATTCCTATTTATAAATGTAAACAAAATAACAAAATATCAAAATATCAATCACCATCCAAAGAGGTAATGCTGCCAGCGTCGTCGGCACACTCCCACAAGACGGCAGCCTCGAGCACATCTTCTATTTAGCATGAGCCGAGTAGAAGATGTGCTCGACGAAGACCCTCCCGGGACCCTGTGCTCCTTTGCCTTTATGTCTTATTTTTTCTATTTTATAATTATTATTTTTTTTAAGTTTTTTCTCAGTTTGACTAGGCTAGGCTATTGTTAAGATTATTGTTAATGTACCTACACTGTAAATATTGTAAATAAACAACAACAAAATAACATTGACCTAACTAGAAACTTATAAAACGCATAAATATATTGAATTAAGAAAACAACTATTACATGCCCCTGTTTTTATACCACTTTTACGATCGGATCTTGAATATAGAAATATTTCAATGCAGTTGTACCAACATTTTGCGGGATTAGCCGCAATACCTAGTTGGGAAGTCATAAATTTTTCAAGATTATAGTTTTTAAACAGATCTGGTTATTGGGAAAATTCTTGGGTTTGAGGAGGTAATATGCAAAGGTCGAAATATATTACCTAGGTGTTGCTAGCACGTGGATTAGTTCTCGCAGAATTAATTAACACAAAGATAATTTTATTTGTATAATGTATTAATTTGGAGGATGTTGAAGATATCATGGACAGACAGAATCAGCAACGAGGTGGTCCTGAAGAGAATGAACAAGAGAGTAGAAATCCTGAAAACCATAACAACTCGGAAACTTCAGTACCTCGGTCACGTTATGAGAAGTAAAAAATATCTACTTCTCCAGATTATTATACAAGGGAAAATTTTGGAAAGACGAATGCCTGGTAGAAGAAGGACTTCCTTGCTTAAGAACCTGTGTGAATGGTTCGATATGAACTCGACCTCACTTTTTAGGGTTGCAGTCTCCAGGGTACGAATAGCCCTAATGATAGCCAACCTCCGATAGATGGCACTACAAGAAGAAGAAGAATTAATTTGGTATTTTATGTAGGTATTTTTATTGTTTAATTCAATTGATATTGTAAGTTAATTCTTTTTTTCTTATTATTTTTGTTTTGTTTAAATGCTCCGTATTAATTTATTTGTTCTGATTGTATGAACGCATAATGCGTTCATACAATCAGTCTGCCTCTCTTTTTCTTTTATTAATTGTCACTGTTGCGGGTCTGCTGGAAGAAGATAAGCTCGCCCTTTGTGCATGTCTTTTCTATTGTTTGTATCAATGTGTCTGTGTGTATTATAAAGTGTTATTATTAATTAATTTAATTTAAGTAATGTTTTCTGTTTTGACGAACCCTATGTTGCTGATATTTGGTCGTGTTTTTTATATATCTGGCATTTAATAAATATATTTTTAATATTACAGGATCAGAAACCTAGAACTAGCTTAACATAGATTTAAAAAAGGAAAAACATAAACCATAGAAGAGAGTCACATTATATGGAACTCATTTTCTAGACCAACGTGTTTATTGGAAATGTAGCATAACTAACGTTCTTTCAGACACAATAGGTACTTAACTTTTCTGTGATGTTTAATTGAAATCGGATCAGTATGTTTAATGTGAAGACAAACAGACAACTCATTTTAGGAAAGATCATGATCATAACGATGATGACTAGCAAAAAAAAGGACATTACCTAAGACAATAAAAGCTAGGTTTAAAAAAATTTAATAAAGAAACTTGTCACTAGTTCATTGACAATAAAAAACCAGAGCCAAACTGGAAAATTAATTAATTATAAGTGGTTGCCATCCACAATATTAACAATGTTATTAAGTATTATCATATCTTTAATTAGATTATCCAAACGGATTTGATAATTTTTGATCGAGATCCGTATTCCATTCAGAATTAATGAATCAATTTATATTCGTCGAATTAGATAACAAAAGACATACCTAATGATCGTTATTTAATAAAGTTACATGAATGTATGGGATCAGTCAATAAATTGGTGATAATAATATGAATGAAATACATGATATTTGAAATTAATCTGTAGTAGGAATCTAATTTGATATTAATACGACCCTTTTAAGGGAATGATCAGGGCATCAATCTGGACGTTCACTACACATATAAAAATCCGCTTTTACATACAAAACTGCAGTACCTACAGGTGATATATTTTCGCGATTTCGCATGGGAAAAGTTATTCAGTTTGATGGAACCTTAAAAGGAACGCATTTATTACTTAAATTATTAATTAAAGTATTAACATAACAGAACATAACATAAATATTCTTTATTTGCACACCAAAAACATACAGCAACAAAAACAGAATAAAAGAAAGTAAGGGTACAAATGGCGGTCTTATCACTAAAAGCGATTATTCTTATTTAAGCAATGTATCATATGAGATACTCCTGATTGACTTCCATATTATAATTATAGGATTACAATACAATAGGAACTAAAAAATACAATTAAATAAAATAAAGAAAGAAGGAAAAGAAACCAAAGCGAAGGCTACAACTGAATCAAATATTGAGAATATGTAAACTAGTTACTTACCCAGGGCATACTTAGATAAATTTCGTTTTCTATTGAAATTCGATAGCTCTGTATTATTTGTAAAATTTATAATTATGCACCTATAATGTATATAATAAGTATATTTACCTATTAATAACGAACCAAATTACTTACTGCATTCTTTTTAACTGTATCAGATATTTTTTGGAAATGAAATTCCACACTTAAACCTAACAATGGTACGCCCTGCAACCTTAAAATTCATCCACAAAATCATCTTCAACAAACAGAATTAAAAATACTATAACAATTTCAAACGCAAACAGAACTTTGTCGAACCATAATTAGCGGAAAGCGGGATTTAGTTAATTTATTGATATAGAAATCAACCGGTAGGAATTCCGACACTAGAAGTCGTAAAAATGGAGATGATGCGCTAGCGCATGTGAATGGTGGATTAACAGAGCGAATGAATGTGTGTGAATGCATCGGGCCACATCAATGGAATTCGTCGCGGCCGAGAATTAAACGCTTGTTCAGATGAAGTAAGACATTTTGTTTGATACGAGATTAAACGTAGAATTTAAAAAAAAGTTAAATGTATGCTAGATCCGGCGGATGCCGTCGCCAAACTATAAGGGTCAGAACGTAGAAGATAGAGTTACTGAACTGAGGAAATCTATTGCTATCACGCTGCTCTCGGGCAACCGAGCTACCAGTGTGAAAGTGACAACTGCAGCTCGCTAGGACTGGTTTTACCTACATAAAATAAACGAAAACACAATCTCGTATTCCCGTTTCCTCTTCTAAAGCTAGACCAATTTTAATATTTTTTTTCAAGCATAATTTACGAGAAATACTTAGGCTATGTCTGTTATGTTTTCCTTTTATTGTTCATTTGCTAGATGTCTGAAAATGGCATTAAAATTTGACAATTTTAGTCAATGTTTTTATAGTGATCAATTTATAAAAAAAATACATAAGGTGATAGTATAGATTGTACGGTAAAAATTTGTTTGCTCTAGTGTCATTATCCAGGCAGTAAACTGGGGGATACGTTAGTTTGTAAGGACTAAACGGCACCCGTATTTGTGTGATGGATACTTGACTAGACGAACAGATTGAAAATGGAGATTATATTATGCGATTTTATGAGCATTCCTTGCATGGCAGGAGCGCTACAAGATTTCCTACGCCATCCATTGATAAGTATAAGCTGATTATAAGAGTCACAGCGCGAGTGAGCAGCTGTGAATCGAATAATGTAAGCAATATAAAAGTGCTATCTTTGAATCTGACACATTCAAAATCATGATCGAATTATGCATAATCTCCATATTTTGACATTATTGACTGCTGATTTCAATGTGTAACTTTCAAATATACCAATCCTGTCCTGTGCCTTTTGCAGTATGAAAATGCTTAGTTCTAATTACATTCTAAAGAAAGTAATGCTCAAATTAGCAGAAAAATAGGTGCTTGAAAAGATATTCAAATGTTCTCAAACAACTGGTTATTAATATTGACAAATACAATTAAATTTCTTAAGCATATTAGCATAATTCAAGCAGACATTAGAATACTGTATTCAAATTTCCCTTTCAGAGAAGATAACAAAACTTCAAATTAACTAAATGAACTGCCCAAAGGTTCGGGTTAATAATCGATAAACACACTATTAAAAACCTATACGTAAAATTACACAATACAATAATAAACATAAAATCTAACAAACCTAAAGAGATACACTATAAAGTTGAAAATTGTAAATCAAATGTTCAATGGTAAATGAAACTTCTAAAATAGGAACGGATAATTTTAACCTTAGTGACCGAATGAACATAAATCACGTTGCATCGACTACCGACATCAGTTTTCCTGTTATCTACTCTATGATGGAAGAAATAAAATAACAATTTAGATATCTGAAGGTGGTAATAGTAGCATTGGATATTATGTTACGTTGTAAACTTTTATTTGTTTTGAAGTTAATTTATTTCGCACTTATGAAAAACGTATGTATACAATTAAATAAGTATTTGTTTTAAAATGGGATATTTAAGGGTATATTTATAATTTTTCCTGAAAGAACAAAGTATATAAGTACATAAATATATTATACTGTAAATGTAAAATAAAATAATTGTAATATCGACCCGCCATATATGTCTTCGCGCGGATATTCCAATAAAATATGTTCGCCAATTCCTCATTATATGCATTATTCAAAAAAAAAATTCTAAACCGGGAAATCGTCGAAAATTTTCGTTTATCGACGAAAGATATTAAACTGGGTATCATGCTGGGCGTGTAATCATTTTTTTAAATTAAAATATCATCATATATAGTTTTTACGTGTATATTTGTAGCGAAGTACACATTCGCACGCAAGGAAAGCCACCGTACTGCAGATATTAAATTATTATGCTTTATGGACTGTGGAAATATGCATTAAAATAACCGTGCAAATACTAAACAAAGTAGAGTAGAAGCTTATTACCGGTTAGCGGTTGCCCGAGGCTAAGCTTACAATATTTTAATATTAAATCAAATAACAATAATGAGCTTGTAATGAACTTGTCAAACACAATAATTAATGACTCTTTAACAATAGACCACGACTTAAATGACAAATATGGAAATCGTATCTTTTGACATAAATAAATCACGCATTGTGCACAAAAATTAAAATCCAATAATCTCTATATAAAAGCTTATAAAGATTATATTTCTATGAACAGGGATATTGTGTACGCAATAAGTTGGTCGGGAGTTACAAAAGGTAAATCTAGGTTTAACCTGTAATTTGCCAATAGCGAGGACAGTCCTAAGCCGATTGTCTCGTTAATCGATATGCAAATCGATTCGTGAGAATCGGCGTTGTTTTAAGTGTAGGGTATCGATTTCATTAGATAACCGATAACATACCTTTTAGCAATAAAACACAATAACTGGAGAATCAAGATGGGAAGCATTCCCGTCTCGTCGGTTAAGATCTTCAGCCAGAGTAAGTTTGATGCATAAAGAGCGGTAGGTGTCAAACCGTCTTCGATGGCGCGATTTAAGGTCTACTTTAAGGTAGACTTCCGTAGACGTAGCCGACGGTGACATCATTATCATACACAGCCTGAATCCACCCACTGCTGGGTAAGGGCCTCCGTTTGTGTATGCCACCTTCCCCAGATTCCCCAGGACAGGGGGGTGTCCTGAGCATCTCGCATCCACATAGCTTCCACGAGGCGACGGACCAAAACATCGTCCATGTAGTGGCCGAGGGAAACGACGCAAAGTGTGGGTTATCCTGCGGCACGATGGATTGACAATATATATTAAAAAAGATTGGCTGACGGCTGACGACAAATACTAGTCACTATGAAAATGTATGGCGCTGCTTCCGAGCCCCGCAACAGCGCGCATTCCACGTCTGTCGTGTCCATACATTTCGATCGGCCATGGCATCGGCCGCGACACACGGAAGTCTACTTTTAGGTTGCTGCTATTTAAACTTATTCTGATTGATTAGATTTTGTGGCGTCCTTCTTCTTGCCATCTTGCGGGGCTTGGCCATGTCCACAAATCTTCCACTCAGTGACATTTGGGCGTAAATCTGGCCAAGATGCATTGGACTAAGGTACGTTTGCGCATATGCGCAGACTCGCATCCTTATGGGCGTCAGTCCCAAATGTAATTTGGCTGAACTTGTGCTGTGCCCCAACGCGTGGCGTGGATTTAACGGTTCGGCCAGTAGTGGATAATCTATGGGCAAGCGCGTGATGTGATCATTTCATGCGTTCCTTGTTCCTTAGAAACTTTTTCTCTATGGAGTATTTACTTATATTATGCCTTCCCCACTATGTCTATACCTTGCTAAAAAGAAGCCGTTTACAGACTTGTGCTTGCACGCTTATAAACATTAATCAAAGATAGTAGAAGAGAAGGAAGGACTAAAAGACGTGTTATCAAATTTACATTTGCACTCAAAAGTACTAGGATAATATAAAGACGAATAGTATAATCTAAACGCTACAAAGATAATCCCAAGACAGATGGAAAAATAAATCCAGCATCAAAATAAACCTATTGAAGTGCGTGCCGCCGCCGTGGCTTTTAACGTATCTTGAAACTCTCGAGTGTTAGATTTGCACTCCATTAAAGTAGGAGTGAGGATTTGATTCACAAATAATATAATATATATTTATTGTGTTTAGCTTAATTTTATTTATACAGGGTCGAAGGTTTTTTAAGAGGATGATTCAGATCAAGAAAATGTATAACATGCTCTATGGGCCCAATATCGAAATCGCGAAAAAAATCAGTTGTCTCATTTGGGTCGAGTATGATTTTTTTTGTATGAAACAGCTGTTTTTTTTAGTTTGCGTGAATTCAAAGAGACAGGATTGGCGAATACTCCACCGACAAGAGCGTAGCTCTGAAATAAGATGATGACGATGCGTGATATGGTTCGTACTAAGGGGTTTATCTGACTAATGAATAATTTAAAATCACAAAGATTATCTTTCAATAAAACGATATTCAAAAATTATTATTTATATTCAGCGGTACATTCACAAAGAAAGTTTTGAATATATAGATCGAATCGATATGTCTACGATGTCCCACGCTCGCGCTCGTTGCTAACTCGCTGCTTAATCAACTATCTAGATTCATCGCAATTTAAATCGATTACATTTGAATAAGATATTGTATGTGATTGGTGATTACGTGTAGGTTTATTTTGATTGTACTATAATCAACAATGTCATTATAAGAAGATTATAGGTACCAACGGCAACGTGACAATCTGCATTCCGGCCGCGATGGCATCTGATTTGCACAACAAGTTGAAAAACTACCTTTTTGTGGTGTTCACATATTTATAATGTTTAGGACCAATTTTATATACAGGGTCCTTCTTAATAGGCTGACACTTTTTTAAGGGGATGATCAGACCGTCAAACTGAACAAATTCCTCTATAGGAGCAACATCGAAAACGAAAAAAAAAAATCAATGTTCCCAAGCATTGGCTCGAGGTGGTATGTAGTTTAGTACGGAACAGCAGATTTTTTTATCGCTATTTCGATGTTGATGCCATCAAGAAAGTTGTTCAGTTTGACGGTCTGCTCATCCTCTTAAAAAAGTGTCAGCATATTAAGAAGGACCCTATATTTACATATTTTATTTATTGATGTGTTAATGGGTGATCCTTTTGATCATATTTCTGGAAAGACCTTGAACCGATTTTCATGATTAGCTTTCGGTTACAAAACACCGCATCGAAATCGGTCCATCAAAGAAGAGAAGAAGTTTAAAAATGTTGGTAGTTGTAGCACAGTTACTGAAAACCCTGAACTGTATAACGGTCGTGAGTTCATATTAAATAACGAACCATTAAATATTAACCACGATTTAAATACAAACCAACTCAAAGTTAATAACCCAACAAGAGTATCTCTTCAAATCCTTGCACCGTGAAGAATTGAACGTCAAACATGGAGTCATGTTGATTACACGCGGTCCTGCGCTGGCGCAAGTCGACAGGCGACGTGTGAGGACCTACAGGGGTTAATACTTTAATCATACTTACTATATTACTGTATGCATTGTGTAGAGATATTGGGAACTACTTAAAGAAAAAAACTGTTTTTGGGGTTCCATGCCTAAAGGGTGCCTCCTCCGTCTATCATTCCGTCCGTCTGTCCTACCTTTCTAGGTTTTAACATTCCACTTTTAAGGAAATCTAAACATAAATTATGGTAATTTTATTATTTCCCCAAAACCTTTTAAACTATATAGTATAAAGTAGCTTTTCATTTTTTTTTTATGAAATATCTATTTACACAAAACACAAAAAAACAATAGTGAAAAGGACGTTACAACAAATGCTGTTACAAATAAGGCGGGCTTATCGCTAAAGAGAGATGTTTTCCATTCAACCTTTGGATATATGAAACATCATAGAGAACATGGGTCGATGTTGCATTAAAATAACAAAATGTAAAGGAAGAAAACAAAAATATACCCATAAATACAGGTGTAAAATTAAATGGGACACTTACTTAAAGGGGAGCTTCAGACCATCAAACTGAATAACTTTTACTATGGGACCACTGTCCCATATAAAACTGCAAACTTGACTCGACTGAAATGTATGGGACAGCAGATTTTTTTTTAGCGATTTCGATATTGGTCCCATAGTTGTTAGTTGTTGACGGTCTGAAGGCTCTAAGTGTCCTATTTAGTTTTGTCGGTATATTAAACGTAACGTTTTAAGATTTTGTAGTACGCTTGTTGTTATGTGTTGTTATATTTTTTAGGTTATCTTGACTACGAAAATCTAAAATTTTGTAACGAGCCACTGGACGGTGAAACGACTCTTAAGGCGGCTACTCCCAGTTTTACGGTAAAATTGGGTAGCTTTGTAACCATTTTATTCATTAACTATGGCACTTTTTAAGCGGAAAAACGAACTGAACAATCTACACGATATGAGAAGTGATGTGGTTTTTCTCGAAATCTATTTTAATGAATAAAACCGAAGAAAAGTGAATCTAAAGTCACCCCTTTTTTGTCCAGTTGTAACCATTTTACTCTTTCATTTTTGATCGGAAGTAAATGAAAATTTACAGTATTCTTCAAAATACAATATAGAATGATGTGGTTTTCTTACTTTTTCGAAATTGATCAAAATTTATATCAAATTTCAAAAATTACTGCTAAATTCCTGTCGTATTCATACCGGCACCCCCGCTCTCGTCCATATAGTCAGAGCGGGGCGAGGCCTCTTGCTAAACAGACCTGTACTTCGTCGAGACAAAATTATATTTCGGAATTTTAATTATTTTGTTTGAAATATAGAAAAAGAATATACAGAGCAGTCCGAGGGACTTTCGTTTGCAAAATATGAGGGTTTCACTTCTGTTATCTTTTGCTTCGTAAATATAAGAATCTTTGTAGGTACCTACCCATTTTTAATCAATTATTTTGAATTGACTGCCTCCGTGGTCTAATGGTTAAGAGCATTGGCTCTCGATACGGAGGTCGTGGGTTCGATTCCCACGGGGGACACCTAGTGATATGTCACTTTGTGCGTTTTTCCCCAGTTGGTTAGGACATTGCAGGCTGAATCACCTGATTGTCTGAAAAGAAAAATGATTGCGTGCTTCGGATGGCACGTTAAGCCGTTGGTCCCGGCTACTATCTCTGGTGGTAGTAGTCGTTACATAAAAACCACGTCAGAGGCCGTAAGGCGGTTTGACAAAACTCTGACACCAGGGCTCTGCCAACACGATTAAAAAAAAAACAATTGTTTTACAACACTTTTTATTAAAAAACATAATAGAATAATCTATAGGTATACGCATATGCTCACGACTATATTCCCCGAGGGGGTAGTCACAGATATTCTGAAACTTCAGAACATCCACGTTTCACTAGTAGTACCGAAACTCTGTCCAGTGTGACGGGGAGTGAGCCCGTCGCCACTTGTAATGGACAGTAGGAATACATGCCTCGAAATTGAAGCATGCAGGTTTCCTCACGATGTTTTTCCTTCACCGAAAAGCAAGTGCTGTTACTAATCGTACATAAGTTATGTGTTATTCTTAATATATTTATCTTTTTAAGGTATATCTACAGGGTGAAATTGATATCATTAGCATCCCTTTAAACTAAGAGTCTACCCATCAAACTGAATAACTTTTACTATGGGAGCAAACCGATCAGAGCAGTTGAAGCATGCAGGTTTCCTCACGATGTTTTCCTTCACCGAAAAGCCAGTGGTGTTACAAATCGTACATAAATTCCGAAAAACTCATTGGTACGAGTTGGCCTGGACGGGGATCGAACCATCGCCTCCTGCACGACAGGCAAGGTTACTCGCCACTGGACCACCAATCTATAGGACCTATGATATATTATACCCGGATATATTATAGTACCTATAGTATAGGTACTATAATACAGGGTGTACAATAAAATGGGACAGCTACTTAAAGGGGTGCTTCAGACCATCAAACTGAACAACTTTCTCTATGGGACCAATATCGAAATCGCGAAAAAAATTTCTGCTGTCCAATACATTTCAGTCGAGTTATGTTTGCAGTTTTGTATGGGAGAGCGGATTTTTTTTTTCGCGATTTCGATATTGGTCCCATAGAGAAAGTTGTTCAGTTTGATGGTCTGAAGCACCCCTTTGAGTAGCTGTCCCATTTTATTGTACACCCTGTATATCCGGGTCACAAAATTTATAGTCTAGTAAAAATACGGTTTTAAGATTGCATTAAAGACACTGTAGTAGGTACTTTTATTTTATTATAGACTTTTGTCGAGATTTCGTGGTAAATAAAGGGACTCTGAGAAATACCTTAAAATTGATATAAATGTCGAAAGGACATTCACATTTCTGAAGATGTTTCTTCCTGCAGACCCGAAACGACCGTTAATTTAAGGTAGATTTTGTACAAATAAACAGTAAATAATTTAGTTTTGAAGTAATAATTTTTTTTTACAAAATATTAAATACCTAAGTATCTACTCCATTATGAATATGTGTTTTTCAGGTTCTATTATATTAATATTCTAAATTGTAACCCAAAGTGCAATGAATGCAACCTATTTCATACAACAAAGATCAACAATCCATAGATTTATCCGCTTTTTGATACAAAAATTACTAAAGGATGACTGTGATAATTGATGCTTCATTTGCCATGACAATTATAATAGGAATTTATGAAATAAAATTAGTAGGTGGGTCTTATATATAATTTTTTTACAGCAACATAATTTTTCAACGTGCATGGGAACATTGAATTATTTTATAATGTACTACGTTACGTACTAGAAGTAACACGACAAAGAAACGTCGCGTCGTACGCCGCATACGGGTAGTAGGCCAGTCAATTTATTATATTTCGTATGGAGGAGTGGGAAGTAATTATGGATTTGACTTTTAAACCGTAATCGACAACATTTAGTGACGACAAGATGAATGAAAAAAAAAATTAAGATACTTAAATCTCGCTGTGCGATTATACAGGGTGTAAGAAAACACCCTAGTAATACTTAAGAAGGAGCTTTTAGACCATCGAACTGTACAAATTTCACTATGGAGCCGACGTCGAGAAAAAAAAATCTGCCGTCCCTTACATTTGAGTCGAGTAAGTACTACAGTTTTGTATGAGACATGATATTTTAACTGAAGCCGTGGTGGTCCAGTGGCGAGTAACCTTGCCTGCCATGCAGGAGGCGATGGTTCGATCCCCGTCCAGGTCGACTCGTACCAATGAGTTTTTCGGAATTTATGTACGATTTCTAATACTACTGGCTTTTCGGGAAGGAAACCATCGTGAGGAAACCTGCATGCTTCCATTTCGAGGCATGTATTGTACCTACTGTCCATTAAAAGTGGCGACGGGCTCACTTCCCGTCACACTGGATAGACTTTCGGTACTACTAGTGAAACGTGGATGTCCTGTAGTTTCAGAATATCTCTTACTACCCCCTCGGGGAATAAAGTCGTGAGCATATGCATGCATGATATTTTATCTCGAGACAGAAGCATTATAAGTATCGATTTATTTTTTATGCGAGTTTTTTTCCACCTATCCAACGACACCTCACTCGATATTAAAAAAAACTTTTTTTCCGTCCCCTCTTTCGTTGTATGGGAGGGGCCAACAAAAATTTTCTGTTTTTGAGTTACTTACTGTTATCTATCTTCATTCCAAATTTCGATTAAATAGGTGCAAGTGAGTCATTGAGGCGGGGCATACAGACAGACAGATAGAATGCACGAAAGTATAAGGGTTCCTTGTTTGACTGCGGAACCTTAAAAACATGCATTTTGGGGTGGTTGGGGATCTACCTCCTAGTGGTCCACCCTGGGCAACGCCGCCACAGACTACAACAAGTTCGTGGTGTCGGCTGAACGATCCCCCACAGCGGTGGTAGGCTCCGCAAGGAGCCGCCTGGCTCGCGACCACCCTCCTGCCGGAGTCCGGCGCCAAGCAGCTTGCTGCGTTCCGTCGGTGTGCAGGAGTCCCAGCGCCATTGGGGAATGGGAAAAAGTCAGTTGCGCTACTCAGAACCGGTCTTGACCTCTGAGCAACACTGTACCGGGAAACTCATTTTGGAGGGTAGCGGGATCCGAAGCACGGTGACAGTCGTTGGCCGACCGCAGTTAGTAGGGGGCCCAAGTAGTGCGCTAGCCACGTGTGAAAGGCTGCCCCACACAACTTGCGAAAAATCCCGCAATGCTCCACCGTGCCAGTTGGCGACTGGAAGGGAGGACCCGGTGGCCATTGCGGGGGGGTTCGGGCGTCCCCGCAGTCTCCAAATGAGTTTCCCACCAGTCAGTCGAGCTCATGAGGTCTTCTAGGGTACCTGAGTGGCATCTCGACTTTTTTTCCACCTCTCCACCACTCGACAAACTATGAAAAACAAAGTCACAAAAAAGAAAATGGTTAGACAACGGCTGCACTTCCTCCCACTCAAAGTGCACCTCAGTAACATACGAGGTCTGCACTCAAATCTCGATCCGGTCCACCACCACCTCGAGACCGAGAAGCCACACCTATTCTTTTTAACGGAGACGCAGATAGCAACCCCGTCTGATACGGCGTACCTCAACTACCCAGGATACTCGTTGGAACATAAGTTCAAGAGGCGAGCTGGGGTCTGTGTGTATGTTCGCGACGACATTTGCTGTCGGCGTCTCCGTTGCTTTGAGGTTTCCGGGTTCTCCGTATTATGGCTTTTTGTAGACACCGGAATGGAGAAATCTCTCTACGTCGGTGTCTATCGATCGCACGACGGTGACCAGGAGACAACCAGGCTCATGGAGTATCTCACTGAGACGGCAGAGACAGCCCAACGAAGGTATCCAACGGCGGAGCTTGTTTTTCTGGGGGACTTCAATGCCCACCATAGCGAGTGGCTGTTCCCGTTCCAGTTAACTGACCATGCTGGGAGAGAGGCGCGCAAGTTTGCATTATCGCTAGATCTCACCCAGCTGGTGAATCAAGCAACGCGGGTACCGGATGTTGATGGTCATACGCCCAATTGTTTGGACCTTCTGCTGACTTCAGATCCAGACAGGCACTCAGTATCGGTCTCTGCCCCGCTGGGAACGTCCGATCACTGTCTGGTGAAATCCGTGTCGATCTGCTCTCCTCCCGATGACAGCCCTAAGGGCACGAGGCGAGTCTGGCGATACGGGTCGGCAGATTGGGATGAGATGCGGCATTTCTTTGCGTCTTACCCGTGGCGGCAAGTGTGTTTTTCTTCGAGTGACCCTGCTAGTTCGGCTGATGCGGTTGCGGACGTGATACGACAGGGAATGGAATATTATATTCCTTTCTCTGACATCTCACTCGGTCACAAAGCCCAACCTTGGTACAATGCGGATTGTGCTCGCGCTGAGGCTAAAAAAGAAGCCGCCTACCAAGCATGGGTCCAAGCTCGCGACCGCAAAGTTAGAGCTTGTAGGGTTCGCGCGAAGAAGAGGGCCTTTAATTCTGCCGCCAAGTCCTGCAAACGGGTGATCCGGAGGGCTCGATTCGACCATGTCAGCCGCATTGGAGCCAAACTGGCATCCTACCCTTCTGGTAGTAAACAGTTCTGGTCCCTTTCAAAATCGGTCGAATCCAACTTCTGCCGTCCCACTTTGCCTCCCATGCAGAAGCCTGATGGGTCGCTGGCTCACTCCGCAACTGAGAAAGCTAATTTATTTGCTTCTCTGTTTGCGAGCAATTCACGTCTGGACGCTGGTGCCAAACAGCCGCCAACCATCCCTCGTTGTGATTCTTCGATGCCGGAGGTCACAATACATACAAAAGAGGTCCGCAGAGCATTGCGTAGTCTGGATGTGAATAAGGCCAGTGGTCCTGATGGTATACCTGCAAGAGTGTTGAGATATTGTGCGCCTGAGTTGTCTCCTGTTCTAACACGCCTGTATCGCCTCTCTCTCAGAACAAGAACGGTGCCTAAATCCTGGAAGCTTGCGAATGTGCAACCGGTACCCAAGAAGGGCAGTCGTGCCGACCCCTGCAACTACCGCCCTATCGCCATTACTTCCATTCTCTGTAAAGTCATGGAAAGAGTACTTAACAGTAAGTTGCTGTCATACCTAGAAGACAATGATCTACTCAGTGATCGCCAATATGGCTTCCGCCGGGGGCGATCGACTGGGGATCTTCTTGTGTATGTGACGCACTGCTGGGGCGAGGCCATCGAGAAGCACGGTGAAGCACTGGCTGTATCACTTGACATCTCGAAGGCCTTTGACAGGGTATGGCACGCTAGTTTGCTGAGCAAGCTTCCCGCTTATGGCATCCCCGCTGATCTTTGCAGCTGGATATCTGATTTCTTGAGAGAACGGTCGATTAGAGTTGTCATTGACAGCTGCTCTTCTGACCTTATGGCAATTGATGCTGGAGTTCCTCAAGGGTCTGTTCTCTCCGCGACACTTTTCCTGCTGCACATCAATGACCTCCTTGTGTCAGGTATTGTTGGGTATGCAGATGACAGTACTGTCATGGAGAGATATGTATCTGGCGCAGGGGCCAGCGGGGATAAAATACGCTCGCAGAGGGAGGCCATGGTTGAGCGGACAAACTTGACTTTAAGTGTTGTCTCCCAGTGGGGTGACAATAATTTAGTCAACTTCAACGCCACCAAAACACAGGCATGTCTGTTCACCGCAAAAAGGAGTCCGTTTAATCTGACTCCTACTTTCCGGGGTACATCTGTCCCTGTTTCCGACAGTCTTGGGCTTCTGGGTATAAGCTTGACCACAAAACTCAACTTCGGCGCTGACATCGAGTCTAAGGCTCAAACTGCGGCCAAAAAGCTGGGCATCTTAAACAAGGTGAAGCGGTACTTCACTCCTGGACAGCTCTTAGTATTGTATAAAGCTCAGGTCCGATCATGTATGGAGTACTGCTGCCACCTGTGGGATGGCTCAGCCAAGTATCAACTTGCCGCACTCGACTCGGTTGAACGCAGAGCCAGGAGGCTCATTGGCGATAGTAAGCTGGTGGAGGCCAAGCTTCATAGCCTAGCCCACCGCCGCAGAGTGGCCTGCTTGTCGGTCTTCTACAGATTGTACTTCGGTGAGTGTGCCCTAGAGCTGCATGAGCTCATCCCACCTTCCCCTTTCTACTATCGGACTTCCAGACGCACCGCGGGATATCACCCCTTCTTGGTTGACATCCCACATATCCGCACCAAGCGCCTTTCTGAATCTTTTATAATGCGCACAGCCAAGGAGTGGAATGCCTTACCTGCGTCAGTATTTCCGAGTACTTACAACCCGAATTCCTTTAAAGTACGAGTGAATAGGCATCTTCTGGGTAAGCTCGCTACATCTACGACCCCATCTTCGTCCTGAGGACTGGATTGAGGTCAAGAGCAAACCCATAGTTAATAAAAAAAAAAAAAAAAAAAAAAAAAAACATGCCGTAGTGGGTTTTACGTTGAAAAATAATATTTATATTTCTCAATGTTTTCGATGTAACTGGTCAAAAATATTTACTCCCTGTATGAAGCCTATATGTAACTTAGTTTTAAAAAATGTGCAAAACAGTGTTTTCCAAAAGCATTTTTAGATCACAAAAAAATCTAATTTGGCGCTGTTGCCGACGTAATTTTATTTTTTATTATACCGCGATACTCTGCTGCAAATTTGAAGGTGCTCTTAGTTCTTTCTGATCCAAAAATTACCTGCTGGTTGACAGTTACTACAGGAGGACTGGGTTAGTTGCTATGAAAATTTGGAATTTGTGAAATGAAATCAATATTTTTTTAGCAATTTTTTTAAAGATTTTGCATACTAGTACGTAGTACTTCCTATCTCTTTGACACTAGTACCTACTGTAGCCCGGGGACTTTTAAATTACCAAAAGATTATACCGATTGCCGTTTTGCTATTGTTGTAAGGAACGACAGTACTAATATAAAAACCCAAGTCTAAAAGATCACAAGCACAACCGAACGAAAAAAAAAAATATATAAGTTCTAGTTAACTTCGTATAGTACTTGTAGCCCCGGGACTTTTTAACAAAAAGGTTACCGATTTAAAATTATTGTTAAGTGGCAATGGCACATATATTTGGTCCAAATTATTGCGAAGAACAGTTACCCAACTGTAATCAGTCTCAAAGTTACAAGACAATTTCCAAACCCTATCAAAAGTGCCCATACCTCCCAATGGTCGGGTGGCTTGGGCACCTGTGAGGGAGGTTTGGGAATTGTATGAAATGCGCCACATTTTGCATAATTGCTTCAATATTTAGAAATATAAATTTATAAAGATTACTCCATAGTCAAAATCTTACTTCAAAAAACTTGTCTAAGATTTGGTATGGACTCAGATGGACTTATTAAATGAATATTTTGAGCTGCCACGTTAAGTCCATGTAGTTGGGTTCGTTTTAATTACAACCAATAGAATGCTTGATATGTTTTCGATATCTGGGTATATAAATGTATTTGTGTACCCTACTTATACGCATAAATTTGATAGTTGCCATGGAGTGAATAACTTCTTCAGTTGGCCCAATATTATATAGTGATAGATAGTTTAACATAACTCCACAAAAGTATTATACCAAAAGACACTAACGGTCAAAAATCAGTGCCCAATGCTCCCTTTATACTAATTTTCCAAATAAACTTGAATATATATTTTTTGAACAAATTTTTAAACTCTAGTTACTGGTTAATACAATCATTGATAAACATATAATTAGACGTATACAAAGAAACATACACTTTCTCGCAGATTGCTTTGCTATTTTATTCAAAATCACGACAAAATACTTAATTTGGCACTCAAAAAACCATCAATCGCATATAACTTTGACAACTGAACGAAATCACTGATGATATTTGGTTGAGCAGTGGGGCCATTAATTAACTAAACTAAATTGCCATAGAAACCAAAATTAAAAATCGACTATAAATCTCGTGTTATGAGGTGGTGCCCAAACCTCCCGACTGCCCAATGGTCCCCTACCTCCCAAACTAAATCTTCCTTAAATTAACGGTCTCTTTTCGGGTCTGCACGAAGAAACATTTTCAGAAATGTGCATGTCCTTTGGAGATTTATATAAATTTTAAGGTATTTCTCGGAGTCCCTTTATTTACCACGAAATTTTTACAAAAGTCTATAATAAAATAAAAGTACCTACTACAGTGTCTTTAATGCAATCTTAAAACTGTATTTTTACTAGACTACAAATGTTGTGACCCAGGTTTTTGAATGCTTTTATGAATAAGTTAATTTCAAAATTAATGTTTAGTGTGGTGCAATACTTAAAATGATTAAAGTATAATGCATGCATATGCTCACGACTATATTCCCTGAGGGAGTAGTCAGAGGTATAAAACTAAAGGTAAGTGTTAAAGTAGGATGTAATAATAAACACAACTTTCAAGTTTAAAACTCAGAAAGAATAATTATTGATGTACACACGGCGACACATCAAGCTACCCAAAACCAAAATAAGCTGGCCGCGCGTAGGCATAGTAATGTATAACGTCGCGCAGCCAGCTTATTTTGGTTTTGGGCAGCTTGATGTGTCGCCGTGCGTACATACGTGTTAATGAATTAACGCAAAACTAGAAAGTAGTTTATTTAGAATCGAGAGCAGAATCGAATTATCATGGTTTCAGCATAGGTAATTTTATTCAAAATATTAAATAATTTGTTAGCAAAAATTAAAAATTTCTGAACCGGATGTCAACCCACCGCACGGGCACACTCACCCTACTTACTACCAAAACAAGATTATAAAAATGTATCCATGAGTACTAACGCGCTAACGCGCTTTCTTTCAGTGCTGAAAAGATAACAAATCATTTTTGCCTCAAAACTTAAAATGCGAATAACTTTGAATGTTAACTATCAAAATAATGAAATTATGGTTTCAATCTAATTATTTTGTTATAAATCAGTTGGGGTGTATGAGGTTTTGCGCTAATTTATTAACACGTTGTATAAGTTTATGGTAAATTTCTAGCCGAGCACTGCTAATGTTGGCCACTCGACGCCCACGGAGTAATAGATAAGTACTCTTTCTGTGAACACGGCGCGTGGCGTGTCTAAGGTGCCAGCGCATATCCACGTCTATGGTGTATCTACGTATCGTGAGCGCGATGCGGGTGGTGCGGGGAGAGAGAATAAGCTCCGCCCATTCGCGCAAGGTCACTGGCGCATGTTGGAGCCTTAATAAAGTAATTCTACAATCTATGTTCAAACACCATTCAAAGAACATTCCAAAAAAGGAATATTATTTGTATTTAAATGTAGGCCAAAGACTATACATCAACAGACTGGCCATACATTACTGTTTTGGACCATGCATGGGCCGTGTACCACATTGAGTAATGGCCTCAAATGGTCTCATAGCATCCTTGTTCATGTCACCTTTTGTTAGGATTATCTTCATTATTATTTATATCCATTAGTGTCTTATCTTTTCGTTTATTTTGGACATTTTGACGTTTTAAAAGACAAGCCGTGGTGGTCCAGTGGCGAGTAACCTTGCCTGCCGTGCAGGAGGCGATGGTTCGATCCCCGTCCAGGCCGACTCGTACCAATGAGATTTTCGGAATTTATGTACCTACGATTTGTAACACCACTGGCTTTTCGGTGAAGGAAAACATCGTGAGGAAACCTGCATGCTTCTATTTCGAGGCATGTATTCTGCCCACTGTCCATTATAAGTGGCGACGGGCTCACTCCCCGTCACACTGGACAGAGTTACGGTACTAGTGAAACGTGGATGTTCTGAAGTTTCAGAATATCTCTGAATACCCCCTCGGGGAATATAGTCGTGAGCATATGCTTTTGACGTTTTAAATGTACCTACAATGTACAGTCAGCAACGAAAAGATTGTTTTTTATTTATAAATTAATGGACTCTTGCTTGTACGTTAGCAATACATTTCCGCCAGTTTCAAGTAGCTCGTGGGAGGTATGGGGTTGGGGTATCTAGTCTAATCTCAAGGATTGTTTTTGAGCAAAAACACAGCTGAGAAGGATTGCGGAGTCTCGTGGCCGTCGTGGCGGGTTCAAATGTGAACCGCGCGACCACAACGCGAAAGGCAACTGCTCGCGACAAAACCTACAATGTGACTCCAATAATTTATTAGGTATTTATTCTTCTTCTTATCGTGTGGGCAGAGCCCTGGTGTCAGAGTTTTTTCAGACCGCCTTACGGCCTCTGACGTGGTTTTTATGTAACGACCACTACCACTAGAGATAGTAGCCGGGACCAACGGCTTAACGTGCCATCCGAAGCACGGAACCATTTTTCTTTTCGGACAATCAGGTGATTCAGCCTGCAATGTCCTAACCAACTAGGGAAAAACGCACAAAGTGACATATCACTAGGTGTCCCCCGTGGGAATCGAACCCACGACCTCCGTATCGAGAGCCAATGCTCTTAACCACTAGACCACGGAGGCAGTTATTTATTGAACTGATGGTATAGTGTGTCAATCTATAGTAAAAAAACGGTATCTTATCGTCTTTGCTTACGACACTTTTTGGCTCATCGTTAAGACGCAACTTGGTCCTCTAGTTTGTAAACTTAAAATAACTGGTCAATGATAAACAAATAATATTTAATTAATGTATATTTTAATGTCAAAATTTGACATTGATATTTGTTGTTTCTGTTTCCAACATAGAGTTAGACAGAGAAGACTATTGTTTTTATTATCTGTGCAAAGGTTTTAAAATATTTTCTCGTAACCATTGATTTGCATGAGATTACAGACCGAAATATTTAAAAAATCAATTTTTATAGATGAGCTCGATTAATCGAGAAAAAAAAAAGGAAATCCGTTTATTATAAAATTATGTCTACTATACTATCCATAAAAAATAAAAATAAATACACAAAACCTGAAAAACCGAATTTATGACGTCTCGCTGATTTTTATAAACAGCAAATGACTACAAAATAATTATTGTAGAAACAAGATTTATTTTAATTACTGGCCCCATACTAGCCCCCTAGCCGGCATGGCACGTCGTGCTTCATTGAGATAAAATAAAAAAAATACTTGTTAGCTGACGATGACGGTAGGCCTTTTTATAACCAAACCAACTTATTTTATTGGACATTCAATTCAACTTGAAAATAGCAATGAAGCTTAACTACTCCAATATCGTAGCGGCTAATCCCCTCTGAGAAAACTTAATCCGACGAGATTGTGATGTCACATAAATCAATTACAATTGCACAGCGCCGGCGACTCCATAAATTAGCACGTCATAAACTTGAGGCAGGGATCTCATCAATCTATGTGTTAGTTTTTAATTTATTGCTATTTTAATTCATGACGGGTTAAAAAAAAAGAGGTCATAGATGAGAGAAATAAATCAGAATGTGTAAATATTAAAAAAAATTAAATCAAAATCTATGCTTATCTATGCTCTATAGATTTATACGAAACTACCCTACACAGACACGGACCTGAAAAAAAGACGGACGGAATCTCGTCTAATCAAAAGTGAAGCACCCATTTATATGAGTGTGCGTGCTGTCGCCCTGTTGCGCGGGACAAAATGGCGGCGGGTTGTCGCACCTGCGCCTAGAACTGGTGCGTCTGTGTGAGTGTAGGTGCTTTGTAGAACAAACGAAATTTGTAGCACCTTGCTGCTTCACCTCTTTTTAATGTGACATTACGTCCGTCTTTTTTTTAAGTCCGTGTATACAGAGTGTAAACTTAAATGCGTTACATAGGTACTTTGATGTTCAGTCAGAACATCAAACTGAACAACTTTAAATAACTATGTGACTAAGAGTAAAATTACGAAAAAACTTTGCTTTTTCATACATTTTGGTCGAATAGCTATTGATATTTTCTATGTGAATGCTGTTTTTTAGGGTTCCGTACCCAAAGGGTAAAAACGGGACCCTATTACTAAGCCTACGTTGTCCGTCCGTCCGTCCGTCCGTCCGTCCGTCCGTCTGTCCGTCCGTCCGTCTGTCCTACCTATTTAGGGTTGTAACTTTTGAACCGTAATAGCTAGATAGTTGAAAGGATCATGACCAAAACCAGGCTGAAGATGCGTCATGCTTCATCACCATTCATTAACTAAAAATATTGGTCCGAATTTTGAATCACTTTGGTGTTTTTATAGCCATGTGCGAATGGGGGTATAAAATAAAATAAAATAATAACGTAACATGATTAGTTTCACCAAAGCTTTAGTTCCTTCCTCTTAGCGCCCAAGCTTCGCCGGGCCATAGACTTAGCTCATAGATGACCATAGGACTTATACACAATACCTATGCCAACTTCCTTGGTAGTGAAACAGAATTAAAATCTATATTTGTCAACAATAATTATATGATACTCCCTTTTAGGTACCACTATTTTATTTTTATTTTATTTGTTTAGTTATTTTATTATTTAATTCCAGCAACAGTACAACAAGACCCATGTATGAAAAATATCTTAACAATAGAATATACATAGGTACTTATTTTGAAACCTATATAATCTAAGTTTGAATTAAAATCTTTTTGTAATCTAAGGCATTATGGTTGCGTACAGTACTGGTGAGCTCAGCGTGAGTTGACATGATATTTGACATAACATGACAATGCATGTCAAATGTGAACTCAATCTTTTTGCGACAAGTTTGGTAACTATAGACTGGTCGCTGATAATAACTAACCCTACCTTACAAGATTACTAAGCAAATACATTTTGTAGCTAAAGTAACAAAAACTAACATAAAAAAAACGTGGTCAACACGTGGCCGTGACACGGCGCAGCTTGGCACGTTTTCGTATGATGGAAAAAGTGGACCATAGAGACACCACATTTTACCTCATCGAATTAAGGAACGGAACTAGTCTATTGGTCTAAATAGGTATCCGTTTCTAATGCCGGCCTAAAAACGGTTATTAAAGACAGTATACTCGGTCTGACCTTAGAACCTTTCAGGCTGAGCCTAGGCAGACCAAGGCATATTTAAACAACGTCGAAAGGACAATAATTAATATTCCTGTTGTACATAAAAGCATTGTTTTCATTTATCAATTCGATAAATTCGATGTACCTATGTTTTGTTTTGGTGTGCAATAAAGTATAATTGAATTTAATTGAATTGCAAGACTGCCTTCCTAGTAGCACCAAAAATTCGATCGGACCCATGAACCTGCCAGGGTAGCTTACAGCTGACCAGATTTTTAAAGCCTTACTAATCGGCCTCTAGACTAACAGATATAATTCATTCTTTGATTCGATGAGGTAAAATGTTGTGTCACAAGAGTCCACTTTTTTATCAAACCGGAAAACGTGTCAAGCAGCGCCACAGTATAAGAAAGAGTATTTATTACTACATACAGTATGGACACTCCCTGCCTCCCACCAACTTTTTACCTCACTCCCACCCTCTATTGCCCTCTGGTTACCTCGGCAGTTACTTGTAGTCTAAACTGACACCACAATTGACACGCTAGAATTTATGTTTTCGAAATAAAGAGAATATAATTATAATCTCAGGACGAAGGATAAAAGCTCATTTTTTTGAATAGACGGATGTCAAAGCGTTTTATTTACGGAAAAGCAATTACCCGCACGCAGCGAAAGTTATTGCAACTTTAGCAAGAAAGGAAACCGCCGAGCACTATTTACAAATTTATTTACAGATAGATATTCGCAGAAAGTATTTACAACATTTATTTAACGTGAAATCGGAAATCTCGGTACCAAAGTTTTGGCGAGTATTTATGACATGACGTAAGTCATTTGTCTTCTCAAAAAGCCGTAAATCTTTTTATAAAAACAACACAGAGTTTGGTACGTAGAAATGGAGGTTGCCACACAGCCCTAGACTCCATGCCGCATGTGTTGACGTCATTTGGTCAATTTCTGTTTTTTTTACGCTGTGTCCAGGTTGTGGCTGCGCCGTGGTATTAATCTTGTAAGGTAGGATTGGATACTATCGGCCACCGGTCTACGAGTGGTTATGTGTTGTTCAGTTGTTCACGTTTGAGTTTCCACCTCTTTTTTTCACGCGAGACTCCGCCATCTTATCTCAAATGTGTTTTTGCTCATAAAACAATCTTAACAATCCTCATCGACTACGCTACGACATGTAGAGGAGTTGTTCTTGGAGGTGGGGGTAATCGTGCCCATATACCACGGCGTTGTGGAAACTGCTCCCATAAACTAATTAGAATTTGTGGTGCCGTACCAACAAAGAGTTCATTCTGTGGACAAGTTCTCCAATTTCATGGTAAATGTTTTGAGTGCGTGGATTACGCCTGGATCTGTAAAGCTCGCACCTCACTCTCGCCGAGAATTCTCGCCGAGACTCGGCGAGAACTTTCAAGGAAAATTCTATGGCTTAAGACGCCACGAGAACAATGAAGGGCCATCCATTTGTAATGAATGTTATACTTGGATTCAGACAAATTCAGCTTCTGAAGTCATACCTGCACTAGAATTTGGACACCAACAAGTTTTCTTTGGCTGTGGGATATTACGTTAAAATCTCGATCATATCATACCGAGTATCATATATCATACAGAGTGTCAGCACAATGCCCAGAAAGACATTATTATTCTCACATTTACTCCAGTGCATGGTAACTTATCAAAAATATGCCTACGTGCTTTGATAATATTATGTTGTCCGTTCTGTTAGGTCTATTTCAAATTCGTTTAAAACGTTTATTACAATAAAATAATAACTATATTAACATTACCTTTTAGAGTTCAAGTCTGGCAAGAGTTTGTGGTGCGTGTTGGCGATCAGCTAATAGAGAAGCATTCAAACAAAGGAGTATGCCCACGTGACTATAGGACACTGTATCGCTATCAAATCTATTGTGTTACATTGTTATATGGGCTTAGTTGTAAGTGCTAGTGTTTTTTGTGCATAACAAGAAGTAACGTAACGTAGTAGTGTATGGTTTTGACCACCCCGAAAGGGACTACAGACTTGAGTTTATGTATTTGTGTGTAAATAGAACTAAGCTAAATATTCTAATTAAATTATTAATTAAGGAATGGATGCTTTTGTTTTTATAGCCTATCTTTTTATAAGTAGGATTATTCAGATTTCCCATCAAATAGTTAAACAGTTTTCTTTTTACAATAATCCTTAGTAAATTCCCTGTCTTTTGACGAAAAATTGACCAGACGCAAGATCAGCCTGTCTTTCATAGAACTTTGGGCAATCTCCTTTTCTCAGATTATGCGTTATTGCGGCGGATTTGTTAACAAATAATAAAAATGTCAAAAAGTTAAAAATTAAGGGGGGTTCTCAACAAGAAATTAGTTTTTATCACCGTTTTTTCTTCACGCTCTATCGTAAAAACGGTAATACATACAAGCGTCAAACTTAGTGTGATTATAGAGCATACTCTACAAAATAACAACAAATAATAAAAACCGACCAAGTGTGAGTCGGTCTCGCGCTAAAGGTCCCGGACAAAAAAAGTTTTTTTTTTCTATGTTGTGTAAATGTTGTGTTTTGTAGTGGTGTGGTACGGAACCCTCGGAGCGCGAGTAGCCCGACTCGCACTTGACCGCTTTTTATTTTTATCCTACTGCAGGGCACTGTTTATGAGCGTTTAGTGTACCACTCATGCCCATAGACTTCAATTACGCATGTATGGTCATTCTTATAATGTGGTAATGTGGCTAAATTGATTAATTTAAAAAAAATACAGCACTGGTATACCTACGTATTTCAGAAGTATACGTATACTACCCACAACTAATAGACTATGCAATAAATTAATGTAAGTAGCATAGAGAAAATAACGCGCTCCCCTGGGGTAGAGATGTTGTATCGAACTGTGCACAGATACTCAACTGGGCCTGACGTCATAATAGCGGAAAGTAGCGTATTTAAATGTTAACCCTTCCCCTCACCCGTTTTTCACCCCCTTTGTTGGCGACAACATTTTCTATAGAAACAAGCCGATATGCCATCTCTTCTTACTCTATGGTAAGTAGGTTCCTAATTAAAATTTAAAAAACTCAAAAAACTTAAATCACCGAGCGCGAAAAGCACCAATCTTAAATGGGAGTGGGCCGGTCATGTCTGTCGGATGCATCTTGAGAGATGGACAAAACCCATCATGCCCTGGATCCCTGAAAACGGTCGTCGGCGTCCAGGTCGACCCAGGAAGAGGTAGCGGGATGACCTAGATAAATTTGACGACCAGTGGCAAGAGGTTGCCCAAAACAGGAACGAGTGGAAGAGCAAGGGAGAGGCCTTTGCCCAGCACTGGGATGAAGTAGGCTAATTTAAAAAAAAAACTATTTTTGTTGTAAGCACCTAACGGATTTATTCAGATCCTGTCTCACAGAATTTATTAACTTTATTTATGTTTAAAAGGCAAAATATGACTTTTTGATATAAAAAAAGTGTGCAATTTTCATTTCATAATAACCTGTTAAAATTAACACTTGAAATTGCTCATAACTTCATAATACACAACCTCATTTTACGCAATAATTCATAAGTAAAAACTTACAAGTAAGTTTATTTATTTCAACACACAGAATTACATTTGCTGTCATTGTAAATCTTATCTATCACTATACAAGGATTATTTTACATTTTGACGGTTGCGTAGATAAATTGTCAATGCAATAACTTAGGGCTTGACAGCTAAATGTATTCCTGACAACTCAATGTTGCTCTGTCGATTCTGTACGCATATTCTTTGACCAAATCTATTTCGCTGTTGTAATACAATGCACATTTCATTTCATGCTTTATGCAATTTGATATAGCCTCTACTTTAGAGATTAAGTATGTATTTAGCAGTTAAATGTTAGTTTGTATGCATGACTAGATACAGTAAGGAAGTCGATTTGATAGTAATAAATGAAAGCTTAACTTTTGTCGGTGATTGGATTCTAAATATCAATTTAATGAGATGTAAATGGTTCAAGTTATATCCAAATCGTACCTATGATATATAAATTTTTATGTGAAAACTGGAAATCTATATAAAATATAAAATGTGTCTAAGTAGAATGAACATCAATTTTTAACCACCTGTTTTACATGAAAAATATAAAAAAAGGTTAAAAAATAAGAGACGGTATTTTCCCGCATTCATTTTTGATCGGTAATTCTATTTTAAATTTACTTTTGAATTTTCTGAAAAATATTGGAGTAAAATACCTTGGCCGCAATGAAATTAAAAATATAAACTGTCAAATTCTATAGAAAAGGCCAGCAGCAAAGAAATAAAATCTCATTCCACCTTTTTTTATTTTTTAGTACCTATCGTTTTTTTTTTTTTCAATTTATTTTACAAAGAAAGAAGAAATAGATCTAGAAATAGTGGATAAGTAAGTAGAAAAATCACCGGAAAATATGTAAATTTTTATATAAACTTTGAATTTTGATACTATTCATAAAATGAAATGTTCATTCAAGAACCACGTGCAGGTGCCTGTAGGCTGTCTACAGGTAGTTCACGAATTATGTTCCGTAGTTTCATAGCTCAGTTACGTCATTATGTAAGAAAGGCGATGATTATATCATTACAATTCAAAATCCGTTATTGAATACAAATAATCAATCAATCCTATTAGTTCCGTTTGGTTTGTTCAAATGTTGGCACATAATCTGTAATACCTGTTTCACACCTACCACTTGGCAGGAGGTGTCAAAATTAACGACTGTTTTATGACCAATTTGTTAATTATTACTTTTTGTCACCAAGCCTTAAAAATCTATAAAAACTGTCCGGTAAGAAATAGAATCTTGCCGAAAAGCTTGCTAGAAATCTTGCCGAATTTCCTCTTGTCTTTGTAGTAAAGCAGCTATTACATTACCTTGCACGCAGGGCCCGATTCGGCATACATTGCTTGATTTGGTCTCTCTATTTTAAAGTGTAGCGATCAAAGCAAGCAATGTATGCCAAATCGGGCCCTGCGTGCAGGATAATTAAGTGGCGCCCTTGTCACAATTGACACAACACAATTCAAACAATTTAGGCTTTCTTTATTGAGAAATCTTTGTTATTGTGGCGAGGGCGCCACTGGACTCCGATAGCCCTCTGAACGAGTATATCGAAATCCTGTAATTTAGCACTGCACTTTGTACCGTGCCGTGCACAGCGCTATTTTAGGCTAGGCTAATTATTATTTGGCCCTAAAAGCCGGACAAACCTTTTTTAATGGCCAAACAAACCTTTCTAAACCTGAACATATAACATTTTTAAAGCCGGACATAACTTTAGTATTTGAAAAAAATCTGTTACGTATTTCGATTGTTTCATCATCAACAGCCTATAAACGTCCTACTGCAGGGCACAGGCCTACCGTCAGAGAGGTTGTATAGCCATTAGTCTACCTCGCGTGCGCAATGAGGATTGGTAGACTTCACAAACACATCAGAATTTCTTTTTCAGCGTATGCAGGTTTCCTCACGATGTTTTCCTTCACCGTTTGAGAGCAGTCAACAACCCAAGTAGTGTCCGGCTTTTGTATTTTAGGACCTGACAACTCTAGCCATGTAGTGTCCGGTTTCGAATAGCACCAACATGTCATATTATGCCGACATTATGATATTTACTGTTTTTGATTTCGGAATACCCTTGCAGTCCTTGGTTGACTGTACCATTATCGAGCATTTAATTTCATAAACAAAACTTGAAGCCTCATCTGCACACAGTAGTAAATTTCTCGGACATAATGTTTAGAATGTATCAGAAAATGTCAGCGGAGAGAATACGTAATTTCAGGGCATGGCCCGTAGACTGAGATGTTGCAAGCACTAGGCAGTTACTACTTATCTAATGTTATGTTATGTGATATCGCATTGTAAGTTATAATAGTAGTCCTATGTTATAGTAAAGTGCTCCCTTTTCGCAATATAGGGAAATCGGTTTCCTACTTGAATGACACTTTAATTAGATTAGACCGCCCCATTTTCGTAGGAAATAAAATTTAGAAAAATTGTATAGACAGACCATTCTATTCAAGTGTGTCATGCAAAGGAGTTAATCTGTTATAGGTTTTATGCTAGTCTTCTTCTTCTTATCGTGTGGGCAGAGCCCTGGTGTCAGAGTTTTTTCAGACCGCCTTACGGCCTCTGACGTGGTTTTTATGTAACGACTACTACCAGAGATAGTAGCCGGGACCAACGGCTTAACGTGCCATCCGAAGCACGGAATCATTTAACTTTTCAGACAATCAGGTGATTCAGCCTGCAATGTCCTAACCAACTGGGGAAAAACGCACAAAGTGACATATCGCTAGGTGTCCCAGGTGTGGTGGGAATCGAACCCACGACCTCCGTGTCGAGAGCCAATGCTCTTAACCATTAGACCACGGAGGCAGTTTATGCTAGTGAAACCGGGTGAACTAAGCATTTATAATTATAGTAGGTTAATCAATGTAAGACCAAGACCATGTAAATATGATGTTATGCATGTTTTTTTTTGAGTTATTTTCGAATTGACTTATTTATGTAAAATTCAAACGATTTTGCTTGGTACCCCTCAAGAACAATTAAAAATATTAAATCTTTGCTCTAAATAAAAGAGGACCTTTACAATCTAAGTACGAATACTATACTAACATCGTATTCTCCATTCATAACAGATTTTCTTCCCACTCCATTCATAATTCTTACAACCAAACCTACCCGATCGCGTCCAATACCATGAATGAACTATGTTTACATAACTCTTGTTTACACAAACTCTGTCAAAGGGACCCCGTGTCAACTCAATATTTGGTAAAAAAGTTCCACCAAATAACGAAAAGTTTATGTAAAACATTTGGTTAGACACCTCTAGATGGGTTGTTCTCGTTCCCTCTTATTCTTCGTTTGAATATTTTATGAGAGATAGGAGATATTGGTGTAAACCAGCAGTCTCCAAACTACGGATCGATCCCGGATCCAAATAATATTCTACGTGTTTATTTAATGATCAAATTAAAAACTTACATAATGAAAATGTTACATAATACCCATGTTATATAGATTGGTGATTCTTTGGCCCCTAAGAGCTAGTAGAGAAGACAGCTAAAACTTACGCTAAAAAGTTTGGAACCCCTGGCTGTAAACGATCACGATTGGTAAAGCAGTTTTGATTGATTGATCTGATTATAATCGTGGCAATTCTTAGAGTAATAGGATCATTCCTTGCCTGAAGCCTCAAAAATACAAATCGACACATGATTTGTAGAGCGTATATAGACAACTGTCCAATCATTTTAGGCAAATTACTCCCTGTATCTTTTGCCGCTGGTCTCTAGCGTCCAATGTTCATGAGATGCTACGGTGCTATGGGTATGGAATGGGTTAATGATAGAAGTGTGAACGAAGATTCTGTAGTATGAATACTGTAATTTTCAACAATATCATCATAATATTGATCTAATAAAAAAATCTGTAGTCAAATATTTCCCAAAATATTTCCATCATATCATTGTCATAATCTCATTATACAAATGGACTAAAAGAATAGATCAATCTCATCATAAATGGACTAAGAGACTAAATTCGCGAACTTTTGTATAGTACGTCTGTCATTTAATTATTCGCTCAATTTGTATTTGATCATAAAACAATCCTTTGATATTACGATAGGTACTTCCAAAACCTACCGGATATTTTCATATATTATGTAGTGTATTGTCAGAAATGCAGTGCACAGGCGCAATAGTCTATGAATTTATAAATAAAATCGTCACTCGAAAACTTGTCCTAACTGAGAAGAACCCACGATCTATTGGAGATCCATTTCCTGTTTGTAGAGGAATGTTTTAGCTCTTGACTTGAAGATAAGGGGATGGTCAAATACCTAATGTTGGAATGTTAACATGGGTGGTTCGGACACCGTTGTCTTTTAACCGACTAATACTTTGAGATAAAAAAGTCAACTCTATCTACAAACATCAAAACTACCCTTTAAATAAAGCATCATCCGTTTTGTCGGCCACGTTGATGTCTCTTGTATGAAAGTAGAAATTAAATGGATTATAAATTTTTTTTTCGGCTTTCAATTTTTTCAAGGAGAAATTGAGTTTTCAAAAATGTATGAAGCCGGAGCCATGATTTTGTACGGCATATCATAAGACACAATATAAAATTAAATCAATATTTCACCCATTCATTTCTCACAGTTTCAGGCTATTTACAGGTACAAAAATAATCTAATTTATTATATTGCCACTTTTAAAAATATGGCGCCTGTCCAACATTAATTTAACTTGCAAACGATAATACAAACTTGCAATACTTAGATTAATGGTTATTAAATGAAAATTCGAATGAGAGCGTCGGTGGCGCGTTGCGGAGAGGTATGGACTCCCAATTATAGGGGTCCAGGTTCGAATCCGCACGGACAACATGCCATGTACCAATGAGTTTTTCTAACTTATGTACGTAAAACCGACTGCTCTCAAACGGTGAAGGAAAACATCGTGAGGAAACCTGCATACACTGAAGAAGAAATTCTGATGTGTATGTGAAGTCTACCAACCCGCATTGGGCATGCGTGGTGGACTAATGCCCATACACCCTCCTTGAGGGTAGGCCTGTGCCCTGCAGTGGGACGTTTATAGGCTGATGATGATGATGATGATGAAATGAAGATTATTTTTGTACCGTCTTGTATAGCCAAACAAAATTTTATGAAAATTGTTACCGTGATGTGCGTATTTTTCTAGATACCATACAAAGGATTGGCCGGGATTGAAACAACTCCTTTCAAATGTCAATAATTCCAAAATGTATCGAAAAACAAAATAAATTTGTACACTTTATATTTACATTGCCTTCGCCTATATTTCACTATGGTAGACCAAGCTTGATAGCAACAACAACAGCAACTGGCCATTTTAGTACACTATATTTTAATACAAAGTAGTACTTTTGTACCGCAGTAGAATAATAAGGAACTGAAAATATAACTGATGATTTATTAGCTAAAGTAACTTACAGGCATTACTAATTTCAGTACATTCGAGAAAATCCGAAATAGATTCATTGTTTGAAAACTCGTCTTATTGTTGCTGAAACGAATCAAGAGTTTTTTGCGAATTCCTGAATGTGTAGTTAAGCACATGTAAACATGGATACTACATATTTGATCTGTAATCTTCCTGTAAGTAAATAAAGAAATAAACAAGAACATAATATAATATTTTATTAGGCAATAACATTTTGATTAAATGTACAACAAAGCGGTCAGCACAAGCGTTGTCAAAAACTAAGGTACAAAAACGCAACATGCTTCGTCAAAACAATGAAATACAAGCTCAGTCAAATTAACCCGCCCCTGGTCGATCCCGGCGCAAAGGAGCCCGTAATACAAGCAGCGTTGCCTCGTTGAATAGCTATCCTTTGCACCAGAAACGATATTACGATATTATTTATTTTATAATTAATTTTTAAGTAATCGTTTTATAATGCACGAGCTTTTACCCGCGACTTCGTCCGCATAAATTATATACCAGATTTTAAGTCAGATGATAAGCTATCAAACAAAAAAGTTTCATCAAAATCGGTTCAGTAGTTTTTGCGTGATACTCGAACAAACAAACACCCAAACAAACGAACAAACAAACAAACAAACAGACAGACAAAAAGTCCAAAAATTCGTAATTTGGAATCAGGGAAGCCTAAAAACCATATCGCAATCTTTTTTTTGTAAATATCTTCAATGTACAGACACACTTCTGTTACAGTTTTATAATAGTTTAGATTTGTATTTGTTGTAATTTTGTTTCCAATTAATAAATATAATAAATAAAATAAAGTAAAAAAAGAAACTAAATTATACATATAACTACAATAGTGTTTGATTATTGGTACATCACAAATAATAAAAAATTTCCAGCATTTTCCAAGATTAATAAATGTGCGTGTTTTCCATTTATGTCATAATAAAACATAATAATTATCTTTAGTGTAGCAAATAAATAAATAAATGACGAAAACGCAAAATTTTATTTAACAGCAATCTAAACTTATCAATTTATCAAAAATATTTCCCTTATCGAGATATTTTAATATTTTATAAGCACTTCTTTATCTGTCAGACCATGTTTTTTTTATTACATAAACAATAAAAATTACATACAAAACGATTCAGTGGAAAATTACCCCACTTCAGGAAATCGGCAATAAACTATCAACTGAAATTCATAATGACAATGATTGTTGAGATTTCATAGATAATAAAATAATAAGCATAGTTGTTGTTAGTTTATGTTTATACAGCGTGTAAACTTAAATCATCATCATCGTCATCAGCGTATATACGTCCCACAACAGCGCATGGCCTACAATCAAGGAGGGTGTATATTAGCCCACCACGCGTGCCCAATTTGCATTGGTGGACTTCCCATACGCATCAGAATTTTTCTTCAGTATATGCAGGTTTCCCCACGATGTTTTCCTTCACTGTTTGATAGAAGTTGGTATTACTTGTTTCCGTACATAAGTTAGAGAAACTCATTAGTACGTTATGTGTCCGAATATGAACATGTACGGATTCGAACCCCGACCCTCAAGGTACCTGTCCGGAACGCGCCCCTCTCCAAACTTAAATACGTTCCATATTTTAGGGGAGTGCATCAAACCAGAAAATTGAATAACTTACCTATCACCTATCTGAAGAAACTCCTAAAATATGCGTAACGCATTTTTTGTATACAGGCTTCTTAGTATGCTGACACTTTTTTAAGGGGATGATCAGACCATCAAACTGAACAACTTTCTCTATGGGACCAATATCAAAATCGCGAAAAAAAAATCTGCTCGTCCATTCAAAACTGTAAAGCTACTCGAGCCAAATGTATGGGACAGCTGATTTTTTTTTCGCGATTTCGATACTGTAGGTCCCATAGAAAAAGTTGTTTAGTTTGATGGTCTGATCATCCCCTTAAAAAAGTGTCGGCATATTAAGAAGGACCCTGTATATTACGTATCTTTAAGACTTTTTCTCCCTAGATTCCCTCTGTATTCTAATCTAAACATTTTATAAACGTCAAAAGTCTAAATTGTAGATGTATTGCTGCAGCACTGCCTATATTCTGCACACGGTGCACAGTGTGCACAGACACAGTATAAGACAGTAATCTATCTTCATACAATGGTATCAATCGCGGCTTGTATGTGTGCTCGCCAGTACGTACGCCTCGTCGTACGCACACACTGAAAATATGTCAGACTGATAAGAATGCGCCAGACGGGGCTACGCGGAGATATTGTCAGTGTGTGCGTGCTACGAGGCGTACGCCGCGTTTGTTACCATTGTATGAAGATAGATTACTGTCTTATACTGTGGCACAGATGCGTTATCATCTCGTCCTACCCTCCTGAATATATATATTTTTTTATTTATAAATTAATGGACTCTTGCTTGTGCTTGTGCGTTAGCACTGCATTTCCGCCAGTGTCAAGTAGTTTATTTGGAGAATCTATCCCAATCTCAAGGATTGTTTTTGGACAAGAACAAGAAGAGATTGAGGAATGCGGAGCCTTGTGGCAGGCAAAAACGCGACGCGCGAAACCACGCGAGACGTGTGCTCGGGTCAGTTCCTGCAACGTGACTCCTCCTGAATATTGGAACTGGGAACCGCTACGATTAGAGGTGGAGGCGCAAGAATTTTTTTAATGATTTTTTAAATTATTTATCGAAAAATTGCAATAAATGTACACAATTAGCCTATATTGGTTAACATTTCCTTCATCAAATATAAACATAATTTGGTGCAGGAAACAACGACGAAAAACATTATAAAACTTACAAAGTCCAGAAAACGAGTGAACAAAATGTTAAAGCTTGTTTCTGTCAAAATCCCTGAGAGTTTGCACATAGGTAAATGGTAATTAGCCCAAATAGGTTCTAAATGATCCCCCTAGCCGCCATTCCTCCTTCAACCGTCTGCCTAATACCCTGTTACCATTAGCTACACAGTATATGAGTATACAAGATTTAGGCCGAGATCAGAGACGTTTTTTAAGTCTTAGTTCGAACTCCCGTATGTCAAAATCCATACATTTTTGACCCTACTAAGTTCGAACTACGACTTAAAAATTGTCTCTGAATCTCGGCCTAAGAGATGTGATGAGAGTAGGTACTCGCTTTTTATGATACCCGTTGGGTTGGCGCGAAATAAATCATAAAAAATAAATAAAAATATCAACCTTAATAATAAACCTATGCCATTAACTCATATTTCAAACTCAAAGGTCAATGTATTGTTTCTTATTGTTGTAACGAAACACATTGAGCGATAAGAGTAAATAGGAGCGGTCATTAAATCGATCATTAATCGATTAATATTGCGTATTCGATTTAAAGTTCATAAAACTATTCGAATTTGGTTGTTAATATGTTGGTCGGAGCGGCGTTTTCTACCCCAGAAAAAGCAAAAAAAAAATCTGCTGTCCCATACATTTTAGTCTGGTACTGGTAGGTACAGAAGTTTTGTATAGGACAGCTGATTTTTTTTGCGTTTCCTGAGGTAGGCTCCATAGTGAAAGTTGTTCAGTTTGATGGTCTGAGTTCACCGTTTCAGTATTTGATAGGCTGTCACTTACAGTTTAAAAGAAACTAACTGAAAACCACTCAAAGCTAGAAAATAATTAAATGAAATGAAAATAATGATTTACTTGTAAAAGTGAATGTGGCATTAGATACTTTGAATACATTATTTTGAGTGAGGTATGCAATGAGCGTTTTTCTTTTGGTTTTCTAGTGGATCGATAGATGGCGTTACGGTCTGTGCGAATAAAAGTCAAAATTTCAAAATGTGTTTCTTTAAAATAATAAAGAGGGAGAAGATGATCAAAAAGATGCCAACTCATCTTTTGATTTAATATTTTATTATTTACGAATCATTTTAATCGAAAATATGAAACTTTTTACGTCTGACATTGTTGTATGGGCTCGATTCCTTGGCCTTTAAAAAAAAGTCAGGCACAGTCTTGACATGATTTTGACAGGATCAGGCCTACGTCTCTATGGAGCGATAATCATGTCATCTGTCGAGTTTTTTTGGAACTAAAATTAAAAAAGAAAAGAAAAACGCTCATTAAATAATATTTTCTCAAACATGCTTGGAAATGTGAGCATTATTTTGACAACCTTCTTCGAGATAAATCGAAATTGCAGTACTGGCCAAATACATGCGCGCAGCGGCCGGCAATGTTTGTATGAAAATCCATATCTGTCGTGTTTAGCGGCCAAATAAATTACATAGTAAACTAATATCTGTCGTGTAATTTAAAAATGAAACGATCTTTTTCAACGAAAAATGGCGACCAAGGAGGTAACTCATCAAAGGTTTTATTAAAATTTCGAACTGGCTTGCAAATAGAAAGCTTTTTATTGAAAAAAAAAACAAATTGTTGTTCGTTGTTCGTCATTGATTTTGAAAAGAGTTTTAATTTCTGCGAATTATTTGAGAAAATTTACTGTTTTAATTTCCGCGCATTGTTTGAGAAAAGTACTATACAAGCCTTGGCCACAACTAGGCATTAATGGACTTACGTATGTGTGCCTCGGCTTCGCCTCGGCCCACATTTACACGTTCGTCCATCAATGCCTCTGTTGCTGGCCGCTGCAGTAATGTACTATATAATTATATTGCCCTTTTGATGTTGATTATAAGTAGTATATACCCATAAAGCTTTGTTTAATCTGAAAAGTAAAGTTTATCCAATTTTATTGTAATATTATTGTTATATAATTCCACAATAGCGGAATAAAATAAAACAATGCTTATTTCAAGGCGCATGAATTCATAAAACCCAGGCATTATTATTTATTCAACGCCTAGGTATTAAAAGTTAGGATTCAAGTCTATATTATTGAGGTACACTTTATGGGCAATTGAATTGTTAATATTGCATTACAATAAAACTTGATTAGGTATTATTGAAAAGGGAAAACAAGAATATATTTAGCCGATCCAAATTCATAACAAGTTAATTTCAAAATAACCTAATTAATTAAGTAAACAAATTAATTAAATTTAAATTTTAAAATTAGTCCGTTGTCGACGAAATAAAGTTGTCAGAAATTACGTAAAAATCAATCAACTCACCATTTTAATTGCCATGAGCAAAAATAAATTTATCCAAGGACTTGAATAAATCATACATAAAATTTGAGGTCAACACTTCCGTTCATTTGAAAAATCTTAAATTCGGACCACTGTGCAACTTTGTACATAACGCGAACACTATTAAAAATAAATTACTGGCACAATAACGGAATTAACTGTTACGTAACTTTTTACAAAAAAACATCACTAATTAAAAAGTAAAGTTTTGTTCCATATTCGAATTCAAAGCCCGCGCGCGCCACTGAACTTGACAGCTAAACTTTTTTTTTAGACGACTAGCGAAGGCGACGGCCCGAGGCATACTGCCACGAGAGAACTCTTCAGTGGAATAATGTAGCCACTCTATTTGACGGACAACTTCATTGGAATGCCGCCGTCGGGGTTTCGCAGATCATCGAGACTGATAAAATCAATTTTACTGCAGGAGATTCTGAAATATCTATACTAAGTTGCATAATTTAATGTTATCAGATAAGCGAGGAATTTTAAATACACGACCGATCAATATTTAGACTGAAATGCTGATTAGTGAAAATGGAATGTAGTCTGCAGAGCTGGTAAGAATCTGATTAAGTTCGTTAAAAGGTTACATGATTAGGAGCTATTTTTGGAATGAGATATTTTAGGTACTTAAAGGTCCTCTTTGGTACCTACATTTGGAATAAATTTAGAATTTTTATGCTAATCGCAGACTGCCGATGAAAGAAAACATGTTTTATGGGTCAGAGGTTCTAAAATTAATAAAATACGTACAAAGTCATAGTCTTATCTTATGAGTTATGACTTATGAAGTTTATTTTCCTCATAAGTATCTATCAGAATTTAAGATATTTTCATAAAATTGTTTTCGTTTTTTTTTTTGGCGTACTACCATAAAGTTATTATATATGATAGCTTTATGCGTACTACCTATCGACTCATTTTATTTTAGAGCTTATTTTGGTATTGAAAATTTACAAAAGCATTAAGTCTAGTCTGGATTTTTATAAAATTATAATGATGATGACTAAATAAATAACGATAGATAAATCGATGACAAGTTTGACGGAGTACCTATTTAATATTATTTATTATTGTGTAATTAATGATTATTTACTGTAATCATTTTGTTTTTGCTTTCACGGTTGTGTTTGTTCTTGTATTTTGTTTCACTAATAAATACCAAATTCTAAAAATACTTATAGATATCTAAGGTAAATTAGTAGGTACATAATAATATATGGATATACCATTACGATTGGTGGACTACACTACACATACGTATCAGAACTTCTTTTTCAAGATGCTTTCCTTCACCGTTTGAGAGCACTAGTCGGTATAATGTACACACACGGCGACACAGCTACGCAAAACCAAAATAAGAGCTTCCCGCCTAAGACCATACTTCCAGCTTGTTTGTTTTGCGTAGCTTGATGTGTTGCCGTGTGTAAATTTCAGTATCTAGAAGGATTGGTAACTACAAAGCTATCGGACCGTCTTATTTCGAAATATTGGTTATTTCAGTTGTTTAAGCAGATAGATAGGTACTAAAATTCACTTTAACACTTTGATTGAATCGCCACCTGATTGATTTTGTCATTTAACGACCACATTACGTTTTACGACGTGTTTATCTATTTCTATTCTTTGTTGTGAATAATGATTCATTTACGTATTTTTGACGTCATTGAGGTGTGTTGAATTCCTGTGGAGTATTGATAGTTTAATAACGTCATGTTTAATTTTTATCTTTTATGTTTCATACATAGGACAGGTAGGTCATAGATTCTGGGAATATTGAAACATGCAAATCGACGGAGTAACTCTTATCTGATTGCAATTTTTAGTGCACGGCCGTACAGCACTAGACTGTAGGGATATGTTCTTCTGTTTATAACTAATGGACTATTACTTGTGCATTAGCACTGTATTTCCGCCAGTGTCAAGTAGTTTGTAGAATATTCTTTCCCAAGGGACTGTTTTTGATCAAGAACGCAAGAAAACCGCGCGAACACCACGCGGGGTAGTGTATATTTTCTTTGACGCGGGCGCAAAGACAAGTGCTCGTGCGAGAACTTGCAACGTGACTCTACAATTTTCTTTTTCTCAGATAGAAAGTAACGGTCATTTTGCTGTTGAAATGACATAACTATTAAATATAACTAAACTATTAAAATAAACTATTATAAAACTATAACAGAAGTGTGTCTGTACATTGAAGACATTTACAAAAAAAAATTACGACATGATTTTTACCTGCCCAATCACCAATTTTTTGATTTTTTGTCTGTTTGTTTGTTTGTTTGGGTGTTTGTTTGTTCGAGTATCAGACAAAAACTACTGAACCGATTTTGATGAAACTTTTTTTGTTTGATAGCTTATGATCTGACTTAAAATCTGGTATATTATTTATGCAGACGAAGTCGCGGGTAAAAGCTCGTTAATTATAATATCCAAGCGTGAAGGAAGCGGGACATACTCCACAACACAGGCCAAGTTTGGATTTTATTACAAAAACCTGTGTTATCTAATTATTGGTTTCCGGAAAGTATTTTATTAAAGTTAATGCGTTTTATAATTTCTTGTAATTGTTTTGTGAAGTTGGTAACACTTACGTGCCTTTATTCATGCCGATACTTGTTAATATCACATTAATTACGAATAGTTGTGAAATTTTAAGGTATTCTGGAATTTTAAGTAATTGGACATTCAATTGCAATAAAAGCGTTGTTAATCACTCTGTACATATTTCATTCAAGTTTTGGCCACTAAGCAGTACCATAGAGTAAATAAATTATGCAGTACCATTCACCAAACTAGAGTTGACTAAAATGCCGGTTTTATATTGTTTAAACTAAGAACAGAGTTTTTTTTTTATACAACGTGTTAATGAATAAGCGTAAAAACTCATACACCCCGACTAATTTATAACAAAATAATTAGATTGAAACAATGATTTCATTATTTTTATAGTTAAAATTTAAAGTTATTCGCATTTTAAGTTTTGAGACAAAAATGATTTGTTATCATTTCAGCAATGAATGAAAGCGCTAACGTACTCATGGATACATTTTAATAATCTTGTTTTGGTAGTAAGTAGGGTGAGTATGCCTGTGCGGTGGATTAACATCGGGTTCAGTAAATTTTCGATTTTTCAAACAAATTATTTAATATTTTGAAAAAAAATTCCTATTTTGAATGAAACCATGATAATAATGATAATGATAATGATCTAGAATTAAACATTTTAACGGGTTCTTACCGCGTTTTGGTAATTGTGTGTAATGTTTAATTCTAGATTAAATAATAACCGCGTAACTCTCAAAAACAGTAATGATAATGATGGTGATAATTCGATTCTGCTCTCGATTCTAAACAAACTACTTTTTAGTTTTGCGTTAATTAATTAACGCGTTTATAACCTTAACTGATTTTTACTCTAGACTATACGTATTAAACTTGAATATACAGGGTGTAAACTTAAATGCGTTACATACTTTAAGGGGGTGCCGTCCCATTCCAATATTTCCACTTACGTTTGCCTTATACAGGGTGTTGGAGTAAACAGTTGCATTACTTTAAGGGGTGATCGTACTCACCAACTTTCCCAAAGAATTCCATAAGAAATTTGAAAAAAAGAAAATCGACTTTTCATACAAACATTCGATCAGTTGATTGCATTTAGTATGGAATGTCCAAAATTTTGTTTGCTAATTTCCTATGTTTCTTTGGAAAAGTTCCAAAAATACAGAATGCTTAATTATTAATTATTCATGAATCATCATCATCAGCCTATAAACGTCCCACTGCAGGGCACAGGCCTACCCTCACGGAGGGTGTATGGGCATTAGTCCACCACGCGTGCCCAATGCGGGTTGGTAGTCTTCACATATACATCAGAATTTCTTCTTCAGTGTATGCAGGTTTCCTCACGATGTTTTCCTTCACCGTTTGAGAGCAGTCGGTTTTACGTACATAAATTAGATAAACTCATTGGTACATGGCATGTTGTCCGTGCCCGTGCGGATTCGAACCCGGACACCCATAATTGGGAGTCCATACCTCTCCGTAACGCGCCACCGACGCTCTATTCATGAAATAAATAATAATAATTCATGAATGCTTGTAGCTGACTGGTTTTTATTATTTGGTGAGTAAGCTAAACAACAGAGACAATGCGGCTCGAAAAGGTATATTGTAGTACATTCATTCATCCAATAGTACGTAGAAAAGTACCTATTTAATTAGTTGGCTACTTAATTAGTGAATGCACTCAGGTTTTACTTCATAACTCGTTATACCTACTAAGATAATGATATCTGTCAGAAACCACATTTATATAAAAAAAGTAACTAACAGAATGTTGTTCTGTAAAACAGACAAAATTGTGATAAGCTGATTGGTTAATAAAACTCAGGTTCTCCGCTCCGCCAGCTCGCTCCGCGTCAATGGACAGGCACCCGCGGCGACGACATTATACAGGATAAACAGTTGCTTTAAGGGGTAATTGTATCCATGATACTGAACTTTCCCAAAGAAACCTATAGGTAATTAGCGGAAAACATTTCGTACTTTCGGATCATCTGCTGATCAAACGTTTGTACGAACACTAGCTCGTTTCGCTCGCTTCTTTTTTTGCGAATTTTCTTTGAGTTCCTTTGGGAAAGTTTTTCAGTATCATCAGTACCTACAATCAATCACCCATTAAAGTAATGCCATCTGTCCACCCTAACACCCTATACTGTAAACGAGATAAAAAGTTTCGAGTGGGTTTTGTTGCCCGTCGTGCCCGCCCGCCTATCACTTCTGCAGAGATTCAGCAGTGAAAGCTACAGATAGGAATATGTTTTGGTGCACTTTGGTACAGGACCTACCATAAAGGTATTATACTACGGAAGAGAGGCATTGACAGCTGAGAGAGCGAGATGAACCTAGCGGCATCACTGTATAATTGAAAGAGAAACGTGACGCGAGGCAATATAACCGTTTTTGGGGATGGATGTAGTCCTGGAAAAAATCGGTTTCTGTGAATAATCGTGAACCTAAAAGTGAAATCGTAGATAATTTTGTGAAATATACTAGACAACACTATTTCATTATAAATTATCCACGATTTCACGTTAGATTGAGAATTATACACAGAAATCGAATTTTTACCCTGCCGAGGACTCCTGAAAACGTCAAAAAACGGTTTCATTTGACAACTCATGTCACTTCTTCTATTCCGTAAGGTATAATATCTTTATGGGACCTACTTACATTGCATTGTATCGTTTTGTGTTGTACTTACCGCGAGCAGAGTGGACAGGGCGCTTGCCATGCGCATAGTGCGCTCGCACACAATGCGCGGGCGCGCCTAGGTGACGGACGCGGCGGGCGGACGGGCGCGCGCGGGCCGCATCCGGCCGCCCTCCACCGTTCTACCACCGTCGCTGCCACATCGCACACCTGCCAACAAAAATAACACACATTTGTAAATAAAGTTAAAGTTAACTCCGCTACGGTGATTGCTTTATGAGAAGAGCAGTCAGGTATAATAGCCGGCAAAAAACTTGGCAAAAACCTTTGACTACGCAGAAGGGTAAAACACAACGCACACCCCTCATCCCCTCCCCATTGGTCAAGTTGATTGTACGCAGGATGCTTTTATGTGCTCACCATCTCGAATTGATGGAACGGGAACCCATTCGATCAGAGTGCGATCCGGATGCAGTGGCGATAACCGAAACCGTCAGCCATACGGTGAGAGCATCAGAGTTGTTGTGGTCATTATCATTCGTCGCCTCTTAGGTAGGGTTTATACAGAAGAGACGCGTGGCGGTGGCGGGTAGTCAAAGTAACACCAAAATAACACCAATATAAACCTTATATTACGTAGCATAGCGTCGTTTTTTGACGTAAAGAAAAATCGCGCCCCCGCCACCAGGCGACGTCGCCTTTAGGCGCGGGCGTAATTCTCCAAACGAGTCTATGCTACGTACCATAAGGTTTACATTGCCGCACCCCGCCCGCGAAATGTCCGCGCCACGTCACTTCTGTTTAAACAGCCCCTTAGACACACGTCGAGGTTGGACACGGCACGGCAAGTGAAGTACAGGTATATCCAGAAACTCAAGTTGTTTGTACCTATTATCTATGAGGACAGAAAAGTTGCTAAGTACAATTAACTTTTTGCAAAGTTGTAGTTAGATATAAGTTGCTACTAATCATAATAGTAGCGTACTTTGAGTTCAATTTAGGATGAAATAGTTTTGGCTTATCTTTCACCAACATAGAGCAAAGAAAGGATATTTTTCTCGGTGTTATCGGAAACACCCCTTAGAATGGAAATATTGAAAATTGCACGCATGCGTGATAAAGACACGCCTACTCCAAAGGACCGATCTCTCCTCATTGGAAACAGGGAGGTATTTATTTCCAATAAGATTCTGTTAGAAACAAAATGGCGGCGCTACCATTTTAACAGCGCATGTGCAAAGCGAGCCTTTAGCAGCAATTTGTTCACTTATTGTGACCAATTGGAAAATGTAGCTTTTGAAGGGAAACATAGTGATAAAACATAGGGGTTTAGTTTCAATTTCAAGGCGGCTTACTACCTGTCACGCCGTACATAGTTTGGGTCCAGCTAGTGAACAGTGGAAATTCTAAAAAAAAATAGGTTGTTTTGTAGTTAGGCTGCGTTACTTTTCATTTCAGGGGATGATCAGACCATCAAACTGAACAACTTTCTCTATTAGACCAAAGTCAATATATGATAGACATAAAATGGGACAGCTGATATTATTTTCGCAATCTCGATATTGGTCCCATATAAAAATTTTGTCAGTTTGATGGTCTGATCATCCTCTTGAAAAATCATCAGCTTATTAAGTTGGACCCTGTAAGGCTTATCAAGGAACATTTTGTGAGGAGACATATTTTATGAATAGTTATAAGTACTTATCTTTATTTAAAAACTAGCGACCCGCCCCGGCTTCGCACGGGCGCAATGCTGATAAGTATGCATGTATTATATACATATAAACCTTCCTCTTGAATTACTCTATCTATTTAAAAAAAACTGCATCAAAATCCGATGCGTAGTTTTAAAGATCTAAGCCTACATAGGGACAGACAGCGGGAAGCGACATGGAAGCGACTTTGTTTTATACTATGTAGTGATTATGCAAAATCCAAGTAAAAATTATGAATAATCAGAAAATGATTATAAGTCAACTCAAAAAATTCTTACAACAATATGCATGACGCATTCCTTGCAAAGATACCTAATAGTCCGGATATCCTAAGTCGTGATCCCGGATTTCTCCATTGATAACGTAATCAAAAAAGTATAACGGACACTACCTAATAATGAGTCACTAACAATACTAATATTTGAACTTATAAACTCTTCTTGATAATCTTGCACGTAAATCTTTCCATATACATTCCATATAACTTGTAGTTTAACGATAATTAATATCCGCCAGTCTAGTGTGAATAATAAAATATATGGTACTACATAACCACCATAAGAGAGCTTATGTTCCTTCTAAACTACACACACATGGCAAATATTACAACCTTATAAAATAGAAACCTTATTTAGTTATTTAGAATCGACATGAAAATCGCGAATAAACAATCTGCCATACATACAGGTGACTTATTTTTCGTGATTTCCGTGTTGGTCTCATATAGAAAGTTGTTCAGTTTGATGACCTGATCATCCCATTAAAAAACCGTCCGCATAATTAAGTTGGACCCTGTATTATTGAGATCACAGTATGCTGAAAATATCCATGCTATCTACCTGGCTGGCTTTTTTATCGGGCATAGGCCCACCACACAATCCCACCGCTGTCACTCCTGTAAGCCAGGATCAACAGCGGCGACCATTCACAACACTGGACAATGAAGTCCAGCGAGCTCGCAACCCGCAATGAATTAATCAAAGAAGATAGGAGGAGTAGGAAAAAGAAATATATCCGACTTCCCTCCATTGCAAACGGGAGACAGCAATAAGAAAAAAAGCATGGCTATTACAGAGCCGATTCCAGAGATAATTTATGGCAGTGTTAAAGAATACCTCAAAAGCACCAAAAATAAAAAACAAAAAAAAATATTCCAGTAATAAGCATGGCAAAAACATCTGAACGCACGGAAGTTATCCCTAGCTGCAACAAGATCCATGTAGTAAGGGACACCAGAAAACGATTTTATTGAGTCAAGCATGGTCTGGCGCTCGGCGTACCAGAGCTCACACTCCCAAAGAATATGATAAGAATATGAATACCTGGCTGGCTTATGAAACCTATCTAGATTAACTTATAACACGCCGAGCAAAGGTCGATCCGCCCAGGTACTTTATACATATGTGAATTACGTCACTGGCGCCTAGTACATTGCATTCATCACTCTTTAGTTCACACCTCCAAATTATGACATCATGTTTTCCATTTTCCTTATCATTCATCATAATCATAAGATAATGGATAATCTTGGCGCCTATTACAGTTACCATATACCTAATATGATATAAATATTTTCATCATGATTCAGTTTTTCAAGTTATTTTAATAATAGATTATTGGAGATTATTTAGATACATTATCTTCAACATAAACTAATGTATTTGCTTCTTTGATTAAATTCTTTTCTAGTTTCAAGACGTATTTAGAGATAAGAGTTATCCCCCGGGCTCGCTGGACATTGTCTAGTGTTGTGAGCATAAAGATATCATATAGATGAACTGACAGCTGAGAGAGCGAGATGTACCTAGCGGCGCCACTGTATAATAGAAAGAGATACGTGACGCGAGGCAATAGAACCGTTTTTGGGAACTTGTCGGCACAATCGACCGGGTAAATATTCGTGCTCTGTGAATAATTAGTGAATCTAAAGTGAAGTCGTAGATTATTTTGTGAAATATACTAACACTATTTCATTAAATTACCTACGATTTCACGTAAGATTCACAATTATACACAGAACTCGAAGTTTTAGGGTGCCGATAAGTGCCGACAAATGCACAAAAAAAACGGCTTCATTTGACAACTCATGTCAGTTACTCTAGTGAGTTATCGCCTCTGATCTTCTACTTCTTATCGTGTGGGAAGAGCCCTGGTGTCAGAATTTCGCCTCTGATGATCCTGGTTTACAGGACTGACAGTTTAAATTGCCATGTTTTATGTTCTCCACTCCTACCTTGCAGCAGGCGATGATGGTTCGATCCCCGTCGTCATCGTATCAATGAGATAGTTTTTCGGAATTAATATACGATTTATAGCATCACTGGCTTTTTGGTGACGGAAAACATCGTGAGGAAACCCGCATGCTTCAATTTCGAGGCATGTATTGTACCCACTTTCCATTATAGTGGCGACGGGCTCACTAACCGTCACACTGGACAGAGTTTCGGTACTACTAGTGAAACGTGGATGTTTGGGGAATATAGTCGTCAGCATCTTCATGAAATGCAGTTTGTGACGTTCTTAAATCTTGGCTAAAGTCGAATTGCAGAAAAATCTTTCTCCGTAAAAACCTTGAACATTTTATAAGGTCTGTTAATTAATTTGACGATGTCTACTTTTAATAAATTATATAAAGCTATAGATAATTAGTGTCGAAGACGTATTTTACAAGGCAGTAGGTGTGAAGTTGTGAAAATTCACAGAAAAGCAAAAAAAGCTATTTTTATTGACTATTATGTAACTTTGTGACACTTTGGCGCCTGTCTTCATTGAATGACATATTTTACACAGTAAAATTGCACCAGAATTGTGAGAATTTTTATTAATTGAGTAATAAATTATACCTATAATATTGAGTAATGTGATTAACAAATAGATATAATTAAGTTAAAAGTAAAGCAAGTCCACCAGACAATGCGACAGACAGGTACCTAATTATAAAGTTTAAATTAAATTCAATGAATGAAAATAATATTTTCCAACTTTTTTACACCAAAGACAAAAGTAGGTACAATACAGGCGCACAGAATAGGTAGGTAATAGTATATTGTTCATACAGGTTAAATAGTATGATATTGGTATAAATAAAGCGGTCTTATAAGGAGAAGCAGATTTTATATTTATGTACACACGGCGATACATCAATCTACGCATAACCAAAATAATCTGGCCGTGCGTAGGTAGAGTATTGTATAATGTCGCGCGGCCAGCTTATATTGGTTTTGCGTAGCTTGATGTGTCGCCGTGTATACATAACTACACAGTATTTTTTTTAATTGTGAAGAATTTAAATAGTAACAAACGTAGAATGCTAAACGTAGATGCTAATGAATTAAGGTCTGCTACGAAGGTACATTTCAGATGTGTATGCTACGCAATTTTATGAGTTCTCGAAATAGAAAGAAAAGGATTCTCAGGGTACAATTAACAAAATATACTTCCGTAATATTTGTAGTCAACAAACCACAACAGAGGCACAGTTTAAGAAAGAGTATCTATTACTACATAACAGAGGTCTATGATGAGTATGATATCGATTACTATAATTCTGTAATGTGAATGGGTGAAAATCATTTAAAACGGCCATTGTCAAAAAAATGAAACAAAAATGAAATCATAACAAAAATGAAACTCGTAATAAAAAAATAACAAAAATTAAATATTAGGATCATTTCACAACGCACATGCGAAATAAACTTAATAAAGAATTATTTTTATTGATCAAAGACAAAAAAAAATTCAACACCTTATTTGCATTATTCGTTTAATCAGTCAAATTTAAATCACTTACTAATCTATTTTTTCATAGCAGACTATAAAAGAAATCACAATTCGCACACTTCTCAATGATCATAATTCTTACGTTCTTGAAATATAAAGTAAGTATCTAGAAAGTAACGGTAAAAAAATTAGACGTTTTTTTTTCAAGTATATACAGGGTTACATGGAAAGTCGTGCTAGATCCGTTAAGGGCGTGTAGTACCCATCATTTCTGACCTATTTCACTATGAAACACCCTACCCCAAACTTAACCGTTTCCGAGATATTCGAAATAGATTTTTTTTTTAAATTGCCGATTTTTTTGCTAGAAATTTTTTTTACGTAACGTACATAATATATTAATAAAAATCAGCTTTGTGAATGCGGCTTTCCTTCATTTTTGTTATATCATTTTAGTGACGTGAGAAAAAAACGTAACGAATCATAACAAAAATGAAAAGAATCCATAATTTGAAAATACCTACAAATATTTCTAGTCAAATAAGAATAGAAAAGAGCTAAAGCACCTTGCATTTCAATAATCGTCGACAGTAAACTGTTTACATACATCAATTAAATATATAAGTATTCGCTTATCTGTATCGTTTAGTAAAATAACAAAAATGATAAATTAAATTTGGAATTTTCGTTCGCCGACAGAGAAACACGCCTTCACACAGTTTTACATGCGATGACAAAATGCCCGACACACAATCGCTTTGGCATCTGATTGGCTCTTCAGGGAGCGAGTGTTGCCATTCAATAAAAATATAAATATTACCAAATTTGGTCGTTAGAAAAATGAATAACAAAAATGAACAAAATAATGGACATTTATTCAGATACAAATATATATTGTTAAAAATAAGCAAATTTAAATAGCTTTATCAGGTATCTATGAAAAATCGTATTATTTTGACAAAAAATAAACGAATATTTAAATATTGTAACTAGTATTTTTATTCGGATGTATTTTGTAACGCAAGTCGTGAAGAGGACAAATTATTTTGTATGAAGTAAATCTGGGTTCGGTGTGAAAAATTGAGTATTTTACTAAATACTGGTAAGAAGGAACTTTAAACTATATCATATTTAGTTACGTAATGCACCATTCTACTATAATAAGTACTTATTTCGTCAGCAAAAAGAATATTTTATTTTATATAGCCTCTGGACAAATTTTGATGTGAAAATGGTCATTTTAAATGATTTTCACCCGAATACAAAAAATTTACAAACGCAAACCGATTTCGGTTATGGCGACTGCTGCACACAGGTAAAAAAGATTATTTGAAATAAGAAAATTACGTTTTCTTCTATATCAGAGCGCATATTCTTGGTTTAATGGTTGGTACAATTTGTCTTGCTGAAAGCAAATCGCATTGAGCAGTATTCACATAGAGCAGATTCAGCTTTTAGCGATTGTCAATAATTTGTGACATTGTCTAGCATTCTGTCGTTTTTCTATCGTCGATAACGCTGCGCGGCGTTTTCGTTTGTAGAATAAAGAAGCGTGTGCACTTTGTCTAGGGGCACTGAGCGGATACCGAATTGACAGCTCGCCGATGGTTTTAACGACGAATTTAAGGTTGACTTGCGCTCAGAGAATTTCATTTCAGTTCCTAATGTGCCCTTTCTGCATATCACGCAAACGCAATAGCCAAATACCTAAATAGCAATATGCGTTCATATAAATTGAAGTTACTTACTTAATCCAAGCAACACATCTCAGTGTAATCAAAGTTACAAGAACCTATTTAACGAATAGACTAGACGTCTTTAGTTTCTCATAATTTAAAACAACTACAGAGTTCGTTATCGAGTAAACATTCTGCTTGCGCAAGCGCATGGCTGGACTGGATTCAAGTTCCAATGCAATTTATTCGAAGCAATATTGTCCAACTAGTCTCTGATAATTTGAAAAATGTAAATCAAATTGTCGTTTAGTTAGAAATAACTTTTTTGATTCATAATAATTATGATACTATCGTATGTGGACTCGATTAGATAGCATGTTTTTTTGTTATTAAAAATCTAATTATCTCCGATAAGGGATGGCAATTTTACCTAAAATTGGGAAAATATTTGCTTGTACTTAAGTACTCACTTTTTACCTTTGCTTTTTACAATGTAGAGGCATATTTAAGATCTTGTCACACTCTGGAAACTTCATATACAAACGAGCTCAATCTGAAAAGAAGAGACTAATGTTGTAGCACGATAGCCTACACCCTCTATATGGCTACCAAATCCCACAGGCTCGCCTCAAGAGTCGGAGGAGCTTCCAACGCTGCACGACGGCTATAAATAATGACCCCGCTGCTACAAGATGCACTCTCTGGAAGGAAAGGATGCCTCCACCAGCTGAGTTCATTTCACCACAGGAACAGCTACCTCTAGGACACCATCTGCAATGGCAAGTGTGAAAATCTTTAAATCGGCTTCGCACTTAGTTCGGCCGTTCTTCCACAGTCATAAGTCGTTTCATACACGCTCGTCGGTTTCGGGTACATTAATTTGTTCTGACCCTCTTATCGTATAGTCACTGTACTCTTTTTTATACCATAATCTTGTCAAGGAATTTTACCAGAATTTTACCCTTTGAAAACAAACCGTTTATTTGGTGAGAAAAATAACAAAATCTTATTCACACTTGTGACATAAATAAAAATCTGTCGGCATTTTTAATGATTAAATTAATTAATTCGTGACCTAATTGATTCTGGCAGTCCATTAACTATATCGGTCTGTGTTTCGTCCGAAGCCATTAAGTGTACGTCAAGATTTAATAGATTACTTGCGAAATTACTGAGCACTTTAACGGCCAACTCAAATTATAAGATTTGCTTAATTTTAGTATTGGAAACAGGATGTTCCAATACCGATACCACTAAAGAAGCACATAATAATTAGGACGTGTTTCAATAGTCCGCGTCCAGCAATACTACGACAACGAGCAAGAAGGCGTGGAACAGCACTGTTTTAGGGTTGAGACACATTTAAGGCGGCCGGCCCAGTTTTGTATGGGCCGACCGCCGCCGCGCCGGTAGCCGTCGGTAAATGTGTCTCAACCCTTAAGCGCCATTTTTATAAAGGTTAAAGGTGTAAGCAAACAATTTTATGAAGGTGTAAGCAAACAGCTTGACCAACGGAGCAGGGGTGAAGGGTGTGCGCAGTAGCGTTTTCTCCTACAAATTTTGTTCTGCGCAGTCAAGGTTTTTACCAAGTTATTTCCCGTCTATAATACCGATAACAAGCAGTGGTGCCGTCAACTCTCACTCTTACTTACTCAATATCGTGGTATTGCATGTGCTCACCTGTTCTTGTCAGTGCGAACCCGGTTATGAAGTGTCAAGGGTGTGCTCTACAATCTAGTCTGTAGATTAGATTGTACAGCACACCCTTGACACTATGATTAAATGCTAAATCCTGACCTGACTGATCTGGTTTTTTAAAAAAACTATTTAAATTAATAATACTGAGTGAGTGAGAGTATACATCTATGACTATGTGTTATTATAATGCGTAAAGGTATACTGTAAAAGTATGTTGTAGAGTTTCTGGCCGAAATCATCTCTACAGTCAGTGACAACACTTTCCGAGTCGGTGATAGCTTCAAAAAATGTGACTTTGACATCACTGCCTACCTCTCAGACAACCGAGAGGGGGTGGGATCAAATCTGGTGCGGGGCAGGGAGTGTTCGTACTGTACGTAGAAGGTATTCATTCTGATACTGTGCCTTTACTATAAGTATAGATATAGTTAACCTTATTTCTATATGTAGCAATTATAACACCTTGCCTATTGCGTTTAACTTAAACCATCAAATAGAATAAAATTAGCAATAAATCAACTCCTTTTATTATCCTTTAAGCTAAATACTAACTTATTAATTACAGGATAAGATGAAAATTAGCAATTTAAACGGTGCGCCAGCGCATGAATGTGATTGGACGGTTCAAAGCTTGACGCGTATCTGGTGCTATTAATGATTTACGATTGGCTGTCGTGGTAATGAATTATTTAAATGTTCCATCGTTAAATTATAATAACGTTTGTGATAGATATTTAGATAACGTAATGTTTTGATCTAGTTTCTACATTATTACTTCTTCATTCTAAGGTTAATAAAAGGTAAATAAGGTTGTTGCAAATACGAATGTCTTCTTAAATCAAACACTTTTCTTTATTTGTAATGCCCTCCATTACAAACTGTTAAAGAAAAGTGTTTGATTTGATTTCGGATATTTGTTTCTCCAGCTTGTCTTAGTTGTCTTCTTTAATTATTAAAAAAAAAAAGACTCATGTATAATAGGGATGATATCAATTTGTAATTTATTTCTTTTTTTAAAACAGTTTGATATCTTAAGTGAAACAGATTTTTTAATATCTTCAAAAATAACCTCAAATATAAGTGTTTAAAATTTACTGTTAGAGCGAGAGGCAGATATAAAGGGAGTGACGTCATACCCTCGTATTTTAATACAAATAATAACGAAGTGTCATACAAACATCTGTTTTGCATGAAAGAGATAGAAGACGATAAAAAACGTATTTCAATCGCTTATAACTTTTTTGTTTTCTGTTTGATTGTAGGTCGTGGGTTCGATTCCCACGGGGGACACCTATTAGTGATATGTCACTTTGTGCGTTTTTCCGCAGTTGGTTAGGACATTGCAGGCTGAATCACCTGATTGTCTGAAAAGAAAAATGATTCCGTGCTTCGGATGGCACGTCAAGCCGTTGGTCCCGGCTACTATCTCTGGTAGTAGTAGTCGTTACATACAAACCACGTCAGAGGCCGAAAGGCGGTCTGAAAAAACTCTGACACCAGCCCCCTTACCCGCACTTTCGATCTTCACTATATCGCCACTGTTTCGGTCCGCACTTCATTGTAATAGAGTTGAAATTGGAACGAAAACATTCACGCAAAAGTTCGAATCGAATGTGCGGGTAGACCCTCAGGGCTCTCACATCTCGTATTATTGCTATTCTACGTTGACGTCCTGCACGGCTAGCATGCCACCCACGACAAAGCGTTTAAACGAGAAAAACGTCATGCGCGCTCTTCCTGGCATACGTAAAATCTACGTAAAATAATAAAGATGGAAGCACATCTCGATTTTTATCGTTTTTTCGGGGGTGGCATGCGAGGCCTTCTGGGTGTTTTGAAACACATTATGTAAAGAAACCTTAACTTTATTTAAGATGCATCTCATTTGAAAGCTTTGATTTCAAAACATTTTGTTTATGTCGTCGATTATTTCTCTTTGATATTATTATTGATGAATGAATTCTCGCCTCATTAAAAATTTATCAATTTTTTAATCATTCTTGTTTGTATTAGAATGAACTAAATCAATTATGTTAATAAGCTTTTAGGCTATCAATAACATAAATCTAGGCAACGGTATTGATAAACAGGCTTAGTGTATAATTCACTGAACTTAATAAGAATGCGGCGGCAAAATTGTACAAAGTTAAACAAAATTATACAAATTCTTTCAACTAAACTAGAATTATAATGATAAGCACGGTTACCAAATAATATATATAAATAATGTTCTGCAAATTTATATTTAGTGAGATTATTGTTTCACTGTGTTATGTGAAAAGGTTTTTTTTTTTCAAGTAACTTATATTAGCCCGCCAGCTAAGGCCACGAATTTAAGGGTAATTATGTGTAGAGATATTATTAAATGAAAGGCAGACGTGGATCGTCTAAGACCGTGGTTCCCTCACATTAAAATTTTTAATTAAATAATATACTCATTCTGTACGTTGATTATTTAGTAACGTGAAATGGAAAGATAGATAAATATCCTTGCTGCCGGCGAACACGAGTCTGGCTACTGGCTACACGCGGTGCCCTCTCCAAACATCGGGACCCTACTGGACAGGACAACTCTGTCCTTGGCCGTCTGTCTGAGACTTGGGGCCAGGACAAACGAGCCGCACCGCTGCAAGTGTGGAGTGGGAGTGGACAGCCACGGCCACCACGGCCTCTCCTGCCTATTTAGTGCCGGTCGCAACTCCCGCCACGCCTGCCTGAATGACGTGATCCACCGGGCCCTTGCCAGCGCCAACGTGCCATCCATCCTCGAGCCGAAAGGTATCGTGCGTGGCGATGGCAAGAGACCCGACGGAATGTCACTCATTCCTTGGAAACGTGGCAGACCGCTGGTGTGGGACGCCACATGCGCGGATACTGTGGCGCCCTCACATCTCCCTGCCACCTCTCTTAGAGTAGGCGCGGCGGCTGCCTCTGCGGAGGGCAAGAAGAGGCGCTTATATGCAGCCCTGGGTGAGGGCTACATATTTGCACCATTCGCGGTGGAGACCCTGGGACCTTGGGGCCCGGAGGCACGACAACTGTTTAAAGAGCTGTCGTCACGCCTGGTAGAGGTCTCGGGCGATAACAGGGCCGGCGCTTACCTCGGGCAACGTATCAGCATCGCGATACAGCGAGGTAACGCCGCCAGCGTCCTGGGCACTCTCCCGCTCGATAGCGACCTCGAATGCATTTTCTATCTATCGTAAGATAGATGGAAGATGCATTCGACTGTGCGGCGGCTCCCTGTAAATCTGTATATATTATACTTACGCGTACTATTAAGATTGTAAATTTGTATATATACCCTCTTTTTAGCCTCATTTCTTATATTTGTATATACTCTGTAAATTACAATCGGATACTGTTAGATTTAGTTTAGTTAATAGTATATTTAGATTAATAATATTATGTTAACATACTTATGTTGTTGTGCAGAGAAATGATTGTTCCTTAAAAATAAGAACTTGGTATTCAAACCAAAAAGTAGCAAACAAATTAAATTAACAGATAGATAAATGGATATGTGTACAGGGTCCTTTTTAATATGCTTCTACTTTTTTAACACGTTCCGGGGCAGTGAATGAGACACAATAGAACTTTTATTGTAATCACGGCTATGGGCGGTCACTGTCCCGGAACGTGTTAAGGGATGATCAGACCATCAAACTGGGCAACTTTCTCTATGAGACCAACATAAAAATATTGAAAAAAAAAACATCTGTCCCATACATTTGGCTTGAGTAGGTTTGCAGTTTTTCGCGTTATCGATGTTGGTGCCTAAGAGAAAGTTGTTCAGTTTGACGGTCTGATCATCCCCTTAAAAAAAGGTCAGCATATTAAGAAGGAAGTATTAGGAAGGAGGAGGATATGTAGGAGACTGACTTTAGTAACAAATTTTTTATGATAGCTTTGAGTTAAAACTCTGACAACGTTACATTTTTGGGAAGAATTCTAATCAAATTCAAGCGCAAGGCAAACTTTCACCTTCCCATCCTAATTTTCCTACCATCCCAAGAGAACTAGAGTTGCATCAGTCATCCATTTCCTTACATAGTGTGTGCGCAATAACACGTTTCAACATTCCATACAATTTGTCAGGAAGTTACCAAGATAGCTTGATTGGATTCCCTTAATAGGATGTTAAATTAGTTGCTGATATGAATTGCTAAAGTAACTAGTTAGAGTTTGAATTATGAATCATCGAACGATTTTATGGTCACGGTGAATTTAAGAGGCGCCATTGACTTGACCAGTACCAGCTATATCTAAACCGAATACTAACCGAATACCAACTTATCCAGATTATTTTGCAGGGGAAAATTCTGGAGAGACGAATGCCTGGTAGAAGGACTTCCTGGCTTAAGAACCTATGCGAATGTATGAGCACCACTTGCTTCTTCAGCGTTGTAATCTCCATAGGTTCCGAAAAGTCCTAGTGATACCCAACCTTCGGTAGAAAGCACCGCAAGAACAAGATTGTTCATTAGCAACTGCAGTTGGGAAGATACAGCCTGCGAAACCGTCTCGCACGCTTTCTGGCAAAGACAATACTCGTAGCACATCATGATCTGCTTGCCTTCTTCTGTCCCTTAGGTTTATAGGTTTATTGATTTACAAATTCATAGGAATGACCTTTCCGCTTATACCTTTCCCTTGATTAACATAGATCATTAATAAATGAACTTTTTTTTTTTTTTGGAATGACATTTACAGCTCTGCTCTGGGAGCAATTACTGCTTTTTACTGCGGACTATTGGAGGGACCACGAAGGGTCTACCGGGCCAAAATGAATGAACTTAAGCAACCGACCTAGGGGCACCCAGAGGGGTACGGACCTCGGCATAGGACGTTGCTGGGGCTACGCGGCGGATTGGGTAGCGGGGATCGGTGAGAATAAATGAACTTTACTGAAATGATGCAAAGTCTCGTGTCTCATGTTTCTCCGAGATGACATGTTCACTGTGACTTACGCTACGGTAGTAATGATAGTAGGTCTCAGAGGAAGGATCTCTTTTTGTAGTAGGTACTCTGTGTTTTAGCAAAATGTCGCAATACTAGTAGTATTAGTTTGATTCCACTTTTGAATGTGTCTTTTTTGAAGCGTTGATGAAATATCTAAAATAAATATTTCTTTCATTTAAGTATCACATAAGGACATAAGGTTTCTCTCAGTAGACCTCCAGGAAACAGCAATCTTAACTAACCGGCGTTATGCAAAACAGTCACTTTACACGTGGAAACTAATCAATTAGCAACTATGTTATTAGATGTGTAGACTTGTCTGTATTCCGTACTACATACGAAGTCTCCTTAATCATATAATATTCAAGCTTATCACTGAGAAATAAGAACTTAGTCTTTTCTAGGACTTGTCTAACTTGGTGCGGGCGCCTAGAGTCTGGTAGTGTAATGATGCGAAAGTGAATCCAAGTTATTAGCCTGTTTTGAAATTAATATCTTGATTACTACCGTGAGAAGGTAATGTAAATGTTTAGTTTTATAATGAAAGTTTGAACTGCAATCGATTAAGTAACTAACATAATTAAAAGATAGTTTTCAAATGCTTCACACTGAAAAAGGAAATAGATAGGTATACAGGGTGAAATTGATACCATTGGCATCCTTTTAAACTAAGAGTCTACCCATCAAACTGAACAACTTTTACTATGTTAGCAAACCGATCGGAGCAACTAAAAAATCAGCTGTCCCATACTAAACTGCAACGCCTACTCGACCCAAATGTATACAACAGCAGATTTTTTTTTTGCTCTGATCGGTTTGCTACCATAGTAAAAGTTGTTCAGTTTGATGGGTAGACTCTTAGTTTAAAAGGATGCCAATGATATCAATTACACCCTGTATAGTTTAGCCAAGTAGATCAACTAAATCAAAAGGCCTCCTCCTCTGCAGACTATTAGCCGAGACGGAGGTCTAGTCGAGTCGAGTTTAGTGGTCATTCTCTAGCAACTTATTGAGGATAATGAGGTCTATAGTTTATTGGCTCTATGGTTTAGTAATGCCACGAGTTATCAGGCCTAGTGCGGGACCTCCACAGGACAAACAATCTACAGATAGATAACTGGTAGCTGCTGTATAGCGAAGGTCGTGGAATTTTGAGGAGCTTTATGAGAGATAAATATTTTCAGCTGTAAACTAAAATAGGCAAGGCCTAGGCTACATAGGGGTGATAATCCTAGTTTAGTACTCTTGTACCTATCACCTACATAAATGTGTAAAGTAAGTAACTATTATTATTTATTACGTTTAAGTATTGTAATAAGCATATTACAATACACAAACGCAGTAATTTATTACCTAAATACGTTAACCACTTTCTACAATGTTTAAGTTAGTGTTCCGCCCTCATAGATCTGTCGACAAGCGTGTAGCATTGCGAAATTATGTTTGTTACTTAGTTAACCATACCCACCATTATAATAAGCAAATAAATTAGAAAGAAGATAATGTTGGCCATTATGAATGAAAGATGCGGTTGATTTCATCTAATGTAAAATGTCAGCCAAGATCCGTGATAGATACGCAATGTAACTCGTAGTTACGGACTAGTTTGAAAAACATTAAAGGACACTTTAGCAATTTATCGCTTCTATCAAAGTAAAATCGCAAAGGCGGTTGGAGGAGCACGTGCTCCTTATCGACTGAGGCCGAGTTTTTTGATCGTGCGACTGCCTTTACACTTGCGATTTGGCTAACTGTGCGAATAGACCTTCAGAAAAAGTCTGCGATAAGTTGCATATCTAAAGCCTGCTTTGCTAACGAACTCCGCCGCTTTGGCAACCCAAAGTGGGTCTTGCGTGGCCTCCAAAACAAGGGAATGCGTGCGCGACAATTGTGTCACGATCCTGCGCTACCTGTCGCCGGTAACTGACTTGAAGCTCACGTACGTCAGCCTCCACTAAGTCGTTCCAGCGATGCCTGGGGAGACCCATTGGACGTCGGCTAGTAAGTCAACCCAGTTATGCTCCATCGGCTTGAAAAACATTAGCATCCACCTTTCTTATTGCTTTTGAACGCCAACTACCTTCGTGGTCTAATGGTTAAGAGCATTGGCTCTCGATACGGAGTCCGTGGGTTCGATTCCCACGAGGGACACCTAGGGATATGTCACTTTGTGCGTTTTTCCCCAGTTGGTTAAGACATTGCAGCCTGAATCACCTGATTATCTGAAAAGAAAAATGATTCCGTGCTTCGGATGGCACGTTAAGCCGTTGGTCCTGGCGTAGTAGTCGTTACATAAAAACCACGTCAGAGGCCGTAAGGGTCAGCGCACACCCAGCGTAAAACTGTTCGAGCATGCGCGAGCAGATTTCATTGATTCAATTGATAATGAACTCTATTTCCATTGAAATAAAGTTGAAAATAGCTTGCAAGTGATTAAATCCCTTCAGCGTCTGTTCGAGTATGCTCGCGTATGCTCCTCGCGGCGACGGGAGCAGTCGCGAGCATGAGCGCGGATGCTCGCGCATGCTCGAGCATGTTCGAGCATACGCCCGTGTCGATGCTTGCGATGCGTCGTAAGTGTTGCCGCCTCGGCCGGTTTCGGACTAAATCTAGCATATTTTTTAACTACTTTAGCCCGAAAAGGGCAATTTACTACAGATAATATTATATAATAATCGAACTCTTTTTGAAAATACAAAGAAAATCTGAAAGGTCGAAGCAGATTTAGTAGGTTTTCAAATTGTTCATATTCCATTTTATAGTTCCTAGCCATAAAATAACTGTCCCTAGAACTTTAAACCGTAACACAGCACAGGGCGAAGTATTTCCCAAATATAAGTACTTACATCTTTCTTGCCTCTTTTCATCTTATTGATGTGCTCTTCTTGCTCATCTTCCTTTGCTAGTAACCCAATAATTACCAAATCCCAGTCTACCATACTTAAAAATTGTTGTTATCGCACGTCTTTCGTAGACGTCTTTACTATAAAATATTGTAAACACAACGCAAAATTCACTACGTCAACTGTAGCAACACGGGAGCATCCGCGAGACTGTTCGAACACGCGCGAGCATGCTCCGCCGCTGCCGCCGGCGGATTTTGCCGCTAGGTGTGCGCGACTGCAAAGAACATGCTCGAGCATGTGCGAGCAGTTCTACGCTGGGTGTGCGCTGACCCTAAGGCGGTCTGAAAAAACTCTGACACCAGGGCTTTGCCCATACGATAAGAAGAAGAGGAACGCCATCGATCACAAAACAATAGATTTTCCATTCTTTTAGGTGACCTTTATGGAAACCGGAGGAAACGTCTGAACTAAGCGCCCTACAAAGGCTCTAAATCTAGGTAAACATAAAATAATTTTAATAAACTATTTGGTGAATAATTTTATAATCCAGTATTTATTACCATCAGACTCTATTAGCAATTTAGCAAGAACATAAAATGAAATAAGTTGTAGCGTCCGTCCGCGTCCTTGGTTTGCGATCTCTTATAAAATATGTACCAACCAAATGCATTACATTACACCTCAATATAGTAAGTAAACAGTAGCGGCATCAACCATTGGAATCAAGGAGACACAGACGTGCTACGAAAGCCGCCCGGCCAAAGATAATATGCGGCAGGGTGGCGCGGCGCGGCGGTTTGGGTAATTTCACGCACCGCTATCCGTGGAATTATGACCAAGGTCATTCATCATAAACCCTCGTTAGTCTTCTTTGTAGGCGCGTCTCAGATATCAATCTTCATCTTTACGCTTCCAGATGTTGGATAAAGAAAATTTCTTATTTGAAAACAGAGAAATCCTCAAATTATGCTTCTAGCCGCCAATTATTCATACTCCAAGGGATCTAGCATGATGCTTCTGACAATATCGTTACTCTCACTCTGATTCGTCCCAAGAGAGATAAGTTATAAGGCGCGACATTACTATCGCAGTGCCATGCTAGCCCCAGAGATCACTCTGGCTTACTGACTATCCTATTCTAATCTTAACCATCTTAGTGTTGATGATATACCATCGACTCGATAGAAGAAGAGTGTTGATGATTGCTTGACGTTGATGAGGACTTCAAGGATTTTATAAACAAAACAAAATCTTGAGCCTTGGAATTTGAGAATTGGAATTGATGCTTTGTGCCTGGGCCTGGGAGTAAGTACCCGATACGATACGATACGACGACCCGGTTGGTGTAATGGTTACCACGCCGGACTGCCAAACCAGGGTCCTGGGTTCGAATCCCGGTTCGGTCATGGATGTTATTGTTCGTGCCGTTGTTGTATGGTTTCCATATTAAACAAGCCTATAGTGCTTAACTTGGGATCATTACAATGTATGTGCCTGTGAGCGATACCCGAGCAGATGGTTTTCATGCAATTAGGCGCAAAAAAGTCGCGTCTCTTTTACATCGACTGCGGAACAGCAACAACAGCATCCTGAAAACAATAGCCGGTCATTATGATTGTCCTATTCAGCGACACTGGGTGGGTCCGGCTATTGGGGCTGTTAAAATCTAATGTAAAAAATGTAATTGTAATGAATTTAATTTATTGTTTTTATAGTAATACTAACATAGTTTTTAAGCCCTTACTAACGCTATTATGGATCTATCTGTGGTCTGAAATAAATGATTATTTGATTTAATACGAGACCACCCAATAACAGACCCACAACGTGACTCCTAGCTTACTGACAGTACTGTTTGATTGGTGTTTTGGGTATAAAGTTCCGCTCAAACGCGTGTGGCGCCAATCGTTTACGCGCTCGTTGCTCTGATTAATGCAAGGTATAATGACTTTATTCAATTATGCACGGTGTTGTTTACATCGTAGGTTTGAGAATAGATTGCTGTTGAATTGGCTTCTCCGGTGGTTACCTCATTTTCTGTAACGATAAGACCTATTTACTGCACATTAGTATCTGATTAGCGAGCGCGTTGCTCAACCATTTCTGGTTCTCAGAAAAGCTACAACTGCCGTTTTGCTAACTTTAAACGTACTTTACGCATGCATTCTTGGGGTTTCAGAATGGAAACAGCATGACATAGAGTTTGATTTGCTATCTTGGTGCAGAAATTAGAAGCCAATCAGCATTAGAGGCTTGCAGATTACCCAGGGTACGCAGGACGTACCTATAAGAAGTGCAGTATATCGGGGAGACTCTCTTCTTCCATACCTGTGAAATGACTGAAATAAATAAACTTTCGGATACATGTAAGGAAATCTAAGGACGTTTTACGCCTCAAGAAGAGGTGGAGTTGATTTTTTTGCCAAACCGCGCATTCGCGTAAAGCGGCAAACGAACAAGCGAGCAAACGGTAGTAATATACATTTATATTTCAATGTCGGTCAGTTGAACGATCCAGACTGATAATAAGAGAAATATGGAGATCGTGGTCTTAGAGAACAGATCGTGCATGTAAGGTTGCACATTATAGCTCTTAGCGCATTGACATATTACGCAAACACGACCTGATTTCAAAAACTCAATTTAGTTACTAAACTGGTCCCCAGTAAAACAAAATCTAGACCTAGAAAAAGGTAGCAGGACAAAATCGATAGCTTCTTGAAGAACTGGCATATGGAAGCGCAAAAACCGGGACGCATGGAGAGAACGTAGCGAGGCCTTTGCACAACGATGGGACAGCGACGGCTGATATAATAATAAATAATTTATAGTAACCTATCAAAGTACATAAGCCCTGTTATTAATGGTTGGAATAAAATTTATTTCATAAATTTATTCAATAAAATATAACTAACATATAACTAACTAAAATATAACTAACTAAATTGCCTATGGCAATAGTTAATAATGTTTGTCAAATGTTCTGGACAATATTCTTCTCTAAAGCAATTTTGGCTTCCTCGTCTTCCACTACCATTACATCGTGTTAAAGTCGACATTATCGACAGAGGGCTATCCGAGTTCGCTGTTAAATAAAAAATACTAGTTCCTCATCGCATGTCAGTTCTAGGAGCTATTGTGTTTCGCCCACTGAAGAGATTAGCAAGTGCGATACTGAGTGAGTCTTCCAAACGTCATCCACGAGGGGTTGAGGTAAAAATTGGTGAGGGGCAGGAAGTGTTCCTACTGTGTGTAGTACTATACTCTTTCTTATCTGTATCGCTACTATTGCTGGCATTTCCAAGCCTTTTTGATAAATAATTATCAATTTAATTTCATTTTATACAGCGTGGATTAGACAAAAAGTAGGTATTGCTTATTGCACAATTGGAAGAACAATGTTTAGATGGTGATGTGTCAACTGTACTGATTATCCAAACAAGTTTTCAAACAATACTGCTATTCACTGCTTCTGAAACGATTGCCTCATTAAGCAGGTCCACTAATGTTCCCATTGTAGGTCATACGTCAATGTGGACTGAATCTGTGGGCGTATCATTTGTCAGTGCTGTAACCTTGCATGTGACATGCACGATCTGCCCAGGTGGTAGACACAGTTGCCGTGTGTCTATTAACTTGCAAAGATTATTACTTTATTGTGAGTTTATGTATTTGCTCCATTCTTCTGTACCTAGTCGTGAATTCTATGGAAGATTACAAGGCAATATTCGGAAAGCCAAATCATTGAGGCAGTTTGGAAATGTTTTGACAGCAAGGGGACCACGGAAATTAAGCAGCGTCAGCAAGTCAGAATTTGGGTGGGTGTCCGGTTAACTGGTATTTCATTACGAGCGTCTCCGTGGAACTTTAAGCAGTTGGTCTTGGATGGTTCCGACAGATTGTCGTGTAACTAACCATTCGCGAAGCCAGGACAGATACCCATTCAGGGAGCTTTTTTCTGTCTGCAAATTGACCACCTACTTGCCTCCACCAATTTGCGCTGAGTCCACGAGGTGGAGTATGCCCCACTCTTCCACTCCACTTATTCTCCACTCTCTCACCATTATTCGTGAGAAGAGGCATCTGCCCTGCAGTGGGACCACAAACTTTTCTCGACCTATTCCGCACTGTGTTCGCGTAGCAGGGACTGGCTTTCTATCAAGTTTATTCTCGATAGGATATTGTTTCCCGCAGCGTAAGTGATCATCGTATTAATCCTACCGCTGACCGCCTTCGCTTGACTGTATCACCACGGCGACAGATCAACCTACCCATACTTGAACTCTATGTTCAAAGACACAGAGTTCAACTATGGCTAGATTGATCTGCACCTCGACAAAAATTTATTAGCGACCTCCTGTTAGAACTAAATATCTAATTTCCATGAACAAATCAGATCTCTGATTGCTCGCAATCTAATGAAATGTATACGCACGTAACAACGCCACGCATAATTGAATAAAGTCATTACCCGCCTCGATCGACGTTAATCAACGCAACGAGCCGGTAAACAGTCGGCGCCTGCGCAGCGCTGATTGATTGACATGCACCTCGTCAACGCAGTAAACTTGCTTAAATACATAGGTTTTATGTGTTTTATGATATTAAATTGCATTTGAAATTTAAATACTGGAACTAGTTATTAAGGTGAATAAAGTAATTATCTCTTGATATTCATGTTCAGCTTTAATTCAATTTAAAGATTTTATTGGACATTATAATTATGATGCAGAATATAATTCCATCATATGAGAAGACTAGTCATATCAAAGATGTTGGAGCAATCGTGATGATGATAGCTGCTCATGGCCGATTGATCATTGTGCAGCGATTGATTATTTGTGGTTGGGCTATTGCGGGCACCAGGGTCGTTGTAACACAGAGACCAGCGGTGGTCCTTTGTGTTCATCCCAAGCTCATCCATATTTACGCATACCTCCGAAATTATGGTATTGTCTTTTCATTCTCTGGAATGCAGGTTTTCTCACGATTTTTTCCTTCACCGCCGAGCTAGTAAATGATAAATACAACCATACATAAATTCTGAAGAACTTAGTGGTACAGGCCAGGAATCGAACCGCGGCCTCAGGATTGAGGCGCTAGCACAGAATAGGTAATAGTATATAGTTCTACATAGCGCTAGCTCTCTTCCGTATGGGCTATCATCGCTCTTCTGCAGCGATTATTCCGTTGAAAAGCAATTAGGTTATAATGTGTCAGCTACACACAGATGCTCTCGTTGTCTTTGCCAATCAATCATTTATTCATAATAGTCATTATCATCAGAAAAAATAATCAGCTTTTCCATACTAAACTGCAATGCCTACTCGACTCAAATGTATGCAACAGCTAATTGTTTTTTTGCTCCGATCGGTTTGCTCCCATAGTGAAATTTGTTCAGTTTGATGGGTAGACTCTAAGTTTAATAGGATGCTAATTATTGCTAATGGTATTAATTTAACCCTGTATAATTGTTTAATTTTTTTGTTCTGACAGCTTTGCTCCCGTAATTAGTAAAAGTTGTTCAGTTTGATGGGTAGAATATGGTTTAAAGGTTAATGATAGGTACTTTTCCTTACTCTATACAAGGGAGGGTTCCCTGTATACATATACCCAAAAGGAGTACATACACCCCCCTTGAGGGTCAGTCCAACACGCATGTCCAATTCGGATTGGTAGACTTCACGTACGCATCAGAATTTCTTCTTTAAAGTATGCAGGTTTCCTCACGATGTTTTCCTGATTCAATATAGTATCTTATATTTTTTTTTATTCTTGCATAATTACATCAAAATGAAAGCAACAAAAGAGTATAGAAATAAGGTCTTAAAGATAGATTTTGGGGGGAAGGTGGGATTTATACCTGTGAGATAAACCTTCTACAACACCCGTCTGGGTTGGTGCTATTCTAAAACAGCTAACTTATGATTATGAGTTATGTATGATTCAATTCAGAAAGTTGAAAATCATTCCAATGAATGAACGTTATTATGATGGAAATTACTGATTTGATTAAATTTTTGGACTTATCTAAAGAATTTTAAGTGCAATATGAACATGATAAAGTTAGATTAGGATATAATAAATTATTTACGATGTTGTCTAGAAGTGAAATACCTATAATTATACCACAGGTATTCAGTAATTATACTGACATTACGTATAGGTAAGTTAACTCATGACCGATATTATTTTCAGGGTAGTGAGAAACTTTTGAAAAGAAAGCCACCCGAATATGTAGGAAATATGGCACTGCAACTGTCGATTCCAGGACAGAGACCAAGAGGACGTCCGAAAACTAGATGGATGAACACAGTTCGTTGTGATATGACCGAGTGCAATGTCTCCGAAGACGACGTCAGAAATAGGGCAAAGTGGAGAGAAAAGAGACGGAAGGCTGACCCCACCACCATATGGGATTAAAAGCCAGGAAGAGAGAGGTAGTGAGAAACTTTACTAATTACTAATTGATATCTTACTATAGTTTTCGGAGGAAAATTTATGCATTTTATCGATTTTATCTATCTTATGTAGGTACCTACTACTACGTACTACTTATAAAGTAATCGTATTCTGTCTATCTGTACATTAAAGGTATGATTTAAATAATAAATGCGGTCTCTTAATTAAAACATTTTTTTTTATTTGCTTTTAACTTATGACTGTGGAATGAAACGACTTATGATTGGGGAAGAGACAAAAGAGGTGTGTCAGGATATCGTAGCCGATGGCGATCAATTGTCTCTGCCTACCCAAATGAGACACAGGCGTGAGTATATGTATGTACGTATAATTATGTTTCTCTGCACTGCATTGGAAGGCCTTATTGTGATAATTTTTACCCGATTGCGAAAAAGGTGGAAATTATCCTTGTATTATTATACAACGGTGTAATCAATTCCATTTCACGCAAAGGTTAATAATAAAATAAAACATGACATTAAATTCAAAATGCATTAATAAGTGTTGTAAGTAGTTTTATTGGTACTAAAACTAATGGGTCGATTATCACGCAATATCGTTTACAATGTAACAACAGTTACGTTGTCTGTGATAGGCGATAGAACAAGAACATGAGTAAATATCCCACAAAGCTCCTTACCAAGGATTTTAGAATCATAAAGGATACTCCTCCTTACAAGCATGGAAATGAAGAAAATTAGCCATGGCCTTGTATAGTATCAATAAGAGGCAGGTGTGAGTGACAAAACAATTTTAGCTCTAGACAGACGGACTGCATTTCAACTGCAATTCAACCGCAAATTGCAGTTCAAGTGCAGTTTCAAAGCAGTTGACACGACTGCAATAGAACTGCAAACCAACCGCGCAGTCCGAATCCAAACTGCACCATACCCACCCGCCCGCACGCTCCGCCCTCCCGCGCATGGTGCAGTTCGGATACAGTTTGAATGCAGTCGGTGTGCAGTTCACACGACTGCACGCCGACTGCAATTAAACTGCAATCGGACTGCGCGGTTGGTTTGCAGTTCTATTGCAGACGTGTCAACTGCATTAACTGCACTTGAACTGCAATTTGCGGTTGGATTGCAGTTGAAATGCAGTCCGTCTGTCTAGAGCCTTACTTGAAACAAATTGGAAAAGTGAAAATGCTCGAGAAACAACTGAGGCTGGTCAATTGCTTTCGCCCAATTCTGCTTCAGGACAACGCTAGACGTCAAATTTCACGACAGAAGTAGAGGAGCTGCGATTGGAATGTCTCCGACACCCGTCATACTCCCCAGACCTCGATCCAACAGATTACCAGTTTTTTCGCTATTTGGGCAATTTCTAGCACGGAAAAAAATTCAATTCCGAAAGAGCAGTCCAAATCACCTTCAAAGATTTTATTGATAATTGCTCCCACAATTTTGTCAGGAATGGAATCAGCAGCAGTGGATGTTCTGAGGTTTCAGAATATCTCTTACTAACCCCTCGGGGAATATACAGGGTGTAACAAAATGCCCTAGTAATACTTAAGGGGGTGCTTCAGACCATCAACCTGACCTGTTCCCTGAGCAATACAACCTGGGCCTCTTCAAGGCAAGAGTGAATAGGCATCTTTCTAGGTAGGCATGCTACATCTTCGGCCTCATCATCACTCAACATCAGGTGAGATTGGGGTCAAATGTTTACCTATCGAAAATAAAAAAAAAAATAAAAAAAAAATGAACAATTTTCATCATAGAGCCAACTTCGAAATCTCGAAATAGATTTCTATTTTGAATGACAAATGATGGAAATATGTATTGCAAGTGAGAACAGGGTACAGCTGAAAATCAGGGCTGCGCTCGCTGTGATCTCTGATCAGATCACTCGGCCGGCACAAACCTGAGCTGATCCCTTTTGTCGCAATTATTGTAAATATTTATTATAACAATTGCTGTACATTCTGTTTGCACAATAAAACTATTTCAATTTCAATTTCAATTTACGTAAAATTTTAATATTTTGAATAAAAAATCTTATCTTGAAACCATGATAATTCGATTTTGCTCTCGATTCTAAACAAACTACTTTGTAGTTTTGCGTTAATTTTTTAACACGTTGTATACAATAGATTTTTTTTTTTCTCGGTGTTGGCTCCATAGTGAAAGTTGTTCAGTTTGATGGTCTGAAGCACCCCCCTTATGTATAATTAGGGTATTATGTTAAACACTGTAGTCGTAAGCATTATGCTAAGCTACGAAATACCTAGTTATTAAAATCTACATAACAACAAGACTGGATCTAACACCTAGCCTTTATATGACAGATTATTATAATCGATATCAGATCGATCTAGAATCGATACTGACACATTAATAACTACGAGCGCAGCGGTGCGGTGCTTTAGGCGCCATTCGTCATGCGTGCAACGACGACGACGCCGGCGCCCGCGCCGCCGACGCACTGCGCATGCCGATCGGTGTAGTCTGAGTAAAGAACTATAGGGCCTTAGTAAATATTCTTTATTACCTATTATGTGATAAAAGCCGCATTGGCCAAGTGCGAGTCGGACTCGCGTACCGAGGATCCCGTTCCACAACAATAGAGGGTCCTTCTTAATATGCTGACACTTTTTAGGGGGATGATCAGACCGTCAAACTAAACAACTTTAACTATGGGACCAACATCGAAATCGCAAAAAAAAAACTGCTCCACATAAAACTGCAAAACTACTTGAGCCAAATTTATGAGACAGCTTATTTTTTTTGTCGCGATTTCGATGTTGGTCCCCTAGAGAAAGTTGTTCAGTTTGAAGGTCTGATCTTCCCCTTAAAAATGTGGAACGTATTAAGAAGGACCCTGTTTATTTACCGAAAAATTGTGTTTGCTCAGGAATCCTGAGCGCAAGCCCAACACAGCCTTGGTCGGTTTTTCATTTTTTTTATTTACTTTATTTACAGTTTGCACTATAATCTCACCAAGTTTGAGGCTTGCATGAGTTGTATGTTAGTCAAACTCAATCTTAACAACGGTAATAGCACGGTATAAGAAAGAGTATTATCTATTAATACGTAATACGTTGTTACGATTGAGCAAAACCAAAATGGAACTATTCAGGTTTTGTATTAATTCAGCAATTTCCCTATGTTGTCTTCACTGAACAATTTTTCTATGGGGCTTAAAAAAAAAATTGAATTTCGCGATATTATCTTTTATCCAGCACGGCTAGCATACCATACACAATAAAGCGATAAAATGAGAAAACCTTCATTATAGCTTATTTTGGCATTCGCAAGCAACTAAAATAGTTTTCACGGAGGTGATTATGCTAGCCCACGGGTAATATACAAAAGCCGTCCATTCCTTAACCTCGACCTTATTTTAAAAAATGCATCAACACCATAAATCCCTCTACTTAGACATGACCTAAACAACCTCACCAAAATAACGTGTAAATCTGATAAAATAATTGTTATCACTACATCGTAATTCTGCCACTCTGGTATTGTACCGGCCTTAGAAGGTCGACTAGAAAACCAACTGATAAATGCCCTATTGATTTATTGTAACAAGAATGCAAATGATTCACAAACAACTATTGGATTGGTCTGCGAACGCCATTTGCAGTTTATTATATCACGTCGATCGGTAATGTGGTTCGTAGTGGTTAAAACTATTTTATAGTAACCTACAAACTGCTGTCCAATCTCAGCTATTGCTCCAAAAGGGGCATTTTGGTGATAATCGCGACTATGCGCGACGAAGCTCGAGGTTGTCGCGATTTTAAAGTTATGGCGATTATTGACGATATTAAAGAGATCGCCGTGTGTGAAAACGTTGTTAGGGACAACAACAAAAAACCGGTAAAGTGCGAGTCGGGCTACTCGCGCACCGAGGGTTCCGTACCACACCACCACAGAACACAACATTATTATCGAAGAAAAAAAACTTTTTTTGTCCGGGACCTTTAGCGCGAGACCGACTCACACTTGGCCGGTTTTTAGTATTTGTTGTTATTCTGTAGAGTTTGCTCTATAATCACACTAAGTTTGACGCTTGTATGTATTACCGTTTTTACTATAGAGCGAGAAGAAAAAACGTTGATAAAAACTAGTTTCTTGTTGAGAACCCCCCTTAATTTTTAACGTTTTGACATTTTTTATTATTTGTTAACAAATCCGCCGTAATAACGCATAATCTGAGGGTCTACCCGCACATTCGAACTTCGTAATTACGTGAACATTTTTGTTCCAATGTCAACTCTATTACTATGAAGTGCGGACCGAAAAAGTGGCGACATATCGAACATCGGAAGTCCGGGTGCAGGGCCTGAGAAAATTTCAACTATCTAGCTATTACGGTTCAAAAGTTACAGCCCTAAATAGGTAGGACAGACGGACGGACGGACAGACGGACAGACGGACAGACGGACAGACGGACAGACGGACAGACGGACAGACGGACAGACGGACAGACGGACGGACGGACGGACGGACGGACGGACGGACAACGTAGGCTTAGTAATAGGGTCCCGTTTTCACCCTTTGGGTACGGAACCCTAAAAAACCAATTCAAATGGAACTGGTGAGAATAAACCCTATCTCTGCGTCAAGTTTTGTGACACACAAATAGGGTTCATTCTAACTAGTTCCATTGGACAATTCACTGGAACTAGTACAATTAATATTTAACACTCCCAACACCTCGACAAAAATGTTGCCTAGTGGATATGCGGCTTTAAATTAAAGATACCTTGGGCAATTTGCGAGCCTCTACTCTTGTTGGTAAATCCCTCCCTCCGATAGCCTCATGTATTATGGAATAGGTTTTCAAAACAACCAATACATATAAATATAAATAAAGGAAATCTAAAGAAGTGATGAAGAAGAAAAAGATAAGAAGTGATCTTTGGTCACGTTTCTGACATGTGAACATTGTTTGTACTACAAATTTTATTTCAGCTGAAACAAGGACATACAGATTTTTAAAGAAATCATTAATCTACGTTTTACGGAAGTACTTGGACGTAAGTCCAGTCAAGTTACACAGGACCTGACGTACTTATTTATGAGTCTTAGAGAAAATCTACTTATAGTCCTATTTATTATGTTATGGTTTCCTAAAACCTTATCAAAGGAAATATAAGGAAGTTAGGAACAAATCCTTGGTCACGTTTTCTAACAATATGTGACGAGTTTGTAGTGACCACTTTTTTCCAGCTAAAACAAGGACATTATACAGAGTGAAATTGATATCATTGGCATCCTTTTAAACTAAGGGTCTACCCATCAAACTGAACAACTTTTACTATGGCAGCAAACCGATCGGAGCAAAAAAAAATCAGCTGTTGCATACATTTGAGTCAAGTAGGCATTGCATTTTAGTATGGGGCAGCAGATTTTTTAGTTGCTCCGATCGGTTTGTTCGCATAGTAAAAGTTGTTCAGTTTGATGGGTAGACTCTTAGTTTAAAAGGATGCTAATGATTTCAATGTCACCCTGTGTAGATATCAAAGAAGTCATCAGCCTATGTCACACGGTCAAGGTGACTAGGGTTACCATGGCTGAACATGTGACCTGTTAGGATTATCTCTGCAATAATATAAAACTTTAAACTGGCACTTCCGTGTTATGCAGTTGTGAAGATAGCCTTGACAAGGTGACTAGAAGATACTATTTCCCAGTTTTCTTCTAATTAATTACTTATTGAGGCTTACCTTACATTTGAATTAAGGAATGAGCTTGGTGACACGTTAAATCCTATCATTCAAAGTCCTATGGTTGTAACCTGAAGATACATTTAAATATCGGTTTCTCCCGCCTGAATAGAAAGATGACTAAGGAAGATACCCTGGTTCAGGTCCTATGCGAGACGAAGGGCCGCTGTCAGTGAGGGTGCGGGAGCTGGTTAGGTCTTCAGATTTCAAGTCCTTCAAGCTCCGAGTTCTCTCCCGCCGGCTCACCTGAAGAAGCTTCTGACCCCCGACGTAAACTCACTGATTGACCATAATCCCTTACGGGGTTGTCAGAAATTCTGCTGCAAATACCAACTATCTTTTTAGTCGTACAGTTTTAGCAATATTTTTTTTTTTCAGAATTGTATGCCATCTTTAGAAAGAATATTTATGTTATGTGACTTATTTCTCATGTAATCAAGAAAGAAGCCCTTTATCCCTTCCCTTTATTCGCCTCCAGCGATACGAGGAAGAAATAGGGTGAACAAAATCATAATTTTATCAACGCAGCCACCTCTATCGCCTTCCAAGTCAACGCACACCGTACCCTTAACACTGAGGTTATTAACACCAGCCCAGTCCAGATCTATCGGGATCTCACCAACAACAATGACCTTAATAATACGCACTACTACTCGTACGCGTGTGGGTACAAGGAAACGATTTGTTGACAATGGAGTTTGTAGGGATTTGGTGCAGGGATATAAATGAGCTGGTGGCTTGAGTATATTGATAAATAAATAAAATAAATAACGCTCACAGGCACATACATTGTAATGATCCCAAGAAAGCACTATTTATAGGCTGTTTATTATGGAAACCATACAACAACGGCACAAACATATAAACATCCATGACCGAACCGGGATTCGAACCCAGGACCCTGGTTTGGCAGTCCGGCGTGGTAACCATTACACCAACCGGGTCGTCAACTCGTCGTGATGACTGTTAAAGTCATTCAAGTGAGTAGGTATACATGGTAGACCAGTCATTTTATGAAGTTTGGTTAGGAGGGGTGGGAAGTAATTTTGAATGGGACTTTTAAACTGTAACCGACACCATTTAGTGACAAAAAGACTGTGAAATGCCACGTAGGAATCAAAATCGTATCTCCCAGAAGGCTTTTATCTTAATAATATTAAAGCGAATTCAATCATTTAATTAGATTCATACAATATAAATGACTTTTGAGCAATAAAATAACCATCTAAATTTAAAAAATTGTTATTTCTCAGATAATACTAATGTATTTTTCAAAGTTTTGTAAGTATTCGATAAAAAAATTTACTCTGTGTTTGAAGTGTGTGAAGTAAAGGCTTAAAAATGAGAAAAAAAAAATTTACCGTCGGGTTTTTTAGAACGAGATAAATGCTAAATTTTAATTTTGAGGCTGTTGCTGACGTTCGCTTTTGACATTTTGGTAAATTTCTAGTCTCAAATTGGCTCTTAAATGAAATACCGAAAAAAAACTATTCTTAATTAGTCCCGGGTCAAACCGTAAAATGACTGGGCTATGGTCCATCATACGGTTTTTAAGACTCCGCGCCCCGTAGAGTATGGCAGATACTCTTTCTTATACTGTGGTATGGCCTACCATTATTCGTGAGAGAAGGCCTTTGGTCAGAGAGATTCTTTTCCATTTTCAACGATATAGTTTAATTTACATTGTGTTGAATAATTTTAATAGCATTTCGATACTGGTTCAAAAGTGGTCCCGTGTTATAAATGATCCATCGACGCGTTGACAAAGTGGGAACACAGATCTTTGGATTGAGTGTTAGTCTATGCAAATTATTTGACGACCGATATCTACATCATTCCTGTCTATTTTATATCTTATTTGAAGGAAGATAAAGTTTATGTTTCGGAAGCAAAGTAAGGACAGTTATAAATTGTTACAATTAACTAAGTATGGTTGTGTATAATTAGTTTGAAGTATGAATATTTTATTGATTCTCTTCTTAGGTTTATTACTTGAGTCAGTCATACAGTCAGTTTTGCTTGCTAAATTCAAACATGGGAATCTCTGTATTTGTAAATTATATAAATTCGTATAGATGAAATGTAACGTAATATTATAAACGTAGATACTAAACCAACAATAGAAACTAAAACAACTAACAACCATTCTAATTATTTAGGTCTGTTTTGAATTTGCTGAAGACTAAATAGAAACATCGGAGAAAATCATGAGAAAATGTAATGGAACCTATAAATAAACCTAATATTATTTGTTTGTTTGTTTTTGGTTATTTATACTTACCTAACGGCGCCCGCGACTTCGTAGGCGTAGACTACCTGATACTCATAACTTTTGATTAAATGAACTGATTGTAATGTAATAAAGCCTAAACGTTAATTTAAACTGAGCCTTATTCTTCTGTGGAAACCCCATTCAAATCGGTTCGGTTCAAAGTTTTTAAGTGATGCGTGCACAAACAACAGACAAAAATGCACAAACAACAGACAAAAATGCACAAACAACAGACAAAAATTCTAAAAATGATCCCTATGCATTCTATTACGTACCCTAAAAGCCCCCAATTAATATTTTTGATGCAAATATCTTTAAAGTGCATCCACATCAAGTTATTTCGACTTCGTCCGCACAAATTATATACCTACTAGATTTTAAGTCTGGGGGTCTACTCCGGGACTCGAACTTCGTAATTACGAACACATTTTCGTTGTATTTGGTACTCTAATCGAGATTGCACCGAACTGTCGAACGCCCGACATTAGTTTGACACCTCGGTCGATCGAACCGTACTCTAGTGCACGCTGTCAGTGCTCGATGAATTGAATTTGACAGCTGTCAAACTGCTATAACTTCGATACTGCTTCGATAAAGTGAACGACAAGTCAAGAGGTATCTTTTTGATTATCGTAACTAATTTTCGTGAATGAATTAAAGGTTTTCAGTGGTTTTCAGTTATGTTTCTGTATGAGAATTGTAAGATCTGCAATCTGGCTGAGATGACATGTAAATAAAAGGTTTTTTTTTTTTTTTTTTTTTTTTTTATTCATAATGGGTTTGCGCTTGGCTTCAGCTCACCTGATGGAAAGTGTAGATGAAGCCGAGGATGTAGCGCGCTCGCCCAGAAAAAGCCTATTTACTCTTCTTTTAAAAATATCCTGATTGTATTTGCTTGGGAAAACAGACGCAGGGAGAGAGTTCCAAACCTTACCGGTTCTCATTATAAAAGGTATTTCTAATCAAGGCTACTGAATCAAAAGTAGTTCTTAGTTGGTGAAGTAAACCAGAGTCCAGATTCTCCAGATAAGTAGGTACAAAATATTTATGAGTTGGTCTAAATCTAGATAGGCGACTGAAGATGATGGGTAGGTACCTACCTAGTTACGAGGAGTAGTTATGGGTATCAAAAGTCATAAAATGGATTAAATGGAACCAAGTAACTACCAATACCTAGTTACCTATATTGTTAATGTTGAAGTCGTGCTTGATCGCGATTTCAAATTGGAGCCACTCACACTTCTCTACACTTCTTGAACTCACATCACAAACAAGTATCAAAACCAGGTGACAGTCAACGCTCTATAAGAAATATCTGAGAGCGGGCCCTTTTTCTCCTAGTAGCTACATCTCACTGAAAACATACTATATAAGTATAAGGCTTTTAGGCTTCAATCCGGTTAAAATACAGGAGTGCGATTTTTGAGTCTCATTAGCTGAGTTCAGCAGTTGGAAATGTCAAAATTACTCTGGAGATATGCATCTTTCTACTGCTGATTTGACTTTCAAAAATCATACTTCAGGAGTGCGATTTTTGAAAGTCAAATCAGCCGTAGAAAGATGCGTATCTCCATAGTAATTTTGACATTTTCAACTGCTGAACTCACCAAATGAGATTCAAAAATCGCACTCCTGGTTGTAAGAAAACACCGAAGTAATATTTGAAGGCATGGTTTTGAATCTGTCATTTACTCGACTGAAATATATAGGACATCTGATTCTTTTTTTTTCAGACTTCGTCTCCATGGTGAAAGTGGTTCAGTTCAGTTGAATGGTCTAACTAAACCACCGCTTCAAATATTACTAGTGTTATGTTACACCTTGTATAAGTATGGGTATATGACTCATAAATCTCATGATGGACCAATGCAGCCTGCAGAAAAATTCATGGCACGGCCGTGAAAGAACTAGGTACTAACATTTTCAAAATACCTGAGTATATAAAGGATGTACCTATAGAGTTGGAATAGGTTACCTACATATTCTAAGTAGAAACATAATGCTAGTTTTAAGCAATATTTATTGTTTCAGATTAAGAGAAAAGCAGCCAAAAACCAATTTATTATAAATCAAGGCAAGAAAGCATATAATCCATGTTCCAGCAGCATAATATGTATATTGTTTACGTGACCTTATCTTGGTACTTAAGTAAAAAATACCTACTTCAGTCCCTGGATATGAGAAATTAATTATTATCTAGTTAAAGTATAAATAAAAGCCAGTTACAATGAAAATATTTTGATGTATTTATTTACTTGAAAACATCACAACACAAAATAGGAAAGGATACCGTTTTATTTGTCGAATTATATTATAATCATACATATTCTCACGGCTGTCTCCCATTGGGGTAGGCAGAGACAACGCTGACTGATGATCCTGAGATGAAATTATAATTCTTCAAATAAACTTGATACCTACAGGTTTTTACAGAAAGGTGTGGTTATACAGTGTAAATTTTAGGAAAGTTGTTCAGTTTGATTAGTACAATACATGCTGAAGTTATCCGCAGTGATATAAAATTAACCCTGTATTTTAGGGGATATTTCAGATATGACCACACCCTTGTATGACCTATAATATTAGAAGATTAGATTAGAATAGCCTTAATTGCTTAAGAGTTACATACATTAAAATTATGTTTACACATTAAATATTACATGACCTAGGTGATTTTATAAAAACTTCTTTGCTGATTGTTTTTTTATTTTTGTTGGTCTGAACTCTGAACCACCCCTGAAAATCAGGGAAATGTTTAAAAAATCTCCCAGTACCTGTAAAATTTATTATAATTAATAGGTAGGTATGTTCACATTCGTAGGTTAACTATTATTAACAATAATAACAACAATAAAAGCTTTTGATCAAAAGGCTCATAGATTATTTAAAATGAAAAATATATGGGGTCCTTCCTAAATGCTGACACTTTTTAAGGGGATGATTAGACTGTCAAACTGAACAACTTTCTCTATGAAAGCTCGTTCATACAAAACTGCAAACCTACTCTAGCCAAATGTAAGGGACAGCAGAATTTTTTTCCGCGATTTCGATGTAGGTCCCATAGAGAAAGTTGTTCAGTTTGATGGTCTGATCATCCCCTTAAAAAAGTGTCAGCACTAAGAAGGACATATGCTGACAAATGCTAACATCACATTAAAATCATAATTGAATGACAAATATTACAGAAAGTAAATTAAATTAAGGCGTAATGAGTTTATAAACTCGTAAAAAATAGCTTTTTCGATTACGTTTTTTCCATTCAAAATGAAATAATTTTGATGAAATGAATGAAATAATTTTGATTTAAAATAATTTTGATTTTCAAAATGAAATAATATTTATTATAGTTGGGGATATTTCCTAGGCAGGAAGGTTATTCAGTACACGATTGGAACAATTTGGCTAGATAGAAAAACATCCCGAAGTTACCCCTCTTTCTTACTTTTAATATCATTTTATATCTAGAAGAAACTGTATTTACGCAAATAAAATATACTATTATCTTGGCCATAACATAAGCTTGGCAGCTAGGTATATTTCGTTTACTTTACTTTATATACTTCAACACAATTCCAAAATATCTACGAAATTTCGAGCGTCTCGCCATTTTGCCGATGCGATACGCCATTTTAGAAGCGCGGCAGCGCTTGTAGAGGTAAGACCTATGTCAAACTTTTCTTCAAATTTCACGTCTTATTTTACAACATTTCCGGCTTTTTTCTGTATTAATATCTATATAAATATTTCTAATATTGCTCAAATTGTAAATAATAGCTGTGATTATTGTAGATATAACTAATTTGTAATTTTTTTTTTGAATTGTAAATTATGTAGGCAAAATGACAGTTCCATCATAGTGCCACAGTTCACGAATATAGCTTTCAGTAGGACAACACCAAAATGACTCGTGGTGCTACGAATTGCTAAACTGATGTAGGTAAAGTTGTTTTTGTAGCGCATAGCGAGGCATCCTAAGAGGTAAGCGGTTCCCAAAGTGTATCTTAGGGTTTCGTGGAAAACAGTAGGGTTCCTTGAATCCAAGAGCGGATACTTACATTTTCTGAAAATCGTCTTGCGAGTTTAGCTTAGGTATTTTCTCATTTTATACTTTTATTTCCCACTGTACAAAGAAAGTACACTACAATTAAAAAAATAATACTGTAATAAAAATTGCTTTAATATTTACAATTTAGACTATTTTATTTAAAATATACCAACAGATTTTGTGCTGAATAAAAATTTTTTAACAAAAAATTAAAACCGACTTCAAATTTCAAAAAGTACCTAAAAATAATAAATATTACAGCCGATGAATTTTACGTTAGCAACTATAAGAATATCATTTTGTTTTATCGAAGTCGCTGTCAAGCCTGTACGATTCGAGACTGAGCTTGCAATAATTTTTTGGCTAGGCTTGACACCGACTACAATAAAACCAAATGATATTCTTAATAGATGCTAACGTAAAATTCATCGGCTGTAATATTTATTATTTTTTACTTTTTGAGTTTTGAAGTCGGTATTCATACTTTGTTAAAAAATTTTTTTTTTTTTAATTTTCAGCGTTGGTGTTATATTGGGTTAACATATCCGTTGGACATGTAAAGGGAACATGAACACGAATCTTTTATTTCAATCGTCGATGATATGCTATAGATCTTTGAGGAGTTTATTGTCTATCTCCGAAGCCCTTTACCAAATCTTCATCAAATTAAAATGGGACCACTTTTGAAGTATGACCTAAAAGAAAACTTGAACACGAATCATTTATTTCAATCGTCGATGATAGGCTATAGATCTTTGAGGAGTTCTATTGTCTATCTCCGAAACCCTTTACCAGATCTTCACCAAATTAAAATGGAACCACCTCTGAAGTATGACCTACTAAACAAAAAAAAATATCAAAATCAGATTACTCCGTAAAATTTCAAATATTATTGATTTTGAACATGTTACAGCCATGTTGTGCTATTTCGAATCAAATTAAAGATTGAAAAATTCAGTCTCGGGCGGGACTTGAACCCGCACCCTTCCAAACCGGGGAAGTGCGTTATCCAATTTCGCTACCGAGCCCACTAGCCAGAGAACGAATTTTTCAATCTGTTGCGTCTTGAGGGGACGTGAGCGACATCTACTGGCAGCTATTACAAACTAGCCAACTCTACAAGTTTTACTCCGTAAAAAGTTATGCGTACATACATAAAAAAACATCAAGAAAAAAAAAATCTGCTGTCCCATACATTTTAGTCGAGTCGGTACTTTTGTATGGGATAACAGATTTTTTTAATTTTTTCTCGATGTTGCCCCCATAGTGAAAGTTGTTCAGTTTGATGGTCTGAAGCACCCAGTTAAGTATAACTAGGGTGTTTTGTTACACCCTGTATACGCGTCGACTTGAAAACCTCCACCGTTTTTTGTTTTGTTTTCGTCGGTTAAAAAAAGCGAACAATTTTGGGCGGTGCCACGAATGGCAAAACAATCAAGATTGTTGATTTACAGGTGCGTACCGACTTCGCGTGGCAAACCATCGAGCATTATCTCGCGCGGCAGCCGCGCACTATCCCTTTACACCCGAGACGTATCGATCGTGCGAGTAACATTTGAAAAATTCTGATGACCGTGCAAATTAATTTTAGCGAACGCAACCGGCACTGATCGCTCGTGCGAGTGCTACTCCCGCCTTTCAAAGCGCCCTGCATTAGTTTTGATGCTTCAATAGCCGGTGATTAGACTGAAAAGGTGACTGCGTTTTTTGACCCTAGAAGGCGCTCACGTAAATATTAATTTTTCTCAAACATGCTTGGAAATGGGAGCATTATTTTGACAACCTTCTTCGAGATAAATCGAAATTGCTGTACTGGCCAAATACATGCGTGCAGCGGCCGGCAATATTGTATGAAAATCCATATCTGTCGTGTTTTGCGGCCAAATAAATTACATAGTAAACTCATATCTGTAACTACCGCCCTATCGCCATTACTTCCATTCTCTGTAAAGTCATGGAAAGAGTACTTAACAGTAAGTTGCTGTCATACCTAGAAGACCGAGATCTACTCAGTGATCGCCAATATGGCTTCCGCTGGGGGCGATCGACTGGGGATCTTCTTGTGTATGTCACGCACTGCTGGGGCGAGGCCATCGAGAAGCACGGTGAAGCACTGGCTGTATCACTTGACATCTCGAAGGCCTTTGACAGGATATGGCACGCTAGTTTGCTGAACAAGCTTCCCGCTTATGGCATCCCCGCTGATCTTTGCAGCTGGATATCTGATTTCTTGAGAGAACGGTCGATTAGAGTTGTCATTGACAGCTGCTCTTCTGACCTTATGGCAATTGATGCTGGAGTTCCTCAAGGGTCTGTTCTCTCCGCGACACTTTTCCTGCTGCACATCAATGACCTCCTTGTGTCAGGTATTGTTGGGTATGCAGATGACAGTACTGTCATGGAGAGATATGTATCTGGTGCAGGGGCCAGCGGGGATAAAATACGCTCGCAGAGGGAGGCCATGGTTGAGCGGACAAACTTGACTTTAACCCTCTGCGACAGAGGTGGTAGTCTCTCAGACACCGCAAACCAAATACAACGTTGCCATTTCGCGATATGGCGTGATGTAGTTCTGTCCCGCTCAGTACCTTCCTAAAACGGTGAGAGCAAGTGAACAGTCAGGCGCGCGCGGCGACGCAGTGCACACGTGTGGCGGGACGAGCATCTGGTGTCGGATAGACGTAAGTACAGCAATAAGCGTTGATTCTGTCAGACGTCACCTACCAAAAATGTTTATATTTTCATAGTGTATATCAGTCGTTAGCTCAGTAACAGTTGTAAATTTACCTGAAGTTTCTTAGACGTATAATAAAATAAATACCCAGTTATTAAATGTATATGTATGTAACAGATGGCGAATTCAAGTGGAGGGCAGGCTAGATCTACTAAACGAAGTTTTAAAGGAACACCCATAAATAATAATAAGCAAATGGAAAGAAGACTGGCTTGAACAGTTAGAAGACGTGGAGTTTAGTGACGTCGATGACTCAGTCGAAGATCCTGATTTTGAAGTTGAAAATGTCCAGGGACCAGAAGAATCAAGAATTGAGAGTGAAAGTGAACCTGAAGAATGTGCAGAAGAAGAAGCTTGTGAGAGAGAAGAAGAACAGAAGAGATTGCTTTTGTTTTGTATGAAAGTTGTCAAGGAGCTAAATTGAGGAGAGGAGACTTTATACTATCTCTAGCAAGAGAATAAGTCTTACCTAGTCTGAAGCAGCGAGTCTACAATGATCGACTACCAAGAGAACTGCGACTGACCATTAAAAGAGTTTTGGGTAAAGACTTGCCTCCCAAGTCTATACCTGCACCTGCACCTGGACCTCCACCTAGAAAATTATGCAGCATTTGTCCAAGCAAATTGAAACGTCAGACAAGATTTGCCTGCTGTGCCTGTAAGAAGCCAATCTGTCTGCAATGTTCGGCCCAAATCTGCGAAGATTGCAAATTTGAGTAAAAAAAAGTATCGTAACTTTGAGACTGATTTATGCCTAAACGTATCATACGATCTCGTTGATTTTTTTACGTAAAGTTTATAAAGTTAATGACTAATAGAAGAAATGTTAAGTTTTTGAAAGTTGATTTTGTTAATTAAGAAAAAAAATATATTAAGATACCTACTTACCTTAAGACAAAATTTTTGATCTCAATAAAGACTCTCTATAACTATTGAAATTTCATTTTAATAAAACAATTTATTTTATTTTATTGCTTCTATATAAAACACATAAAGTAATTATAGTATAAAAAAAATGATATATATTTAAACTTATAAGATATTTACATTTTAAAATGACGTCTGACAGACACCACCTCAGTCGAATGTATACAATAATTTCAGCTCAGTCGCAGAGGGTTAAGTCTTGTCTCCCAGTGGGGTGACAATAATTTAGTCAACTTCAACGCCACCAAAACACAGGCTTGTCTGTTCACCGCAAAAAGGAGTCCGTTTAATCTGACTCCTACTTTCCGGGGTACATCTGTCCCTGTTTCCGACAGTCTTGGGCTTCTGGGTATAAGCTTGACCACGAAACTCAACTTCGGCGCTGACATCGAGTCTAAGGCTCAAACTGCGGCCAAAAAGCTGGGCATCTTAAACAAGGTGAAGCGGTACTTCACTCCTGGACAGCTCTTAGTATTGTATAAAGCTCAGGTCCGATCATGTATGGAGTACTGCTGCCACCTGTGGGATAGCTCAGCCAAGTATCAACTTGCCGCACTCGACTCGGTTGAACGCAGAGCCAGGAGGCTCATTGGCGATAGTAAGCTGGTGGAGGCCAAGCTTTATAGCCTAGCCCACCGCCGCAGAGTGGCCTGCTTGTCGGTCTTCTACAGATTGTACTTCGGTGAGTGTGCCCTTGAGCTGCATGAGCTCATCCCACCTTCCCCTTTCTACTATCGGACTTCCAGACGCACCGCGGGATATCACCCCTTCTTGGTTGACATCCCACATATCCGCACCAAGCGCCTTTCTGAATCTTTTATAATGCGCACAGCCAAGGAGTGGAATGCCTTACCTGCGTCAGTATTTCCGAGCACTTACAACCCGAATTCCTTTAAAGTACGAGTGAATAGGCATCTTCTGGGTAAGCTCGCTACATCTACGACCCCATCTTCGTCCTGAGGACTGGATTGAGGTCAAGAGCAAACCCATAGTTAATAAAAAAAAAATATGTCTTCCCGTATAACTTTATGAATATGCACCATAGCTGCGTAGTAAAAATTTAGGACGTGTATTATTGAAGGCTGTAGATTCCAAACATGGAATAAAAGTGAAAAGGGTGTTATGGCACTTTACACCTTTATTCGTTCGGGGGTGCGTTATATCCATTAAAGACTCTGCAAGGTGCATGTGATTCTGATGACAATACAATAATATGGTATTATCCAGCTGATCTGGTGATGGAGCTGGAAGGTGGCTAGTGGAACTCTTGGATGGCTAATAGTATACTCATCGAATTTCAGCTTGTTAAAATCATCTCGATGAGTGCTTTTCTTTACAGTTTTGTAACAAGTACCTATTTAATGATGGAGCTGAATAACTGTTACAAAAACTGCTCACTGGTATTTTCAATTTGTGTTTCTCAACCGATTGCTTCCAAAATCAATATCTGAGGGTCCGCGTGGACCCTGAACACGAATCCGATGTCAGATTGAAGAAAAGTGTCCACTTTAGAGTCAGTATGACTCATCCTAAGCGTCTGTAAAGCGTAGTTGTGGCAAGGCATGCCTTTTTTGCCGAGTCCAGCGCAGCACCAGTTGGTCGAGTGGTCTCGGTACTCGCCTCCAGAGCAGAGCGGCGGTTTGGTGCGGTTGGCGCGAGTTCGATTCCGGTCGCTAGCAAGGTGGCAAGGAGCTCGTAGCGAATCTTCCTAGGAGTTCGTTGGGACTTTATTATTTAATATATATATATTTTTTTGTTTTTTATTTTTGCTGGCGAATTGTCACCTAACCCCAACTATTAACCATCTTTTGAAGCGTGTAGTTTTAGCAAGGCTCACTTATAGCATATAATTGATGATTTCAAACAACTTATTCAATTGCCAATGATTTGTTTTCAACTGTTGAGGAGTTCCATTTACCTGTTTCCAAAGCCCTTCGTCAGATCTTCATCAAAGAATTACTTATGCCAATAGCCTACAATAATACCTATAAATAACTTTAACTTTGTTATTGGTGTTGTTCAACTGGTATCAATTATATGACATGTTGGTATACTGTGGCATCTTGAAGAATTATTGAACACTCTAATATTTAAATTCAAAATTCGAACGAATTGCTCGCGATCTCCCCTCAGACCCCGCACCTCACCCCCTTTATCGGAGCTTAGCCCTGCCTTCACGTTGCCTTAATAATTATTATTTCATAACACTGATAACAATAAAGTCACTCACAAACTAACAAAAATCAAAAACCAATAACGAAAATTACAAACCAATAATAACGGGTTCTTAAATTTTTTTATTATTATTTGCGTTCCCATTTCCGAATATCAACCCCTAATATTTGCCATGAATACAGGGTAAAATTGAAATCATTGGCATCCTTTTAAACTATGAGTCTACCCAACAAACTGAACAACTTTTAGTATGGGAGCTAAACTGTAATGCCTACTTGACTCAAAGGTATGAAATAGCAGATTTTATTTTTGCTACGATCAGTTTGCTCCCATGGTAAAGTTGTTCAGTTTGATAGGAAGACTCTTCGTTTAAAAGGATGCCAATAATTTCAATTTCACCCTGTATAACCCTCCCCTGTGCCCTACTCCCCGGTGGGATGTATAATAGGCTAATGATGTCATATTTAAAAACTGGATTTGAAACTAAAACAGAAACTGTGTAAGTATGTTCTGAGTTTTCAGAATATCTCTGACTTCCCCCTCGGGGAATATAGTCGTGAGCGTAAATTTAAAAACTAAGAACCCGTTAAAATGTTTAATTTTAGTTGAATAAAATAATGACCAGAGTGCAGCGCAGCGGTCAATGTGGTGATCATGTGGGGAGGCATATGCCCAGCAGTGGACATCTATCGGCTGATATGATGATGAAACAATAACCACGTTACCACAACTATGCTGACAAATACAAAGTAAAAGTAAAGTTAGATTAGAACAGCACTGGTTAGTTTGATGCTTGAGCAATTAATGGGGCTCGGGACGAGGTTTGAGATGATTGCGTTTGACATGACATCAACTGACTGCCAGGGCTGGGAGTGCTGGGTAGAACGTGCTGGTATGACATCAGATCCCTCTTGATATCCTGTAAAAAAGAAAAGATATTTATAGAATCTGTTTTTTAAACACTCGTCCCGCTGGGAACCTATATGCACACATTTGTGTCAAGTGGTTTATGGTGGGTATCTTTTCGACTGCAGTAACACTGCGTAAGAAAACTATAACTTAATCACCTTCTATGTATAACAACCACAGGAAAAAATGGGGTGGCCCATTTTAAGCCAGAACGATAAGAACGTTGGCACACAAGCAGTTGTTCGGAGCTTCCCAAAACCATCTCCAATAATATCAATTTATCTCAGCTCCCATGGTGAGAAGGAAACCTGTTCAGAAGGCCCATAATATCCTTAATCGCAGTCGCTCACTATTTTATTGGCCTAGCCATCTTTTTGGTTTGATGTTTTCGGTCTGAACACATAAGGAACATACTACCCGTGCGAATTAACTTGGTACCTGGCTCGCACGTGGCTGGGAATTCGACACCCCTCCTGCTACCCCCCGCGGGACCCCGCCGTCGCTGTGCGAGGCCAGTAGCATAGCATCTCAGTTACCGTTGCACGTATCCCTGCACTTAAGCATTTTCGAGTTATTCTTTCAGTTTTCCTAGTTTTTTATTCCGATTCCACGTGCGAGACAGGTGTCAAGTTAATTCGCCCGAGTTGTAAGTTTATTAGTTCATGTTAATAATTGAAAAATATAGTTACTAAGGTAAATAAATGGTGTACCTTCTTCCCGCTACGGATTGGTTGTGCCCCAACGCAACGGAGTAAAATTTTAACTGCTTTCTCCCAAAGGCTTTTGGACTTCTCCCTTCCATCAGCACCTCGTCGTAGATGATCAACCACTGGCAAGGTATCTGTCAAGCTGGCTTGACTATGGCTCATAATTATTCTGTAACATTTTCAAATAAAACTTGTGTTGATATCGACAGCTTAGATTAGATTTACTAATATAAATATTTGGTCAGAGTGTCATCTTAGGGGCGGTTATATTATATTATATAGGTATAAAATTGTACTTACTCTGTTTGTTTTTAATTCAATTCAATGTTTCTCGATTTAAAGCTGTTTACTTTTTGAATTTTCTTTTGACTTCATGACACCCGTGACACCACAATACACACTCGTTTTTTTTCCGTTTTAGTAAGGCACAAAGAGAATATAATCACTACGTTTGTAAGGCAAAGGGGAAATTAGCCCATACAGCCAATTTGTAATGTGTAAAATGACATATTTTTCCCTCAAATCAAAGGATTCCTTAATTCCATGTTATATAGAAGTCGCTAAGTGTCCCCAAAGTATCAAAATGTTAATCTTTTTTGCAAAAAGAGATCCAAATAATTATAATCGACTTTTCTTCAAAATCCGGTAATAATAAAACCGTGCACTAAAAAAGACCTAAAAAGTCTATATTTGTTCGATATTTGTCTATGGTGATCGCGTGTTCGATGAATCCTTGTCGCTTCGAACTTTGCGCCAGAGTACCGATCTTCGCACACTTCGAACGACTGTCGAGGCGAATCGTCGAATCGGTGATCGAAACCCCGGGTGAGGGCCCTGATCATAAGCTATCAAACAAAAAAGTTTCATCAAAATCGGTTCAGTAGTTTTTGCATGATCAAACAACAACAAACACACAAACAAACAAACAAACAAACCGACAGACAAAAAATCCAAAAACCTGTGATTTGGAATCAGGAAAGCCTAAAAACCATATCGTAATCTTTTTTTGTAAATATCTTCAATGTACAGACACACTTCTGTTACAGTTTTATAATAGTTTAGTTAGATAGATGTATAATACTTAATAGATTTTACATAGTTACAATTAGAAGTGTCTAGGGTGTGGTAAAGGTAGGTTACCTAACCTACCTTTACATATGTATGTTATGTTACGAAAATGTTCATAAACTTTATTTTTTCAATAATTATAATTCATCGTAAAGGTGTGAGGTGGTTAAATCATGGCTTCACGCTCCTGTCGTAACAGAGCGGCGCGGGCGCAGCCGAGAAAGCGTGCAAAATTTTATTGACACCCTTATTTGGCAAACCGTTTCGTATAGTCGCGGTCAGAAGTCGAATTTGGGTAAATTTCTTTAGTAACGGTCGAAGATGTCCACTTAAGTTTTATTTGGCTTAAGCTTTGGAAAAATTGGTTGCTGATTATGATATTTACGATGAGCTGTTTTTGTATTGTTTTGGCAAATTTTTGGTACCCTCTGAAGAAAAACATTTGGATCTAAATAGAGGTTTCGCTATCTATAATACCTATATAATATTAGGCTCCTTCTTAATATTCTGACGGTTTTATAAAGGGATACTCAAAATTCAGACCATCAAATAAATGGCAAATAAATATGATCAAATAGTATTCTATTTTTTATCAAAATGAACAACTTTCTGTACGGGATCAAGATCGAAATTACGAAAAAATAATGTTAGCAATAAATTGTATACTTCATTTATTTATGAGATCTGTAACTCTTTATAGTCTTGAGCCTTAATATTTAATTAGCTTATGCATCATACTTGATACTTTAAGCTTAATACGAGGTAATATAAATCTGGCCTACACATATGTTGTTTCTTGAAAGTAACTGAGAGGAAACTACGCTTGTAAACTAGGACACCTTCTCGTCTCCACAACAAAAGAAAAACAAAAGCCTATTGAATTTTTGACAGACGTTTCTCTTAACCGTCTTGCTCTTCACTGTACTTGACGAGAACTCCTGTTTTTGGATATTGAAAATTAATTTCAACGGTGATAGTGACAGGTCACAAATTACTATTATTATATGCGCAAATATTTTTTGTAGAGTGATGATAATTATAGCTTTGATGAATCTGTGAATATTTTATATGAAATAAAACTTGAATGGGATACGGTTACTGCATAAACAGTTTTGACGCCCAAAGGGTTTCAGAAATGTATTCGGGGTAGATGTTGGTTTTCCTATCGAAAACCTCTCGTATTTGTGTTTATAAATAAGTCTTTAAAGGGCGTAAGTGACAGCCTAGCAATTACTGAAACGGTGAACTCAGACCATCAAACTAAACAACTTTCAACTTTCAACAAAACATAAATCTTGTCCTGCACATATTTTGTTTCTTGAAAGAAACTGAGAGCAAACTACGCTTGTAAACTAGGGCACCTTCTCGTCTCTTCCACAAAAGCAAAACAAAAGCCTATTGAATTTTTGACAGATGTTTCTCTTAACCGTCTTGCTCTTCACTGTACTTGACGAGAACTCCTGTTTTTTGATATTGAAAATTAAGCTCAACGGTGATAGTGACAGGTCACAAATTACTATTATTATATGCGCAAATAATTTTTATAGAGTGATGATAATTATAGCTTTGATGAAGCTGTGAATATTTTATATGAAATAAAACTTGAATGGGATACGGTTACTGCATTAACAGTTCTGACGCCCAAAGGGTTTCAGAAATGTATTCGGGGTAGATGTTGGTTTTCCTATCGAAAACCTCTCGTATTTGTGTTTATAAATAAGTCTTTAAAGGGCGTAAGTTACAGCCTAGCAATTACTGAAACGGTGAACTCAGACCATCAAACTGAACAACTTTCACTATATAATTATGGAGCCTACCTCAGGAAACTCAAAAAAAAAATCTGCTGGTCCATATATTTTAGTCGGGTAGGTAGGTACAGCAGTTTTGAATGGTACAGCTGATTTTTTTCGCTTTTCCTGTGGTAGGCTCTATAGTGAAAGTTGTTCAGTTTGATGGTCTGAGTTCACCGTTTCAGTATTTTCTAGGATTGCCGTACGGGACATCGAACTTCCGCTGGTCGATTAACGCTTGGTCGAATGAACTACTGACTTTATTAACGCCGATCGAAAGAATCATTGATCGCTTAACGCTAGGCTGTCACTTACACCCTGTATACCGATATAAAAACCCGACAGACATCTAAGCCTTTCTATAAATTTTTCAACGTTTTATAAAAGAACCGAAACATCTTAGACGTAAATAGGGTTCGTTAGGGTGGTGTAAGAAGGACCTGTCCCGAAAACTAAAAGGGGTGAAAGTACTCTTAATATCAACAAATTTTACTAAGGGATCAACATGAGAACACAGATTGTGTTAAAAACCTTTTTTTCGATTACTAAATGTTCAAACTAGGACAGAACTTCGTTTTGTACCTATGGAGCACCGTCCGAACTTATATCCGCAAAACTTTATATTTTATTTGTGACGAATTAACAAACCGGCTGCGAATTCGCGTCATAGGTAGGTATACAATACCTATTTCTATTACATGTTTCTATTACATGTAATAGAAAATATTAACTTTTCTTCCGTATGACTGCATAAATTCGGTCAAACTATAAAATTATGCGTTTGTTTATGATATCAAATTTCAATATGGACATAATCTAACGCATGTGCGCATTATCTGTGCCCCAAATTTTTTGCAGAAGAAAAAAAATATATTGTTTTATTATTAGTATTGTTACGCAAGTTACATTGGTCTATTTTGAAATGTTCTTCGTTTTTAGCCTCTATCTATAATATTCTGCAAAACAAAACGAAAATATATAATGTTGTTGTTAGTTGAAAATTAATATTTTCTTCACTTCTAAATTAACTAGGATAATTATTTTATCACTCACCATAGATCATATTATACACAGTGCGACAGGGTAGAAGTTGTATTACATATTTAATAGGTGATTGAACTCATGATACTGAACAATTTTCACTAAGGAAAAAACGGTAATTAGAAAAAAAAATTACTTTTCATACGAACCTTCAACCAGTTGTTTCATAAAACAGTTGTTCAGGATCATGGGTACAATCACCCATATTAGTAATGCAACTGTTTACCCTAACACCCTGTATATTATAATCTAAGGCATGTACAGTCGTCATCAGATATATCATAACATACAAGGTGTCCAAATATTTCTGAGCAGTGCTAATTTTCATTAAATTATTTACAGTAAATGTTACCAATTCCAGAGATCGGAATTGGGTGTGTAAAAATACCAAAAGTTTGCAGCAAGACATAACATAGAGCTGTAACGTGTATTCTGCATCTTAACGTGTATTTTGTCATAAATATGTACAGCGAATTTTCAATAATTTCTTTGCAATGTTATTTAAAATTAAAATGTAAAACAAGGGAGTAAGGTTTTTTTTCCGAAACTTAGAAATATTTGACCACCTTGTTTGTTACGATATATCTGCTGTTGACTGTACAAGGAGGTTATTCCGTAAAGAACCACAGGCAAATAAAGCCGCTAGTACTACCGGCACGGAATATACAACATGTTATTGAATTAACGCAAAACTAGAAAGTAGTTTGTTTAGAATCGAGAGCAGAATCGAATTATCATGGTTTCAACATAGGATTTGTTTTTCAAAATATTAAATAATTTTTTTGCAAAATTTAAAATTTACTGAACCCGATGACCACCACCCACCGCACGGGCACACTCACCCTACTTACTACCAAAACAAGATTATAAAAATATATCCATGAGGACGTTAGCGCTTTCGCGAATAACAATAACTTTAAATTTTAACTATCAAAATAATGAAATTATTGTTGCAATCAAATTATTTTGTTATAAATCAGTTGGGGTGTATGAGGTTTTGCGCTAATTCATTAGAACGTTGTATATAAGAGTACACTACCGGTCGAACCATTCATAGGTATAGGTACATTGAATTACTACGGGCATGTCACTTTTTATATGCTTTTTATGGACAATTCACGGGAACTATTGAGCAAAATATTGCCCTTGGTTCCATAAGTTATCTCTACGCAGGACCATGGCCAACAAAACGATAATCATAGACTAAAAAAGGTCCTCCGTTCACCAAGTCAGAGGTCTTCTTTCAATTTATATTATAGAATTATATTTAGGATTTACGTCTTGTAATGAATACGGTATTAAAGTTATTGTCCCCAACAACTTGGGGCAACAAACTTACAAGACAAAGACAAAGGATTATTTTAACTCATAAAACTCAGACTTTAAGTTAAAATATTAAGTTTAAAAGTGATAAACCACAAAGGGTTATGATGGTAGCAATTACTGGTTTACTGTCTCATTCTTCCATTAGCAATAAATTCTTTAATCTTGCACATGACTGTGTATAAAGATTTTACATTTGGTTTAATGTTCGTTTGCCTTCAAATCATAATTTTAGGTATTTGTGTATTCTAATTTACTAATAGCCTCGGCTTTCGGAATCTGGAGTGCTATTAAGAATTAAAGGATCGGTGAAATACAATCCAAAACTTAGAGCGAGCTTCCAGAGCGAGCGATTTAAGCTCAAAGCTAAGAAAGACAAGAAGCAAGAAGCAATATAAGATAATCTAGGAGCGAGCGAAGCGATTACAAAATTTTACTGTAATTATTATGAAGTGATCGCTTTACGATTAAAAATAAATCTCAAATTCACAAAACCTACCTCGAGATTTTACAGCAATACAATGAGACCACCACCAGAGCGCAATCAAAAAACAGGAGCTAGCGAAGTGAGCTCCAGATTATGCTGCATTGTAATACGATTTTCAGCTTATGTTGAAATCGAGGCGATTCATGTACCTTATTAAACACTAGCGGCCCGTCCCGGCTTCGCACAGGTGGACGTCTAATCTTTTCTAGCAATAAATACAGGGTGTAAAAAGACTACTCCCGAAAACTGAAACTATGGATTCAGACCATGATACCTAACACTTTGGCACTGAAATTTATTGTTTTTATTTTCACAAATTTAATTTTTTTTCGGGCCTTTATTTCTACAATTATGAACATTAAAGCCTACCAGTGACATAATGCAATACAATTGTAATTGTTAAACACAAGCATTTCGAAAATAGCAAAAATCCGCAATGTAAAACGCACTCATCAAACTCGTCGCCAAGCTACGGTCGCGCGCCACACAGCTGTAAGGTCACTGCCCGCTCACCCGAGCGAGCGGGCAGTGACCTAACAGCTGAGTGGCGCGCGACCGTGACTACCGAGTCTACCTACATAACCGCAAACGGTCGTGTGACGTAGCGTTACGACAGCAGCGTGTTGTACGCTTTACATTGCGTGGCAAGAAAATGGAAAAAACACGAATAATTTTTTTAAATTTAAAAGGTTAGCGCCATTAATTTTTATATAGGTTCAGTCATATGTTCTTAAAGTTTTCGGGAGATGTCTTTTTACACGGTGTATAGCCTATGTTACTCAGGGTGAATGCAGCTTTCTAATGGTGAAAGAATTTTTTAAATCGGCCCAGTACTTTTTGAGCCTATTCATTACAAACATACAAAAATAGGTACAAATCTTTCCTCTTTATAATATTAGTGTAGAAAAGCTGAAGCGAGCTCATGATTTTGCTACATAATAACTCGATTGAGCAGCTCATGCTAAAATCCAGCTAAAATCTAATTGAGTTGTGTATGAAATAAAAGCTGTGCAGCGAACAAAGAGCGCTCTAAAATATAATAAGTAACAAGATAATCGACCCTAGGGGGAGGCCTATGTCAAGCAGTGGACCTCCATCGGCTGAGATGATGATGATGAACAAGATAATCACTCGGTGGTAGCAAGAGTTCAGTCTCAGACCGCAGAATCAAAACAAAAAATGCTGATCGAGCGAAGCGAGCTCTAATTTTCGCAGTACACGGCGACACAAGAAGCTACACGAAACCAAAATAAGCTGGCCGCACGTAGGTAGAGTAATGTATAACGTCGCGCGGCCCTCTTATGTTTGTTTTGCGTAGCTTGATGTGACGCCGCCGCCGTGTGTACATTTCGACTATTTCTGACCACAATGATTTTTTTTCTGGGGGACTGCGATTTTAATGATATACGCAACTAAAGAAAACTACCTGATAAACGTAAGCAAAGTTGCATGTAAGGTCCGTCACACACAGACGGAATTGCAATCCGGAATTCCGAATCAGGATTACGATTTCGTATGGATTTTCCCCCTCTACAATTCCGTTCTGAACTGCGGAGCTGCCAAATCCTATACAAAATCACAATCCTGATTCGGAATTCCGGATTACAATTCCGTCTGTGTGTGGCAGACCTAAACGTTAGTTAGCAATAAATTAATAATAGCCGAGTTCTTCTCGCGTGTAAGTGTCCGTTCACACGGGGACAATGCAATATTCGGTTTGATGATCGAATGCGTGTGGAATGGCAGTCATAAAGGATTTACTTCCTCTTCCTTGTAGAAGTGTTTACGTTACAGTTTTATTACATTCGTAAACTCACGACTATTATCTTTTCTAGGGTCGTTAGAAAGTTTAGGAACCTTGTTAGACTATGATTAGGGTAGTGTTAAGGAATTTGGTAGTCAAGTTATATTTTTTTGTTTACCTAATAATTTTTTTTTATCTTGCTTTTGAGAAACTAATATAATTTTCTTTACCAGTCTTATTTTGGAGATACAACGTGTTAATGAATAAGCGCAAAACCTCATACACCTCATATACAATTAGATTAAAAAGTTAAAAAAATAAACGAATTTTAAACTTTTAATTCAGCTCCAGAATCCCTAATTAAGAAAGAACGACCCTGCCTCTATCCGCCGGCGTCTAATTTTAAAATACAAAAAAACTAGCAAAACTTAATAACTGGTGTTTAGCACAAACCACTTCGCTAACAGCCTGTTATTTAGTGGGCTACGGTTATTATGTCTATTTAATGTTCTTACTAATGTTAGTGCTCCACATGATACAAGGAAATGTCTGTTTTTTTTTGTTAGCGTTAGAGATATTTTACACTAGCGTTTATTTTGCGATTTCCTAGTGACGCCTTTGTGGACATTGTCCTTTGGTTAAATGCGTTAGAGCGAAGGAGATGCGGTCTCGTAGAAAAAATTGCTAAAAGTTATCTAATCCTCTTTTAATACAGGGTGTAAGTGACAGCAAAACCTGAAACGGTGAAATCAGACCATCAAACGTAAGTAGGCTCCATAGCACAGAATAGGTAATAGTATATAGTTCTACATACAGAACGGCCACTCCCCGCCCCCCTCTGACTTCAGATACCCCACCTCCCCTCACACTCTCTGTGGTAACATGAGGGAAGCAGTGCAAGGGAATGCAGTCAGGCGCGCGCACCCGTTGGATTTGACTACATAAAATATATTTTATTTTTCTCCTCTCAGTAAAAATAAACGTTGGAAAAAAACGCTAAATTCACATTTTTTTTGATTATTTAGCTTAAAAACTATTTTTCATATCAGAATGAACTATAAAAAGTAACAAAATGTAGGTAATGTAGTTCATACGATGCGTGTTAAGTCAACCCTAAACATATGTCATGCACAATTTTCGCAAAGTGCGCATGTGCGAACGTCATCATGTCAAATCTAAAATGTTGTTTGAAGTGCCGGACCTGTGCCCATAGTAAAAGTTGTTCAGTTTGATGGTCTGAGGCTGTCACTTACACCCTGTATAATGAAACGATCAATCAATCAATCTTTTAATTAATAGAACATACCTGAGTTTCATATTAGTTCAGTACTATGCTCCTTTTTCGTGCAACCTTTTTTGCATGAATTTGCAGATTTTGACAGACTTACTGACGGATTTATTTGCGTTTTTTTTTCTTATTTACACCTTCATTATAATGATCTATTTCTTTCCCCTCCAAACTGATACAAATTGTAATAGGTACAAAGAAATTTAATTACTAGTATAGGTTCTTGTTCTTAGAATAGATAGGTAGGTACTTAGAAAAGAATAAAGATCAGTTGACTGTAATTTTTCCATGTCAAGCGTCACTAATTTTTCGTTTACATACAATTTTCAATTTGATAAAAGAAAGCATACAAATACGCGCTTCAATATAGGTACAGGTTGAAATTGATATTATATTAGCATCCTTTTAAACTAATAATCTACCCATGAAACTGAACAACTTTTACTATGGGAGCAAACCGATCGGAGCAAAAAAAAAATCTGCTGTTCCATACTAAACTGCAATGTCGACTCGCGAGTTCGCGACTCAAATGTATGCAACAGCAGATTTTTTTTTTGCTCCAATCGGTTTGCTGCCATAGTAAAAGTTGTTCAGTTCGATGGGTAGACTCTTAGATTAAAAGGATGCTAATGATATCATTGACATTGTTCTCTTCTCACAATCTGCGCCAGAACTTAAACAAATGCTTCAAGACTTGAGCACGGCAAGCCTTGAGGTTGGACTCACAATGAACAGATCCAAGACGCAAATAATGACCAACAGCACCAAAGGTAGAATTGAAGTAGATGGGCAGGTAATACACTATGTTGATGAGTATATTTACTTGGGCCAGGTAGTTTCCTTCGAAAACAGGCAGGACAAAGAAGTCGCACGTCGTGTCGACAACGCCTGGAAGAGCTACTGGTCCATGAAGGAGTTAATGAAGGGTGAACTCCCGCTATCGCTGAAACGAAGACTCATTGACATGTGTATCCTGCCTATCTTAACCTACGGTGCCCAGACGTGGTCTCTTACAGAGTCTCAAAAGTCCAAACTCAAGGTTTGTCAGAGAGCGATGGAGCGCAGTATATTGGGTGTTAAAAGAACAGATCGTGTCAGGAACACTACACTGCGCTCCAAAACACAAATCGCCGACGTCGGGAAGAAAACAGCTAAACTAAAGTGGGAATGGGCCGGCCATGTCTGTCGAATGCACCAGGAGAGGTGGGCAGGAATTGTTACGCCCTGGATCCCAGAAGATGGTCGTCGGCGTCCGGGTCGTCCTAAGAAGAGGTGGCGGGATGATCTGGATGCTTTTGACGACAAGTGGCCAGAGCTTGCCCAGGATAGAGATGGTTGGAAGATTAAAGGGGAGGCCTTTGCCCAGCAGTGGGATGAAATAGGCTAGAAAAAAAAAAAAAAAAAAAAAAATAATAATGATATCAATTTCACCCTGTAGTTATTTTTATACTCGCAGCGAAGTTTCAGGTAAACCCAAAAGGACCCTGTTTTAAACCCTGTTTTGTGAGTAAGTTGGTTTCTATTTACTACAGTTATCCAATTCAAGCCTAGTTGAAGTCTATTTCCGTGTCTATCTTTCCCAGGACGAATCTAATTCCATCTCTATCCCATAACTCGTAAACTATACATGTAAATCTTGCCTGTCTCACCCTGGCATCTCATTAAGTGTAACCTTTGATATCCTGCCTTCATGCTGGTGGTCCGTCATAAAACTTGAAGTATTCTATTGGATTCTGTAGGCTTGTTGGCATTGCTTTCTTGTTTGTTTACGGGTAGGTACAGCATGAATATTGTGATGGAAACTTTTATGGAGTTTGAACGTACAGATCTTCTTTTAGGAAAGGAATTCCTAATAGCCTTTAGTTCAATTGTGGTACTGAAAACCTACCTACCTAAAAAGATGTTGGATCTTCAATAAAACATTTTAAGGGAAAGAAGACTTCATTTTGATTTTAATAATAATTAGAACTGCGTTCAAAGATTTTTAATAAAATGTAAAATTTCATGGTGTTCCTTTTATTTAAGATGATCTTTGACTACTTATACAGGGTGTAACAAAACGCCCTAGTAATACTTAAGGGGGTGCTTCAGACCATAAAACTGAGCAACTTTCACTATGGAGCCAAAAAAATCTGCTGTCCCATACGTTTTATTCGAATCGGTACAGCAGTTTTGTATGGGAAAGATGATTTTTTTATTTTTTTCTTGATGTTGGTCCCATAGTGAAAGTTGTTCAGTTTGATGGTCTGAAGCACCCCTTAAGTATTACTAGGGTGTTTTGTTACACCCTGTATAGGGACTAGTTATGCGTGTCATTCTACCAACAAACATTTCTGCCACTTTTAGCGGGGGGCGAGGTAACATGAAATCCGCAACTGTGGATTTTATTCCCCATAACTTTAGATTCTAATTTTGAATGTTAAAAATCATGAAAATTAGTCTCGTGTTCCCAACCGTTCTAAGTTCAAAATTATTGTTTCGCCATTATAGGCTGTCTCGTTTAGTGATAAGGTATAAAATTGAGTGTAAATGCACATGATCAATTTGTCTTATACCGTGGCAGAGGGGAAATGTTACTAATAAATAAATAAAAAAAGTATTCAAAGAAAATGATATGTTATTTAAGAAAAAATAATAGTTATAACAATCCCTTTCCCTTTTACACTTAATCATAAAATATAACATGTTTTTTTCACACACATGGCGGGTTCGATTCCCAGTTCAGGCGGGAGATTTTTTAAAATCTTTGAAAGCGGTTCAATTTATTTTTAAAATAAAAATAAAGTCTTCTTTCAGTAACATTTCCTACATACAATATTTTAAAGTAGGTACTTTCCCTCAGTGTTGCCATACGCTCTAGACTTAAAATCTGTACTTAACTTGAAGAAATCCGTACAAAGTCCGTACATCGCAAAAGTTTGAAACTCCGTACGAAATCCGTATGAATATAAAAAAAAACAAATTATAAAATTTAATTTATACATGTTTTTATTCATTTTTTTAAACATTTCTGAACTTACGTCTAAATCATAACATGGTGAATTTCCTAGCAAATATTTGGCTAATATTTGTTAGGCTTTCGATTGTGTCCGTTGATAGTTGATTTCTTTGCTTCGTTTACATAATATTAATGGCAGAAAAAATTCGTTCCACTGCTGCGCTTGAATGAGGTAAAGTCTAAGGGTAAAGTTAATAAATTTGACACAAATCTTCCCAAAACAGGATATAAATTGGTTCCATCGGAACCCTTTTGTTCTTGGATATTTTTCCAGTAATCTTACACTGAAGTTACGTGCAAATCGTGCAATGAATTTCTTAAGTTTCGCCATTCTTTGTCTATTTTTACTTTCATATTGATTCAATTTAACATACTAACTAGCATCGGGTAAAATCCGAACATATATCCGTACGCTATTCTTATCCGTACAGACTACCAAAAATTCCGTACGTATACGGACAAATCCGTACATATGGCAACACTGCTTTCCCTCCGTGTGGCATAGCCTTAGGGAAACCCTGTATATAATATACAGGGGACTTCGCATCACATGAGCAAATAATAATAAAGACTCAATTTCAAATACAATGTCACTCACGCAGGCATACGTAGAATGTAAATTGAGCCGAATTATAGCAATTCGAATAAACCTCTCGTACGATTTTCTAGAATTTTGCCATTATTCTTGGAAGTAGGTATTGTAATTTGATGTTTAAGGGTAATTGAGTAGGTACCTAACTTATGCACTTAGCCATAGTTTACGTAAAGATAGTTTTCTCGGGATCGTAATATTGTTCAAATTGATTTCAATAAGAAAATAAAAATGCAAAACAAAACTAAGTTCTAGTTACAAAATAAATATAAAATCAAGATATCACAACAAGACCGCGACTTGCCTTAATTAAAAAATAAATATGCGTTTTAATTTTTTATTGTATACCTACATTTTTTAATTATTCATTGTTATACAGGGTCCTTCTTAATATGCTGACACTTTTTTAAGGGGATGATCAGACCGTCAAACTGAACAACTTTCTATTTTGCATCAACATCGAAATCGCGAAAAATAAAAGCTTGTAAAAAATCAGCTCTTCCATACAAAACTACTCTAGCCAAATGTATGGGACAGATGATTTTTTTTTTCGCGATTTCGTTGTTGGTGCCATAGAGAAAGTGGTTCAGTTTGATGGTCTGATCATCCCCTTAAAAAAGTGTCAGCATATTAAGAAGGACCCTATATTGTAAAAGCGGGGCGTTTAGCTTGAGCTAAGTGTATAGTGTGTCCCAAATTTAAAATTAGTAAAGGTCCAAAGCTTATTAGTGCATTTAAAAATGGTACTATTACTGTACCTTATCGATCTTCGAATATTTTTTTAAACCTACTATGGTTATAAACTTTTTAAACACTATTAAAATGATAGCAGAACAGGTAGAACAAAAACACAATACATAAGTTTTTTTTCTCATTTTCACGGCGGAATAAGGCAAATTGGTCAATAAAAGTCTTAATTGAGACATTTAGACGAATGAGTCCAGAGAGATTCGAATCTTGGTCTCGACTTACGGACTGGTTTGTATAAAAGTGTTAATTATATATCCAACTTCTTCCCCGATATGAAAAGTGAAAAGTATTTATTGACAATAGTAGTGGTTTATACGGTATAATTATTTTTCTTTTACAACATTGTGTCAGTAGGTACTTCCTTCGAATTTTCTTCTAGCTTTATGGTTTTTAAACCAACCAACAAAGTAAAACTAACTTCAGCTACAGGTTAAGATAAACACTTTCGTTCCTGTACTTCATAGTAGTACTATCGGGGACTTTTCCGCCTAACCACTTAAGAAAAAAATCGCATAATTTCGCCCAAAATTTATTGTTTGGAAACTATTATTAATTGGTCTATTCATCAACAGGGCGGGGTAAGACATCGCTTTTATTTTTTAGTATGCAAGCAAAAATGAGCCTAGTGGTGGTCAGGCGGAAAAGTCCGCGATAGTACAAGCGACCCGCCCCGGCTTTGCACGGGTGCAATGCAGATATAAACCTTCCTCTTGAATCACTCTATCTATTAAAAAAACCGCATCAAAATCCGTTGCGTAGTTTTAAAGATATAAGCATACATAGGGACAGACAGACAGCGGGAAGCGACTTTGTTTTATACTATGTAGTGATATCGAGATATTATGGTATCGTTTTGGACTACGGTACTAAAAAACGTTGAGAGTCATAACACTTTTCAACCTACTAGTACGTGGTCCACACATAGCCAGCATGGCCACACCCCGATGCATATCTTGCATGGATTACAAGTATTTAGCCGTTCGTTTAATTTTAACAAGATTTATTTTACACCGCGACTGTACTAAGTACCGGGAATTTTAATTGAGATTGTATATCGAGTGTCGAAGGTAGTGAGCACAAGAAATAAGGGTTTTAAATGGCTCAATATAAGTGTAAATTGTGGTCACAAGTATTTCTTGCTGCGCTGTATGAATGCAGCCGTACCTATACATAGTAATTACAAAAATTTATTACACAAGTTATTCAGAGTTTGGGTACTCCTTGTGAAAGTGAAATGTGGATAATGGGTAATATACTGAATAAGATTTAATATTAAGAGGCTCCCCATATGTAAACGCTCTGGCTCGGGCCATATTTTACTGGTTTTTAGAAGCTATCTTCTCGTTATTTAAAATACATACAAATAATTGAAAAGTGTAACAATATTCTTCAACATCTCGGCTTTATTTGCTATAGATCATATTTCTTATTTTACAATAACTTACATATGAAACCTGTGTTCAAAGGAAAGCCTAAATATTGGAAAAAATCTGTATTATGTGCATCTACTTTTAATTTGCAGTCTCTTTTACTTGACACACCTTTGTGTACAAAAAAATTAAGATCTAAAATTGCTATTGAGCAAATTTTTTTTAGGACCAATAATTAATGAGTTATTTAGATAATTGTTAAATTTGGGGCGATCTTATGCAGTGTTTATGTGGGCCGTGGGCGAACTTAAATTGCTAAATTTGAGCATAGCTACAACTAAGTTGTAAGTTGTAGCAATGTTTCTGACCCCATAAGGGATTTTGGTCGTGAGTTTTTATGTATGTATGTTCAATATTGTTCCCATGGTCAAATATATTTTATTTGATGGTCTAAATCTAAAGCACCCGTAAAGTACAGGGTGTTAGGGTACACAGTTGAGTTGCATTACTTTATGAGGTTATATGTACCCATGATACTGAACAGCTTTCCCTAACAAACCTATAGGGAATTCGCAAAATTTATTTTCGACTTTTCATTGTTTCTTAGGGAAAGTTGTTCAGTATCAATCACCCTTTATCCTAACACCCTGTATGTAACGCATTTCAATGTACCTCCTGTTTATTGATCGTGTATAACGACTTACCACGAATCGTGATACAGACCTGGGCCTCTACCCGCACATTCAAACTTCACAATTGCGTGAAAGTTTTCGTTCCAATGTCAACTCTATTACAATGAAGTGCGGACCGAAACAGTGACGATATATATCGAACATCGAAAGCCCGGGTACAGGGCCAGATTTCTCATCGCAAGCAGTATCACAATACAAATGCATTCGCCACATAAAATGTATTGTATCTTTTGTTAAGAAAGATCACAGACAGACCCTCGTAAATAAACCAGAAGCTTACCGCTCTCCATGCAAATCTTAATTCGCAACATAAGAAAAATTGTACGTTTATATTTAAAGAAATCTCTAAATTAAAATGTGGGTGCGAACATGACAATATATCAGAATTTATGGTCGAAGCACTCGCGCGACCACCGGCGGAGATCAATGCGCGGGCGCACTCAGACGCGCCGGTTGTCAGTAGGTCATTCGGTCATTTTAGTTTTTAAGTTGGGTTGGTTATTGAGCTGAAATTTTTGTGGGTGGGATATTGTCAACTAGGAATTATTCTGTAACTGAGAGTTTAATTATGTATTTGATTATGGATTATGGCTTTTATCTGCCACTGATAAAATGTATAATTTTATGATGAACTAGAGTTTTCCCGCAACTTCGTCTGCAAGTGTATATATGCAATAAAAAATTAAATACCCGGTTATAATTCAAATCACAAGCTTTTAGACCCAAAAAGTTTCATGAAAATCGGTCCAGCAGTTTTCGCGTGATGCACGGAGAAAAATTTCTGTGACAGCAGTTTTATTTTGTAGGCTGTACTAGAAAAAGTGTTGTTGTAAATCTAATTCTAGTAAATTTAACTAAAATTTACTTTCAACAACACATTTTCTAGTAAAGTCTACTAAAATTAAATAGTTGTCACCGGTATTTTTTTTTTTGTAGACTTTACTAGAAAATGTGTTGTTGAAAGTAAATTTTAGTTAAATTTACTAGAATTAGATTTACAACAACACTTTTTCTAGTACAGCCTACAAAATAAAACTGCTGTCACAGAAATTTTTCTCCGTGTGCGGGGAAAAACAAACAAACCGACAGATAACATAAAAAAATTGAAGGTTTAGAGACAGGGACACCTAAAAAATATTACGTAATTTTTAATATCTTCAATTTACAGACAGACATACTTCTGTTACATTTTTATACTAGTACCTAGAAATAGACGAAGAGGATTTAAGTTATTCTACTTAGTAGGTATTTAACACGTAAATAACAAGAAATTCGTTTGTTAAACGAAGGTCAAGGTTTAATTTTATCTCCCATCACATCGCATCTGAAGCCAGCTTCAACACCGATCCATCCCTCGACAACCGTTAACAGCACGTGTGAGCCACCCATAAACCACCTCATCACAAAATTCACTTACAAACGAACTGACGATCGCTTTCAACAACTACGCCGGTGTTCTGACACCCAAAAATACGTTTTATTGACTATAAAATTATTTACACTATTCATATTATTTTGGTTGTCGGCAGATAGATGTTATTTTAGCATGCGGAAGCTTTTTTTCTTTGTAAGGGACAAAACAAAAAAAGATTCGGCCTTGTTTTTCCCACGGGGTAAATTAATCCAGAATTTTTAGCTTTGTTTCCATATCAGAATTCAGGTTATCTCTAATAATGAGGCATTTGCCAAGGGCACTGAAAATAAAATTCTGAGATGAGGTTACTAAAATTGAAAAAAAAAACCCTGTCGATTTGAAGGTTAAAAAAAGTTGGATATCTATTGTTTTTGTTTATTGACTGAAAATACATTTACAAACTCCAATTAGGTACCAATCCAAAAAAAAATGTTAATCTAGAACACAAAATAATTATGTTACGTACATGATAAATCTACCTACTTATAAAATATTATCACTTATGGCCAGAAATATTTATAAAAGTGTCCGACTAACTACACCGGCTAATTTGTCATCATTAAATCCAATATTAACCATAATTTATCTGTGATCAAATCTTAAACTGTGTCTAAATATGGTACCGAAACTTAAAGTACAAATTGATCAAACCAAAACACGATGTTAAACTTACACATTGAATTGTTAATTGTTCTAAAGTACAACGTGATGTGGGTTCTTAAGTTTATAAATTGAAAGAGCTATCTTAGATATTTATCTTTTTTGATAAATGATCTAGGCTTTGGATTTATGTCTAGTGTTTGTAAGAATATGTGCACGAAGAGAAGAAGAATATGTCCCAGAGTGACACCGGCACTGAAAAAAATACTTTGTTAAATAAGTATAATCAAAAGTGACTTGCGAACTATTTACACATACAGTATATTTACGACTATATTCCCCGAGTGGTAGTCAGAGATATTCTGAAAAATCAAAAAAAGAAAAAACTCTGTGAAAAAAATGTTGTTGCACATAATCATAATGGGGTTTATAAATTATTCGGGAACTTTTTGGTTATGTGCTATAGCACATAACCAAACAGTTTACATGTCACAATTGGGTTACATACTAACAAACATTATTGTAAGTGCCATATGTCCGTCCGGTGCACCTTGGGCAAGCAGAAAGCTGAAGTTGAAATATAATATCTTCACCGGCTGCCAAACAAAACTCAATGAATGACATTCGCCATGCAGGTAATGCAGGTAAAAATGTGTTTATTGCAGAGTTTCTAGCATCTCACAACACTTTATGTAGCGTTGGTAATCGCAACAAGAGTTTGGCATCAAAAAGTTCGTTTGAAATCGAAAAAGAACAAAAATAGAGTCTACTTTACGCAGCCCAGCCCAGATCAGCCCAGTACAGCAAAGCACCAGCAAGCAGCAGCAAATAATACTATAAACACGATGTAATACGATGCTAGAGCAGGTAGGCTATTATAGCCTAGTAGAGCAAGGTCAAGTTTAACTGGAACTTTGTATATGACTTAACAAATTATCTGGTGTTCGTAAATGGGCAGGATGCTAGAAAACTAACTTGATCTGAGTCATCTCAGAGAGATGAATGGACCACTAATCAAAACGCACAATGAAAACAAATCACTTTTAGATTCTGATCGGGCTTTGTATTAAATGTCGATATTTCAACAATTTGCTGATTGACAATGTCTAGACTACCAAAAAAACACAAATTGCTGATACCTAAAGCATTTTTTATTTGGCTGAGTTCTAGAATGGATACCACTAACTAGCAGGTTCAAGCTCCTAGATAAAGTTCCGAATACGGATATCCGACATCGTACTTAGGTCCAAGATGTCGGTAAGCGAATCATGGAATTCATATCGAAGTTGGCAGGACACAGTGCAAGGCGAGGTGACGGCAGATGGAACAAAGCATTGTCTGATTTGGCGGAGGGAATGGAAGCGAAATGTAGATCGTCTTGGGGATATAAAGAAAGTCGCGGGATGATGAACTAGCAAGCGCTGTGTTGGACGCCATCCGGAGCTGCACCAACGATCTGAGAAAGGTAGCGGCGAGCGACTGGATGAGGAAGGTCGAGGACAGAGTTTAGTGACGCGCCTTGGGAGATGCTTATGTTCAGCTGTGGACGATGACAGGCTTTTTAATTTGTAAGTTAGCAATGTTTCGGACTCAAAACATCAAAAACATTTGTCAAACAATGTTCGACTTGACACGCTATTAATAAAGATCAATTTAGCCCTAAATTGAGACATAACCGAGAAAGTTGCCGCTGTCTTTCATAATTAATACGACATGACAGCGCGGCGACAAAGCAAAACGAGAGACAAATTAACGCGACAAACTTTGTCGAGTCATCTGTCAAAGCAAAGTGGTGGTAACATCTTCAGTTATTTGAAACAAAAAGATTTCGTGTTGCTTTGATCATTGGAATGTTGAGACCGGTGTATTATCATGATGAATTGTTATAACACTTCTGAAGTACTTACAAGTACTACTTGTTCATATACTTAATAGAGTATATTGTGTCCGGTGTAAAACGATCGCGATTTAGATGTTAGGTACCTCTTTAGTGAAATTTTTTCAATTTGATGGTCTGAAGCACACTCTAAAATATGTAACGTATTAATGTTTCTACCCACCTTTTTAAGCAAAAAAGCTTGAAATTTTTTCATGAATTTAAATGATTTTCTGACCAGCATGTCTAGTATGATTTCTCTACACGCGCGCGACGCGCCTTCGCTGCATACAAAATTTTTCCATACTAAAAGCCGCGCTTGCTGCGACTTGTAGTATGGAAAAAAGCCGAGTCGCGCGCAGTAGAGAAATCATGCTAGAGGGTCTGCTGTACAGTAGCATAGTATAAGAAAGGTACAGTATAGTACGGACGCTCCCAGCATCCCGCCGATATGCAGTAGTGTATTCCTCTCCTACTTGTATTTACTCAGCATGCACTATGCTAGCCTTTTTTCATTAGTGCTAGCCCGTTTATATGAAGAATCCAGGGTGTAACAAGACAAAAGTAAACTAAGTATCACTTTTACACATTAAATTGAGGTTAGAACCTTTACCTTCGTAATTTTGCTCCCCTCAAAAGATCATGTAGCGTATGTGAGGTATCTGAAACAAAAGAGTGACGTCATTAATTTAAAACTTCAGGGACAAAGAGACAGCTATAAAACTGAATGTATTTTAAAACAACTTTGATAGTCTCTGCTGATAATAAAAGATGCACAATTGAACGGTCGTAAAACCGTGCAAAGTTAAGAAGCATCAATAATATGCAAATAATTGACGAACGGCACTTGGCCTATAAACACTAATTTATAGGCCAAGAGCCAAACGTCAATTATATCGTTCAACGTACACTGGGAAATAGATAATGATTGTAAAACTGTAATACACTACAATTCATATTGTAGACTATCTACTACAGTGTTAATAGTCTACAATGTAGAGAGACTGTTCGAACATAAAATCTAGATGCAATGATAATTATTTTATTGTTATAATATACATGATGTTAGGGCAGATATTAGACTGTTGCATAATTTTAATGAGATCTAAAAAAAAGGTAGCTGGGAGAAACTGGACGAGGAAGGCCGCGAGGACAGAGTTTTGTAGCGCACCTTGGGAGAGGCCTATATTCAGGAGTTACAAAAAACATAGCTGTCAAAAACATCGATGAGCTCACAAATGTAACAGCCTTCGATGATAGGGTGATGATGATGATGATAACTTTAATGGGTGATTGTACTCATAATATTGAACAACTTTCCCAAAAGAACATAAGGGAAATTTGCAAAAAGAAAAATCAGCTTTTCATACAAAATGTTCGATGAGCTGGCTTCTATGGAAAGCCAAAAATTTTTTGCTAATGATTTCATAAGGAAAGTTGTTATCATGGGTACAATCATCTCTCAAAGTAATGTACTGTTTACCCTAACATCCTGTATAGACTGAACAGGCATGGTTTGCATTTTGGTGTAAATTAAGCCTAAGATCTGTTTTTTGACATAGAGCAACAATTTGGCAAACATTCGAATCTAACATTTGTTAATATTGTCATTTCAAACGTTGTCTGCGCTATATTAAAATTCCAAAACATCAATTCCTATAATTAATTTGCAAGAAGATATTTTGACAGAATCAGTCCGCATTAGAACAGATTTAGTAAGTTTGACTTTAGTTAGATGTCATGCCAACTATTCCTCTCATCTTCTAAATCTAAAAGGATCGGAGCATTCATTTTACAGTTTATTTCGTCATCGTCCAGTCTTTAAAAAAGGGGTGAGAGAGAACGAGACAATACTAAGCGTAGGTACTCGGTATTAGTGCCCTCTACAAGTGACAGGGTTCGCCGATATACAGGGTGTAACAAAACACCCTAGTAATACTTAAGGGGGTGCTTCATACCATCAAACTGAACTACTATGGAGCAAATATCGAAATTGCAAAAAAAAAATCCGTTCTTCCATACAAAACTGCAGTACCGTCTCAACTCAAATGTATGGGACGGCACATTTTTTTAATTTTTTCTCGTCGTTGGCTCCATAGTGAAAGTTGTTCAGATTGATAGTCTGAAGCACTTAAGTATTACTAGGGTGTTTTGTTACACTCTGTATAATTCAAGTAATGTGAAGATATTATAAATAAGTCAGAGTATAATTTTTTCTCGGTGATTTTCATTTCAACAAATTATTCCAACTGTCCTTCCTCCGAGAAAATTCCCCACAGGGGGAGAAATTGGAATGGAATATGAACCTTAGGCTGCGTATCCAATATGCAACATTTGACCCACAAAACGTGATGCTCAACATGTTGGGCAACGTTGCAAAACAACGCGCGACGTCGTGGAACTTCAACTTAGTTTGCCCATAGAAATATTAATTTATGAGTTTGCCACAACCATAGACGAAGAATTTTTCGCTTACGCTGGTAGACGGAATGTCAGTGTAACCGGGTATGAGATAGCGATAGTCATAAAATCCTATACAATTTATATGAAGTGACAACCTTGGAGTCAGCTGGAGTCAGTACAAAAAAGTGGTTACGCCGATAAGGACAGCAATAAGGTAGCAATCTCCTTTTTTAACTAGAGCGAATATGCTATACATGTGCATCTCTTATTGAGTGAATATGACAAGACCAAGAACATTGTATATAGTATCCTATAAGTGGACCAAACTCTCGAATTTCGTGGAGAATGCAAAATAAACTCTAATTTTACGTAATAAGTATTAATTTCCTTCAATGTTGTTGTAGGCTGACAACCAAGCAAATGTGAGATAACCAGAATACTCGTGTGTCTCTTTCTAACGTGTTGCCAACTTATTAAGCTACCACTTTAGAATTTACTGTAACAAAAGATGTATGTAAATTAAAAAAAAAATTTTGTTTTGAAAATTCATAATTTAAAGTATATTAGGTATTGATAATTTTTATTTGTTTTACACTAATTTTGTTCAATTTATGACAAAACAAATAAGGTAAGTACAATACTTTAGTGTATTATTTCAAAACTTTTTAATGGCAACTCTTTGGTGTTATGAAAAAATATTATTATGGCGGACATATTTGAAATTTGGAAAGTCATAAAATAACAAATTAAATTGTTGTGATAACTGATAATAACATTGTAAACCTTCGAAACGGTCAATTTTTGTTGTGTTACTGGATGCAAAAATGAAATTTACCCTGGCTGTGGGTTTTCTTTCCACAGGTTAGATATTTTATTGTTTCGCTAAACTTTTCTTAACTAGGGTGACCATTGACCATTTTGGCGACCTATGTATTAAACACAAAATGTGTGTTATAGATTTCCCAGGGATGAAACGCTGAGAGAAAAATGGTTAGGTTAGATTAGTTACATAAATTTAAACAAGTTGGAACAGCATACCTATTTAAATAAAAATCGAAACAAGGTAGGTATTATTAAACTGTAAAAGAAGTGGGTCTGTACGTATTGAAGATCTTTACATGAGTAGGATTACGATATGGTTTTTAGGTTTCCCTGACTGCAAATCAACCTTTTTTTAGAATATTCGCCTGTCTGTTTGTTTGTAACAGCATCACGCAAAAACTAAGGAACCGATTTTGATGAAACTTTTCATGTTTGATAGTTTATGATTTGACATAAAATCTGGTAAGTACGTATTGGTACTGACGTGTTAATGAATAAGCGCAAAACCGCATGCACCCCAACTGATTTATAGCAAAATATTGATTGAAACAATAATTTCATTATTTTGATAATTAAAATTTAAAGTTATTCGCAATTTTAAATTTTGAGGCAATAATGTTATCATTTCAGCAATGAATGAAAGCGCTAACCTACTCATGGATACATTTTAGTCACCTTTAGTAAACAAGTAGGGTATGTGTGTCCGTGCGGTGGGTTGACATCGGGTTCAGTAAATTTTATTTTGAAGAAAGAATCATATGTCGAAACCAAGATAATTCAATTCTCGATTCTAAACAAAATACTTTCTAGTTTTGCGATAATTCATTAACACGTATTATTTTTGCGGATGAACGAGAACAGTCGCGGGTAAACTCAAAATTAATTTTATATATGTATATATTTTTTTAGTCTGAGTTTACCCCTAAAAACATTTTCAGAATAAAAAGATAATATTGAATCCTCAACGAGATGGTAAGAAACAGGCTTGAATAAATGCATATTAGGTATCCCGTCAAATTTGAAAATGAATGGACTCCCTAGTTAGAAAGGGACACACGAGGATTTAGGTAATCTCACTTGCCCCGGTGCCAGCACCGTAGTGTACAATCTAGTTAATATACAAAATTTTTGGACAAGACACGTGCTTCCTTCTAGTACCTTCTCTTTTTACGGCCACAACATGTTCGGCAACGTCGCGCGTTGTTTAGCAACGTTGCCGAACATGTTGAGCGTCACGTGTTGCGTGTCAATGTTGCCTAGTGGATATCCCTCAAGAGAGAATTTTTTATTTTTTTTATTTAATTTAATATTATGATTATAGATTACTTAAGAGGTTTTATAATTCGTACGGCGCCGGCGGCGCTCCATACAAAACAAAGTTAGTAAGTAAAGTAAGAAAAAAAATGCAGCGCGCACGGGAGCTTTCGGAATATAATACCGCCATCTCTAGCGGAAACATCTGCGACATAGTACTTAATAACGTGCCTTCCGAAACACGAAGGCGCTCTAGATGAAAACCACTAAACCGGTCACCCATTCAAAAACTTGGCACCAATTGACGTTTCTTATCTTGGCGTTAATTTTGAACACCAAAGCAAGCGCTTTAAACTTTATACAACTTTGCATAATTCAATATTTTATTACAAACCTTTGACAATAAGCCAATACGATTTATTATTATCCAGAAATGTGACAGAAAGCCTTGATAAAATCCGTCCAAGCAACGCTTTCCATATTAAGCGATACAAATGCTTAATACTATTTAGAAAAGACACCGAAATATAAGAAAATTTAACGTAATATATATGTAGAGTAGAAAATTCAGTGTAACCAGCAATAGGTCGAGCAAAAATTGGGGAGTTGACTGCATCAAATATATTTTAGTTTTATCTTCTCATTAAAAAATACGTTTGAAAATAATGCTAAACATACATTTTCAGAATTCTGTAGCTTGAATACAATTTTTATTAAAAAGATAAACTATAAAACACTAGCTGACCCGGCAGACGTTGTCCTGCCATTTGTCCTTCCCTACACCTGCCCTACACCTTTCCACACTTTGCCGTTTTTTTTAAGTGAAAACATCTTTAGCGGCGTTGTGCACTTTTTTGGTATGAGTAAAAAATGTTAAACTCCCGTCAGGACCGTGACGTCACGGATCGATGACGTAACCTGACCTGATCGATGACGTCACGTGACGTAAGACTTAAAAAGACTTAAAATCTTGTTTGTAATGCGCCCTCTTTCAGCCTGGTGGACCTGGTCTCCAGGGTCAGTCTGCCTGCCAAGCGAGGCCGCAGGCCGAGCGGTGTTTCGATGTTTTTGTTTTTGAAGTGAATAAAAACATCGCGAGCGAGCGCGAGGCCGAAGGCCGAGCTACGCGTAGGAGCGAAGCCGCGAAGCGTTCCCCCTGGAAGCCTGGTGGACCTGGTCTCTTGGGTCAGTCTGCCTGCCAAGCGAGGCCGCAGGCCGAGCGGTGTTTCGATGTTTTTGTTTTTGAAGTGAATAAAAACATCGCGAGCGAGCGCGAGGCCGAAGGCCGAGCTACGCGTAGGAGCGAAGCTCCGAAGCGTTCCCCCTGGAAGCCTGGTGGACCTGGTCTCCGGGGTCAGTCTGCCTGCCAAGCGAGGCCGCAGGCCGAGCGGTGTTTCGATGTTTTTGTTTTTGAAGTGAACAAAAACATCGCGAGCGAGCGCGAGGCCGAAGGCCGAGCTTCGCGTAGGAGCGAAGCTCCGAAGCGTTCCCCCTGGAAGCCTGGTGGACCTGGTCTCTGGGGTCAGTCTGGCTGCCAAGCGAGGCCGCAGGCCGAGCGGGGTTTCGATGTTTTTGTTTTTGACGTGAAAACTTCTTAAGCGGCGGCGTTGTGCACTTTTTGGGCTTAGTTTTCACTTCTGCCGGCAGTCCCAGGATGCAAATAGAGGTGGCGAGTGAATTTATTTTGAATGCGTTTATTGCACTGTACAATAATTATTTAGTTTTGTGTAGAGACCAAATGACTGTGTTGTACCTACTCTAGATGGTTTCTCACTAAAGCGTCATATCATAATATAAAGCTTTCACTGCTGTAACATTTGTGAATCCCTATGTTTGCCTAAGAATGAAGACTAAGTTCCTATTAGGGTGGAAACATCAGATCACAGTATGTTCTGTGGTGGAAACCATTCCGGCACCCCTGGTTGACAGGTGGTGGAACCAATGAGAATGCAACTCACTAACGGTTGCTAACGGTCTTTACATTTCAGGAAGCGGAAATTGTTGTTTGACATCTCCAAGAAGCTTATACTACGTGTTAATAAATTAGCGCAAATCCTCATACACCCCAACTGATTTACAACAAAATAATTAGATTGAAACAATAATTTCATTATTTTGATGGTTAAAATTTAAAGTTATTCGCAATTTAAGTTTTGAGGCAAAAATCATTTGTTATCTTTTCAGCACTGAAAGAAAGCGCTAACGTACCCATGGATACATTTTTATTATCTTGTTTTTACCCGACTGCGGCAGAAGGAGGGTTATGTTTTTCGAGCGTATGTATGTATGTATGTATATTTCTTTGGCACGGCCTACAGCCTAAACGGCTTGATGGATTTCGACATATGAGGTGTCGTTAGATTCGCAAAAATCGTGAAAGTGACGTAGGCTATATTATTTTATTATGGCGTCGGCGAATTATGGTAGTAAGTAGGGTGAGTATGCCCGTGCGGTGGGTTGTTATCGGGTTCAGAAATTTTTAAATTTTGCAAACAAATTGTTTTATATTTTGAAAAAAATTACCTATGTTGAAACCATGATAATTCGATTCTGCTGTCGATTCTAAACAAACTACTTTCTATTTTTGCGTTAATTCATTAACACGTTGTATACCTACAGAGATGGAGATTACCACGTTATCTACCTATCCGTTTCCGTATAAGTAAAATACTCTTCGTTAAATAAAGTCTTCTTTGAGATCTCCTTTCCATAAATATTTGACAACCAACAAAATGTAGATTTTTAGCATTTTTAAAATCTAAATTACGCGATAATCCGAATATTTTGGATATATGTTGTCGATTCAAAACCCTTATTTTAATTCGTTCTTCAATTTGAGGGGATTTGAGTCTACCGACACGGGACGAACATCAAATGTTTGACAGGTAGGAATAGGTTCCGAACAAAGATATTTAACAAATACTACTTACGAAACTCATGAACATTTTGTATGGGAAAATGTTTTTACTTTTATTTAATTTTTTTGTCCATTTTTGAATGTTTTTAATAGTTATTCTGCTATTCGGGACGGAGACAAATACAACAAACCAAAAATCATGAAAATTGGTCCAGCCGTTCTCTAGTTATAAGTGTTCGAACAAACACGACTTTCTTTTATATATATAGATATGGAAACGACGACAAAAAACAATGACGTTACTATTAATTATTTAGTACAATTTTTCATACAAAGCTCGTGTTTTGACGTTTGATAAAGAGTTGCTGTTTTGACTAGTTGGAAACTCGCGGATTGCAAATAAATAACTTAAAGCTTATGCTTCAGACTATCAAACTGAACAGCTTTTTCTATGAGACCAATATTGGATTGGCGAATGATAAAAAAATTTTTGTTCCATAGAAGATGCAAATGGCTACTCGACCCAATATGGAACAACTGATTCTTTTTTTGGAAATTCAATATTAGGCTCATAGCGAAATTAATTCAGTTTAATGGATCTGAAGCATTTCTGTAATGCATTTAAATCATTTAATAGAACCTACTAACCAATTTAACAATAAATACTATTGTACACATCATCAAGATACGAAAAACAAACATAAGCTGGCCGCGCAACGTTATACATTACTCTACCTACGCGCGGCCAGCTTACTTTGGTTTTGCGTATATTTGTCGCCGTGTGTATCAAAGAGTTAGTGAAAGCTAAATTAATCAATCAAATAAAAAAATCAAATCAATCAGTCAATCTTGACACTAAAATTTAGATTTAGGAAAAAACGCTTAAAACAGTCGTCAATATTTTCAATATTTCGGTTCCTAAAAATAGCATGTCAAATGGAAAATTTTCACCCCAAGACACTTGAGTTCCGTTTTCCTAGTAATATAATTTAAAGGGAATTGATTACTTGAAAACGACGATAAGTGTTGCAAAGAGTATTATTTGGTAAGGAAAAAGATTAATATTATTATGAAATGAAAATGCTGCTTTCAGTTACACTGTGTCCAACTCTCTGATATATTCAAATTAGTTCACTGACAAGTGCAACAAACACAGCGGGGCCACTAGCAACATTATTCACTTCACAACTCCCATTTACTACAATTTCAACTCTACCAACATTGACATTAAGATTATAATCCTCTTTAATTCTAATTACATGTGCACTGCTATATATTTCCGCTGTTTTACCATTCTCAAACTTATTAGAATAGGGATTGAATTTTAAATTGTCTGTAGTTGGAAGCATAGTAATCAGAAATGAGGTCCATTTAGCAAAATATCACTTCAAGAGATACAAGAGCCGCAAATGTAATGCAAAAGTAAACATTGTGATTTGTTATAATAATTATACTTAAACTAATACATTCATAATCATAAGTCTGTATTATAAACTGATGAATAATTTACAAATGTTTTGATTTCAAACTTCAATATCGTGAGATCTTTTGACGTAAGTGGTTCTGGAGTGTGGTAGGTAACTGCTGTGAAAATATTATTATAATAATCAATTATTTTATATATATAAAATTATCATTTTTAAGTAGGCATACGTTATTATTTAGGGTGTAAAATTAAATTGATTACCGAACAGAGTGCTTTAGACTATCAAACTGAACAACTTTAACTATGGAGCCAACATCGAATCGCGAAAAAAAAATCGTATGTTCCGTAGGAAAAATAAATTCGCGGTTTCAATGTGTGTAAAATTTGTTTAGTTTGATAGTCTAAAGTATGTAACGAATTTAAGTTTACACCGCTCACACAGTTTATTGTATAAATAAATAAAACATTTCAAGAGTACTAAACTAACCGTCCGAAAGCAACCACCCGCAACTGAGTAAAGACATCAAATGAGGATTAAAAGATTTAAAAAGTGTACTTCATACACAAATCCAATTATCACATGTTTTGTGGGCTAAAAGCCGCCTTTGTTGAGCTTTGGAGCCGAGTCGAATAATCAAATTCAATATTTGACCCCCAATTTGTTTATGTTACGCATTACATGCGCAGGCGCCTTATAGTAACGGGTTACTATAAAACTGTGTAAGTTGAGAATTTATATTTTTGAGTTGTTAAGGTGTGACATGGGTTCTTTGAATTAAGACTATTATATTACTTTTATCATCCATTACGTGTAATCCCGAAATTGTGATTATGATTAAAATTGTGAGCGTAATTATTTATTTTAGCATAGCAAGCTAGATGTTATCTATTGTTTAGTGATCTTTTTTTTGCTTAGAGAATATTAGGTGTTTTAATTAAATACGTATATCAATTCTTGAGATGTGTTATGTTTATTATGGTAAATAAATTGAATAAGTAAGGGTCAGCGCACACCCAGCGTAAAACTGTTCGAGCATGCGCGAGCAGGTTTCATTGATTCAATTGATAATGAACTCTATTTCCATTGAAATAAAGTTGAAAATAGCTTGCAAGTGATTAAATCTCTTCAGCGTCGTTCGAGTATGCTCGCGTATGCTCCTCGCGGCGACGGGAGCAGTCGCGAGCATGCGCGCGGATGCTCGCGCATGCTCGAGCATGTTCGAGCATACGCCCGTGTCGATGCTTGCGATCCGTCGTAAGTGTTGCCGCCTCGGCCGGTTTCGGACTAAATCTAGCATATTTTTTAACTACTTTAGCCCGAGAAGGGCAATTTACTACAGATAATATTTTATGATAATCGAACTCTTTTTGAAAATACAAAGAAAATCTGAAAGGTCGAAGCAGATTTAGTAGGTTTTCAAATTGTTCATATTCCATTTTATAGTTCCTAGCCATAAAATAACTGTCCCTAGAACTTTAAACCGTAACACAGCACAGGGCGTAGTATTTCCCAAATATAAGTACATCTTTCTTGCCTCTTTTCATCTTATTGATGTGCTCTTCTTGCTCATCTTCCTTTGCTAGTAACCCAATAATTACCAAATCCCAGTCTACCATACTTTAAAATTGTTGTTATCGCACGTCTTTAATGTAAAATATTGTAAACACAACGCAAAATTCACTACGTCAACTGTAGCAACACGGGAGCATCCGCGAGACTGTTCGAACACGCGCGAGCATGCTCCGCCGCTGCCGCCGGCGGATTTTGCCGCTAGGTGTGCGCGACTGCAAAGAACATGCTCGAGCATGCGCGAGCAGTTCTACGCTGGGTGTGCGCTGACCCTAAGTGTTGTTTTTTTCTATTCTTTTTTGCATCCAAACGAATATTAAATAATTTATGATAATTTGTATGTCTCTGTGGTTCTCGTGACAAGAAAACATGACATCTGATAAAACCTAGTTTGCTGTGATTTAAAATGAGGCATTTTATCATCACAAGTAGTAGAATAAATACCAAATAAATAGTCACAACTAAACCATAACACGGCATCTAAACAGAAATATTTTAAGGACATTTTCATATCCTTAAAATTTTCAATTCCCTACTTACACCTCTTCACCACCATCCTACCTTATAGTGTTACATTCAACAACCAAAATTTTATTTCCCTTCATAACATGAGAAAAATCCCCTCAGGATACCGTGGGAACGACTCTTGCGCAACAATCAAACACAAGGTCCATTTCTATCACAGTCTCGTCCACAAAATAAGTCTTCCACCACAACACTTAATAACTAAGTCATAAGCATCATAAAAGCTTGATTGGTATGACTTCGGATTTTGGACGAATGTTAAAAGATAGTTTTTGGCCTCAAATATGGTTTTACACCCACGCCCGGGTTCTTGTTTGATTTTGTAATTATTCCTTCTGTCACTATGCCGATATATAATGGTAAATAATGCATTGTAGTAGTGGGTCATTTTATGGTTGGTAGCTTGGGAGTCTACATGGGTGGTTGGGTTGAGAATTTTTTGCTATAGTTTGTTTTAGTTTTAAAATGGTTTTAATTTGGGTTTGACTTAAATTGTGTGTGCCAACAATTCTAGTACGACCAATGCAATATGGGAAAAAATATAACCTCCAAATAGAAATGTGATATTTTACCATAATTTTTGTCAAATTCGACATTATTACATTGTTGACGATTCGGCAAATGAACGATTTTTTTACACTCAGTTGCAGAAACACTCATTAGAGTTAATCCTCCATTAAATCTCTTGCTAACTTTTACTGCGTCAACAAGACAAAAAGTGACAGCAAGAAATTTAATGGAGGATAAACTTTAATGAGCGTTTCTGCAACTGGTAGTTAAACTTACTAAAATGAAATAAAAACAGAGATCGATCCCCTTATTTTAGCTGACAGCATACATAACACACACATACATTTTGTACGTTTTAAGCTAGGTTTCAAGCTGCAATGATGGGTCAAGTCAAGTGGTGATGGGTGACTACCCTTTCGTCCACAGAAACACTGCATAAGAAGGCTACCAGTACCAGGTAAGGTAGACCTAAGTAGTAGTTGGCAGTAGTCATGTAGATAATTAATCTTCAAATAAACCAATGCTATGAGCGCCTCTATTTGAATATTACAGAACAAGAAATAGAAACGAAGATGTCGACTGTGAATTAAGCAAATTAATAAGCCGGGATAAAGTTGTTTATTAGATGAGAATGCGAAGGACTAAAGTAAAGGGCTATACGTATCTGTCTTAGCCATATGTTACAATTTAGCAGTTCATGTAGTGGCTGAATAGTTTGTTTAACGACTTAATTTAAGATCGTATATTTTAAATCACAGGTTATTTGTATAGACGATAAATTTGAATGATAAATAAGTCTACCTATAAGTTACGATACTGAAACAATCCAACTCGTTTGTATCAAATGTCCAGGGTATTAACTACATTACCTATTTTCATCGGTATGAATTTGAATTTGAATTTGAAAAAGTTTTATTGTGCAAACAGAATGTACAGCAATTGTTATAATAAATAATTACAATAATTATACTTTTAGAGTCTGCTTGCGACAAAAGGGATCAGCTCAGGTTTGTGCCGGCCGAGTGATCTGATCAGAGATCACAGCGAGCGCAGCCCTGATTTTCAGCTGTACCCTGTTCTCACTTGCAATATTTCCATCATTGTTCACTAAGAAAAACACTGCTAGAGCTTCTATGCCAGAATCAATTTCGGTAACAACGTTGAAGTTAGAATGGCCTAATGAAAATATATAATAAAAAATGAAATAAAAACTAAAAATAAAATGCTAAAAAAAATAATATAACAACAGTGACAGTAATGACAGAGTCTGACTACTTGTTAAACTGCTCTATACGGTTATTTAGTAGGTACAACATAAAATTTCAGATAGTATTAGATATTTAATTGGGGCTCACGGGTAGAGGTTAGAAGTTTACGAGCTTCTAGTTCTAGTTCTCGGTAGATTTTTGCTCTTCGATTAAAATAATTTTCAATTTCCTTTTCAACGTGCCTTGCGACATCTTTAAGTGAAGTGGTGGTGGAATATCGTTCCATATTTTCGCAGAGGCGAATCGAAAGCATCCTCTAAACCCAGTACTCTTATGCGTTGGTATCACAAGTTTATTGTCAGATCGCATACGTGTATTACGGGTGTGGATGTCTCTAACCCAGACTAATTTATTAAAAAGATATTCAGGTCTTCCACCAAACACCACTTTATGCAGAAAACAAATGTAGTGAGCCTTCCGCCCTGCGTGACATTTTCAAAATACCGTGTCCGTTTAGATAAGGTGTAACATGGCTTCGTCTAGGCACATGGTAACAAAAACGAGCGCAGGCGTTTTGTACCCGCTGTATCGCTTGTGCCGTCTTTACGAGTATCCTTGGTGCATAAACAACATCACAGTAGTTAAACAACGACAACACAAGCGACTCCACCAGGACCTGACGGACTTCCACTGTTAGGTATTTTCTGAGCCCATACAAAACCTTGAGCCTGAAAAAAGCAGTCCTAGTGTTAGCACTGATATGGTCAGTAAATTTAAGGTCTTCGTCCATTGTCAGTCCAAGATTTCTTACCCTAGTTACTCTTTCGATTACTTGACCATCGATTTTTATCGTAGGATTCATATTTAACGTGTTCCCTCTCTGGTGTTTTGTGCCTAAAATAATATATTTAGACTTTGCCGGGTTTAAGCTAAGCTATTACTTGTAGCCCACTTATTTACGTTATCCAAGTCGTAATTTATAAGATCAGTCGCGCCCGCAGGACGCTGGATTGAAACTATGGTATAGTTGGGTGTCGTCAGCGTACAAGTGGACACGGCAATTGGACACACTATCACATAGGTCAGCCGTAAACAACACAAATAGAATAGGACTGATAATACCACCTTGAGGAACACCCTTAGACAGAATTTTGATGTCTGAACACTTTTATCGGTAGCAGAATTTTGGCACTACATTATAGTGAATCAAGGATCTTGAAATACACGTACGTATGCATTTTATGCTAGCTTGTCGAAAGTTTTAATCCATTCACTCCTTTTTTACACGTGTCATCAGTCACACAATCCATACATGTTATCTAAGCTCCTAGCATACACATCTATTCTTTATTTTATAACAGACACAGACGACGCCAAAACTTTCTTGACGAACGACACGAATTTATTCACTAAATTCGTGTCAATTGAACGCGCCCTAACCATACCCTGATACTCTTTCTTGTAATGTGATACTGATGCACATGCCACGATAATCGATACCGATTTTTTTCTGTGACAGCGCTATCTTTAAAACTCTTCTAGTATAATTAATTCCTAATTCTATCCATTTAAATTATACTATGCACAAATAATCTCAACATTAGCATCTCTGTGGCATGTCGTTTTATCATTCGCGCTCAGATTTGACTCAGATCCATAAAGTCGCAAAGTAAACCATTAAAATCTAGAAATAACAATCAATATCTCAAAGACTTGTAACCCAAAATGTCGACTCGGTTATAATCAAATTAAGCCCTTCAAAATAGTTAGTCCAATAAAAGTTTCCGGCTTATTATCGCGTTTCACACTCAGCTCTGGGGAAATAATTATGTAGGTTCTCATAGATTTGTTTGGAGTCAGGGTGCTGTGCTAATAGGTCGTTTAGGGAACGGATCGGTATTGGAATGACGTGGTTAATCTTGATACAGGTCATTAGATTGAAGTTACAGAAAATGTCGTAAGAAATACAAACACGACGTTTAAAAAGAAAGAGAGAAAGAGAAGTTAGCGTCTGAAATGCTACTTTCAAATTTCACACACAATAATTCATTTTTTTGTTTTTTTTTGAGGTTACTTTTGACCTCAATCCAGTCCTTAGGACAAAGATATGGGGTCGAAGATATAGCGAGCTAACCCAGAAGAAGCCGCTATTCACTCGTAGGTACTTTAAAGTGATTCGGGTTGTAAGCGGTCGGAAATACTGACGCAGGCAGGGCATTCCACTCCTTGGCTGTGCGCAATATAAAAGATTCTGTAAGGCGTTTGGTAATTAAGTTAATAAGTGGGATGTCAACCAAGAAGGGGTGATATCCCGCGGTGCGTCTGGAACTCCGATAGTAGAAAGGGTAAAGAATTCATGCACTGAAGTAGCATACACTGTACGGAATTAATGCATTATTCGTATAAGGATTGTTAGGATTGGGATTTGTGAAATTGAAAAAATAGCACGCCTGAAATGTAAATGAAATCACATCAAATGGGAAGCTCTGTGTAATTAATTAATATACAGCGTGGGAAATTATAAATTAATTTATGTAATGTACACTACAGGACCTAAAAACAGTACCACACGTGTAACGATAAAGTACGATATTTAGAGGAACTGTAATAACTACAGAAAAGAGAACCAGAAAAGCGAAGTCGGGTTTTCTCTTCTGTGGTTAAAACCAATTCCCATAGTGACGGAAATTGTTCGATGACAAAATACATAGAATTCGATATGACGGCTCAATACAAAACATAGTTTCCAAAAATACCTCTGCTTCAGTTGCACAAAAAATCATGTTTAGTACTTTAATATTTCTATACACCTATCTACTTCTTTACTTAAAATTATTTACAATGCTCGACTTATGATGGCACGAAATATACCAACTGTCAAATAAAACCCAATATTTTATTACTACCTCTAATCAGTAGGTATTCAACCGTTATGTGGCCAATGATTTAGTATAAAACAAAACATTTAACCCTTTACTGCCGCTAAGTTTGTGGCGATCGTAAAATTGTTTCATTGCCGACTTTAACACGTTCTTAACTTAATTATAGGTAATTATAATTAGGAAGTTGTTTTATGAGTGATTGATGACTGTGGTTTGTTTTGAGAGGACGTACATTTTATGGTTTTTAACGGAATATTCTACAGAGGGTAGGTATTTTCTTTATAATGATTTATGTAACGACAAAAACTAAGCAACAGACTTTGAAAAAAATTGATGCTCAGATACGATATTTTCAAATTAACAGGACTGAACACAGCAGCGAGCGCTCTTGCCTGACGTGACATACAAATAAACTAAAAAAATATATAAAAATTCCAAATCGTCGTGGCACGCAAACCTGTACCTGTGCCTGTATGTAGGGCTGAACAGGCGTCTAAAATGTATGGGACAGCAGATTTTATTTGCGAAGTCGGCTCCATAGTGAAAGTTGTTCAGTTTGATGATCTTTTATTACAACCTGTAGATGATTTGGATTCACCATCGTCTACATACAGGGTTAAGAAACAAAATCTTTCACATACGACCTGTATTTTCTTCATAATAATTAAACAATTAAATAATTAAAAATAAAAATAATTAAATTTACTTAAAACCTTTAGGATACATATTAAACTGTTTTCATCCTATACTATCACTTTGCCGACCAACTTGTTCTCCTGATCCTGACCTACATTCACATTAAAATGCTTTAATTTGTTCGTCTTCATAAAGCCTCCTAATTACAAGACAAGCGCCGCCATAACTATAAAATTGGTCTATAAAATCGTAATCACTCACACATTTGTTTAATAACCACTTTTTTATCCTTTTGGGGGTTATTTGAGATCGTAAACTGGTTGTTATAAATAGATTGATAGTTTTGTACCGCCATCCGTATTTAGTCCTGTGGATTCATAGCTTCGAATAGTCAATATCTAATTAGGTATATAGGTATTTATTCACAACTATCCTTTTGCTCTTTTTAGGGTTCCGTACTCAAAGGGTGAAAACGGGATCCTCCGTCCGTTCATCCGTCCGTCTGTCTTTTGAACCGTAATAGCTAGACAGTTGCGATTTTCACAGAATTGACGCGTTATTACGGTGGATTTGTTAACAAATAATAAAAATTACTAAAATTTAAAAATTAAGGACTCATTAGAGGAATTAAGGGTCCTCATGCAAGAAACTAGTTTTGGTTAACGTTTTTTCTTCTCGCTCTATCGTAAAAACGGTAATACCTACATACAAGCGACAAACTTGGTGCGATTATAAAACAAACTCTACAGTATAAAAAAAAAAAAAACCGGCAGAAAATAATAAATGTGTAAGTCGGTCTCGCGCTAAAGGTCCCGCAGAAAACAAAACTTATTGTAATTTAATTAATATGTCGTGTGGTTGTGTAGTACCTACGGAACCCTCGGACTCGCAATTGACCTGTTTTATTTTATATCACCAAAATTACGAAACAACCAAAAATGCGAATTTTAATTGTATACTTTTTTTTTTTTTTTTCATAGTTTTATTTTTAGTCTTAGTTTTATCCTAGTCTTTACTCTTCAGCTTCTCTGACTTATACAAAAACCAGTTTAAGTTTAGCTTTTAAATCAAAATGCTTAGGTCAACTATTTGAACTTTAGAACTTAAATTGAGTGTAAATTGTTTATAAAGCAATAATTTTCTATAGGCAGATTTAATTAGCTACCGTGTCAGATAATGTTAGTTACGGTTATTCAAAAATGCAAGTTCGTGAGTTATTCTAATTGGATAGTTAAGAAATTTACAAATACGACTTTATAAGATTGATAATATAGATTATACTTATAGGTATATTAAATTGTATTAAATCACGCAACAAGAGTGCAACAATGCATTTTTTGTTATTATTTCTCGTTGATTCCAATGAAGAATTGAGACTATTGTTTTTAATGAGCATCATCATCAGCCTATATACGTCCCACTGCAGGGCACAGACCTACCCTCAAGGATGCGGATTGGTAGACATCACACACGAATCGAAATTTCTTCTCCAGCGAATGCAGGTTTGCTTACGATGTTTTCCTCCACCGTTTGAGAGCAGTCGGTATTACGGACATAAGTTCGAAAAACTCTTTGGTACATGGCATGTCGTCCGTGCGGATTTGAACCCGGACCTCAAGATTGAGTTTCAATAGCTCTCAGCAACGCGCCACCGACGACGACGCTCTTTAGTTTTTGAGTTGAGCGACGAGATTGGCGCAAACTTCTTTGATGTTCCATAGAAAACTATGGAACATCAAAGAAGTTTGGCGGAAGGCCATATAATTTGAGACCCAGCCTTAGAGGTCCCATACATGAATGAAACTTAGTAATACGTGTAGAGTGAAACAAAACTAACAAAAAAGTAAATTGGTTGTAATCTTTAGAAGTTGGGGGAAAGGTATTTCTCCTTATGATACCTTTAGTATCAAGTGTGTGAAACTCATAATTTTTTTTATTAGATAGTCCACTCAATCTTCCACGCATTCATTGTGTTTATTTTAATGAAAATTCACGATAACCGTACCATATTATGATAATTTAATTATTTATTTATTTATTTCCTTTTTGGAGAACTTACAGCTAAATAACAGTTCGGTTTCAACAAAGACAGATTGTTAGTCAGATGCTGACAACAAGTTCCCACATATAAAAATAAAGAGAAAGAAAAGTCTTATGAATAAAGCTAACATTAAAAAATAAAAACTAAGGTAATACAAAATTATTATGGGCCATCAAAAAAGTCACTAGCTTAAGAAAACGATCTATCAGTTCAACCAAGCCAAATACGTTCCGTATCGACCAGAAATACCTCAGTGATAATATTGGATGGAAATAGCTGTCGTGGTTGCGTTTTGCTACTGATTTTGGATTTTACTAGTAATTTCTACTTTTGAATCTGGACTTCTGGAACTGTGAAAGTTTTTTAAAAAAATGCCTTAATTTTTTCTGTTTATAATAATTATGACCGCCATCCTGAATGGCTTTTAGTTTTCGTAAAAAATGGCTGGGTCCAAATCTGCCAATCTTCTTTCGATTTAATTTTGCACCCTGTCTATTTCTTCAGTTTTAGAAAGAACTACCTACTAATAAAACAGCAAGCATTCAAGGAAAATCAACAACAATAGTAACTTGTGGGATATTGTAGGTATTATACTGTGCTTGTGGTAAATAACCACAACATCAGTCAATGAGAAACACTAATAATCAACTGCAATAGTCATATCTACGGTAAATGTAAACGAACCCCAATAGTCACAAGTCATACTATAAGATCATAAATGGTCATAACATCTGTAGGAAGAAGGTAGACCAGGTACAATACATTCGCGTTCATTGACAATAATATGTTAGTGTAAAACTTTGCAGTAAAAGCATTGAAGTAAAAGTGACGTTTTAAGAGACTCTTTACCGTTCAGTGGCTTCATCACAATATATAAGATTTCTCGATCAAGAATGCCTAAATTAAAAAAGTGCAACTCCAACTTACTACAAAATAAAAGCCTAAAAGCTATTTTATTTCATACAATAATTTTATAGATTTGAAAAAAATACAACTGATCCAATTTGAATGGAGTTTTAACAGAAGCATAGGCCTTAGTTAAAATTAATATTTAGGCTTTAGTTCATCGCAATCGGTTCATTCAATCAATAGTTATGAGTGTTTATGAGTCAGTGATCTGCACGTACGAAGTCGCAGGCGCCGGTAGTGGCTAATTAAATCATCAGTCTAAATTCAAAATTGTTCTCTCAACATTGTTCTTTAATAAATATAACAAAGATGACAGCAAGTAACCTGCAATAATAAACTAAATCGAGTATAAACCTACGCGTGTAGCGGCCAAGACATTGAATCCAGTTGCGTGCAACCTTCATGCTAGAACCACCGCGATCTGAGTCGTGCTAGCATGGAAAATGACTGATAAGACATAATATCTCGAACATAATGTGGATGGAAAACTGCCAAATTACTACGTGATTTAGTCCAACAGGTTGCAACTTTGTAGCAACTGGATCGTAAATTGAAATCAGTTAGAACTTGTTAGAATGCTTAGCTTTAATATACCATCTACATACGAGAATACATAGGATCACAATCACAACCGTTTTCCCTTTCGGGGGATCCGAAACATTGCACAGTATAAGAAAGAGTATCTTTTACTAGATAACATTGCTACAACTTACAAACTAACTTCCATAAGCGCGGAGAGACCTATAGAAAGACAATACAAAGTTGAACTATAATTTAGTCTCTCGCTTGACAACCATGGTCAGAGATGTGGTCTATTCTGTCTAGTCTGAGTTAGTTCGGTACCGAACTTTTTTCTTCTCATTACCTATCAATCAATCAATACTTTATTGCACACCAAAACAGAACATACACCCGAACACGGCATCTATCCGAACTGCTACGCAGCGAAATTAGTTTACAATTCTACCAATTTATCAGAAATTTGTTTTATTCGATAGAGTTTATCTACTTATAGATACAGATAAAAGTCGACAGGCCCTTCGTTAATAGACCTGTCGTCCGAACGATATTTTGTTTCCTTTTTAATACTAGTTAAACCACCAGCCAGACACAATTTTGCTTTTACAATAGGTACAATACTGTAGGTACAGCGTAGTGTCTACTCTGGCCGAACTTTCGATTTTCGATATATCGGACCGGTTCGGTCTGAACTTCAATGTAATAGAGTTGAAATTGGAACGAAACCGTTCACGCAATTGCAAAGTTCGAATGTCAGGGTAGAGGCCCTGTTATAAGCCGATGATCGATCGATATCCTTTTGATAATTTGAACATGTCCTGGAGATCCTTGTTCTTAAAATGACGTTGGCAATTTCTTGCGATGTCACTTATTAATTTTCTATAAAGGAGGCTTTAAAACCAGAGCTGTGCGAGTAAGCAAGGCTATCAACGAGGAACAAATCAACCAATAGTTCGCTCGCTCGATCGTGTCTATTATATATATTCTGTTCACAGATTTTTTCCTCGCTTGCCATCTCGCTACCCCGCACAGTAATTCTGGTGGAAACCCAGCCTTACAGCTATAACGTGTTGTAGCTGTAGTTGTAGTTTCAAGTATAGCTATAACGTGAATGTGAACTGAATTAATTGAACAGTCAATAAAGTTATATATTCGAAATCATTTTATTTAAAAACGCCGCATCCCTCGCTCGCTACCTCGCACAGTAATTCTGTTGGAAAGCCAGCTTTACAGCTTTATCGTGTTGTAGCTGTAGTTGTAGTTCCAGCAATAGCTACAACGTGAACTAAATTAATTAAACAGTCATTAATGTTCTAACTTCGAAACCATTTAATTTAAAAATATTAAGCCAAATAGGTCATGACAGCATCATGTTTTTTGACCCCTATTACCAGGAGTAAGTAAGCTATAACGGAAACAAAAAACGTAATTAATTTGTCCGACGGTCGACGTATCTACAAAGCAATCGAATCTTACTACACTATAAACAATTTAGTTCTTAATTCCAAGAAAACCAAATGTATTAACTTTTGCCTTCCGAATGTTAAACAGGGGAACTGTAGTGTAATTATTAATAAGGATAACCTAGAATTTGTGGATAAAACAGTTTTCTTAGGTATAACTTTAGACTCAAAACTTCAGTGGGGCCCACATATAGAATCTTTAGCTGGCAGGTTAAGCTCTGCTGCATATGCAGTCTGGAAAATAAGACAAATAACGGATGTTGCAACTGCGAGGCTAGTCTATTTCAGCTACTTCCACAGCATCATGTCTTATGGCATTTTGCTGTGGGGGCGAGCATCCGATATTAATACAATATTTGTGCTACAAAAAAGGGCAGTACGTGCAATTTACAAACTGCGTCGTCGAGACTCTCTTAGGGACCGTTTTAAAGACGTTAATATTTTAACCGTTGCTGGTCAATTTATATACGAAAACATCATGCATGTCCGTAAAAATATTGCGCAATTTCCAAAGAACAGTGACAGGCACAACTTTAATCTTAGAAACAAAAATAAACTTGACACCCCTGTGTTCAGACTCAGTAGGGTCAATACATTATTTATGGGCTACTGTATACGTTTTTACAATAAAATTCCTGACGATATATTAAATTTATCTGAAAGAAAGTTTAAATCACATATTAAGAAGTCTTTATCTGGCAAAGCATATTATAAAATAATTGACTATATTGAAGACACAAATGCGTGGTGCGATTCCAGTTTGACATAATTTATACATATAGCAAAATCTGTGACTTTTTAGATTGTGACGTTCGAAAAGAGGTACATTGTATCCTATTTTGAATAAATATATTTTGAGTTGAGTTTGAGTTAAATCGCAGTGTCGGTTGCATTCATACAGTTTATTCTCCTCGCAACGACAGGTTCCATAGTAAATTATCGACCGATAGATATCTAACGTCACCAATAAGCTGCTGTTTGTTTGTGCTGTTAAGCTGTTTCATTTACAAATAATAAGCGGTTCTGTTGATTACATAAATTATATAAGATTTGCTTTTTTGGAGCAAGGTTGAGTTACTTTCATGGTTGTGGATAATAGAGAAATAAAAATAGATGGAAACAAATAGGTACTCAAAAGAAGTTGAAAATATAAGTTGCTTTCTGGTGGACAAACTCGGTGGTTATAACTAGGTCGGACAAGTTTGACAGTTTCTAATGGACAAACTGCTGAAAAAACTGATTTCATCAAGACAACTTGGTTGGTGTGATGTTTACCACGCCGGACTGCCGAACCAGAAGTCCTGCGTTCGAATCCCTGTTCGGTCATGGATTTTGCCGTTGTTGTAGAGTTCGTTGCAAGTGATAGATTGTGGAATTCAAAAATGGCAAATCATTGATTTTACGTCACTTTCTACATACATACATACATACATATACTCACGCCTGTGTCCCATTGGGTTAGGCAAAGACAATAGACCGCCATCGGCTACGATCCTGACACACCTCTTTCGCCTCTTCCACAGTCATAAGTCGTTTCATACATGCTCGTCGGTTTCGGGTGCATTTGATTTGACCCTTCTTAAGTACGCTGCCAATTTGGTCTGTATACGTACTTCTAGGGCGACCCCTTTGGACTGTCCCATACGTCACTTTCTACTGCAGATTTAATACTCAATACTCAATGCTTTATTGCGTTTCACAATGGTATACAGGGTATAACAAAACACCCTAGTAAGTAGTAATACTTAAAGGGGTGCTTCCTTGGTGCTTCAGACCATCAATCTGAACAACTTTCACTATGGAGGCAACGTCGAGAAAAAAGAAAATCTGCCGTCCCTTATTTATTCGTAGGCCGCCGTCCCATACATTTGAGTCGAGACGGTACTGCAGTTTTTTACGGTACTCAGAAATTTGTTCAGTTTGATGGTCTGCAGCACCCCCTTAAGTATTACTAGGGTGTTTTGTTACACCCTGTATACATTTGAACGTGTGCTGTTTAAAAATCGCACTCCTGATTCTCGGATTCTCTTTTAGCTATGGTACTGACACAAAGCTATGTCAAAGAAAATATACACGCTATGTGCTCTACCGATTATAATGCACGAAAACGTATCGAAATCGATTATAATGGATGAACACGTATTGTATCGAAACTGTCATAGGTACTTAGATTAGGTATGGCGTCGGCGGGCGATAACTACCGGTCGATCCAATGGTTAGGTGAGAAATGTCTTTACAGGTAGAAGGCGCCACTATAAATTCCCCACACAATAACAACCATTCTTGTGTGAAGAAATGAAGTAAATAAAATCCCATACGGAAGCTAGAGCAGAAAAGCATGGACTAATTAAAATTAATAGCCTTATAATCAGTTCATAGGTAATTACGTAGCGCTATACCTAATACCTGATCAAGGTATAGTTGACGCAGCGTCTTATCAGCACAAGTGAGCTATGACGCTAGAAACTGAGGAGCTGTACAAAATACTAGCAGCAGTGATAGTATACTACTACATGCTTTCACTGAGGTGACCTGCATTTTTGTTTTACTAATTACGAGCTACAGACCGATGATATAGCCCATATGGACACAGTATAAGACAGTAATCCATCTTTATACAATGGTACCAAACGCGGCTTGTATGTGTGCTCGCCAGTGCCACCCAGTACGTACGACGATATCTCAGGCAGCCAAGGCAGAGCCAGTCGAGGCTACGCGGAGCGGAGATATCGTCGGTGTGTGCGTGCTGTCTTATACTGTGATATGGAACAGAGCTATGATGAGGCCGCGGTTCGTTTCCTGGCCTGTACCACTAAGTTCTTCGGAATTTACGTACAGTTGTATTTATCATTTACTAGCTCAACGGTGAAGGAAAACATCTTGAGGAAACCTGCATTCCCGAAAATGAAAAGAAAATACCATAAGTTCGGAGATATGCATAAAATATGGGTGAGCTTGGGACGAACATAAAGAACTAGCGCTGGTCTCAGTGTTACAACGACTCTTGCTTGCAATGGTCCAACCACAAATAATCAATACGGGTTACACATACAGCGATTTTTTTTTTATACCTAATTAAAAAATCTTAACTATGTATCGTATGAACTATCTAGGTTGGTAGAAGCAAGCAACCGATCAATTGCATTAAAAAAATTTTCGGGACGCGACTGCGCTTGTTCGGTCACATCCAAGGAGATTATACCTAAAGGCATAAAGGGAGCCATACCATTGCAAGGCTGTCCACTTTTTTGACGTTTGTGTTTAAGTGTGTATGGTCAAAAGATGACCAAGTTACATTTGCCCTAATATTTACGGTCACTTTTCACACACACTAGCACAAAAAAAGTGAACAGCCGCATAAATAAATATCTATAGTTCCGTCTCCTTCCACTAATAAAGGTACCTACGTCATAACACAAAAGAGACTAACTTTGTAGTTCAATTTACGATTGTTCGTAAATTGATGCGGACTCTATGCTTTAGAATAAAGAGATCCTTCCTCTGAGGTCACATCACATCTCAAGATCGTGCGGTGAAGATCTCGGCCTGTGGGTAGACCCAGGTTTCGCTGGATAGACAAGGTCACCAAGAAAGAATGAAGACTGAGATGGCACTGAAAAGACAAGACTCACTTCGGGTCCCTTAGCCAGTGCGGATGTAAGTAAGTAGTGTACCAAAATATTATGGAGCGCAAATGAAAGAGGTTTCACGCCAAAATTCCAAATTAGTACTTACTTACTGCTTGCTTAGTGATACTGTGTCTATGGAATGTATTAGTTGATTAACCGAGTAGAGTGATTGTGATTCATTCATTCATGTGCTCAGTGCATTATTCATTAACACGAGTACGCTAATTATGAATGAGAAAACAAGTCATTATACGGATAAAATCTGCGGTAGGTATTGTAATGTAACGTGAAATTATGTCGTCTGCTTCAGCAATGCAATTCTCTAAGTACAAACATCGTCACAACCTTGAATTCGTCGTTGAAACATCGGCAAGCTAAGTCAATTATACAAAACTTTGACGATCTGGAGGATGCAACAAGGATGTTATATATTTGTGAGCTCATCGATGTTTTTGACAGCGATGTGACGCTTAATAGTCCGAGATCCGACCGTAAAATTATGCACCTATTTCATAGGCGAACGAAATATGATTCTAGTGTGTGTTTACACAGGGGTTAATTCAACGCCGCTAAGTTGCCTAGAAAAATCCTACCGCAAGTACCTTTTCCATTCAAATTTTTGGTATAACTTTCTCCACGTGTCTGTTAGGGAAGTGAATGAGGCGCCATCGGAAGGAGACTGATCTAAAATACTGGGAAAACTAGGGTTGCCACCTCTCAGTCTGCCGCAACTCTGGGGAACGGTTTGCCAGGTTCAAAAATGACTTCTTTGAACCTGGCGACCCTATAGTTGCGGCAGATTGAGACGTGGCAACCCTAGTTTTTCTAATACTTTAGATCAGTCTCCTTCCGATGGCACCTCATTCACTTCCCTAACAGACACGTGGAAAAAGTTATACCAAAAATGTTAATGGAAAAGGTACTTGAGACAGGATTTTACTAGGCAACTTAGTGGCGTTGAATTAACCCCTGTGTAAACATACACTAGAATCACATTTCGTTCGCCTATGAAATAGGTGCATAATTTAGCGCGAGGATGCCAAATATGTAATAAACTCAATTTTGAAAAAAATGCACCCACTGCGTTTATAAATTGCGGGGCAGTGCTCTACCCAGCCTTAATCCACACGGAAGATATTCACGTACCAATGAGTTTTGAGTTTCTTCTACATGTGAAGGAAAACATGGTGAAGGAAAACGTGATGAGGAAACCTGCATACGGTATGTGAATTCTACCGATCCGCATTGGGCAGGCACGGTGGTGTGTCGCCTATAAACCCTCACTGAGAGCTGAGGGCAGGCTTGTACACTGCAGACTGCAGGCTGCAGTGGGACGTACCTATACAGGATGTAAGGGACAGCTTGGTAAATAGGTACTAAACAGTGAATTCAGACCATCAAAATGAAGTGCGATTTTTGAAAATCATACGAGCGATTTGGCAGTAGAAAATGTCAAAATTACTATGGAGATTATGCGTCTTTCTACTGCCAAGTCGCTCGTATGATTTTCAAAAATCGCACTTCAGATCAACTTTCACTATGGTATGGAGCCATCCTCAGGAAACGTGAAAAAAATCTGCTGTTTCATACGATATTTGAGTCGAGTAGGTAAACTGTTTTGTATGGAGCATTTGTTTTTTTTCCGTTTCCCGAATATAGCTCCATGGTAAAAGTTGTTCAGTTTGATAGTTTGAATTGACCGTTTAAGTATTTGCCAGGCTGTCATTTACACCCTGTATATATTATATGAAAGGCTGACAATGACGAAGAGCGAAACCGGGCAAAAACGACAACATTTAATTTTTTTTTTCGACAAAGTAAAATGTTTTTTTTTTTAGTTTTAAAAATATGCTTTTTGAGACCTCGTCGCGACGCGTCTTTTGACACCCCATGCAATCAGTCACGTAGTACCAAAACCCGCGACACCAGGGGCGATGTCGAAACCCTGAAAATCGGGCCTATACCTACTAAAGCGACAATAACAACATTTTCAATGTTAAAACCTATTTTCCCAATAGGCATAGGACAGGTATAATAAAACACTAAAAGTACAATTTGAGTAACCGAATGCTCATTCTATTTTAATGTTTTCATGTATTTTCTAAGAGTATAAACACACTTTTCAACGAACTACCGGTAAGTACCTGGTTGTAAAATTTTGGCTTTCACCATTGGTATTCACTATGCCACTATGCCACTTCTCACCACCTGTTGGGCAATAATCTCCCTAAATTCTACCTTCTACTAAATAAATAAAAAGCTTTTTAGTTCTTTAGCCTTTTTGATAAAATTTTAGGATAGAACACAAAATATTTGAAAGGTGAAAGAAATGAACGCCAGAACTAAAAACTTTGATAAATAAACGAGATCTGAATAGAATAAAGTAAAAAAAAATATTCACTTAAGTACTTTTTTCTTACCTTTGGCTCGAAAGCCTTTAAAGAGGCCAATAAGCCATGGCCTACTATTGATTCGCGATTCTTTAGAAAGAATCACGAATTCCCACTAGTTTCCAATATTTCCAGTTTTCCAATAGAGAAATATTAGAAATTTTCATGTTTTACATTCATTGACTAACCAACTACTGGACGTCTGGTTCGCGCTCAAAAATGTTCGAACCAAAAGAGTAACAATTCAAATTCAATTTAAATTCGTAAAAAGAGTAACAATTACGCGCCAGAAGTGCGATTTTTGAACATCATACGAGCCACTCGGCAGTAGAAAATGTCAAAATTACTATGGAGATTATGCATCTTTATACTGCCGAGTCGCTCGTATGATGTTCAAAAATCGCACTTCAGTATTTATTTGATCCACTGACTACGCGCACGTTTATAATGCCATGCCCCGCGGTGCTGTTAGAATTTTTAAAAACTATGCAATCAAAATGAACAGCTGTTTTTCATTGTTTTAGTTAGTTTATATTACCAACACGTACTTACGTTTAAATAAGTTAGTCTAGGACACTTTTTTCGAGAATTTTGTATTAGACCCGACGACGTCCATTAGCATTGTAAGTCAATGATAGCATTCGTTTGTTTCGCCATAGCACAAAATGGCTCCAAAGCTCACTAATGTCAAGCACGAATAAACAATACTCCGACTTCCTACTTCTATTTAACAGCATCTTGTCAAAGGGTTAACAAAACCCGATCGTCAATTTAATACCACAACGTTAACGAGCCACTAAAGTAGCCTCCATAAAACCTTTGTATCAATACTATGACTCACACGCATTACAACCGAACGAAACAATAGTGAAAATTCACGACAACGCACAGAGGGTATGCCCAGGACTATTTGTACAACTCCCACACGAGTCCCGACGAGCCATTTAAATGCAAATCTCTCGGAACAAAGTGACAGACAGACTGACAGATGTTGTAAGATAAATTAACATTATGTAACATGACGTAAGGTACAATGAAAGGGTTAAAGAACTGGGATGTTTCGTAAATGTGATGTGCAAAATGGAATTACAATAATTTATGTATATTTCCAGTGCTGTGTTCCTGCAATAATGTGACACAGGTGACACAATACCTCTTATGCTGGTCACACTCACATCTGTCGCAAAACTAAATCACAGAATATAATTTATATCCTACCTACCAGGAAAACAGCTTCATATACAAGCATTGATAAAACAGCATTGAACTTATAAGCAATTAAAGTAAGATGACTTTTATTTCAATTAATTATAGTCAACACCTCTGATAGTCTTCAAGATTGACGACGATCAAATTTTTATTAATGCATTTTGTCAACTCAAATGATTAAGTAACAAGTTCATTTAACTTCGTGCTTCGGAAGTTATGAAACCATTTGACTTGTTTTTCAAATACAAAACATCTTATTCTTTGCATACAATAAATACTTATCAGACTTAAGTCTAATTGTATTAATTACAAAAATAAATGGACAAAAGATGTCACTGTTACAGTACCCAAGGGACGGAAAGAAGAAAAGAAGGTGGAAAGATGATCTACACCTTTCTTGGCAAAATCGTTGTAAAGACCCCCCAAACCGACCCAAATGGCGTATTCTGGTGAACGCCCTATGTCCACCACCTTAGACTATGAATATACTACGTCCACCACGAACAACTTGAAAAATAAAATCTTAAAACATGTAAATGTTGCTGATGTCATGTAATAACCCAGTAAATAGTTAGCGAATAAAGCTATTTTTTTATTTTATAATTCATTAGATACTATAACAATAGGTAATTAGGTATATCAATAAACTCGTGCTTCTCTTATTGAACCATTGTGTTTAACTGCCAACCGATAGATAGGTACTATACCGACTCAAGAAAATTAATGAACCCCATACATTTGAATTAATACAAATGTCATTAAGATAAACTTTGGAACCCAAAATGACTCACTGTCACACGAATAATTGTAAGTCAAACGAACTTATAACATAGTAAATCAGTGTTATTTTGGATTATCTGGATTTCTAGCCATGTTTGACCTGACTACAATAAGGCATTCATCATTGTCAGTCTCCAACTTAATTCAAATTTTAAGCTGAGAACCGACTGATTCAAGCGTTTGTAGTTATGTTGTGTAAATACGCATAGCTGGTTAACGTAAAAGGATATTAAAGTTAGGGTAGGAGCAGACAGAAGGCAGTTGCCTAGATTTCACTGCAGAAAAAAAACCAAGAATTAGCCATCATTGTACAGCTTGACTTGAAAAAAGCCGGGTAACCAGACCTTTTTTAAATGGGAAGTTAGTTCGTGGGTTGGTCGGTACATTTCGGACTGCTCTGGACTTGGCTGCTGACTTATTGAATATATATATTTTTTATGGAATCATGGTTGCGAGTAATTATTCTTGCAGTTAAGTATTAGTCGCCAATCATTTAGATTTTTTTTATCATGATTATGTAAAATAGCTTAACATACATACATACATACATATTCTCACGCCTGTCTCCCACTGGGGTAGGCAGAGACAACGGAACGCCACCTGCTACGATCCTGACATACCTCTCTAGCTTCCTCCACATTCATAAGACCTTTCATGCATGCTCGTCGGTTTCGGGTAGATCTGACCTGGCCCTTCTTAAGCACGTCGCCAATTTGGTCCGTATATGTACGTCTAGGCCGTCCCCTTCCAACATTTCCACTTACGCTTGCCTTATAAATTGCTCTCGTCAATCTGCTCTCATCCATAGATTGACGAAAATAGCTTAATATATGCAATAAATTCCAGGCCTATGTCCAGCAGTGGACATCCATCGGCTGAGATGATGATGAAATAAATTTAGTAGGTTTGTTTTTGTATTTTTTAATTGAATGAATTTTTAGCTTTCGTAACCAAAATACTTACCTTTTTTTAATATTAAAAATGGGTTTGCTCTTGACCTCCATCCAGTCCTTAGGACAAAGATGGCGTCGAAGATGTAGTGAGCTAAATCAGAAGAAGCCTATTACTAGCCTATTACTTTAAAGTAATTCGGGTTGTAGGTGCTCGGAAATACTGACGCAGGCAGGGCACTCCACTCCTTGGCTGTGCGCATTATAAAAGAATCAGAAAGGCGCTTAGTGCGGATAAGTGGGATATACACCAAGAATGGGTGGTATCTCGCGGTGCGTCTGGAAGTCCGATAGTAGAAAGGGGAAGGTGGGATGAGCTCATGCAGCTCTTGGGCACACTCACCGAAATACAATATGTAGAAGACCGACAAGCAGGCTAGTCTGCGGCGGTGGGCTAGGCTAAGCTTGGTCTCCACCAGCGGTCTCCAGATCTAGTCGTGATACTAAAAAAATCGTATTTGTTACATGAATAAAACAGACGTTACCCAGTGTTCACCCAACTCAACAATGCAGTGTACTCCATGTTTTACACTGTTGACGAGACAAACACAGTGACAAGAGTGACAAAGGTGACAGTAGTGGCTGCGTGACACAGCTTCTAACATTTAGTGTAAAGTGTGTGTGCAGTAAACACGCACATTGTCCGAGCTAAAGCGTGGGAACCTAAGGCTTGTAAGCGTAAATTAGGCTTCATTCATCATTGCAGATTTAGGGTTTAGATTATCCTGAATCATTTTAGAAACAAATGACTAGGTACTATGTTGATTTTGATCCTGATTAACAGATTCATAAAGACATGAGTTATATCAGTCATGTCATGATCGCAGTACCTAAGTCTTAGGTGGAGATTCAGATACATTTTTTAAGTTAGAGTTTAAATTTCAACCCTTATTAAAAGCTCACGCGTAAAAGACTTCTCTAAATCTCGACCTTTTTGCAAGACCAGACCTATTTTAATTTAATATAACATAATATCAATAAAAACATAACATAAAATCAAAGAGCATCTGTGGCGCGATGCGGTGAGGTATGGACACACAATCATGAAGGTCCACTTCCAATACGCACGGACGACATGACATGATGAGCGTTTTGTATTTGAAGTGAAACATTTTATGGGAGGGCTTTTAAAATTACGGATCCGCAACCTTTTCGTGTGACGGAAGTTCGAAATTTAAATTTGACATCTGCGGAAGTTTCACTTCTGCCGGGCGTCCCGTGATGGCTAACTTTTATACCTACCTACGTTATAATGACTGCTCTCAAACGGTGAAGGAAAACATCATAGGGAAACTGGCACACACAGAAGAAAACGTGAAGTTTACCAATCGAATCGGCATCGGGAACGCGTGCTGGTGGACTAGCGCCCGTATACCTTTCTATAGACTGATGATCATGATGATGATAACATCATGCTAAATGTAAGCCTTGCTACAACTGCCTTTGGTAGTTTTAGCAATGTTTCTGACCACTCTCAGGGGGATTATGGTTGTGACTTTTTAGTTTGTGTGTGTGTGTAATATGTAAGATAAACCTTCGTGGTTTTCCTTTGTTTACCTAGAACGTTATCGGTAACGAGTGAACTGTAGCTTATTAGAGTTATTAACTAAGTAGTACGGTTTATCTTGAGACTGTTAATACAGTTAGGTCGAGTGAAACCTACTTTGATAAGTCAAGTTTATATTCCAAATTAAGGTTGCATAAGTTCCCTTGAGGGAGTTTAACGTTGTATGACAAAGTCAATAAAGTAATATTATTATTGTACTGGGCAGGTAGCATCGATACCACCTTCGCTAAATGGCTCTGGCTGACACGAACCGTATTTTATATTCCAATCATCTTCCACCGCTCTGCTAACCTCCCTCATTTCCTAACTCCTTACTAATTTGTCTCTCAGGTCGTATGAGAAACATCATTAGGGTTCCGTACCCAAAGGGTGAAAACGGGACCCTATTACTAAGCCTACGTTGTCCGTCCGTCCGTCCGTCCGTCTGTCCTACTTATTTCGGGCTGTAACTTTTGAACCGTAATAGCTAGATAGTTGAAATTTTCTCAGATTATGCGTTATTACGGCGGATTTGTTAACAAATAATAAAAATGTCAAAAGGTTAAAAATTAAGGGGGGCTCTCAACAAGAAACTAGTTTGTATCAACGTTTTTTCTTCACGCTCGATCGTAAAAACGGTAATACATGCAAGCGTCAAACTTAGTGTGATTATAGAACAAACTCTACAGAATACCAAAAAATACTCAAAACCGGCCAAGTGTGAGTCGGTCTCGCGCTAAAGGTCCCGGACAAAAAAGTTTTTTTTCTAAGTTAATAATGTTGTGTTCTGTGGTGGTGTGGTACGGAACATTCGGTGCGCGCATAAAGTATAATAACTTTATGGGTGCGCGAGAAGCCCGACTCGCACTTGACCGGTTTTATATTTATTACCACTGTAATGAATACCTACCTACTTTCCGACCAACATGATTATACATGTAGGTAAGTACATAGGATATTACTGTACTTGATTTCAATAACAATACAAACAAAACTAGCCTTATAAAAACCAATTTTAACACTTTATTTTTATTTTATTTTATTTTTATTTTATTTTTATTTATTTGGCACAGTAACAAAGTACAAACTAACACTCGATCTTAAAAATATTACACATTAAATTACATCAAATTTGCACCTCAATTATGACTGCGCACAGCATTCTAATACATTGTTACGAATTAACTACACGTGCTAAATTAAACTAAACTAAATTAAACTTTTAAACATTATGAGCTAGGTAGGTTGGTATATGAATAAGTACATGAATAATTTAATTTGACCAGAAAATTTAAGAAACTTGTTACACATTAAAAACGAAAGCAAAAACTTAGTTAACTACAATTCTTGGCGTATCAGCAGCTTAACAGAGCTTGCGTACTGTCCTGGGCTTTGATAGAAAATATCAAGGCTCTTACAATGATCATTATATAACCGGCACATGCGTATCAAAGGACTATTATAAGATACATTAATGGTGGTATTAGGGATAGAAAACAAATCCTGTCTACGAGTGGATCTAATGTTAGGTCTAAGCGAAACGTAGCGTAGAATATCCGTATCGAGCTTAGAGTTTACTATTTTATATAAAGTTATCAAGTCACTGATTTGACGCCTCGACTGCAATGAGTCCAGATTAAATTTACTCAGCCTATCGTTGTAGGTAGGTAAAGATCGTCTTAGACCGAATTTAAAGGACAAAATACGAAGAAACCGCCTTTGAACCGATTCAAGCATTTCCTTGTGTATATCATAGAAAGGTGACCAGATAACACTGCCGTACTCTATTATGCTTCGGACTAAGGATACATAAAGAGTCAGAATGGAGCTAGATCTTTTAAATGGCCGTGTGGTCCGCAAGACGAATCCTAACGTTTTTTTTGCCTTTAATGCTACAGAGTCGAAATGTGCACGAAATGAGTACTCGGAGTCCAACCAGATTCCCAAATCCTTAACGACATTAACTTGATCCAAAAGTACTTGGTCAATATGATAATGAAAATTGATTTTGTTAATTTTCCTAGTGAAGGTGATACTTTGGCATTTTCCTACGTTGAGTGACATGTTGTTATTAGAACACCAAGCTACGATCGCATCCATGTCAGTCTGCAATAGATCACAATCATGAGTAGAAACAATTCTACGGAATATTTTTATGTCATCCGCATAAGCTAGACATTCGCACTTAAGAGATCCCAATAGGTCATTAATGAATATTAAAAACAATAGAGGGCCGAGATTCGACCCTTGTGGGACTCCTGATTCTGCAATGAATGGTAGCGATTCATATCCGTACAATGTTACCAACTGAGTACGGTTCAGCAAATAAGCCCGGAGCCATCGCAAGAGAGACCCGTGTATTCCGAGGTGTTCTGCCTTGATACAGAGAATATTGTGGTCAACTCTATCGAATGCCTTTGAAAAGTCAGTATATATGGCATCAGTTTGGCCTCTTTCGTTGAAAGTCGCACTTAAGTAATGTGAATATGATAACAGATTCGTAACCGTTGACCGAGATTGTATAAAGCCGTGCTGGTATGGGCTTATTGCGCTAATGACATGATTGTAAATATATCCATAAACAAGACTCTCGAACAGTTTTGAAAAACAACTTAGAATGCTGATGGGTCGGTAGTTTGAGACGTCATTTTTGTTGCCTGTTTTATATAATGGTACTATTTTAGAAATTTTCCATAAATCCGGAAAACAGCCACTGTTCAATGACTTGTTAAAAATTACACCCAGTGGTTTCACCAAGCAAGAAGAACAGCGCTTTACAAAAATTGGAGGGATCCCATCAAAACCGGCTCCTTTATGTGTATCCAATTTTTTGATAGCAAATTCAATCGATTTATCGGAGATATCTATTCTAGACAAACCGCTGCTAGACTGAGGGAAATCAGGAGTGTAATTAGTCGATTGATTGTTGCGGTAGACACTAGAGAAAAACTTAGCAAACATATTAGCGATGCCGGAACCGTTATCTGCTGAATCGTTACCGCAAAACATTTGACTTGGGTAGCAGCTAGTAACTTTTTTTGATTTTGTGTATCTCCAAAAAGCCTTCACGTCCGATTTGAGGCTGTCCTCGATTCGGGAAATATAACACTCAAAGCATACATCAAGAGCAGTCTTAGCTCTAGCTCTAAGCAAACAGTATGTGTCATAATCACGGGGGTTATGGTATCTAATGTGTTTGCGGTGATACCTGTCTTTCTCTTTAAATATTTTAATTAAAGATTGAGAAAACCATTTGGGGTATATTGCTTTCCTACCCTTTGCTTTTGGTGTATGTCTCTCTATTATTACCCATAAAATATCATAGAATATATGTACGAAGTCATTACAATGCAGGTCACTATACTGATCCCAGTCAATCTTCTCCAATTCCTCTATGCAAGCGCTGTAATCAGACTTCCAGAACAAGAAATTCTGAGGTTTTATCTCTTTTAAAATGCTCAACTTGCTACACCGTAAGATAATTTGTATTGGGGGATGATGTACATCTGTGCGACTGATTTCGTTACACCCGCTGACAGAGCACGAGAGGTTGTTATCAATAAGTACTAAGTCCAGAATTCTGTTTAGGTAGTTCAGTACATAATTTTGCTGAAGCAATTGAGTAGATCCCATAAACTCGCTCAAGGAGGCCGATTTAGGTTCACTGAAACTAACAGCCACGCCTGTCTTACTCGTGCCCCAGTCGATGTCAAATAAATTAAAATCTCCTAATATAACGGTTTTATCTTCAGAAACTTGTGAAACAATATTTAAACTATTATTAAGAAATTCCGAGTAATGGTCAATGCTAAGGTATGACGGCAGGTATGTGACACATAAATTAACCCAATGATTTTGACACTTAAATCGAACCCATAAATCCTCTACACTGGATTGCCATTCAGGCTTGCACTCAGACATAATACTGTTTTTGATAGCTATAAGTACTCCTCCACCACGTCCAGGCTTTTTATACCTTTTTTTAAATACCAAAGAACGATCCCTGCGGTAGACAGTGTAGCGTTCATCAATAAACTCGGCACTATGCACGGTTCCATCAAGCCACGTTTCGCTTAAACAAATTATATCGAAGTTATTACATAATATAGACTTATATATATCTACAAGTTTAGTGTTTATGCCACGGACATTTTGATAATAAATTGATATGGGTTGGGAAGCCATTTCTAGATGAATAAGACACTAAAATTTTACACAGACGTCAAGAAGTTATTAGTCGAGTTCCGAAAGGGTACCCTCGTTTTTAACATGAATGAAACGCGAGGTTTCGTTTTTACGCATAAAAATGCGGCCGTTCCTAACCCATACAAACATATAGCCCATCTCTTTGGCCTTAATACGAGCAGCAGCGTGGAGGGCCTTGTTAATAGGCGAGAGATGCTCGGAGACGTATACAGATGTTTTTTCGCCTGCTATACCCAACAGAGAAGAATTGAGCTTATCCTTCGCATTCGCTTTATTATACTTTGAGACAGCAGAGTATAATTCGTCACGGCAGCGAGTGCTCCTTAATTTGGCAACGATTGTGCGAGGACGATTACTCTGCTTATTCATACTGGCCACTCTGGTACAGTGCAGGATATCGGCATCGGATAGTTTATAGCTTACGACGTTCGCCAGTTGTTTTACGATAGATATGACATTTTCGGCCTTATGCTCTGGAACACCTTGTACTTCGATGTTAGATTCTCTCATCACCTGTTCCATTTGATTCAGTCGATCAGTTAAAGCATTTACGGCGGTGCGAAGCGTGTTGCTCTCAGCCTGTAGTTGTCTATTATCGGTGATCAGGGCGGACATGTCTTTTTTTAATTCATCATATTCCGCGCTTATAAAGTTAGCGAACGTTTGCATTTCGGAGAGCTGCTCTTTAATGGGTGCCAATTTAGTCTCCAAAGTGACGCTCAGAATGGCTGGAAGTTCAGCTCGTAATGCAGATCGGACCTCTTTAGCTATCGTGGACGATAGGTTTTGACCACATTGACATGTCCCACATGGTGGTGTCTGCTTAGGCGGCTCGAAGCATCGCTCGTTATCGCTATTACTGTTACGCGCTTGAGAGCGATCTCGACGACGGCGGCGGCGTCCGGTAGACACATAATTAGTCGGTTCCTCGGCAACTAAAACAACTTCCACCTGCTCCGTTTGCAGAGGGCTGCGGACGGGCGTATTCGTATTGTCGGACTTGGGCTTCTTAATGGAGCATTCGGGACAGATCCATTTCTTCCTTTCGGTGGGAAGCAACTTTTTAAGATCAGTGCCGGCGCACGGCAAACAATACCACTGACAGCATTGAATGCAGTCCATGCATTCCTTAATCTTAAGTACGTTCCGGCATCCAGTGCATTTATTAGGTGGTGACATGTTGATGTTGTAAAAAGCACCGCACTAAAGGCCCCTGCCTTCCAATCGAAAATACGCACCGTATAAAAGGCCCCGACTCGAACGGTAGATGCAATCCGCTGTCTTGGCTCGCGAGAAAAAGGGCGCAAGCGCCGTGCAATGGACGTCGCTTACGCGTTTACTCGCGTCATCTTGTATGAAGTGTTGATGACGGTAATTTGTTCTAATAATTTTAGTATTTTGTGTGATTATATTTAAAAGAACTCACAATTAACGATTATAATTCACTATTTTGATGTATTGTGCACTACTTAATAGTTATTGAATAAATTCCGGAACAAACTTTAGATATAACTACTAACTTTGAATTTAATTTGGAGACAATTCACACGACAACCTTATACTTTGACGGTAGTAGGTAGTCTTTTGTATGAATCATTTAGAAATTCTCCTAACGAAGGTCAATTTCGCTTGTAAAACCAATTAAATGTTTCTCGGAAATTCCCTGGCGGTCCCAGGATCGCATACAGCTCTATTAGCGGACACGTGGTAAATAGCACCCATTTTTTTATATGTAACATCACATTATTTTACATAAAAACTGACACGTTTACGAAGTGGACAATGGAATATTCTAGTTTAGGGATCTTCTTTACGAGTTTGTAAGATTAGGTATTATGTTTTAGACTTTACTATCAAAAAGCTTTGGAAAATGTTTGGAAACTTCTTCTTTTCGTGTCAATGGTTCTAAGATAGAATGAAGTTCTCTTAATCTCTTAAGAACCGTCGTTGCTTGCTCGATGCCTGCTTTCTTTATAAATTGGTTAATAGTATAATAGACTCATCCACGCTTTTGAGTAAGGTCACTTTCAGGATACCTCGTACGTTCTCGCGTTCTGGTGCTTTATTTAATATTGGTTTTTGTCACACTAATTACGCCAAAAACACATTCCTCAGACGCAGCTTCGCCTCGTATAATAAGTCCCTACTGGGTATTGACATGTTCAACTGTACTTTAAATACTTTCAAAAAGAACTCCTGCAAAATTTTGTATGCTATAAACGAATAATTTACTCCTGCAATTTCATTGTCTCTTCTCGGCAAATTTGCCGTACTTACCTATTGTTTAACTGTATATCTAATCGCCTAAACTCTTAATCTTAATCTAAAATGTACATGAAACTTACTCATAAAACCTCATGGATTGTCTCGATAATCTAATAGAATAAAGATGGCAACACTTTCACTTGCCGAATTTGTCTAACTGTAACCATAATCCAAATTCATATAACGCCAGAAAAACTTATTTATCACTCTCTATTTGCAACGTAATGTTTAACTGGCATCTGTCGAAATTGTTTACTTAAGCAACTATAATTGAAATTATTTACCTAACTATAATTGTAATTTCTTAAGTCTAATCTAAATTTATATAAAGTCACAATACCGATGTTATTTTTAACTATGATGCTATGTTTAAGTTGGCAACATTTTCACTTTCCAAAATTGTTTAGCTATAACTAACTGTAAATTCGTAACTCAAATTTATGTTATGCCAAACACCGAAGTATTTTTTCATAGAAATTGTATAAAATAATTTTTGGGACCTCCGAGTCTGGTATTTGTTTACTAGTTTTAGATATATTGTTTTTTTATTAAGACTGTTTGTGTCCAAAAATGAAAAATAAAAAAATAAATAAAATAAAAAATAAGTTCCTGTATTTTATCGGTCAGGTATTTGGCGACCTTGATAGGGTCAGGTAAATGTCAGGTACCTACCATAGTGCATAAAAACATTAGTGAGGACTCTGCTTAATCTGCTGTGAAATCGCATACCAACGGCAACGTGACGAGATGGAAATTTGGAACATAATTCGATTTCGACGTTAGTCCCTTATACAGAGTGTAAACCATTCAGACTATAAAACTGATCAACTATCACTATGGGACCAACTGGGGACCAACAATAAAATTGCGAAAAAGAAATCATCTGTTTGATACACAACTAGACAACGTCAACCGCTGCTGCTAGACTCAAATATGTATTTCTTTGTATTACTATATTACTTTTATGCTACCATTTCGACACAACACTAAAAAGTATGAAATAAACTGAATACCTACCTAATAACATTCAAATTATATTTGCTTAATGTTGTTATAGCTGATTAGTGTTGTTATAGAGCTTGTTTTTCTCTTTTCAGTTAATAGTTTTTTTATGTAGTCGGGTTTTTTGTTTTTCTTAATAATTTAGTTTTTTAAATACGCTATTGGTATGATAAATAATTCTATCGGTACCAAACCGACAAAGTTTTTTTTTGGAAAAAAAGTTTAGCAGAAGGCCATATAATTTAAGACATAGAGGTCCCATATATGAATGAAACTTAGTAATATGTGTAGAGTGAAAGAAAACTAGCAAAAATGTAAATTGGTTGTAATCTGTAGAAGTTGGGGGAAAGGTATTTTTCCTTATGATACCTTTTGTATCAAGTGTGTGAAACTCATAATCTTTCTTATTAGATAGTCCACTCAATCTTCTACGCATTCATTGTGTTTATTTTAATGAAAATTCACGATAACCGTACCATACATAATAATGGAAGAAAACGAAATTACACACACTATCAGTTCAACCAAGACAAATACGTTCCGTAACGATCAAAAATACCTCTATGATAATATTAGATGAAAATAGCTGTCACGGTTGCGTTTTGCTACTGCTTTTTGGATGATTAGTCAATTTCATTAGTAATTTCTACTTTTGAATCCGTATTTCTGGAGATGTGGAAGTTTTTTAAAAAATGCCTTAATTTTTTCTGTTTAAAATAATTATGACCACAATCCTGAATGGCTTGTAGTTTTCGTAAAAATGGCTGGGTCCAAATCTGCCAATCTTCTTTGGCGATTCTGCAGGCAATGGATAATGAGGATCGAAAAAACACAATATTATTTAAAGATTGCTAAGTACGGTCATACAATATTATATCGATATAGCTAATCTGAAACTTACACAATAGCCCGAGGTACAGGATTGAATTTGAATTTCTTCATAGGTGTATTTTGTGAGAGCGTCGGTGGCGCGTTGCGGAGAGGTATGGACTCCGAATTATGGGGGTCCGAGTTCGAATCCGCACGGACAACATGCCATGTACCAATGAGTTTTTCTAACTTAAGTACGTAAAACCGACTGCTCTCAAACGGTGAAGGAAAACATCGTGAGGAAACCTGCATACACTGAAGAAGAAATTCTGATGTGTATGTGAAGTCTACCAACCCGCATTGGGCACGCGTGGTGGACTAATGCCCATACACCCTCCTTGAGGGTAGGCCTGTGCCCGGCAGTGGGACGTTTATAGGCTGATGATGATGATGATGATAGGTGTAGTTTGATTTCTGTTTTCGATTTTGATTTTTCAGCCGCCTCACTGGGAATGTGTCATCGTTACTATTTGACTTCATCATCATCTATCCTATCATGTCTACTACTGAACATAGACTCATCGTACTTTTTTGTTTGTCTATTAGTATCTGACCAACTTTAGCTTAATGCCAAAAATACTATCTTTATTTTTTTGTAAATTTATTGCATACCGTAATCCTTTTATGAGTCACAAAAAAGGATCCAAACTATTTAAAGACAGACAGAAAGTATTTTTACAGTACACGTATGTTCGTGACAGTAAACGTACAATGTATCATTAGTTGTATTTGTAATGGCTATTTAAACTTACTAGTTAGGCCATAATTTACTTTGTTATTTCATGTTACCTTTAAAAAAAAAAAATTGCCATGGAGTACGAGGTTTTGATTATTGTATGTATCTTGATTCTTGCACTGAAGTTTATATCAAATCTGCATTTATTAATTACAGATTTTGAATTTAGAATGCCCAAAAGTATTATTTAAAAATATGTACCTTCTACATTTGGTAGAGTAAAAAAAATTTCGTCAGTAAGCTATCTATGTGATATTATTTTAAAAGTTTGAGTTTGTTTTTTGAGATTGGAGAGATTGTAAAACAAAAGTAGTTATCTCGTCAATAAGAATTAAGAACGAGAGAGAACGAAGAAGAGAGAAATATTCTTAAAACAACATAAACCGAAGAGGAAAAAGATTGGACGCATGGATACGACACGACAATTTCCTTATAAACCTATTGGAAGTGTGTCATGCATGCCATATCAGAAATAAAAAAGCACTTGCAGAAAGGAGACAGGATTCGGGATCATACTCAATCGATAAGATGTAGACGTAGCATACAATAAAATGAAGATGATTATTTAACTGGAATCTTAGAGGGAGGTTACACGTTCAGTATTTCGTCATTCTGGTCCGTCAGTCTGGTCTGAATGACGGGAGAATGATGCGAGAATGATGGGAGGATGATGGACTGATGGAATGATGGAATGATGGTAAACCATCCATCCAGACTGTCATTCCGTTGTGAAAGTGAAAAAATTATCAAGGTAGGGAATAGTGGGGGCTTTAATTAAATAAAATGTTAATACTGCACTATGATTTATGTTACAAAATTAGGGTCTAATAATTAGAGATCAGATCGGATGCGTAGTTACCTAAACTTCATTTTTAGCAATAAAATTATGGAAGCGGCTTCTTAAAATTCTTATTTTTAATATTTATCGGGATGCCATGAAAATGCGCCATGCATAACTAATCGGATGCATAGGTAAACGCATGCATAGCAAAAATCAACTTTTCAAAATTATTTAATTTAAAAGTTATTTTTTTTAATTTAAAAGAGAAATAAATCCCGGGATGTCAGTACCTCGTACGTCTGGCAACCCTGTAGTCTTCCATCATTCTGGCGCCATTCAACGTTTGACCAGACTGATGGACCAGAATGATAAAATACTGATGGGAAACTGATCGTGTAACCCACTCATCATTCTGGCATCATTGTGGCGTCATTCTGGCGTCATTCAGAATGATGGACCAGACTGATGAAATACTGACCGTGTAACCTCCCTTTTAGACACTAGTTTCTTATAGATCGTGTAATTCTGTCTGTTCTAGATTTGAAATATGATCGAACTTCATTTGTTTGGAAAGCACTTGCTCTTGCAATACAGCCTCTTAAATGTATTTGCAACAAACCCTGCAATCTCAATCCAGCCGTTTAACCTAAATAACAATAATGTCAATTTTCCCAGTTTCTGTCATCACGGAAGTCACACGAAAGGTTATCGATCGAACGATAGTGAGCTACGACCAGCTAGCAAATTTCGTAACGTGTAATATCGATATCGTTGGAGATATCGATTCTGTAATCTCGATCACTCGATCTAGGTACTAGCTGGCGAAATGTCGAATGGAATGTCGCAGCACTATCATAAAATTAGGGAAGTGGATTGTTACATTCTGATGAGTTTATGCTGCTTTTACATTATGCTAGTAACTTACAGGGTCCTTATCTAAATATGCTGACGGTTTTTAAGGCGATGATCAGATCATCAAAATGAACAACTTTCACTATGGGACCAACATCGAAATCGAAAACCCAAATGTATGAGACAATCGTTTTTTTTTAGAATTCAATATTGGCTCCATAGAGAAAGTTGTTCAGTTTGATGGTCTGATCATAACCTTGAATTAGTTTCAGGTAATTTTGTTGGACCTTATAATAAGTCTCTCATTCCAATTTTATTTATGAAGGTGGAGGTAAAGTACGAGTGAATAGGCTTCTTCTGGGTAAGCTCGCTACATCTTCGACCCAAGTCCTCTGTAAAAAAAGGTTACTATAAACTCGATGATTATTTGAATGACCAAAATGTCTGGTCTTGACAATTTTACACTATGTAATGCAATATTGTATTTTAATTGTACATACTTTGTACATTTTGTTTTGTTTAAAAGATGTGTGTTGTAGAGTTTCTGGCTGAATCTTCTCTCAACGGAACACCTTCCGACGCGGTGGTAGAGTCAAAAAATGACGTCAAAAAGCTATCTATATGATATTATTTTGAATAAAAAATTTTGAACTTTTGAACTTTGAACCCATCTTCGTCCTGAGGACTAGATTGAGGTCAAGAGCAAACCAATCCTCAATAAAAAAATAAAATAAAAAAGTTTTTATTTGTTTACAAATAAATAACTTCCAAAAATAAGTAAGTATAAAACGTATTTCCCACGCAAAATGAGCTATAATCAAAAGCGGCCTTTTTGGTATCAGCCTACGAATAAGGTATCAGCTGAATGTTTTATTAAATATTAGAACTTACGAAATAAATTGTCAATAAAACTGTTTAGCGTAACAATTGAGAAGAAAGCCGACGTTTATAACTCGTAACACGTGAAAGAATAACAGAGGTACAGTGAAAGAAGAAAGTGCATAGTAAAATATGAAGATCCATTTAAGGCACAGAACTTACGAAAGATGGGTTTTAAGAGGGGTAAGAAATGCAAAGTAGCACTTTTGTAAAAAAATAAGTAAGGTAAAGCAAAAAATTATTTATTGCCTTTTTCTTACATTCTCTTTGGTTACAGAACATAGTACATTCATAGTCTACGGGTTACGGATACAAAATTTTTCAACCATTGTGCACTTACACATAAACAAACAAATTATACAAAAAAGAGAACATTTTTGAGACCTAGGCAAAATGTGGGTGACGTCAGCTGTGCTGTTCCGAAGCTGTTTCCTCGGGCAGCGCTGTTTTTCAGTCACCACCTTCTCCCTGAGATGCTACGCGGGAGACATGTTATATGAGAGGGCTGAACGGTTTACTTTTGCTTCGGAGACGGCTGTCGCCACATGTCTACCCGCTCCGCTGCTACAATTAGTCATGCCCTCTCGCTCGCACCACGCCGCGTTCCTTATATGGTGTTATGCAAATCCATTGCATAACCTGTGGCGATATGTTCCACGCCTACTTTGCACTTCTAACCCCTCTTATAATGTTCTGTGATTTAAGGGATACAGGAGGCATTGATATAAAGGTTGACACATTTTTGATTGCACCTACTTACGAGTAAGCACTGGCTCATCACTCGTTGCCACCACTCGTTCCTATATAAAATTATATGTAAAAAGTATTTGTCTTGTATATCCAGAAGTGCGCTTTTTGAAAATCATACGAGCGACTTGGCAGTAGAAAATGTCAAAATTACTATGGAGATTATGCATCTTTCTACGGCCAAGTCGCTCGTATGATTTTCAAAAATCGCACTTCTGGGCCCTGTTTGATAAACGCGACAATGGCAATTCAGAGTACATTACTAAGAATGCTAGGACACATGAAGCACTGCAAGTTTAGCGTCATTAGTAACCAGCAATGTACTCTGAATTGTCATTGTCAAATTGTCATTGTCGCGTTTATTAAACAGGGCCCTTAACACAACAATAATGTCAAGAGTCGTCAGCGAATTACTACATAAGTATAGTATAGTATATCGACTGAAAAATGAAAACCAATATCGATTTTAATCGAAGAAAGATAGTGGACTAGGAATACTGTCCTACTTCCGTTCGTCATAAGCGGGAGACAAAAAAAGAAGTTAAAAATAAAAATTGTATCACAAACAATATCACGATAATGCAGCTTGCACTTAAATCGTAAACATTACAGGTAGAAAGCATGTGTAAACAAACCAATAATTTTCCCATAAGAGACGTCCGAGATTTATATTGGGCAACCATTTATCATATATACGACGACGTATCCAATGCGTGTATACAAACACTTAATGAGGCGAAAACTCAAAGAAAACAAGCTATGGATGACGCCCACGCAAATTCCGTTGATAAATTACCATTGGAACTTGAACTATGAAAACTGAACGGTGACCAAGGTAATGCAGGTCCTGTTAAGGTGGTTTTATTGCTGAATCTCATAGGAGACAGTGTAGAAGAATAAAATACGATTCACGGTAGTACAAATGTTAAACAACTCTAATGTCATGTTTCTACAATAGGTTAATCTATGGCTTTGTTAAGTCCGCAGAAGGTAATATTTGAATACAACAAATTTTAAAGATGTTTATTTGTGACTTTAGTTAACTCTTATGCAGGTAAAGTATTGGCAAATAATGAACCTACAAAAAGGGTTAAGTGCCTATGGGACGGTAAAGGATGTACGCATTATGACACTTTTATTTCCGGATTGTAAAGCGGCTTAATTTTTTTTGTTATTCGTTAACGTTGACGTTTTTGAAGCATGGGTCCTAAAGTTACTGAAGTGCATTGTCAATATTTGAGTTCATTTTTGCTTCGAAAGCTATCAATTTCATTTTTCCTATTTTCTTAGCAAGTCCTCTACCTGCATATTTTTATCTATTCTTGAGCACTTTCATGCCAGTCTCAAGGACTCTTGGAGGCGCCAGCTCGAAGCAAATCTTAAAGGTTGCTATATTTCTTCAAACGTTTCTATCATTAGTAAACTTTACCACTGGCAGATAGAGTTGAAATTTGAATAACAGTTCCTGGTCTTTAGCAGAATTTTGATTTATTCTTCCAATGACATAGAGTCTAAAATGCATTGAAAAACTATATTATCAGAAGGTGTTGAAAATCTGCTTTGTCTTGTAATTGCGGGTTCCTTTTGTTTACCTTAAAGTGTCAAGAAATGGTGTCCAAGATGTCCTTGGGGTACTCAAGGAGTTTGTACAAGTAAAAGTGCTTACTGTTTGTCGTAGAAGTTTGTTCAAGTTTATCGTGCGAATTTAAATTATCCGATTTCAAATGTCCATAAACAGACTATCTATTCTATACTATATAAAATCCAGAAAACCAGCATTTTCTCGTGATTGCAGTATATTTAACAAATTTCTTATTGAAAAATGTTGGTGGTTTGACGTCACAGTCCCAAAATATCGTTGCAGAGGGGACACAGAGTCCTCAAAATCATTTTGTTTGAAATGTGTTGTTGTGGCGGCTTTTATATGTCTCGCGGCATTCGTAGACACTCAGCGACGGCGTGACGATTCATTAACCACTCTCTCTAATTTGATCTAAAGAAGCAAGTGTTGTTAACACTGACTTAAATTAATAGTTTTTTAAACGGACCATTTAAAATGAGACAAGCGGTACACTTTGAATGTTGAATCACTTCACAACAAAACACTTTTCACATTCAAAAGTGATCACTCAATTGCTGTCAAACTAAAAGATAAAACACCATTTAATTTTCACAAACCACTTTACATTTGCTGCTGTCCAAAAAATAACGAAGCATTTCTCTTTGATGTAATTTTTAAAACTGTCGACGTTGACAGCAAAGTTAATTTGGTTAAAAAGATATAGTGTAACGTATGACGAATTGAGGGCGTGTCAGACGGTACTTGAAGTGGCAAATGTTGTGATTTGTATGAACTGAATAAAGAACACTTAAAATGTCTTTCGAGATAAAAAAATATAAACAAGCAACCAACAAAGTAGCTTTTAGGTATATCCAATAGATTAAGATGGTTGAAGAAGAAGTTCACACAAAGAAGTTATAGCTGGCGGTTATAGTTAGGTAAACAAACAAGCTGAGTTAAATGTTTTTGCAAATACAAAGTGACACAAATACAAATTATAAAATACCAAATAGACAGATAAAATGTAAAATTATCAATCAATGTTTGTTTGATTTTCAATTAGTTTTCAAATAATATGATTTGATTAATAAATATTAATAGCAATCATAACATTACCAAACAGGCTTCAATAGCTACTGATAACAAAGGAATGCCACTTTTTAGGGCCTGTTTAACCACTTCTGGATAAGTTCTTGTTAGCTTATTTAACAGATTATTTGACATAATCTTTCATACGAAATAAGTCAAACTATTTGTCAAATAAGCTAACAAGAACTTTTCCAGAAGTGGTAAAACAGGCCCTTAATCTAGTTACTGTCATACAGAACAGTAAATCATAGAACATTCTTCACCACAAATTCACCCAGTTACCCTAATACCCAAAAGTTTTTTTTATAGTCCTTTGGCGTTTTGAAGACTTCTTCAACATACAGATGCGAAACTTGTTGACACTTAAAAATTGGCAGAAGATAAGATTACTTTTAATGTATTATTGAATGGTGGCGCCAGTGATACTATGAAAAGCAACATAATGGTTACAATGTTTTTTTACACCGCTTTGTTCATGTCCAAAGACAATGATCCACTTGTAAACACATTTTTACTTAGAACAATTGGCGTAAATACTTGACGCAATATTGAGGAATTGTGTTGTTTTAAGAAAGAAGAAGATTTATATGCTGGCACTTAATTATTGTCTACGTCTAGGTCTTTATCTGCAGACGATATTATATTTCTTTAGACAAGTTTTGTGTGAATGGAGTGACCATAACTTTTGTTAGCCAAAAAAAATCGGAGAGATGCAAACGAGACGGGCTCATTTCTTTCTCGGTAGTTTTTTTTATGTTGTACTAAGTAGAATAGGACTTGTAGAAGAAACATAGGTCGGGATAAGATTCATTAATTCATGCTAGTCCACAGTGAAACAGTGAAACAGTGTTTTAGCATAAGATCATCAAAGTGAACACCTTTCAAGCTAGATCAGAAGCGCCAATATCGAGAAAAAATAAAAAAAATCTGCGGTTTCACACAAAACTGCAGAACTTACTTGACTAAATGGGACAGCTGATAGATAGTTGTAGCTGTAACTGATAGATAGACTTGTATTACCCACTTATATACAGGGTCCTTCTTAATATGCTGACACTTTTTTAAGGGGATGATCAGACCATTAAACTGAACAACTTTCTTTATCGGACCAACATCGAAATCGCGAAAAAAATTATGCTGTCCCATACATTTGGCTCGAGTAGGTTTGAAGTTTTATATGGAAGAGCTTATTTTCTTTTTAGCAATTTCGATGTTGGTGCCAATTGACGGTCTGATCATCCCCTTAAAAAAGTGTCAGAATATTTACACCTTGTATAAATGTGTGCCCCGTATCCCGAGAGATGTAGAGATTGTTTTTTTTTTGTCTTAGCCTATTTTAGCCCTCTGCTGGGCAATGGCCAGCTTTATCCTCTATGTATTCCCATCTTAAGCCAGCTCCATCCAACTTACGTCAAAGTTATTCAGCCTTCTCCATCTCGTTTATTATTTTAAAGCTTAAATCAGTTTCAGTTTCAGGATCAAACCATCAGATATGCTATAAAAAATCAATGCTTATGGAAAAGGGTAAGCAGTGGTGGGTCTGCTTTCGAAATATTTTTAAACCATCTACTTTGGAAACATTGTCTGCTCATTCTATAAGTTTTGTTTTTAATTCTTTAATTTTTCTTTAGGTTTAGGGTTATATTTGTACATGTATATATTCTGTTGTAAATAAACGAGTCACATTGACATAAGTATGTACACACGGCGACACATCAAGTTACCCAAAACCAAATAAGCTGGCCGCGCGACGTTATATATTACGAGCTTTTTCCCGCGACTTCGTCCGCATAAATTATATACCAGATTTTAAGTCAGATGTTACGCTACCAAACAAAAAAAGTTTCATCAAAATCGGTTCAGTAGTTTTTGCGTGATACTCGAACAAACAAACACCCAAACAAACAAAGAAACAAACAAACAAACAAACTAAATTCTTTTTTCAAAAATTTACAGTTTTATAATAGTCAAGACTATGCCGACGCGCGGCCAGCTTATTTTGGTTTTGGGTAACTTGATGTGTCGCCGTGTGTACACAAAGCTGCTATTCTTTTCTTTTCTATTAAAGCCATTTGAACGGTAAAGATTGAAAAGTTTTTAAATATAATCACAAAAAACTCTATTCACTAGCAATTACAAACAAAGGCAACGATATTAGAAATGTAAAATATTCATCTAGATAACATTAATTATGTCACTTTGTAACTTGAAAGTAGGTAGACTATTTAGATAAACTACAAAAGGCTTCAAATCAAAACGGAAAATGAGGTTAAAAGTCGGTTTCTTTTACAAAATGATTGGGTACTGTTTTTTACTTAGCATAGGTATAGTTTGTATCTAATGTACTAAAATAATGGTGATGACTTTCTTATAACCATTAAAACAGTTAAGATACGTACTTATAATCCTAAATAAAAGAATTGAATTCCTTCAAAAGATAGATTAAAATTCGATACAAATAAATTAATCCGGGTTTTCAATAAGGAAATAACTGAATGAGTTGTACTGTGAAAGAAACTATAGATTTAATTATAACCACTTAACCTGAACCAGGAGTGCGATTTTTGAATCTCATTCGCTGAGTTCAGCTGCTGAAAATGTCAAAATGACTGTGGAGATATGCATCTTTCTACTGCTGATTTGACTTTCAAAAATCATACTTCAGGAGTGCGATTTTTGAAAGTCAAATCAGCAGTAGAAAGATGCGTATCTCCACAGTAATTTTGACATTTTCAACTGCTGAACTCAGTGAATGAGATTCAAAAATAGAACTCCTGGCCTCCCTGGGAAAAAATTATTGCTACACCCTTTTAGGGGAGGGGCGCCAATGTCATGTTTTTGCCCCCCCTCGGAAAAAATCGTAGATCCGGGGCTGATAACCTGCTACATTGGTATTAAATATTTTTGTATTTGTTCCATAATGTAACGGTGTCTACAATACTAAAGCTGAGTTACACTAGAAAATATTTCGCAATAATTATTTACATGATGACAGTTAATTTCATGTTTTTGAAGTGAAAACTTCTTTAGCGGCGTTGTGCACTTTTTGGGATGGGTAAAAACTGTCAAACTCGCGTCAGGACCGTGACGTCACCCTGATCGAAAATTAGTAAGATAAAATTGGTAAGACGATGACGTAAGAGCACGTGACATTCGTAAGACGTAAGATCTCTTAGTTTTCACTTCTGCCGGCACTCCCGGAGTGTAACCCGTTTTTTTTTACGGATGCTTTGTATTGACTCCAAATTTTAAAGTATAAAAAACAAGAAGGGTTAAAATTCGAACGATATTACTCGGTATCGCCCCCAAATTCGATCCTCATGTCATGCAAATATTTGCACCCGTAAGCCAAGTGTTTGTTCCGGGTCTGCGTGTTAAGTCCCTACGGTAATCTCTCACTGCAAGACTGTTAGGTTAGGCCTTTGAAAGCATGTTTATTTGTTGCCTTAGGTATCTGTAAATTGGGTTTATGTAGGTTTTATGGCACTAGGAAGCTTCTGAGATCAATTTAAGTGCTATATCAGTACTGCTTTCGATCAAACCGGTGGTAAAGTTGGTTTGTTTTGCTTATACTGTCTGGGTTTCCTTGATCAGGTATTTCTAGGTTATACAGGTAAAAGTTGAAGCACTATTTATCTTGTTCACACAGTTTACGTTAATGCCGTCATTGAAATATATTGCTTAGGATATATTGAACATTCGATTGCTAATTCGAGCATTGCAAACCAATTATAGACAAAGCTATTAAGTAAAACCAACTTTAACATAATTGGGCCAAAAGATTAACCAGATTTAGATTAAGTTACCTATGTTCAGTTCCATTGATGAAGCACCAAGTTTATTAACAAATCCGATACCTATACTTATAACGTTATGGTAATAGAAAAAAATACTATTTAGGCTAAATCTGAGGCTTACCAGTTGATTGACTTCCTTCTTGACGCAAAACCTAAGTTCGGGATTAACGTCACCGACCTGGGCCTCAATTTCGCTATTTTATACGGTTTTACCGTTCGGACGGTACGTTTTTGGTTTTGGTTTAGTTTTGGTTTCGATTTGGTTTAGCTGATGTAAAAATGCTATCGCGCTATTTTTTTTAACGGTTAATACGTTGATGTTACCAAAGCAAAACTAAACTCGAAACGTTTAAGCCGTAAACGTTTCAGGTTTGGTTACCACCATACACCTACCATACACCTACCACGCACCTACCACGCACCTACCACGCACCTACCACGCACCTAACACGCACCTACCAACCCAGAAAATTAGATCGAACGGACATCGAACGTTACCCCAACGTATCTTCCGAAAAAAAGCTAAATCGTTACCGTTAATATAATTAGCGTGATACGAATTGTGCATAACGTAACGTTTTTGGTTGTGGTTTTGTTTTATCGTTCAAAATTAGTGCGATTGACCCCCTGGTCCAATCAATAATCTCAAGGCTCCGAAAATCTTCAACGATATTAAGCCCCTAGTAAGAATTGCACCAAACGCTGCTGAAGCGTTTCTATGAAAGGAAATGCAAAACAAGCAAACCGTAGCCGGCCTAAGCATATTAATCAGAACATCCCACCGCTCATCGTGCGGGCGGGCTAATTGAAAATTTATTTGATTTATAAATCCACGCCCGCGGCGCACGCGCTGCGCTGCTTTACAATTATTAGTCCTAGATGGTCTAGATGTAAATGATTTGCTGAGGTACTATTGATTCGTTATTAAACAGTTCTGTAAAAAGGTTGTGTCATTTTTTATTTTTTATATAAATGTCGGTAGGCCACGAATGTCATGGATCGCGAACCTAAAAGAGTGGACAGACATTATATTTTCTTTGACATTGCTACGCACTTGCCCTTATCGGAAAAGATCATTGATTTAATCATGGTATGTTTTCCTTGGATGACCTCTCCCAACACTTCCGCTCACCTGTGCTTGATACATTTCATTCGTTAGTCTTCTTTCAATCATTCTCTCTATGTGACCGAACCATCTAAGCATACCCTCTCAATCCTAGTTCCTACATCATCCTTTAACTTACACCAATCCCTTATCAGCTTATCACACTGTTCTTGATTCGGTCTACCAAAGTAATACCACACATACTTCGTAAGGAGCGCATTTCAAGCGTATTCACTCTACTTTTGTTCTTTTTATTCCATACCCAACATTCACTCCAATACATAAGAGTACCAACACACCGCTGTAAATATCCAGACGTGCCCTTTTTGAAACAGACCGGCTACTCACCACGGCGGTGTACAGGGCACCATTTACATTATTTCTCGCAGTCACTCTTCGCTCTACAACCCCATCACACTTTCCATCTCTCTTAAATAAGCTCTTAAACAAGCTTTATTTTAGTAGTATAATATTAATTATAAAATATTCAATGTCTAAAATTATGCCAGTCAGTAAAAAGTCTTTCACCGTAAAAAGTTACGTTATCTCATGTAGAGCAAAGTCTAACATATACCTACTGTACATGTACTAACTTTGACTCTCTATTCGATAAAAACCTGTCTATAATGTTTTCAAAAAATTCTAGTTTTTACCCGACTGAAGGAAACCAGGAGGGTAATATTTTTTTCGTGGGCATCCAACTAGGATTCATAATAATATAACGTTGGCTTACAAAATGCATTCCAACAAAATCAGCATAACGTAAAAGCACGCCACCCAATACGTCTGTCATCGTCGTCATCGAAGATTCTTTCGTTACCGTATTTGCGGTTACCATTCAAAAGCAAAACTCCATTGTTGGTCTGTTCGTCTCATTCTACCCGCCATTTCTTAGAAAACAATAAGTGTGGGCCAAAACACCGCCTTCGAAGAAAAAAACTTGTTTCGTTACCTTTTTACATTGTTATAGTGTCAAAAACGTTTGTTTGATGGAGAAATGTTATGCACAGGTATTTTGACTGCACGCAGTGTATTTCTGTCATAACGAATTCAATAAAAAAATTGTATTTGCAAATTACTTCTTGCTACATTTCCTAGTGTTTTATCACCCTTACCTACTGCTCGCTGAGAGAAATCTTCCGTTCATCTATATTGTGATTTAATCCATTGCGTGCTTCCAGATCATTCTAGAGACAACCCTTAGGCTTAAGAGGTTTCTCCGTATTATTAATTATTGCTATATACATGATTTACATTTGCTCGTTTATTGTCCTTGTTTAACAAAGATCATATAATTGTTGAACATAACTGTTTTACCTTCATCGTCTTGCTGTCCGGCTAATGTTGTTTGTAGCGTTGTACCTAAACAGGTATCATAATAGGCGACTCCCTTTAGACATTGTCGACGTCTCTGATGTCCAACACCGTGTGCTACAGATTACTTAGAGTCACAGCTGACCAGTCTGAGGCGCTGTCCTATTGCCATCGCTCGCGCGATCATGCGTTCGTCCGACGAAAATCATTGTGCCACTGTGCGTTTAAATATACTTATATCTGCGGCATATCCTATAGAAGGTCGTGCTATTATGAGATGCGATCGAATTGTTCTATTTTTATTCAGATATAAGTTTTTTTAAACGCACAGTGGCACAATGATTTTCGTCGGACGAACGCATGATCGCGCGACCGATGGCAATAGGACAGCGCCTGACCCTTTCTATGACCAAAGCTGTTTCCCGGCGCCATCAGATTAAGAGGGCTATCACAGTCCAGTGGCGCCCTCATCATATTAAAAAAGATTTCTCAATAAAGAAAGCCTAAATTAAAAAAGTGATCAACATCAATACTACAAAAGCCTTCAAGCTATTTTCATAGAATACTTTTATAGATTTTTTAAAGGTCTAAACATAAAAATTTTGAAAAAAGAAAAAAAAACGGCCGCTTTTGTTTTTATTCGAAATTGTCTGAAAGTGGAATGTTTAGAACCTATAAAAGTATTGCATAACAATAGCTTGAATGCTTTTGTAGTTTTGATGTTGATCACTTTTTTAATTTAGGCTTTCTTTATTGAGAAATCTTTTTTAATGTGATGAGGGCGCCACTGGACTGTGATAGCCCTCTTAAGTAGGCGAAAAGAAAAGAGAGTACCATCATGTATCTGATTGATTTTGTTAGCAGTCAATGTAAGCGAAATCACGACCATGAGTTCATTTATAAGGTGTACCCAAGTAGTCTTCAACCCTTCTGGAAATGAGGTTTTCTTGAACTAGCATTAAGGCAAAGATACAGCCGATTCATAATTTATGGTACCTATTTTGTCATTTTGTTTGGCAACAAAGTGCATTTTATGTATGTGTCTTTCCTCTTCTATCATACCTTCTTCACCGTCATATTATATGGCTCTGCTTTTTCATTCCTTTCCCTCTATTACCCACGTCACATGACCTAGTTTATAAACAACTAATAGTTTGTAATTCCATAAATCAAACTTTCTCATTTTGTTTAAAGTTTAGCAAGGAAGGAAACCGCCGAGTACTATATACACGTTTATTTGCAGAGAGTATTTACATCAACATTTACATTTTCAGTTAGAGCTAATCGTAATAAACGTATTATTGAAAGCTCCAAAATAAAGTATTTTGTTTTCCAATACATAAAAACTGACGTGACATAAGTCATCTAAATTCTAAAAGACTTAAGCTTTTTATAAAATGCAGCACGGAGTTTGCACGCTTAATAAGAAGGTTGCCACAATAGTCCCCCCCAAGACCTTTACGGTCGATAAAAATCTGTAAAACGCACAACCCTGCCCGAGCGGGTTCGTCGCTGAGGCGCAGCGGTCGGTATCGTGACAGCAGGGGGTATGGACGCCGGCGTAGGCGCGGGCGAAGGTGGCCATGGCGGCGATGAAGACGGGTCGACGTCGTCCGCAAGCGTATGCGCAGGCTTCAGCCGGTCGATTGACACAGTATCCGTCTTGCCTCTGATAATAATTTTAAAATATTTGGGTCCCCTCTCAACGACTCGATACGGGCCTGAATAAGGCGGTTGAAAGGGCTTGCGCACTGCATCTTGTCTTACAAAAACGTAGGAAGCGGTTGCTAATTCTCTATGAACGAAAACATTTGACTTCCCGTGGCGCGCGACTGGTATGGCTCGAAGCTTTCGCATATGCGATTGCAATCGTGACATAAAATCAGGATAATCCGTCAACGCATTCTGGTTCAGCGGACTGACGAAATCTCCAGGCAAACGTAGCGGTTCGCCGTAAACCAACTCGGCTGTAGACGAGGTTATATCCTCTTTCCACGCAGTTCGGATTCCCAGAAGAATAAGCGGGAGAACTTCCGTCCAATCTGTGGTAGCGTGGCACATTATGGCAGCTTTCATTTGCCTATGGAAACGCTCGACAAGGCCGTTTGCGGCTGGGTGATAGGCTGTCGTTTGCACATGCTGGGCTCCAGTCATCCGAGCGAGCCTTCCGAAAAGTTCCGAAACGAATTGCCGTCCTCTGTCCGTAGTTATTTGCTGCGGACAACCGAATCTGGACACCCAACCCGAAATAAATGCATGACTCACAGTTTCAGCCTTGATGTCGGCGATAGGTATCACCTCTGGCCATCGCGTGAAACGATCTACTGCGGTAAGGCAATACTGGAAACCACGTGATGAAGGCAGCGGGCCGACTAAATCGACATGTACTTGCGAAAAACGTTGAGTTGGAGTAGCGAAAGCTTGAATGGGTGCGTGAACATGTCTTGCTATCTTAGAGCGTTGGCAATGTAAACAGGTTCGCGCCCATTCGCGGCAATTTTTCCGCACGTCTGGCCAAACGAAACGTTGCGTGACCAGTTTTATGGTTGCTTTACTACCAGGATGACTGAGGCCATGAATTGAGTTGAATACTGCTCGGCGAAATTCTGGAGTTAAATATGGTCGGGGTAAAGCTCCTGACATATCACAATAAAATTCTTTTGAAAAATCGGGGATAGTAACTTTCTTCAAAAGCAAAGACGAACCAACTTTAAGTAAGTGTTGCAATTCAGGGTCGGACGCTTGAGCGACAGCCAGTGCATTGTAATCGATAACACTAACTGCTTCTATACTCCGTGAAAGGGTGTCGGCTACGACATTGTCATCTCCAGCTATGTGCCGTATGTCGGTCGAAAACTGTGCAATAAAATCCAAATAACGAAATTGGCGAGGAGAGCATTTGTCCAATGGTTTTTTGAAAGCGAAAATAATAGGCTTATGGTCCGTATATATGATAAAAGACTTAAATTCTAGCATATGTCTGAAATATTTCACGCCTTCATAAATAGCCAACAACTCCCTATCATAAGGGCTGTACTTCCGTTGCGCAGGGCTTAATTTCTTAGAAAAGAATCCTAAAGGCTCCCACACATTGTTAACCCGTTGCTGGATGACCGCGCCGATTGCCGAGTCTGATGCGTCTGTGACTAGGGCAACATCTGCATTAGGACGCGGGTGGACCAACAATGTAGCGTCAGCTAGCTTATCTTTGCAGTTTTTGAAAGCTTGCTCCAGCGCTGGGTTCCAGTCTATAGGGGTTGAATTCTTAATTTTAGGTCCAGCTAAAAGAGCATGAAGGGGAGCTTGTACTCGGGCTGCTTGGAGCAGGAAACGCCTGTAAAAATTCAGCATCCCAAGAAATCTCCTAAGATCTTTGACCGTTGTTGGACGTGGGAAATCTTGGATGGCGCTTATCTTCTCCGGGAGAGGCTTGGTTCCTTTGCTCGATACTTGGTAGCCCAGGAATGTTACCTCTGAAACGCCGAAAACACACTTCGCTGTGTTCAACAGAACGCCATGTTCGCGCAGACGTTCGAATACTATCTTTAAATGACGCTCGTGTTCCTCGATGCTAGTAGAAGCTATCAAGATGTCATCAATGTAAGGAAAAGTGAATTCGAGATATCTTAGAATATCATCCATGAACCTTTGGAACGTCTGCGCTGCGTTACGTAGTCCAAAGCTCATAAAAACGAACTCAAACAAGCCAAAAGGGGTTGTGATGGCGGTTTTTGGGATATCCTGGGGGTGTACTGGAATCTGGTTGTATGCACGGACTAAATCGAGGGTTGAAAATATTTTGCAGCCATGGAGATGATGCGAAAAGTCTGCTATGTGTCTTACAGGGTATCGGTCCGGTATAGTACGGGCATTCAATGCGCGATAGTCGCCGCATGGTCTCCAGCCGTTGTTCTTCTTCGGCACCATATGTAGAGGAGAGGACCACGAGCTGTCCGAGCGTCGCACGATGCCTAAACGCACCATGTCCTCAAACTCATTCTTCGCAATTTTAAGGCGATCTGTATCGAGGCGTCTGGGGCGAGAGAAAACCGGTGGGCCAGGGGTTGTACGGATATAGTGAACCGTCTTATGCTTCACCTTACGCTCCGTCGGATCTCCAGCTGGCTTCGTAATTTCGGGATACCGTTGCAGTAACTCATGGAAGCGAGAAGTACCTGCAATAGCTTTGACCTGGTAAATAGAACAGGAAGAAGCTGATGTAGCACTAGCGGTCAGTGTAGTCGTATTGTCAATCAAACGTTTGTGTCTAATATCAATTAACAAATTGTAAAAAGATAAAAAATCTACCCCGATGATAGGTTTAGTTACATTTGCAATAACAAAACGCCAATGGAAGGCGCGACGTAAACCGAAATCTAGCGTAAGACTCATCGAACCATAAGTTGGAATAGTGGTACCGTTCGCAGCGGAAAGTTCGTATTTATCTTTATGACGTCGCTGTCCTTTCAAAAAGTTCACTGGGTACACGCACAAATCAGAACCGCTATCTACTAAAAATTGAACGCGCGTTGTCCTATCGGTCACGAAGAGACGGCTTGCAGCAGATCCGCAGCTACTCGCCATCATCAGTGGCTGCTCCCGATGGTCGTTCTTCGTCTTGTAGTCGCAGGATGCACGGCAGCGTCTTGCATCATCACCAAATTGTTTATGGTACCAGCACCAGCCATCAATCTTGTGTGAATGGTTTCGAGAACGTGCGGGGCGGGGACGTCGAGGATAAGAGTTTGACCTCGATCCTGATTCGTCGTAGCTAGCAGCCAGCACCGCAATCTGCTTGCTGAGGTCGTCTATTTGTAGGTACAGCTCAGCAAGCTCTGGTGAAATAATCGTCGTCTGATTGTCACCTTTCTCCATTTTATTTGGTACGTCGGGTTCACCACTTTAGCAAGGAAGGAAACCGCCGAGTACTATATACACGTTTATTTGCAGAGAGTATTTACATCAACATTTACATTTTCAGTTAGAGCTAATCGTAATAAACGTATTATTGAAAGCTCCAAAATAAAGTATTTTGTTTTCCAATACATAAAAACTGACGTGACATAAGTCATCTAAAATCTAAAAGACTTAAGCTTTTTATAAAATGCAGCACGGAGTTTGCACGCTTAATAAGAAGGTTGCCACAAAAGCATTTTAAAAGCTTAGTAAATGTAGACCCATAGACAATGGTCCGAACATTTCCCATAGGACGATATTGTAACACATGGTAGCCATAACATTAGTTCAACGTCAATCGCTTCGAGTGTTCTTAGAAAAACACCGATGTCTAAACTCATTGAGATAATGAAATCGGTAAATTGTCGCCCCGTTACGTCACCCTTTCACCGATAATTATTTTTAACTTTTTTAAAGTATTGTTACTTGAACCATGACTGGTATATTAATATGCTTGCAATACAAACTTACACTTGATATCTTCGAGAATGATTAAAATGTGTACTGCAAACATCGATCCAAATATTTTAACAGCGCCGTTGTAAAAGGTTCATGTATTTTGCAGTAAATGTTAGTCCTATTTTTTTATTCTTGATTTGAAATTACTTTTTAGCGAATGATCAGGATAAAGTTTATCAAATATTATATAATTGAAAGTAGCGTCTATAGAACATTGCAAAAAAAATGCACATGTTTTAAAAACACAATAAAAGGAAAGATGGTGATATCGAGTATACATTCTAAAAGTAACAAATAAAAAACTTGTCAAATATCAATTTTTTATAGCGAATGCAACAATCGAAAACAAGGCATGGGGTAAAAAAATCCAAACAATATCAATTTTCGAATCTAAAAACGTATAAGAATTTAATCTGGTAGTCAAAATTCGCAAACAAAATCGATCGTAAATTTTCAATTAATCGTACCCCATAAATCCCCAATTCAAACCCATTATTCGAGAAAGCGATGTCTACGAAAAAAGGAAGATTTCTAACAATTTGTCGATACCATCGATACAAAAGGGACGTCAAAAACCATGCAAATATCAAATATGAATAGTTGGGACCCCACGCGGGAACCCTGAGGCACGCCTGCTCTGTTACTAAGTAAACAATACAGGAATGGAGTGAAAACAAAAAAGGTTATTTATTGTTCCGGCCAGAGGTTGAAGGTAAAACTTGTTTTTTTTAAACATTGCGACTGTTGAGTGAAATGTCGTGTTGGACGTTTGCGTTAGCAGACGCTTGAGCAAAATCTAAGGAAAATCAATATGAAATGAACTTTCATACATAGGTGTCACCGTAGACTTTGTGGCTAACAAATTACTGATATTTGAAAATAAGCTTTAAGATTTAAAATTTTACTGATAACTCCTGAAAATGTTACCATACCTATTAATCCTAATTTTCGTAAAGACAAAATTGATTAAAAAGTTCTAAGAGTTTGGCCATTCGGTTTCAGTTCTGGAGTTCTGGGATTATTATTTACCTATGTAGGTATGTCGCTAGAATTTTTTCTATCTTTATTTTGAGAAAGCAATACATGGCTGTAATACTAAAAATTGTAATAGAAGACTAATTATAATTATCTAGTAATTCCATACTGAAACCTTAAAATTATGCTAAAAGACGGTTCATTCGTTTTCTTGTTTCAAAGTTACCCTTGCCACAACGAAAGATACTAAGTAATTATTATAGTATAAGAGATAAGTGTACTTTTTGCAACCATAAGCAGCTAGGCTGATTCAGTGTTTATAGGATGTAGAGCATCTCTGTGATGGGGTTGACGTCGGTCTGCCTGCATATCGTCAGTCGGTTTAGGAGATACAGCCGTTCAAAGGTGAGTTATGGGTGCAAAAAATGGCCGATCAGCAGCAAGGCTGATCGTATGATACTATTGTAATATGCACTGAGGCTATGTGAACAGTACAAAAACTGACGTGGTTCATCAGTCGGTTTAGGAGATACAGCCGTTCAAAGGTCAGTTATGTGTGCAAAAAACGGCCGATCAGCAGCAAGGCTGATCACAGGATACTATTGTAATATGCACTGTAGCTAAGTGAACAGTACAAAAACTGACATGATCCGTCAGTCGGTTTCGTAGGTACAGCCGTTCAAAGTTTCAAAAATTAATGGTAATAAAAAAAATTATCATCTCCCGAAAGGATGATCATAGGATATTATTTTAATATGCACTGTAGTTATGTGAACAGTAAAAAAACTGACATGATCCGTCACTCGGTTTAGTAGGTACAGCCGTTCAAAGTTGCAAAAATTAATGGTTACAAAAAAATAATGATGTTCCGAAAGGATGATTGTAGGATATTATTGTAATATGCACTGTAGTTATGTGAACACTAAAAAAACTGACTTGATCCGTCACTCGGTTTAGTAGGTACAGCCGTTCAAAGGTCATGGCTGCAAAACATTTTTACCGCCATTAAGGCTGGTTATAAGACGGTATTGTTATTAATTATTAACAATCCCAGGATCGTTTCGAAGACTTATCGCTATTAGAACCTGGTCATGGTCGAGGTGTTCAAATGAACAACTCGAACAACATTAACAACTCGAACAACATGAAAAACTCGGGCAACATAAACAGCTCTGACGATTTGGTCAACTTATACAATGTTTATACAATGTTGTCAGAGTTGTCCAAGTTGACAAAGTTTTTCATGTTGTCCGAGATGTTTTGTTGTCGAAAGTACTTAATTGGACAACATGAACAACTTGAACAAGTCAAATCATTTGACCGAGTTGTCCGAGTTGTCCAAGTCGACCGAGTTTTTCATGTTGTGCAAGTTATTCTACCTACTGTTGACTACCTACGAGGTATGCTCGGATCATATCTAACTACCAAAAAGGATAGACTAAGTTTTCACTCCAAAATTTCCTTCGGCACAGTCCTCGGTTGTGTTGTGTCCCTTGATTTTTTCAACGTAATCGTAACTCACCTCTCTCTACTAGCAGTGATTAAGACTACGGTTTACGTTAGTATATGTATATAATTATTCTTTGACTACGAGTAGTATATTCCTTGATAACTACTGACGGACTGACATAATTAGCATGTCAGTTTAACAGTACTTACATAGCTACACCGCATAATCAGCCTTTTATTGGAGATCGTTATTCTTTTGCAACCATGAGTTTTGAACGACTGTATGTAATCTTATTGACGAATCATCTTCATTACAAGCACAACATAGCATAGTGCTTTTGACTATATTCCCCGAGGGGATAGTCAGAGATACAAATCAGGAAGATATCAAAGAGATAAAACTCTGAACATTCACTTTTCAATACTAGTACCTAACGAAACTCATAACCACTAAACTACTTCTAATAATTTTTAGCAGCAAGTTTCTTTTTAACTAGGGGTAATAACTGTTAAACTGACCGACATTATCATGTCAGTTTCAATAGTGTTAACATAGCTACTGCGTATAGTAACTACAGAGCATATTACAATAATATCCTATGATCATCCTTTCGAGAGATCATTATTTTTTATTGTAAAAATTAATTTTTTTGCAACTTTGAACGGCTGTACCTACTAAACCGACTGACAGATCATGTCAGTTTTTGTACTGTTCACATAACTACAGTGCATATTACAATAATATCCTATAATCATCCTTTCGGGAGATCATTATTTTTTTAACCATTAATTTTTGCTACTTTGAACGGCTGTACCTACTAAACCGAGTGACGGATCATGTCAGTTTTTTTACTGTTCACATAACTACAGTGCATATTACAATAATATCCTATGATCATCCTTTCGGGAAATCATTATTTTTTTTATTACCATTAATTTTTGAAACTTTGAGCGGCTGTACCTACCAAACCGACTGACGGATCATGTCAGTTTTTGTACTGTTCACTTAGCTACAGTGCATATTACAATAGTATCCTATGATCAGCCTTGCTGCTGATCGGCCGTTTTTTGCACACATAACTGACCTTTGAACGGCTGTATCTCCTAAACCGACTGATGAACCACGTCAGTTTTTGTACTGTTCACATAGCCTCAGTGCATATTACAATAGTATCATACGATCAGCCTTGCTGCTGATCGGCCATTTTTTGCACCCATAACTCACCTTTGAACGGCTGTATCTCCTAAACCGACTGACGATATGCAGGCAGACCGACGTCAACCTCATCACAGAGGTGCTCTACACCCTATAAACACTGAATCAGCCTTGCTGCTTATGGTTGCAAAAAGTACACTTATCTCTCGTAATATTAGTTGTAGCAAAGAATCTAACCACCCCGAACATAAACTCACGGTAGTACGGTAAGTACCGGTATGGTCATGAGTTTGTATGGTAATTGTGTAACAAAGAAAATCATAACTGCTTGCTTCATTGACCGTTACGAAGATCAGTAAAATGTTTAAAGAAGACACGAGGAAGAACGAACGTAAATTATATTGTAAGTTGAAAATGAGAGAACGCAAACTTAAGTCAAAGCTATTCAAAAGCTGCACGAAGAACCTTGAAACCTCCATGTTAATGCCCATAGGACCAAAGTCCACTAATGGGCAATTGTTACAAAATATCCTACAGCTTTCCAGCCACCCATAACCGTAAATCGGGCAATGAAAAGCTAACCGACTCACGCGCAGCAACTACACATGATTTAAACGCGTTTTACGATGAAAATATCACAAGTTGTCACACAATTCACTTTAGTTCTATTCGACGACGATTTCTTGTCGTTAATAGCTTCATTGTAAGAAGACAATAAATATTTGATTGATTTGAGAATTATGAAAATGACCTTTAACTTTCTGAACCTCGAAAAAGTTGCAACGGAAAGCCTCACAGACAAAAATAAATAGACAAAAAACATAAATAAAAGAACACTCTCTGAAACAAGGTGTGACTCCGTATAGCCCATAGATTTTAAAAAATTTCGCTTACTACGCTAAAATCATCTAAGTTATAGCCATGAAAAATAAAGAATGTCAGAATGTCAAGTGAACTCGAGTGTATTGTGGAGTGTGCTAGCCTTACACCCTAGAAATAGCACCCTAGCTCCGGATGCTTTAGTCCTCTAGGGCCTAGGAGAGGTTTAAAATATCGAATTAGATACCTATTAGCAAAAAATAAAACTTTATCCCAACTGTATCTATCATATCAGGTAATATGAAGCAATATATTATAAATAACATGAATATGAAGACCTGCTCTCTACAGTTCTATTGAACTTTTAACTTCGATTTATAAAGAATTCGACACTCATGAACTTCACTGATGGTAACTAACACCACTGTCATTTGAAATAGAACCTATTTCTGGATAGGCACTTAAGTGGTAATAGTTAGTAATCTTTACATTTGAATGAAAGCAAAATGCTGTTTAAAATTAGAATGATGATTTTATTAGTCTTTTACATTTTAAATGAATATTAGAAGGATGTAGAAACAGTGTATTGTATTAAACTTTCAAGTTAAGACGTAATTGCTAAAAGCTAGATTAGTCTTTGTACTAAATACAAAACGGTAGATTCTGTAATTTTCTCATTCCAAATAAAGAAACTTCGTTCAATGTAATTTATAATCGAAATTCCAATTCAATTAAGAGCTGTGTCACTGATGTAAAGCTAATTACCGTTCCTTCCGCTATTATTGAAATTATCATAATGAAGTCGGTGTGAAAAGACATTTCTTTTAATTTTTCTCCGTTAAATATTCTTCGGCCACATGCGGTGAATTAAATAGTAGGTAAGATTAGATTTGCTTTGAAATTTATGGTGTTGTTTTAAGGTTGATATTGTGCAACTTTTGGATTAAACTAGTTGAGTTCTAGTTTCCACAATCCGACAGGAAATTCTTCGATGCTGTTTGAAAGGGTGTGCTCTGGTTGTAACAGACGTAAATTGGACAAGTTTACAAGTTGATCAAACATTAGACACAAAATTAAGATTCTTTAATTCATATCAGAACTTTGTTCATGGGCCAAATCTCAAAGATCGATAATTGATGAATCAGGAGCTAATGAACTTACCGAACCGAGGGTCACAATTTCGGATCTTGCTAGGAGCTAATGTAAGAATTAAATGCATGTATGTTATATATAAAGCCTGACAAGAAGAATAAAAAACCTGCTTTGGGGACTACGATTTTTCAGGTACAGATATTTTTAATTTTCTGGTCAGGCTTTAGATAAATCATGGCAAAGATGTTACATTAAATATTTTTTCTATAAAATAGCGTAATCCTAATAGTTAGCAGCGGTATCCGAGTGTGACAGAGCGTCAATAATTTCAAATAAATAAAAGCTTGTAAAATATTTACGAAAAGCACGTGTAAGCTCTTAAAATGTTAAAACAATGTTGAATTTCTTCATTAAACTTTACAGAATTAGGTGTCGCATGCCAAATTCAATGCAGCCACTAAAACTATTAATACGACACTAAGAACTCAATGAGTGCTTATAATTTGTCAAGGCGCACATAATGTTGTCGTTACGGCGTACTAACTTGCTTCTTAGTTGCGTGTGGTACAAATTATGAGAAGAGGGCGATATTAATAATACCTTTTTTCCATTATGATCATCATCATCTTATTTGAGGGTTATACGCTCTTGTCGGTAGAGTGTTCGCCAATCCAGGGCCTCTACCTGAACATTCGAACTTCGCAATTGCGCGAACATTTTCGTTCCAATGTCAACTCCATGTTCACTCCAACTCACTGTTCCATTACAATGAAGTTCGGACCGAAACGGTCGCAATACATTGGAAATCGAAAGTTCGGGTACAGGGCCAGTCTCTTTTCCGATATGCTTGATATGAAACGACATCCCACATGATTTGATTACAATTAGCCACTTTTTACAAAATTTGATTTTTGGTAAATCCCTGTTCGAAAATCCCATTAAATTATTGTCTTTAAAAGCTTTAAGTGATCAGACCGCAATTCTTAACCTTTTCTATCTTCTCCTTATTTTATATTAATATAATAACTTTTAATAGTCATTTTTGCTTAATTCTTTATTTTTATGGAGTTTTTAAAACAACATAGACCTATGTAGATTAAACTCCCAATCGCAATCTAAAAACTTTGCTACAGTTACAACATTTTCAGCATTTGTAATAAGATTCGATTGCATCTCTTCGACAAGTTTACTAGAAAAGAAACCATCAGATAAAAAGCATGATAGGTATTTCAAATTTATTTAGAACGACTATGATTGTGAAAGAGTACGATAGATGAGGACAATTCAGAAAGAAAATAATAAAATCATAATTAAAGATTGAAAAATTTAAGGAATTTGACCTGCAATCTGTTTGAAGCATAATGTACATTCAACATCAACAAGATCTTGGCTTCATATTTATAACGAACACAATACCAATTAAAACCAATAAGCTTATAACTTGCAGCGCTTCTCAAGAAGCCCTTAAGTCATCAATATTTCAGCACCGCCCTTCTGTTGTGGCAACTTGATTTATAAGTATTTTGCTCTTCAAATTGTCTAGGTGTACCTTATTTGGGAGTTTGTTAGATCTTTGGCCTTCTTTAAATAAAACGGGGGGAAATTTGTTGAGCTAGGTCGGGCAGGTGTGCGCAGACAGATTTGTAGAATTAATCTTAAAGTAAGTTTGTATTTTTGAAAATTCCGCTTTATTATCAGTTGCAGTTATAGATTGCAGTTATAGATTGATCTTGAGGACAAATTGTTTGAGTAAATTGTTGGTTTATATTTTGTAATTTTATCACTTACCCGTCAAAAGTAATTGATGAAATGGAACACGCTGAAATTCATGATTGCCACAAAAATAAAGAAATTGGTCTTAAAAAAATTAAATTCTCACTTATCACTATGCACAGCACAATTAGAAATGTTGTTTCTGTTTTTAATTTGAAATCCACTAAAAATTTAGAACCACAAAATTTTTCAAAATTTATTTTTTAATCCACACTGAATCCTTATCCTCTGAAAACACGATCACAAATAACGAAATAGAAATCGATGTAAAGTTGTAAACAATAGGATCGATATAATCGATAGTCGCGCGTGTTTGCTGGGGGCGCGTGCGGCGATGACTGGCCGTGCGCGCGCGCAGCTCTTGCTATTGAACTTGGCAAGGATCGCTGAAAAGCTTTAGCATTTGATTTTGAAGATGATTTTGGCTAATGATGATTTATATGATGAAATTTCCATGGTTTCTTGACTTTATTATGAAATAAATTGTAATAAAACTATCAATGTTGCGTATAGACAAAATATTTAACTGTTGAATTTTATACGTTTTACAAAAAAGAAAGAAATCGGGAATGAAATGTCTGGTCTAGACGAACATTCAACAGCAACTGTTTAGTACATAAATATAAGGTTCATTCATAAATAAGATGAATATGATAATTTTATTACAATTAGCGCACATGTTTATTCCAGGTAAGTAGTCTACCAGCCAGCACATTCGACTCAAATGCAAAACTTTAAACTTAAGGACTCATAAGTAACCATTGTCCAATAATCCGTCTTTTCATTGGGTACCCAGTACCTGCGCTGTACCTCCGTAATTAGTAGCATTGTTCAGTTTGAGTACTTTACTTACATTTACCCTATGGTACTGCAATGAGATTTACACCTTATCGTAAAATTTCAAGGTTCAAAATACGATGTTTTTGAATGTTGAGTGTAACCAGTCGAGAGTTGTCGAGAGTGCATTGTTTACTGATATTGTTTTTTTTGACTTGACACGTAAGTATTACGTTCTCTGTCGTGGCGAAAATGTTTAGTTTTTCTTGTGTTTCTAGTTTGCATAATGTGGTTTGTGATTGTAACGAAAGTTCAACAACACGTCGACATAATACCTATTATCGATCCGAAACCGTTTAAAAAGGGGGCTAAGTTCTTCAGCGCGCTATAAAATACTTTACCACTAAAAGAAGTGAAATCCATTTAAGTGCTATGATTTATCTAAGAGCCATACCTATCACACAAGCGATGTAGTCGTTGACAGAACGATATCGAAGCGATATCGCCAAGATTTTTATGAGTTCAATAAGTATCGCGGCGGAATGGCTGCGATATCGAGGCGATATCGCAGCGATAATACCTACATCGTGGCGATTCCGTGGCACATCGTCGTTGCGGTGTGATTACGAAATTGCCTTCGCTCAATGTGATATGGCTCTAATTTTATTTTCATTCCAGACTATTAAAAGTTAATCTCTCCAAAATAAACTTTTTGCTGAACTAAGTGAAATTCCTTTCCTTTGTCAGTTTTCTTAATTATGGCTATTCTTATTGCTTACTGTCTACTTCTTCTTTGTTTTACATAATTTATGGTCTATAGTAACCATAATAATAATACATAATTATAAGTTTGTGGACTTGCACACATTTTTTCACATGCTCTTTCTTACATGGGGACGGTTTTTTACGGGTATACATATTTATAATATGATAAAGCAATACAATTAAACACTGCACTGATTTTTTTATGCACTGAAAAAAAATTTTGCTACTTAAATATATATAACTAAGCTTTAGTAACTTGCAGCACATAATATAAATGTGGGTTACAAAAATACTATAACATTTGATTATGTAAGTACTACAAAAATTTTTCCAAGAACCTAACTAAAGTTTGGTTATATTTATTTAACAAAAAACTTTTTTCAGTGTGGGATTTTCTGGACCTATTAACTCTTCTTTAACTTAAAGTGACTACCGACATATGATATCCCTAAGTAATATAAAATCCGTCGCAGTAAACATTAATAAAGTACCTACAAAGGTACTTATCAATCAATACAGTCATAAGTACCTATAGATACAAGTATTAAACGTCACAATTAAATTATTTTACGATGTAGGTATATTACACTGACACGTGTTTTACTTTACAATCCGTTTTATGTCCGTCTATTATTTCAGTTTATATATATTTTAGTGTTTCGTATATTAATATGTTGTTTAAGTTTCACGTTGACTATAAACGTCCCACTACTGGTTGTAGGCCAGCCGTTGATTTTGTTGTGGGTTGGTGGAGATTTTCTCTTTATCAACTGAGCTTTTAGGACATCTAGTGGCGTAACTTACAGTATGTGAAATACGGATAAGGCCCCTCGACCATTGGGGGACTGAAATACTACGAGCGAGCAAAGCGAGCTCGAGATTATACAACAATAGTTATCATGACGTCATTGCAAATCCCAGCGAGCGAAACAAGTTCGAGATTTTATTTCTATTTGATTAGATCATTGCAAACCGGTCACTCACTCAAGGCCTCATAAAAAGGCTGAAAGTCACCCAAAGGGCAATGGAGAGGGCTATGCTCGGGAAGAAATGAAGAGATCCGCAGAAGAACCAAGAGTAGCATGGGTAGGCCCCCCACAAGTTGGACCGACGACCTGGTGAAGGCGGCGGGAGCCCGTTGGATGAGGGCAGCGCAGGACCAGTCGTTATAGCGCTCCTAGGGAAAGGCCTATGTCCAGCAGTGGACGTCCGTCGGCTGAGATGATGATGATTGCAAACATTCAAAAATCAGGAGGGACGAGGAACATTGAGTGAGCTACGCCTTCATTCCTTGCTACGTCCATGCTAAATACGTGTAAAAAAGCTCGTTATGTAATACTAAAGGTTAGGATCTAGGGGTATCTTCAGGCCCGGGGTCCTTGGCATTTTGCCAGTCCTGCTAGCCAGTAGTTCCACCACTGGGGACGTCGAGGAACTGAAGATCCAAGTATTTTCCCTAGCGAATCTCAGCATGTGAACTTATTAGCATGTTATCATAGACGTGTCAAATTAACGGTTTTAATGTAGAACTGTTTAAGTGTAAAGGCGACAGCGGATTACTTTATTGGATTTATAGAACCTATAGTATAGACTATAGATACACTTGAGAATCTTACAGAGCGACATATTATGGCTTCAAGATGACGACACTACAAAAGATTATAAGTTTAGTGATCAATGGAAGAAACAGAAATAACAATAGTACATCGAGTTGGTCATAATTGAAATAACAAATCTAGAGGATGAGGCTTCTATATTGCATAGTTTTTGTGGACAAATGGGTTAAATTTTCGTCATTCAATGAAGGGGCTTCAAGCCCTCTTGTTTATTAAATGTAGTCTTTTTTTAAGCCTAAACCCCGGCTGAATGCCTTGTCTAAGTACTATCACAACTTTACACACCATTGCCATCCAAAAGCATTAAAATATGCCTAATGTAAGAATCCTACAGCTCCACGGTTTAAACGGCCTTGAACGCTAAAATTATTTTTATTAAATAATTATAAACAAACATAAGTTTAATCTAGAATTAAACATTTTAACGGGTTCTTACCGCGTTTAGGTATTTGTGAGTTCCCGATATTTCGGCAGTGTTACAACTGCCATGATCACGGGATGAGTCATCCCATCCAGTCATCGGTAAGAACCCGTTAAAATGTTTAATTCTAGATTAAATAATAACCGCGTAACTCTCAAAAACATAAGTTTATTAAAAATTGACTTATCTTATAGTAAAAAGCTTCTCATAAAATAGCTATACGCTTCTAAATTAAATTACGGTAAAATTTTACATGCACTCCGATGAATTTAACACAATGCGAGCAATATGGGAACCTGGGAAGTCAATTGAAACGGAACATTTTGGAATTATTAGGTTGTGCGGTTCCAGCGACACCGTACCCTACCAACCCAACCTAAACATAAATCGCATAATCATTTTACTACTTGATAAAACTGCAGCGACGTATCGTATCAGCCTGGGCCTCTACCCGCACATTCGAACTTCGCAATTGCGTGAACGTTTTCGTTCCAATGTCAACTCTATTACAAAGAAGTGCGGACCGAAACAGTGGCGATATATCGAACATCGAAAGTCCGAGTACAGGGCCAGGTTACGAAATTAAAAAAAACGCATCGAAATCGATTCACCCGTTTGGGCGCTACGATGCCCCAGAACACAGAGATAGACCGACAGACATGGACGTCAAACTGACACCCCACTTTTTGCGTCGGGGATTAAAAAGCATTTCAGGATTAATCACGCCGATATTTTACTCTACAGGGTGAAATTGATACCTATCATTAGCATCCTTTTAAACTAAGAGTCTACCCATCAAAATGAACAACTTTTACTATGGGAGCAAACCGATCAGAGCAACAAAAAAATCCGCTGTTGCATACATTTGAGTCGATCGAGTAGGCACTGCAGTTTAGTAAGAACAGCAGATTTTTTTGTTGCTCCGATCTGTTTGCTCCCATATTAAAAGCTGTTCAGTTTGATGGGTAGACTCTTAGTTTAAAAGGATGCTAATGATATCAATTTTACCCTGTAGAATTGGAATAGGTTTCCCATTTCTTCTACTGTAGTGATAAGGAGGAGGAGGAATAAGGTTTCTTATGCAGTTGAGAACATGGCAGAGGCTAGCCAGAGCTACGTGTCACCACACCACCACTTGACATAATTACATGACTGTCTAGGAAAGAGATTGTCCCACACCACATGCGCATCACTGGGATACCGGGCCTGGGATTTTACCGGACTCCGTTTTGTATTACCTTCAGTTTGTTTTGTGACATTGGAAGAATAATCCCCCTGATCGCGATGAAGTGATAATAAGAAATATTGAATTAAAAATGCAAATATTTACGTAGTCTTTGTATGAAATATTATACCAATAAAGTAACTTGTACACAAATAGTACGTAAATATTTCAGAAAACTGATTGATTTCACTTCTCCACAGCCTACTGACCTTCCAACCGACTCGCCGCTATGCCTTGTTTACACGATAACATTGACAAGCTGTTTTGAGTTATAAATGCTGTACTTTATCGTTCTACGTCAAATTAGTTTATTCTACTTGTTATTTGTCAATTACTGTAACTATTGAGTCATATTAGACCTATTTAACTTACCTAACATTACCTACACAATTATTTTGTACATTTTCATTTATCTAAAAGGACTGTGCCCATACCGTGTGGTTGCCGGTAATACAGGATGTAAGGATAAGTATAATTAACCTGTAAATCACATACTAGCCGTGGTGGTCCAGTGGCGAGTAACCTTGCCTGCCGTGCAGGAGGCGATGGTTCGATCCCCGTCCAGGCCGACTCGTACCAATGAGTTTTTCGGAATTTATGTACGATTTGTAACACCACTGGCTTTTCGGTGAAGGAAAACATCGTGAGGAAACCTGCATGCTTCAATTTCGAGGCATGTATTGTACCCACTGTCCATTATAAGTGGCGACGGGCTCACTCCCCGTCACACTGGACAGAGTTACGGTACTAGTGAAACGTGGATGTTCTGAGTTTTCAGAATATCTCTGACTACCCCCTCGGGGAATATAGTCGTGAGCATATGCATGCATGCAAATCACATACTCTACCTATCAAACTGAACAAGTTTTACCATGGGAGCAAAAAAAAAAAAAAAATTGTCACCGCAAAAAGAAAATCATCTTTTCCACACTAAACTGCAATGCCTACGCGACATAAACATTTTGTATGTATGTATATCATTTATTTCAGACTTCTTTTGTCCATATGTGTTAATAACAAAAATGCACTTATAACTATGTTAGTAGGCAGAATAACAATTCAAATTCCAAATACAAACAAACACAAAACATATAAATACTATAACAAACATATAATTTTAAACAGCAGATTTTTTTTTGACATGTTTGGTTTGTGGAATTCCGAACGCAATTGTGGAGGGGGAAAATCCATACGAAATCGTAATCCTGATTCAGGATTCCGGATTGCAATTCCGTATGTGTGTGGCGGACCTTACATTGGGATCATTGAAAAAAATATTTTGTTACATAATTATAACCAATTTTTAGTGACTTCCAAACTGTTTTGTAGCACTTAAACAAACGTTTGGTTATAATTATAAATAACAAAACTTTTTACGACTTATAATCAAACGTTTGACTACAACGTGTTACGCAAAACTAGAAAGTAGTTTGTTTAGAATCGAAAGCAGAATCGAATTATCATGGTTTCAACATAGGTAATTTTTTTCGAAACATTAAAATTTTTTTTGTAAAATTTCATGGGGCCGCTCACCCTACTTACTACCAAAACAAGATTACTAAAATGTATCTATGAGTACGTTAGCGCTTTCATTAATTGCTGAAATGATAACAAATAATTTTTGCCTCAAAACTTAAAATGTGAATATCTTTAAATTTTAACTATCAAAATAATGAAATTATTGTTTCAATCTAATTATTCTGTTATAAATCAGTTGGGGTGTATGAGGTTTTGCGCTAATTTATTAACACGTTGTATATGCTACAAAAACAGTTTGGCACAAAAGGTTTACAGGCTATTACCTACTTTGTTTATATATATATTTCTATTTGAAACTTTCTATAATAATAAATATCATAAAAATTAATAATTTATGTAAAATTTCTCAGACTAGGCTTTGTTGTCTGGTAACCAGACACCTATAAAACATTTACCAAGGAATTTCCATAAGCATTATCTTTATTCGAATTGCAGACAAGTAGTGTCCGACCGAAGGTCAGTTTTCGTCCGAGGCCGAAGCCAATTCTTCGGCTCTCGCCATAAACTTCGACTGAAGCCTAAGGTTCAATCTTAACTAGAAGTACTTACTGCTAGAATAGAATACCTGACTAAAAAGTACTAAAATATTGTAACAAACAAGGTGATTAAATACAAAGCTTTGGCTTCAGTCAAAACCTCGGCAGATTTTGGCCGAAGCCGAATGTGTGGCCGAAGTTGCTTTTTCGGCCAAAGGTGGCCGAAGCTGAATTATCGGTCGGACACTACAGATAAGTATCAATAGTATGCTGGTCGGCAAATTTCTTAAAACCTTTTTATGTGTTACAAGATTTATGACAAGCCTACCGTAAATGCGAAATCGATACCAGAACGTGATCGTAATATTGAAAACTTAGCATTTCTTTCTAGTAATATTATTGTACAGAGTGTACTATAAAATGGGACAGCTACTTATAGGGGTGCTTCAGACCATCAAACTGAACAAATTTCTCTATGGGATCAATTTCGAAATCGCGAAAAAAAAATCTGCTGTCCCATACATTTCAGTCGAGTTATGTTTGCAGTTTTGTAGGGAGAGTGGATTTTTTTTTCGCGATCTCGGTCCCATAGAGAAAGTTGTTCAGTTTGATGGTCTGAAGCACCCCTTTGAGTAGCTGTCCCATTTTATTGTACACCCTGTATAAGTACTCATTATGTTTGTATTTATGTATTTTACGGCTATTTAATACAATCAATAGAACGACGTGTTTATCTCATTTCTCAACAAATGTATTAAAAAAACAAAATTCCCGACTGTTTTGTTTTTATTTTGTGGTTTATTTTATATACTTTTTAGTTTTGTATCAAAATTATAGCATTTCACTACTATAATAAATATAGGTATATATGGTCACCTAGACCTTCTATTTGGAATATTTGGAATCAGCTATTTATTAACTTTTAGATACCCATGTATCTAAAAGTTAATAAATAACTACAAAGTACAATCTACTTGGTCCTAGCTACAAACAATTTACTATCCCTCTCTCCATCTCTCTGTTTTGAATCGCAAACGCCATATTGAAAAAAATATTTAAAAGATAAGACGAATCTAACGACACCTCATTCGTTACAGGCTGCAGGGAGTGCCAAAGAATTAGACATACAAAAAATAATAATTATATTCATACATTCTACCTCCTTCTGGCGCAGGCGCAATGGAAAAATGCTTCCTGTTTCAGCACTGCCTTTGTCTTATTTTTCTTTGAAATCGTGTTAACATAATGATTTTTTTCCCTTCAGCACATTCTCAACGTGTTAACTGTCTCCTCATATCAATTAGACGTTTTCATGTTAAATGTCAAATTGTCATTGAATCGTTTAGTTCCAATATACCACTCAAGCAGTACCATAACTACTAAAATTTTCGTATTATTATTTCGAAAGCATGACTTGAAAGGTCAGGATCGGTCAATCAGGAGAGCATAATATATCTGGATCGACCTAAATGGCCGCCATCCAGTGTGTCGCCTCAGTTAGGGCTATCATGCCACGCACGCGACAAAACAGTTACGAGCGCTCGATTTCGCATACGCAAAGTACGAAGGCACGTCTCGATTTTTGTAGTTTTCTCAGGGGTGACCAGATAATTATGCCCACAGATAGCACTTGAGCGACGTAGTGGATCTCCTGACCTACGTCAGCTTCAAGCCAGCAACTGGCCGTGATTGCGAAGGATGCGGAAAAGTGGCGCTCTTTTGTTATGGGTATTCTAGACTCGTAAACCCGCTGGTCCCTTTAGAACGACCGTTTTTTTATAGTCTTAAAGGTCGAGATATTTAGACAGGTAAGTTTGAATTAACGCCGAAGGTTCCTTCAAAGTAAAACACTTACATGAATTGCTCGGCCTTTATGACTACAAAAAAAATGTTTTTTTTACCTACCTCGTACCTTCGGTTTTAATTCTCTCCCTCCTTATTACGTCTCGGTCTTACGAGGCTAAATTATGATTTCGGTTCTTACTACTTTGTGTTGCTACTGCTTTAGTGTATTGCGGTAGTATAAGCTCACAAGAGGTGAACGCTCACGCAAAGTGTGTCGTCTGTCTGTCAATCACGGGTGTCACAACGATACCGATTTTTTTATTACGAAGATATTATATTTTACTTTTCAAAATGAACTTTTGTTTAAAAAGAACTTTTGTGCATTATTCATAAAAGTTGCGCGAACTTCTGTAGGGTTCCGCAATGTTATGTTCATTGCGGAAACCGACAGAAGTTCGCGCAATAGGTACAAAATATTTATTGAGCCAATGTGTGATACAGGTTTTCAGGAAACACTTATGATTAACGAAATTAGATTACCTATACATAGTACATTGGATAGAGACCACAACTGTTAACACATTCGGTATTGTGCTATTCATTTGACAGCCGTTAGAGCCGTTTTGACAAATCGCTCAGACGTTAAGTAGTAAATAACTTAAGTTTAGCGCGATACTGAATTAAACACAGTTGGATAGTGTTGGTGTGTGGTGTTGGTTTGCAATGTGATTAGAAGTGAAATTGGATTAGGATTGAACTTGGAAATTTAAATTAACGCAATCGCCCTGAAGAAGCTAAGCTTCGCACGCGGTCCAATCATGGTTCTGTAGCCAACCAATCTTTATAGGTAAGCGTTTATTTGGCTATTCAGCTAGATTTCAGGATGGAACCATGTTTCAAGTGGTGTCAGATGAATTGATTAGATTTTCGTTTGCTTCACAAAAACACTAGCATTTTAGAAACCAGAAAAACAGGAGTTCTATCCGTGGGTCCGTATTTTATCAACCGGCTTAAAAACAAAGATGATGTTTTGTTGCTTTGGAGTTGGACATAAAAATCGTCTACATTCATATACACAGGGTGTTAGAGTAAACAATTGCTTTACTTAAAGGGTGATTGTATACTGATCAAAGAAACCCATAAGAAATTCGGCATAAAAATTTTGCACTTTCCATACTAAATGCAATCAGCTGATCGATCGTTTGTATGAAAAGTCGAACATGTTTTTTGTGATTTTCATATAGGTTTTTAGAGAAAGTTGTTCAGTATTATGTAATACAAATGTTTACCCTAACAACGCGTAGGTACTTAACTGAAATAGTTAATTCTTATTTCACAACATTATGATTTTATGATTGCACAACTTGAATAAATTTAACATTTCGCTTAGGTTTACCTAATTCTAAGTCTATTCAAGTTCATATACATCGAGAACACTTCGTCAGTACAAATATTATTGCTCTAAAGGATCCACAGAATAAACAGTTAAATGTATTTTGTATTTATTTGCTGCAACTATTTCTAAACCGATAATAACTTGGCGCCGGCGATGTACGCGTCAGTTGTTTTAAACAATTGGTTTCTTTTTAAATGTTTATTTTATTGTTGAAGAATTGTTGTTAGTGTTGCTTTCTTACTCAATATCAGAAACAGATATTCTACCTGTTTCTGATATCTCCACAATAAAATTCACTCTTCATTTTATATTAATAGCCTAATTTATAACATTTATACTGTTTTTTTTTTTAGTAATTTTATTCATCATAAAAACAATAAATTCAATAAACTTCAGTGATCATTCCCAATATATGTATAAGTACCATTACACGAACGAGTACGTGTACAATGTTCACCTAATGTCTTATATTTTTATGAATAGTACCAATACCTGCCTATCTATTTTTTGATTCAGTAGTTAAAGAGTTATTTAAAATCTACGGCCTCAATTTGAATTTAGATGAAAATTATCTGTGAACCAATTCAATAAAATGTGGCCAACTCCTGCCCAAAACATCTTCAAGCATTCAAATAATAACGAAAACGGTCAGAGTCATTGAACTGTGATTTTCATAATGAATATTTTAACAGTTACAGTAACATGATATTGTGTTAATTATTTAAACTTCTAGTTTAAACTTGATGTAGTTGACGTGAAATATAATATTTTGATGTCAGCCTGTTCTGACTTCTTTATTAGTCGTTGTAAGGTAATTTGTAAAGTTTCCATGCTAGTTTCACCTATACGGTTATGGGATTTCGATAATGCGACAAACACTAAATTCAAGCTATCGGCCGACTTCTAAAACAAAGTGTAAGTAGGTGCCTATTATATTTAAAGTGGTTTCAGTTCATACAAAAGTTTGACGCACAATACGCGTTTTGGTGGCTCTGCAGCCTGTCCAATGAAATGATGAAACAATCGTCTATTTCGTTATTTCCAAAGAGTGCCATAGATACTTTTTAACCGACTTCAAAAAAAGGAGTAGGTTCTCAGTTCGACCGTATTTTTTTTTTTTTTTTCTTTTAATGTGTGTTCGCGGATAACTTCGTCGTTTATGTACCGATTTTGATAATTCTTTTTTTGTTGGAAAGGAGATATCCCAAGGGTGGTCCCATGATAAGGTAACCAGGATCTGATGATGGATCCCAGAGAAATCGAGGGGAACCTTCGAAAATCGTAGTGCTGACTAATGCGTTTGTTAATTTGAAGCACTACTGTTAAATGGAACTAATGAATTCACCACTGAAAATTGTGAAATAAACAAAATTTTAACAAAAAATTAAAACCGCCTTCAAAAAAACTAAAAAGTTAAAAAATAATATTGCAGCCGATAACTTTTTCGTTCGCATCATAAGAACATTAATTTGTTTAATCGAAGTCGGTGTCAAGCCAAGCCAAAAAACTAATGCAAGCCCTGTCGCGAATCGGCTTGACAGCGACTTCGATAAAACAAATTAATGTTCTTATGATGCGAACGAAAAAGTTATCGGCTGCAATATTATTTTTTAACTTTTTAGTTTTTTTGAAGGCGGTTTTAATTTTTATTTCTTAAATTTTACAAATGCCATAGACAATGCGTTCCGATTAAGGTTCTGATACATGTACGAGATAAAACCTATTCTTCACATCCGTAGACGGCGTTAATACAGGGTGTATAATAAAATAGGACAGTTACATAAAGGGGTGCTTTAGACCATCAAACTGAACAACTTTTACTATGGGACCAACAATGAAATCGCGAAAAAAAATCAGCTGTCCCATACAAAAGTGCAAGCATAACTCGACTGAAATGTATGGGACGGCAGATTTTTTTTCGCGATTTCGATATTGGTCCCATAGAAAAAGTTGTTCAGTTTGACGGTCTAAAGCACCCCTTTAAGTAGCTGTCCTATTTTATGTTACACCCTGTATAAGTAAAGTTTTGTATAAAATTGACCCCTCTGCAACCACCTTAAGTTTACTGTTTCTAGGCAAAACTAATTTACAGAGTAAATTACACATAATAAACATATTCAGAGTGTATCGTGATATCGTCATCGTGTAAAATGCGAAATGACAGCCAGACAATTTCAGTCCCAGTTGCAAGTAAGTACACCTAATGTGATTCCTATTCCTGCTATAACTCAGTCTTTAGGCCTCTATACAATGGCTAATTAGCCGATAACGGTCATGATGTTGATGATTTGCCATCCATTACCATAACTACAAGAATTGTATTATTAAAATTATAAATAGTAAGATTTCAGCTTTCCTACATTTAAGCGGAAGTCAGTACATTGCTAAACCTATAAAGGCCAAAGCTAATTTGTTTGCCGTAGTAGGTAAACATACAGATGACTAAAATAAAACCGGTTAAGTGCGAGTCGGGCTACTCGCGCACCGAGGGTTCCGTACCACACCACCACAGAACACAACATTACTTAAACTTTTTTTATCCGGGACCTTTAGAGCAAGACCAACTCACACTTGGCCGGTTTTTAGTATTTGTTGTTATTCTGTAGAGTTCGCTCTATAATCACACTAAGTTTGACGCTTGTAAGTTACCGTTTTTACGATAGAGCGTAAAGAAAAAACGTTGATAAAATCTAGTTTCTTGTTGAGAACCCCCCTTAATTTTTAACTTTTTGACATTTTTATTATTTGTTAACAAATCCGCCGCAATAACGCATAATCTGAGAAAATTTCAACTATCTAGCTATTACGGTTCAAAAGTTACAGCCCTAAATAGGTAGGACAGACGGACGGACGGACGGACAGACGGAAGGACGGACGGACGGACGGACAACGTAGGCTTAGTAATAGGGTCCCGTTTTTACCCTTTGGGTAAGGAACCCTAAAAAGAAATGCTATCGTGGGTCTATTTGACGCAATAAAATAATGTCAAATTAATTCCATATAGACTAACATTGTCTGGTCATCCAATTAATAAATCCAACCATTTGCATTCATCATTGTCTCCACCTCGACAAAAAAGAACACATCAACTAATAACTAGTCAGAAAAATCAGAACAAACCAAAAGCATTCCATAGATCACCGAACTATTCGGCGATTTGTCACCGAAACAGATTTATAACTGGCCACCGGCGAAGATCAAAGTGAGACCAAAGTCGCTCCATTCTCAACGAAAAGATTTCTTCAAATGAACATTAAAAATAGAAACGTGCTACCGAAGCTGGTTAAATGTTTAGTGAATTAATAGTTCGGTTTGTGAATGATTGTAAAGAAGTAATGCCTATATATCGATAGTTAAACTAACGACCGTATCGACTATAATAGATGACATTGAAAAATAGAAAAAAAATCGCTAGAACAGTCTTCTTTTATCGAGTCGATGGCATGTCATTTAAATCTTTCCATCCCAGTATTTCGCCACACGGATAGCATTATCGGCAGCGTCCATAAGCTCCGTAGAACAGTAGTACCAGATTTATAAGTTCCCCCCAGAGGTTCCCCCGATGTACCTGCGCATTTGACAAAATTTAATAGCGTGCGAAATTACATTGACCAATCAGTATTTGTCACCTTCAACGCCTTGCAACGATTGGCTAACTGTTTTGCGCTCTTTTCGCTGCTATGTCTGACTTTGCACCCTTTGATTACTAAACGACTTCGGGTTTTGTCGGGAACTCTGCGCAAACGAAGATTGCGAGGTTATTTATTTTCCTGATCGTACTGTAAGTATAGTATTTTTCGAGAGTATTGCATTGCATCATTGCATCTCATTTTTATCGTTAGAATAATTTTATCTTAAAGTAAAAATTATATATTGCCTTAAAACCATTGATCCTATTGATAATATCAATTTGTCTCAAAGTACTAAAAGCTAACGATATAATCGAAAATATCGATACTATCGATAGCTTCACTATTGTTAGGCAACACTATTGTAAAGCAATAGATTGATTTAATGCATTCTTTGTTTGGATCGATTAGTGAATTGGGAAGTCGAGTTCGTTTACCGTAGCAAGATATTTTTGAACAATCTTGTTCTATGATCTTATCTACTACCGGTTACACACATTGAAAAAAGCATTTTATAGTGAGATGTTATATGTATTTTATGCTGTATTAGGCCAGCCAATTTCGTCCCATAGATGAGGTATGAGGCGCATAAATACAAACTCAAAGTTTGGTGCCTTTGCTGTAGGATTTTCAACTCTGTAATAAATTATCTTTTGAGTTAGCTTACTAGCTATGCTATTATACTTAGCCATGCATTTTTTATTGCTATCCCGTTTGTAATGGAGGGAAGTCAGATGTTTATTTTTCCTACTGCTAAGTTCTTTGATTAAATTAAATGCAGCATGCATTGTTTTAAAGCATGGAGCGTGGCTTTAAAGGAGATTAGAACTCAAACCCGGGATTCACTAGACTATACTTAAGTAAATTTTTATAATAACAAACAAACCCGGAGTTCTCTGACTTTCATTTTCTAGTGCAGTGGTCGCCGATGTTGATCCTGGTTTACAGATACAGTGGTCTGTAACACTACAGTCACAGCCATGACACTGCGTGTACGTGAAAGATCCCGCTCCGGTGACCTTGGGCCGGCGCGAGTATGCGATAGGGTCGATACCTTCCGAAAACGAAAAATACATATGTATCTACCTACCTAGGTGATATTTTATTCACGTAAAGTAAATTATATGTATTATCATTTCAGTTAGTATTGTAGTGTCAATTTCACGTCATGCTCGATACCCATAATATAGGTAGGTAGGTAGCAAATGTAACAATCAATTATTATAATCCAAATCAGGTACCTAGGTCGTGTATTTTTAAAAATCGAGTTTGTAGGTGGGTATTATCGGGAAAAAAGTACCTAGAGGGCGTGATCAATCATCAAAATTAAAATACATACATTTTGAATTAACTGTTTTAAAGGACGTTAAGTATGAATAGGCAGGTAGGAAACACAACAATAAACTCGACATGACTTGTTTCCGCACGACAATAAAGTCGCGTACCTACTCGCGTCGTCCACTGAGTCGAGCGAGCGAGAACATCCTTGGGATTTGGCCGTCATTGACATGACGTCCCACCCGCTCGCAACCCGCGTTCCTACCCGCGCTCGCCCCCGACCCGCACACATAGCCGCGAGCGCTTTTACGAGCATACATGCATGAGTGTCGCTTCTTTTCGCGTAGTGTATATTTTCTTTGCTACAGTGTCACACACACACACACACATAGTTCAGTTCAGTGAGCCCGAGAGATGACTCCAATACATTCCCTGGAACCAGGGATATGAGGGCTATGCCCGATAAAAAAAAGTTACGTGGTAATTTTGGGCTGTATGCAATTTTTAGACCAGCCCAATTCTTGCCATAGATATCGTATATGCGAATCATGCCTGTTACTCATAAATACGATCCTGTTCGGGGTGGTCAGAAACTTTGTTACAAATGTAACAAAAAAAAAAAAATGGTAAATACCAACTATCTTTGAAAGCGTGCAATCAAGCTGTAGCATATTGAAGGTTGGCAATGGCATGACGTTTCAAATGGTGATAGGTCTCTCTCAACAAAAACCTTACATAACAAGCCTTATCCCTTCGTCTTTAAATTACACCAACTGGTCTACTCTAAGCTGGAACCACACGGGAAATCGAAGTAAACGTTATTTTTTTATGACATTTAGTTTTCCTCATTTGAAAGCATTTTTAGTGCTTCATCACCTTAAGAACTAAACATTTAAAACAGGTCGTCGACCTCGCTCCAAATAACAAAATCGCAAACCCCGTGCATTGACATTCAAAAAGTGAAAGCTTTTTTCGAAATAGCCATAATTAAGGCTTATTAGTCGACACTGTAAATTGTAACATATTACAGTTCGTATCATAAACAAAGTCTCGAAAATCAAGCCAATTTCATACGTATGTGCGATAACGATAAGACCTAATCTAGGGGACATCGTCTCGGGAACGAGTCGTACAAAGGTTGCACGCGATATGCCGACAGAGCCATCGCGGTGATCTTACGTCAAAATTAAAGGTCGGTTAGCGAAGGAATTGACGTGAAGGTGTTAAATGGACACCATAGACAAAGAAAATATACACTACGCGAAAAGAAGCGACACTCATGCATGTATGCTCGTAAAAGCGCTCGCGGCTATGTGTGCGGGTCGGGGGCGAGCGCGGGTAGGAACGCGGGTTGCGAGCGGGTGGGACGTCATGTCAATGACGGCCAAATCCCAAGGATGTTCTCGCTCGCTCGACTCAGTGGACGACGCGAGTAGGTACGCGACTTTATTGTCGTGCGGAAACAAGTCATGTCGAGTTTATTGTTGTGTTTCCTACCTGCCTATTCATACTTAACGTCCTTTAAAACAGTTAATTCAAAATGTATGTATTTTAATTTTGATGATTGATCACGCCCTCTAGGTACTTTTTTCCCGATAATACCCACCTACAACCTCGATTTTTAAAAATACACGACCTAGGTACCTGATTTGGATTATAATAATTGATTGTTACATTTGCTACCTACCTACCTATATTATGGGTATCGAGCATGACGTGAAATTGACACTACAATACTAACTGAAATGATAATACATATAATTTACTTTACGTGAATAAAATATCACCTAGGTAGGTAGATACATATGTATTTTTCGTTTTCGGAAGGTATCGACCCTATCGCATACTCGCGCCGGCCCAAGGTCACCGGAGCGGGATCTTTCACGTACACGCAGTGTCATGGCTGTGCCATAGATTAATATGTATGGACACGGAATGCCAATATAAGTAACAAACAAGTATCAGCGCCTGGCTCCACTGGAGAAATACCTTTGTGATAGTCCATACGGAAGTTTGCGACTCTATCACGATTAGATTCATGGCCTATTAGCACTAACTACTCCAGAATTTATGTACGGTTGTATTTTGTCGAGAGAAGAAAATACCATAAGTTCGAGGTATGTGTAAAAATATTTGCAAGCATTGCATATTGTGAAGCAATATGCTTCTGGATGTTCTCGTCGACGATGGACTCTGGTTTTGCGCGGCGGTTTCTTTAGACATACGTATAAAAGTATTCCACCGCTGTACTCTATACATATTTATATTTTTTTTTTATTTTTTTTTATTGCATAAAGAAATTTACAAAACACAACAAGGACAAAAACCCGTCCCACGAAAACCTGTAAGGGTTTATCTGGGGAAGGGGCGTTCACATTCGCGGACCAATTAGGTATTTCTACTTTTACATAGGTATGTTATTACATAGGTATGTTTCGTTAATTAATGTTACATTTAGTTATGAATTTTAGGTAAGTCAAATTAACTTTTTAGGTAGGTATGATACACATAAAGGATGACTCGTATGAGCATTGCCACAATCACCATCCTAGCAGTGAGCATATGAAAGGTTTTTAAATATAACCATGACACCATTTCTTTTGTGCAATAAATTATACAGGGTGTACAATAAAATGGGACAGCTACTTAAAGGGGTGCTTCAGACCATCAAACTGAACAACTTTCTCTATGGGACCAATATCGAAATCGCGAAAAAAAAAACAGCTGTTCCATACATTTCAGTCGAGTTATGTTTGCAGTTTTGTATGTGAGAGCGGATTTTTTTTTCGCGATTTCGATATTGGTCCCATAGAGAAAGTTGTTCAGTTTGATGGTCTGAAGCACCCCTTTGAGTAGCTGTCCCATTTTATTGTACACCCTGTATATGCTATGTTATCTGAGTTGTCCGGGTTTCTAGCTTATAAATACAAGTCTAGCTTTGTTCAAAATTTAGCATCACTAATTTATTTGTCCGTGGCATGAATCCAGAATCGAAATCCCCTTTAAATACCAAACTCAAAGTTCAAAATTAACCCCAAAATATGGTATCGTGTAAACAAAACTAAAATATTGAAAATCATAAATTGCAATTGTTTTAAGCCCGCAGTCCATTGTAAAAGATATTGTTAATAAATAATGTTTGGTAATCCTATCAGATCATATTTTGGACTACATCCATGATTGCTAGAAGTGTTGAAGTGACCTTAATAATTTTTAGGGTTTGAACACACGGAAGAGAAGCAAGGTAAAACTTCTTCTATAAAAGACAGATGGTCTTTCTTCAGGTTGGGTTCAAACTTCTTCAGATTAAAGGCTATATTCATAGATCGCCGTGTGGTATTCTGCTTATAATAGCAACCCGTATATCGAAGTGGCTCACGTCTTTAGGCTTAGTCAATGTCTGATGCCCACATCGCTGTGTTGCCACCCTTTAGTACGTCATTTACTCCTCTTTGCCTCAACTACCTCCTTGGTCTAATGGTTAAGGGCATTGGGCTCTCCACACGGAGCCGGAGGTCGTGGGTTCGATTCCCACGGGAGACACCTAGTGATAGGTATGCCAATTTGTACGTTTTTTCCCAGTTGGTTAGGACATTGCAGGCTAAATCACAAGATTGTCTGAAAAGAAAGATGATTCGGTGATTTGGATTGCACGTTAGACTGTTGGTCCCGGCTACTATCTCTGGTGGTAGTAGACGTTACATAAAAACCACGTCAGAGGCCGTAAGGCGGTCTGAAAAAACTCCCCTGTTTAATAAACGCGACAGTGACAATTCAGAGTACATTGCAGGTTACTAATGACGCTAAACTTGCAGTGCTTCATGTGTCATCATAGCATTCTCAGCAATGTACTTTGAATTGTCATTGTCAAATTGTCATTGTCGCGTTTATTAAACAGGGCCAAGAGTTCTGCCCACACGATAAGAAGAAAAAATACGCCATTCGATCCATTTTCCGATCGTTGAGAGTAGTAAGACTATTAAGCTCAAATTATATAAATACAGACTGCGTATCTCTAATCGACTATGGTATCAAAAAAAGAGTATTAGATCTAGTATTAAATAAGTATGAGTATAAAATCATTACGTTTGTAGTTTGTGGTTTGTTAATTTTGAAAATTTGGTAAGGAAAATTGTTTCAGAGGAAATAAAAATAAACCATCAACTCATCTTGTTATGAAAATCTGCAATCTCTTCTTTCTTCTTCTGTAATTTCAATCTAATTATGGGGGCTGGCAAGCCAGCCACACTTCGACCCAATAATAGGTTCCTGTTCTTAATTATGCTGACACTTTTTTAAGGGGATGATCAGACCATCAAACTGAACAACTTTTTCTATGGCACCAACATCGAAAACGCGAAAAAAATCTGCCGTTCCATACAAAACTGCAAAATGTAAGGGACAGAATACATTTGGCTCGAGTAAGAACATCCGTGTAAATTGTTCTTTTAGATAGATGAATAAAAAACAATTTATTTCTTTTGAATTTGAGTCTGCTTGTAATTTTAAAACTTTCTAGCACATTGTTTTATTAGCTCTACCGGCAGCGTCTATAAACTCTGGTCAAGTATGTGGAAGATTCGTTTGTATGGACACTTATTGTTATTAACTCATTACTAAGAGCATTTTGGCTAGATTCCATGAGCGAATTTATGTCTTCTGTTATGAGTAGCTAGTTACAAATTACTTTGCAGGCTTAGTATCTGTTTATACTATTTGTGTGATGTTAATTATAATCTATTTCATGCTATGTTATGAGCGGTCCTATGTCATTGTGCGTATATTTGCTGCGAAAACGGGACCCTATTACTAAGCCTACGTTGTCCGTCCGTCCGTCCGTCCGTCTGTCCTACCTATTTAGGGCTTTAACTTTAGAACCTTAATAGCTAGATAGCTGAAATTTTCTCAGATTATGCGTTATTACGGCGGATTTGTTAATAAATAATAAAAATGTAATGTAATGAAAGTTAAAAATTAAGGGGGGTTTTCAACAAGAAACTAGTTTTTATCAACGTTTTTTCTTCACGCTCTATAGTAAAAACGGTAATACATGCAAGCGTCAAACTTAGTGTGATTATAGAACAAACTCTACAGAATAACAACAAATACTAAAAACCGGCCAAGTGTGATTCGGTCTCGCGCTAAAGGTCCCGGACCAAAAAAGTTTTTTTTCTAGGTTAATAATGTTGTGTTCTGTGGTGGTGTGGTACGGAACCCTCGGTGCGCCAGTAGCCCAACTCGAACTTGACCGATTTTATTTAATCTCTTTACGACTCTGCTGAAGAGTCACAGTATAAGAAAGATTACCAATAGCTACGTGCAATATGGACACTCCCTGCCCTCCACCAATTTTAACCTCACCCCCTCTCGGTGGTATGGTAGTTAGACGACAGTATGCAGTGGTGTATTCCTCTCTCACTCAGTATAACTTCTTCTTGTCAGTGCGAGCCCGTGTATGAAGTATCCAGGGTGTGGTAGAGCTAAGACTCATAAAGCAGCTGTATTCTAGTAAAATGTTTACTTGGATAATCTTACGACCAAAATCCCTTTTGGGAAGGTTTTTTGCTACAACTACCAACATTCTGTTTATGCGTGTTTTGTAGCATGGTAAACTTTTTGTATTGAAGTTTACAGAATGGAAATATGGAAATGGAGGGATATACAGGGTCCTTCTTAATATGTTGACACTTTTTAAGGGGATAATCAATTCATCAGAAAAAAATCTGAACAACTTTCCCTATGGAACCAACATCGACATCGCGAAAAAAATCTGCTGTCCCATACATTTGACTCAAGTAGGATTGCAGTTTTTTATGGAACAGCTGATTTTTTTCGCGTTTTCGATGTTGGTGCCATAGAGAAAGTTGTTCAGTTTGATGGTCTGATCATCCCCTTTAAAAGGTGTCAGTATATTAAGCAGGACCCTAAATTGAAGCATGACGATTGATGGACAGATTTGACTGAATAGATCAAGTTATAAACACAGACAAGTAGTGGTGACTAGTCTTTCGCCTTCAAAATCACACTATTCTGCCTCAATATGACGCAGGCTTACTATTACCCGTTATATTTGTATTACTGTGTATGGGACGATTATGAAACCGTACAAAACAATTCGATCTGAACCATAAACCCCTTTCAAAACACTGAGGAACGCAAACAATGCCAAATATGCGTCGACGTCCTTGTACGGCCATTACTTCGGTTGGCAACCTGATTACCAAACTAGGTTGCCTAGTGCCTGAGTTACGTAGGGCTTTGAGATGCCTGTAAAATGTCTTGACATAAAGTATTGCTGTTTGTATCTGTGTTTCAACAATTTCGGTCTAATAAAAAGTTGGGATAAAATATAATTTTTAGAGACTTCATTTATTTAATTGTAATACGTAATCCATCATTGCATTATCTTTATTTATGATTGTAGGCCGTAGGGCCATATCACACAAGCTATTTGACAGCATAGGCTTTGACGGAAAGATATAGTCTCGATATCACCGTAATATCAATGCAATATCTCAGCGATATCGCAACAATATCGCCGAAATATCACTGCGATAATTCTGAGATCAATCAGTATCACAGCCGACAAAGATATCGCAACGATAACGCTCAGGAAAAATAGCGGCGATTCGGTAGCGATGTCACGACGTCGTTGCGGTGCAGATGCGACATCGCCTAAGCTCAAAAACAGCTTGGGTGATAGGTCTCTTAAATGTACGATATCCAATTCCATGTAGAGCACCAATCCTGATTCTTATCGGGAAAAATGTAGCTGTGCTCTTATTCAAGTCATCTTTAAACTAGATGCTCTTTAAAATTAGTCCTCTTTGTGGATTACCTACCTTGAGAAGAGATCCTTACTTTTATCTCCGAAATTCGTAAGTGAGCAGAAGTGTGATTTTTGAACATGACTCGGCAGTAGAAAATGACAAAATTACTATGGAGATTAATACATCTTTTTACTGCTGATTCGCTCGTATGATGTTCAAAAATCGTACTTCTGAACTGAAAACATGGAAACTAATCCGGTTCAAAATATTTTACATGTCGTTAATATGAGAATCCTATGAAAATAAAGTTGATTTCAGAGCAATCTAAACAAGAACAATATTTTATGCATGTAGCATAACATAATGCTCACGACTATTATTAAACGAGGGGATAGACAGAGATATTCTGAAAACTCAGAACATCCACGTTTCACTTTACCGTAACGTAAACTGTGTCCAGTGTGACGGGAAGTGAGCCTTGTTATGGACAGTAAGGTACGACACATGCCTCGAAATGGAAGTATGTAGGTTTCCTCGCGAAGTTTTCCTTCATCGAAAAGCCAGTGATGTTACAAATCGTACATAAATTACACTTTGTTTATACAATCTAAATAACAACATTATCGTTTTAATAATGCATTTACAATAAAACAGTCAAAGTAATAGCCATTACGTTATATCGTTATCAAACAAGACAAGAGACAACACTAGTTTCCAAGATAGCCTAGAACGGTTGTGAGAACTATCTGTTACATTGTCTGTTACTACCAGATATATACCTAATAAGGAACGATATCTAATCGCTGAGTTTGATTGGATTTTATACTAGATATTTTATTGGAAGAGGTAACTGAGGACAGATTTGCGATTGCTTTCAGCTTTCTAATGTAGCCGATAATAATCTTGCAACAGAATGTTGCAACAAAATGTGTTTGTGAATCTTTTATTTTAGGTAAGCTTAGTAATAAACTGGCTTCATTCCTGCTCCCGTCATCTTAGCGAGTAAAAAATATACAAAAATTTTAAGTCTATTGATAAACTTTTAAATACAAAAAGTTTCATCAAAATAGGTCCAGTAGTTTTTGCGTGATGCTCGAATAAAGAGACAGACAAAACAAAAATCAAAACAGCAGTGATATGGACTCAGGGACATTAAACACCATAATATCGTACCCTTCGGACCCTTTCGGTCTAACTTCATTGTAATAAAGTTGACATTGCAACGAAAACTTTCACGCAATTGCGAAGTTCGAATGTCCGGGTATACAGGGTGAAATTGATATCATTAGCATCCTTTTAAACAAAGAGTCTACCCATCAAACTGAACAACTTTTACTATGGGAGCAAACCGATCGGAGCAACAAAAAAATCTACTGTTGCATACATTTCTTTCGAGTAGACTTTGCAGTTTAGTATGGAACAGCTGATTTTTTAGTTGCCTCTAGTTGGTAGACTCTTAGTTTAAAAGGATGCTAATGATATCAAATTCACCCTGTAGAGACCCCGATATGGTACCAGGTACCAGCTAGATTACGAAGACCCAAGACAAGACACTGTTTAAAATATGGCCTGTAAATTATTAATAGGAAGCTTGCAGTATAATTTTCAAAGTATGTACATACCTCTATCTACGATCTACAATCATAATTACATTCGATTTCGTTGTTTACTTACAATTGTAGATCGTAGATAGAGGTTGCAATTTCAAAGTACACACGGCGACACATCAAGCTACGTAAAACCAAAATAAGCTGGCCGCGCGTAGGTAGAGTAATGTATAACGTCGCGCGGCCAGCTTATGTTTGTTTTGCGTAGCTTGATATGTCGCCGTGTGAATATACCTCTATCTAAGATCTACAAACGTATACCTCTATCTACAATTTATCTGTACTGCAATTCTCGTTTAAAATCCCATCAATATATTCAATAACCTGTGCAAAAGCAGAACCCATACACACTACGGTGCCAATGTGAGCTTAATAAATAAGGCATACCGTTATGTAGCCTCCATGCGTGAAAATGTCATATAAGTTATTCAGTAGCTCTATCGGTTAAGACTTCGATAAACGATGGACTATTGAAGATACACACGGCCGTAGAGCTTCGCAAACAGTTCTTCTGTCAAATCGCTGACAAGGATTAGGTGCCAGATGTCAGTGTAGAGTGTAAGTGAGTTGAGTTGTGAGACAGCTACACCCTAGGACGATTTAACCAGCTACACCTGATGCTATCAAGTTCGTCGGATACCTGGCCAGTAAAATATAAAGAACACCACTGAAAAACTGATAGAACACGAAGAAGACATTGAGTTTGCCTTACCATCGTGATGGAGAGATTTGCCAACGTATGGAGCGTATAGTATAGTGCCAGTATGCGCCGGACGTATGGAGGGTTCATTCAGGTACCTTCATCACACTGGGAAGTCTTTGTATCCTATTGTATGCGTCATCCCATGTAGAGTCAATCTAAATGATAAAATAAAGACGACAATGTAGTACTGAGGCATTAGCTCTAAATTGGATGAGGATGTCTGTCGGCCAAACCTTATAACTTTATTAGACCGAGATGAACACTTACTCAAAACTTGGCTTGAAGTGAGATCTCATAACTTTTTAAGAGTAAAAGGAATGTGGGTCTTGGCTACTTGTTATTTGTCATGAAACTATTTTTGATGGGATTGATATTTACCGTAATGGTGGCTAGACTTTCATCTATAAATGGTGATCTACTTGTCACGTCATTCTATCGTGAAACATCAACCCTCCTACATTTGCAAGATTAAATAAAATAGTGTTTATAGGTACTTATAGAAATATGTACCTACTTCCAATGACACAATAACATTGCGGTCTTGAGTTAATCCATTATGTATTTACAACAAAAGTGTTCTGATTCATTGGTAGCTCCATAGTTTGCTCAAATGAGTGTTTTTGAGTCAAATGATACGTCAATGTTTATACGTTCTTCAATACACACGACCGTATCTCTTATTTCGGATTTGCATTGATCAATTTTGGGGTCAATCATATTATACTGCGAGCATTATCGGCCGCACAGCTCGTAGGGATGCATTGGAATTCAAGATTATTATATACTTCGGCCCCTTTAGCTGTTATTGTCGATTTACTCAGAGGGAATGTCGTAAATCGTGAACGTTTGTGCTGGCAAATATTGATTGGAGATGTACGCAGGACTATTAGAAACGGCGAGAGCGGATAAAAGGCTTGACTTGGCTGTACATTTACAACTAAGACAAGCCAATTTCGGAATCTTATTAATCCACCACCATTGTCATGACAATGGTGGTGGATTAATAAGATTCCGAATAAAGTAATGGCAAAAGTAGTATGAGTATGCTTATCGAAAGTAGCCTTTGTAAATTTTCTTGTTTGAATACTTAGTAAAATGCGTCTGTAGATTGAATAGACAGCGAATTGTAATGTTTTCCGTAAGTAACTAAATATATACAGGGTGAAATTGATATCATTGGCACCCTTTTAAACTAAGAGTCTACCCATCAAACTGAACAACTTTTACTACGGGAGCAAACCAATCGGAGCAAAAAAAAATCTGCTGTTGCATACATTTGAGTCGCGAACTCGCGCGTCGATATTGCAGTTTAGTATGGAACAGCTGATCTTTTAGTTGCTCCGGTCGGTTTGCTCCCATAGTAAAAGTTGTTCAGTTTGATGGGTAGACTCTTAGTTTAAAAGGATGCTAATGATATCAATTTCACCCTGTATAATACTGTATCTGTAATTCTGTGGTCGACCACCTTCGATATGAAAACGCCTGGTCTAGCACATTTAACTAACTATTAACTATCGCCGGATGACGCCCTGATTACGGCAGTACTGTGAGAGTGGGACGCAGATCGTAGACCGCAGAGAGCAGGCTGAGGCAGCTGATCTTGATGGAGCAGGGAGCAGGGTTCTTCAATGAAAGAGGTTCTTCAGTTTTCTTCGCTAGCTTTTCTTCCGGTGTTGCGCTGGAGGACTCGTTGCGACTGATTGATTTGCGCTGTTTTGCGCGCCTATGTCCTACCTAGCGCAATACCGTAAGGAGAGCCGCTTTTATTGTTCAAATTGGTTGTACATTTTTATTACAAAGTTCTGACATTTTAGGCTATATCTTAAAAACTATAAGGGGTAGTTCAAAGCTACGATGTTCTATAGAAAGAGCTTACAATTACCCGTATTTTGACATATAACAATCTATACTAGGTATGATACCCAGGTTTCCTAGTCAGAATAAAGCGGAAAAATATCACAATTTTTGCCGCGCTATTGCAAACTATTCTATTTCTAGACTATTCTAGGCACTCTATCTATGACCTAGGGTTCTGACTAAGTGCACCTGGGTTATCCTCACCTAGCCTACCTATTTCTATGTTTCTATCTATATATCTATTATGTAAAATACGGGGTCAAAGTGCAAGGTGTAAACTGAACTTTAAAACTGCTATATTTTTCTTTCTAACTATTCTAGTCTATATGTTGTGTGTGAAATAGGTAAGGATCATCTACTATTGTGTACCTAAGCTGTTAGATAGAATCCACCCATCACCTATCTTGAGAAATAAGGGTATGAAAATATCAGAAATAAAACGCCTAAAAAACAACTCTAAACAATGCAAAAACTTATTCTAACCTATTCTAACTATGAGAAACGATGAACTTTATTAGGAAAACCTATAACTATACCTATAACTTATAAAACAATAACAGAAAACTATAATAAAGAAAACTTAAAACTACGACTCTAAACACGTGAAAAAACTATACAAAACTATAACGAACTGTACAAATACGTTACCCCCAACATGACCAGTGCATTCCACAAGCAATAATCTACAAATAAACACTAAAAAAAACAATAATCTAATTGGAATTTGCACTGATCACGTTGGGTGTCTGAACTCGCGAGGAAAAACCGTAGCGGCCCGCGCCGACGCGCGAATCCGGTAGCTCGATGTCGCGAACATTATCTCCCGCCGCAGCTCTCGTAGCTGGAACTTCTCGAGTGAGCGGCAGGCAGGCAGACCCGTAGTTCATCAGGGCGACTCGTTGGCAGTGGGCAGGATCACCAGCTTCTTCGTGGGCCGCCGCAGGACTCCCTTGTTGGTGCGCACGTCGACTGCTCGTACCTCGCCGTCGGGACCGGGGAAGGTGGCGATCACGACGCCTCGCGGCCAGATGTTGCGAGGCAGGGTCCCGTCTGCGATGAGGACCAGATCGCCCAGCTGGATCGCGCCACCCGTGGCGCGGGGCTCCCGCCGGTGTTGCAGCTCGGGGAGGTACTCGCGCACCCAGCGCGCCCAGAAGTGGTCGGCTAGCCGCTGACTGACTCGCCACTCCCTGCGCCCGCTGATGTCGCCGTCGGTGAACGTCCCGGGTTGTGGGACGCGTGATGGCCCGCCCAGGAGGAAGTGGTTGGGCGTGAGGGCTTCCTCGTCGTCCGGGGCCATCGACAGGTGTGTGAGGGGGCGGCTGTTCACGGTGTGTTCCGCCTCGACGAGCAGGGTAGCGAGCACCTCTTCCTTCGGTGCGCGCTCGTTGAGTGTGGTGTACAGTGCGGTTTTGATGCTCCGCACCATACGCTCCCATGCGCCCCCCATGAATGGGGCGCTCGGCGGTATGAAGCGCCACCGGATGGCGCGCAGCGACGCCTCTTCTTGCGTCGCCCCGTCGATCGCGCGGCGAAGCTCTATGTCCGCGCCGCGCAGGTTGGTGCCCTGGTCCGACCAGAGCTCTGTAGGGCAGCCACGTCGTCCGATGAATCTTCTCAGCGCCATCACCGCAGAGTCCGTGCTGAGACTACCCGCGAGCTCTATGTGGACAGCTCGGGTAGTGAGGCACGTGTAGAGCACACCGTACCTCTTCTGATGGGTACGGCCGACGGTCACGGTAAGGGGCCCAAAATAATCTAGGGCGGTAAAGGTGAAGGCCCGCTGATGATGAGCGAGGCGACTCGGTGGATGGTTGCCCGTAGATGGCTGCGCCGGCTTCGCCTTAGCGATGCGGCACCGTAGACATTGTTTCACTGCGCTACGAACGGCGTAGCGCAGTCGTAGCACCCAGTAGTGTTGTCGTATTTCGTTGGCCGTCGTCTCGAAACCGCCGTGGTGTAGCTGTATGTGTACATGTGTGATGTACAGCTGAGTCCACACGTGGCCGCCGTCTATAATTGCAGGCTCCCGTTGACTGTAGCAGATGTCCGTAGCGGCGTCTATGCGCGATCGTAGTCTTATCACGCCGTCTCGATCGTAGATAACGGACAGCTGTTTGAGTCTGCTGTCTGCCGGTAGAGGGCGGCCGAGTCGCAGGGCATTCACCTCGTCTGCGAAGACCTCTTCTTGCTGAGCTCGAGTCCACAGGAGCTGGGCACGGTGAACATGGTGTGCTTCTATAGGTCTGTACGGCGATGTAGTCACGTCGCCCGTCACTATTTTCTTGACTATTTTCTTGCGATTTTCTTTCTTGTCTCCCCACGTCGAGTCGCTGTCTATATTTTTCTTCGTGCGTTTGCGGGCCGCGTTACAGTGTTGCGGCGCGCGTAGCAACTCGATGAACTGTAGCACTCGTGCGGTCGCTCGTAGCAGGCGATTGAAGTTGGAGAAACGTTTCACGTCGGGTAGGGCTTCGCTGAGTCGTGTCGTTGACCTCGTCGTATGTAGTCGTTCTTCGGTAGTGTCGGCGTCGTCTGGGCTACTATCTTCTGTCTCTGTTGGCCACTCACTTTCCTGTAGGTGTAGGAAAGGCGGCCCTACGAACCAGCGATGCGTCGACTCGAAGTTGATAGGCGTCTCTCTCGTCGCGTCGTCCGCGACATTCGCCTTAGTGGGGACCCATCTCCACTCCGTTGTCTTCGTAGACTCGCCGATCTCGGCGACACGATGCGAGACGAATGGTTTGTAGACACGAGGACCGTTGCGTAGCCAGGTGAGCACGGTGCGTGAGTCAGACCAAAACACGCGACGATGCGGCTTTATGTCGTGCTCGGCGGCGATGGTGTGTGCTAGGCGGGCGCCCAGCACTGCAGCTTGTAGCTCGAGGCGCGGGATGGACACTATCTTCAGCGGCGCGACTCTTCCCTTCGCAGCGATGAGGGACACGTAGACACGTCCGTCGCTATCGGTCACTCGCCAGTAGGAGACGGCCGCGTAGGCCGAGCTGCTGGCGTCGACGAACGTGTGTAGCTCGATGGTCGTCGCGTGCGCTAGTTGGGCGTAGCAGCGTGGCACGGCTAAGCGTGAGAGTTGCTTAGCCTCGCCTACCCAACTCCGCCACGCCTCCGCCTCTGCTGGTTGTAGCTCGGTGTCCCACTCGATGCCAGAGCGCCATGTGTTCTGTAGCACTCTCTTAGCTTGCACGGTGATAGGCGTAGCGAGTCCCAGTGGATCGTAGATAGACATAACTACGCGTAGAGCCTCTCTCTTAGTAGGTGTACCGTCGAGTAGTGAAGTAGGCAACTTACGTTCGTTAATGTTGAACGAAAGCGTGTCGGTCTGCGTCCGCCAGACCATCCCCAATATCTTCTCGGTGTCGAGTTGCACTACTTCTTTCTTCTCACCCGGCGCCAGCTGACCACGAACACGATGAGAGTTTGATGCCCATTTTGCCAGAAAAAAATTACCTTTACTGTGTATGAAGGCGACCTGATTCGAGACCCGTAGAGCTTCCTCTTCGCTGTCGTAGCTGGCTATGTAGTCATCTACGTAATGACTACGTACTACGGCGTTCACTGCCTCCGGGTATTTTTCTTTGAAGTACTCGGCGTTTCTATTCTTCACAAAAATAGCTGTACTAGGCGAAGAGGTGGCCCCGAATATTACGCTCTTCATGCGATATTCGGTCGGAGGTCCGTCGCGTCGCTCCCCTCTCCACAGGAAGCGCTGCATGTCTCTATCTTCATCTCGAATCGATATTCGCATGAACATTTCACGAATATCAGCTGTCACTGCTATATTCCGCTGTCGGAATCTCATCAGCACGCCGGGCAGGGATTGAAGTAGGTCGGGACCGGACAGCAGCATGTCGTTCAAACTCGTCCCTCTTGACTTCGCCGCCGCGTCGTGCACTATACGTAGCTTCTCGGGCTTCTCTGGGTTGACTACGCCGAAGTGAGGTAGGTACCATACCTTCTCAGGTCGCGCGGCAGACACGGGCGCTTCCTCTGCGTAGTCCTTTTCTATGTAGTCTTGAATCTGGGCGGTGTACCTCTTCTTCAGCGTAGGGTCCCGGTCCAGCTTCTTTTCTATAAGTTCGAGGCGACGAAGTGCAGTAGAGTAGCTATCCGGCGGCGTGAAGTCGTCGCGACGCCACAGGAGCCCGGTCTCGAAGCCTCCCGCCGGTAACCGCTTCGTCGTCTCGTTCAGAATCGATAGCGCTCGCTTCTCACTATCGTTATAGCTGCGTCGCGGCTCCACACACAGCGAATCCAGCGAAAAATGTTCTCGAATCATCTCTTCTATAGAACTCTCAGGCAGAGGCGAAGACACGTAGCTGATGCGATGACTATGGACCTTCTCACGCCGGCCATCTCGCACGCCGTGAAGGACCCACCCTAGGTCGGTCAGGGAGGCGACGGGTTGGTCGTCCGCCCCACGGCGCACGGCGTGAGAGAGCAGCAGCTGCCAGTTGTCTTGCCCGATGAGTACAGTTGGCTTGCCCTCTTCATAGATGAGTTCCTCTGCTATCTCCTTGAGGTGATCGAGGCCGGAAATGAGCTCCGGCGGGACCCGCTGCGGCGATAAATGAAGCTTGTCCATAGTGCGCGCAGTTATCTCGAATTCTTCTATACTATATTTGCCGCCAATTTTCACGCGCACGCGCGTCGACTCGCTTGCGTCGATCCGCGCGCCCGCCACGCCCTCTATCGTAAATGGTGATGCTGTCCCTGTTGCACCCACCTTGTTAGCGATGTCTCTTTCTACTATGGTGCACGTAGAGCCGTCGTCCAACAGTGCGTAGGTCTCAACTTGTGACCTAGGGCCGCTAACGATAACAGGAACTATTTTCAACAGCGCCGTTTTCGTCTTGTTCCTTGCAGACGACACTATTTCCTCTTGCTCGGGCGGCGGATCGACGGGCGGCGGCTTCGATTGCGGCGTGCTATGTAGTAGCGGGTGGTGGCTATGTTGACACCCGCTCGTCTCACACCTGCGTGCCTTGCACATGTGTTGATTGCGGCGAACACGTAGACACTTAAAACACAGGCGCTTCTCCTTTGCAATGTCCCAGCGCGCCGACACACTTTCTTTCTTGAACACTTCACAATTGTTTACCTTATGTTCGCCTTTCTTGCAGACCGGACAGGGCTCTGGCTTCGCTCGTTGTCCGTCGGCGCCGGCGTGGTAGGTGCGCGCTGGTCCTCGATGTGTTTGCTCCCGCCGGTCGAACGGCACATGTTCGAGGGGAGCAAAGTTACCGCACCGTTCGGCGGCGAGATCTAAAAATTTGGTCAACGTTACCAAGTCAGGCTGGAAGGTAGGCTGCTCCGGAGCGAAGTCGTAGTACCGGAACCGTAGCGTAGGCGGGAACTTTTCTATGACGGCCCGCACTATCTCTGGGTTGTACAGATAGTGCGACCGCCCCAGCGCCTTTATCGTTGCGGTGATGTTCGCCACACGCGACGCGAAGACGCAGACATCCTTCGGATTTTCTGTGAGGCGCGGCAGCTCCCTCAGTTTCTTCATTTCAGCCATGACGAGCGCGTCGGGTCGTCCGAACCTGGCCTCAAGAAGCTGCATTACCTCTCTCGTCGACGTGTGGCCCACAAATAGGCAGTGGGCGGCGTCCCGCGCCGGCCCGCGCAGGCTCTTCCGCAGTCTCGCTATGGTTTCTTGCTCCGTCAGCTGTGTTGTTGCCTCTTCCACCGCTATTTTGAATGGTAGCCACTCCGCCGACTGGCCGCTGAAGAAGGGTAGGTCAGGAACCCTCGATGCTATTGCGGGCTGCGCCGCCGACCGCGCGGCGAGAGTGATGGCACTGGCGAGCTCTTGGATCGCCAACTCGTTCGGCTTGCTATCTTGACGCGTAGGCGGCTGGCGCGGCGCGTCAAGGTGTGGGTCTCCGGCGACGTCCCCACCGGGGGGCCTCTGCGCCGTTTCCCATCTTCTATTTTCTATAGTCTTCCGTATTTCCTGTAGCGTAGGCGAATGGTGCGGCGCTACAGGCTGGCGTGGCTCCCCGGTGGTATGGTTCCAGGGCCCCTGCGCCAGGGCCGCTCTTCTATCTTCTATAATCAGTTTCTCCTGTCGTGGCGGCGGCTCCTGCAACACGACAAGTTGGCGGTTGCCCCCGGGGAGGCCCAGGCAGTAGGGCCTCTCCTCCGAGGTCTTCGTCGGATGACTATGAATGGGGCCTCGTGCTTCGGCGTCCACGCGGCACCCGGGCTCGTCGTCACGCGGCGGTGGTGGCGGCGGCACGGCGGGTGGTGGTTCCGAACTATGTTCAGGCACGTTGTGAGGCTCCATCGTGAGGGCGAGAGTGCTTCTGTCGACCCATTCCGACGTTCTTTCTTCACGGACCGTTTCATCTATTGAGTCCTCTTCGTCTGAAGTTTCCTCTTCTAGGACGCTGACTTTGGCCTCGGCCAACTCGACTCGAGCCCTGGCGAGCTCCAGCCGGGCCTCCGCCAGCTCTCGTCTTCTACTCGATGCTCTGGATCGTGCCGGTGTCCGTTCAGGCTTCTCTGGAACGGGGCTCTTCAACGCCCTGGTGGCGTCAGTCGACGTGGCTGATGTATCCGGGGCTGTGGTTGCCGTACGCGACTCCGTGGTCGTCGCGGACGACGCCGTCGGCTCGGAGCCGGACGGGGTGCCCGACGCGGATGCAGCAGGACGTGACGTGGACTCCTCCTCACGGGACGGGGGTCCGGCTTGACGCGGCGCTGACTTCATGCTTCTTGTCACCGGCATCTTCTATACAGCAGCTCTTGCAGTCTTCACCCAGGTCTCACAGTACGCTCAGGACGTGATCCGGCTCGGAGGACCAAAAAATGTGGTCGACCACCTTCGATATGAAAACGCCTGGTCTAGCACATTTAACTAACTATTAACTATCGCCGGATGACGCCCTGATTACGGCAGTACTGTGAGAGTGGGACGCAGATCGTAGACCGCAGAGAGCAGGCTGAGGCAGCTGATCTTGATGGAGCAGGGAGCAGGGTTCTTCAATGAAAGAGGTTCTTCAGTTTTCTTCGCTAGCTTTTCTTCCGGTGTTGCGCTGGAGGACTCGTTGCGACTGATTGATTTGCGCTGTTTTGCGCGCCTATGTCCTACCTAGCGCAATACCGTAAGGAGAGCCGCTTTTATTGTTCAAATTGGTTGTACATTTTTATTACAAAGTTCTGACATTTTAGGCTATATCTTAAAAACTATAAGGGGTAGTTCAAAGCTACGATGTTCTATAGAAAGAGCTTACAATTACCCGTATTTTGACATATAACAATCTATACTAGGTATGATACCCAGGTTTCCTAGTCAGAATAAAGCGGAAAAATATCACAATTTTTGCCGCGCTATTGCAAACTATTCTATTTCTAGACTATTCTAGGCACTCTATCTATGACCTAGGGTTCTGACTAAGTGCACCTGGGTTATCCTCACCTAGCCTACCTATTTCTATGTTTCTATCTATATATCTATTATGTAAAATACGGGGTCAAAGTGCAAGGTGTAAACTGAACTTTAAAACTGCTATATTTTTCTTTCTAACTATTCTAGTCTATATGTTGTGTGTGAAATAGGTAAGGATCATCTACTATTGTGTACCTAAGCTGTTAGATAGAATCCACCCATCACCTATCTTGAGAAATAAGGGTATGAAAATATCAGAAATAAAACGCCTAAAAAACAACTCTAAACAATGCAAAAACTTATTCTAACCTATTCTAACTATGAGAAACGATGAACTTTATTAGGAAAACCTATAACTATACCTATAACTTATAAAACAATAACAGAAAACTATAATAAAGAAAACATAAAACTACGACTCTAAACACGTGAAAAAACTATACAAAACTATAACGAACTGTACAAATACGTTACCCCCAACATGACCAGTGCATTCCACAAGCAATAATCTACAAATAAACACTAAAAAAAACAATAATCTAATTGGAATTTGCACTGATCACGTTGGGTGTCTGAACTCGCGAGGAAAAACCGTAGCGGCCCGCGCCGACGCGCGAATCCGGTAGCTCGATGTCGCGAACAAATTCTGTAGTGTAAAAATTGTATAGAGTTCATTGCAACAAATAAATAAAATACATAGTGCCAATAAATAAAAAAGGGACCCAAAACGATGGCGCATTTCTTCGCTGAATGGCTATTCTGATCCGTTGAGCGAGGAAAGTGCCAGCCCTTGGGTCTGTCGAGTCTATCAGGAGCTTTGATAGGTATTTAAAAAGCGTCTGCGCATTAGGTCCCCACTGTGTATGGGCCCGTCTATGCATACGTCCTTCTCCAGTGTAGTGAGTGGTATAATCCTCAGAAATAATGGTAAAAGACTGGCTATACTATGTTTTGCGAGTCCAAAGTGCAGACTGAATTGTAATATCTTGCATGAATATACATCCGATTCTCTTCATAGAACGATTCTGACTTCATCCTAACTCCATTCAAAGACACATCAAGCTTCCGAGAACTAATGTTACTTATCATGAACCTAGCAGGATATTAATAAGGCAAGCTTAAACTGAAGGATTATTACATCGCTTTCATAGCAACACTAGCAATGAATTCGCAGTACCTTCAGAGTTCTACAAATAACTTATATTTCATCGCCTCCAAAATCAACGAACGTGTCGACAGCAACTTAACGACACGGTGGCGAACTTCTAGGAATTGCACGCTTTAATCGAGATACATAAAATCGATTTGTATATACTCAAATTTTGGATAGGTTTCTTGATAATTCCAAAAGCAAAATTAATAGGGATCTCCTTTCGTAGGTACCGTAAACCGAATTATAGCGTACAAAAATAAGTGTAACGACACAACACGTCATGTCACTTTATTATGATACCTTACCTTCTTATTCTTTCGTGTCAGCGTGTGCTATATCGCATACTAATCAGTTAGTCACTCACACCTAGAAACAACATTTTCATAGGACATTCCTTTTCGACCGATCCAGTAAGAATTTCCTGAAATTCCCTCTAACCCGGTAACAACATCACTCAACAACCCATAGTGCCAAAAAAAGACACGCCACTGTTGTCCAGAAACGGAAAGAAATTTCCAATTCAACAGATTTCTTAGCAATGATCGCTTCCTAAATAGCATGGAATCCCCTTACACCAGTCACGTAAGATATAAGCTCTAATTAGTTCATCATAACACTACCCGATTAGACAATAAATAAAACTAAATAGCCACAAACACAAGGAACAAATTACTTAAACCAGCCGTGCACTAACGCCCCGTCCAGGAATAACCTAGAGAGTAGAGACACAAAACGAATACCACTGTATTGTCCAACAGAGTTACCGAGGTACACTAAACGACTTTTGTGATCAGAATTAACTCTGATGAATCGTGCAAAAAGAATGCTATAAATTGTTAAGTCTTTTGTTTCTCAAATTGAAGACCTTACACTTTAGAAGTAAAGGATTTCTACGAAATAATTAAAATAGGAAATACGAAAATAATGTTATTTAACAACAGCGTGTTTAATGATGTGGGCAAAAGTCTAGCCACCTCTCACCACTTGACATGTCATTCCATTAAAGTTAAGACCTTGTATTACCATACTCTTGCAAATAAACATATCTTATCTTATCTTATCTTATCTTATATTATCTTATCTTATCTTATTCTTATCTTATCAAATCAAATCATTCTGAAACCTATATTGCTAAGTGTGAGCATTGCTACATTCAGTTGCAGCAATGATTCTGACCATCCCGACGGTCGTGAGTTTATGTATGTGTGTGTAATTATTAATTAACAACAAATAAGGAGCTAGCATATGCTCACGACAATATTCCCCGAGGGGAAGTCAGAGATATTCTGGAACCTCAGAACACCCACGTTACACTATAGTAGCGAAATTTGTCCAGTGTGAGTCCGTAGGTAACTCATATTTTTAACATGTCATTTACCAAATGAAAGAAAAGTTAAGAATTTATTTACAACAAGATAGATACAAATAGATACAAATGAAAGCAAACTCTGACACCAGGGCTCTGCCCACACGATAAGAAGAAGATAGATACAAATAACCCTTAACCTAAAAACAAAAGAAAAACAAAACTTATACCTATTATAAATAAAAAATGTCCTCTAAATTGCCGCCGCTTGGTGGCAGGGTGCCCAGGAGGCTGGCAGCATTGCCTCTTTGTATGGCCAGACTTATTCGCTGGCCGAGGTAGCTGCCAGCCCTCTGGTCACCCGAGGCCTCGATTAGGCGCGCCGATAATGATAAAGAAATATGATAAAGATATTATTATGATGAAATCGTTTTTAGGTAATTCGCTATGAATGCAAAATGTTTTACAGCGCCTGATAAAAATTTCAGCATATCCCATGAAAAACCATAATTTTACCAAAATATCAGAAAACATAGTTTTACTATCGTGTTTTCATATCAACGTGATGAATAGATCAAAGCCTCTACCTGCACATTTGAACTTCGCAATTGCGTGAACGTTTTTGTTCCAATGTCAACTCTATTACAATGAAGTGCGGACCGAAACAGTGGCGATATGTCGAACATCGAAAGTCCTGGTACAGGGCCAGAAGTCCGATTTTTGAAAATCATGCGAGCGACTTGGCAGTAGAAAGATGCATAATCTCCATAGTAATTTTGACATTTTCTACTGCCAAGTCGCTCGTATGATTTTCAAAAATCGTACTTCAGGTTCTTGTGAGAGTGTAGGTATATTAAACCTGCACAATATGTCACGATTAATTAAAATAATGCAATTAGAAGATTAATTAACTTAAAGCATTTTGTTATGGCATCTGCCCATCAAATTTACAATTACGTCGATTAATAAGAATAGCGACGAAACAACAAGCTGATGTTATGGTGTATTTGTACAATAATCAAACAAACCGAAACCTCCCAATAATTATATTACAAAATCATCTAATTAAAGAAACTGATCATAAAGCAGACTCTATTGACACACGTGGGAGAGTCGACAAAGATATGCCGAATGCTATAAAAGATACGGAACTAAACACTAATGAGGCGGAAAACGAGGTAATTAAATTAATTAATCACGCTTAAACATCTGTTTTATATATTGAGGATGATACAATGAGGCAATGGCGACAGAAACCTTGTAGTTGAGGATTGGTTTAGTGGCTTAAGTGGAAAACTTATATCAACAATCAAAGTTTACGTCCTGAAACTTTAATAGCGATTCAATTAAGAATATTAATGCCGTTGTTGTTGGGTTTCCATAAAATAAATATCAGCTTCCTATATAATAATACTAGCGGCCCGTCCCGGCTTCGCACGGGTGGACGTCTAATCTTTTCTAGCAATAAATATAGCCTATGTTACTCAGGGTGAATGCAGCTTTCTAATGGTGAAAGAATTTTTTAAATCGGCCCAGTACTACATACAAAAACATACAAAAATAGGTACAAATCTTTCCTCTTTATAATATTAGTGTAGATATATCTAGTAACGGTCTCTGAAAAACGCATGTGAAATACGGACGGATATACACCGAGGACGAATATAGTAAAAATCGTATATCTACACTAATATTATAAAGAGGAAAGATTTGTACCTATTTTTGTATGTTTGTATGTTTGTAATGAATAGGCTCAAAAAGTACTGGGCCGATTTAAAAAATTCTTTCACCATTAGAAAGCTGCATTCACCCTGAGTAACATAGGCTATATTTATTGCTAGAAAAGATTAGACGTCCACCCGTGCGAAGCCGGGACGGGCCGCTAGTTTGTTATATTATATACCTAATACATATATAGGTTATTTTGTGTGTTGGGGTGTGTGAGTGTGTGTGTGAGGGGAGGGGGGGGGAGCATGCGTGTGTCAGTGTGTCTATGTAATTAATATTTTATATCTGTATCTATACCTATTTGTCTATGTAAAGTATACTTTCAGTTTCCTCATAATCTTTTTCTTGTAACCACGCTGTTAGTACAAATTTACACTTTCTAAATGTGAGTGGGTAAATATTTAAAAGTTTATTCGCCTTGTTATATAGGAATATTCCAAGGAATGAGAAGAATTTTTAAGCAAAAGATGTTTGAAAGGCAGTATTGTACGGGAATACATATAAGATAAGATAAGATAAATATTCTTTATTTGCACACCAAAATACACAAAAAAACACAAATCACATATCTTCTCCTAACATTTTCATTCAGAGCCGGGTCAAATTTAAGAAAGGAATGTTGTCTGATTATTACCTGCAAGGCAAAGGTAATTCCATAGGTGTTCTGTTTTGCCAATTTTGGTACGGAAAACTAGAAAGCTGTTTCTTCTCTTTGACAATGCTAATTATAAGCATCTTGCACGAATGAAAATTTTGAGTGTCCGTGAAACAGTATCTTTTGCAGATTTTTTACTGCCACAATACAACACCATACGATATAAATCCATGCTAACATTACAATTAAGTCAGATATTTACTAATTGTTAAAATAAAAATTTTTTTACTACTGAATTCAAAACAATCAGTCAATACATTACTTAAATGGTAGGTATATATCCGCTACAATCCAACACAAGATTTCGAAGCGATGATTAACCTGGAAATTAAATCGCAAACGCTACGTTAGTATGGCAAATATATAATAACAGTCAGTACAGTGAAACCCTACAATCAAACAGACATACAGTCTCATTGTGATAGAACACGTGGGCGATCATAATTCTACTTTCCTAACGTTTCTCCTTTATCTAGTTTGCTAAATAGAATAGTTTATCTAAGTCTTGTTTTGTGATTCTGTTATAAGATATGATATTGTTACGGCCGCTGTCAAACGTCAAACGTAAAGAAGGCATTCGAAAATTCGGCCGGCCGTGGTCCTACGGTCTAAGGTTCCGCCTCCCATGCTAGGGGGTGACGGTTCGAATCCGATCCGCGCCAAAAATGTTCTAGAAGGTAGAGAGAGAAGGAATATTTAAAAAGGGACCAAAAGGTCTAGGGGTGTCTAGGAACTTCGAGAAAGGAGGCGAAATTACGAATATTTGAAAAGAACCAGAAAAGTGGGCGTGTCTTCGATCGGTTTCGAAAAAGGAACGCGGGGTTAGAACTATCTGGAGGAAAACAATCGAGTAAAGAAAAGAAGATCGAAAAAAGGGTATTCCGGAATGTTCTGCGGGATATAAAAAGGCGGCGAATTTCGACTGGCGGCAGTATTTGATTTAACAGTGAACAGTGCGAAACAAAAGGAAGAAAAGTAAAAGTGGAAAAGTACTAGCGAAGAGAAAAGTGCTAAGAGTGGAACAGTGAGTAGACTAGTGTCAGTGTAGTGCGTGACGTCATAGTGTCGGTGTAGTACGTGACGTCATAGTGTCAGTGTAGTGCGTGACGTCATAGTGTCGTACGTCGTGACGTCATAGCCGTGACGCGTGTCGTGTCGTCACAGTAGTGACGTAGTGGACTGTGAACAGTGACAGTAAGTGGTGCACGGGGAATCCCTGCGAGGAGGACCCGGTGAAGTGAACCGTATAGGGGAACCTCTGCGAGGTGGACCGTTTGTAAGTGTATCCCAAATAAACTCTGTAAAATTGGGCTTAGCGTTTCACTCCAATCCCGGAACCCGTAGCTCGTAACATTTGGTGTCAGAAGTGTGGGATTGGAGTAAGATGCCGCTGGTGCCAAAGGAGTTAAAGGGAGTCACCACCCGGGCCATGTCGGAAGCGCGCCGGGAAGGTGCGAGCCCTGCAACTGAGGTGCAGCGAACTCCGGAGAGACGACCTGAGGGAGGTGAAGTGCAGCGCACTCCGGAAAAGAACCCAGGGAACTTCCTCTATCAAATCCAACGCATGATGGAGGAACAACTGCGCGCACTGAAAGATGATCAGGCTCGCCGGCAGGAGGAACAGGCGCGCCGGCAGGAAGACCAAATGCGCACAATGCAGGAGGCGCTTCATAAAGATATCACGAAAGGCTTGCAACAGGCGGTAGAGAGAGTCGAAGCCGTAGAAGGGAGGTTGGATCGTGTGAAGGGAGAGCTCGAAGGGAGGTTAGATCATGTAAAGGGTGAGTTCGGAGGGAGGCTGGATCGTGTAGAGGGTGAGTTCGCCAAGATCCGGCGAGAGGTTGAGCAAAGCAGATCTCATAGTCGTGTCGCTGCTGTTTTTGACTCACCCATTCAACCGAAAGGTGTCAAGACTCCGGTTTACGATGGACTGACGTCATGGCCCGCCTTCAAGCTACAATTTGAGACGGCGATGAAAGTTAACGGCTGGGGCAAAGAAGAGGCGCAGTCTGCGTTGACATTAGCACTCCAGGGACAGGCTCTCACTGTGCTGGAAGCTGTTGGTGCTGGTGAAAATCTGACATTTGACAAGCTTTTCGGAGCTTTGGAGGCTAGATTCGGCGACGGACATCTCGAGCACATGTATCGGGCGCGATTGAAGGAACGGAACCAACATGCTAACGAGAGTCTGCAGCAATGGTCCGTGGAAGTGGAGAAGCTCGTGCGTAAGGCTTTCCAGTCATCACCAGCAGCCATCGATGACATGCTCCTGCAGGCCTTTACGGATGGGATACGGGACCCGGAGGTGCGAGCTGCCGTGCGACTTGGGCACCATAGCACTCTCAGGGACGCTGTTGCCCATGCATTGGAGGTGGAGGCCGTACGACAGGATTCTCGTTCCGCTCGCCTCAGGGAGATTATTGTGACTAGAGCCGCACCGCCAAGGAATCGAAGCATCGGTTTTGTGTGCTACGAGTGTGGTGAACGAGGGCATATTCGCAGCTCCTGTCCGAAGCGCACAGGTCGTCGGGATATAGGAGTCTCGACTGATGAGCAGCAGGAAAACTAAAACCAGCCAGGGCTGCGGGGTGGGCGCTGGCCGGTTATGTTGCAACCCCAACCATAAGAGTCAAACAGACATCAGACGGAAATAGTCTGTTAGTCGAAGGAGAGGTCAATGGTAGAATCTGTCAACTAACTTTAGATACCGGAGCTTCGAGAACAGTGATCAATACTCGACTGATAAACGAGATGGAAAGTTATCAGAAACGACTTCTGCAACAAACCAACCTGCAGTTAACAACAGCTACCGGCCAGCGCATACCTGTCAACGGGGAGTTGGGAGTTTCAATTAAGATCGGGGAAACTCCTTTCAAACATGAGGTGATTGTAGCTGAAATAGTGGACGATTGCATCATTGGCTTAGATTTCTTACAAAATCACCAGTGCAGTATAGACATGAAAAACGGAGTGCTACGGTGTAACACAGAGGAGGTTCCGATGAAAGGTGGATCGTCGGGAAAGGTCTACTGTGTGAGAAGAACAGTTCTCAAACCTAGATCACAGACCTTGGTACCTGTCGTTTTGCCCAAGAGTAACGATGGGAGATTACCACGGAGATGTGCTGTGATAGAGAAAGTTAAAACTGAAACTTCTTGGATTCCGGCAAGGACAGTTGTTGGATCAGTTTCATCTACCTCAATCCCGATACTTAACGTTGGAGATGTGGACCTGACGATTGAGAAGGGGGAGGTTGTTGGTCACTGCGAGGAAGTTTTATGGTTGCGACAATGTGTGGAAAATCCTCCTAGGAAACATAAGGCTGAGGAGGATGTAGTATCCAAAGTTATGGAAGACTCCAGCAAGGACCTGACTAAGCTACAGGCTGTGAAAGCGAAGAACTTGCTGCGGCGTTTTTCAGACCTATTCTCCCAGAACGACGCAGATATTGGTAGAACAGACTTGGTGAAGCACACGATTAATACGGGAGATGTAGCGCCAATCAAGCAACGACCTAGGCGCATTCCGTTTGCTCGTGAGAAGGAAGTGGAGGGAATGATAGAGGACATGAGAAGGAATAACATCATCGAACCTTCATCAAGTCCCTGGTGTTCACCTGTAGTTCTCGTCAAGAAAAAGGACGGCTCAACGAGATTTTGTGTGGATTATCGGCAGCTGAATGAAGTAACGAAGAAAGACAGCTACCCCTTGCCAAGGATCGACGACACCTTAGACACTTTGAATGGAATGAAATGGTTTTCAACGCTCGATCTGAAAAGTGGGTACTGGCAAGTGGACGTAGACCCTAAAGACAAGGAGAAAACCGCGTTTTCCACCGGGAAAGGACTGTGGCAGTTCAAGGTAATGCCATTTGGATTGAGTAACGCCCCTGCGACTTTCGAGAGATTGATGGAACATGTCCTAGCTGGAATTCTGGGTGACACGTGTCTTGTCTACCTGGACGACATCATCATTGTTGGGCGAGACTTTGATGACCACCTGAAAAAGTTGGAGAAAGTCTTCGAAAGACTACGTGGAGCCAATCTTAAATTGAGTCCAAAAAAATGTTCTTTCTTCAAACGACAGGTCAATTACCTTGGACATGTAATCTCTGAGAGAGGAGTCGAGACCGATCCTGCCAAAACTGCTGCTGTGAGGGAGTGGGCAACACCGAAAGATAAGACACAAGTTAGAGCTTTTCTTGGACTCTGCTCTTACTATCGTCGTTTTGTGAAAGGGTTTTCGGACATCGCAAAGCCGCTACATCGACTTACGGAAGAAAAGAGGACGTTCACATGGGATTCAGAATGTGAGGAGGCTTTTATGGAGTTAAAGGAACGTCTGAGTAAGGCACCAATTCTTGGATATCCCGATGTCCAGGGTGAATTTGTTGTAGACGCAGACGCCAGTAACATCGGGATTGGAGGTGTGCTCTCGCAGCGACATGGTGAAAAGGAAACTGTAATAGCCTACTTCAGTAAATCATTATCTAGACCTGAGAGGAACTACTGTGTTACCAGACGAGAATTATTGGCCGTGGTGAAGACTGTACAACACTTCAAGAAGTATCTGCTGGGACGTAAATTTTTAGTCAGGACAGACCACGCTGCGCTGAAATGGTTACTCCAATTTAAGAACCCGGAAGGTCAAGTTGCAAGATGGTTGGAGCAACTACAGGAATTCAACTTTGAAGTAGAGCATCGAAGTGGAAGAGTTCACTCCAATGCAGACGCACTGTCAAGAAGACCATGTCCAGAAGATTGTAAGCATTGCAGCAAGCAAGAAGGGAAGGAAACAGTTTCACTCAAGGTTATTAGAACTGATGCCATCAACGATGAGTGGGGAAACGAGGCAATGCGTCGCGAACAGGAAAAGGACTCAGGAGTCGGGCCAATCCTGAACTGGTTAAGGAGTGATGGTTCTAAGCCTCAGTGGAGCGAGGTGGCAAAGTACGGGGCAGTCACGAAGGGACTTTGGGCTCAGTGGAAGAGCCTCATCATGCATAACGGATTACTCTGTAGAAAATGGGAGACATCGGATGGAAAAGACTCGTATCTGCAGTTGGTGGTCCCGCAAGCTAAGGTGAAAGAAATTCTGAGAGTTTTTCATGACGGAACTTCCGGAGGGCATTTGGGTGTAAAGAAAACCTTGGAGAAAGTAAAGGAAAGATTTTACTGGTTGCATTGCAGAGACGATGTGGAAGATTGGTGCCGCAAGTGTACAGTCTGCGCAGCTGTAAAGGGACCTCATACGAGGAGCAGGGCAGCAATGAAAATTTATAATGTTGGGGCGCCTTGGGAGCGAATCGCTTTGGATGTCGCGGGACCATTTCCAGTCACTAAATCGGGGAACCGGTATATACTTGTGGTAATGGATTATTTCACAAAGTGGCCAGAAGTATTTGCCATTCCAAATCAGGAAGCGGTCACTGTGGCTACCAAGTTGGTGAATGAAGTTTTCTGCCGGTTTGGGGTTCCGCTGGAAATGCACAGTGATCAAGGCAGGAACTTTGAGTCACAGTTGTTCCAGGAAGTTTGCAAAATTTTCGGAATCCATAAGACCCGGACTACTCCTTATCACCCGCAGTCTGACGGCATGGTGGAGCGATTCAATCAAACTTTGGAACGGCATCTTGCGAAGGTCGTCGATAATCATCAAGATAACTGGGACGAGTACATACCTATTTTCCTGTTGGCCTATCGAACCGCTGTTCATGAGAGTACTTCGGCAACTCCAGCAATAGCAAACTTCGGGAGAGAGTTGAAACTTCCAGCAGATTTGCTATCAGGATGCGCACCAGGCACTCCTAAAAGTATCAGTGACTATGTGAGCGAACTGCGGGAGAAAATGGTCGACATTTATGAACAACTTCGAGAAGCAGGTCAAAACTCAAGTGACCGTTCAAAGACACGATATGACCGAAAAGCGAACTATGCTGGGTTTGAGGAAGGAACATCAGTTTGGCTGCATAATCCAGTTCGAAGGAAAGGGAAGAGTCCGAAGTTGCAGGCAAGTTGGGAAGGACCGTATGAGGTAGTGACCAGGATAAATGACGTCACCTATCGAATTCGACGATCGCCAAGGAGCCCGTTGAAGATAGTGCACGTGGACCGGTTGGCTCGATATTTCGGCAGTAACGATGCTCGGGACGAGCAGAACTAAGGGAGGGGCAGTGTTACGGCCGCTGTCAAACGTCAAACGTAAAGAAGGCATTCGAAAATTCGGCCGGCTCATTAACAATCGCCGTGGTCCTACGGTCTAAGGTTCCGCCTCCCATGCTAGGGGGTGACGGTTCGAATCCGATCCGCGCCAAAAATGTTCTAGAAGGTAGAGAGAGAAGGAATATTTAAAAAGGGACCAAAAGGTCTAGGGGTGTCTAGGAACTTCGAGAAAGGAGGCGAAATTACGAATATTTGAAAAGAACCAGAAAAGTGGGCGTGTCTTCGATCGGTTTCGAAAAAGGAACGCGGGGTTAGAACTATCTGGAGGAAAACAATCGAGTAAAGAAAAGAAGATCGAAAAAAGGGTATTCCGGAATGTTCTGCGGGATATAAAAAGGCGGCGAATTTCGACTGGCGGCAGTATTTGATTTAACAGTGAACAGTGCGAAACAAAAGGAAGAAAAGTAAAAGTGGAAAAGTACTAGCGAAGAGAAAAGTGCTAAGAGTGGAACAGTGAGTAGACTAGTGTCAGTGTAGTGCGTGACGTCATAGTGTCGGTGTAGTACGTGACGTCATAGTGTCAGTGTAGTGCGTGACGTCATAGTGTCGTACGTCGTGACGTCATAGCCGTGACGCGTGTCGTGTCGTCACAGTAGTGACGTAGTGGACTGTGAACAGTGACAGTAAGTGGTGCACGGGGAATCCCTGCGAGGAGGACCCGGTGAAGTGAACCGTATAGGGGAACCTCTGCGAGGTGGACCGTTTGTAAGTGTATCCCAAATAAACTCTGTAAAATTGAGCTTAGCGTTTCACTCCAATCCCGGAACCCGTACACTGAGAGAAAACTTCATTTGTTATTACAAAAATTCACTAATTATTAAATAAATATTTGCAGATCCCACGACAACAAAAGTTTTGTAATAATAAGGAGTCGTTTTTAGTTATTGTAATTAGTAATTAGTGTAGTGAGCTTTTAGTAATTTTTAACACGCAATACTAATTCTCAAAACGATGACGTCACAGTTAAGACAAAGGGTTTTGTAATTTCTAAAATGAAACAGTAATCCTCCAAATCTTGATGTACAAAATATACAAACCGTTTCGTAAAAACATGTAGTCGTTCATTATCTACAAATAAAACGATAGCACTTACTAGTTGTCTTTAAACTGAATTTTAGAAACTACTTTACGATATCTACGATGTCTTACTTGATTTTACTAAACGATTATTTAAATGCAATTGAATATTTTGTAAATACTAGTTTGTACTTTTATAATTTCGAAACATAGTGCTTGTTATTACTAAACAATTTAGTGTTTTTTAGAAAATGCAGTCTAATTTCTAGCTTGTAGTTTTACAATTTATAATGAGTTCCTACTTGATATTACTAAACAATGAGTAATTTTTACAAGATTGTAGCATTGTTATAACAAATCGTTATACTAGATATCACAACTTTCTCCTGTATTCTTTACAACATTATACAGGGTGTAACAAAACACCATAGTAATACTTAAGGGAGTGCTTCAGCCCATCAAACTGAATAACTTTTACTAAGGAGCCAAATTTATTTTCGATTTCAAAGTTGGGTCCATAGTGAAAGTTGTTCAGTTTAATGGTCTGAAGTACACCCTTAAGTATTACTAGGATGTTTTGTTACACCTTGTACATAACATGTACATGTTTCTACAGTACTTTTTCAGTTGCTAGCAAGAACGTATCAGTATTCAGGATTTGCATTCTTTCCTAGCTACTGAAAAACACCTTGTATATAAGTGTATATACATATTATTATGGTATACGCTGTAAAGAAACACAGAATAAAGAATACAGGAGAAAGTTGTGATACCTAGTAAAAAGATTTGTTATAACAACTCCACTAAATTATAGGGTATAGGTTCAAATAAAACTTAAGATGTAGTTAATGTAGTTTATTTTCATTTCAGTTTTTACAACTATCTAAATACCTACATAATTTAAAAGCCACAGCGATTTTTGTCCTTAAACGGGACGCTGAAAGTCCAGTACGGTAGTTGTAGCAGACTGGCGTTATTTAAAGCATCAGGCGACGCGGGTTCTGAAAAAATTACGATTAAATAAATAAATTATATTTTAATCTAGATATTGATAATGATCAGGATGTCTGGCAGTTACTAGATCAGTATAGCCAAAGATGGCACCCAACTCCAAAAAATATAGGTATGCCAATCTACAGCTAGGTACTAAGTATTCAGAATCATACGAACAAAGTAACGCCTAAAATGGACGCACTTACCAAGTAATCTCAGATAGATAATTAAAAACACATTGATCATAAAAATCTATTCTATTTAGGAAATATATGGGAAAGAACTCACATTTGGTGTTGAGTCCAGGGGTCTACGTTATTTAAATTGTCGATTGGTTGCTTCCAATTGGCTAGGTTAACTTTAAATCTAGCCCTGTCTCCAGGTACTGGTATAACCTGGGATGTCTCATCATCTGATAGAAGCCTTAGTATCCCAGCATCTTCCTTGCCTTCTGCAATCATTAATAAATATGAAAGGGCGGTTAAGTGAATTTTTTAAACATTCATGTCAAGTTGAGAAGAAAATAGATATGACATGAAGGACATAGAAATAATTATATTTACTTATGCACTTTTGGCAGAAATGATATGGTTAGTAAGAGATAACATTGATCTTTTCCTTCCTTGATCTTGCCTATAAAATTACATTAGCATTAGCTACCTATCACACTATAAATGAATAAATACACACACTTTACTTACCACATAAAGCTCTGACATAAACATTTAGCCCCAAGTTTGTCAGTAAATCGCTAGTGAGCTGATCCATGTCCGTTTCCAGATTTATCTGGCTGGAAACTTTAGTTGCCATCATCTTATTATATATTTTTTTTATATTTAGTTCAAGACAGTCAACGATTCCAAATTCAGGACAATCATATTAATAAAATTAAACACTTCACTTCACTGTTACTGTTATGATCACACTGTTACGGTCTAATCCGGCCAGGAGGTGAAAACGAAATGAAATTAATATGGCAATTCAGAAAGTCAGCAATCACAAAAAGTTGTAAATATTACCGAACTGGTATTAAATTCAAAATTAATTTCTTTAAAATCACAAAAATGGCTTATTGAAAGAAGAAAGGAGAAACTAGAAAAGACAAAATTCCGTGCAGTTATTACGATGAAATGTTTTAGTAAATATAACTAATTATAAGCTGATTATAAAAGACAAGTATTGTAAAAAGAACTATGGGAACACTAGGAATTACAAAGGAGTTTGGTCAAAATTAATAAAAAAAAATTAATCGAAATAACAGGTAAACACTTGTTATTACAAACGAGTGTTTTAATTAACACAACGTTATTTATAGCAAAAACAAAGCAGTTGCAGAATTAACTATGCTTTTTGCTTCTCTACTTTTATTAAAACTGTCTATTCAAAATTACAATTGTGATTACTAATCATAGCTAATATGATTTTGGAAATAACTAAAGTAAAGTGAAACTTACACTATTTATGCAAGAATTACTTTATTATGTAATATTTTACGTTACTAAAACTAGTTTGTAGGGATTACATTTTAATAATACTAAACTAGTGTAAAAAACTGCTTGTGACACTAATGACAGCAGAACTTTAGTATTCATAACTATAAATTAGTTTTTACGCCAGTAACAAAACGGTTTTTTAATTTCTGGATAAGTTTTTCTCTCAGTGTAGCTCGTAACAATATATTAATTCGACGACCCGGTTGGTGTAATGGTTACCACGCCGGACTGCCAAACCAGGGTCCTGGGTTCGAATCCCGGTTCGGTCATGGATGTTATATGTTTGTGCCGTTGTTGTATGGTTTCCATAATAAACAGCCTATAAATAGTGCTTTCTTGGGATCATTACAATGTATGTGCCTGTGAGCGTTATTTATTTATTATTTACTAGCGGCCCGTCCCGGCTTCGCACGGGTGGACGTCTAATCTTTTCTAGCAATAAATATAGCCTATGTAACTCAGGGTAAATGTAGCTTTCTAATGGTGAAAGAATTTTTGAAATTGGCCCAGTAGTTTTTGAGTTTATTCATTACAAACATACAATGTATTTTACGATTTTGTTTGAATCACTGATGAAATGAGACTCGTTGAGATGGTAACTACCACTTAATAATTATGTTTAAATTCCACGTTCATAAAATAACTGTTAAGACGAAATAGAGGCGTTACTTTAGTAGCTTTAGTATATTGTTCCGATAAGGCAACTTTACCACTTTAATACAATTGCTGCTTCAATATCTTTGAATCTTCCCTCGGGAATATAAATCGTATCGTGATCATATGCTTATGCTTATTGGCGCTGCAATTTCTGTAATTTTCTTTATCATGCTTCTACCTTTTTTCGAGTGTGATCATGGTTACATTCAAAACTGCCATATATAAAGAGGCACGAGTATAATTAAACCTAACCTAACCTATGTTAAAGTCTAACGATGGTTTCAAACCTTATATTGTACTTTCGATTTGTATCTAATTGACTCCTATCTCCATTTTCAAATTCATTTGTTTAAATCAATCTAATGCTATAAATGAACACTGCATAGGAAATAAATCCCACGTTTTATTACCACTTACATTGTTTTGATCACATTGAGTCCCTTTAGTCCTAACTAAGTTTGGTTTAAGTATCCTTTCTGACAGTCTAGTTGTCAACTAAACAAGGTAATAAAGTTAAGAATATTTTAGCAACTATCATTCAGTCAGAGTGAAACAAGGAATAGCGTTTCCATGAAGAAACGAAAGTGTCTGGAATGGGATAATTAAAATGGTGAATGTTGCATTAAAGTTGTAAGTGTTTCAAGTGACAGTTCTAGTAAAAGTGACGATTGCGGTGTAGGGAAGAAAGCTTACGATTTATTCGAAGAAAGTGTTGAACAGAAATACTTTGAAGAAATTAATGATTAAGTACAATGTCTAATTGACAACAAACTATAGAAGTAACACGGCAACGTAAGCCTAGCCTTCATCCTTCTCCGCATCATAGCCTGGCTATGCATGAAAATTTTATAAGTACATTTAATAACAATTTTTTAATCTCGAGCTTTTTCCCGCGACTTCGTCCGCATAAATTATATACCAGATTTTAAGTCAGATGATAAGCTATCAAACAAAAAAAGTTTCATCAAAATCGGTTCAGTCGTTTTTGCGTGATCCTCGAACAAACAAACACCCAAACAAACAAACAAACAAACAAACATACAAACAAACAAACAAACAAACAGGCAGACAAAAATCCAGAAATTTGTGATTTGGAATCAGGGACAGGTAAAAACCATGTCGTAATTTTTTTTTTGTAAATATTTCAATGTACAGACACATTTCTGTTACAGTTTTATAATAGTTTAGATAATAAATTTACATAATTTTAACAAAACAGCCTACCAAGAAGAAAAGAAATAAGTAATAGTTACCGCTTAGTTGTATTACTGTACAATCCAAACCATTTCGTTTTCTCACCTATTTTATAATGCTGCAATTTTATCGCGTAGGTACCTAGGTACTTAATTAACAATCATGATACTCGTAAGATTGATATTCGAGGGTACAAAAGATTTTCTTTTTATTTCGAATAACTTGCGAAATATATTTAGTTGCATATTTGCTTAATTTATGCATTTGCACTCCATGTTATTAAAACAATTCGTTGCACAATGACCATATTAGTAAACACTTCAAATTTCTACATCAACCTACGCTATCCTCTTGTCTACGAACATTAAAGGCTTGTCATACATTAAAACACTTAATGTACTCTTGTTCTGACTTGCTCCTTAAAATATCTTAGTTATGTTTACCTGTTTGGTCTTAAAATTGTGTCGTAATTACATTATCATACCTTAATTTCACAATAGTAGACAGTTCTGAGATTTATTTTAAGTTCTAGGAATAAAAAATCTCGAAGAACTAGCTTCAACTATATTTTATAATAATTATATCTTGTGATTTTTACGATCGAATATTTGAAAGGGGTAATCTGAAAATGTCGATTTTTTTCATTCTAATTAAAATAAGGTAATTGAATACTTAGTTAGTTCTTCATTATCATAAGATATCCCATAAAGAAAATGAGAATAATTTAAGTATCTCTTAAATTATATAATTTGTGTTGATGATGTTATAATTACAACACCACAATCATACATCAAACTTTGAGATAACAATCTAATACACGTTTGCTTCAACGCAAAACAACTATTTAATTCAACCGTTATTAATCTTATCACTACTAGTAGTAAATTTAGACAGTTTAACAAGTTAATTTAATAATTATCTCTGTTAAGTTGTAGACCACACGCAGACTTAACAGCCGTCCTCCCTCGCAGTGTGATCTATTGCCTTGTAATGTAACCTTACCTTTGTATAGGATACACAGTGCGTGGGCCTAGAACCGAGCCTTGCCGCACGCCGGCCGGTAGCGGTCCCCCTTTATGACTCACGCATCTAATGAAATGCTTCGAAGACTATTCGATGTCATATAAATAGGTTACGGCCAAAGACAGTATTAACAGTTAGTAATAAAGGTGTTATTGGAGAATACAGCGTGAGTTATGTTATTGAAAGCTTATGCGAGGTCGTTTGAAATGAATTATGGTTTATATTGACCTCTAAAAGGAAACAGGATTTATGAATAACTGCGAAATATTAAATAGGACTCGTAAGATCAAGTAACTGATTCTCAAACGACTGATCATAAAATTTTCATGTTTAGCACAAGGTAATAAAGCGAAAATTTTACTTAACAAAAATGACTAGGTACGTACATATTTGCATACGACTTGCAGCAAAGAAAATTATGATCACGAACAATTTACAAAATAAAACAAAATGACACAAGGCGAGCACTACCATTGTAATCATCTAGCACCATAATTTTCAACTCGCAAATGCTTCCCATAACTTTTACAGTCGCCCCATAAGGAACAAGGCTTTTTCACTATCTGCTGGTTTAAGGCTCTAGTTGTTTACTGAATCAGTGTCCAAGTCGACTATAAATCTGATAATATGCCATTTACTCTAAACATTATTTTATAGTCGTATCGTATACGTCGTAATGTCAATGTTACGATGAAGTCCTATTAGAACTACGAGTGAATGTTCGTGTAGTAAATTTTGAGGACCGTTTTATTGGAAAGATCAAGTTTCCTTATTTTTCCTGTAAGTGATAGAGCAAGGGTGGCCAACCTTTTCGGCAGCTGGGCCAAAATTCGGAAATAGAATTTCATACCGGGCCGCACTACAAAAATGTAGCTAACCAACGCAAAAAAAAAAAACATTAATTTTGAAGATTTTTTTTTATTAGGTATTAAGGCTGCACTGAGCCTATTGTGCTGCCCCCAATCGTATTTTTTTTATTTCTTAACAATTAGACAATATTTCCAAAAAACAAGAATTTCACATTGTAGTCACTGCTGATTTTCAATTTATCGGGTCACTGCGGATATATTTTTATAACGTTCGCAGTTATTATCTTTAAAACCGCCAAAAGTGGCCACTTTTGGCAGTTTTAACGATAATAGATACAAGCATAAAACATAATAATCCATAATTTTTCGATAAATTGAAAGGCTATCAGGACTACAATGTGACATTCTTGTTTTTTCGAAATTTTGTTTAATTGTTAAGAAATAAAAAAAAAAGGTTGGGGGCAGCACTATTGTGCTGCCCCCAATCCTCGGGCTCCCGGCTCGATACAGCCTTAAGAATTTTTTTTAGAAAAATAAATGTTGTTTTCTGCATCATTCTGCTACACGCACGGGCGAGCGCAGCACACGCTATTTGCAAGTCAGCCCACTTTATGTATGTTAGGTATGCGTTGATTTTAAACGTATAAGAGAAGTAATTAGTGTTTTTTTTTTGTAATTTTTTGATAAATATAATAAGTTTAGTATTGTGATAAATTCTTTTAACTTTATTCGATTCAGCTCCGCGGGCCACAATTTCACAGTCGGCGGGCCGCGGGTTGGCCACCCTTGTGATAGAGTTTCATTTCAAAAAAAAAAAAAAAAAAAATGCACTTTATTGCCACACAAAAATACAGAATAAGACACAAAACAATAAACAGGTATTCATCAAACAGAAAAGTTCAAATAACAACAGATTTATGACATGGCTGTGCCGTACAATTTTTCATTCCGTGCAGCTAAGCATTTATTAGGCACCCATCCATATCATTATATATAATATAATAAACAAATAATAAAACAAACATTGAACATAAGTAGGTAGTAAATAAAACAATTTAAACATTTCATGGCAAAAAAAAAAATAATAAAATAAAAAACACATTGTGGCAATAGGTTAGGACTCAGTGTCCGCTGGCAGGACCTAATAAGATCTGCTGCTCAGCACTGATTTGCAGTCCCAACCTGCTCTTATATCAGCATACATACATCGAGGGTACAGGGTAAGTAGGCACTACAAAATGTTGACTTAAGTTATATTACATATCTTCATTACGAATTTAGGATTACGTATTTAGTAATTTTATTTCAAACGACGAGTGTTTTTTTGAGAGTAAATTAATTTTTTTTAGGGTCCCGTACCCAAAGGGTGCAAACGGGACCCTATTACTAAGCCTACGTTGCGAATGAGTTTGCACTTTTGATATCTACTGAAATATCATACTGAAGTTTTCAATCTGCGGAGCTTAAAAAGTTTTTACTATTTGACAAACCCCGATATACAATGGTTTACCCATTTCTGAATTAGTCTTAAATTACGAGAAAAAGAAACGTCATCACCATCTTCTGGCATTTGGGTGCGACAGAAAATCAGCGCTGAGCTCGTTGAGCCCAGCATAATGCTGAGTCGTAACCCTGTTTGCTGCTGCGGCACACACTGCTCTTAATTATGTTATTTTTAAATTGTGTGTTTTAGTTTAGTTTTTATAAGAACCTATATAATTTTGTCAGTGTGTTTTGTTGTCTGCAAATAAAAATATTTTCTTTCTTTCTTTCACCATCAGTAAGTATTTGTAAACAGATAAATACCCATATTATTAGATAGATGTTCATATTTTCAGGATTGTACGTACAATGGTTATCACCTATCTAGTATATCAACATAAATCTCTCAGTGGCCTAGAAAACAAAACACAGTAACACAGAGATGTTTATTACCATCATAAGTTCTGTAACTTGACCCATTAATGTTAAGGGCAATGTCTCCCGTTTAAATTATTATTATTTTCACAAAACTGCCAACCCTGTTGTAAATGAAAGTGCGACGACAAATCGTATGCTAAAGCACTTTGTAAGTGTTTTTAGTGGTCTTTAAATAAAGAAAACACAGTTTGATATCTGTACAAAAAGTTAATTTAATATCATCTTCAATATAATTTTATTGATGGTTTCTCAAAAACAGGCTCTATTGAATACGATGCAATTTATGGATTATGGGTTTGTAGATCAAGGGTATTTTGGGTCAAAAATCGATCTAGCTGGGTCTCATTTTCGAAAAAGTACTGATCAAATGCAACGAACTTAGGTATAGGTATGTATGTATCTAATACGATTAATTATTATCTTAAGCAGGCCTTTCATTCTTCATAAATATAGTAAAAATAAATTGAATATAATTCTATTCGTCAATGCTATGCTGAAAAAATCGTCTTCAATCGGCAGAAATTTAATGAAAACCTTATACCAAAATAGGACGATAAGTAACGTCATCTTCTTGCGGGTACCTATACAGAGTGTAACAGAAATTGTACTAGTAGGTATTTTAAAGTGGTGGTTTAGAATATGAATCGGAACAACTTTCAATATGGAGCCAAAATAAGAAACGGAAATAAAAAAGTTGGCCGTCACGGGGCGCCCAGCAGAAGTGAAACTTCCGTAGCTGTCGAATTTAAATTTTGAACTTTCGTCACACGAAAAGGTTGCGGAATAATTGTTCCTAGGTTGCGGATCAGAATTTCAAAGCCCTCCCATAAAAAGTTTCACTTCAAAAATTATGACTAGAAGCCAATACCTTGCACCTTGGTTAGACTTGTGCTACTAACATAGACACACATAGTCAACAAACCTAAGACAAAAAGCTAATGTACCTTAACCGCCAGACAATGCCTAGGTCATTGGCAAGCGTTGGCGTTTACAACTCACGTGATAGAACTACTACGTAATAGATCTGAAACCGGTCTGTAAGGAACTTGTGATGTTTGGGCTTATCTGTTATTTGTTTAGTACTTTCCAAGCTATGTTTGAGATACAATTAGTGTTAGTTATGAAAGGAATGTTCCTTAACAAAACACTAAAGAAAAGAAATAATTTTCGACAGCTGAAACAAATTACTAAGAAACAGCGGAAGACCGAAAATAAACGATCATGAGCACAGTACCTACATCAAATGAAAGATGCCACTAGTGCAATCATACCTATCACGCAAATTGACTAAAGCAGCATAAAAGCTTACAATGTATTGTGAATATAAAAATAGTCAATGACTAAGAAGCAGAGTGCCTAACCGTTTGGTGACTATAATTCCTGTAGGAGTAAATATACATCAATCAAAAAAACAACCCTCCTTCTGGCGCAGTTGAGTAATAATTTAACAACACAATATGTCCACGCGGACGAAGTCACAGGCTACAACTAGTAAAATATACTGTTATTGTTTAGAGAGTATCTATCTATGTTCTAGCACCTCGAACACACAACTTTTTTTAACCTACCTAAAGTACCCCAGGTTCAAAAGAGTACAAAAGTACAGTTTAGGAAATAGCTAGTGATGCGGCGAAGAGAAATGCTATAATAGTGTAAGAAGCGGAATTGAAAACACTGGTATAACTTCACAATCACTTTACTTTCTTCTAAAATATACACTGATTACAAGCACTGATAATTATATTCGAGAACTGAACCGAACTGACCGATCCAACAATTGACACTCGCTTTTATATCTTTCTCCCTCCTTTACCGCATTTTATGACTACGACCAATAGGTGGCAACCAATCACTAAAAAGTCAAATCAACTACTCTTTATAGTAAAATAAGTTACAGGAAGTGACATGTGTCGCCATCTATTGGTCGTTTGTAGTAACAATATTACAACTTTAGCAATAATTCACCCAAATAACTTATTAAAAGCTAACATTCGGCCATCCACAACAATACATGTCCTCATGTAGGTCATTCGCATTTTTAATAACATGATTTCCTACGTTATGATGAATCATTCGTTCTCAACAAATTGACTTATATGCCATCAACAGAATTCATAATAATAAACTAAGATACTTACTAATTCACGTATTGAGGACGAACGATTCACAAACATGTGTAATAGTGATAATAAATAAGTGAATAAAATAACTTATTTGTGTCTTCCCTAATCATTAAACATCGAAAAACATTTAATTATTTTCATCTTTACCCAAAAGATTTAAAATTACATTAATTAAATTACATAATAGTATAACACTGATTATGAATAAAATAACTTATTAGTGTCTTCCCTAATCATTAAACATCGAAAAACATTTAATTATTTTCATCTTTACCCAAAAGATTTAAAATTACATTAATTAAATTACATAATATTATAACACTGATTACATTCTCCTCTATAATTGGTGGGTCAAGTCTCTACTACCTTGAAACCACAATACAATAATGAGTGGGTCAAGTCTCTTCTTCCTTGAAACCACAATACAGCAACACACCTGTGTCAGAATAAGGTACAGTACAAGTCGCTACTATCTTGAAACCGTATCGTATCAGTAATTCAGTGGGACAAGTCGCTACTACATTGAAACCACTAAACCACTAGAAGAAAAACAATCAAAGTTAGACTTTAGCAAAGATCTTTAGTAATTCTAAATCTAATTGAAGGCTTCCTTATTGTACAATGATAGTGGTACAAGTCGCTACTACCTTGAAACCAAAAGTAAAGTACGTATACCAGAACACAATTACCAAAATTAGAACGTAAACCATGACAACAATAAATTAGTCCTTCCCGGTTAGACAGAAAATTTTTGTAAGGATACTAAATTGTAAGCAACGAATTAACCAACTGTAGTATTGAAAATAATAGTTATTTGGTCGAGCGCTCACAATCAGAATCCCCATCGTTACTGGACGAGGAATCGACGCTAGACCGGTTGAAGTGCAACCAAGGTTTCATCTTATCTACTGAAACTACAGCTGAATATTTACGTTTGCCCTTTCTAGTAATTGGTGTATCTTCTATTTGATATCTGTCGTTCCTTAGGACAGCAACTACCCTGTAAGGTCCCTGAAACTTGGGAACTAGTTTTCTACTCTGACCTGTCGATTGTATTTCGCGCTCAATGCTAACTAAATCACCCACAGTAAATTCCTTTGGAGGACAAGTCTTTTTATCATACGCTATCTTTTGTTTTTCCTGGTATCGCATTGTGGTTCGAGAGTTTATCAACAGAGCGATCTTTGCCTACAGTTTGTAAAGCATGCACTAACTGGGACAAAATATCATTGTTTTCTGTGTTAGAAGCACTATGTGGGGGTTGATCAGTAGTAGTATTCATCTTCGGGGTTGACGAGGCCCGATGGATAGGTTGCTGGGCTAAGTGTATATCGGCCTGGTTGCCGTCGAGGGCACGTGGCACTGGCACATAATGCAAAATGCCCTTAGACCGGCTGCGATGCCTATCGTGACCCGAAGAGGATCGGGAAGAGCACCGGCTCCTCCTCTCACGTGCACGACCACTGTCTCGCCCACGGGACCTCACTGACCTTCTACTCCGCGAGCGGCTACTGTCCCGTCGCTGCGACCGTGAGCGCCTGTCGCGAAGACGCGACGCTCGCCGCGAGTCGTCCTTAGGCCGGCGTAGGCTGCTTCTACTCCTCGAGCGATGTTCGTGCCCGCTGCGCATTGCACGCCTGTTCTCGCAGTCCCGTATGCTGGCACGGGCCCTACTGCGAGAGCGTGGTGATGGTGGCAGCGGCGGCGTGCACACCACACGTAACCCGGGAGCTGCGTAGTTTTCCATATTCCTGGAATTGAGATAAAATGTTTGGGCAGTACCAAGTTTAAGAACGTGTATGTCCTCCCTTCCCACAATAGGAGAGAAAAAAAGCTATGAAATTATGAACTATGGCTCAAAATATCACGTAGGTAGATACGTTTACAAAAAGCTGATAAAAAAAACTGTATAATTCAAAATTATGACCCCTAAAGCCAAGCACAGCAGTCCTTGAAAAGAACTGAAGAGAAATAAAATCTACTACATGTATATAAATCATCTCATCACCACCAAAATACAAGAAAATGTGTGCTTTTGTCAATCGAGACAGAAAACAAAAATTACACTCAATTTCTTTGTTCAACTACAAAGCTCACGACTATACCCCCCGAGGGGCAGCCAGATACACTCTGAAACCTCAGAACATCTACGCCTCACCAGCAGCACCGAAACTCTGTCCAGTATGACGGGGAGTGAGCCCCGTGTGTGGTTTATTAAAATACAAAATTGACAAATTTCAACACTTACGTTTTAAATTCCCAGGAGAAGGCCAATATACTCACGTCGTGGGACGTTAGGTAAGCAAGCCAAAATTATATTGGCTGACAATCCCGTCTTCTGATTTGTAAGAAGCGGAATTGAAAACACTGGTATAACTTCACAATCACTTTACTTTCTTCTAAAATATACACTGATTACAAGCACTGATAATTATATTCGAGAACTGAACCGAACTGACCGATCCAACAATTGACACTCGCTTTTATATCTTTCTCCCTCCTTTACCGCATTTTATGACTACGACCAATAGGTGGCAACCAATCACTAAAAAGTCAAATCAACTACTCTTTATAGTAAAATAAGTTACAGGAAGTGACATGTGTCGCCATCTATTGGTCGTTTGTAGTAACAATATTACAACTTTAGCAATAATTCACCCTAATAACTTATTAAAAGCTAACAATAGGTATGATATTAAAAGTTGAATCACAAAATAATCGATACAGACCATATTTATTGATTAAAAACTCGACAAGAAATCGTTCAAGCTTCTTAGGCAGCTAATATTAATCACATAAAAGGAGCAAAACACATAGATATTCTAATAAGACACGCAAACTCATGTCGCCAACGAACATTGAAAGTAATACACCCACTCCAATTTTGGTAACACTGTTTTAATATTTTTATCTAATTCAATGATTTTCTTTTATACTTTAAATTATGGCCACTTAAACAGATATTCAAATCAATGATTATAATAATTATTATGCGTATGACACCATGATGTTCTGATTTGGACCATTTATATCATTTGCTTTCGTTTTATTGGTTAGAATCAATGAAATTTTTCCTACTTTGAATTTTTATTTGTTGGTTTTGCCTTTTATGTTAATCGTTGATAGCAGAACTAACTTTCAGGATATAAAACCCTTATTTGTCTTTATCGTGTCTACTGACTGTATTTGTTGATGGTTTAGTTCTAGATTAAGTTTCTATTTTGTAGAATTTATGACTATTGGCAGCTCATTGACACCTACTGTTCACGGTCGTAAAAAAGTAATAAAATGGTATTTATATTAAAAAAACTGTTTTGTAGGTTATTTTATAATTTTTTTTTAAAAATAGGCTAAAGTATGTTACTAACAAAATTGTGATCCCAGTTGGTAGAAAATAAAGTTTTGTTTTCTAATAAACTTTTCTTTCAATAATTGTACAAAGCCAAACAATACCTTGAAAAAGCTAATGCAATAAGGCATACTTTTTTTCCCAGCCTATTACATCTCACTGCTGGATAAGGGCCTCCCCCTTCGTCCTCTACGCATCCCTGCTTAGACCATCCCTGTCTTGAGCAGCCTTCGTCGAAGGTATCCAGGTCTTTTGTCTATCTCTTACGGGGTCTACCCTGACGACGAGATGTCCATTCTACGGAATCAAAGGTGTTAAAATTAATATTTATTGTATGTCAAAATTTTTGTAAAATACCAAAGTCAGCTTTTACCCGAAAAAACAGCAGTATCTGTTAGTTTATGAATTGCATCAATTTCATTAGTGTCGTGAAAGTAATAAAATAAATATTGCATAAAAACAACTCCAGATAAAAAGTGTGTTTTATTACCAAATCATTGCTTGCATTTAACACCACACACCTCGTTCCAAAATCGTAAAATCCTTTTTATTTCATGTTCCAAGCGTTTATCAGAAACTTATCACTCAAAGTTTTATTAGTTCGGTCGGGGGCGTTCGACGACACGTTCTGTGTGATTTTGTTTTACAATTTTATTCGTATCCAAATGTTTTTTTGATTCACTTTAACGTGGTTTAATCGCGTCTGGTTAAGATAGAATGGATACGAGTGATTTCAAATCGTTGCAGAATTTTTAATGGAAAAACACAAATTAGAGCTAATTGATAAACGCTGTTTATAAGGCAAGTTTTGCTGAATGGAAGGGGTATATTATTACTGTATAGTGTACCTAATTGGTGACATAGGTACTTAAAAAGGGTCAGGTCAAAATGTTTGCGATACCTAAAGGTTGTCTCTGCTTACCTCAACGGGAGTTAAATGTGATTATATGTTTGATGTTTATGTATTTATATGAATTATTTGCTGTAGCCTGAACATAACCTAGAACCTTAGAACTTTATCTACTTTAAGAGTCTCGTATATTAACTCTTCTCATTTAATGTCCTTCGTTTACAATCAAATAAATGTTCCATGTAGTTTCAGCCGTTTACGGCTAAATCGCTAAATCGATATTTATTGCGAAAACAATCGCCAAACGATTAAACGCCAACGTACGTGTCTAACTAAAGTCCTGCTATAATCGTCTACCAATTTAATAATTATATCAATAGGAAATGTAATGTGCATGCGATGCATGCATGTCCGATGATTACGTTCCTTAGTTTTTTTTTCAGACTATATACGACATTAATATTTAAGTTCATGGGAATTCGGAATGCTACAAATATCTCCAGTCTGCAACTCAACTCAAAAATTTTACTCAAAACTAGCTGTTGCCCGCGACTTCGTCTGCGTTACCCGGATAAAAAGTACCCTATGTGTTAATCCAGGCTATGGTCTATCTGTACGCCAAATTTCATCAAAATCCGTTCAGCAGTTTTTGCGTGAAAGCGGAACAAACAAACATCCATTCATCCATCCATACTGACAAACTTCCGCGTTTATAATATTAGTAGGAAGTAGGATAATATCACATGAGAGCTTTCTGACGTAATTTTTGTGACTCTACCACTGCCTCGGAAGGTATTCCTTTATAGAGAAGATGCGGCCAGAAACTCTACAACACCAACTAAAAAAACTATATTCCCCGAGGAGTAGTCAGAGATATACTGAAACCTCAGAACCTTCATTAATATTAAAATAACAAAAAATTAAACCGCCTTCAAAAAAACTAAAAAGTTAAAAAATAATATTGCAGCCGATGATGACTTTTTCGTTCGCATCATAAGAACATTAATTTATTTTATCGAAGTCGCTGTCAAGCCAATTCGCGGCAGGGCTTGCATTAGTTTTTTGGCTTGGCTTGACACCGACTTCTATAAAACAAATTAATGTTCTTATGATGCGAACGAAAAGTCATCAACGGCTGCAATATTATTTTTAAACTTTTTAGTTTTTTTGAAGGCGGTTATAATTTTTTGTTAAAATTTTGTTTATTTCCTAATTTTCAGTGGTAAATTCATTCGTTCGATTTAATAGTAGTGCTTTAAATTAACAAACGCACTAGTCGGCACTAAGATTTTCGAAGGTTCGATTTCTCTGGGAGCCATCATCAGATCCTGGTTTCCTTATTATGGAACCACCCTCGGGATATCCCACAAAAATAGAATCATCAAAATCGGTTCATAAACGACGAAGCTAAAATTAAAAAAAAATCAAAATTCAAAATTTTTTTATTCAAAATAATATCATATAGATAGCTTTTTGGCGTCATTTTTTGACTCTACCACCGCGTCGGAAGGTGTTCCGTTGAGAGAAGATGCGACCAGAAACTCTACAACACACATCTTTTAAACAAAACAAAATGTACAAAGTACAATTAAAATACAATATTGCATTACATAGTGTAAAATTGTCAAGACCAGACATTTTGGTCATTCAAATAATCATCGAGTTTATAGTAACCTTTTTTACAGAGGACTTGTTTAACATGAGACTTAAACTTTTTGTCTGGTAAGTTTAGAATATCCTCTGGTATCTTATTATAAAAGTGTATACAGTGCCCCATGAAAGATGTGTTGACTTTACTGAGTCGAAAATGTGGGAATACTAATTTATTTTTATTTCTTGTATTGTAATTATGAACGTCACTGTTTTTGGGAAAGAGAGACAAACTTTTTCGAACATATAAAATATTTTCGTAAATATATTGACTGTAGAAAGTCAAAATACTGATATCTTTAAAAAGATCTCGTAGTGAGTCTCGACAACGCAGATTATAAATGGTTATCCGCGAACACACATAAAAAATATATATATATTATACAGGGTGTACAATAAAATGGGACAGCTACTTAAAGGGGTGCTTCAGACCATCAAACTGAACAACTTTCTCTATGGGACCAATATCGAAATCGCGAAAAAAAAAATCTGCTGTCCCATACATTTCAGTCGAGTTATGTTTGCAGTTTTGTATGGGAGAGCGGATTTTTTTTTCGCGATTTCGATATTGGTCCCATAGAGAAAGTTGTTCAGTTTGATGGTCTGAAGCACCCCTTTGAGTAGCTGTCCCATTTTATTGTACACCCTGTATATATTATACAACGTGTTAATGAATTAGCGCAAAACCTCATACACCCCAACTGATTTATAATAAAATAATTAGATTGAAACAATAATTTCATTATTTTGATAGTAAAAATTTAAAGTTATTCGCATTTTAAGTTTTGAGGCAAAAATGATTTGTTATCATTTCAGCACTGAAAGAAAGCGCTAACGTACTCATGGATACATTTTCACAATCTTATTTTGGTAGTTTGTAGGATGAGTGTGCCTGTGCGGTGGGTTGACTTCGGGTTCAGAAAATTTTTAATTTTGCAAAAAAATTATTTCATAGTTTGAAAAAAATTACCTATGTTGAAACCATGGTAATTCGATTCTGCTCTCGATTCTAAACAAGTTACTTTCTAGTTTTGCGTTAATTCATTAACACGTTGTATACGGTCGAATTGAGAAACCTCCTCCTTTTTTGAAGTCGGTTAATAACGTAAATTGTAAGTGCAGAATCAATTTTTCAACCAGAAAGAAGCTACATTCGTAAATCCGTAAGTAACTTTTGTGAAGAAACTTTAATTTCAACATAGGCGTATTTACGTAAAAGCGACACGAGTTGTAATTAATACGAGTTATAACCAATTTAACGGTCAGTTGCGTGAAAAGCCATCATAGTTAAGGCGCCATTTAATTGGCAAGCTTCACCATACTTATGACGGACAGGTGTCCATTAAAATTAATTGTCATTACAAAACCCTCTGCAAAATAAAACGACTTCTAGTTATTTTACCGTGTAGGTAGGTATCTCCCGGTTGTAAAAGAGGGGACTCTGTTACTTGTTTTTCCTACTGCACCTCTCTTTCGCAATAAATTTTAGCCTATGCAGCAGTGTGTGTGTGGGTGACGACTATATAGGGTCCTACTTAATATGCTGAAACCTTTTTAGGGGATGATTAGACCTTCAAATTCAAACTGAACAACTTTCTCTATGGCACCAGCATCGAAATCGCGAAAAAAAATCTGCTCGTGCACACAAAACTGCAAACCTACTCGAGCAATGTGTATGGAACGGCAGATTTTTTTCGCGATTTCGATGTTGGTCCCATAGAGAAAGTTGTTCAGTTTGATGGTCTGATCATCCTCTTAAAAAGTGTCAGCATATTAAGAAGGACCCTGCATATATTGTTCAGAAGTATTCAAAATATACCATAATGGTCTAAGCATGTACGGATATTCACATAGCCAGTCTTTGGATGAGTGAAAGATCATTGATAGCCCAAACAGAAGACGATTCAATCACGAGGCGGCGCGGGGCGGTTCGATTTCTGGCCGGAATTTATGTAGAAAAACATCGTGAGGACACCTGCATACCCAAGATCGAAAAGAAAATAGTACAATAAATGCGAAGGTATGTGTAAAATATGGGCGAGCATGCATGGGGTGAACAGAATAATAGACAAGGGGTGCGATTTTTGAATCTCATTCGCTGAGTTCAGCAGTTGAAAATGTCAAAATTAACATGCATCTTATCGCTGCTGATTTGTCTTTCAAAATCGCACTCCTCAAGTATGATTTTTGAAAGTCAAATCAACAGTAGAAAGATGCATATCTCCACAGTAATTCTGAATTTTTCAACTGCTGAACTCAGTGAATGAGATTCAAAAATCGCACTCCAGCAATGTATTATTGTTATTTAATGAATAAATGAAATGAAATGAATGAAATGAAATGGTCGTAGTGTTAGCCTCGGCTTACAATAGCCCTCCCAGTCCCAAATAATAAAATGCAAAAACGAATATGTAGGTATTACCATTACTAGTTATTATTCTGTGGTATTACTCTTATTCAATTCGTTGGTTAGTAATAGTAAGTATGCATTCTATGCATGTACGTAATGTCATTTTTCTATCCAATTTCTACCAGCAGCCGAGGTCAAGGTCATTCCTATACCTTACCTTATAAACAAATCATATCGAATCTTCAGTTTCTCGTCCAAGTTTAACTATAAAGATGCGAGTTACCTTTATGTTAACTACTATTTAGTGACGGCTCAGAGTTTAACTGTGGGAACGGTTCTGTTCGAGTTTACGATCTTCGCTACTTTTACAAGCATTCTTCCGTTAATTAAATACGTCGGTAATGTACACCTGGCTAAATATGATTTTAAAATATTTGAGTGAATTCTGTTATTTTTGTCGAGCAGTAATGTCATAAAAAATATCAGAAAATCCATTTCCAGCATACAGGCAGAAAATTCAAAGAAAGCACTCCAAACTCAATAGTTATAAATCAAAACGCTATAAACCATAAATTCAACGTGTTAACATTTTACAGCGTTATCTACATCATTTTTGTAACGCAAATCGTAAATCATCCAAAAGCAAATCGTGTCGTTAACCACGTGTCTTTGCCAGTGTCGGATTTTACGACAATTTTACGAGTTTAGATAAAACAACTAACCATGCGGTTACAAATTGGGCCTCGGATATGGGGACAACGAACTGACATAATTAATTAATTAATTAGGCATAATTATAATTTTTAATGAACATTAAGTGGTATCCTTCACACAGGCGTGAATATAAAGTCACTATAACTTAAACAAAAAGGAGTCAATTTATTGTAGGTCCACAAACGGTTAAGTTTATTGATGGTATTACACACTAATTAGTAATCGGACGAAAGATTAGGCAAAAATGCAAACGGAATTATGAAATAAACATGAAAAATGCACCGTTTTGACTTTTTTTGCTAAGATTCTTTTTTCTTATTATAAACGGCACATGTAAAGCAATGTGTATATAGGAACATCTTAGATGTTATTACGAAAATAAAAATAAAAACTAACATATCTTACCAAGACAAGATGTGCACTAACTGCGATTACGCGACACTCCGTTTAGATGAGGTAGCTAATATTACTACTATAATTTTGCTATAATCTAGAGATTATGAGAAACAAATTGACATGATTTCCATAACTAAACGCCAACTATACGCAAACATTTTTATGTTAGCCTATTTCCCGTTTGAGGATCTTCTTTGCACAAAATTTAAACATAATCCAGCTCAAAGACTATTCACGTCGTTTCCGTTTTAGAAACGAACGATTCAAACTAGGTTTTAAACTGTTTGTGTTAGAAACAACGATATCGAAACGATGTTAAACTTTTTCATGATGCAGGTAAAGACGACACGACAGATGTAAATGAAAGCCTGCTATTGGTAAACTAGATCAACAATAAAGCTATATTCAGATATTTACAAATTTAAGAAAGGTTGAAGACCCTATCAATCCACCAATTTCTGCCTTCCCAAACCAGACCTGTTAATATGATTATTATGCAAGAATTTTAAAATATGACAGCTAATTGACCCCTCCACTTCCCGAATTCCACTCCAATTCATACAGTAACATAATTGCATGACTTATGTCGGGAAATAATAAATCCTTTATAATAAGGACTCGTTTAACAAACTTCAAAAGAAAGTGAATGAGAATTTCGCAGAAGTGAGTAACGAATATGCAAAAATATTTGGAAGGGTCATTCACTCTTGACTACCCTGAGGGTATCGCAAACTGACTATTATGGGTCCTCAATTTATGATAACTGAGGTCCAAAAGAATCATGATGTGTGAGACCGCCTTTTGGTAACCACACTTATATCACTTATATGTCATATAAAGCTGAAGTAAAACTTAGCACAATGCAGTAAAGTTTGAATTTGATTATTTATGTGATGTTGCTGCGGCAAGTGGAAAAGGATTTAAGATTATTTTGGAGTTTTAAAATGTATGCAATGATGACTTTAATTGTAAAGCACGTAGAATTGAAAATGCTAAAGTAACAGCTAATTGTGTTGAAGCGTTGATATCTCAATACCAATCCATATTTTTGAAATGTAGTATTTATAACAAGATCGATGATTGTTGAGGATTCTGCAGTTTCATTTTATTCGTTTTGTATTGATTTTAAACGAAAACGTACATTTTGATGTCTCTGTTGGGAGGATATCAAAGTTTTACGACTTGTAAGGATAAAGTGCTTACTCGAATGTTATATAGTGAATGGACATAAATATTCTGGAATTTGATACTTGAATATAGAAAGCAGTGAATATGACTCGTATAGTACGACCCATTGCTTATTAGTTTCCTATGGGATAAAGGTAATCAGATTTCAGAGTCAGAATAGTCCTATAATTAGAAAGCTGTCATCATTATCTGTCCGGTAAACCTTACTGCTTGTACTTGGTGTAGGTGTAGTTTATGGTAAAGTATATTTCATTGATTGATTGAATGATCCTTCGCTAGTCTGTTCGCCATATGTAAATTTTGATGAATACTGAAAAGAACATCAGTGGATTTCACAAAGAAAATTATAATGAAAATATTTAATTTTGCTAACTAACATAGGCTAGATTTCCAATCCATTAACGTCAAAACTAGCAAGGTCAAATCGAGCAAACACTTTATTTAAGACAGATAACTCTATTTTATGCTACTTTAATTATGTAGGTGTAATAACAGTTATTCACCACCATAAAATATCTCAAACTGTTAACAGCATAACCGTTGCCAACCCTACTACCACAGTCCTAAGAGCTAAAAATATACCGTTACCAAAGCGACTGGAAAACAAGATAATTAATTATAGACACTAATCCAAAATAACGCTGCACCTAACTCACGGTTTGTCTAACAGCTTATTGCTAAATTGCTTTTAAATTAGACGGGTAAGATTGCCTAGGAGACCAACCAGGATCTAGAGACTTCTCTGGACTATAGCGTGAAATATTAGCTATGGCGTCGCTTTTGAATTAGATTGTAAAAGATAAGATAAGAGAACAATTCGGAAAAATCGAGACAACAATAAAATAAAGATCAATAGAAAATAGCATTGTAGATAATAGTTTAACTTTTAAAACAACCAACTCTGTTTATAAAATTTACCATTTGCAAAACAAGGCAATCCTTGGAAATGGAGATCGCTTTAAACTAACTTAAAACATAAATGGCAGATTTTTATAGTAGGTACACCAAAACACAACATACTTTTAAATAAGTAAACAGAAATAGTCTTAAAATACAAGCGATTTTCACAAAACAACATAAGGAATCTTAATATGAATGTGATATTACTATAATTGCCTGCCTCACTTTCTAAACTTTTTCCTTATAATGGGTCTGCTGGAAGAAATCTCTTCAGAGATAAGCTCGCCCTTTGTACTAGTCTATAATGCTGTGTTATTTTGTTTTTTCCGTGTGTACAATAAAGTATTAAATAATAAATAAAAAAAATAATACTTAATGAGAACTAAATATTTATTAAAAACAATTATATATAAGAACATAACCCTAAAGAAAGAAAAAGAACCAAAACTTATACCATAAGTACGGGTAGTACATTACTACCCGTAGTACTAGTATTTATTCTGTGCCATAAGTAAACAATATCTTCTAAATGACTGCTTGACGGCGGCAGGGGTGCACAGGAAGTTGGCAGTGTTCTTTGGCAGACTGATTCGCTGGACGAGGTAGCTGCCTACTGTGGTTACCAGAGACCTCCGATAAATCAGCAAAAACATAAATAAAAAAAGTATTAAAAAAATTATTGGTCTTGCGAACGAGACACAATTACCGAAACAAAAGATAAAGATAAATAACAACGATTAACAATAGCTATTTAATGAAAAGGCAAAGAAGTTATAATTATGACAATATATAACGCAAAGCACGTATTAATAAAAAGGTCATAAGAAATCAACACAATAAATTAATCCATTTGAACAGGATCAAAATAACGTTACTTTTCATAGAATCATGAGAGTGTTATTATTACATGACGCCTTCATAACGAATGCGACAATTTCTGCTTATCCTCGAACAGAATTGGTTACAAATCAGGATCTACGGGTTATTTTTTTAACCGACTTCAAAAAAGGAGGTTTCTCAGTTCGACCGTATAATATATATATAATTTTTTTTTCTATGTGTGTTCGCGGATAACTTCGTCGTTTAAGAACCGATTTTGATGATTCTTTTGTGTTGGAAAGGAGATGTCCCGAGGGTGGTACCATGATAAGGAACCAGGATCTGATGATGGCATCCCAGAGAAAACGAGGGGAACCTTCGAAAATCGTACTGCCGACTAGTGCGTTTTTTAATTTAAAGCACTCCTATTAAATCGAACTAATGAATTCACCACTTAAAATTGGGAAATAAACAAAATTTTAACAAAAAATTAAAACCGCCTTCAAAAAAACTAAAAAGTTAAAAAATAATATTGCAGCCAATGACTTTTTCGTTCGCATCATAAGAACATTAATTTGTTTTATAGAAGTCGATGTCAAGCCAAGCCATAAAATGCAAGCCATGTCGCGAATCGTACCGGCTTGACAGCGACTTCAATAAAACAAATTAATGTTCTTATGATGCGAACGAAAAAGTCATTGGCTGCAATATTATTTTTTAACTTTTTAGTTTTGTTGAAGGCGGTTTTAATTTTTTGTTAAAATTTTGTTTTCTCGGGATAGGTCCTTCACCCAATTCCGCCAAATGTGAAGTCACGTAAACCAGTGATAAAACACAGCAAACAAGGGGGACGACTCTAATCTGTCTTAGAACCTGCAACGAATTTGATGAAAGAAGATAAGAGGAAAAAGGTTGAAAATTTTGTTCTACGATTGACAATGAATTTAGTGCCAATTCTTTTTCGTATAGTACCTAGTTATCTATGAAGCTCAAGTGCAGGATTAATTCAAAGATTAAAACGGCAATTAGTACACGTCAAAAAGGAATTAAACGAAAAAACGATTTAAATGTCAACGCAGGATTTGTAGTACAAAGATAAAACGCGGTCATAAATCAAGAGCGGCTGATATTTCGACTGTCGATGCGCGTGAGTCGGTACATTTGTCACTAAATACGTCTTAATGGGGCATGGAGTGTATTTGATTGCTTTGATCATGCAGAGTACCTACCCATTTAGAAAACGAGTTGTCTTGCGTATCATTATCATCATTGTATCGAATCGAATACAAGAAAATTGATTTCCTACGGAATGGAAACGCCAGGTCAGATAGGGGACGTATTAAGGCGTCCTAAGCTAAAATACAGAGGCAGTAAGTTGTATCAATCAGCAGTATATCCGTTAGTAGTTGAGCCAATAAGCTCTTTCAAGCAAGTTAATGAGAGGAATCCCGTAACCTGTAGTGAAATTCATGATGATGATGATGATATTATAAAATGTATAGTTCAATTTAAAGACTAATGACGCGCTCCTTTAGTTATCTTCCAAAAAATGATTCGTTTGTTACGATGGCGATAATATTATGCTTACTTGAGTTTGATTCAAGAAATAAAAGAAAATGCTTTGAAAAATGAGGCGCCAATATCAATTGATACTATAGATTCAAATATTAAGTTGTTAGAAAAGATTCAAAATACAAAAAAATCTATAATCGCTACAATTTATGACATTGCCGAAAAACGCATCAACGGATCATATTACACATTGACGATCTAAAGAAAATATTTGATACCGAATATAAATATCGCATTAGGTGAATAGGTCAAAATGTGAATGACAAAATAATAGTCGACCGAACGTAAGGACAAAATATCGTACGATTTTAATTAGCTATCGCTAAGCGCGGAATTATGAATGGATGTTCTTTCGATAACCTGATTGGTTGGTTTCTAAAAGTGGACTCTACAATATCAGTGTTGCACCGTGTAGAACACAATTTTGATTTGCTTTGATTGCAGTGTTTTCTGCGAACTAAACAAGCTTTTGAAAAGCAAGATAATTACTTATTGCGATCAAAAGGTTTACTATTTAGAAAATTAGTCTATCGGCGGTATTCAGGTACAATTTGTAAGCTTAAATATCTAGCTAGGGAATGAATGTCCTAAACCTCATCAAAACAATTTGACTGCTCGTATGAAAATTTTAAAGACCATAATATTAACAATGTCCATAATTCACTAGAAGTGTCCTAATTCTGTCCAACGAGTGTGACAGGTAGCGAACCCTTTGCCACTTCATGAAAAACCACTTCGGTCACAGAAGAGAAGTTGTTAGCAGTCTCAAATACATTATTTACCCTGCAATAATACACAACAGAGGGATGATATGCAAACAATATGCACACAACCTTAATTAAAGAAAAGTAGGTGATAAAACTATAATAACCATTCCATTCAGGTAATGATGATTAAAACTTTTTCCATCTTCCACACTCAATTCATTAAATTTAACTACATTACTGATTATAAAAGCACGTTAATTCTTAATGGAAAACCAAGTCAAGTCATAATGAGTAAGTCACCCAGCTCGTTCAAACATAATAATCATCAATTTTTATGTTCCCGAGATGACCCCAGCTATCTTGCGTCAGATCTTCGAACCAGTTTAGATCTAGTCCGTAGATATCGATTAATTAACTTCGCGTAACATTTATTTTGCTTATTCTGCTTGATGTATGGTTATGGCAAACGCGATGGTTTCTACAGCGTCGGGGAAATTATTACTTCCTTCTTAATGCTAACTTATATTAGAGTCGTTGTATGGTGCAATTTTATTCCATTCTCTGGGACTATAATTAGAATTAACTTCATTTTTAAGTTAAACTACAAATTGCTTCCATTGCGAGAATTGGATCAATCAATACTTTGTGACAATATGCTTTTAGGTGCTGGATACCTTTCTGTTCTAATCTTTTCTTAAAGAAGATTAGCTATATTAGCCATATAAAGGTTCATCAATGCCAACAACGGAGTTGAAGGATTCGCCGTGGCCGAAATCGGCTTGGACACACACACCTACCTATTCTGAATAAATTTGGTATAGAGGGATATAATGATGAGCATTATGCTTACGCTGTAACACCACTGCATACGGTCGTCTACCTCCGACCTATACCACCGATAGTGGGAAATCGGTAGGGGGCAGGGAGTGTCCGTAGTGTACTCGTATGTAGGTTGTAATCTTTCTTGTACTGTTTTTAATACGTCATTCATCTTAAGGCGGCGTCCAAGTTTAATAGTGATTCATTTGTTTTGCTCTCCTAATAACTGACTGACTCTTGAAAAAAGGGATTTCTTGCAGCGTTAATAACAAACATTTCTAAATATATCACGGAAATTACACGGAAAAGGTCCTTAGGACATAATTGGAATGCAAGTGTTGAAAAATCCTCTTCCTTCATTTCAAACCGCATGCAATAAGTAACCTCTTAAAATATCGTAGACCCAGTCGAGCTTGGTCGACCAGAATCCTAATGAAACTATTAAAACTAACAAATGGAGCTGTCGACAAAAATATAACCATTTTAAAAGTCGTTAACGCCCATCAAAGACGACCGAAGACGGAATAAGACGAAGACAAACATCTCACAAACACCAGTGATCTTTTGACACAATTCTTGACATTTAACATAATTGGGCTGAAGTTACACTGGTGTATTCATCTTATTAGCCCAAACTTTGTGCAAAGAATTTGGACACACACTGAATATTTTAAGGATAACCACAATCAGCCATTATGTATTTGATACTTACCTAACTTTGTTTTTATTTAATCATGGAAGACATAATAAGTAGATTGTTAAGATTAAAAGATATAAATTGCAGGAAGAAAAGACATTCAGACCTTATTTTAATAAAATTGAAACTCATTAGGGAATTATGTGCAGGTTTGTTGCCGTTTACAATTCCTAAAAAAATAGAGTCTCGCTTATATACTAAACTGACGAGGCCAAACTATACGACTATGTATATAACAGCTAACTATGTAGCTATCCATCGAAATAACACGCAGTTGAACAAATCAAATAATGATTCTTCAACTAACTGCAGCTATTTACACTAACGATCATTTTTGCAATAAAGCCAATCAAAAATACGGCTTCACAATTGACTCCTGCTCAATACCACTCCTTGAACAGCCATTCCTTCATTAATAGTATATTTTATATCAGTCACTGTTCTGTACCTTTCATTATTATCATTACCCCTCATAACGTTATTGTTTATGACTCAAGACACTATGACTTAACAGAAGCGAATACCTAATTCTTCAAAATCAATAAAGATTGAAACACAGTTATTGACCCCACCAGAGTAACTCTTGTAGAAGAAGATGATCCCCCTCTAGTAGAACCTAGATCAACAGCTACCAATCACAACGCTATAGCTTTTGAAGAAAATGATGAAAATTTAACTTCTCAAGTGCTGCAACGCATGGTAAAGAAAAACAAACCAAGCATCTTGGAGAATGAAACTAGAATGTGTATGAATAGCAAATTAGTCTTAGGATATGAATAAATAAAGACGAGATGACGAAAACAGTGGTGGATATGGACAGAAACTGTGAAGCAGATTGAAACGACAATATGTTGAACCCTTGGCCATCCTTGCCCTCTGCTTAGATAAAGTATTGTGCAATACTTTATCCCGTAAATCGGATCTTATTTATATTAAATTGGTGTACGAATTATGTTAATTGTTATGTATCGAAGAAATAAAATTAATCAAAACAATGTAGGTAATGTAATATATTTACGTAAGAAAGAAGCCAAATAGATGTTGATATTTGGTTGCAGAATACTCCATTTGCCCAGGTGTAATAAACGTAAGAATAAATTAATTCACTGTTCTGCCTCTTATTGTGGCTACACCTTTGTTCTCTTATTTCTGGGGGGCTTTAATCAGTTCATCCGATGGTGTTATTTTGAAACTCTGTCACTCTTCGGAAGGAATCTTATTAATGTGTTTGGAACAAAGCCGCTGAATTATCGTAAACTTAGCTATGCCTGAAACTATGCTTTTCAACCTTAGTATAGGGTGACCATGAATCTATGTAAAAAAAAAAAAAAAAAAAATATAAAGATAAAAAGATATTTATTTACATACACATTTACATTACATCCTTACGGCTACAGTAATATCATGCAAGACATTTATATTTATACATAGGCGCACAAAATAACAATATTTGTATACTTTATAGGTATTATAAGGAGTTGGCTAATGGTCCCCACACGAGGTCCAGAACCTAGGGTTCTGGCCTGTCTTGCGGTGGCCATTATTACATCATCAGCGTTAACAAAAATTGGTTGAATCTGCAACAGTTACATAATGCTCTAGTATTATAATTTAGATTATTTTAGTGCTTTTTTTTACTAATGATTTACTAATATTTACATTATACAAAAATAAAGACAAAAACACGAAACGGGTAACGGGTAAAACACGGGGTGAGGGGGGGGGGGGGGGGGGGCATGTAATATGTAGGTATGTATTTATGTGAGTGTGTAGGTGTGAATGTGTGAGTTTGTAAGTCTCGGTTTCCAAGTAGTTTAGTGTTAACAGCCAGTTTTCAATTATTAGCTTTGCTTGCTTCACCGTACAGGCCTTGATTTGACAGGATTTAGCAACCCGGTTATAGATTAGGGGGCCCAGGAAATGTGAATGATGGCATGCGAAAGCTGTTTTTACTGAGTTATGAGGGATTCGGTAGACTCTTCTTTTTGTCAGAGCAATGTAGGCTTCTGAGTTTATTGTCTCACGGTGCATTTTCACAGCGATTCTGTGAGTATAGAGTTGGCGAATGCTTAGGACGCGCGCCTCTCTGTAAAGTAATTCTGTAGGGAAGCGACGTTTCTTCTTGAGCATCACCTTCAGGACAGCTCGTTGCGCTCTTTCCAGAGCATGCATCGCCGTGACGCCGGCTCCGCCCCACACCGCAATGCAATAGCAGGAAATGGACTCACACAGGGCAGAGTACACTAAGCGGAGCAAACGCTTTTCTGCAGAGCCACGCAGAAGCAACATGATATGGATTAGTCTCCTTACTCTCTGTGTCAAGCAAACAATGTGTTGCTTGAAGGAAAGATTTTGGTCCACTTCGACTCCGAGATATCTGATCGAAGCCACACGAGAAATATCCTCACAGGAGCATGAGAGTTGATCGGGAAGTTGATCGGAACAGGAGTGAATTCTTAGTCTCGTAGTCGATTTGGGTTCCGAAGCACGAGTTTTGTGGAAGCATATATATTTAGTTTTTTTGAGATTAAGAGTAAGGAGGTTTTTGTCCAGCCAGTCTTTTATGTTCCTCATACCCGTCTCAGCGTCACGAAGTACTCCATCCCAAGTCTCACCATGAAACAGCACCACTGTATCATCTGCGTAGCAGACAACCCTTGCGGAGGGCGGAGCGACCTTAAAGATGTCATTCATGTACAGGGTGAACAGTGTTGGGCCAAGGACACTGCCCTGAGGCACTCCAAATGTAAATTTTGGGATATTTAAAATCGATGGCGATAATATGTAACTGAATTTCCTGACACCTAACGTTTTCTTTCACTTCGTTTTATGTAGGTATTTCTTATTATGAAGTCAAATGAAACAATGTATAAATGAGAATGACACATTGACAATATAACAAAGGATAATCATCACCCGTAAAAGTAAATTTCATTTAAATAAATGTGCATTTTCACTTAGGTGATCATTTATTCGAAAAAAATATAAAAAGCACGATTAAATTTACAAAATGTCCGGTTGAGCAACGTAGGCTTCGTCAAAATAGTAAAACATTATCAATTAAATTAAATTGTATAAGTACAGAAATATAGAAACTCTCGTAAAATCCACCCATCGCAATCACCCTACACAACTGATATAAAACGATAAATCGTAGACGATAGACCGCGAAACTCTCGGCCCACTTAGTGAAGAACGAGGTTATTAACTTCGGATTAGTGGTTTTGAAGTAGACATCTTTGATGAAAGCTTACTACGAGATTTGTTATAGACACAACATTTTCGGATATTTTTTCCGACTGAGGTGACCGCACCTCAACAGAAAACAACACATATTATAGACACGTATAGACGTACTTTTTGTTATCATTAGTTGCAAGGCTGATTCGATATTCATAGGGTCTAGACTAGAGCATCTCTGAGATGGACTAGGTCTGCCTGCATAACTCCAGTCGGCTTAGGAGTTACACCCGTTCATAGGTCTAGTATGGTTGCTAAAAAAAATTCAAAGGGATCATGCGATACGGGATGAAATTAATCATCTACATAAATAAAAATTAAATGATGTTCGTTGGTTTTGAGAACGGCTGCTGGATCGATTTTCTTTTTCTATAATTTTAAATGAATAGTCCGAATTTAGGTCCGTGATTTGCAAAAAATGTTACAATAATATAACTAAGATACCTACGACCTATTTAGGTCCGAGTAAGGTTTTTAGACATCTGTCGTGTTATAGTTATAAATTTAATACAATTGTACTTACATACCTAACTCTCTTTCCCTCATCTCAGCTTAGGAACCTGAAAAAATAAACATTATTTAAGTGAAAATACCAGACATAACTTAATCTGTTATACCTATATAAAATCTTATAGAATCGATTACCATCATTTGAAAAGCACTCGCCTCGTTGTATTGCGTTGTAGCATTAAATTTTTTTTTATATTATAGTTACAAATTACGCTCTTTGAATTTTAGCCTGTAAAATGAAATCATTTCCATATACAAAACCACTGACGTTTTATAGTCAATGCGGATGGATATTTTAACCATGCATTATCAAACTGAACTACTTCGAAATCGCGAAAAAAAACAGCTATTCTGTAGTAAACTGCAGCAGGTAGTGCAGTTTGCGAGTAGGTAGGTACCTACTTAGGTACTTAGTCGATTCAAGTGTATGGAATAGCTGGATTATGTTTTTTGCGATTTTGATGTTGGCTGGCTCCATACTGAAAGCTATGATCACCTATGATGCACGGTTAAAAATGTACCCGGCGCGCGGCGTGGACTGGTTAAAAATTTCCCCTTACAGGGTCAATTTTCTATAAAAGAATTCGTTTCGTATACAGGGTTGTAACAAAACACTCTAGTAACACTTAAGGGGGTGCTTCAGACCATCAATCTGAACAACTTTCACTATGGAGCTAAATTCGAAATCGTCAAAAAAATTGTGCTTTCCCATGCATTTTTGATTCGAGTCCGTGCTGCAGTTGCTTTTTTTTTTCAAGATTTCGATATTGGCTCCATAGTGAAAGTTGTTCAGTTTGATGATCTCAAGCACCCCCTTAAGTATTACTAGGGTGTTTTGTTATATCCTGTATACTGTAAAAGTTTTCAGTGTGACTTGAACCGAAGACTTGCGTTTCTACAGTGCGTTCTTGGAAACCCAATGAAAGACTAATCAAATTGTTAAAGCTCAATAATCTTTCTTCGAACTTAATTATCATTTTATGGCTCACTTAACTTTAAGTAAACAATTACACGGTCGATTTAATTTCTGACAATAACTCATCAATCACTGGTTTTTGAATCACCATCTAAGTTCAATAGAATGCGAATCAAACTTCAAAGGGTTTATCTAATTGATGTCGAATTGATCTCATAAAAGGTAGGAATAGGTTGACAATTTTTTTTTTTGGCGCCTAGTGGGCTCAGTAGCTAAATTGGATAAAGCAATACCCCGGTTTGGAAGATTGCGAGTTCAAGTCCCGCCTGAGACATAATTTTTCAATCTTTAATTTGATTTGATATTCATAAACTCTGTATAAAAATAAAAGTTTGTCATACAGCGAAAGTGGAGTTAACGCCAAAATATACCGTGATACGACAGGATGCAGATTTTACAAATTGAAGATGGAAACTCCTCTGCTCTCATCCTCTTTTCTCTTCTGTGACTGTGGCCCCCTGATGTAAAGACGAAGTATTTCCCGAGCAAACGATAAAATTCGAGATGTGCTTCCATCTTTATTATTTTACGTGTGCCAGAAAGAGCGCGCCTGACGTTTTTCTCGTTTAAACGCTTTGTCGTGGATGGCATGCTAGCCGTGCTGATGAGATACAATACAAACCGTCCCTATCAAAAACCCACTACGATTCTTGACTGCAGTGGGAACTATAAAAGGAGCGTTCACAATCACAAAAGAACAGCGATAGTCGCAGTGGCACAAGTGAAAGGCCTCCAACCCCAAAATAAAGCCTTTTTTTTTGCTTCGGTTTATGTCAGATTTTCAGCGAAAGTGCGACATCACCCGCCCTGGTGTAGTGGGTTTTGAGACTACTTGGCTGATTGGGGTGTCAAAAGACGCATCTTGAAGGGGGTACAAAAATGTTGTTGTTGAATAAACTCAACATTTTTGGTTGAAAATCGAAAAAAAATGAAAATTGCGGTCGTTTTTAAAAAAAAAACATGTCAAAAAAACCAAATGAGATATCGAAAAAATACAAAAGTATCTGTGAATTTTTTCCTCAACCTGAATATCATCTTTCCTTGTAGGTACCCTGCCTGTATTCCCTTATTATTTGTAATAAAAGTGCTAGGGAATGTAGGTACACTGATGGATGATATTTATGGTAATGATTATCTCTCACCTTAGAAAATATGCGAAAAACCGAATAAGAAAGTATAAGCAAAGGGTGTGCCGTTTTATTAAAGTATATTATCTTATCTTTAGATTAAATAAGCCCTCGTAAGTTGGAAATACCTTATTTTATAGCTTTTAAATATCTTTAAATTTCAAATTGAATTCATCAGCTATAGTCAAATTTTTTTGATTGGCTGTTAAAAGATAAGATTGAATCGTTATATTTAAATATTTATTAACTGACGAATTAAAACGTTAAGTTTAAAAATAATCATTGAGTAACAAGGCTGAGACAAAACCAAAAAGGAGAAGACATAATTTTATTTGAATCATCCCGTGATCATGGCAGTTGTGGAATTATCGAGTACAAAAAATTCAATAAGAATCCTTCAAAATATGAAATATTAGTCTAAGACGTGATTTAAACAAAAAAATAATAAATATGAAATCAATCTAACGTAATTATAATAACAGTCATAATTATTTTACGATCAGACACTGAAAATACGAGCATAGACAATTTTAAAATATATGCGTTCAAATAATTTACAATATTGTAGAAAATTATTTTAAGTTTTTTTGGTTGAAGATTAATATTTTTAGTGAATACGTTTAAAAGGTCGTGTGCACAAAATAAGACGAGTCCATTGGACTCATGCAAGCACGACCGGTGCATCTTCGTTTTTTAGTTTTATCTATGAATTCAAGTCAACTACATCAGGTATGTTACGAACTTTGTAATTTTAAATAGGTACCTGATTGAAGGTAATTTATATTTTTATGACTTTTTAATCATCGTTTTATCTTATTTCCCTTATTTTTTGTTTACAGAGGTTGCAAACTTAAAAATTTTGACTTTATTTGCAGTTTTTACACACAAGGTCAGAAACTTTGTACCTTCTAGCTGACGAGTAGAATTCCTGGCTAAAGTTTCCGCACCTACTAAAACTGTATCCTGTATGAACAATTTAATGGATGGATTGTGTGAAGGATGATGGTGTAGTAGTAGATAGATAGATAACTTATTTATTTCATCAGAACAATACAGAAAAAGTGGTGATGGTGGTGAGAGAATTAAAGAGGATGACATATTGCGCCGACCCCAAATAATGGGAAATGGGCGAGAGAAAAATGACATAGGTATACTATATATGGACACTTTTCCTCCAAGTCTAAAGTCCACACCTCACAATAAAATCACATAAGGCATTCTACACACGCGCTACTAATAACGTCGCGGCGCGCGACCAGACGGCGGCGTCTGTTGTCCCAATATGTATGCAATCGGTCGCGTCGATTGCCTTGTCAATATTGGACCACCGTGCACAAGAGCGATGCTCTGTTTCCGTTTGCGGATGCTCTTAGTACCGTTATGATGAGTTTCCACTTGAAAGGAATGTTAGGGATTTCAAGTAAGCTTTTTAAACTACAATAGACGGGCTATTACGACTGCCACCCAGAGAAGCTCGTTGGTGTAGCGTAGTTTCGGTATTGGAAACAATCACTGAAGTTAAGGAACGTCAGGTCCAGTCAGTCTTTGGATGGGTGACCGTTTAAGTGGTTTTTCATCTCGAGCGTTTTCGTGCTTCTGAAGGTCCATTAAGCAAGTTGGTCCCGGCACAGAATAAATACTAGGTCCCGGTTAGTTCAGTCACATGACGGTGCAACTAATTATTCGCTAAGACAGGTAAGAGACATATTAAGGCGGCTTCAAAAATTGTAGTTTGAATCAAGTTTGAATCACACATCTACTACCTATTAATACCTGACACATATTTTGCCTCTTCAACGTACGTCAGCTGATTAGTACCATGCTCATCGGTTTTGAGGATACATTTTATTTTGTTCTACCTTTATTATAATTTATAAGCCTACTTCATCCCACTGCTGGGCAAATGGGCCTCTCCTATTATTCTCTTCCACTCGTTCCTGTTTTGAGCAACCTCTGGCCACTGGTCGCCAAACTTATTCAGGTCATCCCGCCACCTCTTCCTGGGTCGACCTGGACGCCGCCGACCGTTTTCGAGGATCCAGGGCATGATTGTTTTTGCCCATCTCTCAGGATGTATCCGACAGACTTCTGCCTTACATCTGCCTTGTTCTACCTTACTATACTTTATTCCATATAAAAATAGAATGAAGTTCATTTTCCGATTCCTATTAAGCTTTCTGGGTAATTCTGATTAGCAAATATAATTTATTTATCAGAAAATAATACTATCGAACATTATTATCGAACATTATTAAGACGACCCGGTTGGTGTAATGGTTACCACGCCGGACTGCCAAACCAGGGTCCTGGGTTCGAATCCCGGTTCGGTCATGGATGTTTATATGTTTGTGCCGTTGTTGTATGGTTTCCATAATAAACAGCCTATAAATAGTGCTTTCTTGGGATCATTACAATGTATGTGCCTGTGAGCGTTATTTATTTATTTATTTATTTTTATTATGTTGGACGTTACTAAAACTGTTCTAAGAATAGTGTTTCAAATCTCTGTTTCCGTAATTCAAAATAGCCTATTAAATTTCGTAGTTATTTAGTTTACTCCATTCCATTTGGAATGGCGTAAAGGTATGCCCCATTTGGTCTAAAGCACTATTGCAGCACATCAATACATTTATTATTTTTAGAAATGCATACAACCTGCGCAATCCTAACCTTACCTAGTATCCAATACTTCAATATTGTCAAAGAACTAAGCACACCCTTTCCATGTCTAATATAAATGTAAAACAAACAGGATATATTGTTACTAACTGCCAATAAACTAATAAGGAAAGCATCAGCATTCCTAATCCTAACCCATGTATCACGACAAAGTATTCATGATACATTTGTCTTATGAACCATTTTGCTGCGTAATTTCAAGTCTCAAGAATGTATGTGCGAAGTCACGCGAGGTTTTACTGGTGTTGGCGCCACCTCCTGTATTTCACCACGATGCACCTGCTGCTGCAGAAAATTTTCTTCGCTGTGTTGTTTACGAAATAAGGTTTGGAATCGACTGGAGATTGATTCCGGAGACGTAAGTGAAACTTTGTGTTGGCATACGCGAGTGGACTCCATCCGCAAGCTGTCAGAAAGTATTGGCTCATTTCAAAGCAAGACTACTCATACAAATAGCACATTAATGGCCATTTAAACGATGCCTTTCCTTTTTCCATTCGTCATTCAGACTCAAGTTAACAACGGGATGGCTCGTACTAAATACGTCTTGCAAATTGGTTTGAGACGTGTTCTGACTGAATATCGATTTTGTAATCGATTCTGTATTGTCTGAGGTCGATAGATTTGTTTGTTTGTTTTTAATGGGCCTTAATCGGATTATTATTAGTAGCATACTTCTTCTTCTCGTGTGAAGGTTATCACACTTTGTCCTTCCAATACTTGGCCACCTCTATTCCTCGAGGGGAAGCCTCTATTAGGTCCTGGATATAGCAAGACACAGGGCACAGGCTACAATGCGATAGATATAGAGTGCTTTGCACCTGACCACACCCACACTCCACGGTAGCATACTATTTAATATTCTATATGTTAGGGGATATGGATTAAAAATCATAAGGGAAAGATGAAAGGAACGGTATGTAAAATTGTCCGAAAACCACTATGTTTAGGTGGGTATTTTTGTCACATCATGATGTTAAAAATGTCTCTTAAAAAAGTCTCCATAGCGAAAGTTGTTCTGTTTGATGTGATGCATCACATCAAAGACTAGACTAATACCAAAATCGCCAAAGAAATCTGCTGTTCTATACATTTATTTGGGTCAAGTAGCCGATGGAACATAATTATTATAAATGAATATATTTTTTCGCGTATATGTTGACTCTTGGCTCCATATTCCATAATGAATTTTGTTCAGTTTGATGGTCTGAAACTCCCCCTAGATATGTAACGTATTTTTATACACCCTGTTTACGTAAAGTGCGTAGTTTTTCTATGCAAATTGGCATCATGAAATTTGCATTATAGATAACTTTACACTTTGTTCGAAGCCTTTACATACGAAAAGTGGAACGAACAGCCCACGTCGGTTCACAAACTAAACTAAATTCGTAAATTAACCAACATCAGGCCAATTTGCTGGGATTACAACAACAATGACGTCAAATTTGTAGGATTAAAGTAATAAAGATTTAACAAAGTTGTGTTTGAAATGGCCGACTGCTAACATAACTTTAGCGATTATTTTCAAATTGGAAACTAATATGAAGATATTTAGAAGAAATGTGTTTCGATATACTAAATGTAGACTAAATGGCTTAGTAAATTGTGTTACATTACAAGAATAGGTTAACTTTATTTGTACAGTTTCTTAATATTCTTAAATTATAATGTAACTAATACAAAATAAATGAAAACGGTTTGTGAAAAATGATTTCTTTTTTTTTCCACTGTGCCAGGTTTTACATTATGAAAGCGTAACAAACAAACTTACTTTCACGTTTATAATATTAGGGATATACATTATAGAGTCCTCCTTAATATGCTAACGATTATTTAAGGGGATGATCGAACTGAACAACTTTCTATACGGATCTGAATCCAAAACCGCGAAAAAAAAACTGCTTTTCCATATAAAACTACACACTTACTTGACCCAAATGTGTGGGACAGCTGATAATTTTTTTGCTATTTCACTATTGGTTCCATAGAGAAAGTTGTTCAGTTTGGTCTGATCATACCCTTAAAAATCCCTGAGCATATTAGGAAGGACATTGTATATCTCATTGGAGATTCGCACAAATAAATAGTTCGATCATTTTTCCAAACTCATATTTTCTTTATAGTGATCTTTTAGATCTTTTCCCGATTCCGAACTGGGTGGGAGTGGGACACGCTGTAAGAATGGAGGAAAACACGGTAGCTATCCAACATAGTGATTCACAGGGAAACCGCAGCAGAAAAGACCGATCTGGAGACCAAAAAAGAGACGGATCGCCTGTGTTGAGGAAGATCTGAGAGCCCTGGGTAACTTTACCATATAGAGAACAAAAACCAGAGATCATGACAGATGGAATTCAATAGGTATGATGATTGATGACTGATCCTGGAAATCCATAAATTGTGACGAATTGCAGAAATAGGCTTAATTTAATGTTCAAAATGTTCAAACGAAATTACAATCAAATAGAAAACAAAAAAGTTATAAGCTATTGAAAAATGTTTTTTATCATCTTCTATCTCTTTCATGCAAAACAGGTGTTTGTATGACACTTCGTTATTATTTGTATTAAAATACGAGGGTATGACGTCAGTCCCTTTATATCTGCCTCTCGCTCTAACCGTTTTAAAAAAGAAATAAAAAAAAATAGTCATCATCTCTATTGTAGAGGAGGCCAGGAGCCACCAAGGATGGTAGCGCCGAAGTAAAAGTAAATTAGAACGACTTATATCGTAATATAAACGCCTTAGTTTCAAGCAAATGTCCTCGAACCACTACTGAACTCAAACTCATAATAATTCGCAGTAAGCATTGTTATGTCTAGACAATGCTATATGTGACGTCACATCAGGTGATATGACAGATGACACCGTCGCAATATAGAGAGATTTCAGTAAGTGTACTTTAATATTACTAGGTTGCTCTATTGACACCTTGCTAATTACGTAGAGCCAAACGTTGTACAGAAATAAAACATACAGAATTTTCAAAAAGACCTAACAGGGTGACCGGTTAATATGTAATTATTGTCGCTGTGACACTATTGCAAATAAATAACCGTAAGAAAATCATACGAGTAAGTTTTATTATTAAATAATCGTACTTTGTGTGAACAAGAATGGTATTTGATTAAGTACTTTTGATATGTAGGTACTCTAGGTACCTATTCTGTGATTGAGTTACGGAGATTACTCGGCTCATAGCCGTATATTTGTGGTCGATTCTGTTACGTGGAAGTACACGAATAGTCATAAAATAGATCATTCGATGCGGAAAGGGATCTTCTCAATCGTTTATACATACTACAGATCTTAGATAGAGTATCTCAGTATGTTTTACTTATGACGTTTATGACTGGGTTTGAATGCTTCCATTTATAGGTGAATAAAGTATTGTGTTCACTTCGTTAAAAAGTAGTGACATCAAGTTGAATTTAATTATTCAGAATTAGAATAGTATCCCAGACTATTCCTTTGAGAAATACAGGGTGTTAAATTAAATGAGACGCTTACTTAAAGGAGTGCTTCAGACCATCAAACTGAATAATTTTAACAAAGGGACCAACACAGAAATGGCGAAAAAAAAATCAGCTGTCCAATAAAAAACTGCAAACATAACTCGACTGAAATGTATGGGACAGCTGATTTAAGGAAGTGTCCCATAAAATTTTACACAGGGTGTAAAATACAGGGATATACAGGGTATATAATAACAGTTACTATTAGCATGCATGCTCGGAGCCGAAGAGTTCTCGAGTGGCGTACCGGAAAGCGAAGCGTGGATAGGCCACAAGGTGGACTGACGACCTGGTGATGGTGGTGGGAACGGCAACGGAAGCGCAGGACCGGTCGTTGTGTTGATCCTTCCGTAGGCATGTCCAGCAGTGGACGTTCTATCGGCTGATATGATAATGCATGCTTTATTTATTTCGCAAAAGTAAACGAACAGATTCAAATATCGGCATAAACTGAAGCAAAAGGCCCTGCCCTACGCTACGTAGCTCCCTGTTCATAGTTTTCTAAAATGCTGGTCACATTGCTCCTCTGGATGGCGAAAGAAATTATTTGTACCAAAGTCACCTGAGCGAGGGTTACCTACCTCCCCTACCTCCCTTAGCTCGCATTTATAAAAATGTAATGAAATGTGACGAAATTCATTTTCCTGAGCATGAACAAACTTTAATAGCAGTTTGGGCCCGAGCTAATGAGTATTATTATTATTTGTGGTTGGGCTATTGCAAGCAAGGGTCGTTGTAACACGGAGACCAGCGCTGGTCCTTTTGTGTTCGCCCCAAGCTCACCCATATTTACGCATACCTCCGAACTTATGGTATTTTCTTTTAATTCTCGGGAATGCAGGTTTCCTCACGATGTTTTCCTTCACCGCCGAGCTAGTAAATGATAAATACATCCGTACATAAATTCCGAAGAACTTAGTGGTGGTACAGGCCAGATCGAACCGCGGCCTCAGGATTGAGGCGCTCTCTTCCGTATGGGCTATCATCGCTCTTAACTAATGAGTAAGGACACAATAAAAGTCTAAAAAGTTCGGTTAGGTAGGTACCAAACTAATTACCGAAGTACTGAAACTATCTAGGCGCAATTTATTACCAAGCTCCAATTTTCATATTTTATAAAACTTTATTACACTAAAAAGTATAAAGCGCTGATAGAGCGCGAACAGTGTCACAGCAGCTGTCAAAATATCTTAAATCTTAATCCTAAATCAAACCAATCTTAAAAATGAATCAAGCAATGTAAACCATCCGCTACCTGTATCATTAGGTTGTCATAATCTCAGATTACACCGAATAAAAAGATAAGGCTTGCTATTGATTTGTGTTCCGTATATAAAACGTCAAATTTAGATACTTAGTGGTAGTGTAAAACATTAATTCTCGTAATAGCATCGTTTGAATGCAGTGTCAGAGTAATCTTTTAGTCAAAATGAGTATTTGATGCATCTAGGGTCAATGTCAAAGACATTATTTATTTTGGTTCAAAACCATTTTCAAAAATTTCAAAGTTATTATTTGCTTAAGAGCTTTGATAGCAGATAAAAATAGATAAAACTAAACCATTCTTAATATAATTAATTAAATTTATTGGTAAAACAAATAAAAGTGGGGAAGTACTGGGTAGTGGGTGGGTGGTTACAAAAAAAAAACAAATACTTTTGATAAGAAAATAAAATAAAAATTAGCTCCCCTTACAATGGAATGGTTGTGGAATCGATCCTGAAATTAGTGCAAATGAGTTTTACTATGTGCGAATTTGTAAAAATAAAAAACAATCTAATTTTAATTGTATATGTAATAATTATAAATGTTTAGAAAAACGTCGACTCTATAGGTTTCCTTTTTTATTTCATAACAAAAAGGTATAGGTAGCAAAAAATATATGTTATGAATCTTATTATTAATCTAAACTATTATAAAACCGTAACAGAAGTGTGTCTGTACATTGAAGATATTTACAAAAAAAAAGTTACGATATGGTTTTTAGGTGTCCCTGATTCCAAATCACCAATTTTTGGATTTTTTGTCTGTCTGTTTGTTTGTATATTTGTTTGTTTTTGTTTGTTTGTTTGGGTGTTTGTTTGTTCGAGTATCACGCAAAAACTACTGAACAGATTTTGATGAAACTTTTTTGTTTGATAGCTTATCATCTGACTCAAAATCTGGTATATAATTTATGCGGACGAAGTCGCGGGTAAAAGCTCGTGTTTATATAAATTACGTATTATTCCAAACTCGATAACTTAATAAACTGTAATTTAAAATCAAACAAAATTAAACTTAGTAAACTTCAGATCCTGGTAAACTAACAAATTAACCTACTTACCATCTGGCATTACCTTCCCTTTCATCAACCATATGGCAAAGTAACAAAACAGAAACACAAAAAACAGTTTTTAATTGCTATTTGTTAAAGGCACTAACTAATTGATGTTATCCAAAACTTTAACCGCCTTGAGGTAAACTAAACATTAAGAAATTTACCTATTGACGCCTCTGTTAATACGTTAATCTTTGCGACAATGTTAATAGCCTCTAAGACGTCCTTACAAAGTTCAGAATTGCGTATCTTAAAAATCCGTCTTAAATGATATAGGCACATATTTACTCTTAAGTCTTAATCAATTTGAACTCAGTTCTGTCATGTTTCGATGTTTGGGTTATTGATGATTTTTGTTTACACTCTGTATAGTGTATGTGGCGTTTTGAAACTTAAACTTTATACTGTATGAAGATTAGCACGTCTAATGGTTTGTGACTCACCGTTGTTTGTTTTTGTCGATAAACTTCAAAGGATAAACAAATAGGTGAACGTTTGATTGCAGGCAAAATAGTACCTACCTAAGAGGAAAAGGCAAAGAAAAGAAATAGTTTACTATTGCGATAGTGCCAAGAAGCGGTAGTGAGTCATTTAATTATACAATTAAAGCGCTGAGAAAACGTTTTTCTTTTTCGTGATTTCGAACTTGTCTCCTAGGTGAAAGTTGTTCCGTTTGACGAGGGCACTTCTACTTATCATGTCAATTTGTTCTACAATGATATTTTCAGTGTAGCTTTATCGAGGTCCTATCTCGTGCAGGTGTACGGGCACAAGGGACATTCCAGCAGGTGTTCCATCGACTGGATAGGTTCGCCGCAATCACACTGCGTTAAGCCAGGATCCCTGTAACCCCCAATTGCATGAATGTTGTCTGCAAAGGCAAACTTGAGTGCGAAGCCGATTACCACACCACTGACAACAAATATATCCTTTATGCAGGGTGTAAATTTAAATGCGTTACATTATGAAAATCCTTTCAGCTCCCCAGCTTAAGATCATCGAACTGACAAACTTCTATGGAACCCATATCGACAAAAAAATCAGCTGTTTCATACAGTCATTTGGGTCGAGTAGCCCCTCAGGTTTTATGAAACCTGTTATCATGTAATTGGCGCTGTTTTAAATGTTGTTGTATTAGAAATTAAGCAATTTGTTGTTTGATAACTATAGATCGGTAACTATTGTGCGATTCGCGGCATTTTCAGGGTTGGTAATAAGCGAGTTTTTTGTGGTCTTGAGTTTTTATAATTATTCTTACAAGTCATGTTCTAATCGGTGTGCCATTTCAATTATATTATGAAATTACCAATATGATACATAGATAGGTACAGTAGAGAACACGTCAAGTTCGACACCTTGATCTTCGTTCTGTTGTTCTTATGCCGTTCGTATTAAAACCAATATCGTACTTCAAATAATAAATCTCAAGCAAGTAATAAATCTCAAGCTTGACGTGGTCTTGACTGCACATGGCTGTATATAGTATGGGTTAGTACCCTTTGCCTTTTACAAACAGAAAAAAATAAAACAATGAAAGACGTGAAAATAACTCTAATTTGGGGCCGTATTAGAAAAAAACTAAATGAAAACGATATGATAACATTGTAATTCTTAACCACCATACACCTACCATACACCTACCACGCACCTACCACGCACCTACCAGGCACCTACCAGGCACCTACCAGGCACCTACCACGCACCTACCACGCACCTACCACGCCAGAAAATTCGATCGAACGGACATCGAACGTTACGCCAAACCAATGATAATGTGTTACAATTGTCACCCCTAGAGTTTGCCGCGAGACAATAGTTACCGATCACTATGATAACCGATAAAGATAAATTAAATATGAAACCTCAAGGGCTGTTTTACACTTTCACTGCACTACTATTTACTTCACTTTTCACTTTACTGGTTATCAAAATTTTATTGACCCTAAAATAGCTTAGCCTAATTTAGTAAAACCATTTTATTAATTTACCAAGTATCGTTGCGAAAGTGTACCATAAACAAGGAACGAACATACAAATAAACAATCGCTAAACTTCTATACATACAAAGAGATTTGAAGCGAATATCTTTTGATCAACTACTCTCTGACAGGGTATAAACAGAAGCTATGTAGTTTGTTAGTTGTTAATATCGTAAAAAAAAGTATGTCAAGAGTACAAACAATCTTGGAGAGTTTATGAAACTTTGTGGTTGAAAAAAGAAATGTAGGTACAGATTTTATTTCGCATTAGAACATACATTAACATTAGTACATAGGGCCCCAACTGCGGTAAATAAATAGCTACTGAACCATGATTGAACCGCGTGCGTAGCTTAGCTTTTTACACATTTGGGATTGTGCTAATCGCGGTACAGCTCATGACAGCAGTAAGAGCCGTTTTGACAGATGGTTCAAACCATAAAGTTATTATACCTGTCGGAATAGAGTAACTGACATGAGTTGTCAAATGAAACCGTTTTTTGTGCATTTGTTGGCACTTATCGGCACCCTAAAACTTCGAGTTCTGTGTATAATTGTGAATCTAACGTGAAATCGTAGGTAATTTAATGAAATAGTGTTAGTATGTTTCACAAAATAATCTACGAATTCACTTTAGATTCACTAATTATTCACAGAGCACGAATATTTACCCAGTCGATTGTTTTTTTTTTTTTTTTTTTATGTTCGATAGGTAAACATTTGACCCCAATCTCACCTGATGTTGAGTGATGATGAGGCCGAAGATGTAGCATGCTTACCTAGAAAGATGCCTATTCACTCTTGCCTTGAAGAGGCCCAGGTTGTATTGCTCAGGGAACAGGTCCGCAGGCAGTGCGGTTGTGCCGACAAGTTCCCAAAAACGGTTCTATTGCCTCGCGTCACGTATCTCTTTCTATTATACAGTGGCGCCACTAGGTACATCTCGCTCTCTCAGCTGTCAGTTCTTAAAGGCTGTCAGTCACATAGTCAATAAGTCATGTTTAGCGCGATACGGAATTAACACAGTTGAATAGTAATTGGATTGCAATGTGATTAGAACTGAAATTGGATTAGGATTGAACTTGTATGTTTTAAATTAGCGCAATCGCCTTCCAGCTTCCAGGTATCTATGCTCAAGACTACTATAATATTTCGCAAGGAGTCGTAAAAAATATCATAATCAGGGTTTTTTTCAATATCATAATATGCGTTAGATCTTCAGACAATCCAACTGAACAACTTTCAGTATAATAAAATAAATGAAAATAATAATCTTTTATTTCAGACAACATAACCATGTCCATTTAGTATGGGGCCAATTCTGAAATAGCGAAAAGTTATTAGGTTGATCCATAGAAAATTGCTATTTGTTGCTTGACTGAAATGTATGGAACATAAAATTATTTTTTTGCGCTTTTAATTATTATGGTTCAGCATTAAAAGTTGTTCAGTTTGATGGTCTTAAGCACCCCCTAAAGAACAGATTTTTATGAATGACCGGTGTAGTAATAGGTATTAAGTAATGATCCCGTCACCATTTTCAATGTACAAAACACACCATGAAAGAGAGAACTTCACTTTTTATGTCCATTAAATCCTTGGTACAATATACCATGAACTTACAGGTTACTCTTACTCTAATGCCAATTCATATGATATTCATAGAACTCGCTACGCAAACAAAATGAACATAGACAAACATCCTTAGCCATAAATCGCGACAAATCTCTAACCTGCACTGGTGGTCTTAATCCAGCCTATTCTGTGAATTGCTAGAAATACACTCTAAATCAAGGCAATATGCTTTCACAACACGCTAGCCCATACAAAAACAAGTGCGCACCTACCGGTTCCTAACTTCAACAAAAACAAGACCAAATAAGACCAGATTTACTCAATCTAAAATAGAATCCGAAATACGGAGTTGTAAATAAAAGTCGGCAGATCGACTGTGATTGAAATATGGATGCGGTGTCTTGGTCGACGTAGACTAAGCAGTAGATGGGTAGTTGCTTTGAAATTTAAATTAGATTCTACGTTTAGTAGAGTTACCTATTGGCTTTGAATTTGAGAGATTACAAAGAGTCAACCTACCTCGGTTAACTCTTTGTAATCTAAGATTACCAAACCAAATGTTGACTTATTAAAATACCCAAATCGAGATGAGTAATAAATAAATAACAAGATCTGTGTGAAAATGGACATGAGATGAATATTAAATAAAACCGGTCAAGTGCGAGTCGGGCTACTCGCGCACCGAGGGTTCCGTACCACACCACCACAGAACACAACATTATTAACTTAGAAAATAAAAACTTTTTGTGTCCGGGACCTTTAGCGCAGGACCGACTCACATTTGGACGGTTTTTAGTATTTGTTGTTATTTTATAGAGTTTGCTCTATAATCAGAATCACATTAAGTTCGACGCTTGTATGTGCTGCCGTTTTTGCGATAGAGCATGAAGAAAAAACGTAGATAAAAAACTAGTTTCTTATTGAGAACCCCCCTTAATTTTTAATTTTTCGACATTTTTATTATTTGTTAACAAATCCGCCGTAATAATGCATAATCTGAAAAAATTTCAACACTCTAACTATTACGGTTTAAAAGTTACAAACGGACGGACGGACGGACGGACAACGTAGGCTTAGTAATAAATAAATAAATAAATAAATAAATAACGCTCACAGGCACATACATTGTAATGATCCCAAGAAAGCACTATTTATAGGCTGTTTATTATGGAAACCATACAACAACGGCACAAACATATAAACATCCATGACCGAACCGGGATTCGAACCCAGGACCCTGGTTTGGCAGTCCGGCGTGGTAACCATTACACCAACCGGGTCGTCAAATAGGGTCCCGTTTTCACCCTTTGGGTACGGAACCCTAAAAATGGTCTCTAAAATAGGGCACAATATTTGGGATGATCAGACCAACCAACTGAAAACTTTCTCTACGAGACTTAACATAGAGATGGCGAAAAATTCTCCTATACATTTGGTCAAGTAGGTTTGCAGTTTTTATCGAACACATGTTATTTTGCGTTAGTTCTATAGATAAAGTTGTTTAACTTGATGGACGGATCATCCTCTTCAAAAATATTGAGCACTATTTCTGAAGGATCTTATTTACTTGGGTTTAGGCACAGAATAGGTAATAGTATATAGTTCTACATACAGAACGGCCACTCCTCGCCCCCCTCTGACTTCAGATACCTCACCTCCCCTCACACTCTCTGTGGTAACTTGAGGGAAGCCGAGCAAGGGAAGGCAGTCAGGCGCGCGCACCCTTTGGATTTGACTACATAAAATATATTTTATTTTTCTCCTCACAGTAAAAATAAACATTGGAAAATAACGCTAAATTCACATTTTCTGCGATTCTTCAGCTTAAAACTATTTTAATAACAGAATGAACTATAAAAAGTAACGAAATGTATAATGTAGTTCATACGATGCGTGTTAAGTCAACCCTACACATAGGTCATGCACAATTTTCGCAAAGTGCGCATGTGCGAACGTCATCATGTCAAATCTAAAACGTTGTTTGAAGTGCCGGACCTGTGGTTTAGGTTTGGCTTATATAGACCCGAAGGTTTGGCTTTCGACAGCCTTACACGCTATTCATAACACTTCTTAGAGGGCGGTTACACGTTCAGTATTTCGTCATTCTGGTCCATCAGTCTGGTCATGTTTATTTGATTTGAAGGGAAACTGATATACTGAAGCACCATGTTAGTCGGGTCAATCTCTAGTCAGTTTCCCTTCAAATCAAATATACATGACCAGAATGATGAAATAGTGACCGTGTAACCTCCCTCTTATACAGCAGATTTTTATTTCTACAGATCGATTCGAAATAATGATAATTCAAGGTTTAACTTTATGTGTTGTTGACTGTAAAAAGCTTTAGATTACCTATCTGATTTATTACTTACTTATCTTAATCTATGTCAAATGTAGAGACGGATCGATGTACATCTGAGAAGTTTACTTTATACAGCTACCGGAATTTTAAGAAATCAATGTAAAGGGTAGCTCGAAAAGTAAATCAAAAGTAGATATGTATCACAACAATGGGAGAGCTGCTTCATTTTCACTGGAAACCTATAGAAATGTAAATCAAGCTCAAAAAGTGACCCCAAAAAAAGTACACAGTGTTCGAAATTTGTTCCTTAAAAACTACACCTTGCCGCCAAAACTCATACAAAATGTCATTTTTCAAAGGGTTGCCAAAAATTATGTTGCTTTTGTTTAGAGTTATTCTTCCATAGTTATTCTTATTCGTAACTGGAAACTATGAAAACTATTGAAGTCATAGTATACAAAAAGGGTACCTACCATAGTTATGTTCAGAACGAAGCACATAATGTGGAGTTTGTACCTACAGCCCATAATTATGATGCCTGTAGTGGTAAGGATTGAAACGTTAATTCATTAAGATTGTACATACCAAACTATCTGCGGAGCAGGTATTCCGAGAGATAAGTGTACTTTTTGCAACCATCAGCAGCAAGGCTGATTCAGTGTTAATGGGGTGTAAAGCTTCTTTGTGATGAGGATGGACCAGGTCTGCCTGCATAACTTCAGTCGGTTTAGGAGTTACTGATGATTAAAGGTCTGTAAAAAATTAACGATCAGCTCCAAGGGTGATCGTATGTTATTGTTGTAGTATGCACTGTAGCTATGTGAACAGTACAAAAACTGACATGGTTCATCAGTCGGTTTAGGAGATACAGCCGTTCAAAGGTCGGAACTTTGACTGGCTGTATCTCCTAAACCGGCTAACAGAACTGGACAGTTTTTGTACTGTTCACATAGCTACAGTGCATACTACAACAATAATATACGATCAGCCTTGCAGCTGATCGTTAATTTTTTACAGACCTATAATCATCAGTAACTCCTAAACCGACTGGAGTTATGCAGGCAGACCTGGTCCACCCCCATCACAGAGATGCTCTACACCCCATAAACACTGAATCAGCCTTGCTGCTGATGGTTGCAAAAAGTACACTTATCTCTTATACTATTAGTCAAAAGTCAAAAATAGCAAATTATACTTTATAACTAAGTATCAGGAATCAGAATCAAAGCAGGTGGCAACCAATTATCAAAGTGATCATGGCAATTAAAGCCTTTTTCTCAAGGAGCGCCATTATAAGAAAGACCCCAGACCCGGCCCCGGCTTGTACACACGGCGACAGGTCAGGTTAGGTTAGACTTTGTTTGGACTTTGAACTATTAGAAGTTGAACGCTGCGAATCGTGCGAGAGGGTGCGGTATGTTGTTGTTGTTTCGTCTCAGAGCACGCTGCGCCCGCGCCGGCAGCCGCGTCTATGCAGGCTCTCTACCACACTATTTTGTGTTTTGTACGTAGTGTAGTTATGGGTAGGTATATAGGGTGCGTAACATGATGTGTCGCCGTGTGTACCTATGTACAGTGGTGACATTCTCTGCCCCTCATCAATTTTGACCTCACCCCTCTCGGTGGTACAAAAGACCGCAGTGAGCAATGGTATATTCTTCTTTCACTTTCACTCACTTAGCGTATAACGTGGTTGAATTTTCTTGTCAGTACAAGCCCAGTCGCCTTGGCAACGCAGCGGCGCTGCGTGGAAAAGGTTCGAAGGCGTGGCTATATCCAACCCAATTGATCCATATCCAAACTCAACTAATTACCGTCATCTCTTCTATCAACTTGAACCACAATCAACACGAATTCCATTTAAATCGAGTCAAGGGGCGCCCCTTCCAATTAACGTCAAACTGTGTCCGTTGTTAGACAGTTACATCGCGAAGCAAATTGTCAACCGGTTTGTTTCCGCCTGTTGCTTAGAATTAGTTTGATTTTACGCTATTAGCTATACTAGCCCTGGTCTCGAAGTTGGTCGTGATAGCACCATTTATGGTGTAGACGACAATGTGATATTATACGAATACGAAAATATGTTAGGATGGCTAAAAGAGATGAATGGAGGAAGACGAAGACCATAGTGCACCGACCCTATGACCAACCCCAAGTAATGGAATGGGATAAGGGAAGGAAGATGACGACAATAATGATATAGGTACAGGATACATTTTTAATCAGGGTGGAAACTTTAACCAAATAGTCAAAGAAGATTGGCAGATTTGGACACAGCCATTTTTTACGAAAACTAAACGCCGTTCAGGACGGCGGTCATAATTATTATAAACAGAAAAAATTAAGGCATTTTTTTAAAAAACTTCCACATCTCCAAAAGTCCGGATTCAAAAGTAGAAATTACTAGTAAAATAGTCAAATCGTCCAAAAAGCAGTAGCAAAACGCAACCACGACAGCTATTTTCATCTAATATTGCCACTGAGGTATTTTTGGTCGTTACGGAACGTATTTGTCTTGGTTGAACTGATAGTGTGTGTGATTTCGTTTTCTTCCATTATCATAATATGGTACGGTTATCGTGAATTTTCATTAAAATAAACACAATGAATGCGTAAAAGATTGACTGGACTATCTAATAAGAAAGATTATGAGTTTCACACCCTTAATACAAAAGGTATCATAAGGAGAAATACCTTTCCCCCAACTTCTACAGATTACAACCAATTAAAATTTTTGTTAGTTTTCTTTCACTCTACACGTATTACTAAGTTTCATTCATGTATGGGACCTCTATGTCTGAGTCTCAAATTGCATGGCCTTCCGCCAAACTTCTTTAACAACTTTCACTATGGAGCCAGATTCTTTGTGAAGAAATAAACAAGTGTTTTTTTCGTAGTTTTAGTTTTTTACGATTACAATGTCTTCAATTTCTATGCTGCAGCAGTCCACGGTTTCATATAAACATCAAAGCTCATCATCTACATCTATTTTATAAGTCAATCCTATAAACATCCAGTTTAATTGTATAAAATAACCATAAAGATTTCAGATACAATCGGAATACAACAAGGAATTCCAACCTTAATTAAAAAGCAATAGATATCAATAGTACAATTAATTTGCTAGGAATCCAAATAGTCTTATGTTTACTAAAGATTTTTGCAAATGTATTCGTGTTCTATTAATTATGTTAATAGTTAATGGTTGAACCGCCTATCCGTGAGCGTGTAATTGCGTAAGCTTGCACGTGGTTGGATGAAATTGAGTAAGAGAAATGTAAATAAACAACCGTAAATAGAGAAGTCAAAAGTATATCGAAAGATGGTCAGTGATGTTAACCTACTGGGTCGACTGTATCTGTTTCACACTCAAGATCATACTGTCGACAACTACCTACAAAACACCATTAACTAAGCAGTAGGTAAGTACTAGAATTCTGATATACCTATTTACCATATGTACAAAATATATCTTTAACTAATCTTTAAAATATACGATAGGTGCATGGCACTATTGCTATATGTGATATTTATGGATCAATGGCCTCGATTCGGACTGTGACACGACTTAACTTAACTAAATTTATTCCTGACACTTTCTAAAATAAGATTAAGAAAAGAGACAGAAAACCAACAGCTGAATTTAGTGAAAAGTGACGTTAAACGCCCAAAAACGCTTTGAATAAGATGGCGTACATGCGTACAATATGAAGGCATCTTATTTTGCGCATTTAACGTCACTTTGACAGCACTAAAGTCAGCTGTTGGTTTTCTGTCTCTTTTCTTAATCTTATTTTAGAAAGTGACAGGAATAAATTTAGTTAAGTTAAGTCGTGTCTCATTCCGAATCGAGGCCAATAACAGAATTAAATTAAATTAATAAAAATTGTAGCTAACATGTAAAACATAAACAGAAAATGCCAATAAAACGAATGGGCTAGCTGCAAATGGAAACCTGATCTTATTGATAGGTAAGCTACTTAGAACACCCTATCAAGCATTCCGGGCACTCTTCCACAATGATCGCTTCATTGTGGAAGGGTGCCCAGAATGCTGGGAGCGTTTAACAAATAAATCGCCCAACATCATGTTATCCTTCGGGCTAGATATGACCCACACCGGTAGTCAAAACCTTATTGATGCCATCGTCGGTCAATCACGAAACTAAACTTACACTCTGTCTGTCCCCCACATAGCAGCCGTTTCGACTGCCACCGGATCAAACAGATGCACTATGACCACAGTATAAGACAGTAATCCATCTTCATACAATATGGTGCCAAACGCAGCGTACGTCTTGTAGCACGCACACACTGACAATATCTCCGCGTAGCCCCGTCTGGCGCATTCGTGGCACACTGAGATATTGTCAGTGTGTGCATGCTACGAGGCGTACTGGCGAGCACACACACAAGCCACGTTTGGTTCCATTGTATGATGATGGATTACTGTCTAAAGGTGGACTTCCGATGCCAGCGGCCGATGCGACTAACGCGCGCGTCTGACGCGAGGTTCTGTCAAATATGACAGAACCTCGCGTCAGACGCGCGCGGCCGACGACAGACCTCACTTCCGAGGTCAGCGACTGACGCGTGCCTATTGTGCAAAGTGTTATCACTTTAGGGTATTTTCCCCGAAATTTAGGGTATGTTTTTATGTTTTGGTGTTTAAACAAAAACATAAAAACACAAATAAAAAAACAATACATATTTTAATAAAGAATATTTGATTGATTGATAGGTTTAGAGAATATATGAATGCATTTTTTTTTACAAGATTTTTGATAAAATACATTTTTAAGAGTTATTATAACTAGACAGGGATGCGTTGCGTCCCCTTGGCTTTTTAATCTGTATATGGATCGCTGTCTAGCTAATAATTATGTAGGCAAGAGGGATTTTCCGAAATAAGAAAAATTAGTTTAATGTGGCTCGATAGATGATATAAATAAAAAATAAAATACAAATAAAAAATAGTGAAAATTAAGCAAATTTTCGGTAAAAACTTCGTAATATTTCTGGCAAACATTCTTGTTCTGCGTGACGTCAGAGCATAGCCGCGCGCGGCCGCGGCCGATGCGATAGACATCGGCCGCGCGCGTCTGACGCGCGCGTCAGTCGCTGGCATCGGAAGCGGCGCCATACGTTTTCATAGTAACTAGTATGGCCGCATCGGCCGTCGGCCGCGAGCCGCGCGCGTCAGACGCGTCGGCCGCTAGCATCGGAAGTCCACCTTTATACTGTGCTATGACTCGGCAGCGGACCCCGCACGCTGCGTTAGCAACTTATAGGATCAACAGAATCTGTAGACTTGTCGAAAGTCAACACATAGACTGTCTCTTCATCGAGCACTAGGCTGTTCATCGATTATCAGTTAATCGATGGTACAGTTTGTAGTAATAACAATAAATATAATTTTATATCTCATTGTAACAGAGCTCAGAGGTAAAGGCAGTGTACCTACAGAACGTTACTTTCACGACGGTTGTGAAGTCTTCAGCAAAGATTGAAGTATTCTTGGACCCCCCTCGGAGAGAGAGGAATGCGCCCTGCAGTGTAACGTTTATTGGCTATTACTTACATTATTATACTAGTGTCGGTTGATAGGTCACAGCTTTCCTTACGATTTGACCCAGCCTTCTCATATTTCTAAGTGAAAATTTAAATTTACGATCGCTTTCTTATCAATAAGGTATCAAAAAACTACACAGCTATTTATAAACCATTGGGTCCATTGGATGCGTTCAATGAGTTCTTGTTAAAGTCAACATAGAATTGCGAAAAAAAATCTTGTGTTCCATTCATTTGGGACTTGGTTAGAGTAGCCTTGACATTTTCTACAGAACAGCCTAGAACAGTTGATTTTTTTAGCGGTTTCATTGTTGGCTTCAGAGTGAAAGTTGTTCAGTTGGAAGGTCTGAAGCGCCACGTTTTATATAGGTATATGACTGTAGACTATAGGTTATGTGACTGTAACGCCTTCAAATTGACACCCTGTACAAACTAGTATTCAGCTCATTTCCCTTGGCAGTCAGCCTCGATATGACCATTGCTTAATTGCTTAATTCCACTACAGTATGAGTAATCATGAGTATTGACATGCGATAGGTATTAGCTATTGCTGGCACGAAAGAAGAAGCTAATTTCTGAATGCTTAAAAACGAATGCTTCCGTTGAGAACGAGCCTTTATACTAAAGTAAAAAGCGATTTATTTAACGACACATTTACGTCCACTTAAAACGTCGTAATTCATAATTTCGCCGGCAATACTTCAAAACGACTGCTGTGGCTCGTTTACGTCCAAACTTTATTTACGATTAGAGTTACTTTTACACCAAAATTGCAGTATAGGGCTGTCAATTTTCGATTTCACACCAAGTGTAATTTTTGCATTTTACTTGGTCAATTTAAACATTTTTGAAAAACAATTGTAATAGACTGAAACCATTATCGAATGTTGAACATATTTTTAATCCAGTATCGAAGAAAGAGATACAGAGGAAGACCTAGTTGAAACAGCACATGTTTTATGTTGTCGTATCAAAAACTCGACTCTAGCATATAGGCACTATTAAAAAATATATAAGATCTTAAATAAGATGATGATCGAAGAAACAGCAATGGAATTTAAGATGCTAAAAGAAAATTACGAATCAAATGAAATTTATAAAGTTTCAAAATCGTAAACCGCCCGTTCAATGCTGGTTTAGACATTTATAAAAATGCATACTTATAATATAAAGCTTTTACCCGCGACTTCGTCCGCATAAATTATATATCAGATTTTAAGTCAGATAATAAGCTATCAAACAAAAAAGTTTCATCAAAATCGGTTCAGTAGTTTTTGCGTGATACTCGAACAAACAAACACCCAAACAAACAAACAAACAAACGAACAAACAAACAAACAAACAAACAAACAAACAGACAGACAAAAAATCCAAAAATTTGTGATCTGGAATCAGGGACATCTAAAAATCATATCGTAATCTTTTTTTTGTAAATATCTTTAATGTACAGACACATTTCTGTTACAGTTTTATAATAGTTTAGATACTAGAATAAGATAAAGAAATAAGATGAATAACTGATTGTTGGAGCATAATACTAGATACTTATCAGACATATTAAGTACAGGAGTGCGATTTTTGAATCTCATTCGCTGAGTTCAGCAGTTGAAAATGTCAAAATTACTGTGGAGATATGCATCTTTCTACTGCCGATTTGACTTTCAAAAATCATACTTCAGGAGTGCTATTTTTGGAAGTTATATCAGCAGTAGAAAGATGCATATCTGCATAGTAATTTTGAGATTTAAAACTGCTGAACTCAGCGAATGAGATTCAAAAATCGCCCTCCAGATAATTGTACTTAAAACATGTTAAAACAAAATTTTGTATTCCTTACTTTCTATCACAATAACTGGACAATCTCCTATTACCTACTTCGCAATATCGATAAAGACTAAAATACATTCGATTTCCAAATTTCCACCAATCTTCATCTATGTTTTTGGTATGAAAATTGTACAGCCAGCCCTACGAAGCGCCACAATTTCTTTTGGCGCGGCGAACAATTTTTCAGTTACAGTTTATTTCAATTAAAGCTTAAAGCTGTCCTTTATGTCTGGGCACATGGACGATTTATGCACGTCTCCTGAGCGCCAGTCTGGCGGTTTTCAAAATCTTTCAGATCACAATGACCTGAGAGAGTAAACAAAAGAATAACAATTACCGCGAGATACCAAAATGTTGACCCAAACTTTAAATTACAACCCCCTTGTCAACCTTATTTCCACCACTCAGTGGTGACCACTGTAACTTTTATCATAAACGAGGATCAACAACGGCGCCTTGGCTTCCACTCACAATGCAAGACTTTAAAATCTCGTAATTTTTCTCTTTTTATCCAAATGGGCTTGGTCTCATCTTACCTGATGGAAAGTGCCAACGAAGCAGAGGATTCAACGCAGTCAATGGTAAAAAGTGTATAGTCTTCTCTCAAAGATATTAAGTACTTATTATCTAGATTTTTTGCTTGGTAAAAACGACAATGGAGAGAGTTCCATACGTTTGCGATTTGCATCTAATCTAAACTATTATAAAACTGTAACAGAAGTGTGTCTGTACATTGAAGATATTTACAAAAAAAAAAATTACGACATTGTTTTTACCTGTCCCTAATTCCAAATCACAAATTTTTTGATTCTTTGTCTGTCTGTTTGTTTGTTTGTTTGTTTATTTGTTTGTTCGTTTGTTTGTTTTTTTTGTTCGTTTGGGTGTTTGGTTTGTTTGTTCGAATACTCGAACAAACAAACCAAACACCCATAAACCCGTTTTAGCGTGATATAACGCGCTAAAACTACTGAACCGATTTTGATGAAACTTTTTTGTTTGATAGCTTATTATCTGACTTAAAATCTGGTATATAATTTGTGAACACGGCCGAAGCCGCGGGTAAATGCTCGTTATAAATAAAAGTTTGCAGTTGTACTTAGTTGGCAGTTAGTTAGAGCAAGGAATATAAATAAAATAAAATATAAATAACGCTCACAGGCACATACATTGTAATGATCCCAAGTTAAGCACTATAGGCTTGTTTAATATGGAAACCATACAACAACGGCACGAACATATAACATCCATGACCGAACCGGGATTCGAACCCAGGACCCTGGTTTGGCAGTCCGGCGTGGTAACCATTACACCAACCGGGTCGTCTATATCTAGTTAGAGTGCTAGTCGTTAGGCTTAGACTCTTATTAATCTGTCTTTGGACCTGCGAAAAATAATATCTTCCCCACATCTTCCCACAATTTTTTACCTCTTGATAATTCTTCAAATTATAGATGAAACCAACGCAAATAGAACCGCATGTATGTATACCCAGTATTCTATAAGTTTATGTACCTACTATAAAACCTACTCTAAAAAATTGAAGTTGGTAAAAATCTAAGTGCTAGGTTTCATCACATTAGTTACATAATGGCATAATACAAATGGTCTTTTTTTTTCATACAGAAATATAATGGAAATTATGAAATAATGTGAATGTGATGCTGTCAATTCATTGCTAAGTGATTCTCTTAATCATCCAACTCTTGTATTTCAACACATCGCTCTTCTAAATAAAAATAATTCCACAACATCTCATAAAAAAAACATTCTATAATTTACGTCGTCCATTAAATTTAAATTTTGCAAAGAAATAAAGGGATTTAAAACATATTTACTGTTCGCATTAACGTCTACTATAATCCCCGGTGTCACATCAGACCGAACGTGTCCGATCCAGAAATAATCATCGTCGCCACCGAGTCCAAGGAGGATATTATTTTTCACACGTAATCCGATTTAGCGGAGACAATCTGTTAGACTTGTTGACTGACCTTTATCTGTTTTGTTTTGTTTTTACTGCTGGATTAATTCTTTGACCAAGATGCAAAATCATTTGGTAGAATAGCCGATATCAGAAAGAAAAGCGCCAAACTTAAATTGGAGTCATCGGCCACCCTGAAAGATGGTAAATAACCATCATGCCCTGGATCCCCCGTAACGGTTGCTGGAATCCGGGTCGATCTAGAGATGGCGGGATGACCTGAATTTTGACCCCCAATGGCATTCATCATCTCAGCCGATGGACGTCCACTGCTGGACATAGGCCTCCCCCAAGGATCGCCATAACGACCGGTCCTGCACTGCCCTGTTCCCAACCTTCACCAGGTCGTCGGTCCACCGTGTGAGGGGCCTACCCACGCTGCGCTTTCCGGTACGCGGTCGCCACTCGAGAACTTTTCGGAAACCCAATGGCAATAAGTTACCAAAATAAGAGTGAGTTGAAGAGTAAGGGAAGCCTTTTGCCCAGCAGTGGGATGGCACATGCTAATAATAAAACCTAAAAATAAATGTATCTCTGTAAACCTTTTACAGAGATCCATCCATCCATCACAGCCCTTGATCAGTCCAACTTCGGACACAAGCCTCATCCATATTTCTCCGTGACGCTGTATCCCTCGCCCTCTGCATCCGATATGTTTGTTAGTACGTGTGCTTTTGAATATTGATAGTTACAAACAATCCATGGGGTTGGGGACTTGGGGTGGCGCTGGAGCTGGACAACATAATTTGTAGAGTGGAAGGCTTACAATGGGTATCGTTCGAGGCGTTTATTAGTAGTGGTTTTTGCTGGCAAAATGTCAACGCTTGACTCGTAGTATAAGAGATAAGTGTACTTTTTGCAACCATCAGCAGCAAGGCTGATTCAGTGTTTATGGGGTGTAGAGCATCTCTGTGATGGGGATGGACCAGGTCTGCCTGCATAACTCCAGTCGGTTTAGGAGTTACTGATGATTAAAGGTCTCTAAAAAATTAACAATCAGCTGCACGGCTGATCGTATGATATTGTTGTAGTATGCACTGTAGTAGCTATGTGAACAGTACAAAAACTGTCAAGTTCTATCAGTCGGTTTAGGAGATACAGCCAGTCAAAATTCTGACCTTTGAACGGCTGTATCTCTTAAACCGACTGATGAACCATGTCAGTTTTTGTACTGTTCACATAGCTACAGTGCATACCACAACAATAACATACGATCAGCATTGCAGCTATTCGTAAATTTTTTACAGACCTTTAATCATCAGTAACTCCTAAACCGACTGGAGTTATGAAGGCAGACCTGGTCCATCCCCATCACAGAGATGCTCTACACCCCATTAACACTGAATCAGCCTTGCTGCTGATGGTTGCAAAAAGTACACTTATCTCTCGGAATATCGTCTCTCCATACAAATAATACTAACTGTAATGTATTGAAATGTTTATCATCCGTTGCACTTTTATCATAAGACTAGACGCATAAATCTCCTGACAAAAAAGACTGAACAAAAATAAAACTTCCGAGATTTTCCAGAAAATCTTGCCAATTTCCCAGAAGACAATTGATGCGACACTTTGTTCGCAATAAAAGCTATAAAGCAAACTAATTTATCATCCAAAAGTCCTCCAGACGTTTTCATGTAAAAAAACGTAGACTGAAGAGGCGGCGAAAGTTGAAAAAATGATTTTGCAACGTATAATTTGTTGACAATTTTATTGGGAAGCGGTCAACCAACTTTGAGTTAATAACAACTGTCTGGGAGCTCAGTTACGTAGCGACACACTTTTGTTACTACTCTGGCAGTTCAAGACGCTAAATTTTGCTGCAAAGTGGGAATCACAGTAAGCAGGTGACTGTAGTTAAACTACGTCGGCGTATTTGGGAAGGTGTGAATCGCACAAACGAGAGATAGAAATCTTTATTGCTATTGGGACTTACTGGCTTCAACAAGTTTCATCGCATGTAGACTGATTTACTTTATTTTATCACTACTTCCTTTTGTGTATTTAAATAGACATTAAATTTGGCACACATATATAAGGATACTTTTTAAAGTCCACGCAGAAGACGTCGCAGGCTACAGATAGCCTCTAGTATTATGTCTGTGTCATGTTCATTGTGTACCATGATAATGATAAAAGATAGAAGGAGTTATATCATTCCGTCTGTGCCACAATATGCGATGATAATAAAATTAGCCGTAAAGCGGTTTGCTCGTATCTTCTGCGGTGGTCTGCTATCGAAACGCGACACTTTATGACACAGTTACACTGTCTCGTCTGCGATGTTTCTGTGTACCTACATCTCCGTCTCGTATGATGTCTAGATAAGACATACGTAAAGTAATGCATCAAATGCAAAACTGTCGTTTTGTTTCTCTAGAAGAAACTTGAACAACATTTTCATTGTAACTGTGCGAAATATCTACTTTTACCTTCCAACTCAGATACGAACACGATCTGATAGTAGAGGCGCGAAACATTAAAACTTACCTAATATAATACAGGATGTAAGGAAACGTATCATTAAACTTTAAACCACATATTCTACCCATCAAACTGAACAACTTTTACTATGGGAAAAAACCTGTCTGCGCAAAAAAATCGGAAGTTCCATACTAAACTGCAAATGCCTACTCGACTCAAAAGTGTGGAACCGTATTTTTTCTGTTCTGTCAGAACGGTTTATTCCATAGTAAAAGTTGGTCAGTTTAATGGGTAGAGTATGTAGTTTAAAGGTTAATGATACTTTTCCTTACACCCATTATATTTATTTATGTGTAAGACACCTGAAGGAATTATAGTCATCTCTTACTACGGTTGGTGCTATTCTAAACCGGCCACCACATGGCACAAACCACGCGCCACAAATGTAAAAGATGTATTTAAAGTGCTATAAATCCTGTAATATATTAAATAGCTAAATAACCGGCGACCTCAGGTTGACAACACCGCAACAGCTGCCACGAAGCAGGCCGTGGGACATAACATTTTCCAATTCAAATTCCCAACATCTATCATTTTCAGAGAACGTTTGATAAATGTACAGTTATCATTAAAGGTTCACCAACGCATTTAGCCTTATTGATATGCAATTAGAGTTCACAACTTTGCAGCAGGTTGTATACTTAGTTGACTGCATTAAAAAGTCATATTTTATTGAAATATATCGACTATCTGGGAGGTGCTTCAATCCATATACGATATGAGACTTGATTTACGGATCCAATACACGCAATCATTAACTTTTTATTATTTTTAGGGTTCCGTATCCGGGTATCTCTAGTGGTAGTAGTCGTTACATAAAAACCACGTCAGAGGCCGAAAGGCGGTCTGAAAAAACTCTGACACCAGGGCTCTGCCCACACGATAAGAAGAAGAAGGGTTCCGTACACAAAGGGTGAAAACGGGACCCTATTACTAAGCCTACGTTGTCCGTCCGTCCGTCCGTCCGTCCGTCTGTCCGACCTATTTAGGGCAGTAACTTTTGAACTGTAAGAGCTAGATAGTTGAAATTTTCACAGAATGTGCGTTATTACGGCGGATTTGATTTTTAACAAATAATAAAAATGTCAAAAAGTTAAAAATTAAGGGGGGTTCTCAACAAGAAACTAGTTTTTATCTACGTTTTTTCTTCACGCTCTATCGTAAAAACAGTAATACATACAAGCGTCAAACTTAGTGTAATTATAGAGCAAACTCTACAGAATAACAACAAATACTAAAAACCAGCCAAGTGTGAGTCGGTCTTGCGCTAAAGGTCCCGGACAAAAAAAGTTTTTTTTTCTAAGTTAATAATGTTGTGTTCTGTGGTGGTACGGAACCCTCGGTGCGCGAGTAGCCCGACTCGCACTTGACCGATTTTTTTTTAAGAATTATGCTCAGAATAATCAATTAATCGTTTATTTGCTCATGAGCATATTTTACACCTGAATTTTTTTCTAGAACGCAAGTCAGTTTTTTACGCAATCAATAGACATCTTTGTTACACATGTTTTTTTGGCTCCTCTTATCAAACGGAGCCATCCGCTCTTTGTGGGAGTCCATATTTTTTACTACTTTTACTTATCATCATCATCATCAGCCCGGTAATCCCCACTGCTGGGTATAGGTTTTTCAAGCCAAGTAGAATGGTCCCACGCTCTGGTCTCACCCACTGTTTGCCGGCGAAATCGCAAATAAATAATCTGTTGTCCCATACATTGGTGTCAAATAGGATTGCAGTTTTGTATGAAACAGCAGATTTTGTTATTGCAATTTCGACATTGGTCCCATTTATCTGATCTGATACTGATCATCCCCTTAAAAACCGTCGGCATATTAAGAGGGTTATTCGAGTTCAGTGGGGCCCTCGTCACAATAATAAAGATTTCTCAATAAAGAAAGCCTAAATTAAAAAAGTGCCCACTTGACAAACTACAAAAGCCTTCAAGCCATTGTTATAAGTACAATACTTTTATAGGTTCTAAACAACATTAAAAAAGCGACCGTTTTTTTCTTTATTCAAAGTTTGTATGTAACCTATAAAAGTCATCATCATCATCTTCCTAGCTGCTGTCCCGCTGGGTAGCGGGGTCTGCTTACGGGGTATGTAACCTATAAAAGTATTCTATGAAAATAGCTTGAAGGCTTTTATAGTTTGTCAAGAGGGCACTTTTTTAATTTAGGCTTTCTTTATTGAGAAATCTTTATTATTGTGACGAGGGCGCCACTGAACTCGAATAGCCCTCTTAAAAAGGGCCCTACATAGTATGGTGGTCTATATCCAAGAACCTCAAGGTAAAATCAAATAAGTCAAAAACGAATAAAACTGGCAGCAAATTGGTTAACGTTTGGTTATGTAAATCTTCGCTCGAGTGTTTTATAACCCAGCTACTGCTCATTGTTTCAAGTTTAATAATAAGTTATTGTTTTAAGGCACCGAACCTGAACAGTCCATGTGCTTAGTTTCTTATTTCAGGTGCAAAAAAGAATTAAAAGTATAAAGGTAAGCATAAAAGCTGCAATTAAGAGAAATTAATCTAAGACCTCTATGCATGAACAAAATACTAATAATAAATGTGTGGGTAAGTACTGGTGAAGGCGGCGGGAAAACGTTGGATGAGGGCAGCGCAGGACCGGTCGTTATGGCGATCCTTGGGGGAAGCCAGTCCAGCAGTGGACGTCCGTCGGCTGAGATGATGATGATGATGAAGTACTATATGTACTTATTGAGATTATGCATGCATGCATGCATATGCTCAGGGCTATTCCCCGAGGGTAGCGAAACAGGCTCCCCGTTTGCCTCGAAGTTCTGGTGCGCGGTTTTTGACTAGTGATGTAAGTTGATGACCGTAAAGTGGCCTACTTACAACCTGCGCGAATGCATAATGTAACAAAATCTAACATTATTTGGAAAATGGGGTCGTTATATTCCGTACTCGGTGGTGTCAATAGTGCTTGAATAGTATATTGATATTATTAGTTCACATTATGTTAAATAAGATCTAATTCTATCAGTATAAAGAATTATTAACTTTACAAAAAAGGAAACTACACCACTACTACTTTACTTTAAGAATACAAAAAAGGACTGACTAAGTAAATAAAAAATTTAAAAACAATAACCAATCGAAATATTTATTCAAAACCATTACCAATAACATAACAATCTTCTCTTTTCATAAAAAGAAACACAAATAACATAAATGCATTACCACAAAAGAGCCAAAAACAAGAATCTCAAGATATCGACAGCCGTTGTCATACATCGCTAACACGTTATTGTAATCAGATATTACCACTTACAACTCAATGGGCGATGAATCGATTATTTTTTCCCACTGTTTGTTCGAAAGATGAATCGATTAGTCGTTATCGATTTTGTAAACATGTGTCTGAATGGTTGGATATCTTTATTTGCCATTCAGTTTTGTTGCGATGATGCCAGAAGTAGAGATAAAAAAGGAAACCAAATAATAATTTAGGTAAGTATATACAGATACGTCTGCTATAGATAATACTATAAGAGATCAATGATCTGCTAACAATTGTTTTAATAGGTATTTAGCACTTTTAGCAAACTGGGTGGAATAAAATGAAAATGACCCACTTTCCCAAATATGCAATTTAACATGTCAAGTAATGATAGGCAGCAGCTACCCCGCGATGCACTGATAAAATCAGTAGGATATTGTTTTGATTTGTTACGAGATTTGTGGTGAAACCTGCTAGCCGTCTAATTCACCTGCCAATAGATTACAGACTTGACCTAGATAAGAATGATGCCCTACCTAACAGATCCGTCATCAGAACCTCGCCGTTTATATATAAAATTGCAATGCCGGTATTTACGACCTACCTAAGCATCTGCTAAGGGATTTGTATGATAAACCGCTTGCAGTTGATTGAATCTTAAATCGAGTTACTGGTGTATATTTTAATCAAAAGTTCCTCAAAACCCACCAAAAGTAAAGTTCCTGTTGTAGCAATATTCTTGTGATGAACATATTGCTACAAAAGGAACTGAATTCAAACGGTTGTGAGCTACTTTCCACCAGACCAAAGAACTAGGTACTAATGAAACTAACTAGAACTAATGTGGGTCATCCACAGAAACTAGTTCAAAAGGGCTTTGGTATAAATCTCTAAGGTATGTTATCCACACGTTTATGCTACGTGCTATAAAACATGTTAAGGTAGCATTCCGATCCTAGTGACCGCGACCGGCGACCGCGACGCGCGACCGCGACCGGCGACTGCGACCCACTGCTTTCCCACACGTCGCGCGACTCGGTCGCTTGCATCCATTAAAAGCAGTGGGTCGCAGTCGCCGGTCGCGGTCGCGCTTCGCGGTCGCCGGTCGCGGTCGCTAGGATCAGAATGCTACCTTTATTGGTTGAATTTCTAGTAGGTAGCTATTTAGAACCTAGCCCAACTACTATCTTATCCTAGTGAATCTCAACTTTATCAATATATGCTACTAGATTTTAAAATGGAATGACCTTAAAACACGCAAAAGAACCATTATGCCATCCATCAATCAGCGATCTCATACGCACCCATGGAAAGAAAGTGACATCAGCAGTGATAGCCAGCGCTTAAAAATGACTTCGTTGAACCTGGCAACCCTAGAGTTGCGGCAGATTGAGAGGTGGCAACCCTAGTTTTTCCAGTACTTTAGATCAGTCTCCTCCCGATGGCACCTCATTTACTTCCCAAACACGTTATACCATAAATCATAATGGAAAAGGTACTTGCGGCAAGATTTTTCTAGGCAACTTGGCAGCGTTGAATTAACCCCTGTGTAAACATACACTAGAATCACATTTCATTAAAAAAGAAATACAGGTGCATAATTTTACGGTCGGATTTCGGACTAGTAGGTAAACTATTACTGTTACTTTTTCCAGAGATATTCAATCCCGAGCCGTTTCAACGAATAAAACATGAGCCGCTTCCGTGACCACATCCAATAATGCTTCCAAACTTTCTCTTCTAGATAAAAAAGCTAAACAGCAAGTCGATCAATGGAATGCAAATGTATTCTTTACGTCAACCTATAATCGTCCTACGGAAACTATAAATAAGAGTGATTCGCTTGATTAAGTAAGGATGGTGGGAGTTGACAACCAATGGGTTAGCGCAATCTATAATGGCGTCAACAATGTTTTCAATGACAATGTTGGATTGGCCGTCAAGCGTGCTCGGTGACTCGGTTGCCCCCTCCGTTGCAACCGGTCTACAGCCAGCCAGCCCAGCTAGTCTCTCATTAAGCCAACTATAATTTAATAGTGTGTCAGAAACATATTTTATATCGCCCCGGTAGCCTCCAGTGTTTACCATGCTACAGTAATTTTTACGAATATTTCCTTTTGATTAATGTTTTTTAATTAAACTTTATGATGTTGTCGTTATATGATTTGTGTTTTATTTGTTGGTGTTATTTTGACACTTTAAATTATTGGTTGGTTCCAATTTATTTTTAGTGTTTAGAGAGATGCTTTAGTTGTTTTAGACAAATCGGAATGAAATGAAACTATTGGAATTTCTTGTTTTGATACAAATTGTACCTACCATTGGAATCCACATGAATATAATAAATCCAAAAAATTTTGGTTGGTGTCTCCTTCTTCTTCTTCTTCTTCTTCTTAGTCGTTTGTAACCATAATGGTGTAGGCCTCCTTCAGTCTATGCCATCCTTCTCGATCTTGTGCCGTCTCTTTCCATTTCCTCTCTCCAGCTGTTCTTTTGATATCGTCATACCAACGCATTTGCGGTCTTCCTCTTGGGCGTTTTTCTCCCCACGGTCTCCACTCCAACAGTGCTTTGCCCTACCCCACGAGCCTTCTTTTCTGGCGATATGGCCAGCTCTTTGCCACTTGAGTTTCGCGATACGCTTGATGACGTCAGTGACTTTGCTCTGCTGTTTGTTGATGTATCAGTGAGTTTTTCTGTCTAAACGTCTAAACAGCGAAACCGCTATCAACGACATTTTGTATACTTTTGATAGAGATGTGACCTCTATTGTAACAATGCTAATATCACTGCAGGACACAGGTCTCCTGATACGAATGATGATGACGCAGTGGTTCACGTCGTCTGCTTTAACTCCGCATTGTGAGCTCACGTGACTTTCATCTCCAATTTTCTTAGAGAAGATCCCTCTTCTTACGGATAGAACAAGCTGGCATACTCTACCATGCAAACCTAGTAGAAAATCGTACTTATTACTGGAAGCAGACTAGGTCATAGTTTTAGTAGGTACAATAGGTTTAAGTTCTTCTTTTGTTTTTGTAATAAATAGGTTTTGTGGCAGGGTCTTCAACTCTAACATAAATTATCTCTCGATTTGGCTTGCTAATAGCCACGATTTTTCTTATACTGTCTCCCGTTCACAATGAAGGGAAGACGAATAAGTATTTGTTTTTCCTACCTACTTACTCCTATCTTCTTGGCTTGCTGGACTTCATTGTCTAGTGGTCGTAAGTGGTCATAACTGTTGATATTTGTTTACCGGAGTTACAGTGGTGGAATTTCGGCCAGAGAATGTATGGTGGGCCTTCGCCTGATAAAAATTGTGAACGTAACTTATTGATAATCTTGCTGCCAGAAGAATATAGCATCCCATTTGCTAACTTATAATGATAATTATTATTTTAATTATACGAAACCACCCACCTAACTCCCATACAAGTCTAAATATCTATTTAACAACTTCCAATCGCAATACCTATCACCTACTTACTATAACAACCATAGATATATGCTAATTATAGCAATTAAACTATACCAGTTTGGGTGCAACTAGTAATTACTACACCTTTGAGTCACCTCTACATCTTAGTCTCATAAAGATCATATCTTTATTGTCAATACATGTTAATTAGTCAGGCTACTAATAAGTTAGGTGGTACCTAGGTGGACAAACTTCTTCTATCGAGTCGATGTCTATAATTATTTTCCCAGCCAAGCATTTTGCCTCGCGGATAGCACTACCGGCAACGATCTTTCGTTCATAAGATTCGTGTCATGATTCTTTAAGAAGCTTCACGGGTTTTGCTGCAATTTGTGAATACTACAGGGTAAAATTGATATCATTAGCATCCTTTTAAACTAAGAGGGAGGTTACACGGTCAGTATTTCATCAGTCTGGTCCATCATTCTGGTCGATCGTTGAATGATGCCAGAATAATGAGTGGGTTACACGATCAGTTTCCCATCAATATTCCATCATTCACAATGGAATGACGGAAATGATTATATTTAATTTTCATCAGTCTGGATAGATGGTTTACCATCATTCCGTCAGTCCATCATTCTCCCATCATTCTCCCATCATTCTCCCATCATTCTCCCGTCATTCAGACCAGACTGATGGACCAGAATGACGAAATACTGAACGAGTATCCTCCATCTAAGAGTCCACCCATCAAACTGAACAACTTTTACTATGGGAGCAAACCAAAACCAAAGCAACTAAAAAATCTGCTGTCCTATACTAAACTGCAGTGCCTACTCGACTCAAATGTATGCAACAGCTGATATTTTTTTGCTCCGATCGGTTTGCTCCCATAGTAAAAGTTGTCCAGTTTGATAGGTAGACTCTTAGTTTAAAAGGATGCCAATGATATAAATTTCACCCTGTACCTATACAGGGTGGTCCAAATAGTGACGTCAACAAATTTTTTTTAGATTCCTCACACCTGGGGGTATCCAAAAATACCCCATGTATGTTCCGCGATTTTTTGTAGTTTAGAAGTTATGAATTTTTAAAGGTATTTTTGAGAATTTTCTACCAGAGCGGCTTAAAACTGTCATAACTTTTTTCATAGCATGAATTTTTTAAATTTTATTTTTGTAACATGATTGTCTGAAAACACTCTTTTCCACGTAAAATAATCAGCAACACAACATCCACACAAGCTACCGAAAAAAGGGTCCAAACTGAAAACTTTAGGTTTGAGTTGCACGGAGCAAAATTTTCAAAGTTCTCTTAAAAATACAAAATGGAAGTTCCATAGGTTAAAACTAATTTTAAAAACTTCGGTGATTATTCAACTTACCATGCAAGAAATAATAAGTGGTTCTTAATAGGCCATTTTACGCTGGAATCGGCATCCAAAGTTAATTAGGTAGAAAATCCGCTAAGAAAAAATGTTGTTCCAAAAAATAGTTTTAGTAATATTTTTTATTCTTATGGCTAACATTAGTCGAATATTGTCAAAAACATTTAAATAAACTGAAATTCTACGATCAGTGACGCATTTTTGTTAGTGACTAAATCATGGTATTTTTGTGTTATCTTAAAATGTTTCACTGGTCGTTGAATTTTAGTTTATTTAAATGTTTTTGAAAATATTCGACTAATGTTAGCCATAAGAATAAAAAATATTGCTAAAACTATTTTTTGGAACAACATTTTTTCTTAGCGGATTTTCTACCTAATTAACTTTGGATGCCGATTCCAGCGTAAAATGGCCTATTCAGAACCACTTATTATTTCTTGTATGGTAAGTTGAATTATCACCGAAGTTTTTAAAATTAGTTTTAACCTATGGAACTTCCATTTTGTATTTTTAAGAGAACTTTGAAAATTTTGCTCCGTGCAATTCAAACCTAAAGTTTTCAGTTTGGACCCTTTTTTCGGTAGCTTGTGTGGATGTTGTGTTGCTGATTATTTTACGTGTAAAAGAGTGTTTTCAGACAATCATGTTACAAAAATAAAATTTAAAAAATTCATGCTATGAAAAAAGTTATGACAGTTTTAAGCCGCTCTGGTAGAAAATTCTCAAAAATACCTTTAAAAATTCATAACTTCTAAACTACAAAAAATCGCGGAACATACATGGGGTATTTTTGGATACCCCCAGGTGTGAGGAATCTAAAAAAAAATTGTTGACGTCACTATTTGGACCACCCTGTATGTATTCATGCATAACAGATTTTTTGCGCACTCATGAACATATTTGTATTTGTATTTACCATGCAGTTTTGTAGAAAGGTTGACCATCACCTTCACCTATCCTGGATAGGATATCGGATATCCATTTACGTAGCCTGTTGACCCCTCTTATTCTCTACGACTTCTTCCCTCTTTTTCTCCAGTCCTCTCTATCGGAGCCAAGTCTATGGTGATGCTAACAGAATGCATGCTGCATACCTATGCCGACGACCATATTCCTCGGAGGTACTAAGAGATACACTAAAAACTCTGAAAAGTTACAATTGTTTTGTAGCTATCGCAACTTCTACGATGTTTCATAAAGATCACGCCAGGACTTACGCAGCTATGTTTTGAGTTATGATATGACTAACAAGAACACGTACTGTTGGTAATAAAGAATCGACTACATCGAGACAATCGATTCAGAGTAACTCGCGGAAACGAATCGATTGTGAAACAATCGAATACTGGGCTTACATTTCGCTCGTTGTAGTATTTCAAAATGTCATCGTACGCTACTTAATGCTAAATGTATGGCTTAAGGAGCAGTTCGAATGGAGAAAGGAGTTGATAAATCATCTAGGTAGGACGTTTACATGTTGTCTTGTTAGAAAACAGATACATCTTCGAAAGATAATAGAACTGTTTATAAAGCGCAGACTGGAATCCCAACGAAAAATTTCCTGGTTCCTGTTGTCAAATATGGAAATAATTTAAGTTTAGCTAACAATAATGAATGAATGTAATATATAATATGCCACAATATAATTATGCCACAATTATTAAATTATTATTATTATTTGAAGGCAACCCAAGGAACACGTAAGCTATAAAGCAGCTGTATAGTAGCCGCATAAAGGAAATTTTCTTTATGCAGCTACTGTGCTGCTGCTTTATAGCTTGCGTGTTCCTTGAGAAACAATTTATAAAATTTAGATTCAATAGATTCTTTTGAGGGACACCTAGTGATATGTCACTTTGTGCGTTTTTCCCCAGTTAGTTAGGACAGTGCAGGCTGAATCACCTGATTGTCCGAAAAGAAAAATGATTCCGTGCTTCGGATGGCACGTTAAGCCGTTGGTCCCGGCTACTATCTCTGGTGGTAGTAGTCGTTACATAAAAACCACGTCAGAGGCCGTAAGGCGGTCTGAAAAAACTCTGACACCAGGGCTCTGCCCACACGATAAAGAAAGAATTCGGCAGTGGAGCTATTCATAATTTTATTGTGAAGATCACATTCGATAATCATCAAGTAAGTACCAGATCAGAACTCTATTTCTTTAAAGAAATTACCTAGTTAGGTAATCCAAAAGGCAAGTCTTTAGCAACTATTTGCACAGTACCTTATTCCATATTCCGAAAAATGAGAACTGATCTAAAAACTCTTTTGCTTTCTTTTTGCTTACCTACCTTCTTATCTATTTTCTCTGTTATAAATATATTAAAAAGCTCAAGTGTTAACTGCCTAATCGAAATTCTACTGTAAGCAAAATTAATGAGTCTTCCTTCTCCTTAACCAAAGTGAATTCGCTCACAATGTTTACTTAGCATTCGCGCTGAGAACGCCCTGCCTTGTAATACGTTACAATAGTATGGATTTACGAGTAATTCCACAGAGCATGTCGCCTGACACAACCTCTGTTCATGACTGAATTAAGTTACCTACGTTTGCTAACTCGGAAAGTCTGGGGATAGTTGTTTTGGTTTAGTTGCATAATGAATAGTCTAGCTAGGTGGTTGATCATACTACTTAAATATAAGAGCCTACCATAGTTTTGTATGCTCTATGATAAATTTACATAGGTGCACGAGTATATTACCTATACAACAGAGTAACTACTATAATTACTGCCTAACCTTTAAGGGTGAAGCGCAATTTTGTAAGTTGTCAGTCGCGTATTTTGAGTCCGTTTCATATAAAGGCTGAGGTCATAGACAATGCATTCCCGGATTTTATATGAAACGGACTCAAAATACGCGACTCGCAACTCACAAAATTACGCTCGTTTGGTTTCACCCTTAAGGTCTTAATAATTGAAGCAATAGTTTCAATAAATTATCAAAAGGCTCTGTCATATTTTACTATTGATATCCAAAAGAAAGACAGAAGCTGTTGATTCAAATATCCCAACAAGATGCAAAGGGGTACCACCCTCGGGTGCCTACTTGGTTGGTACAGGGTAATCATTCCATCTATGAGGGGCAATGCAGCCATAGCATCTTAGGGAACTTTGACCCGGGTTTCGCACGGTAGGGCCTTTATAGTTTAGTTATAATCTGACGAAGCTTATATGCGGATTGTGTCTTGTGCCCTGCCATTGACGAAGCTTGTAGCGGATATACAGGGTGAAATTGATATCATTAGCATCCTTTTAAACTAAGAGTCTACCCATCAAACTGAACAACTTTTACTATGGCAGCAAACCGATCGGAGCAACTAAAAAATCAGCTGTCCCATACTAAACTGCAACGTCTACTCGACTCAAATGTATACAACAGCAGATTTTATTTTTGCTCCGATCGGTTTGCTCCCATAGTAAAATTTGTTCAGTTTGATGGGTAGACTCTTAGTTTAAAAGGATGCCAATGATATCAATTTCACCCTGTATATCCGCTACAAGCTTCGTCAATGGCAGGATGGCAGGATGGCAGGAGGCATTGATGTGATGCATCTGGTGGATAAGGTCATTTAAGCTGCCGCTTTTTTTGGCTGAACTCCCGAATCATGCCAAAAGCTGTGGACTCAGGTTCTCATGCACCTCTGTCATTATTGAAAGTTGGCCGTAGTTCTGCTTGCTAACCCTTATCTATTCGATTCCTTTCATTGACGTTTGTTGCCTTCTAATGTTCATCTATTATATTCTCTGATAATTTCTCGGCCCTGACTAACTTCTGAAGAAGACACATTCTCTCCTTTTTCTTCCTCTTATGAAGACTTCCGACGCCTCATATTCCCAGCATATAAATAAAGATCGGTTTCGGAGCGTAGTCGGTATAGCGCTTTGTGATGAGGCATGGACATTCAATCACGAGGACATGGGTTCTAATCCGCACGGACGGCATGCTAAGTACCAATTTTTCTAACTTATGTAGGAATACAGACTGCTCTCGGATAAACTCGTGACGGAAAATATCGTAAGGAAACCTGCAGACGCTGAAGAAGAAATTATGATGCGTATGTGAAGTCTAACAATACGCATCGGGCACGTGCGGTGGACTAACGCCCATACACCCTCCCTAAAAGCAGGCCTCTGCCTTGCAGGTTAGTGGGACGTACAGGCTGATGATGATTATAATATAGGTTATTTCTAAACACCAACACTTGGCTATATTTATTTTTACGAGCCCGAGTTAATGAAATGCAAAGCTCATGTAAACTTAGCTAAATTAATAGATACCTGGTCTAATATTAATAATTATGATAATCTGTCTGTATTCAGTTCTCAGGTCAACAAGAGGTCGGACGGATCGAAGAAAACACATGTTTTTGAATTCTAATCGTATATTTATTCAATAAACGACTCGTGGACGTTCTGTACAGTTTTAAAATGATTAAAAATCAATTTTAATAAAATCTATAGCTTTTATAAAGTTGATGAAATATGGGATAGGCATACCTAACGTTAGCGGAGTCTATTTGTTTTATATTTTGCCCGAATTCATGGGATATACAATTAGTACTATTGACGGGGAAATGCTAGTACTTAGTAGCCTAGTACCATACGCCACAAATCATTGTCAATTTTACTTTAAAACTGTTAATATTTCTAAAACAAATTAATCTTTCAAAGGGCAGTTGATACAAAGTAAGTATATTTATTTTTATTTTTCATTAGCCTTTTTATCTGAGCAAATACCTCTTTAATCTTCCAACCATTTCTCTAAGGAAAGCTCTGGAGTGTGATTTTTGAATCTCATTCGCTGAGTTGAACAGTTGAATATTTCAAAATTACCGTGGAGACACACATCTTTCTACTGCTGATTTGACTTTCAAAAATCGCACTCCTGAAGTATGATTTTTGAAAGTCAAATCAGCAGTAGAAAGATGCATATTTCCACCGTAATTTTGACATTTTCAACTGCTGAACTCAGCGAATGAGATTCAAAAATCGCACTCCTGGCCACTTGTCATCAAAAGCATCCCCAGTACATAACTAGTCCCAAATGAAGTACTCATATACCACTTCTGGATAACTAACCATGATCGGTAAAAGCAACAGCTGTTTTTATATTTCACTATACTTTCATCTTACTGGGCTAGTTTAGTATGTATCTTATTTTCCTAATTTCTGTTTCATATTTGGCTTTGAAAATCCTTGAAAATAACTTGGTATAATTTTAAAACTGTAGGCCTGATACTGATTATCCGGTACTGATAATCTAATCAAAATCGTAAGATCCACGTGTCAAAAGTGCAATAACCTTTAAATCTTGTTTAACTCGAATTATTATTATTCTATCAAACGAATTTTATCTCCAAAACTCGACAGATACATTAACGGGGCATATATCTCCGTGAATTCGGTATATCTAATCGAACTTTCACCGAAAAAGTCGAAAAACTAATTACGACGCCTGCCGAAGTTCATAAAGTATGGATTTTATTGCCTTTACTTAGTCGCTAGCGGCAACTAGCGCTAGATGGGACACCAAACGATGTTTTAATTACTGTACTGAATGAATATTTCTTTGATTAATAATTGTTTTTGTTTACTTTCTACTTGATTATTTAGTTTACGATATGTAGTAACTAATGGTTTTGTTTTATGTTTGTGATATCCACCAACACAAAACAATGAAGGATCTGGACTGCAAATGGCATTGATCTGGCAAAATCAAAGAAAATACGTAATTTTTAAAAGGAAGAACAGAAAAACACCTATCCGACTTCCTTCCATGGCAAACGGCAGCAATAGGAAAAGCAAGGCTATTATAAGGCCAACTTCAGGGATTATTGTATACTAGCTGTCGCCCGCGACTTCGTCTGCGTTACTCGGATAAAAAGTACCCTATGTCTTAATCCAGGCCATGTCTATCTGTATGCCGAATTTCATTAAAATTCGTTCAGCAGTTTTTGCGTGAAAGCGGAACAAACATCCATCCATCCATACTTACAAACTGAAGCGTTTACAATATTATATATTAGTACGATAATATTGATACCCTTACCGCAAAAGCACCAGTTTAAAAGCAAAATAAGATGGGGAACTTAAACCAATAGTATATACTGACACTATGCCCTGATTTTATTGATGCCTACATTAATTTTATTAGAATAACTTAACGTAACGTGGTGGTGGACTACCAATTTGCACACAAAAACGCTGCATTAAAGAAAGAAAAAAAGAAAATTGCTTTATTGTCAATTAGAAACAGTGACAGAAATGGTGTTATCTACAGGGTGAAATTGAACAACTTTTACTATGGGAGCAAACCGAACGGAGCAAAAAAAAACCAGCTGTTGCTTACATTTGAGTCGAGTAGGCATTGCAGTTTAGTATGGAACAGTTGATTATTTTTTTTGCTCCGATCGGTTTGCTCCCATAGTGAAAGTTGTTCAATTTGATGGGACTTTTAGTTTAAAATCGACGGTCCCTACGTACATATCCCTAACTGCAAAAGTCAAATTTTACAGGAGAGCACTTTTAAGTTTCAAACATGTATATTTCACGTCCTATTTGTCACGCAGTGATGAAATTTGACATGGGGGTTCAATATACGGTAAATTATATGAAACAGGAAGCAAAAATTCAAAAAGTTAATTGGAAGTGTGCTATTAGTCACTTACTTAGTTCTACATCGGAAGCGCTCCAATTACAAATAACGTATGTGGTACATATTGACTATTACGCGGAAGTCTTACGATCGATCAAAATCTTAACAGTCACATAGATTATTGTACATGGGAAACATTATGGAGATACGGGGTTTGTAGGTAAGGGCGAAGTATATAGCTACAGTAAAAAGTTAACTTTTTTCGGATTATTATTAAATTTTGTCAAAAATAATAAAAATTTACATACTTTAGTATCAGTAGTTAATAGCAAAGTCGTTAATTTGAGACTTTACTAAATAATTGTAATAACATTATACTTAATATTATTTAATTGCACGTCAGAAACTGTCACATTCAATTTACTACATAGACGAAAAGGGTATCAAAGGCGGTGCTTGCTGTCTTTAAGGCACTTCAGAAGGTGTTCGACTTCGTTATACTCGAGGAGAAAACTCTGCAGATACGGAAGTGAGATATTATGGTGGTGCTCTTCTTCAAAAAGGGCGATAATGCCCTACTGAAGAACTATAAGTCCAAGTTTATAAGCTGTTTTGTCGTAAGTCGAGAGTCGTTACGAACCGTCTCACATGCAGGTTAGATGACTTTCAACCTTCCGAGCACATACATAGTATGTATGTGGTTCGCGGTACTATACACTCCGGCAGGTAATACAAAAAACTGAAGAGTATAACTTGCCTCTTTGCTCTGCGTCAATGGACTTCGAGAAAGCTTTTGATTCGATCGAGACATGCGCTGTACTGCATTCTCTCTAAAGACGAAAAGTTGACTACTGGTACCTATATCTATGTGCTCAAATGCTACTACAAAAACGCTACTATGTCAGTCCTATTACAGGACGAGGTGTGAGGTATGGGAGACGTTATATCTCCGAAACTGTTCACCGCTGCATTGGAAGATGTTTTCAAGGTTCTGGACCGGAAAGGGCTAGGCATCGACATAAACGGCGAGTACATCAGTCACCTTTGGTTTGCCGAGGATATAGTCATAATGAAGGAGACCATGAAAGACCTTAGTAGAATGCTCGATTACCTTAGCAGAGCCTCCGAACGAGTTAATTTGAAAATGAACATGGACAAGACTAAGATCATGTCAATTCTGCTTTCGAAGTTTTTTTATTGAGTTACTACAATTATGTTTACTAGGGACAACCTATCCTGTTAGAATGGTCCAACTTCGAGATAGAGATTAACCGTCAAATCTAACTCAGCTGGGCAGCGTTCAAGAAACTACTTAGTATCTTCTCGGCCTAGAAATACTGCAGTGTCTCAAGATAAAAGTCTGTGACCATTATTGACACAGAACAGAATATGACATGAGTACTTGACATTCGGAACTGATACGTGGTAGCTCACTCAAGGTTTCATAAAAAGGCTAAAAGTCTCTCAAAGAGCAATGGAGAGGCTATGCTCGGATTTTCCTTACGAGATCGAATCAAAATTGAAGAGATTCGCCGTAGAATCAGAGTAGCCGATATAGCGCAAAGAATTGGGGCACACTGCTCGTAAAACTGATGGCTAATGGGGCTGAAGAGTTTTCGAGTGGCGACCACAAACCGAAAAGCGCAGTTTGGGTAGGGGCCTACCCTCAAGGTGGACTGACGACCTGGTGAAAGAGGCGGGAACCGCGCTGTGCAGCGCAGGACCGGTTATTGTGGCGATCCCTGGGGGAGGCCTTTGTCCATCGGCTGACTGTCGGCTGATATGATGATGAATTAATGTGGCTAGGTCAGATGACTAGGTAGACAGCGACATCTATAAAATTATTAAAACCTATTACATACACATTATTATTTTAAAGTCAAAAATTTTAAAATGCTCGATTAGGTCTACTTTATTGTTAGCATTTGATTATTTATGTTGATCAGTAAGAAAGTAAAATGAATAATGACTACAATACAGTTTTGATGAGTGAGCCTAGCTTCGTCTATCTCGAATCTCGATTAAAGTATACTTAGATAATATTATAGGCGTTGTTCGCTTTTTGTTAATGGTAATTAATTATCTCCTTAAAGAAACAAAATTGCTTTAATCAGGAAACATTTATGAGGTTTTGAATTGAAAAATATCAAAGAAATTAATAAATAAATAGGTTAATATTAACCGTTTCTTGAAAGACTCGTTTACATCGCATGATTTTGATGATTAACTGTTTTCATAAAAACCTTTCAACCTAATATTTCAATACAGAATTGACATGATGGATGTAAGATGTTAATATGGCTAGATAATATTAGAAAATTTCGAAAACCAGACGATGTTACCGAAGTTTAATAACGTAACTGCAACTTTCTTATCATATTTATATGATATCTCCGAAATAAAACACCTTAAATGGTAGTTATTGATAAAAGGTACTTTTATTTTACGATGTAAGAAAACTTATCTACCACTTGCATGGTATGGCATGGCTTAGGCATGTAAAGATTTTCACGTACAACAACGTAACTACCATAGTACGTAGCAGTTACGTGGCAGGCGTGGATTGTGTTCCAATGTAGAATCACTGAACTACCACTGATGTTATTTTACTTTGGAAATTTATCGTAATTTTGTAGTTACGAGAAATGTGTGTGTGGATTTAAGGTTCAATTTGCAATAAAAGTGTATTTTTTTTTAAACTAATCGATAGAATAGAGTCACCTGAAGGACATGGACTCAAAAACTGAAAATCACGTATCTACCACTTAGGAGAATGTACGTAGGGACCGTCGAAATGATGGTAATGATTTCAATTTCACCCTGTAGATTCTTAGTTTCAGAATCACACAGCAACACGAAATATATGCGATTTATTCCAAACCGTTATGTCAATTAATTTATCTGACGTGGATACTAAACACATTATAAAATGTCATCTAAATAGTAACCTACTAAATCATCAGGATTGTAATCCGCAATAATACAGACAATTATTCAAATTCAAATAGCCTAATAGACAGGATCATCATAATACTTATTTTCTGCAAAAAAAGGAACAGTTACTATATCTAGTAAAGCGACAGTTAATCCATATTTATGACTTAATCTTTAACAATAAATTGGAATTTTCGTCAAAATTTCGGTCTTTAAATCAGATTTACAAGACATAATGGGAAAAGATTATAGGTGTCATTAGGTAGGTACAATTTTGAACAAAAGTTCACACTTTGAATTATTTAAGAGATTCATAAATAATAAAAATAATTATGCAGTAACTCAACACGACCGACGTGAGTTTATGTCGTATGTATGGAGTAATTTGTGCGATAGACTGTATTACCAGAGCCTCTACCCGCACATTCGAACTTCGCAATTGCGTGAACGTTTTCGTTCCAATGTCAACTTTAATACAATGGTATTAGAGTTGTCATTGGAAACGAAAATGTGCGGACCGAAACAGTGGCGATATATCGAAAATCGAAAGTCCGGGTACAGGGTCAGGATATATTTGGTTCTTATGAACCAAAAATTCCCATGGATTATTCCATAGGTGCTAAGAGATAAAACCCCCACTTTCAAGCTCATAAAATACTAACCTTGCCATGCATCTACATTATGGAAAGTTGCAAATTTGTAAGGAAATACACCGAATTCTACACAAAACGATCAGACGTGCCCACAAACTATTCACTAAGAAAACAAAATAGACTAATGCTCCCTATCTCCCGACTTAAAATGCACTCCAATAGTCCGTTGGTAATGTCTATAAAGATTTATAATAAGTTGCCGGATATCTTAAAAAATATAACAAATGACAAAACATTTAACTACCACTTAAAACAATTATTAATACAAAAATGCTACTATACTTTAGATGAATACCAAAATGATAAAACAATAAAAAATTATATAATATAAGTTGCAATATGTTAATTTGTTGTAATACTTACATTATGTTAATTTCATATAGAAATAAAAAAAAAAAAATAATAATAATAAATAAATAACGCTCACAGGCACATACATTGTAATGATCCCAAGAAAGCACTATTTATAGGCTGTTTATTATGGAAACCATACAACGACGGCACAAACATGTAAACATCCATGACCGAACTGGGATTCGAACCCAGGACCCCGGTTTGGCAGTCCGGCGTGGTAACCATTACACCAACCGGGTCGTCAAATAAATAATAAATAAATATGATAATTTTATAAGTAAATACAATAACTTACTAGTAGATACCATATTAATACAATACTATTATTTAAAATAAAGAATATAAATATCTTGATAACTTCTATTCAAGTCCTCCTCTCTTTTAAAATTGCTGTGCCCTCCTAACAGGGTTCACAATGTTGTACTTTTATAAGATTACACCACCTATTGTATATACCATTGTGAAACGCAATAAAGCATTGAGTATTGAGTATTGAGATTGTCTTTGTATGACAGTATTATCATTAGAAGTAAGTGAACTGTAAAGTATATCAATTATTTGCCGTGTCAGGTCCGACTTGAAATAGCGACGGGTTTGCGTCGTCAACATCTTTGAAGCCACCATCATCCAAGTGTAACAATAAATGCATCCGAGCCTTTCTATGATCTTAGCAGTTTCTAGTCTATCAAATTCAGGAGGGTATGGAATACAGCTTAGAACTCCTTCGACAGCACATTGATTTGGCAATTCAGATGGAAATGCTTCCAGTTTTCTCGGAACCGTATACCCCAGGGTCTTGGAGGCAGTTTTCTTTTTGTTGGATATTCAACAAATAAAAATGATCATAATATTTGTTTTTGTACCTAAATGTAATTGTATCATTATAATTATATATCTTACAATGGCGTGGGTATATCCAATCTCTCGATCTATCAAATTAAAACCCATTTTCGGTTTATAGAGAATAACTTATTACTATGGATGTTATCTTAAAATACCGAACTACATATTAATTTATCTTATAGACACAAAAGTAGCTTCTTCAAATATATGTAAACAATAAATTTTGAACTAACGACCAATTAGTTTTTATCTGTTTCTAAGAATTCTTTTTTATTTGATTTATGTCGCTTTAAAGTGAAACAATTTGATAAATATAAATGTTCATATTAATATTTTTGCTGTTGTTTTATATGAATTAGCATACTTTATTAGACTATTTAAATAACTGTAGTAAAAAAATTGAAAATGCGAAATCTGATTCAAATCGAACAACCTTCTTCAATCCAGACGATAATTTATTAATTAATCCTAGGAAGTCATTATTTAACAGCAACATCGATAATTCGATACCTAGACCACACAGCAATAAAAATAGTTAACGCATTTTTACATAATACGCCACCTTGTCGGTGTCTTGTCCGCGCCCGCGCCGCGCCGGCATACCTAGTCTCCAAACGCAAGTTTCAAATATTTTGAAACGAATGTTAACTTAAGTTTTAATCTTTGATACTAACGATATTTTATTTCTACAAAATATCTTTGTCTTTTGAAACAATATTTTAATAGGAATTTTTCCTTGTTTGAGATAGTTCAAATTATAATATACTATATTCGTAGAAACAGAGGATAATTATTATTAGCAAAAAGAAAAAGTTAATATTTCCATTCCACAGTCCTTTCCCGTTTGATCATATTTTTCTGCATAGTAAAGTGACGTACTGAACCCTATACCTGTGCGCACCGCTCCTGAATCTGATAGAAAGAAAATAAAAAAATATTTTTGATAAACTGATAGACGCTAGTCGCTACAATCAGAGGTAAGGTCAGATCTAGTGACTCTCCGGTAGCCACACCCTGTGGGATTAATTAGATTCTTAGATTACTCCCACAGATCACAAAAACTAAAGATTACTCCTATACAACACCCCTCCCCCTCTACCCCTTAGTGCTATCCGAAGCCGGACACCAAGCGGAAAAACCTTCCAATAATTATGTCTCAAATGGTAGTAGGTAGTCAAATGGTAAATTGTGTTGTAAATGGTCAAATGGTAGTACTACTTGCCTATGTTCTGCCTTACGGAATTAGCCGCCCATTTACAACACCCATCTGGGTTGGTGCTATGCAAAGCCGTACACCACATGGCAAACATGAATAACCTTATTAAATTGCCAATAGTTACAAACACAAGTTTATTTACTGCTTGAAGGGATCAATCGCCTCTTACGACACGACACCCGTCTGGGCAGGCGCTATGTGACGCCGTACACCACACGACAAACCCAAATAACCTTATTAAGTGCAAATAGTATAAAAAAACACATGTTTACTGCCTTACAAGATTAATCTATTCTCTGGGTTGGTGCTATGCAAAGCCGTACGCCACACGGCAAACGTCAATAACCTTGTTAAGTCGCAAATCGTTACAAACACAAGTATATTTACTGCTTGAAGGGATCAATCGCCTCTTACGACACCCGTCTGGTCTGGGCAGGCGCTATGTGACGCCGTACACCACAAGACAAACCCAAATAACCTTATTAAGTGCATATAGTATAAAACTACGTCTGTTTTTTGCTTGATTAGATTAATCGCCTCTTACGACACCCATCTGGGTTGGTGCTATGCAAAGCCGCAAACTGCTTTGCATAGCACCAACCCAGATGCCGCAGAGCCGCAAAGCCGCAACTGCAAACATTAATAACCTTATTAAGTCGTAAATAGTATAAACATTGTTAAGTGTCTGACGCGATTAATCGCCTCATACGACCCCTGTCTAGGTTGGCGCTATGCGAAGCCGTACATCATACGGCAAACCTTAATAACCTTATTAAGTCGCAAATAGTACAAACAAGTCTAAGTTCCGTCAAAGAATTTCCATCAGACACATCACTGCAAACATACACATCTATTTCCGAACGTGTTACAAATAGCGCGACGGTCAACTCGTACTATTTTCACAATCACTATAGTATTTAGTAGAATTCAGCACCGGATTCGATTCCCTCCGTTTTATATATTGACGATTGTCTTTTATTTTGTAACGTTTTGTGGTTTGCATTAGTTCGCTTGGATGTCTGCCAGTAATTTTATTGCTTGTTGGAAACTAAATTATTGAGATCTCCCGTGTGGCATTGCTATCTTAGAGAGGAGGAGTAGTGTAGGGGTCTAAATGAAACAGTTTTCTCAAAGTGAAATTTTACGATATTTGACAATACGGACATGTGTTGATAGCTGTCTATTGTTTTACGATGCGACGATATGTATTCAGTACTTAGATCAAAAGGCAGAAGATGACATTTTAATAGTTTAAGGGCCATTTGAATGAGATTATATAAATAGTCTTACTCTTATTCAATGTAACCACGAGCATTTCACGAAGGCAATTGTGATAGGGAAAAATATCACTTGTTATAGATGTTATATTCAGTCAATGATCGGCGCATTACAAAAAAAGCTATTCTTTTATACGTAAATGGAACTAACGTTTATTCCAACCATACTAAAACTACTTTTCCATTAACCATCAGAATACCAACGTCAATTTCATAATAATAACATGCAGTACTGGCACGTAAGCTAAAACAAACTGGCGGGCCGCAGTCTCCAATTCGGTGCGGGCTGGGCGTTGCGGCCCGCAATTATTGCCGCGATAATGTCCCACGATGCATTTAATATTTACATCAGGGTTGCTACCTAAAGCTTTTAAATGCAATGTTATTAGACGCTGATAATGATAAATCAATTTCTTCACCACCATGGCAAGATAAAGTCAATATCAATGTCATCGACTAGACAGAAGAATCTTTTTTAATCAATCAATCAATCAATCAAATCAGCCCCCATCAACCGAGTGCTGAGCATAGGGCTCCTTCCTCACGGTTCAGTGCTAATGTGATATAATGCGAACCCGTCAACGTCACAATGTCATCGGACCAAAGTGCTGGTGATCTGCACTCTATTTTAAATTACGTTATTATTCTAGCAGAGACGGTCTAGCATTGTTAAGCTCCTTTTGACGTAGAGCCTTATCTGAAATGATTTTGACTAACATGAGACTAAAAATAATGACAGAAGAAAACGAATAAGCTGTTGTGTAGGTATAAAAAGGTATGCCATGTTCTTTCATTTCATTTATTGATAAAACCAACAGCCTTATTTGAACATAGTACTTAAAATTAACTAACTATAACATAAGCCAATTATAGGTTTACCTGGAGTACTAGTTGAGTGGTAGTAGAGTGGTGATGATGATGATGACTAGTACATTTTAATAATTTGGTAACGTGTGCAATTTTATGTCAAAGTGGAATGAACACACAACCCCAATGCTGCCAATTAAATGTGTATGGCTTCGAATGACACCAACCCAGACAGGTGTCGTAAGAGGTAAGTAACCAATCTTTTGACAACGTTTCTGATGACTACCTCGTCACTGCAACTGATTCCAAAACTTACCGTAACAGTTTCCTGATCCATTATCTTCAGGAGGGTAAGGACGAAGGAGTGCATCTGTGTTTAGTACTCATGCACTTATTAATGTATCCTGCCTGCGTTTTCTTTTAACGGGCAAAGTCACACCACATATTCCCACCTTCACTGTAACTCCTGTAAACCAAGATCAACAGCGACGTCCAATCACAACAGACAATGAAGTCCAGCGAGCCCGGGGGATGACTCTAATCTATGTTGGAACCCGCAATGAATTTATAGAAGATAGAAGCAGGACAAATAAATATCTGACTTCCATCCATAGCCAGCGCAAAAGCAATAAGAAAAGCAAGGCCATAAAGCCAATTAGAACTCCTGCGTGCCTTTGTAATGATAATAATAAACGCAATCGCTTTATTCAAAATCTGCTGTGAGAAATCATAAAGAGGCTGATGAAATAATAACAATTTGTAAGGTGAAGACATCACTGGAAATAACAATTTTAGTATTATCGTAAATGACAACTGCGCTCTTGGCTATTGCTCTATCGTCTAGTATACAGTCTGGCCGTCTAGCCAACTACTAATGAAGATATAACGGTCAAAATTACCAGCTTTTCATCTACTCAGTTAAGATGCCAAAAGCTAAAAGGTCTTAAATAATCCGCACCGTAAACTCATTTGACTTTGACTAAAGAGGCGCCAATTACATTATGGGCTGGGTATGCTTTAATTTTACGACCTTTCGTCGATCTATTAATCTAATGTACTTGTCACAGAGTACTCAATGTTTCAAACATCTTTATGATGTGCTGAAGTTCAGTTTGATAATAATAGATGGTGTCTTAATATGCTGTGGTGTTCTAAAAGTGATTTAATGAATCTCAGTGGTGTTGCGATGAGTTGGATTAAACTTTGAATTATTGAGCACCTCTAAAGTACGGGAAATGAGTTATAGAGCTAAAGACAATCATAATTTTACTAAAGTGACTTCGACGAACAATATTTCCCTCTTTTGGAAAGCCTCCCAGGACATTTCGTGTGGCAAAATATTGTGCTGAAAAAATATACAGTGACACGTCATCGACTTGACAAAAGAAGAAGACGAATCAAAAAAACATCATTGATTGATTGATGATTAATTTAGAAAAAAATTTTTTAACCCCGTGCAAAAATTATTTATTTCATGTATGAAAAAGAAAAGTCTGTGGTAAAAAGTGTAGTAATGGCTATGAGGAAGAAAAGAGAAAAGCAGTAAACGAAAGTAATACTGATGTCTTGTTTAATTGCATTTTTAACACAATTGTTCCTATTTTAACAAAATACTGCAAACCTAATAAGAAACACTTAAACATCGTCAAAATTTTAAATACAATAAAATAAAGGGCGCTCTTAGAACCGTCAGCAGCCCTACCAACCTTAGCCGGTTATGCGAAAGACTCGTGATTACGGACATCCTTCCAGAGTCATCCCATGAATATTTCATGAACAACCGTGTCTTGTTAAAAACGCGTCAATCTCCTCTATATTGTTGCTTTTATCGACTTTGTTAATGATAGTGTTGATATGCTAACATTACTTCAGTTTTACAAGGGCAGTAGGAGGAAAAAGTTTACCATAGATTTGATAGTAGGAAGATTCGAATAGTTTGAAGTAGATGTAGATTTAAAATTCCAAATTGGGCAAAAAATTTGCATCTCTTTCCGCGGACTAAATTTAAGTTTCAGCAACTTGATTTAGGTACCTTAGTTTTAGCAACGATGTAAAAAAAACAATTTTTGGATGTATTTGATGAGTCGAATGGATTGTTTTTAATTAAATTTTTTAAACTGACTATTTCAAATCCGTTCCCACGATTTGCATAAAATTTTAGTTTTTGGAAATGACGGTCCTCATACTCATTTCATTTTGCATACACGTTCAGGAAATACTAATGTTTATACATAAATTCTAACAGACTCTCACCATAACCAAACTAATTCAATTAAATCATAATTGTATATTATTGAGGAAATCGTGTAAATAGTTAAACACATAATTACACTAACTTACAGTTTCTAATCCTCCGCTATTACTACAAAACATGTTAATTAATTTAGGATTAAGGTTAATAGAAATACACTGAAATTAATATGACGTGGTTATAATATTTGCAATATTGTGAATGTGTGTTACACAACTTGTTAAAATATGGTCCTGCTACACATATTTAACCTACCGATAGGAAGACTGGAGACCATAGAGAAATTACACGTTCCCAGAGGCTGGAGACCACGAACTTACAGGCGTAGCTTTAGACGCTCTCTAATCAGCCGATGACTTGAGCCAAGCAGCTGATATAAACTGGATGAGGAACCCCAAGGATAGAAAGGTTTATGGATGTTATAGTGGTGCGCCTTCGAAAAGGCAAGATTCAGCAGTGAACAATGATGATGACATTTTTAGTTATATTCCAAACCAAGAAAAAAGTAAACCTGAACGCTGTAAAAACAACTGGTACGGGTAGAGAAGAGTGGAATGGAAGGATTTCAGTAAATATTTTATCAGAAAATTGGACTTAGAACTGTGGAATTGTGGATTTATATCCTAACGAGCTTTTACCCGCGACTTCGTCCGCATAAATTATATACCAGATGATAAGCTATCAAAAAAAAAAGTTTAATCAAAATCGGTTCAGTAGTTTTTGCGTGATACTCGAACAAACAAACACCCAAACACCCAAACAAACAAACAAACATACAAACATACAAACAAACAAACAAACAAACAGACAGACAAAAAATCCAAAATTTGGCGATTTGAAATCAGGGACAGGTAAAACCATGTCGTAATTTATTTTTTGTAAATATCTTCAATATACAGACACATTTCTGTTACAGTTTTATAATAGTTTAGATATAGCATAGTCGCACTGTCGCACGTATAGCACGTCTTGTTTTTCATACAATATGATACTAGTAAAATTGTTATATATCTTTGTAATATACGACCCAAACCTATTTAGCATAGAACCCTACTCTTTTAATAAAGCCTGTATGTTTATCGATCGATTCAAATCAATTTTTTTAACATTAATTGAACTCATTTTATATTTTGACTAAATAGTAAAAGCCGGTAAAATTATCGCCATTCTATATCAAATTCTGTATAAAATCAAAACTTATCTTTATCTTTTCATAGTATTAAAGTTCAAAATACCTTCTCACTTCTCAGACTCAAAAGTTCGCGTGCTACAGATCCCGTTCCAACAGTATTTAATAAGGAATTGGACGTAATTTGCTACTTCCAATCGGTTTATTTTCACTTGTCATGCTGAAACCTGTTCCACTTGATCTTGAATGTTATACTATACCTTTATTTATCATTTGGCCAGTTTAATCATTTCGTTGCAGAAATTGCTCAAAGCTCTATGGGACAAATTGTGAAAATCCTAGTCTAACTGCAGGTTTCCATAATTTCAATAAGAAATCTTTGAAAGGTCTCATTTAATAAGGATGACGACATTATTTTATTTGATGGTGATTCCATTATACATACATTAAGTCAGCGTTTCGTGTTTTTCACACTGATAGCTACTGGCGGTTTTTTTTTCAAAATACCAAAAACAAACAAGTATGTTTACTCAGGAGAGCGATTTTTGAAACTCATTCGCTGAGTTCAGCATTTGAAAATGTCAAAATTACCATGGAGATATGCAACTTTCTACTGCTGATTTGCCTTTCAAAAACCATACTTCAGGAGTGCGATTTTTGAAAGTCAAATCAGCAGTAGAAAGATGCGTATCTCCATAGTAATTTTGACATTTTCAACTGCTGAACTCAGCGAATGAGATTCAAAAATTGCACTCCAGGTAGCACCTGCTACAGTAACGACGAAGCGTTCCTGATAGGTCAACCGATCCAGTGAAAGAACTTGGACAAAGCTTAAGGATACCCCGAAGATGTGGACCTCAGTATTGGACTTTTCTGGGACCACGCAACAGATTGGGTAGCAGGAATCAGTGATAATTTCGAACACTTCGATACCCTTTTGTTGCTACACCAGAAGACTCAATATTTACCAAGTATTTTTCCAAAGCTATTCTTGGATTACATGACTATAGACAAGTTTGTTATCATCATTTTCATTTACAACCAGAACTAAGGTTTCCTAGTTGCGTCTCGTATTTATCTATCCAACTCCACAACCGCATGTTTTAATTAAACTATCAATGTAAATTATGCATAATTAATTATTGGCATTGCGTGTAATTAAAATGCAAGGAGATTATAGTACCGGACTCGAGCAGAATTAACCGGTTATGTTAGTAAACAATGTCACCTTTATAGGGCTTTTAAAGGGCTTTGCAAATCATGATTCGAAATGTTCTTTATATTTGTGGTAATCCGCATCAAAAGGGATTGACTTAAGCTCTGTTTAACGGGGTGTCTGACATACAAACATCGAATACATGATTGCATTAAACGATTTTATTCAGCAGCCATATTTAAGCTGTACAGACATACCGACATTTTAACTAATGACCTAATTGAAAATTTTTAAAGCTTACAATTGAATTGATAAAAATAGAGACCGAATTATTCTCAAATGGAAGATCATTATAAGTAAGTAAGTAATTGCCTGTATTTTTTCACTGCAGGGTAAATGCTTCTGTGGGCTATGCTCCACCATGAGAGACCATTATAACACAACAATAATTATCATCCCACTGTTGGATGTCTTCACCAAGTTTTCCGTACTCTATAGTAACCCAGTAAAATTAAGCTGAAATATACAGCCATCTTGGATATCGCAATTTTGGATTTTTTTCACCGCCAACCAAATCTGACCAGGGTCCTCTATGACATTTGTTCGATGTCTATAACCCTATCTGTCATAGTTTCCTGCGGGCCGTTGACCTCATCCATCAGGAGTCGACCTTCCGAGGACATAACACTCAAAGGTTATGACATAGGCCCTATGACAAAAATGCATACTACTTGTTTTGTAGGAAATTCTGTCAGGTTTAATTTGTCCATACAAAACATTTCGATACGACTTGCAAATTTCGAGCAGGACTTTTTTTTCTTCAATATTACGTACCATAGTTACATACCAAAGGAACGTTTAAAAAGTTCCAAAACTCCGGAAATTATTTCTTCTGATTTATCTAATTTTACTGGGTTATAGGTAAGTACTCTCCGATATTGTTCTAGTCTATTTTAATAGCCATTTGGTTCCCATTTTAGAATAGACCACATATAGGTATCTATCATGAAAGAAAATATAATGAGGCAACTAAATTAGAATCAAATAAGATTTATAAATGAAACAGAATGTCAAGTATTAATCGGCGCTCTGGTCTTAACCAGAGCTCCCTTAGTAAATCGCAGTTTTTTGCACCTACCGGACATCGAATCAAAATCAATATATCGTCCCCTTAGAGGGAAAACTCACTAACTGACATTTTTGCCAAAATGAGTTATTAACACCCCCGTACTCAGAATTTCCTACTCTATATTTCTGTCTTACTCACGTTTAAATATCTGTCATACTTTCCGAGATACGATGGTGGAAAAGTCACCAAGTACCTACTGCTTTTGTTCTGATTTCAAACCGTAGAAATAACTAACTCGAACCTTATTTCCATCAATAATAACTAATGGCAGTTAGTGACTTTTATCCATTAACTAACGGCACTTAGTGACTTTTTCAACAATAAAATTATTCACTAAGTGCAATTAGTGATTTTTCCTCAGAACTGAGAACCAGCTATAAATTGATCTTTTGCTTAACGCTTCTATCCCGTAGAGGTTTTGAATGGTTAGTTATATTGAAAAATCATGTTAGGCGTACCAGAGTTCACTAAAAGTGAGAAAACCACAATATTCAAATTCAACTGTATGGCAAAAGTCACTAACTGCATATTTTGTCGAAATCAAAAAGATGGAAAACTAACTATCCCTTTTCTCTTTTCTTGTGTGATGATTGAACATCAACACATTTATTCACTAAATGAGGATTGTTTAAAAGATTAATAACTGCTAACAAAAAATGTATTCCCTTTATGTATAATATTTTTATGGCGTTTTAATCTTCAAACCTCAATATCTCAAAACTATGTTTTTGTAGTTAGTGAGTTTTCCCTCTAAGGGGACGAATACATATAAATATCGTTGGAACGGCGCCTCTTTCCTCGGACGATCGCTACTTGTTCCAACTGTCTACTATCTTTTGAAGTTATAGAGCAGAGCCTGGAGTGGATCGTGTTTTAGTCAGTTTTCAAAACTGCACTTTACACTTTCGTACAAAGAGAGGACACGGAATTTAATTGTCAGTTTGCATGTCAAAGAACCGTTTCTGACAACACCGAAAGGGCGATATGGCCCAAAATTTTCTTTGCCTATATTTATTATTCTTCAATAGCTAGAAAAGCCCATTCACATGTCTAGTCAAAGAGCAGTCAGTATAAATCGTCTTGCTATTTGGCTGCACCAGTGGATCGTGGACACGTGCCAATCATTGGGCACATGGTGACAACGTGTGGACAACGTCTCATGTTCAGGCATGCTAGGAATTTCGTAGATTTTATAGTTACTGTGTTTGGGTGTTTAGAAGACGTGGCGTGGTAGTTATCGTACCTATTCATTCAAATACTGTAGAACTTCATCTACATGTGTGACGTTTCTGAAGGTGCTGATGTCAATAGCACGAGCATGAAATTCCTGACTAAAATCTTGCGTGAGCTGTTTCTATCAATACGCATAGCTTTTTTGTGGATTAATAAATATCGTTATTATTCTTATTTATTTCGAAGCTTTGGTATGGCGTAGGTAGCAAAAACATAGCAAAAATATATAGGTATAATGCAGTGACTTGGTGAAATGTCTTTTGCTTAATGGAAGCTTGAGTTACATAAATGGTCATAGATGAAGTGTAAACGAATTGGCAGGCGTAGTCTGGGACACCCTGCTGCCCGCTCTGGACAGACGACCTAAAAAATGTAGCGGGGAGCGACTGGATGAGAAAGGCCCAGGACAGAGTCTTGTGGCGCGCCTTGGGAGAGGCATAATGTTCAGCAGTGGACGATGATAGGCTGATGTTGATGAGATGAAATGCAATTATACGAAACGTGTTTTGTAATAACGTAGATAACCTGTGATTGGGTGTAAAATTAAATACGTTTCACATTAAAAGGGGGTGTTTCAGACTTTTAAACTTAAAAACTTTCACTATGGAGCCAACAACGAAAGCGCGTTAATAATTCAGCTGTTCCATAGATATAGGTCGAGTACCTAGCCGTTGACGTTTTCGATAGAACAGTCGAATTTTTTCGCAATTTCGATGTTGGCTCCGTAGTGAAAGTTATTCAGTTTGATGGGCTAAAGCACGCCGGTTGATATGTAACACATTTTATTTAAAAAGGCCTCTTTTACGCCTTTTAAGACGGTCCATTGCTAATTTGTTTCATCGAAAACCCGTAACTCTAACTCCTATATTTTCTAATCTAATAAAACGTGTTCATTTCTATAAAGTATTGCCGTTCAATATTAAGTTTGTCTGTCGATGTGACCTTGTGATTTGTCACTGCCGCCGGTGACTATAACTGAACTAAATCTGTCACTTTCTACGCAGTTACAAGCATCTTGGACTATTTCAGAGTATCGTTATTGCGCTGTTTTTACTATTTATACGATGTTATAGGGTAGGTCAGTTGCTGTGACATTGATTTTTACAGCAGTAGTGTTGATATCGTTATTAGAATAAAATGTTTTGTAAACGCGAACAAGACTTTCAATTATTTTAAAATTTTAAACTTTATTGGGATAATGCAGAGCCTGGAGTGCGATTTTTGAATCTTACTGTGGAGATACGCATCTTTCTACTGCTGATTTGACTTTCAAAAATCGCACTCCTGAAGTATGATTTTTGGAAGTCAAATCAGCAGTAGAAAGATGCGTATCTCCATAGTACTTGTGACATTTTAAACTGCTGAACTCAGCGAATGAGATTCAAAAATCGCACTCCTAGAGTGCAATTCTCTAAGCATCACATCACTGTCAAAAACATCGACGAGCTCGCATCCTTCAGACCGTGGGATAGGGATTTTATTTTCAGTATGGTTCCTTGTTTGTATGGAACACAGAGCTTTTTGACGTAATTTCTTTGACTCTACCTCCGCGTTGGAAGGTGTTCCGTAATCAAGACGTAGCGCGGCCAGAAAATCTACAACAATTAAGTAATCTTTCAAACAAAAACAAAAATATAGGTACATAGTGCAAACAAAATAAATGCAACATTGAATTACATAACGTAATATTGGCCAGGCATTTTGGTGATTCATTTAAAATTATCCAATAGCCTTTTGACAGAGGACTTGCTTAACATGGAACTTGAACTTTATGTCAGACCAGTTTAGAATACCCTATTCTTATTTCGCGATTTTGATATTGCCACAATTGCAGTTCTTGCAGTGGGCCCAAAAATTCCCATCAACTACAATGTCAATGACCTTGTACAAAAACTAACACATTTTGTACAAACTCTAGTCCTAGCCTACCTACATACAAATTCAATCACTACCCCATTAGCATTAAAGTCTAAAATGGCCGTAACTAGCTCCCACTGAGTCCCCCAGATAGTGTAGATCCCTAGGGATTAAAATACGGTTTTTATAGCATAAAACAGCTTCCTTATGTGCACAGACTCAGAAATAACCTATTAATTGTAACGACTGGTACTGAAATCTTCATATTTTATTCTGTTTTATGAGAATGCAACCGCACACTACGCGTGGGGAAAGTTATCAGATGCTTTGATGGTAATTTAGTACTTATTTTGATGGTACATTACGGTACAATATTCGAGTGAACTTATCTTGGGATTTCGTCTCTGATTCTATCACGTGGTTCTTAAAGGGTTTCAGTATCATGTGTGCAATAAAGGTGTAATATAAATGCGAAGGGAGCTTCAGACCATCAAACTGTGATGAACTTTCAGTATGGGAAAAAACTGCTGTTTCATCGCAAGCGGCCATTGTTTTTTTTTGTTTGGAAGAAAAAATTTTTTTTGACCATAGCTGTTTTGCTTCAGTAATGAAAGTTGTTCAGTTTGATGGTCTGACCCCTAAATTTGTTTACACCCTGTACATTAAACTTCATCGATATTAAAATAACTTAATCAAATTCCCGAGACAGTTTATGACATTCTAAATTAATAAACAAATAATATAAAGCATAGATTAAAGGTATGCGTACATATCGACCGGCGAGATCAAACTGCGCTCGCGCTGATCAAAGCGGACGCTTTCCTGTTATTGTTTGTCGGCTTTTTTAAGGAAATACCTTAGTTATATGTGCGTTAAGAAATATCTTATAGGCAAATCTTAAAAGTGTTTTATTTTCCAGGCAGGATAGAGGTGGTCCAAGACTCATGGGAATAGATGGTAATGATAAACGACATGCACGAAACGCAGAAGAACCAGAGTAACTGACATAGCCCAAAGAATTGCTAAACTTAAGTGGCAGTGGGCGGGGCACATTGCTCGCACAACCGATGGCCGGTGGGGCCGAAAAGTTCTCGAGTGGCGACCACGTACCGGAAAGCGCAGCGTGGGTCCCTCACACGGTGGACCGACGACCTGGTGAAGGCGGCGGGAAAACGTTGGATGAGGGCAGCGCAGGACCGGTCGTTATGGCGATCCTTGGGGGAGGCCTATGTCCAGCAGTGGACGTCCATCGGCTGAGATGATGAGAAACGACTTGCTCCTATAATACTTAGGTACTTTTATAATCTATTCGCACTACTGTAACTCTTATACTTAGGTTAGGTGGTTCGGTCACGTACAGAGAATGAATGAGAGTAGACTCACTATGGAGATTTATCGGTCCAGTGTGAGTGGAACAGTCGAGAGAGGGCGTCCGAGGAGAACTTACCACGACCAAATGAAAATGGTCTTCTCCGAAAAGAACAAGAGCACCCTCAATCGACGGAAGTGCATGAAGAGATATATGAAAGTGGATGAGGCGAGACAAGTATGTCAGAATCTTAGTGTGGGCGAGCCGTAGTCTGCCCTGTGGGATAGTAGCGTGAGTACTGTATGAATGCATGTATGTAACTCTTGTAAACCATGATCAACAGCGATGAAGTCCAGCAAACCCGAAGTTTAACTATTTAACAACACCTTCCAAATAATACTTTAAAAAGTGGTTGGAATAATACTTTAAAAATGATTCTAGCTATTGTAAAAATGTTATTTGGTGTTTTTTTGGAATATTTTTCCCAAATTCAACCCACATAAACCTGCAATGGATCTTTCTAATAAAAACAAAATTTTAACAAAAAAATTAAAACCGCCTTCAAAAAACTAAAAAGTTAAAAAATAATATTGCAGCCGATGACTTTCCCGTTCGCATCATAAGAACATTAATTTGTTTTATTGAAGTCGCTGTCAAGCCGGTACGATTCGCGACAGGGCTTGCATTTTTTGGCTTTTAATTTTTATTAGTTCGATTTAATAGTAGTGCTTTAAATTAACAAACGCACTAGTCGGCACTACGATTTTCGAAGGTTCCCCTCGATATCTCTGGGATCCATCATCAGATCCTGGTTTCCTTATCATGGGACCTCACTTGGGATATCTCCTTTCCAACAAAAAAAGAATCTACGAAATCGGTTCATAAACGACGAAGTTATCCGCGAACACACATAAAAAAAAAATATATATACGGTCGAATTGAGAAACCTCCTCCTTTTTTGAAGTCGGTTAATAAAAAGGGGCACACGGTTGAATTGGCACAGTTGGGTTCTACTATAATATTCTGCTGGTTCTAAAATAACACAGAACTTCTATTTAGTAGGTAAAAGACTTATATATTTACTTACGAATGTAGTTATCGATAGAAATGATAATTAGAACATAAATGCAGCCGCCATCTTTAAACAGGTTTCAAATAAAGTTCAAGTTAAGCACCCAGTCCGTTACAGAAACATTTTATCAAACTAAATGAATTAAATACATGCTTTATTAAGTTATACATATAAAGTTGATACTATTAAACACGTAGGTAGTTAAATAAAATTTATTTTAAGTACGACTATAATATTTAATACATTCGCAGCTTTGATAAATGCAATGTGTTCAAGGTGTATATTAATCAATTAATACTTTTATTATACTGTATTTATCTTTAAAATACACGGCCTTTCCTAATATGCTGACGGTTTTAATAAGGGAATGATCAGATCATCAAACTGAACAATAGCAAAAAATAAGCTGACTCATACAAAAAAATCTGCAAACCTACTCGACTCAAAGGTATGAGATACTTAGCTGTTGATTGTCGCGATTTCGATACTAGTCTAATTATACTAGTCTGTATCTTATAGTCTGTAAACCGATCCCCACAACCCCATCGTATTCCGCGTAGTCCCAGCAACGCCCATTGCCGAGGTTCGTACCCCTTAGGGGTGCCCCCTAGCCAGGTTGCTTAAGTTCTTTCATTGGTTCGGTAGACTTACCAGGGCGCTTCGCCGTCACTAGTGTGGTCCCCCCATAGTCCGCACCGCAGTAATAAGTAGTCGATGCTCTCTGAGTAATGCTGTATTGGTCAATTCGAAAAAAAATATTCTAGTTTGTATTTCCTCCTAGTTTAGTAGAGTGCAGAAAATATTAGTAGGTAATATCTTTTTTTACGTGTAATAATTTTTTTATTTTATTTAACTGATTTACGTAAAAATTTATGTAATTATTTCATTAGATAGATACGATCTATCAGCTACTGAAATAAATAATGGCGATTGGGTTGGATAGGACATATTAAGTGATCATCTACGACGAAGTACCTACGTAGGCTGCACTTCGGCGAATGTGCCCAGGAGTTACATGACCTGATTCTACCATCCCCCTTCCACCAACGTACGACAAAACGTAGTGCGAGACTGCATCCATACGTTGTCGATTTTCCAACAATCCGCACAGGAAGGTTCACATCCTCTTTTATAATGTGAACCGGTAAGGTTTGGAACTCTCTCCCTGCGTCTGTTTTCCCAGGCAAAATACAAACAGGATATTTTTAAAAGAAACGTTAATAGGATTTTTCTGGGCGAGCGCGCTACATCCTCGGCTTCATCTACACTTTCCATCAGCTGAGCTGAAGCCAAGCGCAAACTTATTTTGAATATTAAAAAAAGTTGTATAGATAAATAATAGAAGATTGCCTTCCATAGAATTATCTTATGTCAGAATTGCATAGGGTGGATTTGAAGTCGATGTGAGGCCTTCGCCCAGCAGTAAGGTGTGAAACGGGACGACGTACAAGAAATCTTTATGACTTCACTTCACTTGTCCTAGTCAATAAATTATTTTGCATTTTCTAGTTGAAAAGACGATGTGTACAAAAATATTGACAATTTCTCTCTGACAAGTCTACGGTAGCTAGGTACTTATAGTTGTGTGTAAACCTATTACTATGTTTGTAATTGTGTGTTTGTATTGTCACTAAGAGAAATCATAGTTTTTTGTGTCACTCACTAATCACTATTAGTAAAACCACGGTAGAGTATTTATTGTGGTAAAACTCATGTTTAGTGGCTCTAATAGGTGCGAAATTTGAAGTAGGTAGAGTAAGGTAAAATCCCACTGCAGGGCAAAGGCCTCTTCTCATGTATTAAGGTGAGAGGTAGTAGCCCATACTCTACCACGCGGGTCCAATGTATATCAAAAGTATAACAAAAGTCAAACATAGAGTTTCTGGCCGCATCTTCTCTACAACGGAACACCTTCCGACGCGGTGGTAGAGTCGAAAATGACGTCAAGACTACGATTTTTGAATCTCATTCGCTGAGTTCAGCAGTTGGAAATGTCAAAATTTCTATGGAGATATGCATCTTTCTCCTGCTGATTTGACATTCAAAAATCGCACTCCTGGAGTATTATTTTTGAAAGTCAAATCAGCAGTAGAAAGATGCGTATCTCCATTGTAATTTTGACATTTTAAACTGCTGAACTCAGCGAATGAGATTCAAAAATCGCACTCCAGAAAGCTATCCATTTTTTTAAGGTCACAATTTCTAAAATGTAGCGCTCAAACTTTGACCTGTGTAAGAGGTATATACGAGTACGAGCCCGTCGTCCGTTGTAGCAAAGTTTCTGTTCAACCCCAAAAGATAATACTATAGTGAGTTTACATTCGTAGTTTAAACAAAAATAATTAGATTAATTAGGCATAAAGGAGAACCTATCAAAAAGGTCTGCAATTGAAAGTAAGAAGTAATATTAATGGAACATTTCATAAAACGTTGTGAAATTAGTTTTTATAATTGAAAAGCAATTTATGAACATTTACGACGACATAAATACACCTATCATATGGGCCATGACTGGATGAAAGGGCCATTGAGAAAACACTTTACTCTAGACTAGTTAACACTAACTTACTGCGTTTTAGGGATCCGTGCAAAAGGAAAAAACGGAACCCTTGTCAGGATCATCTTTGGATGAAAATAAAATAAATACTTTTATAATCTGTGATTCAAGACCGTTTTGCAAATGTAGATTGTATTATTAAAAAGTTTGTATTTATTGAATTGAAAATAGGTAAAACAGATACGACACTTCGTAAGAATAATTGTATTTCTGAAATAACTAGTAAATGGTAGAAGATATCCAAACGTCGATTAGATAGATCGATAGAGCTTCAAAAGTACCTACATTATCATTTATCATATCATAGTATTTTTAGTGCAGTTACGTCAAAAATGTCAGTTAGGTCACTTCGTAAGAAAAGGGACGATATGAGTTATATGAAGTTCATAATATGACTTATTATGGTCATATTCATATGATATGACCATGTGTGAATTATAAAGTTAGGAGATAATAATATTATTATGAAACAGCAATTTAATAAACCGTAATCGAAAATATTTCTTAGAGCATAATGCCTACGCCTTATCAAATCTTAGAATTGACGTTCCCAGAAATTTTATTTCAACTATAGCGTCAAGTAACATGTAACACGAGTGTGTAAGTAAGTATGTATGTAGGTATGTGTAAAGCTTCAACCGAATTTGGTGTCAATAATAATACTTATTCGTGTAAACATGTACCGGAAAGCGCAACGTAGGTAGGCCCCCCACAAGGTGGACCGACGACCTGGTGAAGGTGGCGGGAACCGTTGGATGAGGGTAGCGCAGGACAGGTCGTTATGGCGATCCTTGGGGGAGGCCTATGTCCAGCAGTGGACGTCCATCGGCTGAGATGATGATGATGTGTAAACATGGTGTAAACCCAGGAAACGACATGCGACGTCTTAAATTCTTAATGATAAATCCAATATCTTCAGTTTTCAGGCAGAACCTTTTACTTTTTAAATGTCCCTTTTAGGCTCGCTTTCCACAAGAACTGTGCGCGGTAGCGACGAGGCGGTCATCATAATCATCATCTTATTTAGGAGCTATGGTCTTGTCGATGGAGTATTCTCCAATCCTGTCTCATTTCCGCTAGTCTCTTCAGTTCTTGATTTGATACGACATCAACCTTTTCCTCTAGATAAAACAACGACGACGACGGCGAGGCGGTGAGCGAGGAACAATCTACCAATAGAATAGAGTCAATTTCCTTATGACGCGATCGAGAGAGCAAGCTATTGGTGGATTTTATCATCACTCGCAGCACATGAGTACATATGGCTTCGAACAATCGCGCTAGTGGACAATCTATGGGAGACATTGGGCAAGTGCGTCACGAGCACGAGATCATTTTGTGCGCTTCTACACAGTTTGGCTCTGTTGATCCAGAAGCACACAAAATGATCACATGACGCGCTCGCCCAATGTCTCCCATAGATTGTCTACTAGCGCGATTGTATTTTACTCATCATGTGCTGATGTGTGCTACCTCGCACAGCTCTGATAGAACTCCAGCCTTAAAACGTTCTGTGGACGAAGCCGTCCGTATAAAAGATAAAAATCTCATCACCAAATTAATCTTAATTTCGAAATCAAACGATTAAAGCCTCATTTTCACACCATCGTTTAATTAGGTGGTATATACTTAAATTCCAAGTCAAAACGTTTTAGATGAAATGAAAAATGTCATCTTGATAACTTAAGATAACGTTCGAAGTTAGAACTCAATAAATGTCACTTTTATCTTGGAATCAGGTTAATTGTGGACAGAATTGATTACGATTGACTTGATTAATTTAACATTCCATTCAATATTAAGACAGACACCATTTACGAAGCTAATTAGAATCTTGATTGTAGGTACCTATAGGTAATCCTTTTCTGTCTAAAGAATTCTGCTTGCACAATATTTTGCCTAAAATAGTTCTGATTTTTCACCGTTGTTCTTTCTTTTTCTGTAATTCTGTTCTTGAATGCGTTATAAAAGTATACTAAATGAGATGGTTCAGACCATCAAACTGATAAACTTCTACTATGACCAATATTGAAATGGTGCGAAAAAATCAGTATCCATGCGTTTGGGTTGAGTGACCATTCATATTTTCTATAGAACAACCAATTTTTTGCGCAGTTTGAATATGGTCCATTGTAAAAGTTTTTCAGTTTGATGGTCTGAAGCACCCCCATAAATAGGTACCTATATGTAATGCATTTAAAAGTTAAGTTTACACTGTATAATCTGTTCAATCAGTCTGTAAATTCAAATTTTTCACCATTTTAGCGAGTTGGTTTTGTGTTCAAATAGGCTTGGACCTAACGTATATTTTTTTCTTTTTCTGTTATATTCAGAAGTGTAGATTAGAGGGAATTCAACGAGTTTAATTTCATCCATAGACAATTTTCTTCCAATGACAAAAGCTTTGTTTTTAATTGTATGGTGGTTAGAGGTGACCCCAGGAAGCTGGCATAGGTATTTAGGTTTTGGATAACCAAAGTCAAGGTATTGAGTAGGTAAAAATATTAAACGAGATTAATATTTAATACTTATCCATAAAAATATCAATTAGTTACGTTTTTACGGCTGAACCGATTTAAATAGAATTTGGTATTTTTAGAGATGCTTTGTACCATGAGGAAGGGCATAAGCATAAAATAATACACAGGAGAAGTCGCAGGAAACAGCTAGTGGTGAAATAACAAAAAAAGGAATACTAAATAATAGTTATTACTATCCTATTCTATTATATTCTTAAGACTGGTGATGAATGCTGATTGGTTCAGTGACGGTAAAAATATCTTACCTGAAATGATACGCATCTCTTGTGGGTAGTCGAATTTTCTCAAGAAGAACCATAACCGCGTACACTTTGAATACTTGCGATTCAAAAATAAACAATCTACATCTACTCACATTCCAAAATCTAAGCACTTGTCACAACACTACGAAATGTCACAAAACTCCACTCACTAACAATTTGAATTTAGAATAGAAGGAAGAAAATTAAAAAGAAAACTCTAAAAAGTCAAAGGTCTATCAAATTTTGAAAATGGAACGCGTGTCACATGTTGCCTGTGATTGGCGGAAAGTTATAGAGATGCGCGGTATAGAGCGGGCGCGCTCGGTGCGTTCGAAACTCACACTGAGCTCTGAGACAAGCTATCTCCATTATTTCTTTTCTTTTTTCATTTATTTTGAAACTGAACGAAAAATTTGCGTGTGATTGACGCCTCACTGCGCGGTTTTCTTTGATAATTTTGCTCGACCACCAACCGCTTAATTTCGGGTGCGGCAATGGCTCGCATGTCATTTTTGACACGATAATCCGGTGCGTTCCAAAATCCCTATAGGGAATTTAAAAGCTTCTAATATCAACTGGTATATTTACTTTTTTTCGAACTTCACGGTTGTTTATTTACTGCCAAAAAAGGAGATGCAAAAAATAATAATTTAGTTTAGTTAATTAAGATACTTTTAGGTACCTACACTTTTTCAGTGAGCCTTGTGATTGTGGACAATTATTTAGTTTACGAAATATTCATTAAATAAGGTTTTATAAAATAATATCTTACATGACTGACTTTAATTTTGTTGACCATTTCAATGAAAGCGACTGAAAATATATTAAAAAAATGTCTCTCTTCTCTTTAACTTTTAAAGTAGGTACCTACCTACATAAGTATAGGTACCTAATACCGCTACGTATTCACTAATTATCTGTAAATACGTTATTTACGCAAGGTATCTAGGAAATAAAACATTTTTTATGTGACTTATTAAATAAATATATAAATAAACACATTTACATGCAATTTAATATAATATTTAATAATTATATCTGTTTAATATGCGAGAAACTAGACGACATTATGGAACTCGTGGTTTAGTTGCGCTACGGTAAGCGTTGGTTATCTATCTCTACTATTATAAAACTATAAAAGAAATGTGTTTTTGTACGCGCATCATGCGATATTTACTGGACCAATAATGATTAAACTTTTGGTGTCTGAAAGCTTACGATTACAGCCCTCGTCGTATGTTTTGTTTTAATTTTTATATCTTATATCTTGGACAATGTCACACAAATTATCTAGTCACATTTAAAGTACCAGAATCTAGCCTGGACTTGTATTATGATGACTAGACAACGATATAGAATACATATATAGATACAAACATCCATGACTCGGGTACAAATATTCATATTCATCATACAAATATTTGCCCCTTACGGGATTCGAACCCGCGACCCTCGGCATAGCAGGCAGATTCACTACCGACTGTACTACCGGGCCGTCAATTTTAATTACTGTACCTATACGGATTCTACGGAGGATCAGAACTCTTTAGAAGGGTGTGTACCTTCTAATGAGTTCTGATCCTCCGTAGAATCTAAATTCCAAATGTCATGTATCTATCTTCAGCAAGGAGGTTTCTTTGCTCTTAGATCTTCAGCAGTTTAGGCTGTATGTTGTCCGTCAGTCAGATTTTTTTTCTTCTTTCTTTCTCTGTCTGTTTTATAAGTATAGATGATGATATTATTAGCCAGCTACATACCACACCGCATCGGCCGGTCGCACGCGCACGCGTTGAAACCTGCATTCTTGAGGAAATGAAGCAACGACACTGGCTTCGTGAATCTTCCTCTACTTTATGTTCCCGTCCAATGGCTAGCGGGTGTCTCAGCCTCCCAGGCTAGCGGATGTCCCAGCCTCCCAGGCTAGCGGGTGTCCCAGCCTCCCAGGCTAGCGGGTGTCCCAGCCTCCCAGGCTAGCGGGTGTCCCAGCCTCCCAGGCTAGCGGCTGTCCCAGCCTCCCAGGCTAGCGGCTGTCCCAGCCTCCCAGGCTAGCGGGTGTCCCAGCCTCCCAGGCTAGCGTGTGTCCCAGCCTCCCAGGCTAGCGGGTGTCCCAGCCTCCCAGGCTAGCGGATGTCCCAGCCTCCCAGGCTAGCGAGTGTCCCAGCCTCCCAGGTTAGCGGGTGTCCCAGCCTCCCAGGTTAGCGGGTGTCTTAGCCTCCCAGGCTAGCGAGTGTCCCAGCCTCCCAGGCTAGCGGCTGTCCCAGCCTCCCAGGTTAGCGGGTGTCCCAGCCTCCCAGGCTAGCGGCTGTCCCAGCCTCCCAGGCTAGCGGCTGTCCCAGCCTCCCAGGCTAGCGGTTGTCCCAGCCTCCCAGGCTGGTCGGCTACAAAACTGTATTGTAAATCCGAAACTGAAATTGAAATTGAAATTGAAATTGTTTATTTGCATTGAATAGGTAGGTACAATAGGGTGTTACAATAATAGGTAGGTACAAAGTTTCTTCTATCCAGCTAAATTATATGGCATGCAAATATTCACTTAATTAATAATGGCAGTGACTGTGCGTGATAAGATCATTCGTACGGCGCTCCATACAAAACAAAGTTCCGTACTAGTTTTAACATTTAGTACTTAATTAAAGTTAAAAAAAGGTTTTAACGCAATTCCCAATATCTGTGCTTTACATTTGTCTGATTTCCATTATAATATACTTAAGTAGCTACTTAATATATAGCACAGAGTACTATAATTACTACCGTTATATATAGTTTCAAAGTTATCTGGGCTTAAAGTTTTCCATACAAATCTTAAATTAATTAATTTTGTAATTCGCTCGAGTCGGGACCTTCCACTTACTTTTGTAATTTGTTTATTATCTTGGACAATGTCACACAAATTATCTAGTCACATTTAAAAGTACCAGAATCTAGCCTGGACTTGTATTATGATGACTAGACAACGATGTAGAATACGTATACAGGATGTAACAAAACACCCTAGTAATACTTAAGGGGGTGCTTCAGACCATCAAACTAAACAAGTTTCACTACAGGGCCAACGTCGAGAAAAAATAAAAAAAATCAGCTGTCCCATACAATTTAGTCGAGTCGGTACTGCACTTTTGTATGGGACAGCTGTTTTTTTTTAATTTTTTTCTCGACGTTGGCCCCATAGTGAAAGTTGTTCAGTTTGATGGTCTGAAGCACCCCCTTAAGTATTACTAGGGTATTTTGTTACACCCTGTATAGATGCAAACATCCATGACTCGGGTACAAAGATTCATATTCATCATACAAATATTTGTCCCTTACGGGATTCGAACCCGCGACCCTCGGCACAGCAGGCAGGTTCACTACCGACTGTGCTACCGAGCCGCCAAAATATATATTGCCAAAATAAATATTATATTCCGAAATAAACAAATTACAAATTGAGGGATTAAACATCCCCCAGTATCATGAGCTGATACTGGAGGATTTTTAACACTTGTTCCTATAGTTTTTTCACGATTTCAGTGTTGTCCATAGTTAAGGTATTAACTGTGTTCAGAAATAATTCATACATACACCTACAGTTGCATTATTATGTCATATTTATTTAGAAAATTTATTTTACGTTTGTATAAATCATCTGGATGATATTAAAGTGTGATTTTTAAGCTTTTGTAATAAATTAAAGAATGCCAAATAAAGTCATACCTGAGATACAGCGCAAGGTACAAGCTGAACGACAAAAAACGTATCTTGGGTCCCAAAGCATTTCCCGATAATTGATGCACATAGTCAGAGTAGTACTAACTGATTGGAATATCTAGATTATCTAGGCCATACGTTAGGTACCTATAATATTCGATGAACACGTATATTCTTAAAACTATCTGTGGAGACATTCTTTTTAATCGGGCATAGTACCACCCGCCACTGCATTCCATCTTCTACTCATTAACAATGACTCCTGAAACTCTGGATCAACATCGAACCACTCATAAACAGATATCCAGCGAGCCCGGGGATGGCACTTAATCTGTCTTGGATCCCGCAACTAGGATAAGAGTAGGGAAAACAAGTGGGTGAATATCTAGTATAAAATAGCAAAAGAGCTTGCCGTTGTACGGTGATAAATATATGGTGATCTCAAGGATTATGCACAAAAACACACTTGAGCCACCACAAAAAAATGGCAAGCTTGAGAAACTTAACAACTTACTTAACTGGGAAAAAAATATTGTTACACCCTAGTAGGGGAGGGGCGCCAATGTCATGTTTTGCCCCCCCTCGGAAAAATCGTAGATCCGGGGCTGGCTTATGCACGAGCAAGAGCAAGAGCAAGAGCTTGGAGCTTGGAGCAAGGATTATTCCTTGAGATCACCAAATATTTATCACCGTACCGCAAGCTCTTTTGCTATTTTATACCAGATATAATATTGACAATATCATCAACACCACGATAGAGCCAAAATTTTTAGATTAGATTAGTACTTCAAAAGATTTTTTTATCGAGAATAAAACATCTCTTGACATACCTACTAATCTAATCTTAAATAAATAAAAAAAAATTTTTTTTTTTTCTTTTTTTTAAGAATTACTATTAATTATTGTGGCTCTATATTTTGGCTCTATATTATTTTTGTCCCTTTTAAGCTTATAAAAGTTATAAAGCTGGAATGACTCGAGTCTTTTGATTTTATGAATATAAATATTTAAAAAAAACATTTTACTTTTTAACCGACTTCAAAAAAAGGAGGAGGTTTCTCAATTCGACCGTATATATATATTTTTTTTCCTTTTAAAACTTTTTAACTCTTGTAGCTTGCACCATGCAACAAAATATTACAAGACAAAAGAAGTCAAAAGTCACGCGTCACCGGAGGCGTAAACACGCATGCGCCTGACAACCGATTATAACTCGCAAACTAAACTAAATCACAACTTTCACAAGTTCAACCTTAACACAACGCAATAAGGGCTACGCAAAAGCATTGTTTGTTAAAACACAGGAGTGCAACACCGACAAAAGATTTATTTGCAAAAATTGCGTTAAAATCGTTCCTTTGAGCGTTTATTTGGTGTTACTGAATTATTATGTATATAATTTTTGTATTATCTACTATTGTAATATTATGATCCCGATTTTCGCATTTTTGGTACAATTATTTGAATCCCTGCAACCCGTGTGGTCTTCAAAATCAATCACGTTTTTTAGGAAATGCAAACCACACATAATTAGTTAAGTATACTTACCTGTGTACAAGCGTAAACTACGTAGACAAAACCCTGAACAAAAAACCAGCCAAGAGCGTGTCGGTCTCGCCTATGGTAGGGTTCCATAGTCATTATTAAGTATGAAAAGCCTATCCTGACATTGCTTAGATAACTTATGGAATCTTCAAAAGCAATCAATAGCGTGATTTAATTACCTTTAAGAGCAGAAGTGCGATTTTTGAAACTCATTCTTTGAACTCAGCAGCTGAAAATGTCAATATTATATGGAGATATGCATCTTTCAACTGCTGATTTGACATTCAAAAATCATACTCCTGGAGTGCGATTTTTTAAAGTCAAATCAGCAGTAGAAAGATGCTTATCTCTATACATTTTCAACTGCTGAGTTCAACGTATGAGATTCAAAAATCGCACTAAGCACTAAACACTAGATAATAGTGCCGAAAAAACTAAAAAGTTAAAAAATAATATTGCAGCCTATGACTTTTTCGTTCGCATTGAAGTCGCTGTCAAGCCGGTACGATTCGCGACATGGCTTGCATTTTTTGGCTTGGCTTGACACCGACTTCTATAAAACAAATTAATGTTCTTATGATGCGAACGAAAAAGTCATATTATTTTTTAACTTTTTAGTTTTTTTGAAGGCGGTTTTAATTTTTTGTTAAAATTTTGTTTATTTCACAATTTTCAGTGGTGAATTCATTAGCTCGATTTAATAGGAGTGCTTTAAATTAAAAAACGCACTAGTCGGCAATACGATTTGCGAAGGTTCCTCTCGATTTCTCTGGGATGCCATCATCAGATCCTGGTTTCCTTATCATGGTACCACCCTCGGGACATCTCCTTTCCAACAAAAAAAGAATCATCAAAATCGGTTCATAAACGACGAAGTTATCCGCGAACACACATAAAATTTTTTTATATAATTAATTATATATATATATATATACGGTCGAACTGAGAAACCTCCTCCTTTTTTGAAGTCGGTTAAAAATGCTTTCAAGTCAATTATAGCCGTGAAAATGCGCTCTTACCTAAGTGTGAGTTACATTCATACCTTCTTTATCTTTTCGACTAAGTAAATCAAATTGATGAAATCAAATAAATTGGCAAAACTGTTTTATTTGCAAGAAGCTATATATACCGCGGTATTTATGGCTCTTATTATTATTCGAATGGCTTTTCCTATAGAATTTTCATTCCTGCGGATATTGCAAACCCGCCCCGAGGTGCTCCTATGACTCGGATATAACAAACCGAACTAAGGAAGGTAATAAGGACGAATATTATATTACTTTAAAACGTTCCTAAACTGATAAAATAATGAAACATCCTTTCAACAGTTTGTAACTCGATATTCCTTAACAATTTCATAAACAAGAAAACTCTGTCAATAAAATCGATTTTAAACAGACTCAAGTAGAAGCTACGATTATTCCCACGCCTGTATTATTCTGGTTTTAAATCGATTAAAGCTTTATACAAAACGATCTCGATTACTATTAAACTAGGCGTTTACGAGTTTTGTATCGATTTCGAATATAAATCGAGTTGGTTTGAGTCAAGGTCGAAGAAAATTGTCCCATTCGGTATTCAATTACATGAGGAATGGGTAAGTTTGATACTTTCAATAGATACATGGATGAGAGAAAGTGTATGGGATGTTTAAAATTTTCTTTCTTATTGCCGCAATTTGATTTTAAATGTATTTGATGTGATGACTTTGAATGTAAACATAGGTATCCACTTAGAGAATGGTTGACGATTTCATACATGATAAACTGCTGTTGTTTCGGCGATGTTTTCCCTGTTCATTACGTACCTTTACCCTTTAATTCAGATTTACAACCACAATAAGTAAATAGTACTCTTATAAAACATCTAAAGGTTTATTTTAATTCGTGTCGTAATCTAGATTTCCATTAGAAAGTTATCAGATGGCCCTAGACCTAGACTTAGGGCAATACAGTTAATGGAGCGAACACAATCATAAATTACACTCACTGTAAATGCGTGCGGCGTTTACGTTCACTATGGTGTGCGCTCAATAGAACGAATGTGCAATAGTCGGATGAAAATAAGTTAAATATAGCAAGTGATTAAAAATGCAAATTATCGAATAGAACGCCTTGGATTGGACTCAGTGGCGAGCGCTCTATAGAGCCACAAAGATACTGTCTACCCTAGTAAATTAAAACACTGATGCATTCTTAATATACCAACAAACAAACAAACTTCAGATCGATTTATATTTCGGAATTAAATAATTATATTGACTGGTACAAAATTAGTAACAACGCCACCTCTTGTCATTAATCTGCAACTGCGCACTGTACCACCTGTATCACCAATACTGAGTTTACGCTGCAGTAGCGCCCCTAGCGTTATAGAGATAGAATCAAAAGCTCTAACATTATGCATGTGTGCCTCGTAACGTACACGAGTACAGTGTAGTAGTGTTTCTGTAAATACTTGGCTCACAATGAAACAACACACGCACACAAGCCACAAAAAAGACAGAGTCTAAACCAATCAGAGCCTGCCGAGCGCTCTGTATTATGCGACAATTTTAAATGCTGCATTGTTTCTTTACTTAAAATGCTAATTACAATACCAACACTTTTCTGTCGTATACATTTTAGCGAAAATTTTATTAGCTTTTTTGGAAAAAAGTTTTTTAGATTATTGATATGGAAATTTGTTTTGGAATTTTGTTCTATTCTAATAATTAGGTACCTATTCTATTTCTATTCTATTCTTATAATGGTAAGCATTTACCTACTGTGAGAGTGAGAGTTGTTGTGGTTTGGGCAATGTGTGTTTGCAAAAATGACAAAATAGTGCGTTAACAAACCTATCATTCGAAGCAAAAATAACAAAAAAATTAAAACCGCCTTCAAAAAACTAAAAAGTTAAAAAATAATATTGCAGCCGATGACTTTCCCGTTCGCATCATAAGAACATTAATTTGTTTTATTGAAGTCGCTGTCAAGCCGGTACGATTCGCGACAGGGCTTGCATTTTTGGCTTGGCTTGACACCGACTTCTATAAAACAAATTAATGTTCTTATGATGCGAACGGGAAAGTCATCGGCTGCAATATTATTTTTTAACTTTTTAATTTTTTGAAGGCGGTTTAAATTTTTTTGTTAAAATTTTGTTTATTTCACAATTTTCAGTGGCAAATTCATTAGTTCGATTTAATAGTAGTGCTTTAAATTAACAAACGCACTAGTCGGCACTACGATTTTCGAAGGTTCCCCTCGATATCTCTGGGATCCATCATCAGATCCTGGTTTCCTTATCATGGGACCTCACTTGGGATATCTCCTTTCCAACAAAAAAAGAATCATCAAAATCGGTTCATAAACGACGAAGTTATCCGCGAACACACATAAAAAAAAAATATATACGGTCGAATTGAGAAACCTCCTCCTTTTTTGAAGTCGGTTAAAAAAGGATCTCATGGTGTAGCAAATACAACCCGTAAGTTTGTCTTGATTTTAATACAACCTGTAAGTTTGTCTTGATTTTTAGGGTTCCATACCCAAAGGGTGAACACGGGAGTACGGGACCCTATTTATTCATAAGGCTACGCTTGCCGTCCGTCCGTCCGTCCTAGCTTCAGAGGGCTGTATCTTTAGAACTATAAACTATAATAGGTAGCCGGTTGAAATTTTCACAATATATGTATTATTTAATTGGATTTTATCAGAAATAATAAAAATACAAAAAAATATATATATACAAGAAACTTTCTTTAAACGTTTTTTCTTCTTGCTCTATAGCAAAAACGGTAACATATACAAGCATGAAACTTGGTGTGATTATAGTGCAAACTCTAGAGAACAACAACAAATAATAAAAACTGGCAAAGTGTGAGTCGGTTTCGAGTTTAGGGTCCAGGGAAAAACTAAAATTTGTGGAATGGTTAATTTAATATATTGTTCGGGGGTTACGGATCCTCGGTGAGCGAGTATTCCGACTCGCACTTAGCCGGTTTTTTATTTTATGTCTACCCTATCCAAAAAGTCTGTGCTCGCGCCTGATTGGACTATCTCATTTCTTCTCGTGGGTGTTGTAGGCAACTAAGGAGTTGGTTTCTTAGGGTGTTTTGTAGACGAAAGGAAATTTTAGAAACTGTTACTTTATACGTCGTTCCATCACGCACGCATTATACGCACATGACTTCGATAGGTTCCACTGTACTTAAAAGGGAACCAACTACAAATCACTGAGGTAGGCGATTTGCGACTGATGTTGTGGCCTGCTGCCATCGTCTGCTTTCAGGCTGAATTCATTCCAAAAGTAAGGGAGGATTTTTTCATTTAAAGTGGTCCAGAAAAGGTTTGAAACCTTCCTCGGCTAGAAACATTTGATGTGTCAAAAAGTATATAAAGCATGCAATGTCCACGTGTCTGAAGTAAGGCTATAAAGATTTCAATGTGCTAATTGGTGAGCCTTGCTACAACCTGCACTCCTAGAGGGAGGTTACACGTTCAGTATTTCGTCATTGTGGTCCATCATTCTGGTCATGTTTATTTGATTTGAAGGGAAACTGATATACTGAAGCACCATGTTAGTCGGGTCAATCTCGAGTCAGTTCCCCTTCAAATCAAATATACATGACCAGACTGATGGACCAAACTGATAAAATACTGACCGTGTATCCTCCCTCTTAGAAGTTAGTTGGTAGGTACTTGTAGAAGTGTTTCTGACCGCTCTGAAAGGGATTATGCTGGCGAGTTTAAGTATTTAGGCATAAGCATAAGCTATCTTCAATGATAACTCTACCTATATTCTATGCCTTAGTAGGTTCTCCATCCATATACTTTGTATAGTGTTAGTATTCTGTGGCAATTCTGGCATCATGAGGTCTCTTCACTCTTCATTATTAATTGGTCATTTCCTTGTTTAACTATTTGTCGTAGACACGATACAATGATGTTATGGAAATAATTACAATGTTTTGAAAATATATACACGATTACTAGGTATAGTTAGGTGTACGTAGGTAGTAGTTTTAGGAAACGCATGACAATGCCGTTCTTGAAAATAATCAAGCATGCAGTTATGTAACAAAGATGACTTTGTATTCATTCAACTGCAATTTTTCTTTGCAATGAACAATAGTTCCTACTATTAAACTATTGCGCTTTAGTGCTAGCTAGGTGCGAAAACTAGATGCGATAACACATGCGATGGCCACAATGTGTCAGAAAATGTCGCAATACTTATAACAGGTTAGCTTGCACAAAAATGTAGCAAAAAGAACATCACAAAAGACATAGGTTAGCATAATTAGGTACAAACTACAATCCTAACCTAACCAACTAGCTCTCATCAATAACACCCGCTGTATTGAAAGCCCAACCACTATTAAAACTTAGTATTGCGTGGAAAGCGCGTGCTATGCAATCCAGAAGGAGTGCGGTCACAGTAGAATCACTAAACACACGTCGGCAGCTTCCTTGTTCCCTCTGCGATCCTGGTAACTGGAGCAATTGCCTGTTACGGTGTACTTGAGGTAATGAGGCATTGATTTAATGGGGATCGTTTTATATAACTCAATAACTACTTACTTGTGGTTCCCTTAGGACAGATCACCTCACTTTGTCCCGTTGATTTCATGTGAGGCCGCTTTTTTGGGTGAAAGGTTAACATCGATATTTTTGTATAGGTTTACCTAGATTCATTCCATCGATCCGCGGATGGGTTTCATATTTTTTATACTTTTTATAAGCTGATGATGATGATGATTATAGAAAAGTATTCTCTTCTTCTGTCATGTATTTGTTAAATAAAAACAAAAGATTTTTTTATAAAAAACGTTATATTTAATTTGATGTATTATTATTTATTACTGTACTATACCTACTGGGATACATTTTTACTATCCATATCCAGTGGATAATACGGCAGCGTCCATAAGCTCTATTCGCGTGAAAGTGTATAATAGTCAGGAACGGCAGGCAGGACCATAATATGATGAGCAATAAATTCCACATGATTATTGGTGATCATCTTCATCATCTCAGCCATTCTCAGCAGATAGACATTCACTGCTGGACATAGGCCTCCCCCAAGGATTGCTATGCTACACCGACCGGTCCTGCGCTGCCCTCATCCAACGGTTTCTCACCGCCTTCACCAGGTCGTCGGCCCACCTTGTAGGCCTACCTACGATTGATTATAATACCTAATATAAAAATGTTCAATCTTGACTTGATTATATGCCGCAGCAATTTTAAGTGGCATTTACTTATACAAAACCAGGCAGCTTTATACATTTCCATGCCACATAGACAACTGTAATGTAAGTTTTATACAACATTTGGCGTCACATCAACAATCAGAAACATTATAATTTCCATATCGTAAGTTTTCCTCGAGTGCACTGGGACAGTTTTACGTTCTGAAGGTAAAGTAGTACGTCTAGACAACACGTACGTGAGCGGTATAAATGTAGTGAATTTTCAATTTATCACCTGCGATTTTTCTTTTTTAAATCATTTTAATAAGCCTCGCTTAGCTAGCGAGGTTAGCTTAAGGTGGCTTGAAAATACTCAACAAACATTGTACTCTGAGGCTTTCTTTTAACTGCCCAAGGTATGTACACTATTTTTTTTCCTCGACAGAGGCGGAAAGCTGCAACTTCGTTAATGCCCCTTTCACACGAGGACAGGGCAGTGAGGGCAGGATAGTGGGGCAAGACAGCTAGACGCACAGTTCATGAGCTAATATAATTTGAGTTTCGTTTTGATAACAGCAACTTACCTCCACCAATCCGCACTGGGCTTACGTGGTGGAGTATGCAGCGCTCCCTCTTGCGTTTATTTGTGAAATCCTGAATAGATGCATGTGCCCAGCAGTGGGGCGTATGGTAAAATTGGCATGGAGTCGATTTAGATCCGGGGCTTTGTTTTCGTCTAATATGGCTATCAATCAGCCTATAATATTATGTTAATAACCAATAACCAGTTTTTACTTTGACTTTGTTTATTATAATTGTATATTGTAAATAAACAGTTTTACGATAACCAATAATATTTGGTAATTAGGTATTTTTTACATTTATTTATTTATACTGGGCGATTTTTTACACTTTCCAAACTCCCATAGTAAAATAGTTTAGTTTGATTGTCCGGACCACCCCTGAAAATTTTGAAAGTGATTACAAAATCACATAAGTAAGTAGAACAATAATTATTTCCTCAGTTCTCGTGCGCTGAAAAGGAGGTGTTGATGCAAGTGATGTTATCAAGGTGTCCATTGATGCGTTTGCGCATGCTAAACGTTGTGATCAATGCAACTTGATGGCTTCATAATGCACCTTACCTCGTATCGGTATGCAATAATGCGCTTGTGAGGAAAGTACCTAGGTATTGGCTGTGACACAATTTAAGAGGTTCTTTTTTATAACATATAGATCCTGCAGCATATCATCCACAAGTCATATAAGTTATAAGTCGTAAAACTAGACTGAGTGAATGGTAAATAACCTACCGCTGGGGTTTGAAGATTAGTGGCCTATCGTCCTTCAAAGCTATCTTGACTACAAATTGGTGTGGTATATCGATAGACGATACCTAGGTGATAAAAAAATATAACAGGTGAATTTTTCGTAGCATTGCCAGGTTCTAAAGAAGGTAGGTAATAGATTTTTGTAGTCCACATTAAATAAAACTTTAACATGAAATAACTCTCAAACTGGTGACTTAAACACAAAATGGCTTATTTTGAGTTTATCTGAGTGTCCTATAGCGATTTCATCTAATCTGGAAAAAGAAAACTAGTTGGCGGCTGCTGGCTATGCCCATAAGTCCTTCCGGATGCTAAAATCTCCCTAGGTACCACTCTATTGACAACTTTTTATAGAAGGTGTAAAAAAACACCCTAGTAATACTTAAGTGGGTGCTTCAGACCATCAAACTGAATAACTTTCACGGTGGAGCCAACATCGAAATCGTGGAAAAAAAATCAGCTGTCCCATACAAAACTGCAAAACTACTCAAGCCAAATGTATGGGACAGCTGATTTTTTTTCGAGATTTCGATTTTGGCCCCATACAGAAAGTTGTTCAGTTTGATGGTCTGAAGCACCCCCTTAAGTATTACTAGGGTGTTTTGTTACACCCTGTATAAGAGACTCACGAAAACGGACTATCCGATGCCAATTGCTTTGATGTACGTTTTGATATAACGCATAGCTAATAGTGAGTAGGTATCTTCCTACTTTCTACTCGATGATTCGTGGTCTACGCTTGTGGTGACCAAACGATACCTACAAATTAGTCTATTTTATTTTATGAATGATTTACAAGAAGTTCGAAAGCTTGACAAGGCGATCTAGAGGATTGCTTTAATACCTGTGTATATACTATGCATGCTAGCCTCGGTAATGAGACGAAAAAGAACTAATGATCCCAAAATAACCACTCCTAACCGGAACTACGGTACGGTTTGGCGCCAACATTACAATAAACAGTCCATTTAACTGGGTCTTTGGTTTACACGAAAATCTGTCAGTGAATCTTGATATCGAGGACATTCTTCAATGTACGAAATATTAGGGGTCCGTACCGTACGGAGATCGAATCGGAAATGAAGAGATCCGCAGTAGATCCAGAGTAGCTGACATAGCCCCAAGAATTGCTAAACTGTAGTGGCAGTGGGTGGGGCATATTGCTCGCAGAACCGATGGCTGATATGTCCGAAAAGTTCTCGAGTGGCGATCATGCACGGCGCAAAGCGCAGCGTGGGTAGCCCCCCACAAGGTGGACCGACGACCTGGTGATGGCGGCGGGAACCCGTTGGATGATGGCAGCGCAGTCGTTGTGGCGATCTTTGGGGGAAGCCTATGTCCAGCAGTGGACGTCCATCGTGATTTCATCATTGATATAGTGAAAATTGTGAGCTGATCGTCCTTTAAAAAAAAACCATCAGCTTATTAAGTTGAACCCTGCCTCAGTTCCTCAAAACCCTACGGAACCTTCCCGTTAAATAAAAACCCACAAACATTACGATGCGAGGCGTCACCATACCCATGTCACCTCGTATGTCACCATTGACAGAGCGACGTGATTTTTTTACATGCGCAGGAGTGGCGGTGAAAAAAATCGCACGATGCAGTCATTTGCATAGCCACTGTGGGAATCACAAATGAGCTCTTAACTGCATTTGTGAGAAGTGACTGCGCATTCCTTTTTATTGTTATTTGTTGAATTGTCAATGAGCTTAGGTAGGTACCTACTTGATGCATCAATGGAGCTGGTTTATCTTCATCTTTGGATAAACATTCTACGACAAGGAGCGATCATAATGTGGCTAGCCTTTTGATCAAAAATACTATTCTGCAACCAGATGTGCCAGCCAATTTATTTACGAAAATGTTTCTTTCTTGGGGCACTGTATAAAGTATTATAATAAGATAATGAAGGATATTTTAAACGTATCAGAAAAAAGTTTAGTTCCCTTGGTAAGCAATTCCTCTGTTAAAAGGCTTACCAACTCGATGATTAAATTACCTACTTGACCAAAAATTACCTAAATGAATTACCAAAATGCCTAGTTTTACAACGTTATGTATTCTGTGCTGTACCTATTTATGCTGTAGTTGTAACTAGTTTGTCTATGTTTGTTTGTTTTAAAAGATGTGTGTTTTAGAACTTGTAGAGTTCTTCGCATTTTCTCTACTACGGAAAACCTTTAGAGGCGGTGGTAGAATAAAAAAATGTTTGTTACTCTTTCACGCTAAAACGGCTGGACCGATTTCGATGAAACTTAGCATATGGATAGTTCATAGCCCAGAATAACACATAGGCTACATATTATTATTATGTCCACGCAGACAGAGTCGCGGGCAAAAGCTGGCATAGAATAAAAAAAACAGTCCAGTTTCAAAACCAACTGGCATGGACCCCTGCTTGACAACTAACTTAATATCAAAATCCTATTCCAGATGGATAAGTATTCGACCTCTAAAGGTCAAATTATCTAACTTAAATAACAATGTCACTAATCCGTATATTAACATTCATTTCTCGTTTATCTAAACAGATAATTCTCTGTTAACGATCGAGAATGGCCGGTAATGACCAAGATAGGGTTGTCACACATTTAGGACTTGAAGTCAGATAGGTGTACGGTACCTCACCGTACTACTTAGTTTACCATGAGTTTACTACTTATATTACCAAAATGCATCCCCAGAGTTTCCCTAAAGACTACGATATTCGACACAAAAAGTGCGTAAAAACGACTTTTCGACTAGTTTATTTAAACCATGCTAATTGTCCGTGTTGTGCCGGCCTAGAATATAGCACCATCCTATATCCTCCCGTGGGTGTCGTAAAAGGCGACTTAGGTATCTACCGGAGGATGGGCAGCAGCATCCTCTGAGTACACACATTCAATCCAACTGCGATCGCCAACCTGCCTGCCAAGCGTGGCGATTATGGCAAAACCCTCCATTTTGGGGGAGGCCTATGTCCAGCAGTGGACGTCTATCGGCTGATATGATGATGATGAAACTCGTGGTAAGCAGGTCTTGTGGCTACGGTGTCCAGGGAATTGTTAGCCATACCGCCGGCCTCATACTTGATATTCACCTATTGCAGCGTTTTTGTCATCGTCAGACCATATTTTATTCACCTACTGCAGTAGGTATTACTACCTACCTCTTCTCCTATTATCTGTACAGGTGCCTGTCCTAGTACTAATACCTACCTACCTAAACTCAGTATTATGTGGGTATCGTATGACGCGACGCGTTTCTTAAGTGTTAAAGTTAAATTTTGAAGGGGGGACACCTTGCGGAAGTTTGCAAATCAGACTCGTCCGTTTATTCCACGAAGCAATAGTAAAGTTTTCTCTCGTATACCTACCTAATCTCAGTGCCGTAAATAGGGCGGTGCGAGCGGTGCCCAGGCACAGGGCGCAGACCCTGAGGCGGCGCAAAAAATGATACCAGGTCAGGACCAAGTTTTGGTCCATGCATATCGTGGATGGAGCACTACTACACAAATGCCATCTTTGCCAAACTCCTCATCATGTCGTAGGTATACCTACTATGTATGGCAAAGTAATAAATGCTATGACAAGACCTTCTTTTTTTAGTGTCAGAATGAGTTGCAGAGCTGGAAAATTTCGAGCTCGCTTCGCTAACTACTTCCTGTTAATGTATTTTGTTATTCAAACCGGCAAAGCTTTTCACAACTGAGTCGTATTTCTCGTTATCCGTGAAATTCCGAGCTCACTCGACTTTAAAGTAAAAATTTGAAACTGTCAGAATTCTGGTCACAACTAAGTCGCAGTGCTGCAAAATTTAGAGCTAGCTTCGCTCGCTCCAACCTTTGAATGCATAATAAGATGCATAATTTAGGCAGTTAAGACAGTTAGGCCAATGGATCTCATACCACCAATTTGAGTCTTGGCGAGTAAAATTTCGAGCTCGTTTCGCTCGCTCCAACCTTTGATTTGTGGTTAAAGCATGCATAGGCTAATGGAACTAATACAGGTCCTGCTAATATGATGTTTTGAGAATATCATATAGTGCAACAGAGCGCCTTCAACTACCAATTTGACTCTTGTTGAGTAAAATTTCGAGCTCGCTTCGCTCGCTCCAACCTTTGAATAATGGTTTAAGCATGCATAGGCTAATGTAACTCATACTCCTACTACTAATTTGAGTCTTGGTGAGTGAAATCTCGAACTCACTTCGCTCGCTCGAACCTTTGCGTATTGGTTTGAGCATGCATTAGTTAGGCAGTTAAGACTACCGATTTGAGTCTTAGTGTGTGAAATCTCGAGCTCGCTTCGCTCGCTCTATCCTTTGAATAGTGGTTTGAGCATGTATAAGTAGGCTAATGGAATTCATACCACCTACTGACGTTTTGTCTTGGTGTGTGAAATCTCGAGCTCGCTTCGCTCGCTTCAACCTTTGAATAGTGGTTTAAGCGTGCGTAGGCTAATGGACTTCATACCACCCACTACCGTTTGAGTCTTGGTGGGTGAAATTTCGAGCTCGCTTCGCTCGCTCCAACTTGAATAGTGGTTTCAGCGTGCATAGGCCAATTGAACTTATACCACCCACCACTGTTTTGAGTCTTGGTATGTTAAATTCTGGTAACCTTTTGATTCCTATCTTAAGCTTCGTACCTACTTATACGGTTAGTACAATTAATTCGCGATCATTTTTCAAGGGCGCAGTTATGGAAGCTCGCACCGGGCGCATAGAAGGCTATTTACGGCACTGCCTAATCTAGGCAAAATCTAGGTATACTGGGTGAAATTGTTATCATTAGCATACTTTTAAACTAAGAGTCTATACTAAACTGCAATGCTTACTCGACTCATGTTAAAAAGGATGCAAATGATATCAATTTCACCCTGTATAAGTAGGTAATCATTACAGTTCCATCATAATGCCGTATGGCATTTTCGTCTTCCTGCTTGGATCCAGGGGGAGGGGGGGGGGGGGGGGGGGGGGGCAGGTTTCGAGGTTGAGGTTTTTTAGCCAGTCTTCCGCTGCCGGGGCTGGCCTGTCGAGTTCTTCGATTCCACCGAGGAAACAGCGCAGATCATTTACCACATGGGAGAGGGTCTGATCAGGTGACCCGCAGTCGCACGCCGGAGACTCCCTCAATCGTCCTCCTCCCTCCCTCATTCCAGTTTATAATTTTAGAAGCAACCCTAATGTTAAGTGGCCAGATAAAACAGCGATGACAAATCAGATCACGGATAGCACATCTCATTACCACACAAGTGGCATCCTAGACCACCGGCGACACTCATTTCCATGTTGATTTGTATAATCTTTTACCTATTGTTTCTTAAACGATCCGCTTATTGTTTGCTAAAGAGTAGTCTGTGTTATAATTATACGTTACATAGTTGGAATATTGGACCTCTACTTTTTGGTTTAACGAAAATAATAGTGGTCTAAATATTAACCAGGAGTGCGATTTTTGAATCTCATTCGCTGAGTTCAGCAGTTGAAAATGTCAAAATTACTATGGAGATACGCATCTTTCTACTGCTGGTTTTTTCACTCCTGTCTATTTCTATCTAACTTAGAATTGCATTGCATTCCTCATTCTAGCTTCACAAGGTGCACGGTAGAAAATAAATGAGACGTTTAACATCCATAGCAGTCGGTAAACATCGTGGTATTTTTGGAAAAGCTATAAATCGGGCAGTCAACTGAAAAGTTAAATTATCCACTTATTTTGGAGTTCATGCTTTACTGTAGAGTTGTCGACATGTAAAAGCGATGGGTAGCGCCATCTAGCGTGCAATAGCAGGTAATAGTACAATGAATTGCAAACTCCATTCCGACGAGTTGAATCTACTCGATACTAGATGACGCTTTTTAGAAAAAATTATTTAACTACTCGATACTAGATGGCGCTTTTTAGAAAAAAAATCATTATCTATGGTAAATTTTTGAGTCTAGCAACACCAAGTTTGACGCCATCTTCCTTTTTTGACGGCCGCTGTCAAGCGACCAAAACAGCACGTGTGAAAAATGCGTATTGAAACTTGTTATTTCTGCTCATCCAGGATATATCCTGGCCATGGCATCCAATTCGTGAGGAACGATTGCAAGGTAAAACAAAACCGATCCGTCTCCACATTTGTTTCAAGTTATTGCGACACAAAAATCTACTAACCAAGGTCTTACAGATTTTCAGATTTTGCCGTTCAAAATGCCACGCAGCGTTCAAAAAGAAGAAGAACCCGCGTAAAACTAAATGGACCAAGTCCTACCGTAAGACTGCAGGCAAGGAGTTGGCGATTGACCCCTCATTTGAGTTCGAGAAACGTCGTCACGCCCCACTCAAGTATAACAGGGAACTATGGACGAAAACGATCGAGGCCATGAAGAAGGTTGAAGAGATTCGTCAGAGAAGGTCGAACAACTACATCATGCAGCGATTGAGGAAAGGCCGCGAGGTCGAGTGGCAGCGCGATGTCAGAGAGGTCCAGAGGGACATTTCACTGATCAGGTATGTTTTTGTTTTGACAAATCATTTGTGTTTGCATAAGTTGTGAAATATGTAATTGAGAAGTTTGTTGGGTCAAAGTATTCTTTATTGTTAACTTAGGGTCAGCGCACACCCAGCGTAAAACTGTTCGAGCATGCGCGAGCAGATTTCATTGATTCAATTGATAATGAACTCTATTCCCATTGAAATAAAGTTGAAAATAGCTTGCAAGTGATTAAATCCCTTCAGCGTCTGTTCGAGTATGCTCGCGTATGCTCCTCGCGGCGACGGGAGCAGTCGCGAGCATGCGCGCGGATGCTCGCGCATGCTCGAGCATGTTCGAGCATACGCCCGTGTCGATGCTTGCGATCCGTCGTAAGTGTTGCCACCTCGGCCGGTTTCGTACTAAATCTAGCATATTTTTTAACTACTTTAGCCCGAAAAGGGCAATTTACTACAGATAATATTATACAACGTGTTAATGAATTAACGCAAAACTAGAAAGTAGTTTGTTTAGAATCGATAGCAGAATCGAATTATCATGGTTTCAACATAGGTAATTTTTATCAAAATTTTAATTTTTTTTTTCATAAAATTTTTAATTTACTAAACCCGATGTCAACCCACCCCACGGGCACACTCACCCTACTTACTACCAAAACAAGATTATAAAAATGTATCCATGAGTACGTTAGCGCTTTCTTTCAGTGCTGAAATGATAACAAATCATTTTTGCCTCCGAACTTAAAATGCGAATAACTTTAAATTTTAAGTATCAAAATAATGAAATTATTGTTTCAATCTAATTCTTTTGTTATAAATCAGTTGGGGTGTATGAGGTTTTGCGCTAATTTATTAACACGTTGTATAATAATCGAACTCTTTTTGAAAATACAAAGAAAATCTGAAAGGTCGAAGCAGATTTAGTAGGTTTTCAAATTGTTCATATTCCATTTTATAGTTCCTAGCCATAAAATAACTGTCCCTAGAACTTTAAACCGTAACACAGCACTTTTCCTGCTCTTGCTCCTCTTCCTCTGCTAGTAACCCAATAATTACCAAATCCCAGTCCACCATACTTTAAAATTACTCTTCGCACGTCTTTACTTTAAAATATTGTAAACACAACTGCAAAATTCACTGTCAACTGTAGCAACACGGGAGCATCCGCGAGACTGTTCGAACACGCGCGAGCATGCTCGCGCATGCTCGAGCATCCGCCGCTGCCGCCGGCGGATTTCGCCTCTGCCGCCGGCGGATTTTGACGCTAGGTGTGCGCGACTGCAAAGAACATGCTCGAGCATGCGCGAGCAGATTTACGCTGGGTGTGCGCTGACCCTTATGAAGTAAAGGGAAGCTTTATGACAGACCGCAACGAGCTGCAGCACAGAAATCACCTGAAATCACTTTTATATAATTTATGTGAACTAACTTACTACATTCGGTTGGATGACATTGTAAGAGGGTTTTGGGTCGAAAATGGATTAGATTAGCATATGACTGTGAAGAATAGTGCAATAAAAGGTGGCCTATGCCCAGCTGTGCGTTGATTTGGGCTGATTTGATTGAAGATAGTGGATTTGCAATGCAGTGCGTCGTAATATGCGCTTACCTGAAAAGAAAGCTATGCTATGGTCATATTAAATGATTGAAATAAAATTTGTCATGGCCAATTTCGATTGCAGCTCCTGTTTAAAAAATTCAGGAACCGTGGATATTGTTAGCGCATGAGTGTTTGTTAACACTGCCCTCGCCCCTAGTCGGTCGTGCTCACAGTCGCAGCGTAAAAAGACCAATGCGGCTCACCTCGTGGGTCACCCGCACAGGCGTAAGGTTTGGGTGACTCACGCTGTAGGTCATGAGCACAGGCGAAAAGCAATAGCACTTGACCCCCCCTCTTAAGTCGTGCGCATATGCGTAATGATGAATAGCTAATGTGGCTCGTGTTGTGGGTCACCCGTGCATGCGTAAGGTTTTCGGTGACTTGCGCGGTAGGTCATGACTCATGAGCATAGGCAAAATGCAATTGAACCTGCTCGTTACGTGGGTTCTTCAGCACTGCGGCCCATTTGTCACCGACCTACAGCGTAGGTTGTCAGCAGTTAAAGTGATAAAAAAACCCCTCTTGAATATGTTGGTTCAAAAAATTCTATGATCAGATTAGGCGTCGGATTCAATGATATATCTAGTGCGGGCATTGGGCTTAAAGAAGTTTAATAATGGGAAATGGGCAAAAGAATGATGACACTTGTGAGTTGATGCTATCTAACCTTGTCATGATAATATCCAGATGGATCTTGGCACTTCTTGGTTTTGTCGGCTACAACGGTCTTAAGTTACAAAAGTAAACTCTTAAAATTCTAAAACTTTCAGTCTAGGCATTGATGAATCAACCATTTACATTAATTTTATAGATGTTACAAAACGATAGAGGAAAGCCCATTTGACAGCAGGAGCCACAATCTATTTAGCGACACCTATTATGCGACAATCTATTTAGCGACACATATTAGGACCTAAAGGCATAATTTTGTTCATGAAGTCCATGGGCCTCGGAAATGACCTTTAGGTCAAGGGTGACAGCTACAATAGGTCTATCCTGGTCGCAGTAGCTATTGGTCAATGACTAAGTCCTATCTACCAAATAATAATAATGTTATTAAACCTTTCAGGTCACCAGCTGCCGGTCTCAAACAGAGGTTAACCCAAGAAGACACAGAAATGGAAGTTGAACCAGAAACTATTGAAGTCGTAGATGCCAAAGGCCGTAAACAAGTTATTGAGGCACCTGTCATGGTACCAGCTACCGGAGAAATGATTGAAGATTGTGGAGATGTTGAATTATAAGTTCAAAGAAGAATACAACAATAACATGGAACAATACGGTTGATAGTTTTGTGTTTTATGAGAGAACAAGTTTCAATAAAAAGCATTTTCATAGGTGAAAGTATGATCTACTTACACCTTGATTTCAATTGTAATTAATCTTTAAATATTTAAGGTTAATTTGGAAGTTTAATAAAGAATATCTTTACCAAATATTAGAATTTTATAATCCTAGGCCTTTGCCCTGCAATGGTATCCCATAGGCTATAAGACAAAATTATATGGTATGTAATAAGTGTCGTCTCAAACTCGAGTCTTTTAGATCTCATTTAAATAGTTTAACATTAACCTATTTTTTTGTTTTTAGCAGCTGTATAACATTAACAGTTTGGTCTTGTTCAGTGCTTATGAACATGTTAAATCATATTTTTAAGTTTGCCACATGCAAGACTATATTGAATTATTGACGGTCTTAGCATATACCAAAAAAAAACAAGAATGGGGGGGCTCATGTTATTATTTGAATTTTTGACAAATGTTATATTATTATGTATGAGCTGGAAATCGCAAAGATAGCTTTGTAATACTTAAGATTCATAAATAAGTGCCTGTGTTTAGCACAGCCCACAAAGCATAAAAGAGGTGTCTTCGGCTTCAAGAATTCAAATTTGATGGCCTGCTCATGTCCTCTGTGATACATTGCATTCTAAAAGCGCTAGCCTTGGTATTAGTTTTCGAGTCTTAGGTCGATTCAAAGAAGTTATTAAATTGGAGCTCGAACTCCCGTAAATATATCAAAATCCATGCATTTTCAACCCTACTCAGACTGAACTTACACTAAGAAGACTTCTTTTAATCTGGGCCTTAGGGTAATAATGATTCAAGTCTTTGAAAACACTGGTTGTAAGGAACCCAACCCATGTGCTAATACATTACATTATATGTCATAATGTGTGTAAAGCTAGTATAAAGAATGTATTGATTTTCCTGCTATGCAAGACTTTAATCCTCTTAATGCCTTCAAGCAGAGATCACAAACATTTTGTATGAAAATAGTGTATTTAATTTTGGCTCATTGCTGTTTTGTATGTACCTAACTACCTATTTAACACATTTAGGTTTTTGCTCTTTCCATAGGTACAGTCGCCATCAGATATATCGTAGCATACAAGGAGTCCAAATATTTCTGAGCAGTGCTAATTTTCATTAAATTATTTACAGTAAATGTTATATCTAAACTTGTATTTTGCCATAAATATGTGAACAGCGAATTTTCAATAATTTCTTTACAATGTTATTTAAAATTAAAATGTAAAACAAGGAGTAAGGCTTTTTCCGAAACTGTTCAGATGTTTATGACCACCGCAGTCAGCTGCGTAGATATATTTGATGTTCTAGGCGTTCCTATATTTTTGATTTGTTATGAGTGAATAAATTATTGAAAATTAGAACTGCTCAGAAATATTTGACCACCTTGTTTGCTACAATATATCTGCTGGTGACTGTACTAAATGCAATCAGCTGATCGAAAATTTGTATGAAAAGTCGATTTGTTTTTTAATTTCCTTTAGATTTCTTAGGGAATGTTGTTCAGTATCATGGATACAATCACCCCTTAAAGTAATGCAACTGTTTACCCTGACACCCTGTAGGTACCTATATTTAATTACGCTAGTTAAAGTACAAAAGAAATTGTAAAAGGTTGCCCACCCCTATCTAATTCAATTAGTCTGGAACTTAATTGAAACGCTACCAATCCTATCCGGATTGAATGAAGCAAAAAGCTGTGTTCCTTACTTTATTGGGACGAAGTGTTACTTTTAAAAATCTGTAATAATGTCAATTTATTCGTACATTTTCGGTGTTATAGTGGCGTGTGTTTCTTACGTTGTTTATCAGAGATACGCTAGTGTTTACTCCAGTATTATAGTCAAACCGAATAAACGATATGATTATATTATCGGTAAGTCATCAAAATTTTGCTTAATCTCTACAAAAAATATTAGATGTGAATTGTAATTCCTGATGGATTTTAATAGCAATAGTTTAAAAAGAAGAAGTTGGTGCTATTGTTTTGCTCGATTGATTGTTAAAAGCAAATATCTTTTCCCTTCATTCAACAAGATAATTATGGTTATGTAGAAATTAATATTTTCAAATTACTTTTTTGCAATATTTTGTCTGGATCGTTGCTACTACTGCACACAATTAGAAAATGATAGTTAATACTTTGTTGTCGTACGTAGCTATTTTGGCCACCCTGTAAATGGAATACAGCAGTCGGTTATTAGTTTATGTATTAAGTACTTACTCATAGGTCAATCTTATCAAAACAAGGAATGTTTTAGATTGCAAGTTCTGTAATTTTACTGTTTGTCGTATATTGTTCTATAATTTTGAGCAGGTACCATAGTATGTAGTACTAGATTAGATACTTACTCTTTCTTAAACTGTGCCTATAGGGACTTACGTACCTAGTTCGTATTTTTTTAAAGATTTTAAAGTAGGTACCTACTTAGTACACAAACACTCAGTTGCAGAAACGATTATAAAAATTAATTCTTCATTAAATCTCTTGCCAGCTTTTACTACGTCAACAAGACAAAAAGTGACAGCAAGAGATTTATGGAAGATTAACTTCAATGAGCGTTTCTGCAACTGAGGGCTGCCTGTCCATTGACGCGAGCTGGCTGTGCGAGCTGTGTAGCTGTGTAAATATTAACCAATCAGGAGCTCGGCCGATCTCGGTCGGATCTCTGACTGGTTAATATTTATACACAGCTACACAGCTCGCACAGCCAGCTCGCGTCAATGGACAGACAGCCTTCAAAATTTGTTAAGTAATTTGTATGGATTGATTTGATGGTTTAAGGCTTAAAGGCGCCTTCAAATTAGTAGCTAGGTGTTAAAATTCATACAAATTACTTAACAAATTATTTATAACTTTTGACAAGTAGCGCTGCTGTCGCGCAACTCATATTAGCATCTAATTTGAAGGTGCCCTAATACTTTGCAAGATAGGTCTTAATTGGTAGATAATTTTAATTTCAATTATACCATCTTCTGCACCCACAACTACAGTTTCTATGACAGTAGGTGCAGGCACGGCCGGCTCCGTGCTCGCCGCCCGCCTCTCCGAGGACCCGAAGACCAAGGTCCTGCTCCTAGAGGCCGGGGACCACATGGGGTACTTCACCAAGATACCGCTGACACCCACGGCTGCTCAGCAGGGACCTAACGACTGGTCCGTGAGGACCACTCCACAGAAGTTCTCGTCTTTTGGACTTTGGGATCAGGTATTTATATAATAGGCTATTTGAAAACTACATATCAAAAGTTTTTCAGTTTGATAGTCTGAAGCACCGTGTTCGATATGATTTTTCGCACAAATATTGTTTTGGTCTGCGCAGCGAAGACCAAAAAATATGTTCGGTTGTTTTTATTTTTATTTTTTTACTTTTAACCCTGAGGTTATGCTAGCCCCCATTTAATTTTACACCCTGTATTATTTTGTTTCCATTCCAGACTCACATATTACCCAGAGGCAAAGGCCTAGGCGGCTCTGGGCAAATAAACTTCTTGTTACACGGCTTTGGGCTACCAGAGGACTACAACAGGTGGTCGAGGCTTGGTTTCAAAGGCTGGACCTTTGATGACTTGAAGCCCTACTTCGTTAAGGCTTTCGGCACGGTGCAGAGCGAGTTTGATTCCGAACATTGCTCGCTTGATGGGTATTGTCCCGCTGGTAAGGTAAGCTAAATTCCAAAATCCCACTGCAAGTTTTTTACAGTATTTGTTTATGCAATGATACATATTCTAGTGGCAAGGCCATCGTTTAGGTGTCCTGAAAAATTTAATTACCATCTTAAAGCCTGTAGCAACACGCTGGCCGTCATGCAAAAGTTTGTTCTTCTTGATTTTTATTTGCTTAGGCCAGCGATTCTCGAACTTTTTTGATGCCGTAAAATAAGCAAAACCGGGTTTTTCTTTAATGAAAATTATACAAAAATGGGTACAGTCAAGAGCACATCAAGCTTTACACTTGCAGTTCGATTGTAACGCTTATGGCGCACTAAATAAGAACGGTACAAAGTCCAAAGTCCAAAGTGTCAAGCTTGACGTGCTCTTGACTGTACTTTACATAAAACTGTATTGATGCCACTGTAAATCGTTCACGGGTTATACAGATTTCCTCACGATGTTTTTCCTTCACCGCCGAGCTATAGTGATAGTGACAAAATATGCAACCGTACATAAATTCCAAGAACTTATTGGTAGAGGCCAGGAATCGAACCACCACCTCGTGATCAAGTCGCACTCTTCCGTATGGGCGGGCTATCACTGCTCTCTACTATACATAAGTATGTAATTGCTAATCAATTATTACAGGCACCAATGAAATTAAAACTAGTTGAAGAGCAAAACGAACTGATGAAGACATTTAAACAAGCTTCTAACTCGCTGAAAGATGAACGAACTATATTTAGAAAAGCTACGGCTACCGTCAAAGATGGCGCCAGATTTGTTTCTTTAGACGCTTATTTGAAACCAGCATTGCAAAGGAAGAATTTACATGTTTTGCTAAAAACACAGGCGGTTTCCGTAAGTGAATAACTCATTTTTAATAGGTATATAAAACTGGCCAAGTGCGAGTCGGACTCACGTACCGAGGGTTCTGTACCACCACACAATATATTGTGTTAAGTATTTAAAAAAAATCGAGATCGACTCGCACTTGACCAGTTTTTTTTATGTTGTCTTACCTTAGAGTTTGCATTAAGATCAGGAGTGCTATTTTTGAATCTCATTCGCTGAGATCAGCAGTTGAAAATGTCAAAATTAATGTGGAGATATGCATCTTTCTACTGCTGATTTGACTTTAAAAAATCATACTTCAGGAGTGCGATTTTTTTAAAGGAAAATCGGCAGTAGAAAGATGTGTATCTCCACAGTAATTTTGACATTTTCAACTGCTGAACTCAGCGAATGAGATTCAAAAATCGCACTCCAGATCACATTAAGTTTGACACTTTTATGCATTACAGTTTTTACGATAGTGCAAAAACAAAAATAGTTAAAAGAAATCTAGTTTATTGTATGGAGACCCTTTAGTTTTTGTTTTGTGTTTGTTATTTATCAGTAAATCAAACATAAAAATACATTCTGCGAAAATTTTTACTGGCTACCCACTTTGGTTTAAAAATACAACCGCCCTTTAGCTATGGCTTTGTAATAGGGTCTCGTTCACACCCTTTGGGTACGGAACCCTAAAAAGGAACGTAAACAAAAGTCCATAGGAGTGTGTTTGGTATCAGTCAGACGGACACAACCTGAATGTTGTGCCCAGAGCTGTGCCCAGCACATAACTCATGCCGCATGTATCCGAACCATAAAGGTATTATACTACGTAAGATAGACAGTGACAGCTGGGAGAGCGAGATGTACACAGCGGCATCACTGTATAATAGAAAGAGATACGTGACGCGAGGCAATAGAACCGTTTTTGGGGATTTGGAGTCCTGGTAAAAATTCGGTTTCTTTGAATAATCGTGAACCTAAAGTGAAATCGTAGATAATTTTGTGAAATATACTAACACTGTTTCATTAAATTATTGACGATTTCACGTTAGATTGAGAATTATACACAGAAATCGAATTTTTACCGTGCCGAGGACTCCAAAAAATGTCCAAAAACGGTTACATTTGACAACTCATGTCACTTACTCTATCGAACCCAATTTATTGAATAAATATATTTGTATTTGTAATCTAAAATAAAGTAAAGAATAAAGAATATTTGAATGATTGATTGATCTAAATGTCCCCTTTTTCAGATTCACTTCGATAACAAAACAGCATCTTCAGTATTCATTCTACGGAACCACCGGGAACTGAATAATATATTCGCTAGTAAGGAGATCATTTTATCAGCCGGCGCTATTAAAGCTCCTCAGATACTCGTCTTATCGGGAATTGGACCTAAAGACCTGCTACAAAGGTTTGTATTTCTTTAACATCATCAGCATCCTCTTATGCAATCTTTGCTTTTATCTCGAAAGAGTAGAAATTAAACTACTAATGGATTGGCGTGCTTTCTTCTGTGTTGGCTATGTGCGAAGTGGGTAATGGAAATTGTCAAATCGATCGCAGCGCCCGGGGTAGCAGAAATTTGTACTTTTTCCAGGCAAGCTGTGAAAACATGCTTGAATCTATGCAAATCCACACACTAACTTAACACGAAATCTCCAAAACTGTCAAGACTACAAACTTAAAATTTGGCATGGAAGTTTCTATTGGCATTAAAATGCTCACTTAAAAATCGTTTGTCGCAAAGATGTCAAAAGTGAGGTATAAGTTTGAATAGAAATTCCGATACAAATTCGATTTTGTCCGTGGCTTCGCCCGCATCCGCTCCCGTCATCGTATCTGAATAAAATATACGCCAGTTTTTAAGACTAATAATATGCTTTCAAATACAAAAAGTTTTATCAAAATCGGTCCAGTAGTTTTGGTAGAATCCTCGAACAAACACAAGCTTTTACAGTAGGTAATTAGGTATAATAGTGCAGATAATTCATGGCTGTCCGAAAAAGTTCTGGCAGTACGCCGCGCTAGTGTGGCGCTTGTGTCGTGCACATAGCGAGCTATGCTCTTGTCGGTGGAGTATTCGCCAATCCTGTCTCTTTTCCGCCAGTGTCTTGAGTTCTTGATACGACACGACATCAACCTTTACCTTCACTTTTGCTAGATAACTCTGTCTAGGTCTTCCTCTGCCTCTCTTCCCCTCTATCTTCCCTTCCAGTATAGTTTTAAAGTAATTGTCGTTTCATTATTTTTACTCTCCAGTTTTCGATTGTATTTAGATGTCTCTTTTCTTTAACCATTCTTAACACCTCTTCATTTGTTACTTGTTCTGTCCAACTTATGTAGGGGCCATTTTCCTCCAACATCACATGTCACATCTCATCATTCAAACCATAGGTCATGGTTTCGAATCATAGTTGTCTGGTTTCCACAATTAAAAACCTTTTAGATTCCGTTTGAGATCCGCCTTTTTATCAGCCTATGCCCACCACTGTAACTCCAGTGAATGGCGACTAAAAGCGGTAACTCACAACACTATACAATGAAGTCCAGCGACTCTAATCTGTCTTGGAACCCGCAATGCAAGACTGCATTCATACGTTGTCGATATTCCAACAATCCGCACAAAAAGGTTCGCATCCTCTTTTATAATGAGAACCGGTAAGGTTTGGAACTCTCTCCCTGCGTCTGTTTTCCCAAGCAAATGCATTCGAGATATTTTTAAAAGAAGAGTTAATAGGCTTTTTCTGGGCGAGCTCGCTACATCCTCGGCTTCATCTACACTTTCCATCAGGTGAGCTGAAGCCAAGCGCAAACCCATTAAGAATTAAAAAAAATGAATTTGAACAAAGAAAATCTGAGGATTACTTAGGAAATCTAAGGGCTATTTATTTATTAATCAGATATATTAATATGTATATTTTAGGCTAAGAATAAAGCCAGTATCAGAGAGCGAGGACGTAGGTAAGAACCTGCACGATCACATGAACATGCCCCTCTACGTGAGCATCAGGAAGCCGATCAGCGTCACCCTGGCTAAGGTCTTCGCCTTCAACACCGCCTGGGATTACTTCTGGAATAACCGTGGTAAGTTACCTACTGCCTCCGTGGTCTAATGGTTGATCGCACTGGCTCTCGACACGGAGGTCGTGGGTTCGATTCCCACAGGGGACACTTAGTAATATGTCACTTTGTGCGTTTTTCCCCACTTGGTTAGGACATTGCAGGCTGCATCACCTAATTATCTGAAAGGAAAATTAATCCGTGCTTCGGATGGCACGTTAAGCCGTTGGTCCCGGCTACTATCTCTGGTGGTAGTAGGCCACAAATAAAAAAAACCACAACAGAGGCCGTAAGGCGGTCTGAAAAGACTCTGACACCAGGGCTCTGCACACACGATAAGAAAAAGAAGCTACCTACAATATTCATTGTCATTTCAGTCGATAAACGTCCACTGCTGGACATAAGCCTCCCCCAAAGATCGACACGACCGGTCATGCGCTGCGAATTCGGATGCAACTTGTCTTTTTAGTACTGTAGCGGTATGTGACCAGTTATTAATATAATTATTATTGTAGGTCTGCTCTCGTTCCCGCCAGTAGCTGGTGTGGAGTACCACAACACGTCTGCTGTGATGCTGTTCTCTATGGGAACTGCGAGCGAGAGGCTGCTGAGGGACTTGTCTAATTACCACCCCAAGGTGTGCTAAATATAATCACTTTTCACTATTTTTAACTGAACTGTACATGTATAGAAAACATCACCAGAAAGCCACCATGAGGAAACCTGCATGCTTTAATTTAAAAGCGTTTATAATGTTGAATTTCCATTAAAACTGGCGAAAGGCTCGCTGCCTAGGTATAACACTATAGTCGACCCTCCCGCAGGGCACAGACGTCGTGGGAGGCGAGGTAAGTGTTTGCGGAGGGCGGGTAGTGCAGTGGGGGAGATGCAGTGATTTCTGTTCCGAAGCATTTAAACTTTGATAAGTTATATGTCAAGATTGATAGTCTAAACTACGAACGCGTCGAAAAAAATATCAGTGAACTCTTAGTTGATAAACCGTGTCAGTATACACGCACACTGAGATAAGTTGTATGGTGCCTCACGCACACCACCTAAGAAAGTTGGCCACTTTTGTTGTTTTATATACCGTTGAAGCGTGAAGCTCCATTTAGACATAAATATACTTTATCTAAGCTTTTAAATATGCTATTACGATCCGTGTTAACTCGACGTCTAAAAGCCTGACAACCTAGGCGAACAACAGTATGAAATAAACTGCCAAATACCTCTTTGCAGGTCTTCCGGGAAACGTTCCCATTCTACAACGATTCCAGTAAGGAAGGCTTCATGTTCCTGTCCACCTGCGTCCAGCCCAGGAGCCGAGGTTCTGTCACGTTGAGAGACGCCAGCACTGCCGTACCACCCGTAGTGGATCCCAACTATTTGCAGCAGTACTGGGATGTCAAATGTATGGTCCGAGGCGAGTTGAAATGTTGATGACCCCTGTAAAAATTACTGTAGTCTCCTTATCAGTCAGTCTACCATGAGCTGACTCTGTATATGATCAGGTCATTATCCGTCGGGTTGAGGCTTGGACGAAGGGTTGAGGTAAAGACTGCGGCTTACAACACGCTAAGAATTTGAGATATTTCTTTCGCCGCATCCATCTATTTATACACTTTTCGGTTGAGAGCAGGGCAAATACCGGTATTTTTTGGGAACCGCTACCTTTGGCGTGATACATACCGGTACGGTACCAGACGCACGCAAATGGTACCGAAATGGCAACTTTATAATGTCTAGGAAATAGTTCTCCAATATGAAACAATACCTAAAGCGTGAATGGGTAGTTATTTTCAGAACTATAGGATTCCACCGAGGACTTGTCTTATCTTATCCAGGTGTGAGGGAGACTACGGTCATACTCCACTAGTCATAATTATTGTCAGCTTGAAATAGGCCAAGATAACCTATCATTCCCCCATATTCTTGATAATCTTTCCCTTCATAAATGTTATATTTTCTTGCAGCAATGAGGAGAGCAGAACGGTTGGTAGCAACAAAGCCGTTCCAGGACATAGGGGCGAGAGTCCACTGGCCGAGACCTGAGCGATGTCTGTCTCTGTGGAACTACACCATGGAGGAGTTCACTGGAGTTGCCCTGAGGAGGAGGAAGTAAGGGTTTTAATATTCGTTGTTTTTCTTCTTATGTAAGTAATTAAAAACCGGCCAAGTGCGAGTCAGACTCGCGCCCCCTGGATTCCGTAACTATGAAGGACAAATAGGACAACCGCCGCTCTCCCTTGAAAAAATACCTTAAAATGTATAGAAGTTTTGACTGAAGCACAGAATAGGTAATAGTATATAGTTCTACATACAGAACGGCCACTCCTCGCCCCCCTCTGACTTCAGATACCTCACCTCCCCTCACACTCTCTGTGGTAACTTGAGGGAAGCCGAGCAAGGGAAGGCAGTCAGGCGCGCGCACCCGTTGGCTTTGACTACATAAAATATATTTTATTTTTCTCCTCACAGTAAAAATAAACGTTGGAAAATAACGCTAAATTCACATTTTCTGCGATTCTTTAGCTTAAAAACTATTTTAATAACAGAATGAACTATAAAAAGTAACGAAATGTATAATGTAGTTCATACGATGCGTGTTAAGTCAACCCTACACATATGCAAAGAGTACTTTTTTTATACCGGAAACACATATGTCATGCACAATTTTCGCAAAGTGCGCATGTGCGAACGTCATCATGTCAAATCTAAAACGTTGTTTGAAGTGCCGGACCTGTGACTGAAGTCAAATCTCATCTCATCTCACTAATATTATAAATGCGAAAGTTTGTGACGATGTTTGGATGTTTGGATGTTTGGATGTTTGGATGTTTGGATGTTTGTGTGTTTGTGGCTCAATCACGCCTAAACGGCTGAACGGATTTAGATGAAATTTGGCATGCAGATAGAATGTGTTCTGGATTAACACATAGGATACTTTTTATCCCAGCAATGGGTTACTGTGGGAGTCTGTGGGATAATTTCCAATGTTTTATCATGCTCACTAGCGCCGACTTGACGCTGACAGATGTATTTGGGTAGATTCCAGTAGTAAATAGTGGTTGCTTTTTTCAACACTTCTCGCAAGAGCTGTGTAGCGTAGTTGGGAAATGGTCAGATTTTCGCGCAAGAGGTTGGAGGTTCGATTCTTGGGTGGGATTTTTTTTTTAAACTTTTATCCTTTTTAGACAGAAGCAATTTGCTGACCTTAATAATATCCTGAGATTAGATCAGATCCAATTTTAGGACAGTACGTTTTCTTTGGCTTTTTTCTTATTTTAATACATACGTTGTAGTGATCCCAAGCAAGCACGGCTTTTTATTATGGAAACATTACAACAACGGCACAAACATAATAATCTCCATGACCGAACCGGGATTCGAGCCCAGGACCCTGGTTTGGCAGTCCGGCGTGGTAACTATTGCACAAAACGGGTCATCAAATATAAAAAAATACTCTTTCTTTTAACCTTTTTTAAAGTTATTGTAGTACGTTTTCATCTTAATAGATGGCGTGAGGCGTTTTTTAAAAGCAAGTGTGCAACAATAAAATTATTTATTCCAAAACCTAGCTAGCAGGAGCTTAATTTAGTTGATTAAATCCCTGATCTCAAAGTTCCTACATTTCGACCATACTTGCACTTACTCGTAGCTCACGCTCAAGGCGTCTCAGAAATTAGGTCTTACAGATTTGATTGTAAAGTAACTTACCGGGTGAATTGAAAAATAATTAAATAAATAACGCTCACAGTCACATACATTGTAATGATCCGAAGCAAGCATTATAGGCTTTTTATTATAGAAACCATACAACAACGGCACAAACATATTACATCCATGACCGAACCGGGATTCGAACCCAGGACCCTGGTTTCGCAGTCCGGCGTGGTAACCATTACACCAAACGGGTCGTCAAATATTTTTCTTTCTTTTAAGCTTTTCTAAAGTTATTCAAATCAAATCAAATCATTTATTTCAGAACATAAATTCCATAGCAATGTCACAAATTAAATTTCATTGTTAGTATTGCTTACTTACTAGGTTAGTATACGAGACTTCAAGTTCAACATTACATAATAAAAATTGTGATAATTGCAATAATGGAAAATGTCAAAAAGTTGTGGTCAAGAATGTAAACAATGTCAAAATTTAGTATATAAATAGTCTCATCTCATTATAATTATTAAACAAAAAATAAAAATAGTACATTATAAAATTAAGAGGAGTGTAGTTCAATTATTATTATATTACATTGGATAGCAGGTACAGAGTCAGAATATTTTACAAAGTTGCGATGAGAACAGAAACTACGCCATCAGCACTGTTGTCCAGTGGTGGGCAATAGGACACTCGTGTTTACCTCCGACCGCCTTCAGGATGCTGTTAGTGCTGCCGTGAACTCTGCTCATCATCGATGCCACTTTCTTTCGCATTATCGCGTGAAACCCGTCAGTACGAGCCTCAGCGAACATACCAGATGCACTGCAGAAGCGCGGCAGCCCCAAAAGCATCCTGAATGCATTGTTGTATTGGACACGTAGGGTGCTGTAGGCCTTCTGCGTATATCTGCGTATATATATGTATTATTGTAGTATCGTTTTCATCTTCATAGATATCGTTAGGCGTATTTTTAACTCTAGCAGGAGCTTACAAATTGATTGAATACATCTTTGTATGTAAGTATAATGGTAGTTTGAGCCCAATCTGAGCCAATTCTACGGTATAATAATTTTGTTGCAGAAAATTTTGCCAAATGTTCGTTTTGTTTGATTTTCGGTTCTATTATGATTTCTTGAGGATTTGTGTAGCTTAACTATAATAATAAATGTATTTATTCAAATAACCATGATTCATTTTGTTAGTAACACACTTATGTAAACTATGTTAGTAGGTACTTAATATTCAAATTACAAATGTTCAATGTCACATAAATTTACACAATACAATTAAATTAAATACAATTAAATTACATTCCATTCATTTCAATTATATTCAATTCAATTACAATTACAATTCAATATGTCAGTCAAGCGATCATTAGTTGCGCGACAAGTGCATCCTACAACAATGACCCAAGTACGGCCCGTCCAGTCTGTCGGCAATCATCATCAGGATGCTGTTGGTGCTGTCCCGCACTCTGCGGATTAAGGAGCCACATCTTTTGCGAATCGTGGCATAAAAACAATCCGTGCGCGCCTCCGCGAACATAGTGGATGCGCTACAAAAGCGAGGCAGCCTCATCAGCACCCTGAATGCATTGTTATATTGAACGCGAAGAGCGCTGTACTGTTTTTGAGTATAATTTACCCACAAGCTGCACGTATAGAATGATGTGCAGTAGGCTCTGAATAATGTGAGTTTAACCTCTTTCGAGCTACGTGCGAACCTGCGGGCAATCATATTAGCTCTGACAGACAACGCTCTTCGCTCTCTTTCAATGTCTGCATTGTCCTTGGGGTCAGAGGTTATGAGATGTCCAAGATATTTAAATTGTTCAACTCTTTTAAGATCAATCTACCACACTATAGAACATCAATCTACCACAATCTATGAAAAGATAGGTACCTACTTATCTAAAAAGTCCTTATAACACCACAGTTTGGTAATGTGCCGAAGTACTTTCATAATAGCTAAGTAAGGTTAGAGATTTACAAATGTGGCTTGAAAATAATTCTTTTAACAAGTTGACCATTTGCTTGCTAGAATATTATCGTTCTAGCTATTGCCTCCACCATTGTGCACTAGCCCGCGTGGTAGAGTATCCTCTATCATCATCATCATCTCAGCCGATGGACGTCCACTGCTGACATAGGCCTCCCCCAAGGATCGCCATAACGACCGGTCCTGCGCTGCCCTCATCCAACGTTTTCCCACCGCCTTCACCAGGTCGTCGGTCCACCGTGTGAGGGGCCTACCCACGCTGCGCTTTCCGCTTATCCTCTATCCTCTAACGTTTATTTGTGAGTGGAGGTCTGTGATCCGCAGTGGGTCGTAAGATGATTATTATGCTGCTCGACATAAATAAAACACTAATAACCGACGAACAGTAGAAAAATTCAAGTGATGGATCTGTGAATGACTTTTTTTTTATACCTACATACTTACTTAATGTAGGTACTTTCTGATTTTGATTCAGCTCAAGTTCATGACTATTATCCTATTCTTATCCTATTATGGGTGCTGGCAAGCCAGCAACACATCAATCAACCCAATGGTACCTATCTTTTGGGTTGACTCCAAAGACATATATATTACTAGCGTAAGGACATGGCCTATGAGCTTGACTATTGTCCCCAGTTCGTTGGCTCTAAAATGCAAGGAAAAATGTCAGTTTTAGAGCACTACAAATATATGACACGATATAGTTCGTATACGAGTTATGACAGATGGCGCAAATTTTTGTTTCTATGAAGAAGGTTTTTGTAAAATATTCTGACGGGCCTATCCTATGGTTGACTCCTACTTAATATTTATTTTCTTCACCAATGAAAAACGTGGAAAATGAGAGAGGCAATAGTGTTCAGGGGAAGAAACCTGTAATCTCCCAGTTTTGAATAACCATCTCTCAGTCTCAGGACACATACGTTTAGCCACCAAGACATCGCAGTCACACAGTTTAAATGTTCCATGGTTTCCTCCTCCTCTCCGCACGCTCGGCAAATGGGATCTAGGGTGAGATTTATCATGCGTGTGAGGCGTAGTACCCGGTGAGAGCTCCGACGATAGCACGAGCTTTGCTCCTGCTGTTGTTCAGTATGAACTGTGGGATTCGTGGTGTTACATTGCTGATGAATTTCCTGCAATGTTGCAGACCCGAGAAGCCAGAGCATTCTAGCATGTGTATTTTATCAGCCCATTCCTTAATAGCCATTTTAATGTTACATGCCTGGGTTTCTAGACTTGGTTCTGACCATGACCTTCATGACCCTTAGACGAGACATGAGACAAAATCACATGTCCACGCAGACGAAGTCGCGGGCAACAGCTAGTGTGTAATAAATTATGGTGTTTTATAAAAACGACTCAGTTAGTATTATTTATTTTTATTTAACGAGATATTTAATCATTTATTATTAATAAATTATAAAAAGCAGCAACCCCAAAATGGCTGTCAATGTTGTTTAGTAGGAGGTGTTGCAAGCACAATTTTTTTTATATAAAAATGATAAAAACTAATAAATCATTATAAAATAAACTAATGCCTGCAGTTAGTTTCTAGTGTTCCATAGTACATAATAAAAATGTTATACATTTTTAGGTATTAAGCTTTTACCCGCGACTTCGTCCGCATAAATTATATACCAGATTTTAAGTCAGACGATAAGCTATCAAACAAAAAAAGTTTCATCAAAATCGGTTCAGTAGTTTTTGCGTGATACTCGAACAAACAAACACCCAAACAAACAAACAAACAAACAAACGAACAAACAAACAAACAGACAGACAAAAAATCAAAAAATTTGTGATTTGGAATCAGGGACATCTAAAAATCATATCGTAATCTTTTTTTTGTAAATATCTATAAAAAACAATATATATTTACAAAAAAAAGACACACTTCTGTTACAGTTTTATGTGCCGGATGTCCTTTAAGCTTGTGTTGGATAAAAAATGTTCTTCCATGCATCGGTCTACTTTACGGTTGATACTCCAACTGAGAATGTTAGTTTGTAATCGTAAAATTTTTTATTTTTATTTGTTATAAGATTTTCGGATTTCTTTCTTTACTTGTGTTGTGAGACCTTGCTTCTTGCCTTCATTATTCTAGGTCAGCGTGAAGTAGGTAGATAGTCTACAGGTTTTGATTTGCGCATTGCGAGTATCAAAATAATATCGGCGTGGCGGTGCCATACATCTATATCTAAAAATTGACCTACTTTGTAGGTAATTAAATTAATGTGTTTCAGTGATATTTTATCTGTTGCATGCAATGTCATTGATTGCTTATTTTTCTTTCATAAATATGACATCGTAGTCTAGTCGTCGTCTAGTAATAGCTTTATTGCGAAAAGTCGTCGCCACTAAATCTTAGCACCCTGCGTGTAGGTATATTATAAGCGAAAAATTCTTCGTCTATGGTATAATATTAAAAAAGTAAGTTATTTTCGAAACCCAATAAGCCTACGCAATAAGCTTACAATCAACTTGTTGTCAGCATCTTCTGACCATCAATTTGTCTATGTAAATCAAACTGTTAGCTGTAAGTCCTAAAAAGGAAATCACTACATAGTACCTATAAAACAAAGTCGCTTCCTGCTGTCTGTCTGTCCCATGTATGCTTAGATCTATAAAACTACGCAACGGATTTTGATGCGGTTTTTTTAAATAGATAGAGTGATTCATGGGGAAGGTTTATATGTATGTAAAACATGCATAATACGCACCCGTGTGAAGCCGGGGCGGGTAGCTAGTAAATAAATATGTTATTCCAGGTTCAAACCATCAGAACCTCCCCAGCCTCCAATGGAAGTTAAATCAATAAAGCCAACTAGTCCACCTGATGAATACCTGGAGTGTATAGTGCGAGAGGTGGCGGTGACTGGACACCACGCTGGCGGCACTTGTGCTGGCGGGAGAGTCGTTGATCATGAGTTGAGGTATGTCATGTCACACCCGACACTGAAGTATAGCCCACCTGATGAATACCTGGAGTGTATAGTGCGAGAGGTGGTGGTGACTGGACACCACGCTGGCGGCACTTGTGCTGGCGGGAGAGTCGTCGATCATGAGTTGAGGTATGTCATGTCACACCCGACACTGAAGTATAGCCCACCTGATGAATACCTGGAGTGTATAGTGCGAGAGGTGGCGGTGACTGGACACCACGCTGGCGGCACTTGTGCTGGCGGGAGAGTCGTCGATCATGAGTTGAGGTATGTCATGTCACACCCGACACTGAAGTATAGCCCACCTGATGAATACCTGGAGTGTATAGTGCGAGAGGTGGCGGTGACTGGACACCACGCTGGCGGCACTTGTGCTGGCGGGAGAGTCGTCGATCATGAGTTGAGGTATGTCATGTCACACCCGACACTGAAGTATAGCCCACCTGATGAATACCTGGAGTGTATAGTGCGAGAGGTGGCGGTGACTGGACACCACGCTGGCGGCACTTGTGCTGGCGGGAGAGTCGTCGATCATGAGTTGAGGTATGTCATGTCACACCCGACACTGAAGTATAGCCCACCTGATGAATACCTGGAGTGTATAGTGCGAGAGGTGGCGGTGACTGGACACCACGCTGGCGGCACTTGTGCTGGCGGGAGAGTCGTCGATCATGAGTTGAGGTATGTCATGTCACACCCGACACTGAAGTATAGCCCACCTGATGAATACCTGGAGTGTATAGTGCGAGAGGTGGCGGTGACTGGACACCACGCTGGCGGCACTTCTGCTGGCGGGAAAGTCGTCGATCATGAGTTGAGGTATGTCATGCATGTCACACCCCTGGCACTCCAAATGTAGAAGCGAACCGATACGATTGTTTCCCCTGAATTTTTTCTGGAACAAAAGTTGGACAATCGAACCTAACAACTTTCACTATGGGGCTAATATCGAAATCGATAAAAAAACTGCTGATTTTCCATTTGAGTCTAGTAGCCAATAATATTTTCTATGGAACAGCCATCTTTTTATTCGCGATTTCATTATTGGTCTCATACTAAAACTTGTTCAGTTTGATGGTCTTAAGTATGGAACGCATTTAAGTTTACGTGCCTCCAGATCGAATTGATTCAAACATATCTTTCATTTGCATATAAAATATGAAATGATTTACGTCTGATATGGCTGTGTGGTGTCCATCCCTTTAGACCCTTAACTTTGTTTGACATTGACAGGTATTCGCACCACATTTGGCTCGAGTAGGTTTGCAGTTTAGTATGGACCAGCAGATTTTTTTTTCGCGATTTCGATGTTGGTGCCATGGTGAAAAAATGGTTCAGTTTGACGATCTGATCAATATTAAGAAGGACCCTTTATAACCAACAAAAATGTTCTGCTAGGTTCCACCCGACACATACTTGGCCGACTTAATTATTTTGTTAATTTACTAGTACGGTGGTACAGAACCATCGGTACGCGAGCCCGTTTCGCCCTTGGCCGGTTCTTACTTCCTATTTTTATAATTTGTATAAGAAGTCAATGCATTTACGTTAATTTATTCGCTATGGTTTTTCTGCGTCAAATCCTGATGGAAATATGAATGGAAAATTACTCTGGTGATTTCCAGAACCATCTATTTCATTAAGGTACTTATTAATGACGCTAGTGGAATATCCATATAGAGTTCATTATAATTAGGGTTCCGTTATTCCGTAGTCAGATAAAGAACCCTTATAATATCTTCAAGTTCTTACGTCCCAGCGCAGCGTCTTAACTTCTAAATGTAGGTACCTACGAACCGATACATATAAAACGTTCTAAACTTTACTTTTTGGAGGTACCTCCCCTCCTCAGTCCACATACGTATATCCTTACATCAATTAAAGTTGCGCTGCGTAACTTAGTTTATAAATACATCCCTAAGTCTCAAACTTTTATTTTCAGGGTCAAATCAGTGTCAAACCTCCGTGTAATGGATGCAAGTGTTTTTCCATCGCCAATCTCTCTGTATCCCAATTCGGTACTGATAGCCATGGCGGAGAAGGCGGCTGATCTTATACGAAACTCCGCTATACAGTAATTGACTGTATGTAGATATATTATGTTTAATTATTGGCCATCTACGTACCTACTGGAAAAATAATTAGACGATCAATGTTGACGAAACTCATGAAAGTATGCAATGCATCCATAGTCTTTTTTCCTTTGGACTTCTAAAACTACATGTGGTAAAAGTAAACTTACCTAATCCTGGGAAATTGTTTAGATGGGATCAAATAGGTAACCTGTAAATACGATAATTAATATATTCATAATCTTTCGTTCGTTTCGTTGTTAATTAAACCGTAATTTATTAGAATTAAGCAAAAATGAAATAACCGAAATTATATTTTGGTAAATTTGATTCTATTACTTAGGTATAAGAATTAATTTGATATAAGAATTTTCAATATAAAACTCTGTTCCTCAAAAATTTTAATATTTCTCAGTATAAAGACAGAAAACAAGTTTATTATTTTACTGCCTACTTTAAAAGTAACTGTAACAAATGTTTTTATACTTGATAAACCTGATTTCGACAACATACTAAGGAATCTCACTCGAATTTCGCCTCAAAAAGGGCCTTGTGTAAATATGAGAAAAAAATTTGTACTTTATCGTCCATTCGAGTTACGAGACGAGTTTTAACAGTGGAAATTAATCGAGGATCCGTGTTAACGCTGCAGCTCCTTCGGTCAACAAAAACCCAGTGACGTTATTCGTACATTAAAGTTTTTCCTTTAACATCCAGTGTATCAATTGCCTCCGATCCATTGTGTTGTCTTTGATCATGTGTGACACTGATGCAAACCTCGATGGGAAAGTAGCTATCGTCACTGGTGGCAGTTCGGGTATAGGATTCGAAGCTGCAAAGGACTTAGCCTACAGAGGAGCTAGAGTTATAATCGCTAGTCGCAATGAAACCAAACTGAGGACAGCCAGAGATGCTATACAAGAAGCTACGAAGAACAAGAATGTGGACTACCGAATAATCGATCTGGGATCTTTAAAATCTGTGAGAAATTTCGTTCGGGAAACAGTGAATTTGGAGAAAAGATTGGACGTTCTAATCAACAATGCTGGGTCTGTAGGTCTTCCTGATCGACTAACCGAAGATGGACTGAATTTAACTATGCAAGTGAATTACTTCGGTGCTTTCCTTCTTACGTATCTATTGCTGCCTTTGTTGAAAATTTCTGCTCCTAGTCGAATCATAAACGGTTCTGCAGCGACAATGTACATCGGTTCTATCGATTTCGACCATCTAAACGATATTGGTCGGTATAACTTGGTAACTTCTTTAGCCAATTCAAAATTTGCTGTAACATTATTTACGGCTGAATTAGATAGACGTTTAAAAGGGACTAATGTGACAGCAAACACATTTGATCCTTTTGTTGTTCGCGATACTGATATATTAACTAATTTACCCGGAATAGTGAGACCAGTATCAAGATTCTTTGTCAATAAGATAGGCCAGAGTAAAGAAGAAGTGGGAAAACAGGTAGCGTATTTAGCAGCGAAGCCTGAATTGGGTAAAGTGAGTGGAATGCATTACAAGTTTTGTAGAAATTGGTTGAATCATTGGTCGGTGGGTGATGTGAAGTTGACGAAGAGGCTTTGGGATGTATCGAAGAAAGTGGTGAAGATATCGGAAGATGAAGATTGGGAAGCTAGTAGTGTTTAGTGAGATTCTTGTAGAAAGATTATTGAAATATGAATTATTGTAGATTCAGTCAACCGCAGCGTAATCATAACTGAATTAAAAGTCATAGGTTCTATCACGGACTTTTCTGCCTGATCACGTAAATTTTCTTTCGCATAATTTATTGTTTGGAATCTATTCATTCATTGGTCTATTCATCAATAAAGCGGGGCTGGACAGCGCTTTTATTTTTAAGTATGCAAGCAAAAATGAGCCTAGTGGTGGTCAAGCGGAAACGACCGCGGTAGTACCTATTATACATCAAGTTTTAAATTTATTTAGATATTATTGGTTTATTCCACTTTAAACATCTGGGTGATATCACCCATGTTATTATTAGGCATTACTTATTAACGATTTTTCTTGTGGTTGACTATTATAGGCAGTAGAGAAAAACTGTGTTATTTAATATAACTTTTTACGTGCCCATCAAATAAGTTTTTCTACAGTTTGTAGTTGGTTGTTTTTGTTCCTTGATTCTCCTATTAACATTGTGATGTCAATGTATACTTATTTTCGAATTAATTGTATTCGAGTGTTTATATTGTAATAATACAGAGTAATATAACCACTATTGTGTGCACAATATGAATCAGTATTGTGGTCTGTTTTATGGTAATATCCAGGAACTGTGTTGACTAGAATAGTAAGTTAGCTTCTGGATATATTTTAGGTTATGTTTGACCTTATTACTGTGTATGAGAACTGAATTTTAATTGAAGCTTATGTTTATTTAATCAATAGTAATAAACTTATATTACATGACACGAATATTTGTAAGAAAAGAAAATGTTATCGCGATATCAATATTAATTCCATTGTAAAATTTGTCAATTAAAGATGATCTAAATTTTAAACGACCTTTGAAATACGAAACGGATTTATATCTATTTAGGACCAATCAACATCAAATTAGTCCACATTAACTGACTGCTGGGTATATAGGTGCAGGGTGTAAGTGACAGCCTAGTCTGATAAACTACTAATACTGAAACGGTGAACTCAGACCATCAACTGAACAACTTTCACTACGGAGCCTACATCACGCGTCTCCTGAGGTAGGGTCAATAGTGAAAGTTGTTCAGTTTGATGGTCTGAGTTCACCGTTTCAGTATTTGCTAGGCTGTCACTTACACCATGTATAGGTACTTATCTCCTTTTTATGCGCATCTGAATCCTGACAGTCCTTTGATAATCCCTTATATTTCTGGCCCTTGCGTGACCCTTGTACAACGTCATCTGAGCAACGACTGCCTTCTGACTTCCAACCCTCCCTTGGCCACCAATCAGACATGGGTTTGGTCCACCGTTTTTCGCTTTTATCCTAATGTGATGTAGGTACTACTACTACCTTCGTATGTGAAATTCTGTTTTATGCATATTTCCATACGTCTTATATTCCGAGAGATAAGTGTACTTTTTGCAACCATCAGCAGCAAGGCTAGTGTTTATGGGGTGTAGAGCATCCTCTGTGATGGGGATGGACCAGGTCTGCCTGCATAACTCCAGTCGGTTTAGAAGTTACTGATGATTAAAGGTCTGTAAAAATTAATGATCAGCTGCAAGGCTGGTAGTATGTTATTGTTGTAGTATGCACTGTAGCTATGTGGACAGTACAAAAACTGACATGGTTCATCAGTCGGTTTCGGAGATACAGCCGTTCAAAGGTTGGAACTTTGACTGGCTGTATCTCCTAAACCGACTGACAAAACTTGACAGTTTTTGTACTGTTCACATAGCTACAGTGCATACTGTAACAATATCATACGATCAGCCTTGCAGCTAATCGTTAATTTTTTACAGACCTTTAATGATTAGTAACTCCAAAACCGACTGGAGTTATGCAGGCAGACCTGGTCCATCCCCATCACAGAGGATGCTCTACACCCCATAAACACTAGCCTTGCTGCTGATGGTTGCAAAAAGTACACTTATCTCTCGGAATATAAGACGTATGGAAATATGCATAAAACATATAATGGAATAAAATCTAGGTACCTATGTGAAATTCTGTTTTATGCATATTTCCATACGTCTTATATTCCGAGAGATAAGTGTACTTTTTGCAACCATCAGCAGCAAGGTTAGTGTTTATGGGGTGTAGAGCATCCTCTGTGATGGGGATGGACCAGGTCTGCCTGCATAACTCCAGTCGGTTTCGAAGTTACTGATGATTAAAGGTCTGTAAAAATTAATGATTAGCTGCAAGGCTGGTAGTATGTTATTGTTGTAGTATGCACTGTAGCTATGTGGACAGTACAAAAACTGACATGGTTCATCAGTCGGTTTCGGAGATACAGCCGTTCAAAGGTTGGAACTTTGACTGGCTGTATCTCCTAAACCGACTGACAAAACTTGACAGTTTTTTTACTGTTCACATAGCTACAGTGCATACTGTAACAATATCATACGATCAGCCTTGCAGCTAATCGTTAATTTTTTACAGACCTTTAATGATTAGTAACTCCAAAACCGACTGGAGTTATGCAGGCAGACCTGGTCCATCCCCATCACAGAGATGCTCTACACCCCATAAACACTGAATCAGCCTTGCTGCTGATGGTTGCAAAAAGTACACTTATCTCTTATACTATTATGTTCGCCTTGACAGCGAGCAAAGGCACCAAGGTTTCAAAACACTCTCAAAAGGATAATCGTCATATACTTACGAAAAGCGGTGTGAACTTTCACCAGAATGTAAACAAACAACCCAATGAGTCCAAGGCCAATATTGTTGGTATATTCACGACTGTATTCCCCGAGAGACCCCTCCCAGAGATCTATAAATAATTAGCGTTGAAGTGCACTTCATAATAATCAAATATGTCAAAATTCAGAAGACTTTTCATCCCTACAATATCATCAGTATAGGGTGAAATTGATATCATTAGCATCCTTTTAAACTAAGAGTCTACCCATCAAACTGAATAACTTGTAGTATGGCAGCAAACCGATCGGAGCAAAATAATAGTAAAATTTTTTCAGTTTGATGGGTTGGGTGGGTTTGGCGGTCTGAAAAAACTCTGACACCAGGGCTCTGCCCACACGATAAGAAGAAGTTTGATGGGTAGACTCTTAGTTTAAAAGGATGCTACCCAGATAACATTTAGCCGTCCTAATGACGTCTTTTTACAGTCTTGCTCGACCTAGGTGACGTACATTTTCGACGTCTGTAGGTCCGATAAAGGACGTACATTTGTCACAACCTGATGACGTCGGATCAAGACGTCCGTAGGCCGTTGTATCAAGACGTACGTAGGCCGTCGTATTAAGACGTCCGTAGGCCGTCGTATCAAGACGTCATTAGGTTGTGACAAATGTACGTCCTTTATCGGTCCTACAGACGTCGAAAATGTACGTCACCGAGGTACGAGACTAGACGTACTTAGGACGTCATATCAAGACCGATCCAGGGACCTTAGGGTGCGTCCACAGCTGACGAACGCGCCGCGAATGTGCAGCTCGCGAGCGGCTCGCGAGTTGCGCATTTGCGGCGCGTTCGTCAGCTGTGGACGCACCCTTAGGTTGCCTGTCCATTGTCGCGAGCAGGCTGGCGGAGCGGGGAAGCGGAGTTTTATTAACCAATCAGGATTGCATAAAATCTCGAGCTCCTGATTGGTTAATATTTTCCTCGCTACACCGCTCCGCCAGCCAGCTCGCGTCAATGGACAGGCAGCCTTAGACTGAGATTCAGAGACAAGATTTGAGTATAAGATCCTACTTCGATATGTCAAAATTTTATTGATTTTTACATATCAAAATAGAAACTAATACTCAAATTTCGTTTCTGAATGTCAGCCGTAGAATGACGTTCCTAGACTACGGTGGAGTGAACTAGGGTTGTAAATAAATAAATTAATGACCACCGAAATGTAAAATTTTATTTAAAGATTTTACTTTTAGTAAAAGATGTTCTAAAAATAGTTTAAACATTTTAAGATCCGAGCATTTTCGTACATTTTTAATTGCATCTACATACATAATTATAAAGAAATCAATTTAAATTCGGAGAGGCGATAGTTTGAAGCTGTTGTTTACCGTATGGGAAAACCAAAGCCTCTAACTATTTATCCTTTCTGGAGCATGCTGTAGCCAGGTTTTGATGCTAACTTCGACGCCCTCTGCCGTTGCAGTTGCAGTTGTGCTAACAACGCCTTCTATAAAGAAACAAGAAAGATACAATTTATTAATTGTAAAAAAATGGTCGTGGGAGTAGCACCCACGCACACAGGGCTCCGTATCTTTTTATTATTTGCCGAGATACCTAGATGCCACAAAAACAAAATGAATATGTTATCAGTAGGCCTTGCATGGCACCTCCGAGAAAACGATAAAAATCGAGATGTGCCACCATCCTTATTAATGCCAGTAATTACGTATGCCAGAAAGAGCGCGCATGACGTTTTTCTCGTTTAAACGCTTTGTCGTGGATGGCATGCTAGCCGTGCTGTTGTGGAGTTGTTTACAGTTGTTGAGATTATACCGCTGTGATATACTGAAAAACGGATGGACAGCATAGGCTTAGTAATAGGGTCCCATTGACAACCTATGTGTACGGAACCCTAATAATAATTAATTAAAACTAATTATTTGAACTCCAAATAGTGCAAAGATATTGAATGGGGGATTGACGCAAACAATATTGAGATAGTATTGGAGAATTTCGGTAGGTACTTATGTACTCACCTACAATGCAGTCTCTGAGGCGTAGAGTGCAAAAAACTTTTTCGATTTTGGTTTTCGTTGCAGTTTTCATTCCATAGAAATTGTACTCTGCAGCTAGCTTGTCGGAAATGTAGGACTTCATTGTACGTGGCACTTTACTGGAAACATCTCGACCTGCAACCTGTAAAAAGAAATAAGTTAGTTAGGTACTTGTAAATCAAACCAAAATTATTTTCTTAGACAATATATAAATAACTAGTGGACCCGTCAGCGGCCCCTCCCCAATCGCCCGCACCCCTTCCCTCCTGCTATACAATTCTAAATCCAATCCTTAAATAATTCTCTGCGTTATTAAATAGAAGCGTCATCGTAGTTAATTCATACAAGCATCCCGAGAAGCCAGGTTCCCCGAAACTGAAAACTGACTAGCGGGGCTAGTACGCCAACCCACGATAGCCTCATATTATCATATAGCTCTATCACGCTTCCACTCTCTTTCTATTGGGACGCGAACGAAAGAGATAAAAGACTAAATTTGGCAGATGAATGTGTTAAATGTCGCTATCGCCGGTTGGCGTACTAGCCCCAGAAGCCGTAGCATCATAGTGTAAAGAACTAATAGTGGTGAAGCTCAGCGGTCACGGCAGGCCAATCGTGCGGGGCGTGCGGGGGCCGGGAGGAGTGCCTCCCGACCCACGTTGCCTGCGCGCGTATCTTAACAGCGAATTGAGTTAGGGTACGCCCGTCCCCCGCATGCCGCGCGGGCATAGACCCGCCACGACCGCTGAGCTTCATCACTATTATTTTATTTACACTATGGTAGCATGCTACACGTGATACGGCTGTATCACGTCTTTTATCTCGTTCGTTCGTGCGCAAATAGAAAAAGAGCGAATGTGTGATAGTGCTGTATCACGGTGGCATGCTACCCACGCAGGAAAGGGATAAAATACGTACCTACCAGTTTCGTAAAACACTTGCTGCACACCATAAAGTTTCCAATTTTCGCTGGGGGATTTGAGGATCAGCTCAAAAGCTTTGGGCCTTTTTATGACCGGCCAATACACTTCACACTATCGTGGCTTCAGCCACTCTGAATCCACAACAGAAATAGCACTGCCACCGCAAACAATAAACTGGATCACTGCGCACTTGGCTGGGCAGTCCTCGTCCATTACTAACACACTTTAGGTTCAATTTCTTTGAATAACACTAACTCAACAACAAAAAGGACTCCGCGACACGTCCGATGCGCATAGAAAAATGGCGCGACTGAGCTGAGGCAAAATGAATGTCAATGTCATTGTCAAATTGACTGAGAACGTCCGTCAGTATAACGTCCAAATTGCGTCCAACACAGGACGTATACTGGCTGACGGTAAAATGACGTTCCTAGTACCAACTAGTACGTACTTCTAAGACCAACATCGGACTATTCGGACTGACTGTATAAGTACCTTAAAATGACGTCATTTTTAAGTCGCCGACCGTAAATGTTATCTGGGTAATGATATTGTAGAATACACATTTCTACTAAGGGTTGGTTGAGGTTGATGTATATAATGAAACACAGATATAGTCTTCACTAGTAATGTGACTAGCGCACGTCCGCACAGCACGGCGGTCGGTGAACGAATACCGAGCGAATGAACGATAGATATTGACCACAGATCGCACCAGCCGATAGATGGCGCTACCGGCGCTTTCCACATTAACTACTCTTTATTGCTGTACACTACATCCCTTTCTTGTTTTAATTTATTTTTTACGTTTACTCGAATCTACCACCGCTTCGGAATGTATAGCCCGTGGAGAAGAAGCGGCGCAAGAAACTCCACAGTTTAGCTAATCTCTTAAATCTTATTTACAATATAGTGTTGACTGTTATCAATGCTATTACATTAAACAAATTACGAATAAGTTATTGAGACTAATTTGTTTACAGAAAATAGATATTTATCAAATATTGATCTGAAATTGTCAAACACCAAATTCAACGATAAACAATGTTTATGGAAATTACAATCTCATTATATTAACACATTTCAGTTATTGTTACTTCTGTTCTATACTATCCCTTCCCTGTAAAAATATTTTTCTATTGATAGGTGTAAGTAAACCTACAAAAATAACGTTCCATAGATCTTTATTATCTCTTATTTATTTATTTTGGCTAACTACTAGTCAAAGTCACTGCTTCAAGATCGTATCCATTTCCGTTTTATCAAATTAAGGAGGTAAGGACAAAAGAGTGAATCTGTGATAAGCACATACACTTATGCACTCAAAATATTCTGGCGGGTGCCAGCCATTGCAATTAAGCGCTCACAGCTATTTTATTTGCATGACCCTTTAGCTTTTGCTAACAAGTTGATAGTTGCATGGCTCTGTAACCCATATCATTTTATTGTTGCATGATATTTTAGCTTTCGCTAACAACTTCATAGTTGCATGTCCTATAACCCATATAATTTTACAGTTTCATGAATGCTGATATAACGCTGACTGACAACAATATTAAGTAAGGTACACTAGGTCGCTTTCTTACCAGCTATGTACAGTAGTTACCTTTAGTTAGTCAACTAGACTAGTTTTGAGAAATCAGCAGTTTCAATTTAATGGACCCGTTTAATAAATAGATACTATTTTACTCAACCTATACAGATAAAATGCTGATACCTAAATAAAATAATAATCGTAATAATTTAATTAAATGTTCTTTGACCCACTTTAATGCTGATCTTTGACGGTGTTGCAATTACTCAAAAGATTCGCAATTTAATACGCAGTCACAATTTAATATTACGGGCAAGTAAAAAATCAGAGTCCACACATTACTGTCGCTCTCATTTAGGGCTCTATGCCACGAGCACAATTTCAGCCAACGCCCTGTCTTATTCATCTATTTCCTCTTTGGTCTGTAAAAAGTTCTACCCCATTAGGTATGCTATGCTTCGATTGTTCCTAATATTGGAATAAATTTTTGTGGTTGAAAAGCTTGTCATTCTCTCACCATTTGGTAAGTCATTCCGTCCATAAACCAAAAATAAAAAGAAGTCTAGTCTACTACAACAGTATGCTAGACTAGAAACTTGAGATTTGATTCCGCTATCTTGGTACTCACGAATATTGTTTTAGCAAAGGGTCTGATGGTGGTCTACCCTATGAGTTATTTTGTCTGCTATACATAAGTATTCAGTCACTAAAGCAGTATTCCAAATAAATTTTATAAATTGGCATAATATTTCCTGCCGTTCAACCGTGAATAAGTTATTATAATTAATTTCCCTTATACATACATACATTTCTATAACAATAACAATAAAATAAACTATAACCAATTTATCAATTAGTTGTTAGTTACATGTAACGTCATGAAACTCATGAAAATATTGTCTAATGTAAGGTATACTTAGGTATGTATCTGAAACATTAGTTACTTACTTATTATTTAAACACTAATAATGTTTTCCTTTTACGAAACATACAGTTATATCATTTGGTAGGCTTTAAAAAAAATAATGCTATTTTTAATTACAATGTACATGAATTAAGTGCAACTGTTGTTTCAACTTAATTGCGTGGCGTAATATTATTACAGAACTGCAAATCATTTTGTTTTTTGACTTGCTTGCACTGAAATTATATTCTTTATTTAAAATATTATGAATTTATAATTAACCGATTTGGTTCAAGTACAGTGTAGTATACTTTAACACATACAAATGAATAAATTAACAGTGCAGTGCCTGCAGTGATTAGGTAAGATACAGATTTTATCTATGCAAAGAAGAAAGAGCAATAAGTCATTAATTCCTTATATTAATGTCAATGGAATGACCAACTACAAGCTGCTGATAGTAAATTTGATAGCATTTGATGCCCAGCTAAAAGTTGCAAATGTCAATTGAATGACCAGCTACAAGTTGCTAATGTCAATTAAATGAACAGCTGAAGGTTGCTAATGTCAATTGAATGACCAGCTACAAGTTGCTAATGTCAATTAAATGACCAGCTGAAGATTCTAATGTCAATTAAATGACCAGCTGAAAGATGCTAATGTCAATTGAATGACCAGCTACAAGTTTCTAATGTCAATTGAATAACCAGCTAAAAGCGGTCTATGTCAATTGAATGACTGAATAACCAGCTACAAGTTGCTAATGTCAATTAAATGACCAGCTGAAAGATGCTAATGTCAATTGAATTACCAGCTAAAAGTTTCTAATGTCAATTAAATGACCAGCTGAAAGATGCTAATGTCAATTGAATGACCAGCTGAAAGATGCTAATGTCAATTGAATGACCAGCTAAAAGCTGCCAATGTCAATTGAATGACCAGCTGAAAGATGCTAATGTCAATTGAATGACCAGCTAAAAGCTGCCAATGTCAATTGAATGACCAACTGTACTGTTTGTAACTGTTTGTTGTACATGGCAAAGCACTAACCATTAACCAGCTACAAGCTGACAATATGAGAGTAATCACCCTGACCATTTCAAACCTCTTAGCTATTAATTGGAGACATTTTCTCTTTATTAAGCACTAAAGCAAGGAGGTATGGTTCAATCGGCGCCTTAGCAGTCGTCCTGTTGAAGGCTGGTTTTTCTGTGACATCTAGGAACATACAATCTGCGAACAAAATTGTTAACCAGTATTATCGGTTTGGTCATGAATTTTATGATGCTTGAATATGATATAGTTATTAATATTCTCTCAACTGAGATGAAGTGTTTCTTGTTAAAATGTGAGTAGGTATTTCCAGAAATACTAAATTTAATAAGAAATCACCTAATCATTTTCTAATACTTTTTGTAAATAATTGTCTGAATTTACATTGATCCTTAAAATATAAAATTCCTTGCTCAAATAGCCAAAGAAACTAATTAGTTTCACCTGGAGTAATTATATCCATAATTATGACATTAACAACAATGTTGCAAAGATAAGATCAACGTAAGGTTACTGAATTGAAGTTCTATAAAGTATAGAATACGTCAAACAAGTTCCGGTAACAAATCGGATGATGATGATGATCGGAAATTATGTTGGTACTATTGATGTTTGAATTGAAATATTTTCATGAACTAGTACCACCAAATAAGCTCCGAAAGTGTTGTATATTATTATTGTTCTCGCATACCTACACTGAGAATGTCCAATAAGTAAAACGTTCAAAACGTAAAACTTTGGATTACAACTTAAATTTTTGTGACATCAGAATGTTCGTTACGCCAAATGTTCGTTACGCCGAATGTTCGTTAAGTCGAATGTACGTTACTAAGAACGTTCGTTACGTCAAATGTTCGTGACGCCGAATGTTCGTTACGCCGAATGTTCGTTACACCGAATGTTCGTTACACCGAAAGTTCGTTTGCCGAATGTTCGTGGCGTCGAATGTTCGTTACGCCGAACATCGGTTACGCCGAATGTTCTATACGTAGAATGTTCGGTACGCATAATGGTAATAAAGTAACTTTTATTAGAGACCATCACAACTACGAAGTAAGACAATTACTTAAAAATGACAATGTGTCAATATAAGTATAAAAACTATTGGAATAAACTCACTTGGCATATCTTGGTTACCTAATCCTGTTTGTCTCGAATCAAGACACTATTCTTAACCTTTGGTATGCAGGAACGCGCATCAGCATGATGAAAACCATTTATTTCTATTGTGTCTGGCTTTTCCGGCATACGAGAGGTTAATGCGCGTATTTTGGATACCCATTAGGGCATAATGACGGACTACAAGCATGCATTAGTATATGCTCACGAGTACACTCCCCGAGGAGCAGTCAGAGACTCAGAAACCCCAGAACACCCTTGCTCCACCAGCACCGGAACTCCGTCCAGTCACGTGTGACGGGCAGTGAGCCTGGAGCTACGGACTTGAATAAATTCTTTCAATCGTTTAAAGTAATAAGGAATGATTACGTGACCTTAAAGATTGATGTCCACAGCTGGCGCTGGCGTACATTTGTTCATCCTAGGCGCCGCGCCGTCCCGTGTTGTCCCACACCTTCCTCCTGTCTGGTCTCTCCTCTTTCCTCCAGCATTCGATGGTCGACATGTGGGAAAAGAAATACAGTATGTAGATAATTCCAAATAAACGATTTAAAATCGGGACAAAAAACTATTTTTTCTTTTCTTTTGAAATATATTTTTATCACTAGGCAAAGGCAAAAACAAAGCAATGCTAGCAGAAACCAGATAATTAAGATAATTCCAAATAAACGATTTAAAATCGGGACAAAACTATTTTTACTTTTCTTTTGAAATATATTTTAACACTGTGTCACTTTTTAGGCAACAAATAAAGCAACGCCAGTAGAAACCGTCTTCGATTGTGTTTAAATAACTCGCTTAGCTTCCTTAACTGGGTGTCCTTAACTGGTGGATTTTATTTCGTTGGCACCGTTTGTATTTTTTAATTTTCAACCCTCAACAAACTGATAAACACTTTACTCACGTGAATTTCGAATCCCGTCGTCGCCAATGTAGAATACACATTTCTACTAAGGGTTGGTTGAGGTTGATGTATATAATGAAACACAGATATAGTCTTCACTAGTAATGTGACTAGCGCACGTCCGCACAGCACGGCGGTCGGTGAACGAATACCGAGCGAATGAACGATAGATATTGACCACAGATCGCACCAGCCGATAGATGGCGCTACCGGCGCTTTCCACATTAACTACTCTTTATTGCTGTACACTACAGATATCAATTTCACCCTGTATAACACCTAAATGGCCATCGCCACTTCAAATTTTCCAGTTAGATATAGGTACTTACTTAATAACAAATTGATTGAATATTTTCTCATGTTGTTTTCCTTACTGGCTTATACAGGGTGTAATCTGCTGTCCCATACAGTCAGTCGAGTTATACTTGCAGTTTTTTTTTCGCGATTTCAGTGTTGGTCCTATAGTAAAAGTTGTTCATTTTGATGGTATAAAGCACCCCTTTAACTAGCTGTCCTATTTTATGTTACACTCTGTATAAAACAGCCATTGCTGGCTTGAAAAAACGAATAGGTGCCTACCACTGGCTTGTAGTAAAATATTGTTTTCAAATCATCAAGATAGGTAGTTACTGGTGTTCTGACACTCAAATCTGCGGGGGTAAATTGTTTGCTTGACTTGACGCTCTCACGGTCGTTATTGCACAGAAATACCTATAAGTAAGTATCGTTTAAATGTAATTAGGTATATTAAAAGCTATTAGTAAGTAGGTATTCAAAAAACATATTATAATGTTAGACAAAAGACACGTTCATTGCTAATTGCCTTGTCCTCGTTCACCTGCACAAAGGAAGATACAAATCTGATACTTTTGTAAGGAAATCATGGAAAAACTGATAGGAACTTCACTGTGTAAAGCAAGGCAGGCAAGGCCAAACAATGGCCTGCCAAAACATTAGAATTTGAACTCCAACAAGGTACGAGCTGCTTCTAAAGGACACTGGGCAAAACTGCTTCTAAGGAATCACTTGCTCACTGTCCTTTAATTATTTATATTAACTAGGCACAAGCTTTCCTAAGAACAAGTTATGAGTGACTCGTTGTCTGAAAATGAAGCTAAGACCCCCTTTATATTATGCAACCGATCGCGTGCAATTTGAAGTACATCGACCGGTTAGTCCCTCCTTATCCTTTCCTCACACTCACACTACACATGTTCTTAATTTAAGTCACCCCACGCTTTTGTCTGCCTATAACTATATAGGGTATACCTATATAGGAAGGGATTTTTATATGTTTTACACGGATCCACAAAGAAGGTTCGCGTAACTGTGCAAAGCCGGGGTAAGTCCCTAGTTTGATATAAACTTCAAACATAACACGCTGAAGCAATGCACTTAAAATTGCATGCGATCGGTTGCATAATGTAAAGCGGCTTTAAATGATGTCCTAGCAGTCCTAGTAGGTACCTGAAAAAGATTGAGTAGCGTTCGTGTGAAGGATATAGAAGTACCTATTCATAAATTAATTGCGACATTCATTCATACTCATGACCATAATCACTTTCAGGTGGCCATCAGAATCTTTTCTACAACTCACGTTTTATAAAAATCCGGCCTTATTTCATTCAAATTCCAATATGCCTCGTATCTCACGCCCTGTTTCGCATCCATTGTAGCCACACCGTATTGTGCGTGCAGGACATTAGCCAATATTGTTACCATACCTACAATACTGTGGGACAATCCCCCAACCCTTTTGTTTAGATAAAGTAACGTACAACGTTGGTACAGTCAACCAATTTAAAAATCTGGACACTGTAGACACCTTGTCACAGCAAATATGTTTCACTGAAGCATATAGGAGACTGTATCTAATGCAGGTGATTTTGACAAGGTTCTAATTCTAAGGACACGCGGCGACACATCAAGCTATACAAAACCAATATAAACTGGTCGCGAGACGTTATACGTTACTCGTCTTACGCGCGGCCAGCTTATTTTGGTTTTGTATAGCTTGATGTGTCGCCGTGTGTACATCAAAATTGACTGAATACGCACAGGAACCTTTGTTTCCTCAGAATTTGGAGTTTCGCATATGATATGCCCATAGTTGACTTACTTATAGAAACGGTGAAGGGAAATATCGTGAGGAAACCTGCATACGCTGAAGAAGAAATTATAATGGGTAGGTATGGTATTCTTCTTCTTCTTATCGTGTGGACAGAGCCCTGGTGTCAGAGTTTTTTCAGACCGCCTTACGGCCTCTGACGTGGTTTTTTATGTAACGACTACTAGCACCAGAGATAGTAACCGGGACCAAGACCAAGGCCTAAAGTGCCATCCGAAGCACGGAATCATTTTTCTTTTCAGACAATCAGGTGATTCAGCCTGCAATATCCTAACCAACTAGGGAAAACGCACAAAGTGACATATCACAAGGTGTCCCCCGTGGGAATCGAACCCACGACATCCGTGTCGAGAGCCATGCTCTTAACCATTAGACCACGGAGGAAGTTATGTAGTATGGTGGAACGTATGCCACACCACACTAATCTTGCTGGTATGGTAGGTGATAGGAAAATTATGATAATTATTTTACTGTGCAATGAAATTGGAATTTTCAAGTAACAGAGGTTAAACAAGTAATAAATATCAATAATATAGAAACCAACGGTCTTCCATTACTTGAGAGACAGGTGAATAAGTGATGCTTATGAATGAGGCAATAGATTTCAAATCGCTTCGAACTGTAAAATGCACAAGAATTTGTTAGCTAATCAAGATTTTAGGATTTTCATGCAATTCTGATAATAAACAACTTTGCCACAACAAAAGTGGTTTTAATGATTTATCTACTGATGAGATATTTTATCTTACAATAGGGATGATGACTGATCCTGGAAATCCATATAGATATTGTGACGAATTACAGAAATAGGCTAAATTTAATAGCAAAATGTTCATACGAAATTAAAATTGAACAGAAAACAAAAAAGTTATAAGCTATTTTATTTTTTATTTTATTTTATTGAAAAATGATCTTTATCATCTTCTATCTCTTTCATGCAAAACAGGTGTTTGTATGACAAGCAAGGAATATAATACTCCCTAATGACAAGTCGCCATGATTTGTATGACAATACTTGGTTATGACGTCACTTCTGTTGTATATGCCTCTCGCTCTAATCGTAAATTTTGAACACTTATATTTCAGTCATTTTTAAAGATATTCAATAATTATTTTCACTTTAGTGTTTAAGATATCAAAGAGTTTTTAAAAAAGTAATAAAAAACTTTTTGTCATCATCCCAATTAAATAGTAGATTACATTAGGTACTTACCTACTACCTACCTACAGACCATAGAGAATTCTTCAGACCATAGAGAATTCTACAGACCATCCCGTCTGTGGCGCGTTAGGGAGAGGTAGGTAGGTAATGGACGTATGATGGTTAGAATCCGCAAGAACTTGATTGCTTGCTTAAAGTGTCGACTTCAACACAACAAAGTCGCTAAATAGTACCTTGCCAGAATTGGGCAACCGATACTGCACCGTCGCTAGCGGTCATGAGCTCCTCCTGCGTGCAGGTGTTAGGGCACGCAGGGCACGATGTGAGATGAGCCATCGTGCACTTGATTGAAGGACTATGATTTTAAAATACCTATTCTCTTTTGGTATTAGTTACTCGTAAGCGGGCTAATTTTCAGCAATCGACAACTCAGGCGCCTATATTGCGTGTGGTGAGAAAGACTATTCCTGCCATCCTAGCTCCTCCAGGACCAGCTTGTTTACCTATTCTCTTGGTCTACGATTCTATCTGACACACTTCTTTCGCCTCCCTCATATCGAAGCTCCTCATAGATGTGAAAGCTTCTTTTCAACTGTTATGTCTGTAGAGCAGTAAGTTTATTGTTCCTTAATTGTCGATAGGTACTTTCTTTCGTACTCCATCTTCTACTAGTCTCTCTGCGTGACAGAACCATCATGTAATGTAACCGATCCTCTTTCCTTCTGATATTTTATCATCTACTTATCATCTCTACTCTACATCTACGGGGTGAAATTGATATCATTAGCATCCTTTTAAACTAAGAGTCTACCCATCAAACTGAACAACTTTTACTATGGGAGCAAACCGATCGGAGCAAAAAAAATTTCTACTCGACTCAAATGTATCAACAGCAGTTTTTTTATTTGCTCCGATCGGTTTGCTCCCATAGTAAAAGTTGTTCGATTTGATGGGTAGACTCTTAGTTTAAAAGGATGCCAATGATATCAATTTCACCCTGTATAGATCTTTACTATAGGTGTGTCTATACGTTGAAGATAATATGAATGTGCAAAATGGGTTTGGTGTTTAGGTGTGCCTGGCTCCGAATCACAGGTTTATGGATTTTTGACTGTGTGTTTGTTCGTTTGTTTATTCGAGCATATCACACAATGGATCGATTTTTATGAGACTTTTATTAACATATGATTTGACTAAAAAACTGGTAGGTAAACGTATTAAATATTTTATCATGTCGTTACGACGACGGGAACCGGTCGGTGGTGCGGGCGAAGTCGCGGGCAAAAGCTCCGATAGCCATAACTGTATGTTGCAGACAATTTTATTTTAAAGATGCAATTTGAAAAAGAGGCAACAAAGTATTTGGCAAATAAAATGAAACCAACCCGACCTTTTTTTATCTCCGTTTCCATGTGATTCGCTGGGCACCGGTTCAATAAACTTTTGAAAGTTCACGAACCTCAGTTATGTAGGTACGAAAGAAACAATCAAAGGTGCACTCGTGATAGTGTATTGCCGCTACTGGTTATGTGTATTGGGATAATGTGCACATCATTATGTCAGTCACACTCATCTTGCTTCCGCGTCACTTACGCAAATGTTTTACTGATTGCGGTCTAAGCTAGGCCCTGAAGCGGAAATTCCACAAAGCTCGCCGGCAACATAAAAGACGATACATCTTGATTATCTCAAGAATAACATTCATCATCAGTATGCGTCCCACTGCAGGGCACAGTCCTACACTCAAGGTGGGTGTCAGTCCACCACGCGTAGGTACCCAATGTGGATTTGTAGAATTCACATACGCATCGGAATTGCATCTTCAGCATTATGCAGGTTTCCTCGCGATGTTTTCCTTCACCGTTTGAGAGCAGTCGGTGTCACGAACATAAGTTTTTTCTAAAACTCATTGGTAGTTAGTTGTACCTACATGGCATATTATCCGTGTGGATTCGAAACCGGACCTCAAGATTGAGTTTCCATACTTCTCCGCAACACGCCACCGATCTTTTACGTCTCTTTAAGAATACATTACAGAAGCACGGACTGAAACCGTGCTCTAATGCTCCGTAGCCTCGACACGGAGGTCATGGGTTCGATTTCCAGGGGGGCACCTAGTGATATGTCACTTTGTGCGTTTTTCCCCAGTTGGTTAGGACATTGCAGGCTGAATCAGCTGATTGTCTGAAAAGAAAGACGATTTCGTGCTTCGGATGGCACGTTAAGCCGTTGGTCCCGGCTACTATCTCTGGTGGTAGTAGTCGCTACATAAAAACCACTTCCGAGGCCGAAAGGCGGTCTGAAAAAACTCTGACATCAGAGCTCTGCCCACACGATAAGAAGAAGCACGGAATATTATAAGACTAGGTGCACAGAAGTCGCGATACGCAGATTTTGCAAACGAAAACCCCCGATCGCTATGCGATCGCCGATCATTCAATCGCTCTTCGCTTATATCTTAAACCGCTATTGTAAAAGGATTCTGCGGTAAAGTGGGAAAGTATTTTGTTCACAGAAAGCGATGCCGTGCATTTCTAATATTTTCTATAAATACAGAATTAGTACGTACCTACTCGCACCTACCTAGGTACAGGTAGGTTACTTAGTACGTAACGTAATACTATTTAGGCAAACATGTGACGCGCTGTCTACTAGGACATTTCCTTATCAACTAAGTATTTCTATGCAACGATGTATGTAATGTTTACTTTGTGCATATCTTTGCTTAACGCTGTTAAGAGGATATGCCCTGTAGCGCGCTCCATAGACATACACATAATTTATTGATAACAGACAGTGCTACAAGTATTACTTATACCTACCTATCTACTCCAGAAGAAGTTAAATTATATTTTGGATATTACCCAATTAAAGTCAATGAATTTTTTTTAACGCGACCTAGGAACTAATCTTTGTCCCTTTAATTTGTCAGATTTTCGTTAAAATGTAGGTATAGTTTCTTGTAACAGTGACTCAAAAATTTTCATACAAATCTTAAATTAATCCTAGCATTGCAACTTTATGAGTGTACCTATCTTATCCGACACACCAGAGGCAGGGATTTGTAAGTATCTAGTAAATTAATATTTCTATGGTATCTAGTCCGTGTTTAAAAATGTTCATTGACAGATTATTATGAAAAAATTGTAAGAAAAAATTAAAACTTATTTTTTCTTTTTTAGTTTTTTTAGTGGTGAAATACATTAGTTTGACTCGGATATCAATTAAAAACGCAAAAGGTACATCGATACGAAGCAAGTTTCAATCGTCGATGATTTGCTGTCAACTTTTGAGGAGTTCTATTGTGTAGCTCCAAAGCGCGTCATCAGATCTTCACCAAGTTAAAATGGAACCATATCGGGGGCAAATCCTTCAGAACTAAGAAGAATCATCCAAATCAGTCAAGAAATGCCGAAGTTATCGCGTAAATACTTACCAACCAGGGCGACACAATAACACGTATTAGTCCATATCTTGAAAACTACTGAACCGATTTTGATGAAACTTGCACTGTACCCTAAGCTGGAGTAAATGTAAGCCAATAAAAAGAGAATGAAAAAGAATAGTCACAATCCGATTAATAGTTTTGGAGAAATGCGTGGACAAACATATAGGTACATAAATACATAAACATACATACACCTATGAAATTTTGTATATTTGTTTGGAAGCCCTAATAGATTATCATATATGAATATTTTGCAATTCCAATAACATTACATACATACGGATCGAATTGATAACCTCCTTTTTTTAAGTCGGTTAAAAATAGGATCTAACTTCGTATGTACCTATGCAGCGCACTGGAGCTCGCTGCAAGGGCTATCCTCTTAACAAACCAATCAGACCCACGAAGAGAATAGGATGGTCTATTGCAAGCCGGAACCAATGGCAAATTGTTATCCGGTCCTTAGCTATAATCAGATATTAGATTGATTTTATGTAATGGTATACTTACTTAGAAATTTATCTAATGGTATAAGTACTTAGATGAATTCGTGACAGTCGATGCCTACCTAATACCTTAGACTTCCATATAGATCACGTCAGTGTTTATCCTCATTTACTATGTACAGCATCAGCTTTAAAATTTAATTACAGGAGCTTATAAAAACCTATGATAAAAACATAGGGCATTTATAAAAGTTACAGAAAATCAGTGCAGAATATAAAACCTTTTTAGACGTCCAAAAAGTTTACATAGGCAGGTAGGTACTTAACTTTATTATTATTATACCTACACACTGGCCATAATACTCCGAAAAAAATAATTATTGACATTAACTTTAGAAAAGTAAAGCATAGAAATATTAATTTACTACGATATTATATCTATGAAGTAAAGTAACATTTATTTTTTAAATACGTGTCGATTTTATGGCTAAAACATTTTGTCTTACAAATTTTAGCCAGTAAGTAGGCACTCCACAGTGCATTAAAAACTTTTTAGTTTAAAAATAATTGAATTCTGCGCCCGCGGCATGCAACCTCGATAAACGTTTTATCGCGCTTGCTGGCTCGTTCGTTCGTTCGCGCGCAAAAAGAAAGAGAGGTAGGGTGCGATAGATACCTATGTATCGCGCCGTCATGCCGCGGGGGCTAATGTTAAAATATTACTTGCTAGAACCACAGAGTACTTACTTACTATCTATAACTAGAGCGAAGATCGCAAGCGAAAATTCAGTCTCTTTTAAATTTATAACGAAATATTTTTTTTTAAATAAAATAACATGTTTTGTTACTAATTAATACTAGCTGTAAGATAAATGTGTACTAAGTTAGTACCTAGGTACTACTAACACTATAGGTATGGAGAACTTGTCTGAAATAAACTATTTGAATTGAACTGAAAATGACATAGGTAAAATACACGACACACGGTAGACTTTTAAGTCTATTTCGCTTTTGGAACAATTATCTAATGTAAAAGTAGAAACTTTAAAACTTGTAGAAAGTACCAAAATAAATAATCAATCAAAAAATTCATATCTAACGTCACAAAAATAACAACTCGAATTTCGATAGAACGCCGTCGCTTACAATTATTTTATTATTATACACACATTAACATGAAGAGTGACATAATAATAATCACACCTCGTAGGGATGTGAACATTATTTAATAAATATCGATAAAATGTTTTTAACTTTTTTCGATAAGTTATACATAATAATAAACGGTCATTCCTCGTGACGAAGTGATCTACAGAGTGTTAGGTTAAACAGTTGCATTACTTTAATTGGTGACTGTACCCATGATACTGATACTGAACAACTTTCCCAGAGGGAAAAAAAAATGTTGCACTTACCATACCTACTAAATGCAATCGGCTGATCGAATATTTGTATAAAAAGTCGATTTTATTTTTCGAATTTGCTATAATTATGTTTCTCAGGGAAAGTTGTTCAGAATCATGGGTACGCAACTATTTACACTTACATCCTGTATACTCAACTATCTAATTTGTATTAATTAATACTTCCATCTATCGATCGAAATTGTCAACATTATTATTGTACACCATAGATGAAACATTTTTCGCTTACTCTGGTAGACGGAACATGGTAACCGCGTATGAGATAGCGATAGTCATAAAATTCTATACAATTTTATATGAAGCTAGATGACTGACTCTGGAGTCAAACAGCCGTCGTAGTACAAAAAAGTTGTTACATTGATAAGGACAGCAATAAGTAGCAAACTTCTTTTTTTTAACTAGAGCGAATTTGCTATATACGTCTATTATTGAGTGAATATGACAAGACACGTGCACGTGCTTCCTTCTAGTACCTTCTCTTTCTACGTTGTATAACTACAGATTTTTATACTTGAACATTTTTGTTAATTTCTTTACATGCTAACATGCTTATTTCCACCCTGTAATTTAGGTAAATTATAATTCTGGTATGAAGTTCTACTGTTATTACTTCATAATCATGACCCGCGGCTTTACCTATGTTACTTGTATTATAATATCTGTGCCTACGTTAATTTGTACGCCAGATTTATGATGACCTGCATTGCGTGAGTAACGTTATTTAACAATTCATTGGTACTTCTTGTTTTCTGTGAAAGTCCCTCAAGAATGCGATACGAACTAAATGCGAACCACATTGTACCGATTTTCAAAAAAAAATACTAAACACGCATCCGGTTTTTTTAATTCGGTACTTTAGTATTTTAATTCAGTAGATACCTTTCTTAGATTCAATAAGTTCACTCTTCTTCTACTAACTATCGCTGCACGCTTGAAAACAGCAGTAGTAGGAAAGTTTCTGACCACCCAGAAACGTATTAACTACTGTCGTGAGCTTTGTCAAATTAAAGATTGAAAAATTTAGTCTCGGGCGGGACTTGAACCCGCACCCTTCCAAACCGGGGAAGTGCGTATTCCAATTTCGCTACCGAGTTCACTAGCCAGAGAACGAAATTTCCAATCTGTTGCGTCTTGAGGGGACGTGTGGACGCACTTCCCCGGTTTGGAAGGGTGCGGGTTCAAGTCCCGCCCGAGACTTAATTTTTCAATCTTTAATTTGATTCGAAATAGCACATCATGGCTGTAACATGTTTAAAATCCATAATATTTTAAAGTGAGCTTGGTCGTTTTGGTTAGCTGGTATGATGGAATAAAAATAAAAATACCTACGATAAGATTCCAATAGTTACCTACCTAGGTACTTCACGTTTTTTGCCATCCAAAATCCACGAATTCATCGATATCGATAAAATTCGACACGCATCACTACGATTAAGACTTACGGGTCATTGGAAAGTAAAAGTCACAGGTCAGGTATGTATGGCGATTGGCGCCGCATGGAGATGGCATCATACTATATTTATCGCGCCATACAAAACAAACATCGTTATTGTATGGGCGGTATAATAATATGACTCTACAATTCTAGATTGACGTATTGATGTTTCGATGGGCACTACTGTTAATGTTATGCAAGCAAACTTAACTGTTTGAGGTTTCTTGAACCAAGTATACTAGAACCAAGGCCATAGTACCTACATAGGATTTAACTATCACATATCGGCATACTTTGAGCAAAGCCATCATAATACTTTATCGATCATAAGTAAAAATTGCCCTATTTCATCATCATCATCAGCCAATGCAGAGTGAAATTGATATCATTAGCATCCTTTTAAACTAAGAGTCTATCCATCAAACGGAATAACTGTTACTATGGGATATCCAGTTTAGTATGGTAGGTACAGCAAATTTTTTTTTTTTTGCTCAGTTTGGTTTGCTCCCATAGTGTTACTATGGTAGTTGTTCAGTTTGATGGGTAGACTATTAGTTTAAAAGGATGCTAATGATATCAATTTCAACCTGTATCCGTCCCACCCCACTACAGTGCACAGGGACAGGCCTACCGTCAAGTAGGGTGAATGTGCATTAGATTAGTCCACCACGCGTGCTCAATGAGGATTGGTAGACTTCACATACGCATCAAAATTTCTTCTTCAGCGTATGCAGGTTTCCTCACGATGTTTTCCTTCAGCGTTTGAGAGCAGACGGTATTACGTAGGTACATAAGTTAGAATAACTCTTTGGTACATGGCATGTCGCATGTCGTCCGTGCGGATTAGAACCCGGACCCTCGACCTCTCCGCAACGCACCACCGACGCTCTAAAAAGAGTTTTTTTACAGGTAGATAATGGCCTCGATTCGGAGTGTACCACGACTTAACTAAACTAAATTTATTCCTGTCACTTTCTAAAATAAGATAAGAAAAGAGACAGAAAACCAACAGCTGACTTTAGTGCTGTCAAAGTGACGTTAAATGCGCAAAATAAGATGCCATCATAATGTACGCCATCTTATTTAAAGCGTTTTTGGGCGTTTAACGTCACTTTGACAGCACTAAAGTCAGCTATTGGTTTTCTGTCTCTTTTCTTAATCTTATTTTAGAAAGTGACAGGAATAAATTTAGTTTAGTTAAGTCGTGGTACACTCCGAATCGAGGCCAATCTATACCTACCTAGTTTTTAAATTTATCAAAAGCATTGCCTGGGGGACCTAAAAATAAAAGGTTGTCGTCCAATTAGAAAAATAATATAGGTACCTACTTAAAACTAGGCATCTCTTGCTAGCTTGACTTCCTCTGCGTGGAATCGATGATGGTTGATCTCTGTGTACCGGGATGGCTTTATGGTGTAAACTGCATTAAAATAGGTTCAGTGGTTTTCGCATGATGTGATGATAGATTCGAAAGATAATTTTGTTTTTAGTCTATTTCATCCCACTGCTGGGCAAAGGCCTCCCCCTTTATCCTCCATGCATCCCTGTCCTGAGCCAGTTCCATCCACTCTTTGTCGAATGTATCCGGGTCGTCTCTCCACCTCTTTCGGGGTCGACCCTGACGGCGACGTCCATTCTCCGGGATCCAAGGTGTTAAGATTTTGGCCCATCTTTCCGGGTGCAATCGACAGACATGGCCGGCCCAATCCCAAAAAAAAACATAATTTGTTTAGGTTCAGAAGTGTTTTATTTATAAGAAGTAGCACTTTATGCAAGCCCAAAAATAACAGCTTACCTCACAAAGTTCTAATTAAAGAAGACAAGTAAAATTCAATTTTGCCATATTCACTTCACTTCATGCGTCACCGGCATTCACCGGCGACAAACACAAAAAGTTTAGTGTCAATTAATAGATGGGTTTTTTGCAAAGAAAATGTTTTGTTTTTAGGTAGGTATATGACTTATAGATTATCTTCTTTCCCTTGGTTTATACTGATTGATGAGGAATCGCAATGAAAACTGATTGATGAGGCTCTACCTTTTTAGGGTTCCGTACCCAAAGGGTGAAAACAGGACCCTATTACTAGGCCTACGTTGTCTGTCCGTCCGTCCGTCTGTCTTACCTATTTAGGGCTGTAACTTTTGAACCGTGATAGCTAGATAGTTGAAATTTTCACAGATTATGCGTTATTACGGCGGATTTGTTAACAAGTAATAAAAATTTCAAAAAGTTAAAAATTAAGGGGGGTTCTCAACAAGAAACTAGTTTTTATCAACGTTTTTTCTTCACGCTCTATCGTAAAAACGGTAATACATACAAGCGTCAAACTAAGTGTGATTATAGAGCAAACTCTACAGAACTTAGTGTGATTATAGCCAAGTGTGAGTCGGTCTTGCGCTAAAGGTCCCGGACAAAAAAAGCTTTTTTTCTAAGTTAATAATGTTGTGTTCTGTGGTGGTGTGGTACGGAACCCTCAGTGCGCGAGTAGCCCGACTCGCACTTGACCCGTTTTTATTTTTTGTTACGTACCTATGGGTTTGCTCTTGACCTCAATCCAGTCCTCAGGACGCAGATCAGGTCGATGATGTACCGACTTACCCAGAAGAAGCCTATTCACTCGTACTTTAAAGGAATTTGGATTGTAAGCGTTCAGAAATACTGACGCAGACAGGGCATTCCACTCCTTGGCTGTGCGGATATGTGGGATGTCTACCAAGAAGGGATGGAATACCGCGATGCGTCTGGAAGTCCGATAGTAGAAAGGGGAAGGCGGGATGAGCTCATGTAGCTCTTGGGCACACTCACCGAAGTACAATCTGTAGAAGACCGACAAGCAGGCTACTCTGTGGCTAGCTGTTGTTAATACTGAATGAAATCGAAAGTCATTTTGTTAAACAAATACTTAGTCTATCATTCTACTTCAGACTTAGCTGTAAACTTACTAAATAATAATCTTCTTTTCGTGTCAGCATCCAAATGCATTACAGGGTCATTTATACTAACCACTATAAATTGACACTTACTTAGTATGTGGTCACACTAGTAACTGAAGATCATTTTACACTGGTCTCTCTGGTGTTAGTTTTTTGGGTAAAAAAAAAAACTATCCAAGTTAGAGCCACCCTGATAATTTTCCCGCCATCTGCACGTTATTTCTGATGTTCATGATTTTTTCAGGTCTTATACGGCTATATTTTTTGAAATAGAGGTGAGGACAGCAATTTCTCGGATTGAATTGAAAATTTTTTTAAACAAAGTTTTTATAAAAAATCTGAAAAGTATATTTTTAGACTCGTATTTTTTTAAGCTTTCAATTGATACCCCACACCATAGGGTAGAAAAAAATGTTTTTTATTTACCCTTTCTTACTCCCTAAATTGCCCCCCAATATAAAAGTTTTTTTTACTTCATTTATGATATTGGACCACCAATTGCTATACACCACTAGTTTTTAATTACTAACGTAACTTTAAGGGTGTATTCAGACCATGAATCTAAACAACTTTCCCAAAGAAACATGGGTCGAAAAATGAGAAAATTTTTTGGACCTTCCATACAAAAGTGCGGATCGGCCGATCGATTTTCTATGGGAGGTCCAAAAAAATTTCTCGTTTTTCGACCCATGTTTCTTTGGGAAAGTTGTTTAGATGCATGCTCTGAATACACCCTTAAAGTTACGTTACTAATTAAAAACTAGTGGTGTATATGTACAGAGTTTCAACTTCCTATGTCTTACGGTCTCTGAGAAAAATGCCTGTGACAGACGGACGGACGGACGGACGGACAGACACCGAGCTGATTCCATAAGTGTTCCGTTTTTCCAATTTTGGTACGGAACACTAAAAAACAACGGGTTGCACTCCGGGAGTGCCGGCAGAAGTGAAAACTAAGAGATCTTACGTCTTACGAATGTCACGTGACGTGGCGGTCCTGACGCGAGTTTAACATAAAGTCTTACGTCATCATCTTACCAATTTTTGTCTTACGAATTTTCGATCAGGGTGACGTCACAGTCCTGACGCGAGTTTAACATTTTTTACCCATCCCAAAAAGTGCACAACGCCGCTAAAGAAGTTTTCACTTAGGTATAAAAAACTATGGGTTTTGTTCCCTTTGCTTTTCCGCAAAAATAAACCCATGATAAATTGAACAAAGATTGAACAACACCTTAAATAACACCGAACAAAATAAAAAAAATATTGTTGTCTTTGCATTTACTTGTTGTTTACATGTTTTTTTTTAACCTGCTGTTTTCTGATTGCAACCATCTTTGGAAACTACATAAATTGTTTCTGAAAGAATTGATTAAGATACGGCTTTTAAATGTCACTTCACATGAAATCTTAATCTACTTTCCTTACAAGGGAGAATTAACGATACAAACTGCTGTAAAAGATTAAATACGCATTAAAAATAATGTACCTACTGCTGATATTTAGAGGCGGTGAAGATGTGAAAACAGTAAATAAATAACCCGGACAAATGAGTAGGACTCGCACCCTAAGCGTCCCGTACGAACTTTATTTATTTATGTAGAGTAGAATACCAACTGCAAACTGCTAGTTAGTAAAAGCAAAAAAAAATTAATAATTCTGGACCAGTAGTTGTGGCGATCCGTGGAGGAAACCTATGTCCATCAGTGGACGTCTATCAGCTGAGATGATGATAATGGTGAGGGGTTCCGTTTTAGACCATACATATACCATACCCTGTTTCCTTCTTGAATAATGACATTAGAACATTTAGAAAACATATTTTTTACCATATGTATTACAATCTCTGTCACCTCCACCCAAGCATCTACCATGTCCGTATGTTTTGTCTTTTCCTTAAATTAATTACTATGAATTCATGCCTTAGAAAATAACAAAAAAATTTAACGCTGTGTTCATAAATCCAGCAAGCAAATTTGACGAATACCAACAATAAAAGAAAAACATACAGACATAGCCAAAGATTTTCTCATCAATTATTCTTGAAATAGTAATTATAAAAATCGGTTTACGAAATCGCGATTTCGTCCATTTTATGATAGGTCAAATCGGTCCGAGGAGTTGTCACTTTCGCATTGGTAGCTCGGTTGCTCGGGAACAGCGGGACAGCAAAAGATCTGTTAAAAACTTATAGCCCAGTCAATTTACGGAGTTTTGTTAGGAGGGGTGGGGAGTAATTATTAATGGTAGTTTTAAACTGTAACCTGCACCATTTAGTGACGAAAAGACGATCTGAAAAGACATTAATAAAAAATTCTACGCAACATAGAAATCAAAATTGTATCTCCCAGAAAACTTTTAACTAATTAATATTATTATTACCAATGCACTCATTTTAATTAGATTTAACTATATAAATTATTTTTGAGCAATAAAATAGGCATTGAAATTTAAAAAATAAGGTATTCATTAGAAAATACTAGTGTATTTTTCAAAGCCTATTGTTTGAAGTATGTATAATGGTAAAGCCTCAAATATGTGCAAAAACAAATTTACCATCTGGTTTTTTTAGAACGAGATAAATGCAAAATTTTAAATCTGAGGCTGTTGCTGCCGTAATTTTTTTTTATTCTGATACATTTCTAAGCTCATATTGGCTCTTAAATACCTTAAATACTATAACGAAGAAAAAATATCAATTAATAATTAGTCCCGGCTCAAACCGTAAAATGACTGGGCTATTATAAGTACTTCAAATTTCATGCAGACCGTCTTTCCTCGTAAGGACAATCGAGAATTTGATACTGCTATTAGGTACTACAACCGCTAATTCACATTTAAAAATAATGTAGAGTCGTTCTTCGATTACTCAAAAATTTCTAAACCATATGCAGTAGGTAGGTTACAAAATGGAATGCAAAGTTTGCATCTTTACCTCTCACTTATATACATGAGGTATGAAATAAAAATGAAAGGGTATAATGGAAGGTCGCGTCATACATCACAATCTCCTAGTTCACAGGTTATACGGTTAACCTGAGGACGTTTAAGCCATGAGAGGAAAGCGTGAGCGGGAATATAGTAGCGGTGGCCGGCATAGCGAAATTACGCTTAGTGGGCTAGTCCTGAAAACTGGTACAAGGGGAAAGCATTGGTAATTTTGAAAAACATAACCCTCCTTCTGGCGCAGTCGGGTAAAAAGTAATAGAGATTCGTGTTGCTATCCATTCCAAAAAAAAAAATTGCGAATTTTAAATCTTCTACCTCATACATCCCAAATGATTTATAACAAAATAATTACATTGAAACAATAATTTCATTATTTTGATAGTTAAAATTTAAAGTTATTCACATTTTAAATTTTGAGGAAAAAATTATTTGTTATATTTCGGCAATGAATGAAAGCGCTAACGTTTTCATGGATACATTTTAAGAATCTTTTTTTGGTAGTAAGTAGGGTGAGTGTGCCCGTGTGGTGGGTTGACATCGAGTTCAGTAAATTTTAAATTTTACAAACAAATTATTTAATATTTTGAAAAAATTTACCTATGTTGAAACCACGGTAATTCGATTCTGCTCTCGATTCTAAACAAACTACTTTCTAGTTTTGCGTTAATTCATTAACACGTTGTATATTATGTTTTGGATAAAATAATATATGTTATAATTATTTAATATATGTATGTTATTTTTATATGGTATACTTACCTTGTATTTGGCGTGACTCTATCTCTAGTGTTACCTATTAACATTTTCGTCTTCTGATTAAAATGTATGAAATTCAAAATAGCTCTCCAGTTTTTATGTATCTTGGACCAACCGCGATGTCGGCTCATCGTAAAGTTACTTACCAACAACTTCAAACAGTGATCACGACGAGTATATACCTTGATTACCATTAAAGAACTTTATACTTAACGATATTCAACTGTTAAATACTTTAATAAACCAAAATGTAGCGTAGCATAGTTACCGAAATGCCCGCGGAAAAATCGGAAAAATAGGTAAAGATTGATTGTGCTCCTGAGAGCAGAGAAATATAAATTATTTTATTCGCGCAAAGTTTTTGTTTTAATTACTGTGTCCCTACACAATACTTCTAAAAAATTTTGACCACAGCTAAGACGTAGTGCTAAAATGTCGAGCTTGCTTTGCTTGATCCGTAGTTTTTGCTTAGGTAACTTTGCACATGTTTTTTACGTAAAAAGCTAGCTCCAACTGATTCATATTGAGTTGAAAATTCGAGGGGGGATAAAACCCACCTACCCCCCACCAGATACGTGCTGAGAAAAATGTTCGAAATGAATTGATTGATTAATTAATATAAATGATCATATCTATAATTTATATTGTCCAGTCGTAGGTACCTACCTATGTAACACATGTCGGAATCGTAACGTATCATGTAAACTATAATTTCTGCAAAAACAATTTCGCAATGTATAAGCTCGCCAGTTTTAATTAATGCCTAATAGTTGTTGACGTGCCTTACAGTTAGCTTTTTAATTACGCTCGTTTTCTTTTTTCCGTACCTAGTCGTGATCTCACGATCAAGAATTTCATTAATAAAAGGTATTTCTTTCTTATTTTGTTTAATGTTTTAAGCGTGCAACAGTTTTTCAGCCCAATAGTTTATTGATCACTAAATGCAGTTAGCCAATGCATGAAATCAATTGTTTATTTCATCTGAATTGGCAAACAAAGTACCTAGTTTTCAGGACGAGCAAAAAAAGATAAAAAAAATTCATAGCATAAGCATATGCTCACGACTATATTCCCCGAGGGGATAATCAGAGATATTCTGAAACTTCAGAACATCCACGTTTCACTAGTAGTACCGAAACTCCGTCCAGTGTGACGGGGAGTGAGCCCGTCGCCACTTGTAATGGACAGTAGGTACGATACATGCCTCGAAATTGAAGCATGCAGGTTTCCTCACGATGTTTTCCTTCACCGAAAAGCCAGTGTTGTTACAAATCGTACATAAATTCAGAAAAACTCATTGGTAAGAGTCGGCCTGGACGGGGATCGAACCATCGCCTCCTGCACGGCAGGCAAGGTTACTCGCCACTGGACCACCATGGCTTTTTTCATATTGAAAGCTATTTGCTAGATGTCTAGACTAAAATGTTTGAAATGAAGTCCAAATTAGTGTAAAAATGCTTGAAATGACTTAAATTGAATAGGTAATTACAAAAAGATAGGGCCTCTTGATTTCGTTGGATGCCCCTTACGTTTCTTGAGTTTTGAGACCGTCGATTTGTGAATTCTTAAAAAATTACGGCACCGGAAAATATTACGGTGATAAAGTAAAGTCTAGTTCCTATATATTATACACTTACATAAAACCACACCCCTTTCCCGGAAGGGTGGGCAGAGGCATGGACCTCCAATTAGGTCGGTTTCGAATTCATACATCTTGTCTTACATTCGAATGTCGATATCGTGTAGGTATCCGTGTAGACTGGTGATTGTGTATCCTACATTCTACAGACCTCGATCATTACCATTAGAGATAGAAATCAATTGCATAATAGCGTGAATTACCGAATATTAGCCTACAGCAAAAAACATAGGCGATAATTAAATATGATCTTATCAGATTATGCAATGCAAATATGAAATACATCGTCGACTTAGTTTATGCTCCTATGTGACCTGTGCCGTAGACAGCATGCAAGGTCCACCCTTGTCTTTCAGTGGGTGTTGTTTAATAAAATTATTATAGGAATCCACATCATTCCATCCTTTAAAAAAAATTATAGCCCATACGGAAGAGAGCTCTATAGCGATACAATCGTGAGGCCGCGCGGCGGTTCGATTCCTGGCCTGTACCACTAAATTCTACAGAATCAAATCAATCAAATCAAACGTTTATTGCATTGCCACATTGTATGTACATAGGTTATGGATATGGTACGTGAGATCTTAATAATTTTACAATGTAGCACCCCGTCAGGGCATAACAATATGGAGAGGACTTAAATTAGGTATTACATGCAATAAATCTATATAGTATCGTATTATCATAAAATTACATCTATGACAATTTATGTACGGTTGTATTTATCATTATTATACTAGCTCGGCGGTGAAGGAAAACATGATGAGGAAACCTGCATACCCGAGAATGAAAAGAAAATCCCATAAGTTCGGAGGTAATGCGTAAAATGTGGGTGAGCATGGAGCGATCACAAAACAATAGACCAGCGATGGTCTCAGTGTTACATTACCCATGCTTGCAATACCCCAACCAACAATCATATTAATTAACAATCATAGTATTGTTGGTATGGTCAAAGTATGGTCGTGACAGAATTCGTGGTTTGTTCCTAAGATCATGCATGACACGTGAAGGAAGGATTGTTCTTTTAGATGTTATGTCATACAAATCAGAAGCTGTTTTCATGTTAAATTTTTTAAATGCAATTGCATTCAGATCAGAATCATTTATTAATAGTTATTCATACGTGTGTGTTTTATGTAAATTTATGAAAAAATTATTAATATTAATTTATTTAATCTTGTTTTTAATAACGTTGCGGTGGTATCGATGTTATGCAATATTGTTAGTTTATTTAATTATTGACATTACCATAATCATTAAACGTTTAATAACACTGCACACATTAGCACCCACACATTCGAATACGTAAGTTTTGTAATTCAAATTCGAATCTTAAAGAAGATCCTCAATCTTAGTACGGGAAATAGGCTAACAAAGTTAACGTATAGTTGGCGTATAGTTATGGAACTCATGTCGATTTGTTTCTCATAATCTCGCCGAAATATGCTTAGATCAATCAGACCCAAGTGAAACCTGTACCCGATAGAATATAATATTTCTTTCTGAAAATTTGATGAATAGGTTTTACTAACAAGGGTTTTTTCGTACTACCTATGTCTCCTGAAAGTGGCAGTGGCTAAGCCTTGTATTAAGGAGGCCTGACGATCACCCATCCAAGATAGCCTTAGAATGGCACCCACCAGGCAAACGAAAGAGTAGACGCCCTTCAATAACCTGGCGCCGCTCTGTGGAAGTAGAGGTTAAAAGTCTCAGGATATCTACAGAGCTGCCCAAGATCGCAACCGGTGCAGAGCTATTATCCGAGCCCTATACCCCACGTAGGGGTAACAGGAGAGCAATTACCAACATCCAAGTTCAATCCTAATCCAATTTCAGTTCTGATCACATTGAAATCCAATTACTATGCAACTGTGCAAAATTCCGCATGTCTGAGAGATCTGTCAAAACAGCTCCGGCTGTCAAATGAATAGCGCAATACCGAATGTGTTAAATGTTGTGGTTCGCACGCGGTTCGGTACAATTCAGTTGGGTTTTATTTAGCGCGATTGCTTTCTAGGAAGAGAAGAAGTAGATGTCTCCTTTCGCTTTCGTTCATTCTCTTTACATGACCGAACCATCGAAACCGTCGCGTAGTTGCCGCCGCCGTCTCGAAGGTATTAACGTACTGTGTGACAGTTGCCCTAACAGGTTTCGGAATTTGGTTCAATATCAAAGTTAATTTATCCATCGACCTTGAGCGGAGTTTGCCTCGAACTGTTGACCTCTGGGACCTAATAATTTTTCTTTTGATAACGTGTTACAAAATTGTTTTTCTTAAAATATGGAATTCTGCATTCCGATGACTATCTGAGTTTAAAGTAAATGACGCAATGTGATGTTTGGGGAAATTGTCTGATGATTTTATTATTGTCACGCCCTGGATCCCAGAAAACGGTCGTCGGCGTTCAGGTCGTCCTATGAAGAGGTGGCGGGATGATCTGGATGCTTTCGATGACGCGTGCCAGAGCATGCCCCAGGACAAAGATGGATGGAGGATTATAGGGGAGGCCTTTGCCCAGCAATAGGATGAAGAGTCACAAAGTTTTTCTTGGTTCCTTAATGGTATCAAAATCTTAGTAGACAACGGTATACAAAACATGTAGGGTCCTTCGTAATATGATGAGTCAGCTGTCTCATACATTTGAATCGAGCAGATTTTCTGTTTTAATGGACCAGCTGATTTTTTCCGCGATTTCGTAGTCAGTCCCATAGCTAAACTTGTTGGTCTAATGATAGGTACCCTTAAAAACCGTCATTGTATAAGAAGGACCCTTATAGATACAAACATCCATGACTCGGGTACAAATATTCATATTTATCATACAAATATTTGGCACTTACGGAATTCGAACCTCAATCACGCAGGTGCAGTACCAATCTATTCGGGTCTCGACTCCAAGATATACCTGCATTAACATACGCCAGGTATGTTTTCTCGGTAGTCAGTTCAAGATGTGTCTCACTTAGTTTTCACGTGAATGTAAAGTGAACGGTGCAACAGGTGCAACTATAATTACACCAGCCTTGTACTGTCAGTAAGTTTATATAGGTATACTTGTACTAAACTATATCTGTCACGCTTTACTTTAGTGACCATCACACCGCATCTTATTGAAAGGAGACTGTAACATCACAGGGAGATTGTGCGTCTAGTTGCATCTCAAGCTACTCGTAAAACCAATGAAGGTTAAGTTATGATGATGATATCGTAGCCGATTTTAACAACAGCGAGCGACTGCTTACATATAAAAGCACGCAGAATATGTTTCAACGCACTCTCTTGTCTTAACCCTCCTATGGGTGACTCTAGCATGACTCTAGGCTAGCTTTACCTTTCTTTCACTTGGCCCAATGAAGCGAGAGTTTCATTTTCCAGTTCCATTCTACATGTAAATTTCGCCCTTAATAAGTGCGGGAAGAGGTCTCTTTTCTAGAAAACGAAGTCACGTGTGGCATGAGTTGATATGCCAGTCCATGCTACTATAGAGCTGGTATCTGGAACCCCACTACGACGATCTAAATGCAATAGTTGTTTCTCTCTTCCTTACTTGCACTAGTTGCACTACTGACTCTGAAATGGGGGGGGGGACCCGCTACATGTTATCGCGTAACATACATACAAAAAAAATTCAGCTGTTCCATACTAAACTACAATACCTACAAACCTACTCGACTCAAAAGACTTTTTTTTTCTGACAGGTTTGCTCCCATAGTAAAAGTTGTTCAGTTTGATGGGTAGAGTATGTGGTTTAAAAGTTAATGATACTTTTTGCCTTACACCCTGTAGGTATACTGCATAAGTGCTTTATCAAAGAGTTTTTATTACAGCCAGCCCAGTCAGGAGAAGAAATAAGAAGAAGAAGAAATCTTCTGGAGAAGTAATTTCCGGAGTTTTGGAACTTATTTAAAACGTTCCTTTGATACGTAATATTGAAGAAAAAATAAAGTCCTGGTGAGGGGGGGGGGGGGGTGAGCTCGAGGAAGAGGGGGAGGGGGGCTCTAAAAGTGACTTTTTTCAGTTTTCCGCTTATTTCTCGAAATCTGTAACGAAATGTTTTGTATGGACAAATTAAACCTGACAAAATTTTCTACAAAACAAATAGTATGCATTTTTGTCATAGGACTTAACCTTTGAAGGCTAAAGTTAAGTTGGGATTTCACATGGGTGCTAATATTTTGTGCCGAAAGCTACAATCTATTTGTGTTGCGCTAACTTTACTCCCTTTAAGTTTGTTTTAAATATGGCACATCGATAAATAAGTGGCATTCCGACTACAACCTCTCGCTTCTCTCGCTCCTTAATTTTATCTTATTCAGTCTCTCCTACGAGCGGTTTTTTTTCTAACTGACAAATATAGTAATTGCTCAGTACTGCTTATTACTGTGGACTATGGGGAGACCGCGCCAGTGACGGCGAAGCGCCCTGGTAGGTCTACCGAACCACGGGGTACAGACCTCAGCAATGGCCGTTGCGTGGACTACGGCTACGCGGCGGATTGGGTAGTGCGGATCGGTGAGAACCTGCTAACAATGTGCCGGTAGCGTCTGTAGACACCAGAAGAAAATGGAGTGGGCAGAGATCGCAACTGTCCCCCGCAGCGACGACGGGGTCCTCGATTATTACGGAATATGGAGCTATTATGTTACCGTCGGCGCGGCGGTGGTCGTGTTGTGGGTCGTGGGTCAGGCAGGCCCCCTCCTGGAAGAAAACCCCAGATGAGCCAATGGCCGTGTGTTCATAAACATAAATGAAACATAAAACTCCTAAGACAGAACAGACAGAAGCATATACATTAACATTTTATTTGCTGTTTAACGCTACTGTAATGTTGAAACAGCTAGGTGGACTTAGTAACAATGTACATAATGACTCATGTCATGTGTAGAACAGACAAACGAAAGTTATTTCGGACTTCTTACCTTATAGTCTTTGTTATATAGATCACAATCGGTTACCTTGTTGGACGCTGCAGCTGTATTAAAAGTTACCAAACATTGGCATTAAAGTAATTATAACAATTTGTTTTATTGTTGTTTTTTAAGAAATGGGCCATAATTCTGATATTATAGAGTGTTGATGGTATTTTGTGTTACGTTACATTTTATGGTTATTATTATCATCATCTTTATCAGCCCAAATACTTAAAAAAATATCTTGTTAATTAAAGCATGGTCATACTTTGCAGGGTGGATTATCAAACTGAGCAACAAATCTAAATAGCGAAATAAAAATCTGCTGTTCCATACATTTGGGTCGAGTATGTTTAAACTATGCTAGATCCTGGATCTTCGACTGGATAATGTGTGTCAACGTCCAAAATATTTTAAACTTAAATTAAAAATTCATAAGCCGAAATCTTTCGGCATAGAAACAACGCGTGTTTAGCATAGGTTATTTCTAAAAACGGAGAGCCTATCGGCCTAACTCAAGGTTAGATTGACTAACGGGCCATTTTGCATCGATTCGTATTCATGCTACGGTTAAGGTTAAAATAACTGAACAATTAAATTACAATTCCGATAGCGTTAGGTTAAAAATGATTCTGCAACCACGGCTATATACTATTACCTATTCTGTGACCACGGGGTGATACTGGTCTTATTAGTCGTATGGTTCCTGGATAATCTAAACCATTTATTCTCATGATTGTTAAAACCTGATTTATTCCCTTGGGTATTAAGCCCCTATTTATACCCTTGCTTAGCACCCACGAGCGAGTGTTAATAGGGGCTTGATAAAAAAAAAACATATTTATTTCCAGACAACATTGATCCATTTGGGGTTAGTAACAATTGTGACGTCGTTAAGTGTACAAGTCGGTTAGTAAGACTACGTTAGTAGGTAGATACAAAACACAGATTCAGTCCTACTTAAAAACTTAATCCCCTTCTTATCTCCGTGGGTGTTAAATCCCTATTCATCCCCGTGGGCGTTAAACCCCTATTTATTCCCGTGGGTGTTGAAAACCTATTTATTCCCGTGAGTATAACACCGACATTTATTCCCGTTTATACAAATTAAATTCCGTAGCGCAGGTGACACTCTGTGACTATAGTGTATAGTTGTGGGTGAAAGGCTAGCAATTTACCTATTACCAATTGTCATGCCATCCTACGTAGATTATACATAAACTCACAACAGTTTTCGGACTGGCCAGAAACATGGTACAACTACGAACTACCAACTCGTTCCAACGCGGCAAATCAATTTCATCATTAAATAAATAAAATAAATAACGCTCACAGGCACATACATTGTAATGATCCCAAGTAAGCCTCAGGCTTTTTGTTATGGGAATCATACAACAACGGCACAAACATCCATGACCGAACCGGGATTCGAACCCAGGCACCTGGTTTGGCAGTCCGGGGTGGTAACCATTACACCTACCGGGACATCATTCACTAGTTCTACCAGAAAATTAAAAAAATGCTTCATTTAATCTTGCTGCAACTGCACGCTTGAAAAGTCAGTTGCAGCGAAGTTTCTAGCCACCCCAAAAGTAAATTTACAGTCGAGAATTTATAAATATATAAAATATATACTAGCTTATTAAATAAGATCTCTACCTACTCGCACCTTTCACATAATATCACATTACCACTTGCATATTTGATTAAATAACTTATGAATGCTAAACAGGTCCCTCTATCATGCAATGCACAAACTCTTCAATTTAAAACTGTGACCGTCTATTTTCTAAAATAGGAAAGATAATTGCATCTGAATCCATTGAAACTCAACCGAAAATTTCACAAGCGCATAAGTGCAAAATAACAGTGTAGTCAGGGTATTCAATTCGAATCAGCAGGTGCATGTTACAAGCGAAAGCGTGAAGATAACGTAACGGACAGACGTAAAAATCCAACGAGTTGAAAATCTGATAGTATGAGAGATAAGTGTCCTAATTTACTTTTTGCAACCATCAGCAGCAAGGCTGATTCAGTGTTTATGGGGTGTAGAGCATCTCTCTGATGGGGATGGACCAGGTCTGCCTGCATAACTCCAATCGGTTTAGGAGTTACTGATGATTAAAGGTCTGTAAAAATTAATGATCTGCTGATCAGCCGGCTGATCGTATGATATTGTTGTAGTATGCACTGTAGCTATGTGAACAGTACAAAAACTGTCAAGTTCTGTCAGTCGATTTAGGAGATACAGCCAGTCAAAGTTCCGACCTTTGAACGGCTGTATCTCCTAAACCGACTGATGAACCATGTCAGTTTTTGTACATCCACTCTCTTTCTATTTGCGAGCTAACAAACGAGATAAAAGACATGATATAGCCGTATCACGTGCAACGTGCTAGCCCAGCTGCAGTTGATAACTTTTAAATGCACACACAATTCAATTCAATTCAATTATACTTTACACAATTTTTATTAACTTCTCTAATCTCTTTCATTCACACTCGAAAATCATCGTAGCCAATTTATAAGTTTGATAAGTTAAAATTTTTACATCTTAACACTTTTACAGACAATAGTTCAATAAATTGTTCGGCTATTGGCGTCTTTATTCTGCAAAATCCTATTTGCTTTAGAACGTTGATAAAAGTCCGTGACAAAATCTTAGCCCATGGAAAAAAACGGCATGCAACCCACCCGACACGCTCAAAAATTGTGTGCTATATTACGACTATATGTTAGCATAGTTAGCATAGCAAAGTCATTTATTATTTTAAGCTAAATAAGCCCATCATTTTAATGGGTTCTACCGCGTTTTTTTATTGTGTTGGAGTTCCCTAAATTAAGCTTAATTATGAATAATCGGCATAACCGCGCAACTCTCAAAAAAAGTATTTAATTTTATTTATTTACAGTATTATCACAAAGTTAATCATCATAATAATGCTATACAGTGTTAATTTTATATCACTGCGGAAAACTTCAGCATATATTCTACTCATCAAACTGAACAACTTTCACTATGGAGCCACCTTCGAAATCGCGAAAAAAAACAGCTGTCCCATACATTTGAGTCGAGTCGGTACTGCAGTTTTATTAAATTAACCCTGTATAATTATACTAAAAATTCATCAATAAAATCGCGTATGCGCTTATAACTTGCACCATAAGTCCAGACGATTGTGAAATCTGAGAAATAATGTATGTAAGCTCTTGAATTTTTTTCTAGTTTGACCTTAAAAAGCTAATGAACGAAGCATTGCAATTCGAACAAAATTATTACAGTATGTGTGAGTTTAATATTAAGTTAGTGATGCGACGACTCTAATTATCGGTAACTAAAGTTCTCATCTCGTATTGACTCAATAAGTCGCATGACTATTCAAATCAAAACAGATAAACTTTATTTTACATAAAAGCATAAACAGTAAAATACAGAGATAAATACAAGAAGCACAAAATAAGGCGGTCTCATCGCTAAGAAGCGATTTCTTCCAGACAACCTTAGGATAGAGGAAACGGTGAACGAAGGCTACTAAGCTCCAAAAGGTCATATTGTATGAATTTGTGTTAGGTATTGTTCTCTTTTTTTCACTCACATTCTAACTCATTAACATAAAGCGGAAGGATTCATGCAAATGGAAATTTAATGATCATAGAACTATGAAAAAAATTATGCGTCTACATATTTATGCACGACTGGCGCCTGGCTCGTTGATTAAGTAATAAAACGGGTATTAATTTATTTAATAAAATAAAAGCCGTGGTGGTCCAGTGGCGAGTAACCTTGCCTGCCGTGCAGGAGTTGATGGTTCGATCCCCGTCCAGGCCGATTCGTACCAATGAGTTTTTCGGAATTTATGTACGATTTATAGCACCACTGGCTTTTCGGCGAAGGAAAACATCGTGAGGAAACCTGCATGCTTCAATTCGAGGCGTGTATCGTACCCACTGTCCATTACGAGTGGTGACGGGCTCACTCCCCGTCACACTGGACAGAGTTTCGGTATTAGTGAAACGTGGATGTTCTGAAGTTTCAGAATATCTCTGACTACCCCCTCGGGGAAAATAGTCGTGAGTATATGCTAGATGCATGCATGCTATGCATGCTAACCTTAATTTATTTAAATTAAGTTAAAGATTTAGAACAGGCTCTGTGCCTGTCCAAGTGGGGGTTCATCGACGGATCGGACCTCAGGTGTGAATGCGTTGCCCCACAGACCTGCCCTTCCTGCTCTGACACCTGAACGCGAACGGAGCTTATATACAACGTGTTAGAGAACGTGTGTGAAGAGGGCTATCACAGTCCAGTGGCGCCCTCATCTCATTAAAATAGATTTATCAATAAAGAAAGCCTAAATTAAAAAAGTGCTCAACACGAACACTACAAAAGCCTTCAAGCTATTTTCATAGAATACTTTTATTGGTTTTTTAAAGGTCTAAACATAAAAATTTTGAAAAAAGAAAAAAACGGCCGCTTTTGTTTTTATTCGAAATTGTCTAAAAGTGGAAAGTTTAGAACCTATAAAAATATTGTATAACAATGGCTTGAAGGCTTTAGTAGTGTTCGTGTTGAGCACTTTTTTAATTTAGGCTTTCTTTATTGAGAAATCTTTTTTAATGTGATGAGGGCGCCACTGGACTGTGATAGCCTTTAGTGATAATGAATAAACGCTAAACTAGAAAATAGTTTATTTAGAATCGAGAGCAGGATCGAATTATCAAGGTTTGAACAATGGTTACATTTTTGCAAAATATTAAATAATTTGTTCGTATAATTTAAAATTCACTGAACTCGATGTCAACCCACAGCACAGCACACTCACCTTACTTGCTACCTAAACAAGATTCTTAAAATATATGCATGAGCAGGCTAGCGCTTTAATTCATTGCTGAAATGATAACAAATCGTTTTTGCATGAAACTTGAAATGTGAATAACTTTAAATATTGAAATTATTTCTGTCGAAATCAGTTGGGGTGTATGAGGCTTTGCGCTTATTCATAAACATGTTGTATAGACGCTGCTATTAGTGCTATTCTGGGCTGAAAAAATATAAAATGATATGCCATCGACTTGATAGAACAAGAGGCACTGAATATTCAATCATGGGAACTGATCCCCCGGGGTAGCTGGGCTTCATTGTCTAGTGTTCTAAGTGGTCGCCGTTGTTAATCCTGGATTACAGAAGTTACTTTTGTGTTGGAAATCGTGGGGGGTTCCCATGATTTTTGGGCCTATGCCATTAGGATCTCGGCTCAAAGGGCGACCGCGTACCGGAATGCGCAGCGTGGATTGGTTCCTCACAATGTGAACCGACGACCTGATGAAGGCGGTGGGAACCCGTTGGATGAGGGCAGCACAGGACCGGTCGTTGTAGCGATCCTTGGGGCAACTTGGAGGCCTATGTCCAGCAGTGGATGACTGGCTGAGATGATGATGATGCCCTTGGGATAATCATGGGGTTTGAATCCGCATGCAAGACGGTAACTCGTCAGCTCAATAGCATTCGGTATTAACCGAGATGTGTCAAATGGGAAGGATATAGCAAGTAAAACTTGATAGTTCAATTGTGCGGCATATATCCCATAGTTCGAATGACAATTTAAAAATTTCACTGAGCAACTATTTCCTAAATCAGCCTTACCTATACAACGTGTTAATGAATTAACGCAAAACTAGAAAGTAGTTTGTTTAGAATCGAGAGCAGAATCGAATTATCATGGTTTCAACATAGGTAATTTTTTTCAAAATATTAAATATTTTTTTTGCAAAATTTGAAATTTACTGAACCCGATGACAACCCACCCCACGGGCACACTCACCCTACTTACTACCAAAACAAGATTATAAAAATGTATCCATGAGTACGTTAGCGCTTTCTTTCAGTGCTGAAATGATAACAAATCAATTTTGCCTCGAAACTTAAAATGCTAATAACTTTAAATTTTAATTATCAAAATATTGAAATTATCGTTTCAATCTAATTATTTTGTTATAAATCAGTTGGGGTGTATTTGAGGTTTTGCGCTAATTCATTAACACGTTGTATAACTGAACACCTGTTTGAAGAGCGCCTAAATCAACTGTTTAGTAGGTATGCAGGGTATGCTCCAGAGTTTGAAAGTTTGTTTTACTTGCAATACTTCCCTCCTGTCTGCCTATAAACAATATACAAATTAAGGAATTATAAACCTCGTCGAAGGCACCAGAACTGACATTCATTACATTAGCATTTTTGCTCTATTTTCAAAATCGAACATTAAAAATAGCCTTTAGTATTTCCGTGCTTAAGTTTAGATTAAGTATAGAAATCGCGAAACTGGTTTCCAAATAAAGAACTCAATTTGCGAGACTCTCTTTTGTAAAATGCAAATAATTCGTTCATTTACTTATTTTGTATTCTGATGGTTGGTTGTTGTATCATTTCTGACCACCCTAAAAGGGATTATGGTCAAAAGCTTATGTATCCTACATAATAATTATGTATGAAGGTTTCAAGATAGAACGTCAAGTGCCGACAAAAATTTCGCCCACTAAGAGACTGAGATCAGAAACTTTATCCTTTAGTCACCTCGTTCGACACCCACGAGAATAATAAATTGCAGAAGCATACATTATATTGTAACGTCATTAAAGCCCTTGCATTGTCCTTGTAAATAAAATAATGTTATAATCTCCAAATTTTTTAATTAATATTCAAAGGTTTTGTTTACAATAAACGTCAGCGTTTTACTTAATGGATTATAAAATAACCATATTATTTTCATCAGTTAGAGCAACATGTTACAACTAAGTTAACTATAATAATTTATTATGTAGATAATTTGTGTATAATTCATTCTTATAGTTATGGGTGTGCTGTCATTATTTATAACCGTATAAAATTAAGTGTTTATGATTATCTTTAAAATGAACAAAAATATTTCGTAAAAGCCATATTTTATGGAATGAACGAGCCTTCGCTGTCAGACCCTAATCGTTTGCAAAATCTTGTTTCTCATTTTAATGAAGTTAATATCATCATCGCATCATCATCATCATTCCGCGTACCGGAAAGCGCAGAGTAGGTAGGCTCCTCACACGGTGGACCGACGACCTGGTGAAGGCGGCGGGAACCCGTTGGATGAGGGCGGCGCAGGACCGGTCGTTATGGCGATCCTTTGGGGTTGCCTATGTCCAGCAGTGGACGTCCATCGGCTGAGATGATGATGATGATATTCAGCCTATATCAATCCCTCCCCTATCCCAGCCGATATCAATATCGGCCTATATCAATCCCTCTGCAGGGCACATCTTCCTCAAACCATCGGGTCCTACGAAATTGTACCCGGCGGGGTGTCACGAAGAAGCGTGGGAAAACATACTTTAAGCTCAGTGCAGACTAGTGGTATACCTATTCCCAGGGTCGCCATTGGCCATTGGCTTCGTCACAAAAAGGTTTCATCTGCTACTACCTGTAGGGTTTGCTAAATAAGTACACATTACTGTTGCTCACTAGGCAGGTAGTATATGCGGAGCGCGCACGTCCGCACCCGACAAAGGCTGGCAGGCAACTGCCCCCACTACGCGTTCGCACAGACACTACATCCCTTCTTTATTTTAATTTAATTTAAGATGTATTTTGTAACAGTACACTTAATATCAAAACTATAAGCAATACAGGTACATATGAATATAATTATTATTATAAAGTCAGTAATACTACAGCTTGCATTTATTTTATATTTTCTTAATATTTTATATATTTCTATATGAATCTACCACCGCTTCGGAAGGTGCTTCGCTTGGGAGAAGAAACGGCGCAAGAAACTCCACTATGCACATCGCTATAACATAACAATATAATGTGTTATGATTGATAATCTTTGATTATTAAAGGTTACGTTTCTTACTGCTTAATTTCATTTTATTAATAGTTAATAAAAGCTTTCCAGTACCCATAGTACTCTGTGCCAATACTGAGCCCAGTAGGCATTTACATTTAACTTTAGCTTACTACTCTAGAGTCTAGACTATCCCTTTCCTTTTTATAATATTTCAAGATTTTAACTACAATTTGTATTATTACAACATTTAGTTTTATTGTGTAAAATTTAAAGTCTAGTCCCACTTTATATGACACACTATTAATTTTGTAACCTAATTACATTAAATTAATAAACCTTAATTTATTTTTCCTCTTGACCTGTGAACTGTGATCGTTATTTCAGGAGTGAGGGTTGGTTAAGCAAACAGCAAGATAAGATTGACAAATCGCGATCAACTTCCATTCCAAGTAATTTTAAAACTTTGTGGTAGGATAGTACAGTTTATATACTTTTGTCACGTTTGTTAAGTTTGGATTTAAGTTTACTTTTGTTAGGTACTTATATAAAATCCAACTAAGTTTAACAGTACGTAGAACAATTTAAAAATATAAATTTTATCTAAGCTGGTTTTATTAAACCAACGTGAGATTGCACATTGTTACTAGAAAAGGTGTACTGTTGAACTACAAAAGTATTAGCAAGACTACTCGTAATTTCTAATTAGGCATATGCCTTATTCAATTTTTACTTCAATAGGTAATTGGATTTGATCACAAAACATTTTCATTAAGTATCACTTATACCTTGATTTACTCTCTGGCTAAAATATAAACATTTTCTTTTGGACAATATTGGTGGTGCTATTAAATTGAAAAGAGTGGCCATTCGAAAATAATTTGTTACTCAAACAAACTTTGATTATGTCTTCGTAAAATATCGTTGTCCATGGCACTTAGCGTCAAAATCAATATTGCCTCATATTTCCAGTTTCTGCAATGAACTTTATGGAATAATAAACAAAAGGTGTTCAAAAGAAACCTAGTATAGGTACAGGACTATTGCATATAATTGTATGTCTTGTGTGTTCAATTTCTTTGCAAATTTAGAATTAAGTGTTTAGTCTATGTTTTCGCTGTTTATCATTGCATTTTAGTACATAAAGACTGTGACTATTGGGTCACGTTACTTAAATTGGTACATATGTTCCATTTGACAGCATAAAATATAGCTCTAGTATTTGCTAACATTCCATAGATCTTTATCATTCCTTATTTATTTATTTTATATTTATGTCCAATATATATTTATTCTAGACATTTAATAGCCCATAGTTTTAGTTTTACATTGAGTTTTTTGCCTATGGCTCATTTAGGATTATTTGAACCCGAAAGTTTCTGCTTGTTAATTGTCCAGTTTTGACTAATTTTCATGGCCTGTATTAGTTTCGATACTATAAACATAGTTTTTTTATTTTTATTTGGTCCTTTGCATTTCGTGTATCATGATGACACTTTTAAGTAGGTATGAATGGTCGTGTAATGTCCGGCTTAGAATAGCACCAAACATAATATTAATGTCGTAAAAGGAGACTAAGCAATCCCCTCAGGCTTCGTCAATATCTCGGATGTGCACCGGATGCTCGAATAATGTTTTAATGTCACATTAATATATATGCACGCAATATGACGACCCAAAATTACTTTTGGACTATAAATTGACCATTATTCTTTCAATGAAAAGATTTTAACATTTCATTTGATTTAACTCGAATTGATTTGATTTCATTTAATTTCACTCGAATTTATTTGATTCTATTTGATCTCCTCTCATCTCATCTCATTCCTTTCCTATCCTTTCCATTCCTTTTTTTTATTCATTTCATTCAGATAACTACTGGTCAGAGTTACCTGCTTCAGGATCGTATCAATTTACGATTTATAATATTAAGGAAGTAAGGACAAGAGAGTAAGTCTGTGATAAGCACATACACTTAGGCACTTAAAATATTCAGCGTAACCGCCAGCCACTGCAATTAAGGACTTTTAATTTAACTGCTGTTCATGTACAATTGATTCAATTTTACCCACACCAAAGTAAACCCCTGACCTTAAATCACATTAAAACTTCTCAAAATATAGAAGAAGTGCAATATGCTAAGCTGCTAGGACTTGTAATAGACACTCATTTAAACTGGAAACAGCATATTTCCTCTATTAAAGGTAAATTATCTAGTTTTGTATATGCACTTTATAACCTTAAAATAAATACTGACTTCAACACGGCATTAACGGCATACTATGCGTTCGCAAATGCGTGGATTCGTTACGGCATAATATTATGGGGTAATAGTACGGATGCTCATGATATCTTCGTCATGCAGAAAAAATGCATTCGCATACTAACGGGAACCAAATGTCCAAATAGCTGCAAGCCTCACTTTATACAACACAAAATACTAACAGTCCCGTGTAATTACATATTCGAAACTATACTATTTGTAAAGAAGAACCTAGGACTATTTACAGAAAAAGGTGAAGTAATCCATAGAAATTTGCGACGAAAAAACGACCTTCAGGCCCCGCGTACAAGACTGAAGTTATTCAAAACCGGTCCTTATTGTTCCGCAATAAGAATATATAATAAACTGCCTGCTACCTTACGAAGCGAATCCAAATTTAATTCCTTCCGCAACCTATTAAAACAGATCCTATTGGAAAAATGTTATTATTCGGTAGATGAATTTTTAGACGATAAAAATATTGTTTAAAAAATTATAGTAAATCTACCTAAAATCTAATAAATTACCAAAAAATAATCACAATAAATATTAAATTATAAATCACCTCTATCGCTATCTCCAAAATCTCATAATTATGTTAATGGAATTGTTATAATGTATATGATTAAATGTAATAAATTTTATAATAATGTTAATTTGATGTAGTTATTGCAATGTTATTATGTAGTTATTATTGAATTTGATGTAAGTAATGTATTTTATTTTATTGTATTTTAATGTATTCTAATGGAATGTGATGTATCATAATGGAATGAAATTTAATATAATGTAATGTAATTTAGTGAAATGAAATGTAATTAATATAATTCCTATTGCGGTGCCCTTACAGGGTATTATATGAGTGCATGTTTTGTATTTAACATTGTATGTACTTGTGTGATGGCAATAAATGAAATATGAATATGAAATATGAAAATTATATAATATGAGTGCAGTAACTATTTTATTTTCATGACCCTTTAGCTTTTGCTAACAACTTGATAGTTGCATGATTCTATAGGTTATAACCCATTTTGATTGATTTGATAGTAAAGTTGTATGACACTTTAGCTTTCGCTAACAACTTGATAGTTGCTTGGTTCTGTAACCCATATCATTTTATAGTTGCATGATACTTTAGCTTTTGCTAACAACTTGATAGTTGCATGGTTTTATAACACGATGATGATAAGATGATGATATCATTTTATAGTTGCATGATACTTTAGCTTTCGCTAACAACTTGATAGTTGCATGGTTCTGTAACCCATATCATTGTATATTTGAATGACCCTTTAGCTTTCGCTAACAACTTGATAGTTGCATGGTTCTATAACACATAATTATTATCATTTAATAGTTGCATGATACTTTAGCTTTCGCTAATGACCTGATAGTTGCATGGTTCTCTAACCAATATCATTTTATAATTGCATGACCCTTTAGCTTTTGCTAACAGTTTAATAACTGCATGATCCTGTCACCATTGCATTTGCATGGGTTTGCATGGCCTTGCATGGCCTTGTATGTAACTGCATGACCTTTTTGTTTTTACTAACAACTTAGTTACTGAATAGTCCTTTAACTATTGTAGTTGCATATATTTGCATGGCTCTGCATGGCCTTGCATGGCATTGTATGTAACTGCATGACTTTCCCGATTTTACTAACAACTTAGTTATTGAATAGTCCTTTTACTATTGCAGTTTCATATTTTTGCATGACTTTGCATGGCCCTGCATATCCCTGCATGTATGATGCATCTGCTTGACCTTTTAGTTTTTACTAACAGTTTAATCACTGCATGGTCCTTTAACTACTGTAGTTTTACCTACTTCGCACTTTATACTTATCGCCTTTTAGTTAGCGTGACTCGCGCTTGGAACCTAATATTCGGTAGGTATGTATAAAGTGTATTATACTGATACGTAGTCAAGTCAGTAACGATCGGTGCAAACGATATAGCATATTCAACAGTGTATTTAGAATTGAATTCATCTTGAATCGCTAAGTTAGACGTATGGTATAGATGTAACGGTTTGCAAGAAATCCCTTTTTGCCCCCATGTTAAATAGTTGCAACTTTGCAAGTCATTCCCTTATCACAAGTCCTTAGGGATAACTAGGTACAAACAATATTGATTGTGATTGAATATCAAAATAGTTTTACACTGACATACCTATGCAGAAACCTTATGTAATCCGGTAGGTATTTGTGTTAAATTTTATGAGCATTGGCTACTGTTTTGCACCGGTTTACTCACTCGTATCTATACGTACGCAGCGTTACATAATATTTATAATAAATAACACTATAATATTCAAGATGTTATTATACGCCTGTTTTCTACAATTTATAGTATTAATCATTGTAACCAGACAATTAGTAGTCTTCGTAAATATGTATCTGTCTGTTTAACCTTAACCTTAACGGCAACTGTAACCGACCGACCAACCGACCGACCGACCGACCAACCGACCGACCGACCGACCGACCGACTGACCGACCGACTGACCGACCGATCGATCGACTGACAGACGGACCGACCGACCGTATCTGACTTTCAGCTTAACCTTTAACGGTACGCGAGTGCCATAGGGCACCTATCGCTACTCCGTCGAGTTATGTGTAGGTAGGTAACATAGACAGAGTTACGATTACGACACTCTTACGATTTTATGTATTCTGGGATTTCGTAAGAAAGGATTTTGTAAGATCCTCAGACGGCGTCGACTGTTAAGTCGAGGTCCTAATCAAACGGCTTGCATAGATATACATACTCCTCAATCTAGCTGAATAACTTCATATTATGAGATAGTCATTGTCGTAGTCTCTGCCTACTCCGTAGGATTATGGCTTGAGCGTAAGTCTATTATAAAAACATGTATGGTAATGTATTGTACATGACCTTTAGGATTGGAGTCTAGTCGCAGCAATCGTTCGAACAGGTGCTCGATTTGTCGTATGTATATTCTTATGACCTCGACCCCATCATAGCGTCTATCGTCCTGATGTGTCCCCTTTCCTCTTTTTCCTCCAGCGTTTGATGGTCATAGTTCATGAAAAGAAAAATAATCACTGTTATAGATTGTCAACCACCGCACAAACTAAGAATCCAATGTTTTTTGACATGAAAACTAATGAAATAGGCATAGTAAATAAATGAAAGTACCATGATAGCCCTCGTGGATAAAATTATAATGAATTATCGTTATTGTCCTTTTAAATCAAAATAGAACGTTATTTTAGATAATAGATATTCGCTTTGTTCGTAGTTTTCGGAATATCACTGACCACCCCCTCGGGGAACATAGTCGTGAACACACGCTACTCTGCTGCGTGAAATAATACTTTACAACGTCGCTTTAATTTCAAAATTCCGACGTTGTATTTTGTTTTTATTTCAAAACCAGATAAAATACAGTGTGCACTTACGTAAAATAAGATCCCGTCGTCGCCACATGTAGGGTTTGCTAAATAAGTACACATTACTGTTGCTCACTAGGCAGGTAGTATATGCGGAGCGCGCACGTCCGCACCCGACAAAGGCTGGCAGGCAACTGCCCCCACTACGCGTTCGCACAGACACTACACTACCCGTAAACAAACGAATACTAAAAAAGATTTTTTTATATTGTGTAGGTAGAATCCAATGATATTTAAGTATCACACAGTCTAACTTTTTCCTAAGAGCTGCATCAATTTTTTTTATGTATGCAGCATGTTAAAGTGAATTCTTTGACAAATTTAAAGGTAGTTTAGCCATTTTGCCTTAACTCGTTTCACATGACTGGTTAATTATCAGTTATCACAGATGTGCAGGTTTCCTGACGATGTTTTCCTTCAGAACAGTCAGAACTTAAACTAAATATTATCTATGTTTATTATAATATAGGGTGTAAAATTAAATGGGACACTTACTTAAAGGGGTGCTTCAGACCATGAAACTGAACAACCTTCTCTATGGGACCAATATCGAAATCACGAAAAAAAAATCTGCTGTCCCATACATTTCAGTCGAGTTTTGTTTGCAGTTTTGTATGGGACAGCGGATTTTTTTTTCGCGATTTCATTGTTGGTCCCGTAGTAAAAGTTGTTCAGTTTGATAGCACCGCTTTAAGTAAGTGTCCCATTTAATTTTACACTGTGCATAATAAACTGTAACTTAGACGGTTGGTAACACAAGAGTGCGCGATTTTTGAATCTCATTCGCTGAGTTCAGCATTTGAAAATGTCAAAATTACTGTGGAGATATGCATCTTTCTACTGCTGATTTGACTTTCAAAAATCATACTTCAGGAGTGCTATTTTTGAAAGTCAAATCAGCAGTAGACAGATGCGTATCTCCACAGTAATTTTGACATTTTCAAATGCTGAACTCACCGAATGAGATTCAAAAATCGCACTCCTGCACAGTAATTTTGACATTAATTTTGACATTTTAAACTGCTGAACTCAGCGAATAAGATTAAAAAATCGCACTCCAGAAATATTCCAATATGATAATTCTAGAAAGCTGATCAAATAATACTAAGCAAAGACCTCAATAGCTAACGGCCTCATCAAAAAATCGCCTCAAGCCTGACCTTACCATATAGTCCATCCTAAAAATCGCATGACGCCCTCCAATTAGACAAAACTTCCTATTCGGATGAACATCTCCCTTGCTTGCACAACGCGTCCTTTCTCTGCCCCACCGCAACCACTGTTTAGCTATATATCGTGATGACGGCCGACACCATCACATTACTTCGCTACCATCCGAAGTGACCCATCACTAAGCATCATGAAAGCCTTCGTAGCGGTAAGTCCGCAGTGCCCGTGCAGTGTCTTAAAAAAAGTGACAAGTGCTTGTGAAGTTACATTATAAAGTTCAGAAATCAAAAAGTGCATCTTGGAATTCAATTTTTCTGTGGAAAAGTGTTACTTTTTAATTTGGACGTGTTTTGAAATTATCCGTCATGCACTCGAGTTGATTTCCGAACTTGGGGCTCGGTGGTGAATGCTGTCGATTGGATTACATCTATGCAAGTCCTAATGCATCGCTGGTCAACTACATGTGACTTGTTGACACTTTCATTGCTAGCGAGCAATAAATGCAGTCCAATCCAATATCGACAGTCTTCAACAGCGAGCCCAGTGTTGCTTAGATTTTTCCCTTCATTTGGAAAAATTACCATGAATCCATCATTCAAATGTCAAACCTCGCTTCCCACGATATAATCTGCATTATCGTGCTTTTCCCACATAATTATTCTTTCTTATTAGAATAACTTTCGTTGGCAGTAACAATGGTTATTAGATCATCCGTTAATCATTAGATAATATGCGTGTTGGCGCTTAATTTACGATGAGATAAGAGAAGAACAAGAAAAAGCTTGGGAATTTAGACGACTCTTGTTCGTTTAACAATAAAGGCAGTCGGGACTTTTACAAAACTTCTTATTTTAGCTCAAAGTCAAACATCTAATCAAAACGACGAATCTTCATAATTAAGAAAAGAAAAAACCTTAGTATTAGAGAAACAGAACTCAAAAAATCTAAACCTGAAGATTCAAGATTACGTAACGATTAACAATCGTTTTGTTCGAAACTCTATTTTACTACGAGTTCAAATTAAAAGCTTAGAAAGTTTCAAAAACATGCAATTAACAACCTTTTTCCAAAGTAATTAAAGATACATAAAAACTATCCTATATATGGTCGTATAGTTATTATAATATTATATGTTACAAGAAACAAGATATTAATCATCATTTTGCAAAATCACTATGTCAAAAAACGACTTTTACCAATCAAAAATAAAATCTTACTACTTAGATTCAAAGAGTAAAATAGCTTAATAAAGCACAAGTAATAAAGCACATTACGCAACATCACATACCTAAGTACGAGCGATTACAGTATTAATAAATTATACAGTCCCAATTATAAACGGTGGAATTACGCAAAATTGCACATCTTTCTAAGTTGGGCAACGGTTAATGCTAGGTTCACACAGCCCGGGTCATAGGTTACTGTTTGCACGTACTTGTACGGAATACTGCAACTTAGATTTGAGACAAAAAATGTTGTGGTATATCAACTGGCATAGACCACCCAATTTCTACTACGATCAAGAGGTTTTGCTGTGTTTTTGAATGATGTCTACTTATGGTGATCACGGTCATAATAATTCATAATTAATATCATGACCGTGATCACCAATGAGTCTCCTGTTTAGATCAAAATGGAATAAAGACACATTGTCTCATTCCATCCCGAAATCCAAAATAAATCGAAGTTAATCGCGCATGTAACAAAAGTTTTTTTGTTTGTCTTTGGTGGTTGGGTAATAAAATAACTGTTTGTTAGTTGTAACCACCACGCAACCTTCGTTGTAGTGAAGCTTGTGTTCACCCTGAAAGTTTTTGAAAAACGAAGCTTTTCAGTAAAAAAAACATGGACTGCATTGATAGAAAATATAATCTTGTTACGCTGAATTTGGCGAAATGTCGAAATCATTAAAAAATATCTTAGCATTAGCTTATTAATTAACACTAAAAGCTCGTAATTAAATAGAAATTTGTTTTCACAAGAATTTACATAACGATTATATAAAAATAATTCGCATTTAACTTTATAAAGATAAGAGATTTAAAACTAAACTTTCTAAGTTCGCGGTTTCTGACCCGTCGTGACTACTAAAAGTAATAGTTCACCGCACGATATGGCAATGATAATTTATCATCCAATCATCACTATCACTTATGTGATGAATCATCTACTAAGATGATTGCTAAATCATCAGTGATTGATTACCTCAGTAACTCGATACACGATGCAACCAATGATTGGTATCAAATCGTTATTCTTGGTTAGCATTTGATTGGATTATAATCCTGTCATTTAGTTTAAAGAAGTAGGTAATAACATTATATAATTTTTGTCGTTCCCGACTGTACTAGATCTCTCTATTTCTTCTAATTTGAACCACCACAATTTACAGATGTAACTGATGTAACTTCTTGTGTGGGCAAATACGCAACACCATTTATACTTAACGATAACTTAAATATGCCCATAGAGAAACATGCTAAAACAGCAAAAAGAAACTAACCACCCAAAAATGCGACTCGGTCGTGATATGAAGGTATAGGTCAAAATATTATTTTATGAGATATCCATTTAGAATCATTCATATATTGTGCAGTCCTTAAAAAAATACCTCATGTTCAAAGTAATGTTTAACACCAAAATCTTTTAATGGCGTAGGCGTAGGTGTGAACCGGATTCAATGGTCGAATTTAGCACCCAAGTGTCAAACCGATAATCTTTATAGTGAGTTCTAAAGTCCATATATTTTCCCATCTAAAGTAGTCACGAAAACAACTATCACCTTTAGTACCAATAAGGCCCATCTGCTTTGAGTTCACATTATCTGACCTTCGGTAAATACAAATTGAATTACAATTTACAACCATCACCCACATGACCATAAGTGCTGTGGCCTGGATTCGACCATCATCAAACGTTTTGCCCCTTAATTTTAAATTCAAACTCTATACCGTGGCGTCATTTTCAAATCCTAATTAATTCAAAACACGATTGTTTGCAAAATCAAATTCCGAACGCATCCGAAGACCGTTACGGTTTTTAAAAATCTAATTCTAAGCAAAAAGTTTTTATGCGAAGTTTCTAAACTCCTTATTCGGGCATTTAATGTTTTTAGACCTAAGTTTTAGACTTAGAGAAAGTTCTGAATTTAGAAAATATTTTTTAACGTTCCTGGTCTTCCTAATGTTTGTCTTTTGACTCACTGTTTGTCTTTGACAAACCAAAGCATTCTATGTTTGCGACCAGTAAACTTTGTGAGGTAGGCTGTTGATATCTGGTAGCTAATAGAAACGATAAAGTAGATCTTAACACTACATGCTTCAATTTCGATGAAAACGGAACGTAAATAAAATTAGTACCTTTAAAGTTACAAAAAACTTCAATTGCATCTGTAATAGCACAATAAAATACATATTCAGACAAAACTGACTGTTAAAATAACCATTAAATTCGAATAACATGAATAAAATTCTCTTGCAATCATTTATTACATTCACGGTATTTACTACGGCCATAAAGTTGATGAGTTTGATGATTGCGATGCAACAGTGTCCCATGAGGAATACGGTTTGAGATCAAAGTTGAGCGCTGCTAATGCTAGTTCGTGAGTTCCGGACGCGGAGACATTATGACGTAACAGTCTAGACTAGGCTTTATTATACTTTAGTTCCATGTGTGCAATACTTTATTTTTTCTTCATTCTGTTACGTCTCCAATTCAATTTAAAATCACTTCTCGTTCGGAAAATTTGAACATTGTCTTGTAGGTCCTGATTAACTAGTTCATCCCGTGGGTGTTTTACGAGGCGACTAAAGGATAGTGGGTTAATGATATTAGGCAATATGCGGGTCACATTGGATGCCGAAGGCGAGGGACAAATCGTCATGAAAATAGAAGAAATATGGAGGAGGCCTATGTCCGAAGATGAACTGAACTCAATCCTAATCCAATTTCAATTCTGATCACATTGCAATTCAATTACTATTCAACTGTATTAATTCCGTATCGCAGTAAACTTGACTTAATTACTATGTCACTATGACCGCCGTTAACGTCTGAGCGATCTGTCAAAACGGCTCTAACGGCTGTTAAATGAAAAGGGCAATACCGAATGTGTTAAAAGTTGTGGTTCGCACGCGGTCCAATCATGGTTCAGTTGCGATTTATTTACCGCAATTGCCCTCCAAATCAAGGGCTGTGATGGATGAGTGGATAAAATTTGCGATTTTATTTGTGACTGAAGAAAAGCATAATCACTATTTGACAGGTCATTTCATCAAAATTAAATATCGTCAAATTTGCACTCTAGCAACCTTTCTGTTCATCTTAAAAGCGATTTTGTCATTGGTGTATATTGTGTACCAAGAAAATTTCAAAGACAAAAGTATCTTAGTCAAAAACATGACTTATGTCTTAACAGTTAGAGTTTACAAATGATCAAAGAACTACATATTTTACAATGAACATCTTTCATTCAGTTGCAACGAAAGTTCTGTAGTCACCTCAGACATAGTAATTTGTCATTAGACGTTTCGTTACATAACCTTACTTCCTAGACTCATAGGTCACCCGATACTATTCTATACGACGTGCAACTTTATGATCTGTTACTATGACTATAGAGTCCCAATTTGAAATTATAAATCAGCAAATTACTGAGTATAAAGAAAAAAAATTCACATGTCAATCGAACAAAAACACACAATGCGTTCATTTATTAGTTATTAACCTTAATGTAACCCCAATAAGAACGTAGATCGCGTCAAAGATCACGCTCTCAGCACGATTGCGCGTCCGCGGATTAGATGCCGCGAATCGCACGGCCTCTGTGATGCAACAGTGACATTATAACATCTTCCTGTCGACATCTGACCTCTCACCTGACCTCACTTTCACTTTATAATATGTAGAACTATTGTTACTATCAATGTTTAGCTGTTTTCATATTTTATTTCTTTTTAAAGTCGAAATTATAAAAGCTAGGTGAAGGTGAAGCTTCTATCAAATCTAATACATTTTTTTTTACATTAGCACAGTGAATATTTTAGGTACAAAGTGGGAAAAGTTGCGTCTCTCTTTACATGTTTGCAAATCCATGTTCAAAACAAACCAAGCTGAAATGTTACGCGGTAGTTCTAATCACAGTTAATTTGTTTTGTTTCTGTACTTTTTAATGACATGTACTTCATGGATCTACACATGCCATAGGCAAAAAAACAAAACTATTTTTAAAGTGGTTAATGCCAACATTTTTGCACGGACAGACCAATCACAACGTATCTTAAAAGTCAATCTACAGATAATGGACAATAAATGACTATTAACTTTGACACTGAGAAAGCCAAAAGTTGACCATAATCAGATACTCGATCTTGTAGGGACCATAAAAAGTACAAACAAAATGAAAGTACTGAAATACCAGGCACAAGTGCAAGTACTATATTATTATCCGCGAGCACTCACGAAGCTACTTGACCCCAAACAGTAGAGATAAAAAAAGGATTTCACTTCAGCGCGAAGAGCTAAAAAAATACGCGGCTCATAGGTGAAGAATGGTCACTAATATAATACGAGTTTACGCAACAGTTGGCTTCTGTATTTGCATATTATATGTAAATAGATTTGCAAACATTTAGAATGGAAAGTAGAAACAATGATCTTACGTATTTTGAATAATGCGAGTCATCTGTTTATGTAGTAACGAAAGAAAACTAAACTTCTTCGAATGGTATTATACAGGGTGTAACAAAACACCCTAGTAATACCTAAAGGTGTGCTTCAGACCATGAAACTGAATAACATTCAGTATCGAGCCAACTTCGAAAAAAAATCTGCCGTCCCATACACGACGACTCGACTAAAATGTATGGGACAGCTGTTTTTTTTTGCAATTTCGAAGTTGGCTCCATAGTGAAAGTTGTTCAGTTTCGTGGTCAGAAGCACCCCTTAAGTATTACTAGGGTGTTTTGTTACAGCCTGTAGAGTCTGATTCTCATTTCATGGTCTTTATTTGTTTACACAAACAGTTGTCACAAGAATTTACATTGAATATTTCAACACCTTCAAATATGTTCCAAAGACTAATTAACATTTTCCTTCCGCAGTGCATAGCCCTAGCGTTGGTGGCCTGCGCCCGTGGCGAGGCCCCGGGTGGTTACAACTACAACCGTCCCTCCGGGGGTGGCGGCGGCGGCGGCGGCTTCAGTTCCGGTGGCTACAGCGGCGGCGGTGGCGGTGGTGGCGGCGGCGGTGGCTACCGCGCCGTCTCCTCCGGCTTCCAGACCTCCGAGGGACAGAACGTCGACGCCCAGCTCCTCGAACAAGTCCGCCAGATCCTCCTTAAAGAAGAATCTTCCTCTTCATCCGGATTCGGCGGCAGTTCAGGCGGCGGCTACAGCGGCGGCGCTCCTTCCTCCTCCTACGGTGCTCCCTCGTCCTCCTACGGCGCTCCTCCCTCATCCAGCTACGGTGTGCCGTCCGGTGGCAGCAGCCGTGTCGTAGGAATCAACCTCGAGGGTGTCCGTCAGGCCATCCAGGTCGCCCAGTTCGAGCAGTCCAGCGGTTCGTCCGGCGGCGGCTACCCCTCCGGCCCCTCCTCATCATACGGCGCCCCGTCCCGTACTCCATCCGGCAGCTACGGCGCTCCCTTCTAAGCTTCCCAACCAAATATGTTCCGGACCCTGTCGTTCGGAAGGTCGTTATTCGAGCGCGCTCGTAACATCTCCGGGTGGGCTCGAATGTTTTTACCAATCGGCCGGCAGCCACGTACAATGTAGGTGATGCCGGCCACCCTGACCGTCGCCCCGCCTCCTTCGGTCAACGCTTGCGACTGTGCACGCACTCGGGTTGAGAGGCGCAGCGGCCGGCCAGTCCGCGGCCGCGTGGCCCCGCCGGCGCCGGCGCCGTCGATCGGCGGCGCGGTAGTCGGCGGAGCGGCGCGGTCGTCGCGAAGTGGCTCGCCTCTGCGCTCGACGCTTGTCTTGTATAAAGTTTATCGTTAAGATTAGCTTAATATTTTTTATTGTAAGATTATTATGTTTTTATTTACAAAAAAATAAATACATTTCGACACCGTAAATATGTGATTTTATTGTTAATAGGTAGATGACACGATTGTATCAAGACCTCCGCCTCTAAATACCTAGTAGACAAAGTTGTATTACGTAATAAAATACAACCTGCTTACCAATTAATTTCTACTCTACACGTGTTTCGCTCCACCAAGGAGCATCCTCAGGAGTTAGACCGACGAACGTTCGATACAGAGTTGTTACTCCGCCGAGCGTCCTTCTCGGTGTCGGACGCTCGGCGGAGTAACAACTCTGTATCGAACGTTCGTCGGTCTAACTCCTGAGGATGCTCCTTGGTGGAGCGAAACACGTGTAGAGTAGAAATTAATTGGTAAGCAGGTTGTATTTTATTACGTAATACAACTTTGTCTACTAGGTATTTAGAGGCGGAGGTCTTGATACAATCGTGTCATCTACCTATTAGTCATGGATTTCCGCAAAGTAACGCCTGATTCAATTAATGATTTTATTGTTGTTTCGCAATTATTTATCCTTCCCACTAAATATCTTTTGCAATACATGTTTATGATCCAGCATAGCAAATAAAACGTTACAATATAGTTATTTATTTCTAACCATTTGTACCTATTGATAATTGGAATATTTGTAGAACAAAGTTCAAAGCTTGTTAACCTTTACGCACTTGAGCAACCAGACGTTACCGGTAACACACAATGCAATATAATAAAACAGATTTCAACAAAGCAATTAATAACAAATAGTCTCATTTACCAGTACCCTGTGATCCAATTGCATACGAAATTCGTAATCACATTTATGTAGGAAAGAAGGGACTACTACACCCCATAAGACATTCCATTTAAATAATACTCACGGAATCATAAAAGAATGGCAATAAAATAATTTCTCTCAAACATGCTTGGAAATGTGAGCATTATTTTGACAACCTTCTTCGAGATAAATCGAATTTGCTGTACTGGCCAAATACATGCGCGCAGCGGCCGGCAATGTTTGTATGAAAATCCATATCTGTCGTGTTTAGCGGCCAAATAAATTACTTAGTAAACTCATATCTGTCGTGTAATTTAAAAATGGAACGATCTTTTTCTCCGAAACATGGCGACCAAGGAGGTAACTCATCAAAGGTTTTATTTAAATTTCGAACTGACTTGCAAATAGAAAGCTGTTTATTGAAAAAAAAATGTTGTTCGTTGTTCGTCATTGATTTTGAAAAGAGTTTTAATTTCCGCGAATTATTTGAGAAAATTTACTGTTTTCATTTCCGCGCATTATTTGAGAAAAGTACTATACAAGCCTTGGCCACAACTAGGCATTGATGGACTTACGTATGTGTGCCTCGGCTTCGCCTCGGCCCACATTTACACGTTCGTCCATCAATGCCTCTGTTGCCGGCCGCTGCAGTAATGTACTATAAAAAAGCAATCAGCTGCCAAGGAGTTGCGAATGTGTTAAAGATAGGAGCCAAATGTTTTATTGCCTAAACATATGGGTGGAAAAAAATTGCAACGGGATCTTAATCTACTAGCATACCTCAACAACAATACAGTATGACGCTTTCAAACCAAAACGTCAATCAATAGGTACATTAGACATCAACTGAAGATTCCGGTACAATTCAATGTTGACGGTCTCGTTGAAGTCTTTTGTATGGAAAGAAACGTAAAATATATTTTTCAATGGTTTTTGTTCTGAAGCCGGTATGGACGTTAGTAGGTACGTAAGAAACCATTACGAAAGCTTGCCTCTTTTTTTTCATCATTAATTACTTCGAAAATTTATAAAGCTATAAAAGCCGTTCTGCATTTTCATAGAGATTCAGAGGGTGTTTTTTTAGGATGAGTGGAAAGAGTGTAAGTGGGGTCGAAAATGTACGGATTATCACATTCAGGAATTCCAACAAACTTTAAAAAATATATACCTACTCTAGTCTCGGTTATAAAGTTGTAGGCTCGTAGGTCTTCTGTACTTTAATCGTGCCATATCTAACTGACGGCTATGCTCGAACTTTCCCTGCGAGATCGACTCAGAAATGAAGTGACCCGCAAAAGAACCAGAGTAGCTGACATAGCCCAAAGAATTGCTAAACTATTTTAATGTGGCAGTGGGCGGGGCACATTGCTCGTAGAACCGATGGCCAATGGTACCGAAGAGTTGCGACCACGTACCGGAAAGCGCAGCGTGGGTAGGTCCCACAAGCAGTGCCGGATTAACCATAGAGGCAAAGTAGGCACGGGCCTATGGGCCCAGCGCCGTCTAGGGGCCCCGCGGCCTGAGAGAAAAATAAGTAAAAACTCGAAGATTTAACTCACCCCAAAATTTAATCGAATTATAAAGTCTGTGAAAGTCATTAAAAAAGGTATTGAAAATATATTTATTGCAAATTTCCGAGCTCGCTTCGCTCGCTCATTTTTTTTGTTTTATTTTCGGCTTTAAAACATACTTCTGGCTGTAAGCGAGTTATTATATCCTGTTTAATATACCGAGAGCTATTATTGCTCGCTCGATGCTTTCGTCTCATACACAAATCAAGTCCAGAGCTCTAGGTAGGTGCAATAAACATAATATGTAGGAAAATATGACCTAGTCGTATTGCAGTAAAATCCTGAGTTCGCTTCGCTCGGTCCTTGATTCAGAATTCAAATCGCTTTGCGCAACGACTTATAATATTGCACTAAAATCTCGAGCTAGAGATCGCTCCACATTTTAGTGGATTATGTTATTTTGTAGTTATGTTACTGCGACCACCTAGCCTGTATCTGGCCCCCGGACACAGAGACAAATCCATCCCACGGCCCACGGGGATAGGGGCCCCGAGGCTTGAAGTGCCTAGGGGCCTCTATATGGCTTAATCCGGCCCTGCCCACAAGGTGGACCGACGACCTGGTGAAGGCAGCGGGAACCCGTTGAATGAGAATCAGCGCAGGCCCGGTCCTTGTGGCGGTCCTTGGGGAAGGCCTATGTCTAGCAGTGGACGTCCATCGGCTGAGATGATGATGATATAACGTATTCTTCCCGTGGGTATCGCATGAAGCGAGTAAAGCGACGAAGGAATAAGGTTTCTTGTACGTACAAAGTTTCTGTGGGTCACAGGCTAGCTCTGTATCACCGCTTAAATTATCGACTGGGTTGCATTTTCAGCATTTCGGCGACGGCCCGGTAGCTCAGTCTCTAGTGAACCTGCGTGCTGTGTCGAGGGTCGCGGGCTCGAATCCCGTAAGGGATAAATATTTGTATGATATTTGTGCCCGAGTTATGGATGTCGTATCTATGTGTTTGTATCTATATATTCATTCTTTATCGTTGACTAGTCATCATAATACAAGTCCAACTGGCTCCGTGGTCTAATGGTTAAGAGCATTGGCTCTTGACACGGAGGTCGTGGGTTCGATTCCCACGGGGGATACCTAGGATATGTCACTTTGTGCGTTTTTCCCTAGTTGGTTAGGACATTCCAGGCTGAATCACCTGATTGTCTGAAAAGAAAGATGATTCCGTGCTTCGGATGGCACGTTAAGCCGTTGGTCCCGGTTACTATCTCTGGTGGTAGTAGTCGTTACATAAAAACCACGTCAGAGGCCGTGTCTGAAAAAACTCTGACACCAGGGCTCTGCCCACACGATAAGAAGAAGAAGAAGAAGAATACAAGTCCAGGCTAGATTCTGGTACTTTAAATGTGACTAGATAATTTGTGTGACAATGTCCAAAATATTAATAATTATTTATTTGGCTCAAAAATTATGTTATAACTAATAATAATAATAATATACATGAACCCCATGAACCGACGTCTACTGAAGGCAGCGGGAACCCTTTAGATAAAGGCAGCGCAGGACCGGTCGTTAGTTGGTTGGTCGGTGTGTTGATCCTTGGGAGAGGCCTTTGTCTAGCATTGGACGTCCATCGGCTGATATGATGATGATGGGCCTTATTAGCTATTGGGTTTCTGGCCTGGAACTGGAACCAGCTCAGAGCTACAGCACAGTATAAGAATGATTACGGTTGCAATAGTTAACAGATCCCAAAGATAGATCAAAACGTTTCCTCAAACATAAACGCATGCATTGCGATTTGAATCTTCACTTTTTTGGTACATTATGTTCCGTGCGCTTCATTAAGGCGGGGCCACAAGATTAGCGTTGGAGAAAGCTGTGTCTGTGGATTGTGGAACCGTGTAGTATTTCAGGTCGTCGGTCCACCTTGTGGGGGGCTACCCACTCTGCGCATAAAACGCTATGTAATGTTGTAAACTAAAGAATCTAAAGATTTAGACGATATGTGATCATTAAAATACTCGTATCGATCGGACTTACGTTCTGGACATATCGTGACATAATTATGCAGTCTTGCACACTAAATTATACAGTGTGTAAGGAAGAGTATCATTAAACCACAGGTGATGTGGTTTAAAGGTTAATGATACTTTTCTTTACACTCTATAGATACAAAGCATAGCTGTGATTGAAGTCAGACTTAGTTCTTCTTAATAAACATACTGTGAATATCCGGAACAGAACTACGTATTATAAGCCAACAGTCTCTAACCGAAACTATACCCCTGGACCATACCATAGAACGATCATACAATGCTTGACTCCTTTCCATATTTAACCAAAATCAAGATGTCGTCGACCCGCTCGCACCGTTCTATGTGCTTCTTACTCGGCTCCCCTAAAGTATCCCCATAAAGCGCGGTGCAAGGTGTGGTATTTAAACTGAAGACAGAGAAAGGGAGTGACCGTTCTGTAGATATAGTATGTAAATTAAATACTGTGGGCAATCGAGCTCTGAAAACGAACTTTTTCCAGAGATAAGATTTATCTAAATCGTTTTTTTTTTTTAATAAAATCAGGGTTTTTTTTATGGGCGCCCATAAACCTTGATTTTCTTAAATTTTAGAGGCTGTTGAAAAAATGTTGCTCGTTTGATAGTATCTATGTATTCTGGGGTACAAGGAAAGAGCCTCCACGAAACCTGAGTTCGTCAGTCAGCCTCGATTCGACCATTGCTGACTGGCTAATCTTTTCACTACAGCATGAGTTATTCTCGTGCGTTGTAACTTATAAAGACACGATAGAAGAAGATCTATTCTGTGCCAAAACCGCCAACCGCCTGCCCCCACAGCGACCCACTTGGACACCATAGTTTGATCATTATGAAACGTAATCCCACGGCTAATCGCTCGCATCTCTGGCCCATAATACGCGTTACATAAACTTACATCACTCATGCCCGAGCTTCAGACAATGGTCAGCGGCTCCCGGGTATTCAGAGCACCTTTGTTACCAATGGCGATAGTGTGGCAACACTAATAGTATAAGAGATAGACGTACTTGTTTTTGTCATCAGCTGCAAGGCTGGTTCAGTATTCATAGGGTGAAGAGCGTCTCTGCGATGGGGATGAACCAGGAGTGCGTTTTTTGAAACTCATTCTTTGAACTCTTAACGACCCAGTTGGTCTAATGGTTACCACGCCGGACTGCCAAACCAGGGTCCTGGGTTCGAATCCCGTTTCGGTCATGGATGTTATGTTTGTGCCGTTGTTGTATGGTTTCCACAGCAAAAAGCCTGTTAGAGCTTACGTGGGATCATTACAAAGTATGTGCCTGTGAGCGTTATTTATTTATTTATTTATTAACTCTGCAGTTGAAAATGTCAACTTCTGCTGCTGATTTGACATTAAAAATCATTCTCCAGGAGTGCGATTTTTGAAAGTCAAATCAGTAGTAGAAAGATGCATATTTCCATACATTTTCAACCGCTGAGTTCAACGTGTGAGTTTCAAAAATCACTTACGCAATTAAGTAAAAGCCTTCTGGGAGACACAATTTTGATTTCTATGTTGCGTAGCGATTTTTTTAAAATTATGCTTTCAGATAGTCTTTTTGTCACTAACACTCCGTTGCAGAAACGCTCATTAGAGTTAATCCTCCATTAAATCTCTTGCTAGCTTTTACTACGTCAACAAGACAAAAAGTGACAGCAAGAGATTTAATGGAAGATTAACTTTAATGAGCGTTTCTGCAACTGACTGTAAATGGTGCCGGTTACAGTTTAAAAGTCCCATCCCCTCTTAACAAAACTCCGTAAAATGACTGGGCTATAAGAGGAGGCGGACAGTATAATGCGTTGTGTCGAAATATTCCACTATTGTAGCAATACATGTAGTTACGGTAATGGTTGCGTTAATTTTCTAGTTTTATTGATGTACCAATTTTCTTAGTCGGTCATTTGAACTTTGATCTGAAGATGTACTGAGGGTGATCATGCAAATTATATAAAATACTACCTAAGCTCGTTTGATTTCTACTAAAGAATGGCAGTCAGGTACTTAGGTTATACAGGGTGTAAACTTAAAAAATGCTACTCGACCGAAATGTACGAACCAGCAGATTGTTTTTTCGTTTTAAAATTGGTTCCATAGTAAAAGCTGTTGTTGTCTGAAGCACCCCATAAGGTATATAACGCATTTAAGTTTACATACTGTATAATAAATAAAATACAGATGTACGCTCGAATCTTGTTTACCTCCTGGCCCTGTACCCGGACTTCGATGTATCTATCTTTGTATATATCGCCACTATTTCGGTCCGCACTTCATTGTAATAGAGTTGACATTGGAACGAAAACGTTCACGCAATTGCGAGGTTCGAATGTGCGGGTAGAGGCCCTGGCCCTATACTCGGACTTTCGATTTTCGATGTATCGTGACCGTTTCTGTCCGAACTTCGTTTGAATAGAGTTGACATTGGAACGAAAACGGCGTTCACGCAATTGCCAAAATCTAATTTTGTGGTAGGTAGACCCTCTGAATGTGATGAAATAGGAGAACGCTTCGGTCGCAAAAGGGGGTAGAATACAGTGACACACGGATATATTCTTTGTATTTGGTCTTTCCCGTATTACTCTTCAACCAATCTAGGTACCTACAGGGTGAAATTGATATCATTAGCATCCTTTTAAACTAAGAGTCTACCCATCAAACCGAACAACTTTCACTATGGGAGCAAACAAATCGGAGCAACAAAAAAATCAGCTGTTCCATACTAAACTGCAATGCGTACGCGATACAAATTTACGCAACAGCAGATTTTCTTTTTTGCTCCGATCGATTTGCTCACATAGTAAAAGTTGTTCAGTTTGATGGGTAGACTCTTAGTTTAGAAGGATGCTAATGATATCAATTTCACCCTGTATATGACAGTACTGATACAAAAACAGATTATTGAACAGAGGATTGCGGATACAACTGTTTAACATCAAGAAGGTGAATTATGTGTATTGTTATTATATGGTACGTGCATTATTCACAACGTACGTAGGAGCTTCCGGAACCACGCGTGCCTGTATTCCGTTCCAGTCTTCGACACGTTAATAAATAATACCTAGGTATGTATATTACTGACCTCAGAAATCAGCATCAGTTACTCGCTTGTCGGTTGATCATTCGCCAATGCTGTCTCTTTTACGGCGCAAGTTTCTTATGTTACGACACAACAATACGACACTGAATCAAACACCTTCAAAACTTTGTTTTGTGATAGTTTGTTCATTTTGATGGTCTGAAGCACCCCTTAAAGTATGTAACGCATTTAATTTTACTCCCTATGTAGTTCATATATATTTTTTTAAAGTGTGGGTCTACATACACAGAGTGAAATTGATATCATTAGCATCCTTTTAAACAAGAGTCTACCCATCAAACTGAACAACTTTTGTTATGGGAGCAAACCGATCGGAGCAAATAAAAAAATCTGCTGTTCCATACTAAACTAAAATTACGACGCGCGAGTTCACGACTCAAATGTATGCAACAGCTGATTTTTTTTGCTCCGATCGACTTGCTGCCATAGTAAAAGTTGTTCAGTTCGATGGTTAGACTCTTAGTTTAAAAGGATGCTAATGATATCGATTTCACCCTGTATATGAACATAAAACTACTCGTACAAACTGCAATTCTCATAAACTACAAAAAATCACACAATTATAGTGAAATATTCTGCCGCATCAAGGGCCGTTGTCTCTGCCTACCCAATGGCAAACAGGCGTCGTTATATGCATTGCAATTACTCTACTTATAGCTAGGTACAACACCCTAAATTATCAGCTTGTTACAAAACGGTGGGTGTCACAAGATCAACTGATATTTAACGCGAGGTGATCAATCATACCCATCTCTTCATAAGGCATCACTTAATTAACGCGGTACAAAAACTTGTTTATATTGTAAACAACTTCGCTGTCCCATCTTTCACACTGAAAATTATATACCATTTGTACTTAATATGACAACGAGTAAGTAATAAAGCATTTTCACTGACTATGCACTGTATGCACCTACGTAACGTTTAACATTAGGTGATATAGTATCCATATACAATACAATAGCCTTTATTATTACGACTACATATCATTACATAGTTTTACATGCATTTATTTCTTTACGAAATACACACTTGTTTTACATGCATTACAATTATTCATTCATATAATTTTTATTTTCTATATTATATACTATAGAATTCAATTTCTTAAATAAACATATAAGTTGATTTTAAATTTAAGGTTTCACTTCATTCTTAACTATTCACATATTATAATATTGACTATAGAATTTAATTTCCTTGTAATTATAACTATAACTAAACAATAAGTTGGTTTAGAATATAAGTTTTAACTCGTCTTACAGCATAGGCCTCCCCTAAGTATTTATTATCTTTTTCTCAAACATGCTTGGAAATGTGAGCATTATTTTGACAACCTTCTTCGAGATAAATCGAAATTGCTGTACTGGCCAAATACATGCGCGCAGCGGCCGGCAATGTTTGTATGAAAATCCATATCTGTCGTGTTTAGCGGCCAAATAAATTACATAGTAAACTCATATCTGTCGTGTAATTTAAAAATGGAACGATCTTTTTCTCCGAAACATGGCGACCAAGGAGGTAACTCGTCAAAGGTTTTATTTAAATTTCGAACTGGCTTGCAAATAGAAAGCTGTTTATTGAAAAAAAAAAACAAATTGTTGTTCGTTGTTCGTCATTAATTTTGAAAAGAGTTTTAATTTCTGCGAATTATTTGAGAAAATTTACTGTTTTAATTTCCGCGCATTGTTTGAGAAAAGTACTATACAAGCCTTGGCCACAACTAGGCATTGATGGACTTACGTATGTGTGCCTCGGCTTCGCCTCGGCCCACATTTACACGTTCGTCCATCAATGCCTCTGTTGCTGGCCGCTGCAGTAATGTACTATGTACCTTTCATCTTTTCTTAATTTATTCATGTCTATTTTTCTCTAGGTGGTCTACTTCCCCACGGTGACCAGCCGGATTGGGCAAAGTTGATTCAGTTACTTCGACGAAAATTTTTATTTTATTTATAACTAGCTGTTGCCCGCGACTTCGTCTGCGTGGACATGTGATTTTGTCTCATGTCTCGTCTAAGGGTCATGAAGGTCATGGTCAGAACCAAGTCTAGAAACCCTGGCATGTAACATTAAAATGGCTATTAAGGAATGGGCTGATAAAATACACATGCTAGAATGCTCTGGCTTCTTGGGTCTGCAACATTGCAGGAAATTCATCAGCAATATAACACCACGAATCCCACAGTTCATACTGAACAACAGCAGGAACAAAGCTCGTGCTATCGTCGGAGCTCTCACCGGGTACTACGCCTCACAGGCATGATAAAGCTCACCCTAGATCCCAGTTGCCGAGCGTGCGGAGAGGAGGAGGAAACCATGGAACATTTATACTGTGTGACTGCGATGTCTTGGTGGCTAAACGTATGTGTCCTGAGACTGAGAGATGGTTATTCAAAACTGGGAGATTACAGGTTTCTTCCCCTGAACACTATTGCCTCTCTCATTTTCCACGATTTTCAATGGAAAAAAATAAATATCAAGTAGGAGTCAACACAAAAGATAGGTACCATTGGGTTGATGTGTTGCTGGCTTGCCAGCCCCCATAATAGGATAAGAATAGGATAATAGTCATGAAATTGAGCTGAATCAAAATCAGAAAGTACCTACATTAAGTAAGTATGTAGGTATAAAAAAAAGGCATTCACAGATCCATCACTTGAATTTTTCTACTGTTCGTCGGTTATTAGTGTTTTATTTATGTCGAGCAGCATAATAATCATCTTACGACCCACTGCGGATCACAGACTTCCACTCACAAATAAACGTTAGAGGATAGAGGATAAGCGGAAAGCGCAGCGTGGGTAGGCCCCTCACACGGTGGACCGACGACCTGGTGAAGGCGGCGGGAAAACGTTGGATGAGGGCAGCGCAGGACCGGTCGTTATGGCGATCCTTGGGGGAGGCCTATGTCCAGCAGTGGACGTCCATCGGCTGAGATGATGATGATGATAGAGGATACTCCACCACGCGGGCTAGTGCACAATGGTGTAGGCAAGAGCTAGAACGATAATATTCTAGCAAGCAAAATGGTCAACTTGTTAAAAGAATTATTTTCAAGCCACATTTGTAAATCTCTAACCTTACTTAGCTATTATGAAAGTACTTAGGCACAATACCAAACTGTGGTGTTATAAGGACTTTTTAGATAAGTAGGTACCTATCTTTTCATAGATTGTGGTCGATTGATGTTCTATAGTTAAGCTACACAAATCCTCAAGAAATCATAATAGAACCGAAAATCAAACAAAACGAACATTTGGCAAAATTTTCTGCAACAAAATTATTATACCGTAGAATTGGCTCAGATTGGGCTCAAACTAACCACCATTATACTTACATACAAAGATGTATTCAATCAATTTGTAAGCTCCTGCTAGAGTTAAAAATACGCCTAACGATATCTAAAACGATACTACAATAACTTTAGAAAAGGTTAAAAGAAAGAAAAATATTTGAAGACCCGTTTGGTGTAATGGTTACCACGCCGGACTGCCAAACCAGGGAATCCCGGTTCGGTCATGGATGTAATATGTTTGTGCCGTTGTTGTATGGTTTCTATAATAAAAAGCCTATACTGCTTGCTTCGGATCATTACAATGTATGTGACTGTGAGCATTATTTATTTAATTATTTTTCAATTCACCCGGTAAGTTACTTTACAATCAAATCTGTAAGACCTAATTTCTGAGACGCCTTGAGCGTGAGTTACGAGTAAGTGCAAGTATGGTCGAAATGTATGAACTTTGAGATCAGGGATTTATCAACTAAATTAAGCTCCTGCTAGCCTTTGCTGCTAGCTAGGTTTTGGAATAAATAATTTTATTGTTGCACACTTGCATTTAAAAAACGCCTCACGCCATCTATTAACATAAAAACGTACTACAATAACTTTAAAAAAGGTTAATAGAAAGAGTATTTTTTTATATTTGACGACCCGTTTTGTGCAATAGTTACCACTCCGGACTGCCAAACCAGGGTCCTGCGCTCGAATCCCGGTTCGGTCATGGACATTATTATGTTTGTGCCGTTGTTGTAATGTTTCCATAATAAAAAGCCGTGCTTGCTTGGGATCACTACAACGTATGTATTAAAATAAGAAAAAAGCCAAAGAAAACGTACTTTCCTAAAATTGGATCTGATCTAATCTCAAGATATTATTAAGGTCAGCAAATTGCTTCTGTCAAATCCGTTGAAAAATGAATAAAAGTTTAAAAAAAAAAAATCTCACCCAAGAATCGAACCTCCAACCTCTTGCGCGAAAATCTGACCATTTCCCAACTACGCTACACAGCTCTTGAGAGAAGTGTTGAAAAAAGCAACCACTATTTACTACTGGAATCTACCCAAATACATCTGTTAGCGTCAAGTCGGCGCTAGTGAGCATGATAAAACATTGGAAATTATCCCACAGACTCCCACAGTAACCCATTGCTGGGATAAAAAGTATCCTATGTGTTAATCCAGAACACATTCTATATGCATGCCAAATTTCATCTAAATCTGTTCAGCCGTTTAGGCGTGATTGAGCCACAAACACACAAACATCCAAACATCCAAACATCGTCACAAACTTTCGCATTTATAATATTAGTGAGATTTTTCAATTCACCCGGTAAGTTACTTTACAATCAAATCTGTAAGACCTAATTTCTGAGACGCCTTGAGCGTGAGTTACGAGTAAGTGCAAGTATGGTCGAAATGTATGAACTTTGAGATCAGGGATTTATCAACTAAATTAAGCTCCTGCTAGCCTTTGCTGCTAGCTAGGTTTTGGAATAAATAATTTTATTGTTGCACACTTGCATTTAAAAAACGCCTCACGCCATCTATTAACATAAAAACGTACTACAATAACTTTAAAAAAGGTTAATAGAAAGAGTATTTTTTTATATTTGACGACCCGTTTTGTGCAATAGTTACCACTCCGGACTGCCAAACCAGGGTCCTGCGCTCGAATCCCGGTTCGGTCATGGACATTATTATGTTTGTGCCGTTGTTGTAATGTTTCCATAATAAAAAGCCGTGCTTGCTTGGGATCACTACAACGTATGTATTAAAATAAGAAAAAAGCCAAAGAAAACGTACTTTCCTAAAATTGGATCTGATCTAATCTCAAGATATTATTAAGGTCAGCAAATTGCTTCTGTCAAATCCGTTGAAAAATGAATAAAAGTTTAAAAAAAAAAAATCTCACCCAAGAATCGAACCTCCAACCTCTTGCGCGAAAATCTGACCATTTCCCAACTACGCTACACAGCTCTTGAGAGAAGTGTTGAAAAAAGCAACCACTATTTACTACTGGAATCTACCCAAATACATCTGTTAGCGTCAAGTCGGCGCTAGTGAGCATGATAAAACATTGGAAATTATCCCACAGACTCCCACAGTAACCCATTGCTGGGATAAAAAGTATCCTATGTGTTAATCCAGAACACATTCTATATGCATGCCAAATTTCATCTAAATCTGTTCAGCCGTTTAGGCGTGATTGAGCCACAAACACACAAACATCCAAACATCCAAACATCGTCACAAACTTTCGCATTTATAATATTAGTGAGATTTTATTCCGGTTACCGCCATTTCTTAGTTTTTACTCATCTCCTCGATTTGTGAATTTGATCTTCTTCTCGTAGCTTCCAAGGGTTAATTTTGGAAAGTTTGGTTGTTTGTGTTGCACTAGCTTTTTCTTGAACTTTGCTGAACTTATTTGGGGGTGTAGAAGGTGGAGAGGATGGAACTCTTTTTCTCTGATTATAAGTAAGTATACCGTTCTTTATAATAGCATATTTTCCAGAATTTCTAGCATCTTTTAGTTTTGAGTCAGTGCCTTCCTTGTTTCAAGCTCTTCTTTTGATAAATCTTCCGTTATGTAAATTCCCTCTGGAAAATTTTTCTTGTATTTCATAATTTCGTTTCTGCGCCATGCAAGATGAGACTAATAGGTCTAGTTTTCGTATCGTATCTAGTATAAGAGAAGCCTATGTCCGAAGACTGACTGATCATTGGCTGTGATGGATGGATAAGAGATAGACGTACTTTTAGTTATCATCAGCTGCAAGGCTGATTCAGTATTCATAGGGTGAAGATCATCTATTCTCTGCGGTGGCGATGGACCAGGTCTGCCTGCATAACCATTTCTAAGCCGTTCAAAGGATGACCTTTAAACGGCTGTATCTCAGCTGATGACAGGATCACAAAAAGTACGTCTATCTCTTATACTAAGTAATCGGTACTACTTGGGAGATCATGTTAATAAAACAAAGCGATCTGACAAAAAATATATTTTAATTTAGTACTATTTCTCAAATTCCTCACTTTCGAATCACATTTCCTTAATTTCATTTAATAAAATAAACATTGTTATTGACACGACTAAAATGTACGAGTTAGAACTTAGAATATCACCGTTTCCAAGCCCGTGCTATTTATTTTCAATAAGTTATTCTTTTTAATCGAATATCAGTTCAAGCAAGGATTTTAGAAATACTATGCCAGCTTCCTGATTTCAAGACATTTTTTTGTTAATTCTTTTTTTGTTTTGGAGCTTTTAACACTGGCTGAGGTTATGTCAGCCAGTTCAAGACATAAGAAGTATATTTATATTCCAACAGAGCTTCTTTTTTCACGCAATTCAATGAAACAAATTCACGCAAAACTTAAGTATAAAATATTTTATCAATTTGTATAAACCGAAAAGAAAAGCCATACTTTAATATCGAAAATTTAGCGTTATATGTATATTTGTTGTTTGCAACCCTATTTGGAATACCTACTACATAGGTTATTAGGTGCTTACCTAAATATACCATTACGTGTCTAAAAACCTGAATTTTAGGTACCTACAATGTCGAATTTAAAATCTCATTGAACTTAATTTTATGAAAAATACCACTTATTTCCCGAAAATTTTCCAATAGCTAACTGTGGTATTCGATATTCCAACGTTTACGAAGGCAAGGTTAATAATTTTTTTTTCGTAGGTATTCAATTAGTTAATTAATAAACCAAATTTAAGCCCTCGCTCTTTCTGACTCATAGTAAAAAGTGAGCTTAGGCTCGCGGCTCGCTTTGAGTTCTTTAAAACTCGCGGTATCTAAATAGTTCGACCTAAAATTCTAACTCATACTTCTACTAACCAGTGTTCATATTTAGCTACTTACAACCTAATGATTGGCACTTAGTGAGCACATTTAACATTTACAGCTTATGTAAAAGGAATACTTAGAAAATAATACGTATTATGACATTCACACTGCTTTCTTCATTTTTAATCGAGACTGTTTTCTATTTAGCTTCTCCATTTTGGTTCTTAAACTTGGAACGAAACTGAATGTTAGTAATACCAAAATTATAATTATAATTTCACAACATTTATTTTACAACAAAAATCTCGATTCCTGATCCACATTAAATTCGTACTTAAATTGCAGAATGGTCGATTTCCTTTCACCAAATTTTCATGACAGGAGATCCACCGAGTATATGTAGAAAATAGTAAAGTACAATAGTTAGAACCGTCGATATACATGGGTATACACACAATTTAGACGAAAGAACAATACATCTAAACCAACAATAAATAAAATATCAAAAGAACAAATGGAAAAGCTAAATTACGTATAGTAAAAATAAGTATACTCGCCTTTAAGTGAGCCTGGCCTATCATGAGTGAGAATTTGATTCAATTCACAACCACCGTAATACGAGTATATTTCCCTACTTTATAAATTATCTCAGTATAGTACAAAAATACATTTATGCAAATTGACGGAAAAACCGAGTTGAATATACTATCACCAAAATACCAAGAATTGTAAAAATCCGTTTGGTACAATGCTTACCCGGGAAATAAAGAAAGAGTACAAACTTTGTATAAAAATTTACAAAATAATCTGGAATTATCTTACAGCAACTTTTAAATATACTAGGAACAATTACTGTTATATACAAATTAAATATAACTAATATTTATAAATGCTTCCGAACATAATGATGGTTGTCAAGTTATAAGTCTAAAAGCACCTAAACATACAATTAATTTTAAATTATGCTTCTACAAAACCAAAATGCGTTATAGTAACAGTAATTTTCTCAAATAAGAATGTATACGAAGTAGAAAAGTCTGGAGTAAACTTAACTCTATTGTCACAAAATACCACACAAATAAAAACATTTGTACAAAAACAATTCCAACTAAAAACTTAATAGCTCAAACCCACGACTTGATATGTTTTGTCATCAATTGGCATTTAATAATCTCTTCGAACCGACTAATCTTCTTACCCTGTACTAGCTAGCACCTTTTTCCTTTTCCTTTGGCGGCCACAACACCTCCGGATGATTCAACATATAGTATATCATGTGTTTCTCACTTCCATACGTAGAAGCTTTAGTGCCGAGGCACATAAGAAACTGACTCTTTTCTAAATTCTTATCACAGTCTACTGAATGGAAAATATGCACCAAACTCTCGTCCGGTATCCTATACACTGTCAAGTTTGACTTTATTAAGGTTTCAAACAGCTGTACGTCTTCCAGACCCCAACCTTTGATGCTCAAATCGAAACCACCTACTCTTTCGAAATCACATTTATAAATACTAAGAATACCAAAACCGTACTGTCTAAAATACCCATAATCATCGTTAATTTCTTTACTATACTTCAAATTTGCAATTTCTTTATCCGTTTTTACTGCATTCTCACCACTGTCTACGTTTTTACCTAAATCAGTATTTTTCACTAGATTTTCACCTTTGAATTTGTTATAGTCTTCACCGTTCACTACGTCTGGATTGTATTCACTGAACACTATTGGGAAATATACTTGATTGTACTTAATCGTATTGATTCTCACTCTCCTAAGAGTGTCGAAGTTGAACATCATGTCAACGTCTATGAAGAAAACTAAATCATCACCAGAACAAAGTTTGAGTCCCTCTGTAAGCGCAGCACCTCTGGAGAACGTCGTGGATCCCATTTGAACGACTTTCATATCCTTGCCGTATGAATCTTTATAATAATTAATTAGTGACTCTGTATTTCTGTAGTCTAAAGGACTTTTACTGTCTAAATATAATACGACTATTAATGTCACAGCCTCGTCACTTTTCAGAACAATATCTTCGTAATTCTTCATGAATCGTCCGAACACCTCCTGCCTTCCAGCTAAGGGAAGGATGAAGTTTATTCTTCTATCGTAGATGGGATACTCGTCACTTTCAGTGCTCCATTTCAAGGCTTTTGGTAGATTTTGTAGCTTCATCAGACCACTTTCAAAAGCCTCTTTGACGTTAATTTTACCGAAGTCAAGGAGACTGTTCTGTTGTTGGTTGGACTCGTCGAAGTCTTCGTAATCTCCTGCGTTCTCGACGTTCTCTAGGATAGCTGGGTCTTCTACTGGTGGAGGTTCACCCATGGGCAACTCTCTGATTTCCATCCCTGAAATTTGAAAGAGTCTAGTTAGTACCACGTTTCATATCTAAACCTACGTAAAACTGTAAATACTTAAATGAAAATATTCCCTATATTTTACCATCTTCACTTCAGTTCACATTATCGCTAGACAGAACAACGGCGATCACATACAACACTAGACAATGAAGTCCAGCAATCCCGGGAGTCAATTCTTTGGCATATTAACCTGAGCTTCTATTGTTACTTTTGTCATATTCCTCATCATTAGAAGATACATTCCATTGCAGGCCACAAACCTCATCTTAAGAAACATAGATCAGAGATCATCAGAGATTTCATTTCATTTCAAGAGAAGAGGAAACGGTTCATACTCATACAGGATGCTAATCTAAAAGTGCGTCATATTTACGGAGGCGACTATGCTGCTGATACTGAACAACTTTCCCCAAGGAAACCATAGTCAATTCGCAAAAAAAAATTGGTCTCTCCATACAAAAGTGGCCACTCAGATGATCGATTTGTATGAAGACTCAACAAATTTTTTTGCGTATTGACTATGTGTTCCTTGGTGAAAGTTGTTCAGTATAAGCAGCATAGTCGCCTCCGTAAACATGATGCACTTTTAGATTAACACCCTGTATATCATCTTCTTTTATCAAGTCGATACCAGGACTTGCTACCAGCACGATAAGAAGAAAATTAAGTCGATGGCATATCATTCAAAATTTAATATATCCAATATTTTGCCTCACGAATTGAACTACCGGCTGCGGCAATAAGTTTATACAATCAATATTATCAATTGACACTGATATATTCCAAGTATTTTATTCATTAGCACAAACATCGCCTTTTTTTTCATTCAAATACAGTCAATTCAAGTTCTATAATGTCATACCGGTAAAAGACTGTTGCAGGTAGGCGTGCCTCCTGACAGCGGCCGTCATCTTCCTGCCGCGGTACCTCCGGTACTTGAGGAGCAGGTCCAGCACGTGGTCGACTCCGTGCAGGGGCTGCAGCCTCGTGTACCCGTAGAGCAGCTCATTGAAGTCTATCACGCGCCCTCGCTGCCGGGACGGCGCGTTTATGATCTCCATTACCTGCAAGGGTAAAGTTAAATCCAGATTAAAAATCAGCACTATTAAAATAAACCTGTAAAAGACGTGTGTCTATAATACCTATATTGAAGAAATTTTAGAGAAATTGAGGTTACGATATGGTGTCTCACCAAATCACAAATGATTTTTTATTTTATGTCGTCTGTTTGTTCGAGCATCACGCAAAAACTACTGGACCGACTGATCTGGAACTTTTATATATTTTATCTCGTTACGGTGACGGACGGGAGCCGGTGCGGACGAAGTCGCGGGCAAAAAGTTGTATTATATAAAACCATATGTTTTAACTCGACTTAGGATGGCTACAAAAGCATTCAAGTTGTTAAAGGAAGGGAAAACGGGAATATACCCCTGTGCTAAGTTTGAGCGTTTCTATGCAAACGTGAGCTTTTTTGTTCTGTAGCTCCGGGTATGTGTCCTTGATGGTATATCTTCAAATTATATCATGCTGTTTTATTATAAGTAGTAAGTAATTAAACAGTTTTATGGTTTCGGTAACTTGTCGCTTTAAAATATGAATACCATAGTGGATAAACTTCGTAATTCTGAGTTTTACTCCAATGCTATCATCAAATAAGTAGGCAGGGATAATACACGAGTACTATCTCTTCTGGTAAAAAAACCAGATGTAGAGATTGTCATAAATAAAATTAGTTCTTCTTATTAACCTTCTTTTGATAACAAACACTCATAATATTATAATATTAGAAGATTTATATTCCACACAGGTGGTGCCTGGCAATTCTGAACTATTGTAATGTACTTACTTCTCTAATGACGTCATCAAGAGCCTCCTTCAATGGGAGCTCTATTCTCCGCTTCGGGTTGGAATGGCTGATGGAGTATATGGACTTGCTGATGAAGTCGAACGGCACTATGTCCTCGAGCTTGTCCGCTTTGAACCTGTTCATATCTATTGGAGCACCTGAAATAATACGTCATTTTAAAGAGTAGTTAGGGCCCCGAACTTATAAGACTTGACTCTTTTAGAGTTAAGCTCGCCTTTGTACTTAAGATAAGATAAGATAAGATAACGTTTATTTTTAACTTTTGCTTAAAACTATAACATTAAACGGTAGACCAAAAACGAGGCAAGCCTGATACGCGAGGTCTACGATTGGGTATCCTTAACAATAAACAAAAAATTAGATGCATTACAAGTTAGATAATTGACAATAAGTTACAGTTACAGTACAATTGAAACAAACACTTACATCACTACTTATTGTATCTTTTCATAATTATGTTGTTTTATGTACAATAAAGACTCTAAGACTATCACCAGACCAATTCTAATGAATATGAATTTAACTGTGAAGCTTGGACCTTAACACTAAAAGAAGAGGTCAAACTTCTGGTCTAATATCTTGGGTCGAGTACAAAACGAGGATGGAAGCTGGAAGGTCCGGAAATTGAAGAACTCGGCCTTCGAAGTATAATTGCGAAAAACATCGACTCCACTGATAGGCCACAAAGTAAGAATGGTTGAGGATCGACATGTCAAGATATATCTGGGTCGATCTACTGACCTACGTTCAGTGCGTTAGTTATACCTCATTTATTTGCACAGTTAACATCAAGACATTCAAAGCAAGACGACTTTCTGCCTTGGTCTTTATCTTTGATACATAGGTAGCAAAGGGGATTTACTTTAGCTCTCAACTGCAATATGTAGGTAGATACTCGTGTTTATTATGCATTCGAGTTTTGTTAATTTACATTTAGTTTGTACAAGTGTCTATGTTTATTGTAATATTCGGTTGTTGTTTTCAGTTTTGTAAAATTAAACAAGTGTGGATCGAATTGCAATTTGCATCTCACTATTTGTTTTCGTATTTAACCGGAATTGACGTAAGTAAAAAGTAGGTACCTGAGTACTAATGAAGTAACTCTATTCTTACTGTTAATATAAAATCCTCTAAAGTCAATAAAATATTCATAGAAAAAACATACAATTTGCATACAATCCACTAAAGGACATGAGTTGAAAACAACTTCATTCCATCAGCAACGGACGTGCATATGAATGAAAATGAAAATGAAAATAATTATAAATTTTATAAATGAGAATATTTATAAATTTTATAATTTATGGTACAAATTGTTATATCAACAAATTAACTTCCCAATAGAGCGTATCTGGATCGTCAATCTATACATATAATAAAATTGTAATCATAAATAAACTATAGATACCTAATACTGTGTCATTCTTCTCAAAATCCGATGGCAAAATAACAACAATTTTATAATTTTTCAACTCTATTGCCGACTCTTCATTCTCGCCGAGAACGGGGCGAGACAGGCCGAGAACGAGAGTGTGGATGCCCTTCATTATTCTCGTGGCATCATAAGCCATAGTAATTTTCCTTGAAAGTTCTCGCCCAGAGTTCTCGGCGAGAATTCTCGGCGAGAGTGAAGTGCGGGCTTATAAATTATCTCCTTTAAATAAACATTGCAATATCCAAACCAAGCATCCTTTCATGAATAAACGTAAAAGAAAACTATACCACACAGGCCCAGTAAAGATTGGCGTTGGTCAAGTTGCGGTCAGGGAATTTTAAAAGCATATTTTGTATTAAACGGCTTGGGTTCAAATTCACTGCTTCGAGGAAAATTGTTAACATCTTGTATGAAACGATAAAAGGGATTCGCCTTCTCGGAACACGATCATGTTCAGTATTTTGGGGAAATCCATTCTTGTTTATTTATGGAAGAAATTGTTAGGTAGGTTTTAAATAAAACGACTGTAGTGCAGGAAAAGATGTCCCTACATATGAATGGCAAAAGAAGATTTCAGAATCATAGCGTTTTGGCAGAAATTACGGTTCTTTGTCGAACTCAAAAAGTATCAAATCACGCGCACCATGCTAGGGCTTTTGAACACCGATTTGCTGACACCTTTATGTAGAATAGCTCACCTAAGATGGTGTTGTCCCCCAAGTACCCCGAGTCCCCGATCTTGGCAGGGAAGAGGGGCACGCCGCCAGGCAGCTCGTAGTCCTCCACCTGGTCCGGTGGAACGTTCAGCTCATGCAGAGAGGAGGCGATGTCGCGGTGAAGGTCCAGGGAACGCTCCCTTATGTCCTGGATGCGGAGGTTCTGGTAGCAAGGACAGTATTCTTTATTAAATAACAGTCGATTGAGGGAATAAGCGATTATAGCACAAAATAGATAGGATCAGAAGGCCGACTCCTTGCAACGAAGACACACACATTGACGCGTACGTATGGCCACAAAATAAATAGGTAGGTCAGGGAGTCTACCCGGACATTCGAACTTCGTAATTGCGTGAACGTTTTCCTTCCAATGTCAACTTTATTACAATAAAGTTGGGACTGGAAACGGTCGCAATATATCGAAAATCGAAAGTCCGGGTAGTACAGGGCCTGGCATTCGACCGATATAATCCAAGATTGCCGTATCGATCGATGCATGGAGCTGCATTCTTTCTATATTGTGGTGACAACGCTGTCAATAGCAAATAAGTATCTAAATTCAATGTTTCGAATTACATTGAAATTTGAAACCTTAAATGATGCACTTTTGTCAGATAGTTGCATCATTATTAACTTAATGGGATTCCTATAATTCAGAGCATTCGACACGAGCAAGCGAATTTATAGCTGATTCGAAAGAACCAACCCGATGGGGATCCGAGTTCCGGAATAGAGACCACGAACTCACACACGTAGTGTTGACACCCACCGCCCGCTGAACGACCTGGGGTCTTATTATGTAGCTACTACCAAATTCAAACGGTATCAAATCGAAATGGTGATTTTTGAAAGCCCTCCCGAGGCAGGCAGTGGGAAGCGACAGGATGAGACCAAACAAAGAGAAACCTTTGCTCACTTTATAGCATCCAATTCTTGATTTTGAATGTTCAAACACGAATACTTTAACACAACTATTACAAGAGTAACTCTTTGAATATTAAAATAGCTGTAAAAGATCAAAGGCAAATATAAAGGAAGTTAATAGCTCAGCAGTAGATGGTACGCATGCGTCATCAAACGTTTTGCCGAAACCTGCGCCGGCGCAGCCGACCCGCTTGCAAAACATGAAACACGTGTAGGATGTAACGTTAACAAAAGACCGATTTAAGTTCTATTTTATACAGGGTCCAACTTAATGCCTATTCTCACGGTTTTTTAACAGAATGATCAGATTGAACAATTTTCTCTATGGGACCAAGAAGTATTGCAGTATATGGAACAGCAGATTTTTCTTCGCTATTTTGACCTTAGTTCCACAGAGAAAGTTGTTCAGTTTGATCATCTGATCGTCCGTCCCCTTAAAAACCGTCAGCATATCTAGAAGTCATATCTATTGACTAAATATTATACAGGGTGAAATTGATATTATTAGCATCTTTTTGAACTTAAGAGTTAACCCATCAAACTGAACAACCGACTACCGCCAACCGATCGATCGGAGCCAAAAAATAATTAGCTGTTGCATACATTTGAGTCGAGTAGGCATTGCAGTTTAGTATGATGGAACAGCAGCTTTTTTTTTTGCTGCGATTATTTATATTTATGAGTTAAGAAGCATTTTTAATATCATTATCCTGTTTTTCGAAGTACATAATTATAATTTCGATAAGTAAATATCCGGAATTCATCACGTCATCGCGTTGCAATTCACCGTAACACTCTTGTTTGTAAAACACTGTCCGACCGCCCACTGAAATTACTTTATTTTATTACTCACCTTCTTTCATTCATAACATTGTTCAGGAGTGCTATTTTTGAAAGTCATGGTAATTCATTTATGAAAGTGTTGCAAAACTCTATGAAAATTATGTCATTTTCGAGTGCGGATATTTTAAAATAGATATAGAAAGAATACCGAAATGGGTAGAGTTACCAACACCAACACCATTGTTTCTAAGGAACAGCTGATTTTTTTTTCGCTCTTTCAATGTTGGTCCTATAGTGAAAGTCGTTCAAAATATGTAACACTACTGTTATAATACTTTTTAAGTATTATTTTGAAATCAGAAATCAGAAATCAGAATTTTATTGGCCTTGTTTAACAGAGAATGCTACACTAGGTACGTCAAGTTTACATAATCATAACTCATTTACATTCACAATAAGAAAAAATGATTTGATGTACTTAGTATTTTTTTCGCGATTTCGCGGACCAATGGGTCCCATAAAGAAAGTTATTCAGATTGATGATGGTCTGAAACATCCCTTTTAAGTTTTAATCGCGCATTTAAGTTTACATCCTGTATAATTGATTGTATATGATGTATCACGTCATGTATAAGTACCTGTACTTAGACGACGATATACAGGTTGTAAACTTAGTGTGTTGTTCGCCTGAACTCTAGCTGCGTTACCTGTAAAGCAGCCAGCAAGAGTGGAGGCGAAACACGCATAGGTGCTAAACTCACAACCTTCCTTAATTAACTCTAGACAATATTCTCTTACGTAGGTACTTAGGAAGAGCAGTGATAGCCCATACGGTAGAGAGTTAGCGCCTCAATCATGAGGCCGCGATTCGATTCCTGGTCTGTACCTAACACTAAGTTCTTCGGAATTAATCTACGGTTGTATTTATCATTTACTAATTCGGCGGTGAAGGAAAACATCGTGAGGAAACCTGCATTCCCGAGAATGAAACGAAAATACCATAAGTTCGGAGGTATGAGTATAATATGGTTGTAGCTTGGGGCGAACACAAAGAACCAGCGCTAGTCTCTGTATTACATAACGACCCTTGCTTGCAATAGCCCAACCACAAATAATCAAAATAGGCAACTAATACATGGATTTGGGAGGCTCTTCTCGTTATTTGAAGGACATACAAATAATTGAAAAGTGTAGCAATATTCTTCAACATCTCGGCTTTATTTGCTATAGATCATATTTCTTATTTTTCTATAAAATACATATGAAACCTGTGTTCAAAGAAAAGCCTAAATATTGGAAAAAATCAGTATTTATGTGTAGACAAAATTAAGATCTAAAATTGCTATTTAGCAAAAATTTTTAAGACCAATATTTAATGAGTTAATTAGATAATTGTTAAATTTGGGGCGAATTCTTATGATTTTAGAATGTGATTTCCTTGGATTAGAAGGCTCTACTGTGATATAATATAATGAAGGACAAGCCAGTCAAAAATAGGTATACCTACTAAAATGACGTAGTTTAGTAGAGGTGAGGTGGCTCTGAAAGAGTCAAGGTCGTTCGGTCAGGGAAACCCCTTAATCTGTGTGGCCATTACCAAGATGCGTAAGAGCCTGTCCAGATGAGGCGTTTTACGCGCGTAACCACTCGCGCGTTTGCATTTTGTATTGCGTCCAGATGACGCGTTTCAAGCGCGCTTTACGCGTGAGTTTTCTGGGACGGATTCAGACATTAAGAATTTTCTACTATTGCTTATCCAGAGCACGACTCTATGTCGAATATTGTTTCGGCATATTGGTGAACACATGGAGAATATTTCACAGACCACTCAATGTAGATCTTAAACATTTATTGCCGGTCCTCGGAAGTTATCACGCTCCATTTTTTTAAATATTCTAAATACGTCCACTCGCTACAATACGCGCGTGTACTGGACGCAACTATGGCGTCCCTAGTATCTCGACTCGCGCGTAGAACGCGGGTCACTCGCGCGACTCGAGGTACCTGCGCGTTGCACGCGATTTACACGCGAGCACCAAAACGCGCGACTGCATGTGGACGCAATGTATGAGCCCTAGTATCTCGGCTACGCGCGTTTGCCTACGCGCGAGTAGTTACGCGCGTAAAACGCCTCATCTAGTCAGGCTCTAAGAGTAGGAATAAATAAGAAATTTAAACTTTATTACCTTGAAATAAGAGTGTATCCTGTACATATGGCGATGGTCCTTGACAGGGTGGAGCGTGATGGCTCGATGGACCTCTCGCTTCTTCAGCCGGCCGGTGTACGCGGCGTTGCCGCTGCTGTTGTGATGGAGGATCGTCTGCATCTGCAATATATGAAGGGTTTACTTAAGACAACATTCAAATACCAACTGAACCGTTAGCTTAATCAAATTAAAGATTGAAAAAGTTGGGCGGCGAGCGGGATTCGAACCCACGACCTGCCTGTCCGGGGGGGGGGGGGGGGGGGGGGGGTTTGAACCGTTAGCGTTGTGATTGTTTGTGTTGTTAGCTTCGATGTTGAAAAGGACAAGGAAGCCCCTTGCTTCCTTGTCCTTTTCAACATCGAAGCTATCAGGAAGGAAAGTCATAATCATAAGTCTTATGCATTCTGTGTCATAATCATGAGCGACGAGCTTTATACAGAACGAGCTTTTATATACCCGCGACTTCGTCCGCATAAAATATCAAACAAAAAAATTTTCATCAAAATCAGTTCAGTAGTTTTTGCGTGATGCTTGAACAAACAAACACACAAACAAACAAACAAACAAACAAACAAACAAACAGACAGACAAAAAATCCAAAAATTTGTGATTTGGAATCAGGGGCACCTAAAAACCATATCGTAATCTTCTTTTTGTTGTAAATATCTTCAATGTACAGACACACTTCTGTTACAGTTTTATAATAGTTTAGATTAGATGGCAAAAGACATCATCGGATTTAGTCAAAAATGTGAAAGTGCCGGCCAAAAAAAAATTATATATTCTGTAAGGACTTGTCCGTTTAAACATTTATTATTATGGCATCAAAGCTGTGGGTCTATTGTCCTTGGCTTTATTTGGGTTCGAAAATCTGCCTTTTCATACACATTTTCGATGACATTAGCTAAGGCTATACAACGTGTTAATGAATTAACGCAAAACTAGAAAGTAGTTTGTTTAGAATCGAGAGCCGAATCGAATTATCATGGTTTCAATATGGGAAATTTTTTTCAAAATATTAAATATTTTTTTTTGTAAAATTTTTAATTTACTGAACCCGATGTCAACCCACCCCACGGGCACACCCACCCTACTTACTATCAAAACAAGATTATTAAAATGTATCCATGAGTTCCGTTAGCGCTTTCATTCATTGCTGAAATGATAAAAAATCATTTTTGCCTCAAAACTTAAAATGCGAATAACTTTAAATTTTAACTACAGAATTAATGAAATTATTGTTTCAATCTAATTATTTTGATATAAATCAGTTGGGGTGTATGATGAGGTTTTGCGTTAATTCATTAACACGTTGTATACAGGGTGAATTTGATATTATTGGCATCCTTTTAAACTAAGAGTCTACCCATCAAACTGAACAACTTTTACTATGGGAGCAAACCGATCGGAGCACAAAAAAAATCTACTGTTCCATACATTTTGAGTCGATTAGACGTTGCAGTTTAGTATGGAATAGCCGATTTTTTTGTAGCTTAGCATAAAAAAAAATTTAAAACCCGAGTTAATAAAAACTTGTTCAATGGATTGTATATACAATAATGTATTATACTTTTACCCTGTATACGCAATACAACATGTTGGTATTCACTTCTCTGATAAACACAACACACTAACGCAGGTCGACGAGACGAAGAGTAAATAAAACATTATAAGCCCAGAAATAAAGAACCTTGTGCTATTGATTGTGGGCTTGTGGGATAATCTGAATAGTAAACATGTGGCGTAAACCACTGTTTACTTATCACGGATAGGTATCTATAAGTAGGTAGGTATATGTATACATAATCTCAGCGTCCTCAGCGAAGTTATTTGGTTTCACAAGAATTCATCAAATGAGTTATAGTACCTACTAATAGTGGGGCCATTATATAGGAATGAAAGACATTGTCAGTCAAAAACCTAACGGTATGGCTTATAGGTACATCACGACACCCATGTCCTGATGTGCCTAAAAGACGACTAGAGAATAGATCCTATCTTGGTCCTATCAGCATTGCTAGCATGCTTCCCACGACAAACACCTCATATGCACTCTTTTTGGCATACGTAGAATAACAAAGATAGAGGCATATCTCGATTTTTATCGTTTTCTCGGGGGTTACATGCTAGGCGTACAGTTTCAGATGGCATGTCTTTTACAGGGTTTTTTGTATGCGAAAGACTAGTCCCTGGACTATATTCTGGTACTTTTCATCATCATCATCATCATCATCATCATCATCATCATCATCAGCCTATAAACGTCCCACTGCAGGGCACAGGCCTACCCTCAAGGAGGGTGTATGGGCATTAGTCCACCACGCAATGCCCAATGCGGGTTGGTAGACTTCACATACACATCAGAATTTCTTCTTCAGTGTATGCAGGTTTCCTTACGATGTTTTCCTTCACCGTTTGAGAGCAGTCAGTTTTACGTACATAAGTTAGAAAAACTCATTGGTAGGTACATGGCATGTTGTCCGTACGGATTCGAACCCGGACCCCCATAATTGGGAGTCCATACCTCTCCGCAACGCGCCACCGACGCTCTTCTTACTACAACTCGGTACTTTTCATGTCTATATAATATGAAGGATATTTTATGCGCTTTAGATTCTCGTTGATAAAATGCTGTAAGTATCAATAATGAGAAAGTAAAGTTCCATTGAGTTTAATCTTGTCACAAGCGTATGATTAATGGCCGTTAAGGACTCTAAGGTCTTCATTTGAGATCGTTCGGTCATCGGTAACATTTATTGATTACTGACTTCAACCAGAATCAATCTGCCTTCAGTCAGCCATCAAATGGTTAACGGGCCAATGAGATCCAAGCGCAAAATAAATAAAGGCTTTGATAATATGTTGTTACAAAACGGATTACGTGTAAAGCTGTTCCTTCTAGCTATTTCAAAAAGGTATAATTATACGACCGACGAGTCAAACAACTTGACCAATGGGGAGGGGGAAAGGTTTTGCACTTCGAATAAAAATTTTGTACTGCGCATTTTTGGCCTGTAAAATTAATTACCAAAATCATTTATTCAATATACGAGCTTTTGAAGCTACCACCGCATCGGAACGTGTTGTAGCTGTAAGAGAAGATGCGGCCAGAAACTCTACAACATACAAATACAGAAAAAAATTCAAAATAATTTTATTTCTCCACAAATTGTTACATACAAATAGACAAATACACAGAAAATACAAGCATTTTTATACAAAACAGTTAGAGGGAGACTGGAGCCTAACGTAGGTAAACCAGAAGGTAAACCCGATAATTGTACATAACACGACTTAAAGGTTATGTATACTGTAGTCTATTTAATTAAATAATTGATACCTACTATACAGTAAACTATAAGTTAGAGCACTCAGACCTAAGCATTTTGATCATTTAAATAATCATCCAGTTTATAATATTATGCTTTTTTACAGAGGACGTTTTTATCTGAGTTTTAAACATGTTTTCGGAAAGATTTAAAGTAGTGTTATTATACTCTGCAGTGTACGTGGAATTAAAATTAGTCAGAGTCACAGCGCTGAACGCAAGTCTTTTATATGCTCCATTATGAACCAAAGCGAACTCATATTGAATGTAGTTAATATGCTACTTCATTTCAAACGACATGGGAGGCAAATGTCAGGACGTATAATTAAATAAACTGCGTCAATATAATTTTATGAGAGCGTCCGAAGATTTATTGGCTAACATTGTAGACGTTATAATGTGGTTATAATCAAGTCGCCATTTTAATTGAATAATAAGGCGGTAGCTACACGCAAACGCAGCATCAGCTGTGACGACTTAAACTGTGACAGCTCAGATTGTGAGAGTCCGCCTCACAATCTTGAAAACATGGGTTTCAAAGATTTTTTTTGCAAAAAAAATCTTTGATGGGTTCTTTTTATTCATTAGGTACTTCTAATGCTGGCTCTTCATTCTCGCCGAGAACGGGCGAGACAGGCCGAGAACGAGAGTGTGGATGCCCTTCATTGTTCTCGTGGCGTCGTAAGCCAAAGTAATTTTCCTTGAAAGTTCTCTCTGAAGAATTCTCGGCGAGAGTGAATGCGATGGCTTAAGGATTGATAATGATGATCGGGATAATATAATATCGCCCGAAAATTGCCTAGAGCATAAGTAAATAATTATTTTATACCTATTGATCGTTTGCAAGAAACAAAAAAGCTGATATTTACCAAACACGGTGAAAAGTGGGATTTATCCAGAAAATGAATGTCCACCCCAAAGCCATATTTTTTTTAATTTTTATAAGTAAATATAAGAATAAGATCATGTGAAATTAAAAAATTGCTAATGACCTTACCGTTTTTTTGAATGTGTGACGCTAACCTAATATTTTATTTTTCATAGCTTATTGATAAAATATGACTGATTTATTAACTTATTTAATTAAACCAGTACCTATACCTAGTTATCGCTTTTGATAACGTTATGTTTCAAAACTCACATTTAGATTAATAGTTATTAAAACATTGATAAATACAGTATCAAAAGTAAGTAACATTGTGGGAAGCAACACTAATTTTATTTATTAAATATTTATAAGTAGTTTAGGTTGTAAAATCTTTTTTTATTTGTGCATATCTACGGCCTAATTCCTACGAAAATTGCATTTCATTCCAGTACAGAAGACTTGAAATAAAGACAAAAAACCCATATCGATTCATATTCATATTCATTTATTCAGTAATAATTTTACAATGTCAATAGTTTATCTTCACTATTATAAAACTGTAAATTTAAAAAAAGAATTTTCTCAGTTTGTGTGTTTGAACGCGCATCACGCAAAAACTACTAAACCGATTTTGATGAAACTTTTTTTGTTTGATAGCTTATGATCTGACTTAAAATCTGGTATATAATTTATGTGGACGAAGTCGCGGGTTAACGCTAGTAGATTATAGAATTATAGAATTAAGATTAGTACATGTCAATTATAATTTTAAATTACAATTTATGTGGGAACTTAAATAGACTAATCATATAATGATTAAGTTAGTATAATTAAATTATAACATAAGTGTTTAAACTGAGGTATACATACGTATACCTAGTCTTATCCAAAATCAATTGCATTACAATAAAATAAAATGAATCATTGATGATTGATTTGATACGTATCAATTTGGGTATCACTATCACTGACATAGTAAAACAAAGTCGCTTCCTGCCATCTGTCCCTATGTATGCGTAGATCTTTAAAACTACACAACGGATTTTGATGCGTTTTTTTTTTAAAGATAGTGTGATTCAAGAGGAAGGTTTATATGTATATAATACATGCATAGTATCAGCATTGCACCCGTGCGAAGCCGGGGCGGGCCGCTAGTTACACATATAGCATCCCTGATTTGATCCAATGCGGACCAGAAGTGCGATTTTTGAAAATCATACGAGCGACTTGGCAGTAGAAAATGTCAAAATTACTATGGAGATTATGCATCTTTCTACTGCCAAGTCGCTCGTATGATTTTCAAAAATCGCACTTCAGTCATCGTAACCTTCGTAAAACACCTATGTGCTGGGGTTACCAGGGTGACCAGGAAATCGCGGAAAACTCCGGAATTTTGCGTCTGTGTGTGTCCAGTAATTCTATTTAACCGTCCAGAATTTCCAGAATACCTACCAACTAAGTTTCTTGAAGTTACGAGTAGGTAGAATATTAGCAAGATATATTTGCTATTATCTTGAAGTTGTAGGTACTAAAGATCCGTTGTTTCTCACTGGGAGCCGGGCTACAAGATCTTTTCCGGATCTTTCCCGTTTTTGGTTTTATCTAAGAAAAATCATAATAAAAGTTTCACCACCGTCCTCCTACACAATGTAAAATCATAAACTTCTCACACTAGGCACAGTATATTCTTAATTAACCTCCTTACCCATAAAGTCAAACCAGATGTTTCATCTGTTTAACAATCTGCATAACATCGCATAGTTACTCTAATCTAGTACTACCCATTCGATATCTAACCTAGTTCTAGTGTTTAAATTTAAATCTAGGATATAAATCAAAGCCCACGTTTGTTTTATATTATACTCGTGTCTCGTCCTCGAGATAGTAACCTGGAATAAATACTTTCAACAACATGTAGTTCCGCTAAGGTGCCACCACTCTTGCACTAGAGTTGAGAGTAACTTTTTTTTTTTTTTTTAATTTATCATCTGTTCTGCTCAATCTCGTTCGGTCATTAGCTTTCTAGTGCGTTACCACTCGGACGTTTTAACTTCATAAACAGTATTATATTTCTTGATAAACAGTTTGAAAGTGTTCAATAAGTGTATAAAATATGCCTAAACGTAAACACGCCACGGATGATTTTGATTATATCAAAAAGAAAATGAAAAAACTCGAACGTAAACTAAAACGTGCGCGTCGCCGCAACCAGGAAATATCTTCATCATCGAGGGACTCAACACCATCGCCATCAGAGGACTCGGCAGGTACCTACAGAAACTTTCTTATTAAACGAACTTTGTTGTTATCATGCACTTCGAGCGGATCATGGGACTGTCTCACTGCATTCCAACGACAACGTTACGCAATCAATACCGGGTCCGGCGCACGGCCGCCATATCAGATAACGGTTGTAAACAAACAAATTGTTTAGATACCTATCTTTAAAATGTTAATGGAACAGATCAAAAGGACTGTTTCAATACATTTGCATCTACACTGGGTCGTTCAATTCAACGGAATTGTTACATATACCAGTTTCTAAAGGTACCTAATAATGAATGAAACCTAGTTTAATTCATGTACCTAAAGTAATTCGAGTCTGACATCGGTCTTTCTCACTACTCATAAGAAACTTTATACACATGTTTGTCATATTATGTAATCAACGACAACTCAATAATTGAAATTTGGGCACCGTGTACTCCAAAAAATTAAATATTTAACTAATTGCTTCCCTAATGCAATTATTGAATAATTCCAGATAGTATCATTAATCAAATGATGATGGACGACACTGAAAACATACCACCATTAGAAGATATCAACACACTCATAAATAATATTGTACAAACAAACACGGAGACCACTTCAGGAGATAAGAATGTGGCCTCAAATGCCAACTCAGAAAATGTCATTGCAACATCCCCAAAATCTAACGACTTGCTTTCCGAAGAGGCACTCAAAACTGTCAATTCTGAGGAACACATAGCTTTAGACAGTGACATTCTGGAGATTTTGGGCGTAGATCCAGCCGCAGCAGTGGAATACGGCAAAGAAATTCATAAGGAACTAGCCAGCCGCCTGGAACATATATCCATTACTGGTCTTACCAAAGAGTCTAGGAAGGAACTTAAAGAAAAGTATCTCCTGCCCTCTAATGACACCCTCTTAGGTGCTCCTCTCCTAAATCCGGAAATAAAGGCTGCACTACCCGAGACACTTTTAAATCGTGACAAAGCTTTAGAGACGAAACAAAAGCTGCTCGGCAATGCTATATCTTGCTTGGCAACAGCCATCACACAGCTCTTAAAATCAAAAGATAAAAACAATGACTTACTTAAGCACCTTATGGATACTGGACGCATATTATGCGACGTTCAACATGCGGATTCACTCACAAGAAGGAACTTTAGTTTCAGCTGCCTTAAAAAGGATATAAAGGACCAACTCCAGAATACAAAAATAGACAAATTTTTATTTGGAGAAAAGCTATCTGACACGCTCAAAGCAGCTAAAGCAGTAACTAGATCGGGAGCTGAAATAAAAACTCCCTCCAATATAGCCAATCATCAGAAACCGAAACCTTCTACTTCAAAGGCCGCACCTTTAAACTGGAAGAGCTCGGCCCCAGCACGCAAGCCGCAGGGACCACTGAAGAGCCGGGAGCCTGCTTATCGCCAGAATCAGCCCGTCAAGTCGTCGAAGCCGTCGCAGCCACCCAAGCAGAACCGCCGCCGTTAAGCCCGGTAAGATATGCTGGTCGCCTATCCCTATTTTACGATCAATGGTCACTTGTTACAAATGACCAAACAATCCTGTCGTGGATCAAAGGTTACAAGATTAATTTCTCAAGACCAGTCATACAACAGTCCGTACCTAAACCAACTACGTACTCAAATTTCGAAAACTCTCAATTCGAAGAAGCAATCAATGATCTTCTCTCCATAGGAGCAATATCTGAATGTCAACCATGTCAGGGCCAGTTTGTTTCAAGCGTGTTCTTAAGACCCAAGCCGAATGGCAAAATGAGATTTATTCTTAACTTAAAAAATCTCAACAAATTTATTGATGCAAGTCATTTTAAATTAAAAGACCTGCGCACAGCTTTGAAACTAGTGTCAAAGAACTGTTCCATGACTACATTAGATCTGAAAGATGCTTACTTCTTAATTAAAATACATCCAACCTCTCGAAAGTACCTACGGTTCATTCATGCCAATAAACTGTATGAATTCAATGTTTTGCCATTCGGCTTGAACACAGCTCCGTATATTTTTACAAAAATTATGAAGCCTGTTGTAAAAATACTTCGATCATGCGGTCTATTGTCAACTGTTTACCTTGACGATTTGTTATTATTTGGAAATTCTTATGAAAAGTGCATTAACAATGTAAATATGACAAAAAGATTACTAACCGGATTAGGATTCATCATTAATGAAGAGAAAAGTGTATCTACACCTTCTACTTCATGCAAGTACTTGGGTTTCATAATCGATTCAAAAAATTTCCAAATAAGACTACCACCGGACAAGATAATACGAATTACAAGTGAACTCCAAAAGTTCAGTAAACTACATAGATGTAAAATCCGACAATTTGTACAACTTGAAGGACTACTGGTCTCGGCTTGCCCCGCCATCGAGTATGGATGGCTGTACACTAAACAATTAGAGCGATGTAAGTTTCTGAACTTACATGGCGATGATAACTATGAGAAGTATATGAACATTCCCAGCACACTACAGCCAGATTTGAATTGGTGGTTACACGCCATTCAAAATTCTGTGCATAAAATTAGAGACGACAATTATAGCCTGGAAATATTTTCTGACGCTTCAACTACGGGGTGGGGCGCAGCATGCGGCAATGAGACCGCTAGCGGCCAGTGGTCCAACAAGGAGCGCGAATACCATATAAATTATTTGGAATTGCTGGCAGCTTTTATAGCATTAAAAATATTCGGTAAACATCATTCAAATTGCCAAATCCTGTTAAGAGTAGATAACTCAACAGCAATCGCCTATATAAACCGTATGGGCGGGATACAATTCCCACATTTGTCCCAGGTTTCGTAAGATTTTCATTTTTGCTTCCTATATAAAATCTTCTGAAAATGACATAGCTGACGCAGAATCGCGACGCTCGCACCCCGATATTGAATGGGAACTCAACGACACCGCATACAAACAACTAACTGACAAATTTGGCCTTCCAGAAATTGACTTATTTGCCAGTCGCATTAATAAAAAATGCGACTTGTACATATCATGGCACAAAGATCCAGACGCGTTCACAATTGACGCTTTTACCGTAAACTGGACACAGTTTTTCTTCTACGCCTTTCCCCCATTTTCCATTATTTTAAAAACTTTGCGAAAAATTATTGCAGATAAGGCCAGAGGTATAATTATAGTACCACTATGGCCAACTCAACCCTGGTATCCTTTATTCAGAGACCTTCTCATATCAGACACGATTACATTTAAACCTAACCATAATATTATAATATCTCATTCTAGCAAAGGGAATATTCACACGAATCTTACCCTGGCTGCCGGAGTTTTGTGCGGACGGCGCTACTGCGACGCAGCGTCCCGCCATCTGCCGTAGATATTCTGTTAGCTTCGTTGTCAGAGAACACGATTAAACAGTACGACAGCTGTCTAAAGAAATGGTTTAAATTTTGTATTGATAACGCTGTAGAATTTTATGAAGCGTCAATTCCAACAATAATCTACTTTCTTACACAGTTATTTAATTCTGGAAATCAGTACGGAACACTCAATAGCCAAAGAGGAGCGTTGTCCTTAATACTAGGTTCTCATATTACGAAAGATGACAGAATCCAACGATTCTTTAAAGGTGTATACAGGCTTCGTCCTCCCTTACCCAAATACAACATCACTTGGGATACATCTAAAGTATTGGATGTACTAAGCACTTGGTACCCCAATCAAAATTTATCATTAGAGCGATTATCCAAAAAATGTATAACGTTACTCGCCTTATCAACGGCACATAGAGTTCAAACATTATGTAAAATAAATATCAAAAATATTGAATCACATGCTTCACAAATATTAATCAAAATTCCAGACTTAATTAAAACTTCTAGAGCAGGGCGTAGTCAACCTACACTCGTCTTGCCTTTTTTCACAGAAAAGCCAGAAATATGTCCAGTTGAAGCACTGATGACATATCTTAATAAGACCGCTCCTCTGCGTAAACATGATAATATTTTCATCGGTACCAAAAAACCTCATAACCTGGTGACGACACAAACTCTCAGTCGTTGGATCAAATGTACCCTTCAAGAATGTGGTATTGACGTTTCACTATTCTCAGCCCACAGTACGCGCCACGCCGCTACTTCTAGAGCTCATAAGCTCGGCGTCAACATTGACCAAATTAGAAAGACTGCAGGCTGGAGTCATACCTCCTCTGCGTTTGGAAAATTTTACAATAGAAGTATTATAAACGAAGACCATACTGCTCTAGCCAGAGCAATCTTATCATAAAATAGTGATTGAACTTAATTTGATACAAATAAAAGAGTTAGCTTAAAACTCTTAAAAATATGTAATTATTGTTAATTGATTAAAATATAATTTTGATTTCCTGATGATTATAATTCATTATAATTGCAATAGAAGTTAATCCTTATACTAATATCATGTATATTATGTTATGTTACATCATTAGTTCAATACTATGCAAAAATTTCTGTCAAGTACCTATCTTAAATTAAAAATGTTGAAATAAATTCATATTTTTTAAATACCTAAATCATGATATTTCCGTAATCTTCTCTAAATATCTACATGTTGTTTAAAGTATTTATTCCAGGTTACTATCTCGAGGACGAGACACAAGTATAATTGATGATTAAACGAACTTACCCCAAGTGAAGTTCTATCATAATTATACGAAGTGTCTCGTCCGAAGAGATAGTAACACCCTCCCAACCCCATTTTAACCCGATGTCTTACGGAAATATCTGTAAGCTCTAAACTAAATGACCGAACGAGATTGAGCAGAACAGATGATAAATTTAAAAAAAAAAAAAGTTACTCTCAACTCTAGTGCAAGAGTGGTGGCACCTTAGCGGAACTACATGTTGTTTAAAGTATTTATTCCAGGTTACTATCTCTTCGGACGAGACACTTCGTATAATTATGATAGAACTTCACTTGGGGTAAGTTCGTTTAATCATCAATTATAGTCTAATTTATTGCTTCGAGTGTTTTATTTTTCTCAATAACTATAAATCTATCTATTAAGACAACCCGACCCTTTTATTCGACCCGGTTGGTGTAATGGTGGCCACGCCGGACTGCCAAACCAGGGTCCTGGGTTCGAATCCCGGTTCAGTCATGGATGTTATATGTTTGTGCCGTTGTTGTATGATTCCCATAACAAAAAGCCTAAGGCTTACTTGGGATCATTACAATGTATGTGCCTGTGAGCGTTATTTATTTATTTTATTTTATTTTATTAAGAGGAGGAAAGTCGCCTACCTCGGTCATAGATCGAGGAACGAGTGATACCAGCTGCTCCAGATTATAATAATGGGCAAAGTAGAGGCCAAAAGAAGTTTCGGTAAGGCAAGAATGTCGTGGCTCACGAACCTGAAGGAGTGGAAAGGCATCGCCAGCGTCGAAGGGCTATTTATCAACTAGCTACAGATAGGGATATAGAGATCTGCCTGCCATCCTCCAGTACTGGAAAGGAACCCCAAGAACTATTGATAGAGGAAAAAGTGGCTTTGCTATTGGAAACCTTGAAGGAAACTCAAGAAGAACAAGTCATTGAACCAGGCTTATTAGTAACGTTTGGTGCTTGTTGAAGCCCACGAAAATTTGTATGATTCCGGCTTAACGCCATTGCGGTTCCGCCTTTGAATAGACCACCCCATTACTTCCCGTGGATTTCATACGAGGCAAATAACGGATAAGGATTCTTATAAAGTGCTTTTGTGGGCGACATTCTAAGCATATCACCCCTTTTCTACTTTATACGTTACTAGCGTTAACCCGCGACATAGTCCGCACAAATTATAATTATGTACCTACCAGATTTTAAGTCAGATCATAAGCTATCAAACAAAAAAAGTTTCATCAAAATCGGTTCAATAGTTTTTGCGTGATGCTCGAACAAACAAACACACAAACAAACAGACAGACAAAAAATCCAAAAATTGGTGATTTAGAATAAGGGACATCTAAAAACCATATCGTAATCTGTTTTTTGTAAATATCTTCAATGTACAGAGACACAGTTCTGTTACAGTTTTATAATAGTTTAGATAATTCCATACCAATTCTAAAAGTAAGCCTTGCTACAACTTCTCGCTTAAATAGATGTTTGGTAGTTGTAGGCTACAACTGCCGTTGTAGCAAAATATTGTAACCATAGGGATTCCTCATTATTATTATCGTAAGTATACATATCTCAACTCTCTGTAAAATATCTCGAGTAAGAGTGAAATCGTCACAGTTACACGCCAGTATATTATAGTACTCTGCGCTATCACAATCTACGTTTTGATTCCTACACTTCGTCTCTCAAACCACGGTATTTTCATACCTATGGCCCAACAGTAAAAGCTCTATAAGGGACTTCTTGTAATGGAAAGAACATCAGATGGTCCAGATTGTGCTCGAACACGGCGAGACTAGTTTTTACACGGCATTAGAGGTATTAGCCATTGTGTGCAAATCACATCCCTCGTCTGTCTCGAAAGTCTTGACATTTCGCTTTTTACTTTCTCTGAAATATAACTGTAAACTGTTTACTGGTGCCGCTTTGTTATGCAGTTCCAACACACTCTATGCAAAATTTCTAGTAGGTAAGGTACACCTAGAAACCTACAAATAGCGATTACCAGTGGTAAAAAATCTTAATTGATAGATCGACTACCCGTTGCGTTTTGGTGTAGTGGTTACCACGCCGGACTGCCAAACCAGGCTCCTGGGTTCGAAACATAGGTACCATAAAACTACCAGATTCGATCAATACCTATCAAAATTAAATTGACATGGTGTTTTTGTCAGTTCTTGGCGATTTCGTTTACTTATCATCGGGAATTGCAAAATTGAGGACAAAATATTGCTTGTTGCTATATGCAACTAATCCAGACACCTAAGAATGGACACTAGTTGCATAATTAAAAGCGATTTTGTATGTCTATTTCTAGGTACCTAATTACCGTGGTCCGTGTCCGTAAGAGAAGACGTGTACAAAAGCTAGTGACCAATAATTATTATCTTGTCAGAAAGCGACCACACAGATTTCAGTTAACCACCGCATCTAGCTCAGCTCTGTAAATGTTACTTTCTCCAGTTTTCACATCACCTAGGTCTTCAAACCGGTTAGCTACCTCTATACAGGGTGCTTCTTAATATGCTGACACTTTTTTAATGGGACGAATATCAAAATCGCAAAAGAAAAACAGCTGTCCCATAAAGTTTGCAGTTTTGTATGGAAGAGTTGATTTCTTTTTTCGCGATTTCGATGTTGGTCCCATAGAGTCAGTTGTTCAGTTTGACGGTATGATCAATCTCTTAAAAAGTGTCAGCATATTAAGAAGGATCCTGTATATGTAGTGCATTATTAATCAATCTATTTTCACAATTGTCCTAAAAAGAATGTAGAGTATTGTAGGCACTTTTCTGTTGGCACTTTGCTTTTGTTACTTTGAACTCATTGCAGTACTGTAGGCCTCGTATGCCACCCCCGAGAAAACGATAAAAATCGAGATGTGCCTCCATCCTTATTATTTTTCGTATGCCAAAAAGAGCGCGCATGACGTTTTTCTCGTTTAAACGCTTTGTCGTGGATGGCATGCTAGCCGTACAGGTATTAGCATTTGAAAGCACCGAAAATAAAAGCGTGAGAACTGTGAGTTCAATGCCCTACAAAGGTAGGTCGAATTGAAGTTGAATTTGGCAATTCATCTCGAAACATCTCAAAGCAAACAGCACTACAACAATTGATAGCCATTTGTCTCAATTTACTCAATAAAAGTGCACGTTTTGCATCCAATATGAGGACAATTCGTGACGCCATTTTAAAATTGACCTAATTTCTATTCAGGTCATACAAGCAAGTCAATTTAAAAGCATCTTTCACGCTGTTTCATGACAACGCAACGCAACGCTCTGATTTCGTAAAATCTCAAAACCACAACACAGAATAAAGTACTTACAGGATATGGATTCTTATACAGAGTGTAAACTTATGGATGGTTTATACGATGACAATTTTGCGCCGCCAATTCTGCGGCGCCTAAAATTAGCACCGTGTAAACACTAAACTTTAAGGCTACTCCTCCCATCTGCAAGGCTCTCTTTCTGACAAGCAAACTTTTGCAATTAGCCATCCCGCTTCAATTGCGCGGCTCCGGTCAGAATTTTCCGTTTTCTTTGGAAACCTGTATGATTTTATATGAATTTTCAAAAAATAAGAAAACCACATCATTTTATATTGTATTGTGAAGAATATTGTAAATTTTCATATTCTTCTGATCAACAATGTAAGAGTAAAACGGTTACAACTGGAAAAAAAGAGGTGACTTTGGAGCCGATTTTCTTCAGTTTTATTAATTAAAATAGATTTCGAGAAAAACCACATCACTTCTCATATCCTGTAGATTGTTCAGTTTTGTTTTCTGCTTCAAAAGTGCCATAGTTAATGTATAAAATGGTTACAAAGTTACTCAAAACCGGGCGGACGCCCCTTAAGGCACGACAATTTTAAGGCACGGCGTAAAATTGTCGTGCCTTAAAGTGTTTACACGGTGCTAATTTTAGACGCCGCGCAGAATTGGCGCCTAGAAATTGTCATCGTATAAACGGTCCATTAAATGCGTTACATAATAGGTACTTAAATGGGTGCTTCAGATCAGACCATCAAACTGAACAACTTTTACTAATGGACTAAATTTAAAATTGCAAAATAAAATGAGGTGTTCCGTAGAAAATGTCGTTGAAAATGTTGTTGTAGGTATTAGAAATTAATTAATTTGCTGTTTGATATGATAACCAATAAAGATAAATTAAATTAAAAATATATGAAACAGCACATTTTTTTCATTTCAAAATTAGTCCCATAACTTCCATAGCATACTAATTGAGTCACAGTAGTAAAAGTTGTTCAGTTTGATGGTCTGAACAACCTCTGGAAAAATTACCCAGTATAACATTGAAAAGGATTAATCGAAGGTCTTGACAAGCAAGGTTTTCTTCTTCCTATTCGTGATTCTACACAAAAACATCCCAGAAAAGAGGAGATTTCATATATGAAAAGAATCAAAAAATATATGTCCAAATATGTAGTTTTCGAGTACAACTATTCAGGTACGCACGGCGACACATCAAGCTATACAAAACCCACATGAGCTGGCCGCGCAACGTTATACGTTACTCGATCTACGCGCGGCCAGCTTATGTTGGTTTTGTATAGCTTGATGTGTCGCCGTGTGTACCTCGTACCTCTTTTAGAGACTCATACTATATATCATTAAGGAAGTCATGTAAAATTGTAAATCCGATCCGATTTCCGTCAGTAAGCTACTGATAATAAATTGCTTTGCTGATATCTTATAACTTGCACTTGACTATTTGGTATCTATTAGGATTTTAGACAACACGACCCGCGACTTCGTCCGCATAAATTATATACCAGATTTTACATGAAATCATAAGCTATCAAACAAAAAACTTTCATCATAATCGTTTCAGTAGTTTTTGCGTGATGCTCGGACAAACAAACATACAAACAGACCGACATAAATTCTAAAATCGATTTGGAGTCAAGGATACTTGAAAACCATATCGTAATCTTTTTCTTGTAAATATCTTCAATGTACAAACACACTTCTGTTAAAGTTTTATAATAGTTTAGATCACAGATAATATAATACTATACTAGTAGTTTAGATAGACATAATATCTAATCGTAGTTAATTCCTTACAGTAGTAACGTACCTAATCAATAAGTAGGTATAATTATAATATGTTGTAAGTATGTTGTCTAATTTTCATAGAATTTAACATCAACGTCATCACAAGTTAATCCTAGATACTCGATCACTTTTGATTAATAACTTTGTTTTTCTACTCAGGTGATTACCTAGGTATTATACGAAAATAAGACGAAACAACCAACGAAAATTTAAGAAACCACAGACACGGACATTCGTTTCTAGATCGTGTTGTAAAAGAAGTTTGGCGGACGGACATGTAATTTGAGACCCAGACTTAGAGGTCCCGAACATGAATGAAACTTAGTAATACGTGTAGAATGAAGCTAAACTAACAAAAAAGTAAATTGATTCAAACCTGTAGAAGTTGGGGGAAAGGTATTTCTCCTTATGATACCTTTTGTGTTAAGTGTGTGAAACTCATAATTATTCTTATTAGATAGTCCACTCAATCTTCTACGCATTCATTGTGTTTATTTTAATGAAAATTCACGATAACCGTACAATATTATGATAATGGAAGAAAACGAAATCACACACACTATCAGTTCAACCAAACCAAATAAGTTCCGTAACGTCCAAAAAATACCTCAATGTTAATATTAGATGAAAATTGCTGTCGTGATTGCGTTTTGCTACTGCTTTTTTGATGATTGTCTATTTTACTAGTAATTTCTACTTTTGAATCCGGACTTCTAGAGATGTGGAAGTTTTTTTAAAAAATGCCTCAATTTTTTCTGTTTATAATAATTATGACCTTTTTTTTTCCGACCTCCGTCCTGAAAGGCTTTTACTTTTCGTAAAAATGGCTGGGTCCAAATTCACCAAATTTCTTTAATTGTTGTTGAACCAAGGGACAATTACCAAATACCAACGGACCGGTACAACTAACTAAATATACTGTTTGTTAATTCTGTAAAATCTAAATATAATTATAAAAGAAATCGTATCTTCTTACGTTCTCAATTATTCGTTAGATAACATGGAATATAATTGATAAATATTATGTAGGCCACAAAAAGAAACCCATAAACAAGTGCCAAGTCCTCGCGTACGAAGTCGCGGGCAACGGCTAGTTCAAAATAAAATCAAACTTAGTTTGTATGAAGCCTAGCAGGAATATCCTTGATTTGTAAACGTAAAGTGTAAATGTCTGCATGTGGCTGCATTTAAACCTATCATATCAGACATATTTACCGAGATGATAAAAATAATTCACGCTTTGCACGGCAGCGATCCTTGGCTGATATCTTATCACTGCTTCAGTTATATAAACTAGACAGTAGTATCAACGTCCGAATTTCATTTCGGGGTAGTCCAAAACTTTTCTTACAACCTTAAACTAAAGAGAGCGCATCTGTCACGGCCGTATTGCGGTAAACTTACTTGACTTACTTGCGATTTATTTAGCGTGATTGCTCTCCAGGTTCACTTTTAACTTATTTACAGTTTTAGGATGAAAATATTAACGTCTCAAAAAAATAAGTGGCTAGATTCACCCATACAAGTGTTTTCTTTTTATTCAATCAATTTTGATTAAATTGATAAATTAAACTTGTGGCTTACGATAACAATCATCATTGGCCCGTCATTATCTACTGCTGAACATAGGACTCTCCCAAACTCTGCCCTAGGCCTTCCTCATCCAGTCGGTACCAGCTTCCTGACTCTATCCAGCCTGCCAGACAGCCTAGAGTCCCAAACTATGTTTGTAAGTTCGTGGTCTCGACTTGAGAACTCGGGTTGTTAACAGTAGGTACAATCTTCGTCTACACTATAGAGTCGATGGCACGGTCATTAAGATTGACTTGCCATCGTAGTGAAGATATTTGCCAATCAGTATCCATTATATTTTTTTTTTTTTTTTTTTTTTTTTTATGTGTGATAGGTAAGCATTTGACCCCAATCTCACCTGATGTTGAGTGATGATGAGGCCGAAGATGTAGCATGCTTACCTAGAAAGATGCCTATTCACTCTCGCCTTGAAGAGGCCCAGGTTGTATTACTCAGGGAACAGGTCCGCAGGCAGGGCATTCCACTCCTTAGCCGTGCGCATTATAAAAGAAGAAGCAAACTTCTTCGTGCGAATTGCTGGTAGGTCAACGACATAGGGGTGGAAACCCAGTCTGCGTCTCGTCCCCCGCAGATGAAAGGGAGACGGTGGTATCAGATCGTGTAATTCAGTCGCACACTCTCCGAAATGTATCCTATAAAAAACAGACAGACAGGCTACCTTGCGACGATGCTCAAGACTTTGTAGCTTCGCCACCGAGGTTGGATCACCTATGAGCTTCCTGGCACGCCTGTCGATTGAGTCCAGCGCGGCCAGCTGGTATTGGGCAGACCCGTCCCAGAGATGGCAGCAGTACTCCATACACGATCGGACTTGTGCTTGATAAAGTTGTAGAAGCTGTCCCGGAGTAAAGTACCGTCTGACCTTCGAGAGGACGCCCAGTTTTTTCGCTGCGGTTTTCGCCATGGACTCAATGTACCGTCCGAAATTCATATATCCATGTATATCGATAAGTAAGAGGCTAGCTGTTCGTAAAGGGTGTGGCAGACTTATCAATGGCTTTAGTCCGTCGCTCTGGGTCGCTCTCTTCATGTGACTGCACTGCCAAAAGGCGGCTAACCGCTATGAAAAACAAAGCACTTCGCTGCCTTCTGCAGCCTTGCAGCCCATAGATCGATGAAAATGGAGCTAGTCGAAGTACAGTGGCCACTAAATTGAACGTAACCGTCGAGTAGCGTAGCTATTTAGCTTGTCTCCGCCAATTTAGTGCATCAATCAGAAGAACAACGTCTAGAGGAAGCACCCACTTGCCCCCCTACATCGTAATGACCAACGGACAGACCAAATGTCACGGCACGGCAGACTTGTAAACACGCGAGGAAATGTCAATCTTTGTATGAAAATTGCAGTACTAATTTCACAATTTTCGCGTAATTGAAATTAAGACGTCAACAGCAGGGGAGAGCGGGGCTGGAAGTTACCGAGGTTAGTTGTTCCGATGGATATAGCTCCGAGAAGAAAAGAGATATCGAAATGCGTGAAGTGTGGTGGACATTGATAGGCCCCTTGCCCCTGCGCAGATATGGTAGCCACTTTAGTTGAATTTGCGCCGGCCAGGAAGTGGATGTATGTCAAGTGACCCTGCGACACGACCTGAGTAAATATTTTCCAGTTTATACTTTTTGGTCTAACTTGATTAATAGTTAATCTATTTATGAGTGTGTGACTATGGATTGTAGAGAAAACGTTTGGGAATTGTTTTTGATGTCATTATTTGAATTATTCCATATCTTGGCCATAATTTTAGGTAACCATTAAAAAAAGAATTTTGGGGTTAAATGTTCCGTTGCTATGGGGCTGGTTGTGCCGCGGAAAAATCAACCCCAACATTACTTAACTTTTTAGTTTCAGATATTCTGGACATTTTGAACTGTTTGGAAGTAGACAATCATCCAGTACCATCGATTTCTAATCAAGAGGAACACATACCAACATCAAACAAAATGAAGACATTTACAGATTTTTCCCTGTAATCATTAAATAGCTTTTTTCAAGAAGCTATGAAACGAAGGATTCTACAGGATGATGATATGCTGATTTCAGATATAATTTTGTTTTAATTTCGCATATCTTAATGCGTTTGAATTTTTTCTGTCTTTAAGACCATTTTATTTTACACTAGCGGCCCGTCCCGGCTTCGCACGGGTGGACGTCTAATCTTTTCTAGCAATAAATATAGCCTATGTTACTCAGGGTGAATGCAGCTTTCTAATGGTGAAAGAATTTTTTAAACCGGCCCAGTACTTTTTGAGCCTATTCATTACAAACATACAAACATACAAAAATAGGTACAAATCTTTCCTCTTTATAATATTAGTGTAGATTCATATACCTACTGATTTGATTAGGATAAGTGAAACTTACAATAACTTATTAAAATTCAATAAAACCAGTATCTTATTTTATACTAAGTAACTGAAAACAGACCAAGTAAACACACGGAACAACCAGCCTCAACAAGGGAACAACCAGTCCCATTTTGGGGTTCGTTGTTCCTTTCCGACTTGTCTTAGAAAATCGATCCTGTGCTAAAAAGTACTAAAGCGTACGATAGATTATCGACATACTAATATGCAGCGATAAATGCCACTTGAACTCATGTAAGACTCATATACATACGACTTATTTTTCATACACATTTTTTCGATTGTTTGAAAATCGGAACTATCAACCCCGCTCTCCCCCACTCATGCTACTTTTAATGTTCGGATTATGTTATCAAGATTTCTTATTTACCTTTTTGGCAAATGAAAGAAGATCAAGAGTAGGTAAATTAAACATTTGAAGAGTGAAGGACAAAATAAAGGACATAACATCACTCAACACAAAAATATAGGCTCCATCATCACATCATCAGACGAGGCGAGCGAACAAAACTCGAAAAAAAATCAGCTTACCTACAACAAAACAAAACGCCTGCCAAAACGGGCGTTTTGTTTTTGTGATAACATAATCCGAACATTAAAAGTAGCATGAGTGGGGGAGAGCGGGGTTGATAGTTCCGATTTTCAAACAATCGAAAAAATGTGTATGAAAAATAAGTCGTATGTATATGAGTCTTACATGAGTTCAAGTGGCATTTATCGCTGCATATTAGTATGTCGATAATCTATCGTACGCTTTAGTACTTTTTAGCACAGGATCGATTTTCTAAGACAAGTCGGAAAGGAACAACGAACCCCAAAATGGGACTGGTTGTTCCCTTGTTGAGGCTGGTTGTTCCGTGTGTTTACTTGGTCTGTTTTCAGTTACTTAGTATAAAATAAGATACTGGTTTTATTGAATTTTAATAAGTTATTGTAAGTTTCACTTATCCTAATCAAATCAGTAGGTATATGAATCTACACTAATATTATAAAGAGGAAAGATTTGTACCTATTTTTGTATGTTTGTATGTTTGTAATGAATAGGCTCAAAAAGTACTGGGCCGGTTTAAAAAATTCTTTCACCATTAGAAAGCTGCATTCACCCTGAGTAACATAGGCTATATTTATTGCTAGAAAAGATTAGACGTCCACCCGTGCGAAGCCGGGACGGGCCGCTAGTGTAAAATAAAATGGTCTTAAAGACAGAAAAAATTCAAACGCATTAAGATATGCGAAATTAAAACAAAATTATATCTGAAATCAGCATATCATCATCCTGTAGAATCCTTCGTTTCATAGCTTCTTGAAAAAAGCTATTTAATGATTACAGGGAAAAATCTGTAAATGTCTTCATTTTGTTTGATGTTGGTAGGTATCAATTTTATTTCTAACAATTGCCAATGCAACTGAAGGTCTACAACTGGCGATGCCGAGACATTTAAATGATTCAGAACACATGGGGTATATAATATAGTCAAGGGGGTCATTGATGACTCGCTCTGATGTACAAGAAAGGAGTGGTCATGTTTTTATCGGGTTACTGAACTACGTATTATATGGAGCCAACACATCTAAATCACGAAAAATAATCAGGTGTTCCATACAAATCTGCAATAGGTACCTAGTTGACTCAAATGTATGGAACTAGTGAAGGCTCTAAAAACATAGCGTGGTACTTTCCTGCCGCGCCACAAACTTTGCTTATTTTCTCGTGAACCTGATAAGTACATTTTTTTTTCATGGTACCTAGGTAGTACAAATAAAGTACAACTTGGGTAATTTTTTAAGGCTAACTGAAATCCGAACTTGTGTCTATGGCGATGGCGCGGCCCCGAAGTATCACACGTAAAACATCGGCTGTTCCATAAAAAACGTCAAGGCGACTCAACCCAAATGTTTGAATGGAACAGTTTATACCTATATGTTTCGCGATTTCAATATTGGTCCCATAGTAAAAGTTGTCCGACCCCGATACGTAACGTGAATTTAAGTTTATATACCCTTTATCTACGAAAAGAATAGGTACTGCATTTTTCCATTATGTAAGATCTTGCGGCATGCATTTGATTCCTTAAATCAATTAATAGATTAGCGATATAATTAGGCGCAATTTTAATTAGAGATTAAATGATAGACATCAGTGGGACAATGCGGTACCTTAGATCTTTAAAAGCAATAAAATGTATATGTTAACTGATAAGCAAATGATAGGATGTCATCATTCCTATGTATCGTGACAAAGGTAATATTATGCACCAAATTAGGTACATACAGGCGGTGAAATTGATATCAATATCATCCTTTAAATCTTCTTCTTCTTTCTTTCTTTGCAGTTGCTAAGAGTCTACCCATCAAACTGAACAACAAGGGAGCAAACCGATCAGAGCAACAACAAAAATCTGCTGTTGCATACATTTGAGTCGAGTAGGCATTGCAGTTTAGTATGGAACCGCTGATTTTTTTTGTGCTCACATCGGATTGCCCCCATCAGGATCATAGAAAATTACAGTAGTAACACAGAAATAATTTTATAATTTTTTTCAGTGTTTTTTTTAATGAAAGATGGATTTTCTCTTGACCTCAATCTAGTCCTCAGGACACCTATCATTGACAAAATGTGTTAATTACATAGCCAACGATAGTTTAATTTTCTGTTACCATAATTACGTCATATAGGATAGGGGACGTCAAGTCACCCGAACAAGACCCGAACGGATGCTTCTGTCGTCGTAGTTACCAAAAGATCATTATTTAGCATCCTGTTTAATTCCAAATAAAACATGACTAAAAACCTAATTTGCAACAGATTTCCTTTGAAATGAGTTCGACAACCACATCATTGTACTATCGGGGACTTTTCCGCCTGACCACTTAAGGGCCTATGTCGAAAAATAATTTAAGCGAAACGGGCGGTGATAGCTTATATTACTGCCAGATGCGAGAGAAAGAGATGGGGCGGCGCGCGCGCCTGGAACGAATCAAGCGAAAAAACAAACTTTATTTAATTGTGATTGTACTATTTATGTAAGTTCAATTCTGCTCTAATCAAAACTTAGATAATAGCAATCTCTTTTTTTTTAAATCAAGTCTCATGTTTCTATTATTCACAGTTTAGCAGTTACAAGCGTTTATAGACAGAAACGAAGGCTACTTTGGCTTGTTTTTCTATCGAGAAAATTTGTCTTAATCGTGTTTTGGCTCTAATCAAAACTTCAATTATATGTTCAATTTACACATATCCGCAAATCATACTCCTACTGTTAGTACTTCATGATATATGGAGCTTTGAAGAATCTTATTTTTTTTACATAGCCCGCTTAAGAAAAAAATCGCATAATTTCGCCCAAAATTTATTGTTTAGAAACTATTATTAATTGATCTATTCATCAATAGGGCGGGGCAAGACAGCGCTTTTCTTTTTTAGTATGCAAGCAAAAATGAGCCTAGTGGTGGTCAGGCGGAAAAGTCCGCGATAGTACCTACATATGGCGTCGCAGTATGTAAAGGATTGAATATCAGCTGATTGTTTGTAACTAAATGAATCATTGGACTTGATAAAAAAAAAATCTGGGAAATAACTAGCATTATCATTCGATATCATCCAAAAAGTACGAATACAGGACATTTTTAGATGTGATGATTAAATTAAATTAAATTAAAAATCGTTTATTAGTCTTTTACATTCGTACACAAACAGAAGTAGGTAATATTAATACAGAAGGACATTAAAAATAAAAGTGTTGTTTTCTGTTGTAACACAAGAATAAACATTTATATAAAAAAAAACAAGACAAAAAGGTCTACGGCTCAGCGACAGTTGAATAAATCAGCTGCCTCTGTTATTCTGCCATAGCCAGACATAAGCTGAGTGAAACACGATGCCTAAATTTTAATTTACAAAGTAATATTGTTATTGTTATGGATAGGCGAGAACAATCAGTATACATATTTTTTTTGCTAAATACGCCTAAAGAGGGACACCAGCATCCAGCGATTGCCTCATGAGTAGCCACTGGGCACATTTTTTCCTAAAGGTTGGTAGCGATAGCGACAATGCCTGCCGAACGGGCGGCGGGAGGTCGTTCCATATCTTTGAGGCCGCGTGTTTGAAGCAACCCTGGGTGCTGATAAGAGAATAAACTGGAAGATTGAAAAGATAACCTCTATCCCTTAAGTTATGATGTGATCTATAAGATTTCCACTTAAGTTTATGATATAAGTATGTTGGGATTTCGGTTTTACAAAGAGTGTGTATAAAACACGAATATTTTAGTGTTCTTACATTTTCCATATTAAGAATCTTCCTCTCTAGTAAATATGGTGTGATATGGTCCCTCCTAGGAATAGGATAGCAGAAACGCATGCAAGAATTTTGGACTCTCTGAATGGCTTTTTTAGTTTTAGCGAATAGACACGGGCCATACACAATGTCGCAGTAATGAAGATGCGATAGAACCAAACTGTTACATAAAAGCAATCTGATATTGTTATTTAAAAATGGTCTAAGTTTATATAGGGTTTTCAATGATCCAAAACATTTTCCAATTTTTTGTTGAACGTGCTTTTCAAATTTTAATGTTTCATCCATTAGTAAGCCTAGATTCCGGACACAGTCTTGGCGAGGAACGGTCGCATTGTCAATTTTGATAACCGGGTTCAGCTCTTTGATACAGTTTACCTGGTGCCGGGTACCACAAACCAAGGATACACTTTTCTTTGCATTGAGAATTAATCCGTGTCTGCGTGACCATTGTGCTACAGCATTAAGGTCGGTATTAAGTTTTGTAGTTGCTGCAGACACTTCGTCTGCGGTAACCGGCGTATGTATATATATTTGTGTATCGTCGGCATATAAATGATAACGTGAGTGGAGAATAGGTGATATTATGCTGGAGGTGTAAATCGCAAACAAGGTTGGTCCGAGAATTGATCCTTGGATCACCCCTCTTGTAACCGGCAGAGGTTTGGATTTGACTAGTATGCCTTTATCGTTAACACATTGCACCGTTTGACTGCGGCCGGAAAAATAGGACTCAAACCAGCTGTAAGCAAGATCTGAGAGGCCGAAATACTTTAATTTGGCGAGAAGTATGGGTATACTGACGCAGTCAAAGGCGCGGGTGAAATCCAGAAGGACAAGAAGAGTTCCCATACCATCATCTGCGGCGACTAAAATGTCGTCACAGATAGTAAGTAGTGCAGTAGTTGTACTGTGTTTGCTCCGGAATCCGGACTGCTGCTTGGGTATAATCGAGTTCGCTTCAAGATATGGTATGATCTGCATTTGAACAGCCTTTTCTATGATTTTAGACATGAAAGAGCATTGAATGATAATATTCATATAAAGCTAACAAAAAAATTACTAGCACAATACAGGATGTTAGGGTAAACAGTTACACTACTTTAAGGGGTGATTGTACCCATGATACTAAACAACTTTCCCTAAGAAACCCATAGGAAATTCGGAAAAAATAAAATCGACTTTTCATACAAACGTTCGATCAGCTGATTGCATTTAGTATGGAAAGTCGAATTTTTTTTTTCGGAATTCCTGTATTCTTTATATTCTTATTCTATTATATTCTTTGGGAAAGTTATTCAGTATCATGGATTGTACCCATGATACTGAAAGTAGTGCAACTCCTAACACCCTGTATAACGTCAGATGAAATAATTTATAAAACCGGCCAAGAGCGTGTCGGACTCACCCAAGATAGGGTTCCGTAGTCGTTACATGAATAGCTTTTAGCTTTTAACATGATATAGCTTAAATAAATTAAGACATTTTCAAAAGCAAACTCTACTACTCTAGTAAACAAAATCTGCTATGAAAAAAAATCTATATAAATAAATAATAAATTCTTCTTCTTCTTATCGTGTGGGCAGAGCCCTGGTGTCAGAGTTTTTTCAGACCGCCTTACGGCCTCTGACGTGGTTTTTATGTAACGACTACTACCACTAAAGATAGTAGCCGGGACCAACGGCTTAACGTGCCATCCGAAGCACGGAATCATCTTTCTTTTCAGACAATCAGGTGATTCAGCCTGGAATGTCTTAACCAACTGCCAATGCTCTTAACCATTAGGCCACGGAGGCAGTCAATAATAAATAAATAAATATCTTGGCCTATTTATTACACAAATTATCTAGTCACATTTAAAGTACCAGAATCTAGCCTGGACTTGTATTATTGATAACTAAACAACGATATAGAATACAACATCCATGACTCGGGTACATATATTCATATTATTCATCATACAAATATTTGCCCCTTCATTCGGATTCATCGGGATTCAAACCCGCAACCCTCGGCACAGCAGGCAGGTTCACTACCGACTGAACTACCGGGCCGTTAAATCTGGTTGCCAATTAAGGAATAAGCAATAGAAGCATAATTAAATTAGTGTAATGCAAACCCCACCCTCTTTTTGGTTTCCAGCTAAATTATAAGTGCCGGTATCATACGAACAGACGGACAGACGTACAAAAAACTGTAATGAGTTTGCTGTCGTAATTTTTTGGGATCGAAACGACTCTGGCGCCAAAAAAATATAGGTAGGTATGTGCGCCAATCACGCGACGATAAAGCTTCCTGTATCTGAAATTTGTATTTTAGTATTAGTAGCCTTGATTTTAATGTTTAACAGGTAATGAAATACTTTTGTAATTTATCAACTTATAATTATCTACGTAATTAAAACAAAATGTTTAAGTGTCTAGACTTAGGTATGTAATCATGTTTAGTATTATTTGTGGTTCATGTTTAGTATTGCAAGCAAGGGTCGTTGTAACACGGAGACCAGCGCTGGTCCTTTTTGTGTTCGCCCCAAGATCACCTATATTTACGCATACTGAACTTATGGTATTTTCTTTTCATTCTCGGGAATGCAGGTTTCCTCACGATGTTTTCCTTCACCGCCGAGCTAGTAAATGATAAATACAACCGTACATAAATTCCGAAGAACTTAGTGGTACAGGCCAGGAATCGAACCGCGGCCTCAGTATTGAGGCGCTAGCTCTCTTCCGTATGGGCTATCATTGCTCTTTCGTTTAGTATTAGTAGATGTGTGTGTATGGGTGTATGCAAACAAAACGCAATGTAGGCTATAAATATACGTATACCTATTAAATTATGTTACAAATATAACTATAGGTATGCTGCTGCTTTTTTACCACAAATTAACGCAGAGTACCTAATTAATTATCGTTTTATCATAAAAAGGTATACGGTAGGTATAGGTATATATATCCTTAATTAACCTTATTATTAAATAAATAATATTTTTTTAGGTATTAGGTACTACTTATATTTGTAAAATATAGGTAAGTACAAAAATATAATATTTGATTTTATTACTATTAAAATAACAAAACAGACAATTTCGAGTATATACCAAACAAGTAACTAAATGTACAAACGAAATAAGTAACTTATATGTATAGGTAGAAATATAAATCATGTTTATTTACCTTAAACAAAGGTTTACTCATGATTTCTACCTACCTGTATCTAGAACTTATTTAGTATTAATTAATTTTGTGTCACAGGGAGGTAATCTTGTGGAAGCATAATAATATGTTGAAATCAGGAGTGCAATTTTTGAAACTCACACGTTGAATAGGCAGTTGAAAATGGCAAAATAACTAAGAAGATATCATAGAGAAATTACGCGCTAATTAGCATCTTTCTACTGCTGATTTGACTTTCAAAAATCCTATTCCAGGAGTGCGATTTTTGAAAGTCAAATCAGCAGAAAGATGCATAAGTATATCTCCATTTTGGACATTTTAACTGCTGAGTTCAACGTATGACTTTAAAAAGTCGCACTCCTGTATTCTACCATTAATTCGCGACATCGCTCACAACTAGCATCACGCTGTACAACAAGACTAACGTAGCGGTCACCTCTCAGCTCAGTGTAAAGATTGCAATTTCTTCTAATAACCAAGCCAATGGCACCTGGGTCATTGACCGCTGCCAATCAACTGTTGGTCCACAGTTGGCCTTAGTTTTTGATCAACGACCGGCGACCGTCTGCCAATCATGGACTCGAAAACGAAAGTGTAGAGTTAATTTGTTTAATTGATACAGAAGTCATTGCTCGGGAATTTAGATTTTTTCTTATACGATATTTGACTAATTTACGACTGTGAATATTGGTTCCGTTTCACGTTTGCCGCCTTGCAATTAGACTTGGACCCAGAACATTCGATAAATAGGTAATAGACTTAATAAGCAAAGTCCAGCAATTCGGTGGCGCTTTGCGGAGAGGTATCGACACTCATGCATGATATTCCTACTGGTCCGACTGCTTTCAATCAGTGGTGAAGGAAAACATCGCAAAGAAATCTGCGTACTCTGGAGAAAAAATTCTCATGCATATGTGAACTTGTGAATTCTAATACGTACGCATTGGACACGCGTGGTGTAATGTACATACACCCTCTTTGAGCGAGGCCTGGTGCCCTGCACGCCCTGCACTGGTAGCATGCCAACCCGCGATAGCCGTGATACGGCTTTATCACGTCTTTTATCTCGTTCTTATGCGCGCGAACGAACGGGATAAAAGACGTGATAAAGCCGTATCACGGCTATCGCGGGTTGGCATGCTACCAGCACTGGTGTTACAGTATATTTTCTTTGCCCTGGTTCAGTGGCACGTATGGACTATGGGCTGATAATGAATTTGTGAAAATATTGTGGTAGCGGTAATTTTGACTTATTAGCCTTAGGTCATACAGGGTTGTTGGCATGACTAGAAAGGCCTCCGCTGTCCAGTGCAGTACAGGCTATATCTTAAAGTACCTTACTCCAAGAAAAACTTACTTCTCTAGGGAAAATTATCACCTAACAAGCGGATTACCGGTCCTAAATGAGACTCCTCATCTCATTGCATGTCACATACAACTCTGCGGTCATTAACCTCAAGGAACACGTTTACCCGAACGGCAAATTACAAGTTTAAAGTCCTTACTGCGTCAAAACCTCATTAACCGTTGCAGGCGCAATCTTTCGCCCAAACTTATGGGTTTTTACGTCCTAATTATGGGATATCTTTCAAGACTCTTTTTATTTTGGTTAGGATTCCGCATTAAAAAGAACCAAGAAGCCAGAGTTAATCCCACTTCCTAAATAAATGACGATTTGTCTATCAATCCAAATTGGCAGCGTACTTAAGAAGGGTCTGATCAAATGTACTCGAAACCGACGAGCGTGTATGAAACGACTTATGACTGTGGAAGAGGCGAAAGGTCAGGATTCGTAGCCGATGGCGATCCATTGTCTCTGCCTACCCCAATGGGACACAGGCGTGAGTATATGTATGTATGTACGTATGTCTATCAAACTAAATATGTACTATTTCGTCCTATTTATTGCTGTTGTATCCAGTATCAGCTCTGTCGAAAGCGAAAACAATAAAAAGTGTAATCGATTAAAAACTGAGCTCATAACAAACTAGTTCAAATGTTAACCACTGCTTTTATATATAAAAGTTATATATTTTTTAGCATATTTATAAGCAAAATTTTTATCGCGTTGCAAACAGCAAAAGCAAAAAAAATCTTTTGTTTTCTTTGTGGAACCCTTATGAATCAAACTCTCACTTGGCCTGCGTTTTTGTTTTTCAGGACCACAAAATTACCCTTTGATTAGTCTTGTAGATTGAATAAGAGCTGGTTATGTTCGAAGGAGATACGATCTTTTTTCTCTTCTTTATAATTTTTCGTCGCTGCCGATGCCGGTTGTTGGCCTTCCGTTCAGTTTGTTCGCAATGAGATCTTTGGACAGATTGTGTACGTAGCTTGTTTGGTGAATAAACGTGTGATTGCCTAATTGGTTGGTATCTTTTTAAGAATCGCGAGAATAATAAGAAAAAAATTGCGAGTCGAAAGCTACCAATTTAGGACTTTGAAGTACTAATGCAATGATATTTGTTTTGTTAAAAGGTTGATTTCAAATGTTAATCAGTTATTGCTAGCTACAAACTGTTTTCATGTTGATAAATTAACGCAAAACCGAAGTTAAAAGTCATAAAGTACAATGCAATGTGGTATAACTTACTAAATATCCTATCCTCCCATATCCTGGCTTAGAGACCCGAGTGGGTCTTGGGTCTGGGCCCCCGACTACAAAATACGCCACTCATCTCTTTTCTGCGTCATTTCAGTCCAGTTGGGCATCTCCAGCTCCTCGAGATTCTTGGTGACCTGGGTCTATCCAGCGATACTTATTACCACACGATCTTTTTTCATCCGTTCTGAGTCCAAGCCAGCGCAGTCGCGCAGATTTTATCTCTCTCTCTCTTGTAGGACTTTGGGAGTGGAAAATAGGTCTTCTATTTCCAGATTCTTTCTACAGGTACGCCATCCATCCCCCATTTTCTCTTCGTCGGTTCCAAAATCTTCCGGAAGATTTTACTTTCGGTCACGATGAGAAGCCTTGACACTGACATTCAAAGAGGAAATGTAATAACTAATGCATGCAATTTTAAATTCACCTTTATGCAATTTATAGTGCTCAAAATATTTTATATTGCAATTGCATAACTACTTTATACATTTAATAACTGTAAATCACAACACATATTTTGTCTTTGACTTTGGTCCAAATAATAAAAATAACATTACTTGATACATCTGTATACCTAAACAGTTTTATAGATTTTATATGTAATTAATTGAATCAGGCGTTACTTTGCGGAAATCCATGACTAATAGGTAGATGACACGATTGTATCAAGACCTCCGCCTCTAAATACCTAGTAGACAAAGTTGTATTACGTGATAAAATACAACCTGCTTACCAAATAATTTCTACTCTACACGTGTTTCGCTCCACCAAGGAGCATCCTCAGGAGTTAGACCGACGAACGTTCGATACAGAGTTGTTACTCCGCCGAGCGTCCGACACCGAGTGACCTGTGCGCGCCGTCTGTCGCCTATTTAGATTTTATATGTTACGTAGGTATACCTACTTATGTTTATTATTATGCATGTAGGAATAATTATTCAAATCAAAGGTGTAGGTACAATACAGTTACATAAGATAAGACATAAATTAATACCAAGCCTATCCCACAGGGTGTCGTCATCAGACAACACCATTTTATCTCCCATTGTCTCGCCTCTCTGTCATCCATTGATATTTCAATAGACCATAACTCCAAAACATTTCCGAATGGCTGCTTTGCAAATATTCTCAAACGTTTATTATTATTTATGTATCGTAATTTAATAGAGAAATGTGCAGCGATGAAGTTAATGATGGTAAGTAACTAGGAGGAAGCAGTTAATATTTTAATAGTTACAACAAAATACGTATGTATTTGTGTGACATTGTCCAAGATATTTATTTATTTTATTTATTTTTTATGTGTATTAGTCAGACGCAGAGCATTAAAATGAGAGGCAGAAGTGTTTATCGCAAGCTATACTGGGGTATGCAAAATGTGCAAATTCGCCTACAATTTACTTATCATTTTCCCATGTAAAACCCATGTAAACCCATGTAAATTACCAAAACTTCGTAAATGCTATCCAATGCTGCATGCACACGAGTGCGATTTTTATTTATTCATGCCTCACGGAGATAATAATCACAGTAAGTACTCATAGGCATAGGTTATGTTATGTTATGACATAACAAAAGACACGTGCCACCTTAGTATCCAACCATTTGAACATAAATACCATAAAAAATACTACTGTTCATTATACATAGTTACTGTAAATATTTACATTCACAGTTGATTTCTATCCTGGAGTGCGATTTTGAAACTCATTCGCTGAGTTCAGCAGTTGTAAATGTCAAAATTACTATGGAGATACGCATCTTTCTACTGCTGATTTGACTTTCAAAAATCGCACTCCTGGATAGAAATCAACTGTGAATGTAAATATATTTTACAGTATAATGAACAGTAGTATTTTTTTATGGTATTCAAATGGTTGGATACTAAGGTGGCACGTGTCTTTTGTATTGTCATAATCATAACATAACAACTCATGTCATGAGTACTTAATGTGATTATTTCTGTGTTAAGCTAGGTACCGATTCCGTGAGGTGCGCACCATCAACTCTTGTTTACAACACACATTATCAGAGAGTAGCCGTTGCCCTACAAACCTAAAAGGTATCGCTAAACAATGCGTTATAGCTAATTACAGAAACTAAACACACTCTAAATAAGTCCCAGTGAAATGCTTTTAGATATTTTTAACTATTGTTTACTTAAACTATCCTTATTTAACAAAAAGCCTAAGGTTAGGTTTACAAATTATACATTATCTAAGCATAATATTCTGTACCTTACCTACACTACACATCTTATCTTATTTCTGATTTTATAATTTATAAAGTGATAAGAACATCGTTAACTAAATTAGTAGTGGAATTATTCAAAATTTTCGCAACTTACATAAAGATCTGGAGTGCGATTTATGAATCTCATTCGCTGAGTTCAGCAGTTGAAAATGTCAAAATTACTATGGAGATACGCATCTTTCTACTGCTGATTTGACTTTCAAAAATCGCACTCCTGAAGTATGATTTTTGAAAGTCAAATCAGCAGTAGAAAGATGCATATCTCCACAGTAATTTTGACATTTCGCAATCCTGAAGTGCGATTTCTGATTTTTTTTTTGAGATTCAAAAATGCTCTCCATATTGTCCACAGATTCTCATCAAATCCTTGCCACGAAAAGTGGCATTGTACTGAATTTAAATACTTAGTTACAATATTAGTCGCAATTTTTTTTAAATCGTTGTCTAAACTATTGTTTTATATTTAATCGAAATAATGACAAACAAGTGATTGATAAAGGAAACAAAACATCAAAAACTTATTTAAGAGGAACGAATCTAAGCTCCTGTAAGATAACTATTTAGGTGTTATTAGTCTCTATGACTCAGTACATAAAGTTCAATGAATTGCAAAATAAATCAACACAGTCACGACACATGGCGTGTTTCCGAAAACAATTCACTCGATATGTGTGTCAATATAGTCAAGAATAGTTGCTAAAACAGCGAAACTGATTAAGCTACTCGTGCCTGTAAAATAACACCTTAATCACGCCATATGATCGCTAGAAATCTAGTTAACTAGGCGTTTCATAATTGTACAAATATCTAAGGAAATTGCGTGACTCTCTTATTTTGCAAGACATTGTTTTTCATACATAATTTTATTATAAATAACAGTACCTAATCTGGATTTCTTATTGATTAGTACCTATTCATCTTCCTGTCTTTATGTCATTAGATATTTGGGACTTCGTGTATTAGATCAAAGTAAAATGAACGGATAGGCCTCATGATGTCTAGACCTAGACACGACACAGCCCGAAGATGTAAATTGTATAGACACAGCTCTACTCTCTTCTGTACTCCTTTCATTCATCTCTATTAGTTATCATCATAATTTTAGTCATCAAAAAATACCTACTTAATTACTTTATGAATGGTGACCAAAGGCTTACCCTAAATATTGATCCTAATGAAGTCAACTGTTGGATAATCAGTAATCACTAATCAGACATGATTATTGCATTGCACAATTTGCATAGATAAGTAGGTACCTACTCTAAATTTGGACAGTAAGTATACCTACTGTATTTGAATTCAAGGTTGGAAACTAAATAGAGACAGGAAATGTTTTTATGTAGGAGTCTAGACAATGCAAGTGCATGTCCGAAATAATGACGTCGATTAACGTTATATCTGATAAGGGTTCTTATTGTGTAACCACCCGATTTGTATCAAAGGTATCGTAGGTATCACATCGACTTTGTGTTATTTGGCACTTCTTAGCGATCGATTCTGCGTTAATTAAGTTCAGACAATGGATATGATGATCTGATCACAGAAACAAAATATTGCTTAAAATTGCTTAGTAAAGTCATAAAGGTTCACTAACTACTTAACTTTATATGTAGAGCCAACTAAATGTATTTTTACTATAGTTGTTTCGTCAAATCAGTCAAGACTTAAGGTCCAAAGCATCAAGGATAAACATTTAGTCAATATTAACTCGTATTTATTGAGCATGACTGTATTGTTTAAAGTTGTTAAAATTTTAGGGTTGCCGTTTTTTTTTCTCAAATTTTATACAATTAGTTTTATGAGCCCAGAGTCTATCATCCTCACTGCTGAGGTACGGGCCTTCCTACCCTCATGATACTTCTTCTTTATAATAACCATATCACTCATGCTGCGGCCGTAGTATGGCAGCGTTTATAGCGCCTTAGCCACTCTTAGCTTCCTTTCTATTTGCGCGCGAACGAACGGTAAAAAGACGTAATAAAGCCTTATCGCGGGCATTATACTACGGCCGCTGTAGTGGAAAGCTTAGCCAGTCAGCAATGCAATGGTCATCCAATCGAGGCTGGCCCAAGGTGCGCCAGACGAAGGGAGGCTCTTACCTTGCATACCATCCCCATGGTGTAGATGTACGGGCATTAATACCGCGGATAGATAAAATTTGTATCTCTCGTCCTCGTCTGATGTACCTACCTACGGGTCAAACCGATGCTTACGCAGAGGTGGGGTCCGATCTAGAGGCTTTAGAAATGTTGCCCATCTTCATACAATGGTACCAACCGCGACTTTTATGTGTGCTCGCCAGACTCGCCAGTACGTACGACGATATCTCAGGCAGCCAAGGCAGCGCCAGACGGGGCTACGCGGGGATATTGTCAGTGAGTGCGTGCTACGAGACGTACGCCGCGTTTGGTGCCGATGGAATACTGTCTTTATACTGAGGTATTAGTGTACGTAATAATAATACAGGGTGTATAAGGAAAACTATCATTAACCTTTAAACCACATACCTACTCTACCCATCAAACTGAGCAACTTTTACTGTGGGGGCAAACATGTCAGCGCAAAAAAAAAATCTGCTGTTCTAAACTGCAATGCCTACACGACTCAAATGAATGAGACAGCAGATTTTTTTGTTCTGACACGTTTGCTCTCATTCTAAAAGTTGATAGGTTTGATGGGTAGAGTATGTGGTTTAAAGAATAATGATACATTTTATTACAAACCTGTAACCTTTTATTACCGAGGTTGGGTTTATTTTTTTATTTGTTTAATAATAAGTTACAAAATTAAATGTTTTTAATTGTAGTCCTACAAAACCGTATTTTACGGTTTGGCTGTAGGAACAGAGAATCAGTCTCGCATTACATAGGTTGGCATCCCTATGTAATTATTACCGTCAATATTTGCCGTCTCGCCAGAGCGGTATAATTAGCATGGACACATCACATCACTAACGCACCGAAGATTGTAAAAAATGTGCAATATGTATACGTGATGAATGATGACGATTATAATTATCGTAATAATAAAGGGTCAACGATATTTAGGTCAATGTTCATAGAAGGCCGGTTGTTTTAGGTTGATGATAAAAATTATCTTGTTTAAGGGTATATTTTCGTTTGTGACGTCATCACTTGCTGTCAATTTGCCATAAAAAATGTGGATAATGTGTTGTAAGTTTTCCGCGACCTTTTGTTTGAGCTCCACCATCGATAAGAAAAGTGTTAAGTATGTTTGATATTTTGTTGAATGAAGAATACTAGAACGATTTAAGAATAGTACCTAATATTTTTTTTTACACAATCTGTAATTCATTACATAAATAAAAACATTTTAAAGTAGGAAATTTTGGTAAATTTATAGTGTAACCTACATGCATACCACTTTTTTCAAATTAAATACGATCATCACAGTGGGCAAAGAAAATTACCAAAGAGATAATGATACAAAAAATATGCTTTCACATGTAGAGTAACGTAATATGACTACATAACTAATTCAATTTATTTCATACCGTTTTTTTTTTTCAACACTTCGTTCGATTCCTGGCCTGTACCACTAAGTGCTTTGGAATTTATGTACAGTTGTATTTATCATTTACTAGCTCGCCGGTGGTGAAACCTGCATTCCCGAGAATGAAAAGAAAATACCATAAGTTTGGAGGTATGCGTAAAATATGGGTGAGCTTGGGGCGAACACAAAGGACCAGCGCTGGTCTCAGTGTTACAACGACCCTTGCTAGCAATAGCCCAACCACAAATAATCAATCAATAATGGTCGGCTGTGTTCAAATTTTTTTTTTTCAGTTTTCCGATATTTTCCTCAATTCGTCAAGTCAAGTGTCAAGTTTTTTGGAGGGCTGAATCGAAAACCATTTCGAAATACCTAACTAATTAATTGTCTGAATAACAATATTTTCTATGTTAGAGAGTTTAAAATGAAAGGATTACGGATATTTTTTTAATAAAGTAAGGTCGTTTTTCGTTCAAGCAAGAAGTCAAGGGACGTCACACAACAACCAGGAGTGCGATTTTTGAACATCACACATTCAAACGAAAGAAGAAAGATGCATAATCTCCATAGTAATTTTGACATTTTCTACTGGTCGTTTAAACGTGTGATGTTCAAAAATCGCACTCCAGGGCCAGGAGTGCGATTTTTGAAAGTCAAATCAGCAGTAGAAAGATTCGTATCTCCATACATTTTCAACTGCTGAGTTCAAAGTATGAGATTCAAAAATCGCACTCCTGAGCTGAAGATGTACTTAAGTCTAAAGACAGCTATTTAGTGGAAAGATCGTTTTTTATATTGCTTACTGCGCTACTTGTAATTACTTCGAGTATATTACTTTGAATATTTTGTAACGCAATACTACTTTATTTATGGCAATTTTTGCAATTCGGTATGTAAAGTTTTTTTATGGTATTTTTTTACAGTTAAGTCTCGTAGATTCGGCTATTTTGAACAACCAATTTCATTATTTTCGATATCCAATCTATAGTTAATTTTCTATAATTTATGCAAATTTTTCTAGTGATGACGTCATATCAGAGGCTGAATAGTTTTGAAACTCTGTGCTTTACCTAAAATAATAAAAAAAAAAGTTACTCCATTGACATAGACATTTGAAACCAGGGACTCAATTGCGCTATTTTATACGGTTTTACCGTTCGGACGGAACGTTTTTGGTTGTGGTTTTGTTTTGGTAGCAGGCATAGGCGGTGTCCTATTGCCATCGCACGCGCGATGGTGCGATGCGATGTGATCGTACTGATGGGTAATTCTCCGAAATTTTACAAATCGTTGAAATTTTTCCATAGAAAAATTTGAAAATTTGAAAAATTTCGGAGAATTACCCATCAGTACGATCACATCGCATCGCACCATCGCGCGTGCGATGGCAATAGGACACCGCCTTATACTAATTATATCGGGACGCGTAACCACGTGTCATTCTACTAACAAACTTTCTGCCACTTTTTGCGGGGGGCGAGGTAACATGTTATCCGTAAATTTGGATTTTATTCCTTATGACTTTAGATTCTAATTTTGAATGTTCAAAATCATGAAAAGTAGTCTCGTGTAAACCCCAAACGTTCTAAGTTCAAAATTATTGTTTCGCTATTATAGGCTGTCTCGTTTAGTGATAAGGTATAAAATTGGGTGTAAATGCGCTAGATTCATTGATCTAATACCGTGGCAGAGGGGAAATGCTACCGCAAGGCCGGTCCGGATATAATTAGTCTAAGGTAGCAGGTATCGTTCAAAATTAGCGCGATTGATTTTTTTCCCCACGATTTCATTTCCCCAGAGACCAAATTTTTCCCCATAATCGCGGAAAAATTTCAAATCTGTCAACCCTTTCGTTGACATTGACGTTTATATGACGTTTGTCTTTTTTACCAAAGGCCGCTGCCTTTGACGTCATATCAGAGGCTGAACGGGCTTTAATCCGCTGATTAAAGCCCGTTCAGCCTCTGATATGACGTCATTTAGAGGTCGAATGAATGTCGAGTTTTTTTTTTTTTTTTTTTAAATATCCGCCATCTTAATGAGAAAATAAGGTTTCTAAATATAAAATCTCGAAATGTTTTTGGAATCAGCATAGCTTAAGTTTAATTTACATACCGAATTGGATTGTATTTCTATCACATTCATCTATTATATTATAATGCGTATATATTGTAAATTTTCCATCATGACAATTTTGTTAATGAAAATTTTTATTAAACAGGAAATTGACGGATTTTCACCTGTAATTGTCACGTTTATTAAACAGGGCCCTGTAAACTCCTCCTCGATAAACTTGAAATAAACTTAAAATTACTGGCCATTAAAAAAATATATATATTTACAATGTCAGAATTTGACACTTGACGTTGCCGTTTCTGTTTCAAACATAGTGTTCGAAAAAGAAGAAAACTGTTTTTTTTTAAATAAGCCACGGTTTTTCTACATCGAGTTCAAATGATTTTTTTGTGATCACTTTTGCATTTAGAGATTACAGATCAAATTCATTTAAAAATTTAATTTGCGTTGATAAACTAGCTAACTTTAACGGTTCAAAGGATACAGCTTTCATTGCAACAAATTATATATTATTATATTGTCATTTTATATTATGTAGGTAGGTATTTAATCTTCTTACTTCGATTTTATTTGAATCTGTGCGCGACTGTATTGGTAACTGTATATTGAAAAGCCAACCAAAGAGAATGGTAATAGATTTCTATATGCTACTGACATAATCGAAGTCATTTCAATTTGATTGAACAATATGTCGAAAATTATCCAAAATCACGTATAAAAATTTGAAATAAAACATCATTTTAGCTTTAGGAAAACACAAATAATGAATTATTCCGTTAAATTTCCTTTGTGTTTTAGTCATCAACAGATAGATCGAGGATAAAATTGTCGCAAATAATTTTCAAAAAATGTAACGCGGACGTGCGCTGATTACGGCAGTTCGCCGTACAATGGAAAAAATCAGAAACAAGGTTAGTTATGCAGTTGTCAGAGGATGTCAAGAGATTGCATTTGTTCGCCATTTTGTATGGTAAACAGATTTTTTGATTTTTACAATTTTATTTTAAGAAAACTGTACGATTCCGACTCATATTTCAAAAAATCGATTCATTGTTTTTTTTACATTTATATACACTATATTTCTACGTAAGCTGTATTTTCAACCGTGTAACGTAACCCTTCTAAAAATGTTCCTAAAGTAACCCCATTTTTAGCTGTATTTCGACAAACAGTGTAAAAATTTTACGCGATTACTAAAATAAATTATATGAAACGTACTAAAAACCGATTCATTACATTTTTAAGTAAAGGCAGGACTTTCATATTAAATATAATACACTGGATATGCAATAGGATATCACTGAAAACAATGTTCCTAAAGTAAGGCGTTTTAGAGAATATACCCTTATAAGTACTAAGAATAGAAAAGAACAATCACCATTCATACCTACGGCTTGGTTTCGACGGATCAATGAGGGATTTTCCAAAAGCAAAAAAAAGTAAAAAGTTAGTTCCAAATTTCTCGATAGATGGCGTTGACAAGAGAGGGGTCGATTAGGTATGACCAACACTGGTACCTAGCATGCCAACCCGCGATAGCCGTATCGCGGGTTGGCATGCTACCAGTGCTGGTCTACCCAATATCAACTGTACAAAAACATGTATAGTCATTCCTTACAGTCGCACACAGATTGCCATTAGAGTGACAGAGCTAGATTAGACGTAAATCTGTTACGCTGTTAAACAAATGTCACCACTTTTTAAGCAAATTCAAGCAAAATTCGTTCTTAACGTAAGGAAATAGCGGAGTCTTCCAGCTGGAGGTCTGGTGACAAAATGGTTCAAGACGGTATCTGTTTACTATTGACATTTCACTTATTCTAATGGGCGGTTGTCATAAGTGTGAATGGATGTCAAGTAGCGTTTCTATGTCTTGCTTTATATTATTTATCTACCCCTATATTTTATCTTTGAGTATGACCAATATAAGCTGACCGCGCGCAGGGTGAATAACGTATAACGTCGCGCGACCACCTTATTTTGGTTTTGCTTAGCTTGATGTGTCGCCGTGGGTACAAACAAACCCTTTCTTATTGTTGTTGGTTTATTATAAACTATCTGCGGGGCTAGTATGCCAACCCACTATAGCGTGATATATCGCTATCACGCTTCCGCTCTCTTTCTATTTTCGCACGAACGAACAAGATAAAAGATTTGACAGATGGATGTGGTAAATATAGCAATCGCGGGTTGGCGTGCGTACTAGCCCCGCTGTTGATGAAGTAGCGATTACAAGTTTCCCGGTTTATTTGTGTTTTTCTGTTAAGCCGGGTCCGCTGCGCCATGTTTTCGTGTTACGATGTTAGCAAACACGAAAACATGGCGCAGCGGACCCGGCTTTAGGTTTTTGTAGTTTGTTATTGTCGTTATATTCAAAATGGATACAAAGCCCATACAGCCACGTCCGATACTTGATTCATTGTTGACAGACAGTAACACCGAGATTGTTAATAATAAACCGACAATAATATCAAAGGGCGTCTTTTTATTAATATTCATAAATATACCATAGGTACCTAATCGACCCCTCTCTGTTCAACGCCATCTTTCGAGAAATTATGAACTAGCTTTTTTTTTTCTCTGGAAAATCCCCCATTCAGACAATAATAAATATTGTCAAATTATTTATGTCCCCCTTTACGTATCTGAGGTTTTTTATTTATGACAATTATTGTATGTTATTCTTTGCTCAATACAGTTTTATATCAATTTTCGGTAAGTATATTATCTATAGAATCTATAGATAATCCAAAACGATTCAGTTATAAAGAAAAAATTTGGTGGATAGGTTTCTTATTTCTAATCAACTCTCTTCTATTGCTTGCTATTGCTCTCTCCTATCTGGATTGCTATCATATCAGGAGTGCGATTTTTGAAACTCATACGTTGAACTCTGCAGTTGAAAATGTATGGAGATACACATCTTTCTACTGCTGATTGGACTTTAAAAATCGAACTCCTGGAGTATGATTTTTAATGTCAAATCAGCAGTGGAAAGATGCACGTCTCCATAGTAATATTGACATTTTAAACTGCTGAGTTCAAAGAATGAGTTTCAAAAATCGCACTCCTGAATAAGGAAAAGATCATTTTTTAATTTTATTAGAATTCTTGCAATCAATCAAATATATATTTTTTTATCATACTGATAAGAATTTGTGATTTTAGATTTTAAATATAATATTATCATGACGAAGCATGTTGCTGATTTATGTCTGTTTTGTTTTCATTGTTTTGACGAAGCATGTTGCTGATTTATGTCTGTTTTTGTACCTTTGTTTTTGACGACGCTTGTGCTGACCGATTTATTGTACAATTAATCTAAGTGATATTATCATTTATTACTATAATATGCTATAATTAGGCTCGCGACCTCAATTCTTATAATACCTATTCTGTTACAGAAAAAACTAAACAGAAAAATTTGTGGACAAGAAAAGAAAAAACGATTAGTAGGTACGTGGAACCAAACACAAACAACAAACTGAACAACTTTCTCTATGGCAACAACACCGAAATCGCGAAAAAAATTGCAGAACATAGACCTGTCCCAAGGCACGCTACAATACTATCCTCGGCATTGACTTACAAACCACTGGACGACAGCTCCGCGCTCCAGTTTAAGTGAGTGTCCGAACCAAATGAGTAACAAAATGCATTAGTAACTATTAATCACGCGCCAGTCTTCGTTTGATCAACCAACCAAACTACGCTCATGTCTGTTACCGGGTGGTTAGCGTTAACAGTTGCATTACTTGATTGTACCCATGATACTGAACAACTTAGAATCTAAATCTAAACTATTATAAAACTGTTTCAGATTTCAGATATTTTTATTGCATTGCTACATTATAATGTACATAGTAATAAAGTAATCGTACAGGATGTTAAACTTTTTTACAATGAAGCACCCCGTCAGGGCATTACAATACAAACACGATCTTAATTAATTAGGTGTTACATTCAAATCATTCAATTCATTCAATTAACAACACAATATTATCAAACAATCATAAATAAACAATTATTACAAAATTAATGTCCAGTTTAAATAAACATAAAAAAAACTAAATTTAACAACACTACAAAAAAAATAAATACATTTATCAAAACATTCAAACAAATTAAAGTTGTCATTACAATTTACTGTAAGAACTGTACTGAATTAACTGTAAGAGAAGTGTGTCTGTAGGTAAGTACATTGAAGATATTTCCAAAAAAAACGATTACGATATGGTTTTTGGGTGTCCCTGACTCCAAATCAACCTTTTTTAGAATTTTTGTCTGTCTGTTTGTTTGTGTGTTTGTTTGTTTGTTTGTTTGATCGAGCATCACGCAAAAACTATTGAACCGATTTTGATGTAACTTTTTTTATTTGATAGCTTATAATCTGACTTAAAATCTGGTGTATAATTTGTGCGGACGAAGTCGCGGGTTAATTCTAGTTCATACTAAATGTAATCAGCTCACGTTTAAGTATGGAGAGCCGCAATTTCTTTTTCGAATTTCCTATAGATTTAGGGACAGTTGTTCAGTACCATGGGTACAATCACCCCATGTAACTGTTCAATGTTCACCCTCATACCCTGTATGGTGTGGAGTGTAACTACGCAAGCAAAATGAAAAAAGAATTTCAACAGTTTCGGAATTCTTTTTTCATTTTTCATTTTCATTCTTTCTATGTTCTTATTTTACTAACACTTTAGTTTTATATGACTAAAACTTTAGTTTACCTACTTACGTTTATCTACACTAAAATTATAAAGAGGAAAGATTTGTACCTATTTTTGTATGTTTGTATGTTTGTAATGAATAGGCTCAAAAAGTACTGGGCCGAATTAAAAAATTCTTTCACCATTAGAAAGCTGCATTCACCCTGAGTAACATAGGCTATATTTATTGCTAGAAAAGATTAGAAGTCCACCCGTGCGAAGCCGGGACGGGCCGCTAGTGTAGGATAGTCTCGGAATATCGGTTCGACAATTTTGTATTAGACCCGGCGTCTATTAGTTGGTAATCAAATGATCCTCGGCCTTCCGAAACGGCCTCAGATCGTCAGTCGTAATCAGATTAGATATCACCCTTTTAAAAACCCTCGCCTATGCAACACGTACGAGTATGCTCTATATTTCATACAGTTAATGTACCGCCACGCGTGCCAAGTGTAAGGTCGACAGTCCCTCAATAGTTTCTCGGTCAACTATTTCTAACCAGTTTCACAAACACTTTACGAGCGAATTACCGACCGTCCAGAACGTTTGGTCATACTTAAACTAACTGGACCAGTTGGACTCCATTTCAATTTTACTTTGTATTAAACATCTTATTGTTTACTTCAACCTTATCTGACACGAGGCGGTGCTATGCACCTAGAGTGCAGCTCTCATACATAGATTTGGTCTGATATGACTTACCTACTTAGTTGAAATCTACGTTGAAATACAGATGGCAAATACTCAAACAACAGGTGAAAATCCTACTACTTATATAATATTATAAACGCGAAAGTTTGTAAGTATGGATGGATGTTTGTTCCGCTTACACGCAAAAACTGCTGAACAGATTTTGATAAAATTTTGCATACAGATAGACCATGGCCTGGATTAACACATATGGTACTTTTTATCCGGGCAACGCAGACGAAGTCGCGGGCAACAGCTAGTTAATAATAAATTTCGTTTATTATAAAAGTGTTACAAATTAAAAGTTTCCTGGCGGCCCAGATTCACAAAATATAGGTATTACAGATATACACAGAATACAAAATACAAACTATTTTGAAACAAATAATTAATAATAGTTGATATTAGGTAAAATTGCAACTACAACTATTAATTACACAGGAAAATTACAATTACTAACGTAATTATCGCTAAATAAATCTCCACTGAAACGCCATTGGACCGCATACAAATCACAAGTTTTACATAATCGATATCGCACTAAACATTTGACAGCTCATGACAGCCGTTTGACAGATCGCTCAGACGTTTCAGGCTGTCAATCACATAGTAAATAAATCAAGTTTAGCGCGATGCGGAATTCAGCACAGTTTGATAGTAACTGGATTGCAATGTCAATAGAAATTAAATACCTAAGGATAGAACATCGATGCTTTAAATTGTCGCGATCGTGCGTCTGTTATAGATTATGTAGAAAAGATTTTTAGGAAGACCAAAAAAATCTTTGGAGGTAAGTAGGTAGGTATATTTTAACATTGTAAAAAATCCTTCCTCGTGAGACTCTAATCACAGCTACAATCTTGCGGTACTAAACTAATCCACAGCAACAATCGACTTCATGTCGTCACCTCCACTCCAGTCAATCAACCAGATGGCCCAGTTCAGCTCCGTCAAGCCGCCGTTCGTGCCCCGAGTAATTAGTTCACGATCAAACCTTCTGAGTCACCGGCTATGTAGCCGCTAGCTTTGCAAGCCCGCCTCTTGTGAACGCTCATTTGTCCGAGATAAAAAAAAAGATAAGAAAAGTAAAATCTCTACGCGTTAGCCAGTATTTAAATATTCGAAAGTTGGGCACTTTCGGCAAAGAAAATACACAACGCGGCTTTTGGTGACTGCTGAAGCCAGTAAAATTTCTGCATACCTAAGCTGCAATCGCGGTAAATATTCGGTGATTGAACCGTGATTGGATTACGTAGGAACCATAACTTTTGACACAATTGGTAGGTATTGCGCTAATCGCGGTACAGCTCATGAGTCATGTCATGACAGTCGTTAGAGCCGTTTTGACAGATCGCTCAGACGTTAAAGGCTGTCAGTTACATAGAATTTAGAGCGATGCGGAATTCAGCACAGTTGAATAGTAATTGGAATGCAATGTGATTAGAACTGAAATTGGATAAGAATAGAACTTCGATGTTTTAAATTAGCGCAATCGGGCTCCTGGTCTGCCGCGTGCATGCTTTTAATACTTACTTATAGCATTATACCTACCTACATTTCTTACTAGATATCCATACGTGGATAAATCTGTGGATAAATAGATAGCTAAGGTGCAAACGTCGGTACATAAAATACAACAATTTACGATTAGGGTCGAATTTTAAATTAACCTAATCACAGTTTAACGGACTTACTTGAGTAGCACTATCTGTATCTATACAGGGTGTAAACTTAAATGCGTTGCATAACTACATAAAGTGGTGTTTCAGACCATCAAACTGACCAACAAAGAAAACTATTGACATTTTCTATGAAGCAGCAGATTTTCTTTCGTTATTTCATAGTTGGTTCCATCGTTGTTTAGCTGCGTTGCTGTAACCTGTAGGTATACCTACTCAATTCTCATATAAAGTATCTTTAATATAATTTGTTAAAATGTGAAGTTTTAGGTGTAAGTAGGTATAAGTACTACCTATAGAGTTCTCCTACAAATATTTCTACGAATACATTTTTTTATAATAAACCCAAACAATGATTTCCTACTGTCGCGTTCTCGCTTCCTCACGTTTAGGTATACACCTACCTGTAGGTACGCTATTTTTACCTCCGCGATTATGACCGCAATTATTTCCGTCGTGTTAACTCGTAACGTTAACTCGTGGAGTAACAGACGGACGGACGGACAAACGTAAATAACTTGATACAGTTACTCCCCAGACGACATTGTCATAAAACGTGTCAGACCAGACAGTAGTGCGTCACGCATGCGGACACGCGACCGAAGGAAATTTAATCTTGACCTAAGAACTTGACCTAATCTATCTCTCACCTTCTATTCTTTTAGTTTCAGGTGCATTGCGTAAACCTCGACTGAGTATAAGTAGTAACATTTTATTTTTCACTCAAGCTCAAACATGGTAGCTGTTCTGGTTTCGTTGAATTCTTCGCCAATATCTGCAAAATTCATTTATAAATGTCGCGATGTTTCATTCGAATCTAACTTAGTTCAAAGTAAGATAAGTCCGAATTATATTCGTTTACATACTTTACGTTATGTTACATTACCTACTTACGTATAAACAGTACCTACTTAAGTATTTATTTCATTTTCGATCAAATTAGGTATTCTAGTTTTTATCATTAAGTAAAAACAATATTTTTCTAATTCGTGTTAGGTATCATATTTGTTCATTGCATGATTCATATATATATATCTTATGTATGACCTGTTATATCTTCATGTTCGCAAAGATTTCACATTATCATATCTTATCTAGTCCCCTACTTTATGACGTAACACTGCAAAGACATTCGCCAATGTTACCTAAAATCTGCAATGAAGAATGAAGATTAGTTAGGAATGGTGGTATATACTTACCTACCTATGTTAAATGTTTATCTTCCTACTTATTTTACTAGCCTTCATCAATCCACACTGGGACCCTGTGGTGGAGTATGGCCCACTCCCTCTCAGAGGAGGCCTTTGTTCTGTGGGATCCTACTTACCTCAACTCAACCTCAACTTATTTTACTTACACCTTGTGTTGAGGGAGCTTCGGTATTGGAAAGGATCACCAACCACTAACTTGCCTCCACCAATCTGCAAGTGTAGTGGAGTGTGGCCCACTCCTCCTCATGCTTATTCATGAGAGGAGGCCTGTGTCTTACTTACAGTTTGACGAGGTAAGTGCTGGTAAAGATAATTTTAATCTAACAGCCCAAAAGGAGACGCGTTAAAAACCCGTTACAAAAGCTTAATTTTAGAACACTTATTTGTTTAACCCTTCTTGGGACGTGCGTCGTTACTTTCCATATGACCTGACACTGTGTCGTGTCGTACATAAATCATATTGATTGCCCCCATATGTCTGGGCGCAGATGGTCTGGGGCGCAACTTGAAAAGATCCTCTTTGAATGGAATGTTATTATCAAAGAAATCCTTGTTTATATTGGTAACATTAGCGTATCGAATGTAATCGAATCAAAAAAGTCACACTCTTTAGTTATTCCTCCTTGTAGATGAGTATACAATACAGGGTGAAATTGATATCATTAGCATCCTTTTAAACTAAGAGTCTACCCATCAAACTGAACAACTCTTACTATGGGAGCAAACCGATCGGAGTTAAAAAAATCACCTGTTGCATACATTTGAGTCGAGTATAGGCATTGCAGTTTAGTATAGGACAGCAGATTTATTTTTGCTACGATCGGTTTGCTCCCATAGTAAAAGTTGTTCAGTTTTATGGGTAACGAGCTTTTACCCGCGACTTCGTCCGCATAAATTATATACCAGATTTTAAGTCAGATGTTACGCTACCAAACAAAAAAAGTTTCATCAAAATCGGTTCAGTAGTTTTTGCGTGATACTCGAACAAACAAACACCCAAACAAACAAACAAACAAACTAAATTCTTTTTTCAAATTTACAGTTTTATAATAGTCAAGAATATATAGACTCTTAGTTTAAAAGGATGCTAATGATATCAATTTTACACTGTATATTTACATCATCTGTACAGTGAAGCCACATTTGACACAAGTTGTTCAGTTTGATGGTCTGAAGCATCCCAACATTTCTAGGCCTGGTGTGCGATTTTTGAACATCACACGATGTAATCAGCAGTAGAAAATGTCTTAATTACTATGGATATTATGCATCTTTCTACTACTGATTCAAATCAGTGTGATGTTCATAAATCGCACTCCAGTCTGTTTTTAATTTCAAGACCTAAATATGTATATTGTGCAGACAATCGGCATCGGAGTAGGTACAATCATGTGTTCGCAAAAACCGATCTCGGTTTCAAAACCGGTTAGCTTTGGAGCAAGTGGCGACGGCGAGGATTGTGTGGGCTACCACTGCACTGGTATCTGTCTCTGCAGGGAGACATTTGACTTTACCGAACAATAAGTCTCAACTCAACACTTTTATGTCTTGGTTGTAAAGACCAGAGTGGCTTGGTTCTGGAGCTTCTTATACGGAGAATAACACTTGTTAAATCGACATAAATCTGTTTGGACGAAGGCTGGTTCGCCCACGAAGCACTTGGCTGATTTCTGAATAAATAATGAAATAACATGAAGTGTTTAACTTGACACAACAATGTAAGAATATCCTGTTAAAATAGGAAGAGGCGAAGGAAATGTCTGCTACATGGGGTCGAGGTGAACAGTATCTACATAGGTAGGGTCAAGGCGGCAACAGTGGCTCACTTTTTTTTTAAACAGCTCGTTCTTGATTTGTAGTAGTGTTAGGAAGTTACAAATGGGACGTATACATAGTTCAACTAATCTATTTTATAATTTTTCTTGTGTTTTGTCCAACCGATAACTAAAAAAGAACATAGAAGGCATTTAAAACAAAAAGACATTCTGAGCCACTGTGTACCGGGGGTCGGGTACAGTGAATATACCTGTAGTTCACAGTGAATCGAGTAGGCACACAGTGAATCTTCAAATATAAATCTAAAATAAAATGCAGTTTGTAATTTCTTATTTAGTTTAATTAGTCATTTGTTTTACAAGACAGTAATAATTGAACTTAAAATATAAGAAGGAACTTAGTACCATATAGATAATTACACTCTTTTCAACTATAACAATAATCAACTGTTATCTACACTAATATTATAAAGAGGAAAGATTTGTACCTATTTTTGTATGTTTGTATGTTTGTAATGAATAGGCTCAAAAAGTACTGGGCCGATTTAAAAAATTCTTTCACCATTAGAAAGCTGCATTCACCCTGAGTAACATAGGCTATATTTATTGCTAGAAAAGATTAGACGTCCACCCGTGCGAAGCCGGGACGGGCCGCTAGTTTAACATAAATACACTTCTTCGGTTTGGAAAAATATAAACTTAACATAAAATAAGCATTTTTTTCAGTCCTAAAATTATAAATGAACTGAGGTAAGTAATTTGACTTTTTAAGAATCTTTAGAACCTAAATATTACTAAAAATACTACTAGTTACTGAGAACGTACAATTTAGATGCTCTACCGGACAAACGTACGAATATTTGCAATTCTAACAATACTACATACATACGGGACAAACTTATAACCTTGTTTTAAGAAAGTTAGTTAATAATAACAAATAAATTTAAGATTCATTTATATTTCAAATCTGAAGTATATTTCAATACAGTACACAGTAGATCTGATCCACTGTGTACTCAAGTGGTCTGATCCACCTAGTACTTGACCGCCATTTTGAATTAATGACACACCACATGCCACGCTATCGCTTGTTGAGAGATGCATTACGCGTCAAAGCAATCTCATTTATACATAGTTTTGACTAGAATCATAGTTTATCGATACAACAACACTGTAGGGAGTAAAAACAAAGTATTTCTTACCTTAAATCTCAATTTTTCACTAGTAAAAACGTATGATCACTCACAACACGCCATAAGGTTGCTGCAGTCGCAACTCGACTGGATATTACTCGTTCGTATCCCAAGAGCTTCCGAGGAGTGAGGGAGATGGATAGTTATCTCTTTTACTTTCGCACTAAAGGCGCCCGCGCCACTGTTCCCGCTATAGCCACTGTTACCGCCTTAACCCTACTGTAATAATTTCGCCGTCATTCACCTTCTAATGAATAAAATAAGAACTATACAAAAAGTTACCTAATGGAAAGAATCAGGTACTTAGGTATAAGTACTTAATTAATTTTTTATCTCTCTTTTCTAATTAATTTTATTTTCTCTTGCCTGTACCAAAGCTCAAACGGCGATACATCAATCAAGCTACGTTTTTTTACGTAACATATCAAAAGCAGTACTAAGACTGCTGGCTGACCATCAAACTGAACAACTTTCAATATAGAGCCAACTTCGAAATCATGAAAAAAGTATCTGGAGTGCGATTTTTGAAACTCATTCGTTGAACTCAGCAGTTGTAAATGTTAAAATTACTAAGGAGATAGGCATCTACTGCTGATTTGACATTCAAAAATCATACTCCAAGGGTGCGATTATTGAAAGTTAAATCAGCATTAGAAAGATGCGTATCTCCATACATTTTCAACTGCTGAGTACAACGTATGAGATTCAAAAATCGCACTCCAGCTGTACCCATAGAAAATGCCAATGGCTATTGGTAGTCACGTTGCGTTGGTCCCATAGCAAAAGTTGATCAGTTTGATGGTCTGAAGCATCCCTTTAAGTATGTAACGTAGTAACAAACAATCAAGAGATTTGAACCTGCGACCTAACGTCTAACCGCTTATATTTTGAACGTTAAATACAAACAGGTTCTCTAGGACCTTGACGTTCACACTTGTAACACGTCATTATGTTTTTCTACTAACAATTGAATGGAGCTATTTTACGACTAATTATTAGTGACTGAGAATGTGATAGACAACGGACTGTCCGCGGCGTACATTTTATGAAGCACATCCTTACCTAGGTACCTACATACCACTTGTTTTAGGGACCAATGTATTTGCTTCGTGGGAGACGGGACCAAAAGTTCAAGACTTCTGTCGACTGTTCAAAATACATTTTAATACCGTGCATGTTTTACGAAGCGGATCATCATTACCTATTGAACATGAAATTGCTTTTGCCAGTTTGTTTCACAAACCTACTCTTTGGATTAAATAGTTGTTAGTTACGGCATGAAATGAGACTCAATTAAGGTGCTTATATCAATGGTAGTTGCGTGCAAAATGCATGAAAAGATAAAATATCTACATGAAATGGGCTTTTCTCTGAATTCAAAACTGTCGGCTGTTTGAACTATTATCTAAAAAAATACATTGCGTTGTTCATTGGGGCGTAACGGAAAAAAATTGGAACCTAAGTGATGCATGTGACATTCAATAGATTTTTCGAGGTATGGGCACTGCGTTTTCTAGGGTAGGTAGGGTTGGGTACCCTAGAAAACGCAGTGCCCATAGCTACCACAGGCCACGCCGTGTTTTTTATTAGTGATCGAAGACCGTATAGGAAATATCTATTTGACGGAGGAGGTGATCTATCGCTGACGTGTCGGTCGGGATTCTCTCTTGGTAAAGGGTCCATGGGGGCGGGTACTCGGCAACAAGATAGTCTTATTGGTTTACAAACACGATCACACGATTTAGCTAAGTTAATGTCTACTAATGCACTTGTTGATAGGGTTGATTTGCAATATAGGTAGGTGAACTGACAGGTTCGATATGCAGGGGAGCGTCCTTCGTTAGGGCTCGGTTCAAAGAGTATGGCTCGGTTAGCACTGCCGGCCACCTCTCGACTCCCAAGCATCCCGACTCTGCCCACGTGACATTTGACATAATTACGTCACGGCGTTCACTATACTAATTACTAAGTTGATACTTATTCTAACAACGATAGGGATCTCTATCGTTTGCTACGACATTTTTAATGAATTTTGTATTTTTAATTATAATCAAAGTGTGACAAAAATAAGGTATTGGCAATTTTTTTTAGGGGATCACAAGACTAAAAAGGTTGAGAAACGATGCTCTAGTCTATTTTAAGACGGGAACCAAACGACGCAGCTACGCGCCTTAAGTAATCCGATGCTTTAGACTTTAACAGCTGCATTACTTAACCGCACCACTTTCCTTGTTATCCAATTGGTAGAAAACAAAATAAATTGAGCAACAGATAAGTACTTGAGCGGAGGCAATTAACTAATGTTTTAGCACTTCTCTAGCAAACACTACAGTTTGTTTGTTAGCTTGGCTGGAAGTAAATAAGGAAGAGATAAGAACCGGGTGAGGGCAACGTACTTTAACGTAAAAGGGATTTGCTTTCAATTTGCATGTTAGGGTGAAATCACGGATTTGTATTAAAAGATTACATCAGTGACTGATGTCAGTGAGTGAAAAAACTGATGCAAAATATAGTGGACTTCCTGAAGGTTTTTACTTCGGAACCCGTCAAATCTAAACTACTACGATTACGATTTTTTTTTTAATGAAGGTTATTTAAAATACCACAACCTGTACAGGGCACAGGCAGGGCGGGGGTGACATCGATATCATTAGCATCCTTTTAAACTAAGAGTCTACCCATCAAACTGAACAACTTTTACTACATGTATGGGAGCAAACCAATCGGAGCAACAAAAAAATCAACTGTTGCATACATTTGAATCGAGTAGGCATTGCAGTTTAGTATGGGACAGCAGATTTTTTAGTTGCTTCGATCGGTTTGCTCCCGTGGTAAAAGTTATTCAGTTTGATGGGTAGACTCTTAGTTTAAAAGGATGCCAATGATATCAATTTCTCCCTGTATAGTTTAAAAATTGACGCTTTTTTTTCGTATAGAAATCTTTGAGCCAGTGTAACTTTGAAACTATATAAGATAACGGAAATCTGATAAACCACAGACAAAGATATTGGTTTCTGGATCGTGTTAAAAAAATCATTAAATTAATTAGGTTAATATTCAAAATAGAATCAATCTTCGTTTGTATGGAGCGCGCTCTTCAAGGTTTATTCGTCAGCCAATCTCAATTAAAATTGCCTCAATTTAAAGAGAATGTCCTGTTCTTACATGAATTAAATAAATAAAAAATAAAATAAATAACGCTCACAGGCACATACATTGTAATGATTCCAAGTTAAGCACTATAGGCTTATTAATATGGAAACCATTCAACAACGGCACGAACATATAACAGCCATGACCGAACCGGGATTCGAACCCAGGACCCAGGCTTGGCAGTCCGGCGTGGTAACCATTACACCAACCGGGTCGTCGCAATTCGCAAGTTGTGAAGCATTTTTTCTTAATCTTTGTATTTTTTGGGTTACAACTTTTTACTTGACTGAGAGCGTCAATTTTTAAACTATAAAGGTTGTAGTATTTTAGATTAAAGACGTTTTAAAAAAAAACCTTAAAAAAACATGAAAATCTGAGTAGTTTTGACCGGTTCCGAAGCAATGGTACTCGGTTGATAGGTAGTAATTTTTATATGTATACTTTGTGGTAATAAAAATTAGGATAGTGATGATAATATAGGCATTTCATTAGTTCCCAAAAAATAGCAAACTTATACTCAACCCAAACGTATGGGACAGCTGATTTTTATACGCGATTTCTATGACATTTCCACTAAAAATAGTTGCATAGTTTGATCCCTTTAAAAAACCGTCAAAATAAAATAACCTACAGTTGGTAATACGTAGTAATACTAATAATTATTTTTCTCTTAATTATAGTGGCTCTGGCTTCTAGGTTTCACAATCATTAAATCAAATCACATTTGTTTTAAATTAGTACCTACCTATAATTATTTACCTGGTGCCTTCTAACTTTAAGTGCTTTAGAACTTTAGCTGATAAGTGATGATAAAGCAATCCAATTGGTATTAAACCAGAGCTTTTCTACTCCATACGAAACGATTTATCCAGTCTTAAGGTCTATACACACACAAGTAGGTATCCGTTCTGTGTCAGAAGTGGGATTATATTATATCGTCTCAAGTGCCCGCCGCGCGCCGACTTGTACATCTAAGAGCCTGGTTACACGTTCAGTATTTCGTCATTCTGGTCCATCAGTCTGGTCATGTTTATTTGATTTGAAGGGAAACTGATATACTGAAGCACCATGTTAGTCGGGCCAATCTCGAGTCAGTTTCCCTTCAAATCAAATATACATGACCAGACTGATGGTACAGACTGATGAAATACTGACCGTGTAACCTGTGTCTAAGGTCATGCCGAACCACACTATTTAACAAAAGCTTTTACGCGATGGCACCGAAGATTTTCAACAAATTACCAAGGTCGTTGAAAGATGCTGAAAGTTATGTGGTTTTTAAAAAACAGCTATTTAAACTGCTAGTTGACAAAATATATTACTCGGTTCACGAATTTCTAACCCCTACTAACTAACTAATTTGTTTAATTGACTTTTGGATTGACATTATATGATTACATTGACATACTTACTTTCCCACTTTAAAAGAATTAGACAACGTAAAATGATCCAACAATGTTCAGAAAACTTAATCTAAACTATTATAAAACTGTAACAGAAGTGTGTCTGTACATTGAAGATATTTACAAAAAAAGATTACGATATGGTTTTTAAATGTACTTACCTGATTCCAAATCACCAATTTTTGGATTTGTTGTCTGTCTGTTTGTTTGTTTGTTTGTTTGTTCGTTTGTTTGTTTGTTTGTTTGGGTGTTTGTTTGTTCGAGTATCACGCAAAAACTACTAAACCGATTTTGATGAAACTTTTTTTGTTTGATAGCTTATCATCTGACTTAAAATCTGGTATATAATTTATGCGGACGAAGTCGCGGGTAAAAGCTCGTACTTAAATAAAAAATGTTAATTAATTCAGTAATAGGTTATTAAATGGATGTTTTTATAGATTACGTTAACTTATTTTAGAAATGTTATTTATTTTCAATCTTAATGTTTTATTTATAATTTCAATATTTTACGTTGTATTCGTACGCCAACTGTGGCAGACCGCAGAGAGTCCAAACATATAAGTACTGTAACACCTTTTATATTACCTGTGTTCACGAATAAATAAATTTGTATTGGTATTTGTATTTTGTATTATTTTAAAAACGCTATGGTCCGTTTTTTTAATCCACTAGACACTGCATATACCAGAATGTAAAAAAGTACGAAAATAGCACCCAAGGTCCACTGACACATCCATCACAGATACATATATGAGAGGAGATTATAGACCTTAAAAACACGTAAACTTAATGCAGTTGGTAACTAAAAAAACAGTTAAGTAGGCTGTGGTTTGCATGTTTCATATTCGAAAACGATTATCCTCAATTGTCAGTATTTTTATCTTTCACGTAACACATGTACCTACATACTCTACCCTAAGTGAAATCACAAGTGGTGGAAGAGTATGTAGGTTACTGTAACACGTTTGATTCCTATACCTACTCTTGTTTTTGACACACGACTTTCTTAATATCGATTTCGTTTCGGCATACCTAGATCTATGACGAAACAGAGTCGATTTTATTTTTTTATCTTAGCCTCAGCAATAACATACCTAAGGTAGGGTTTATACAGAAGAGACGCGTGGCGGTGGCGGGTAGTCAAAGTAACACCAATATAAACCTTAAATTACGCAGCATAGCGTCGTTTTTGGACGTAAAGAAAAATCGCGCCCCCGCCACCAGGCTACGTCGCCTGGAGGCGCGGGCGTAATTCTCCAAACGACTCTATGCTACGTATTATAAGGTTTATATTGCCGCACACCGCCCGCGAAATGTCCGCGCCACGTCACTTCTGTTTAAACAGCCCCTTAGAGTTAATATCCCTTGGTTACAATATCGAACTTGAATGTTACTCAGTAGGTATAACTAAGAGAACCAATGTAGGTAAGATAATGGCGATTATAATTACGATCTAAGACGTATGTGAGGGCCCTAAAGTTGATCAAAAATGTTCGTGCAAAACCAAAGAACAATAAAAATAATGTGAGAACTGTAGCGCATCTAATTAATTATAAAGTCATCTCTAAATCTTCCGAATACATTACCATCCCAAAACAATGGTCACGAACCGTAAACTTAGACCCGTTATTCAATGTGAGTTACATTGAATGTGCGACAGTTACGGCCATTATGTTATTATTTTATATTTATACGTTTTGAGATTTTATCCAAATAACATTAGTGAGTGATCCATCATAAACACTAAAAGTGGATGTGACGCATGTGTGACGCACATATTTTTCAAAATGGAAACAAACGACTATAATAAGTAGATACAATGGCCATAATAAAGCACATGAAAGTTCTAAATATAAAGTATTTTAGGCTGAAGGTTCAAATTATAATTAAATAACCGCCCCCTAAAAATACGCTCTGATTAATAAGTGTAATGAATTAAATTAAAATCCATAGAATAACCGCTGTTACACTTGCAGTAACTAATTACTGGCATCTGGATTAAGTATTGGATAAACAAGTAGGTATACTAACATTTCGGATTAGTTACCTATACTTACGTGTGTGCCAATAAACGTAAAATTCAATCTTATTACCAGTAAATAGAACTTGTACTTACATCATAACTCCACGTGCAGGAAACTCCAGCGAACTTGGCGACGCACCTCCCCAGCTCTACATCCTCGTGCGTGGTGTACAGGTGCTTCAGGCAGTACTTCACGTGCGGCGCCACCCGCCTCAGCGTCTCCTGAGAGAACAACACACCCGGCCCTCCCATACAAAAGTTCTCATTATAGTCCAGGGACAAAGCATCCCTTTCCGCGTTAGTTCCTCTCCCAGCCTGACCTATGAACTGAGGCTTCCGACTGTCAACGGAACGCAAAAACTCCTCCAACTTATCACCCCTAACGTAAACGTCATCGTCGGCACGCATGAACCACTCGAACCTGTCTCCGTAATTCTCATACATGTATAACAACATAAGGAACGACTTCTTCTGGGGCGGATAACTGTCGTCCACATTCCGCAGAGGTACGAGGGGCAGTCCCGGCGCTCGCGACACCTCCGAGCTGAAGAACGCGATCCGACCCGGCAGCTCCTGCCCCCACGTATCGAACACCGCTTTCGCTCTCGTATCTAAATACTGTTCCGCTGTCATAACACCGACGAACAACAAAGTCCTGTTCGAGTTCTGCACCGTTTCGTCCGGCCTCAGGTCTATCAGGGCGAGGGGGTCCGGAGCGACGTACAACTTCGCGGCTTCCGGACACGCTTCTATGGAAGTCCTCGAGGAAGGCCTCAGACAGAGCTTCAGGAAGATGCCCAGCGTGACTCCGGCGACGACGCCCGCCACCAGGTGCATCCACTTACTCCTCCGGGGCATCGTGATGAGACTGCGTCAGTAAATGCACCCACTACCCGGCGTCCACATGTGTGCATTCCAGGAATCGTCTTTTTATCCTTTTTTTTGTGTAGAGGGGTAGACATTAGCGGACGGATTATTTTTTGTTCGGTTTTCGCTCCCATCGGGGAGATCACATGGCGAGCGAGGCGTCGCGGCACGGAATCGGCCCGCTATCGCACTATCACCGCCCTAAATATCGGATTTGCAGATGTTATCGAGGCGAGCGCGGCGAGGCGCAGCGCGTATCGAAATGCGAGCCGTTCATGTTACAATGCGCCTGCGCCGTGCTAATCTACCGCGTGGGAATGCGACTCGCGCGCCGCCCGTGGAGCAACTGGACTGCCTCAAAACAAAACTCAAGCAGCGGTAATTCCGAGTGTCCGTCCGTCTTGGGCCGTCTCTGTCGCGCTCTCTCATGGTCGCTATGTGCGTCCTCGTCGCTGGCTATGTAGGCCGGCTCCGAACTTGCCCCATTCATCGGTGTCTGCCGTGATGACAATAGACAATGTGACAGCTATTGTCCGACGGGTCAGTTTTGCGGAAACTCTTTATGACCCGCTTGTAGCTCCGGGAACTACGGGATTTGCGTCGGAAGTCGGGTTCCTTTACCTGATTACATCGAGGTTAGTTGGCTGCGGTCGGACCCACTATCTACGATGTAAAAGTCATTGCAAAGTCAATTGCACTTAAAGTTCGCAAGTGCATTGCCCTTGAGGCCTTGATATTTACAAAGTGTTAAACTGGGAATACCGTGCCAAATAGTCCGGTAAACATTTTGCATATAAGAAGGACAATATACACAAATAAAATACCCTAAAAGCCCTAAACTATACAGAAGTGTGGTCGCACACAACTAATAAAGTACTTAAATAATTTTTTTTTTTTTTTTTTTAATTTCTAGATAATTTGTGTGACATTGTCCAAGATATAAAGATATAAATGCAAAAAAAATGATACATTCGTTCCAAAAAATATATCTATAAACCATGATAAGTGATAAGCATAACCTGATAAGAGTTAGGAAAGATAATATGCTGCTCCCAAAAATATCTACAAATGTCAACAGATTTTATTTTTAATTGACACTTGACAATGACCTGGATATCAAAATAGAACGTCGAAGATACACGTATAGCAAAATCAGTCTTATATGAAAGTAGTAAAGTCCTATCCCACAGCCCATAAGATTAAGACTACACTGAAGTCTGTTGTGGGAAATTTATCAGTACCACTTTCACACTTCTCCAGTGCGCCAAAGTAATAACAAGAAAATATTGTCTTATTTTATTATTACCTACTCGGTTTTGATATAAGAGTATCTATATTGGCAGAATTAACTACAGTGTCTACAGTTACAGAGTCAACTACAGTTTTATTTAGTCAAGCACTGCAGACTACACTATAGCGTAAAAAGTCTAAACTTCGCCATTCATCTAGTTGTTGAAATACTCTGACCTAACCCGAAGTTTCTATTTTAATATCCAGTTAACAGAATAAACCGTATATCATCATAATTATCATCATTGTGTAAACTTCCCACTGCAGGGCACAGGCATACTCTCAAGTGTAGGTACTCTTAAATATTCCGTGCCTCAAGGAGACCACCGGATTGGTAGACTGCATCAGAATTTCTTCAAAAATGTTGAGGAAACCTGCATACGTATGCAGGTTTCCTCAACATTTTTTTTCTTTACCGTTAGAGAGCAGTCGGTATTAAGTACCGACCACACCAAACCGTATCTACACTTGGACAACTTAATAGTATGGACGCGTAACGCGTGTCATTCTCCTATCTAAATTTTCTGCCACATTTTGCGGGGGGCGAGGTAACTTGAAATTCGCAACTTTGGATTTTATTCCCTATAACTTTAGATTCTAATTTTGAATGTTAAAAATAATGAAAAGTAGTCTCGTGTAAACCCCAAACGTTCTAAGTTCAAAATTATTGTTTCGCAATTATAGGCTGTCTCGTTTAGTGATAAGGTATAAAATTTAGTATAAATGCGCAAGATTAATTGATCTAATACCGTGGCAGAGGGGAAATGCTACCGCAAGGCCAGTCCTCACTATTAAATTGTCTAAGTATCTACAACATAAAATCTATTAAAAAAGCCAGACACTAATGTAGCTCCGGCCTTATCAATGTAAGAGCCACATGTGTTGATGTGCCGGTATGAATATCGTGAACCACTCGTTTGTGCATCGTTTATATGACAGATGGCAATCGTTAACGCGGCAACCTTTTTAAACTTATTATTATTTTGAACACTTCAAATAACTCTTTCGTTTTGTGTAGTCGCTGAGAAGGGAGGCATTTGTTCGGCAGTGAGGCATACAAGAAGGCTACTAAAACGCATTATTAATTATGACAGTTAAAAGATAACCATAGTGCATGATCTGATCATCTTCTTACAAAACCGTCAGTATGTTAAAAAAGCAGGGTCTTTCTTGATATGGCGACGGTTTTTTAAGATGATCCGACCATCAACAACAACAAACAAAAACTACTTTTACCAGAACAACTTTCTCTATGGAACAAACATAGAAATAGCAAAAATAATCTGCTGTTCCTTACGAGTCGAGTACGTTTGCAGTTTTTTAGCGAACAGCAGACTTTCTTCTCGCGATTTCGATGTTAGTCCCATTGAGAATGTTGTTCAATTTGATCGTTAAATCAATCAGCATATAACGAAAGATAAATTTATACACAGAATTTAAAAAAGAAATGTGCCTATCAAACTGAACAACCTTCACTATGGAGCCAACACAGAAATCGCGTTGTGTACAATTGTACAGATACAGCGACTAGTAATTATTATAATACAAAAAAAAAACTGTCGAATTGGGGAACCCCCTCCTTTTTTGAAGTCGGTTAAAAATGAATCAAGAGATAGTAAAAAGAAAATTAATATATCAGATATAAAGACATTGTGATCTTAGATTGTGATATTGAAAATTTTATAAGCACTATATTATTGCTTCTTGTTAATAAAATCACAACGTATTCAACTCTAAACTCTCACTAAATTAAGTCTTAAATGCTAATGTTGTTAAAATAATATAATAATTTGAAAATACGTTTTTATTTATACATTATTTTCAACAGTGTGAAGTAGTATTGTATAAAAATTCACACGCGCTCTACGCTCAAGCCCTCACTTATAATTTACTAATAAATTCCATACAAATAAGACATTTTTCTTTAAAAAAATCATATTTGAAATAATAAAGAAAAATTTCCAAATGTATGGAATCTCCTCTGTTTAATTAAACTATAATAAATAAAATAAATTTCGCAACATACGTAGCTTGGAATATGTTCTCTTTACAACTCTAGAGTATTTTAATTACATAGAAAAATAACAAGTATTGCGTTTAAAGGCATTTACATAAGTTTGTGGGTTTACAATACTTAGGACGCGCTCACACTAGCATGTTAATATACTTAATTTTAATTTCAACTACACAAATGATATCACATCAAACCATCATATTTTACTCCAGTCCAGTGAATGAATAGCAAAGAATATAGATACAGGTAATATTTATCGATATACAACGTGTTAATGAATTAACGCAAAACTAGAAAGTAGTTTGTTTAGAATCAAGAGCAGAATCGAATTATCATGGTTTCAACATAGGTAATTTTTTTCAAAATATTAATTATTTTATTTGCAAAATTTAAAATTTACTGAACCCGATGTCAATCCACCGCACGGGCACACTCACCCTACTTACTACCAAAACAAGATTATAAAAATGTATCCATGAGTACGTTAGCGCTTTCTTTCAATGCTGAAATAATAACAAATCATTTTTGCCTCAAAATTTAAAATGCGAATAACTTTAAATTTTAACTATCAAAATAATGAAATTATTGTTGCATTCTAATTATTTTGTTATAAATCAGTTGGGGTGTATGAGGTTTTGCGCTTATTCATTAACACGTTGTATATTTAAGAAATTACTTTGTTAAACAAAGGGGCTATTATATCACAAACAATTATTAAGAAGACATATACATACAAAAAACAGTCATCAAATGTTTTAGTCGGTTAGAAATTGAACAGCTTTTGGAGTGGTATTCTTGAATGTACTTATTTGTTGTAACTATAAGAATATGAATCTACCGGATGTAAATTTAAATGCGTTAAATACTCAAAAGAGTGCTTTAGAACATCAAACTGAACAACTTTTATCGTGGGACCAACTTTCATATCGCGAAAAAGGAAATCAACTGTTTCATACATTTTGATCGAGTAGGTATTGATTGAAATTTTCTATGGAACATCAGATTTTTATCTCGCGATTTCAAAGTTGGTCATATACTAAAAGTGGTTCAGTTTGATGGTCCCCATAAAGTATGTAATGTTTTACATTTAGTTTTACATCCTGTATATCTTGACGGTCGCGGTACAGTAACCGGCAAACAACTACATATACACACGTGTTAATGAATTAACGCAAAACTAGAAAGTAGTTTGTATAAAATCGAGAGCAGAATCGAATTATCATGGTTTCAACATAGGTAATTTTTTCAAAATATTAAATAATTTGTTTGCGAAATGAAAAATTTTCTGAACCCGATGTCAACCCACCGCACGAGCACACTCATCCTACTTACTACCAAAATAAGATTATAAAAATGTATCCATGAGTACTTTAGCGCTTTCTTTCAGTGCCGAAATGATAAGAAATCATTTTTGCCTCAAAACTTAAAATGCGAATAACTTTAAATTTTAAGTATCAAACAATCTAATTATTTTGTTATAAATCAGTTGGGGTGTATGAGGTTTTGCGCTAATTCATTAACACGTTGTAGAAAAAGAAAAAAGAGCGGGGACAAGGGGTATGCGCAGCAGCGCTACCGCCTACAAATTTTATTCTGCGCAGACTGCGCAGTGAAGGTCTTGCTCAAGATGTTTGCCGGCCATTATACCATAGAATCGATAGAATATTTAATTAAAACTCTTTTACAATCCATCAACTGCGTCATCGCATTCAATAAATTTTATGACATTTGAATGAAAAACAAGGTTTTCCGCTATTAATATCCCGTCCAGTTACAATAAAATATTTAAATCATGTTTGGTAGTTAAATAATTGGCAAAAATATCTTTTTATTTCAATATCTTTTGATACGTCGAAAACCTACATACCTACATGATTGGTAATTTTGTGTAACTACCCGATTCAATAGGTATCAAATCGACATGGTGTTTTTTTCAGTTCTTGGCGATTCTGCGTTTTAATATTTAGTTAATCAAATTAAGACAATGCGTATTTTTAAGTATGATGATAGGAGAAACACAATATTACCTAAAAAAAATCTAGCAGGCAATGGTTTATGATTTATGAGTGTCATAAATACATTATCGATCTTATATCGACATAATCGGACACTTACACAATAGTCCTACAGGGTTTAGTGCTACCTAATAGTGTATAATCTTTATTTCGTCCAACCCCCGTTGCGCGCGAATTTAGCACATATCATCTCGTTTATCCATAGATATATTGTGTGTAGATATATTATAAAGAACTGAACCATTTATCAAAGCACATAATTGAATGTACAAGTCACGGACCGTAACATAGTTTTGACACCATTATAAGGAAAATTAATTAATCTATTTTAGAATACGATGCGACCCACAATAACTATAAAAAAGCCTATTCACGGACCGTACAAGCAAGAAACTGGTTGGCAAAAAAACTCGACAGGAAATTGCCTCTGAAGATACCGTACAGTATGAATAGGCCTTAATGGACGAATAATTAATCATTTCAATTACAACAAATTGCACGAGTGTCCTATTTACATTTTGAACTTAAGTGAGTTTAAAATTTAAATATTTATGAGACGTATAGAAGATAATTTCTCCAGCTATGGGAAAAAGGCCCCCAAACAATATTTGCGTATAGTTTATGGAACTCATGTCGATTTGTTTCTCATAATGTCTAGATTATAGTGGTAATATTAGCTATAACTCATCTAAACGGAGTGTCGCGTAATCGCAGTTGGCGTACATCTTGTCTTTTCGTATGAACATCAAAGACGTTCCTATACACGCATTACTTTACATGTGCCTGTACCTTTACTGTAACTGTCAAGTTCTGTCAATCGGTTTAAGAGATACAGTCAGTCAAAGTTCCGACCTTTGAACGGCTGTATCTCCTAAACCGACTGATGAACCATTTCAGTTTTTGTACTGTTTACATAGCTAGAGTGCATACTAGCCTTGCAACAGATCGTAAATTTTTTACAGACCTTTAATCATCAGTAACTCCTAAACCGACTGGAGTTATGCAGGCAGACCTGGTCCATCCCCATCACAGAGAAGCTCTACACCCATAAACACTGAATCAGCCTGCTGCTGATGGTTGCAAAAAGTACACTTATCTCTCGGAATATCAGAGGGGGGCGGGGAGTGGCCTTTCTGTATGTAGAACTATACAGGGTAACTTTTTATTCAGTGCACAAACTTTCACAACGTATTAGGTATCGTTCATGGTACAATAATATACTGCGCCTGGTATTCTCTTCCGATCACGTGACTGACCACGTGACTGACATAAGCCTACGTCATCATACCCTTTTACCATGTTTAGCGGCCATTTTTTGTGACGTAGGCTTGTGTCACTCTGGGAATAGAAGACCTTGTTTTTTTAGACTATGGTAATAAACAACAAAAAAAAAATAAAAATTTTTTTTTTTTTGCAAAGAGCTTCGAACATTTCAGTATGGAAGGTGGCATACCTACTTTCCGCCATTTTGAAAAAATCACGATTTTGCGGCCAGTCATGAAACATATGCCAATCGACAGGGAAAATTATTACAAACAGAAAATATACTTGGGTAAAATGACCTAAGTGGTATACTTTCGGAGATATAGGGGTTTGAAAATTAAAAAAAATAAAAACATTTTTTTCCGCCCAAATTGACTTTTTTGACCAGGAATAGATCGGCGAAGCTCAGGATCGATCAGGACTTAATATAATTATATAATATTATTATTATAAATAAGTTTTATTAATTTACTAAGATAAATAAAATACCTACCTACATAGACAAGACAGCTACGAGCAAGATGGTTGTTGTAGCAGTGTTGCTAACCATTTAGAGAGTGATTTATATGTATTTACCTATGAATTAAATACTTGATCATCATCATCATCATCTCAGCCGATGGACGTCCACTGCTGGACATACGCCTCCCCAAGAATCGTCATGTGGGGACTTGCTACAGATGTCAGCGCGACAGATGGCGATACCGTCGCTCTCGGAAATATTGCCCATACAAAGACAACGTTCATCGTAAATACGTAACTCGTAACGTACTACACATAAGGTTCACAATTGAATGCGAGACATAAATCACGCAAGAGAAATAATCACAGAGATTCAATATAATTATATACAAGGTTCAACTAAGAACTGTTGGACCAGTGGACCACGGCCGGTCCCCAGGCATCACACCTAGCCTGGCGGAAGTACTTCCCTTTTTAACCTCACGTCTGTGGAGATTCCAGACACAAAAGATTTGTTATTGCTTAGTCACGGATCCGTGATCTACACAGACGAAGGGTTAATGGAGGAACATTCCCAGTAGCACCTCCATATTGGTGACCCTCGACAAAGATCATCGCAACCTGAACACCGCAGAGCAGCAGCACCAACACAGAGCAGCAACCAGCTTCAACCAACCCTTCACCCCCTCGACCAGGTCAAACAAGCAGCAGTCACGCCATCAACCCGAAGCCGCACCAGGTCCATTCCACCTGTCTTCATACCGCTTCCTGGGCCTGCAACTTGCTCAACGACAGTCAGCGTCTGCATAGAAGAATCTCCCGCAGCCCACGTGTCTGAACTCACCTCCACGTGGCAGTTCTGCTCGCCTTCTCCACGCCTGTCACTCAACCGCATCACATCAGGACTGATCTCCCTGACAGATGCACACACACGCCGCACACCGCTCGTCAGACTCACTTGACTGGAGCCCTGCACCTACCTACATGAATACAGACTGCACACTTCGAACAACTCAACGACCACCGGTCTGAGGCCCCCCTCAGAGTCCTGTGGGGACTTGCTACTGTTCAGATGTCAGCACCCACAAGTTATAGCAAGGATGCTAACAGATGGCGATACCGTCGCTCTCGGAAAATGGCCCATACAAAGACAACGTTCATCGTAAATACGTAACTCGTAACACATAAGGTTCACAATCGAATGCGAGACATAAATCGCGCAAGAGAAATAATCACAGAGATTCGATATATATACCTACAAGGCCCAGCTAAGAACTGTTAGACCACGGCCGGTCCCCAGGCATCACACCTAGCCTGGCGGAAGTACTTCCCTTTTTAATGGAGGAACATTCCCAGTACCACCTCCATAGTCACAACGATCGGTCCTGCGCTGCCCTTATCCAACGGGTTCCCGCCGCTTTCACCAGGTCGTCGGTCCTTTTGCGGGAGGCTACCCACACTGCGCTTTCCGGTACGCGATCGCAACTCAAAAACTCTTTGGCTCCATCTACCATATCGGTTCTGCGAGCAATGTGCCCCGCTCATTGCCACTTTAGTTTCGCAATTCTTTGGGCTATGCTTCTGCGGATCTCTTCATTTCTGATCCGATCTCGCAGGGAAACTCCGAACATAGCCCTCTCCATTGTCTTTTGGGTGACTTTCATCCTTTTTATGAGGCCTTGAGTGAGCGAGACGTCGTCTCAGTTCCGTATTTCATCACTGGCGATACACACTGGTCAAAGACTTTCGTCTGACGCTGATTTGCTGAGTCGGATTCGACGGGTTGACATCTGTCTCGTAATTGTACCTATCTAATTGGATAGTTTCGTCCCAGGTAAACATAATCGTCATTAACTTCAAGCGAAGAGAGGGTGAACCATAAACATTTTACATGATTTCCATGTTCATTTTCATTTTTTCCGTAGGCTAAGAATACTATCATCCCATTTCTTCCTCTGAGTGTCGTATAAGGCGACTATGGGATCCACCAAAATATGGGTAGTTGCATCCTCTGAGTACATAAATTCAATCCAACTGCGATCGCCAACCCGCCTGCCAAGTGTAGCCAGGGCCAAAACAATCAAAACCAGGTTCCCATTCCCTGGCGGCCCTGCTATTCCTGGCTACGGTAGCGGCCAAGGTAACGGCGAGGCAGGGTGGCATCTCCGGCAGAGATCCGGCTACCACAAGACCACAACCGACTACAGCTGCACCTGGTAATAAACATATAACATTCGTTCACAGCGGACCGACGAGTCGAGCGCTGAACTCGAGGAAAAACTGAGCAGGCCCTGTAGCCGCACTTTCGATGTTCGCTATATCGCCACTGTTTCGGTCCGCACTTCATTGGAATAGAGTTGATATTGGAGCGAAAATGTACTCGCAATTGCGAAGTTCGAATCCCGGAGTAGACCCCTGGATACGTTGTGATATCGTTGGATTATCTGAAGTCCGAAGAGAGGGAGAGACTCGATAATCCTCGAAACCGGTAGCCTACTTTATTTCCGAGAGGGCGACCAAAACTCTCGGGCCCCAGAGTGCCGGGTTTATGCTGCACAAAACTCGTACAATATTCGTTAAAGGTTTGTATACCTGGGCCCCGACATCAGATCAGAAATACGATGACGAGGTAGGGACTATGTATGGGGAGGATGTCTCTAGAGCCATGTATAGTTCCAAACACACTTCACTGAAAGTCATTGAACTTGCGTCCGAGACGGTTTGTAACGACTTTCGAAACAGCTTATACTTGTAGACATGCAGATTAAGAAGCGAAATGAGCCTTTAGGTCTTCAGCAGGACATTACTTATCGCTCTTTTTGAGGACTCTTTTTGGGCACCTCTAGACTTCTGTTCTATGCCTGCGGCGTTTCTCCCTCGAGTATGACGTACCTAAACGAAATACTTCTAAAGGATCGGTCTTCCACCCGCCTTCCGGAGCTCGGCCGTAATCCCGTCACCCAGCGCCTTATTCATTTATTTAACAAATGTATTACATTGTATTACAGCCTTGTTGCTCATTTGCTGTTTGGGAGCCATATTAATCTCGTACAGGCCGACGTGCGGGATATCTTTGGTATAGTGCCGGGTCAGTCTAGATCTATGTTTGTTATGTAGATTTTTAGCGGGTCTCCGTGTTCTAGTGTATACTGTCCATAGAATTTCTCAAACTCTCTCAGAAGCTTACGCTTGGATGATACTGATCCTGCCATCTTCAGTCTTCAATTTTGCTAGCTGGCTTTGGCCAATAGACGGATTGCGTAGATTTTGGGGCTTTTGTTCCACTCTATAGCCTCCCTAATAATATAGGCTCGGTGATCACAAGTCACGGATTTCGAAATCTGCCTATTGTTCTGCCTAGCTTAAGACTTTAAAAGTGTTTAACACAGAAACATTATTGAATATTTACCTCTTCGTCGACATGATGAAGTCTATCTCATTTCTTGTTCCGTTTGGGCTCATCCAGGTTCATTTGCTGTGCTCCCGCTTCATAAAGAAGGAGTTTTCATTACATCGAGTTCCTCTTCCATGAAGCCGTCCATTAGTTGGCCCCGTTAATTCCGTCGTCCAACATCAAAATAATTGTCCCACTTGCAGCTCTTCACCGTCATTTATTACCGTCACCGTTTTTTATTTATTTATTATTTTATTTATTTGCCCAGTTTTGCGTTGAAGTCTCACATGACAACTTTACTGTGAAGTGTGTTTTGGAAATATACATGGCCCTAGAGATATCCTCCCTCATACATAATCTCTACTTCATCATCGTATTAATTTCTGATCTAATGTCGTGGCCAGGAATACCTATATAGCCTTTAACGAATAGTCGGACCGTTTGGTTATTTTGAGTGTAAGGTACACCACCTTATTCGACACGTTTACGATCCCCTCCAAGCTATTCACAAGAGATTTTGTGGACCATATGCCCGGCATCGTGCCGGGGCCCAGGAACTTAGGTCGCCCTCTCGGAAATAAAGCAGGCTTCCGGATTTCAGGATTATCAAGTCCTTTCCCTCTCTTCGGACTTCAGATAATCCAACGATATCCCAACGTATCCTGCTCAGTTTTTCCTCGAGTTCAGCGCGCGACTCGTCGGTCCGCTGTGAACGAGAGTTATATGTTTATTACCAGGTGCAGCTGTTGTCGGTTGTGATCTTGTGGTAGCCGGATCTCTGCCGGAGATTCTTCGCGCACCCTGCCTCGCCGTAACCTTGGCCGCTACTGTAGCCAGGAATAGCAGGGCCGCCAGGGAATGGGAACCTGGTTTTGATTGTGATGGCCCTGGCCACGCTTGGCAGGCGGGTTGGCGATCGCAGTTGGATTACATGTGTGTACTCAGAGGATGCTGCTACCCATCTTTTAGTGGATACCATAATCGCCTTATACTACATTCAGAGGAAGAAATGGGATGAAGCTATTCTTAGCCTACAGACAAAATGATAATGAACATGGACGATCATGTAAAATGTCTATGGTGATAATGTTTACCTGGTACAAAACTATTCAATTAGGTAGGTACAATTTCGAGAAAAAGGTCAACCTGTCGAATCCGACGCGGCATGGCAGCGTTGGAAAGCTACGTAGTCTCTTCAGTCTTCACGTCCCAAATACCGCAGTATCCCAAGATGTAATACGGAAATGAGCCGTCGTCGCTCACTCAAAGCTTCATAAAAAGGTTGAAAATTACCCAAAAGGCAATGGAGAGGGCAATGTAACAATGTTGGGGGTTTCCCCGCGAGATCGAATCGGAAATGAAGAGAGATCAGCGCAGCAGAATCCGCTGAAGAACCAGAGCAGCTGACATAGCCCAAAGAATAGCTAAACTAAAGTGGAAATGGGCGGGGCACATTGCTCGAAGAACCGATATGGCCGATGGGGCCGAAGAGCTCTTGAGTGGTGATCGCGTACTGGAAAGCGCAGCGTGGGTAGCCCCCCGCAAAAAGTGGACTGACGACCGGGTGAAGGCGGCGGGAACACGTTGGATGAGGGCAGCGCAGGACCGATCGTTGTGACGATCCTTGGGGAGGCCTATGTCCAGCAATGGACGTCCATCGGCTGAGATGGTGATGATGATGATGATGATGATGATCAAGTATTTAATACATAGGTAAATACTTATAAATCCCTCTCCGAATGGTTAGCTACTACAACCGTCTTCCTCATAGCTCTCTTACATGTAGATAGGTATTTTATTTATCTTAGTAAATGAATAAAACTTAATTATAAGAATAATATTATATAATTATATTAAATCCTGATCGATAACTGAGCTTTGCCGATCTATTCCTGATCAAAAAAGCCAATTTGGGCGGAAAAAAATGTTTTAATTTTTTATTATTTTCAAACCCCTATATCTCCGAAAGTATACCACTTAGGTCATTTTACCCAAGTATATTTTCTGTTTGTAATAATTTTCCCTGTCGATTGGCATATGTTTCATCAGTGGCCGCAAAATCGTGATTTTTTCAAAATGGCGGACAGTAGGTATGCCACTAAGGCAGGTTGCTCTTTATCTCTTATTTTTGCCATCCCGTAAACTTGAATAAAAATTGCTGTGCTGATCGTACTGTTGATAACAACCGCGCCGATCGAGGAAGCGAGTGACAGGTGACAGTATGGTCAGTACAAACCAAACATTTTTAATGAATAAGTTCAGATGCAGTTATTTTTTTATTTTTGTTCTAAACCGGGTTAAACAAGAAAACACGGGTATTCTTAATTTCGATAACCATCACGCTCGCAAAGTTTGTGCACTGAATAAAAAGTAACCCTGTATACTATTACCTATTCTGTGCCTATGTGTAATTTGAATTAAACTAAAACATACATAATCCGCGAGTTTCCAACTAGTCAAATTAACAACTCTTTATCAAACGTCAAAACGCGTGCTTTGTATGAAATATTGTACTAAAATTTGGAGAGTGACGTCATTGTTTTTCGTCGTCGTTTTGATACTTTTTATAGTTTATCTAGTTATTAAAAATAGTATTCAAGCAACAGAATTACTGAAAATGAGAGTTAAGTGTTATTTTCAAACGGTTTATTTACTGAGCAATTAAAACTAAAATATATTGTATGTAGTCAACTCCCCAATTGTCCACCAATATAAATGCAAGTATAGCTCAGATATCTTATCGACCACATTATAAAAAATGTGTTTAAACAAAATCGATAAATTTTAACGCTATTATTTTATTACGACGTACTTCGACAGATTTTGTTATCGAAAATATATTGTTTTTACATGATAACCATCTTTGTTCAAATTAATGATTGAAAAATTCGTTTAGTGTCGTATTTGACTACGCGTCGTATATACACACAACATAAATAGAACACAACATTATTTAATCACTTTCAAAAATTTTAAGGGTTGTTCAGACCACGGAGGAATTACACGCTCCTCAGATTTTCTAACTGAAAAACTTTAACTATTGCAAACCGCAAAAAAATATCTGCTGTTTCATACATTTTAGTCGAGTAGGCATTGCAGATTGCAGTTTAGTACGGAACAGCAGATTTTGTTTCTTGCTATTTCAGCTGAACCACCTCTGAAAAATTTGAAAGCGATTATAAAATCACCCAGTATAAGTGGCAGTCCGATTCAAAAGGAGCCTGAACGCTGGCACGTGCGTAAATACCCCCACAGAGACAAAGCTTCTAAGGAGCCCACAAAATGATCACGTGACGCGCTCGCGCCTGGATTGTCCACTGGCCGAGCCAATTTTGCCACGGGCGACGTGTAGTTGAACTCGTCGGTGAATGGTCACGCACACACCGTCGAACCTTGTACTTGTAGTAGTGTATCTATATACTTACTATACTCGTTTACTGGGGAGTATATCTATCTCACTCTAGCATCGATATCTTCGTATGCTTTTCTCTTTCGTATTGGCACCCCGAGTGATTTTCACACGTTATGATACGGACTCCTGCGGCTATAGCATGGCAGCGTGATATAACAGCTATCGCGCCTTAGCTCTCATTCTATTTGCGTGCGAACGAACGATATAACATACATACATATAATCACGCCACTATCCCACAGGAGTAGGCAGAGACTACGGCTCGCTACATACTACGATCCTGACATACTTCTCTCGCCTCATCCACTTTCACACATGGACTTCCGTCGGTTGAGGGTGCTAAGCACTTGTCCTTTCATTTATTACGAACGATATAAAAGGCGTGTTATAGCCGTATCGCATACGGTCGCTAATGTGACGCGGGTGCACGCAGGCGTGACTGGCGGCATTTCTCGGGTCTCGTGAACGAATTAATGCCACCGATTTCTGATACAGCGACTGGTTTATGAGAAAAACAGTCTGGTACGCGGCTACATTTTTATTGCATAAGAAACATGTAATGAAATCTCTTGTACTACCCCTCCCGTAAAAATGAGCGATAGTAGCCCATGTGCCCATACGGAAGAGAGCTAGCGCCTCAATCATGAGGCCGCGGTTCGATTCCTGGCCTGTAACACTAAGTTCTTCGGAATTTATGTACGGATATATTTATTATTTACTAGCTCGGCGGTGAAGGAATAATAGTGAGGAAACCGGCGTACCCGAAAATGAATGGTCCTGCGCTGCCAACATCCCACAGGTTCCCGCAGGCTTCACAGGTCGTCGGTGTTGGCATCAAATCAAATATATTGCCTGAAGGAATTAGTCACCTGTTACGGCACCCGTCTGTGTAAGTGCTATCGGACACCAAATGGCACATTACCGTAGTAATAACTAAAACAATAACGTCGTAAACTGACAGTGTCCAAGGTGTGGTATAATCCAGTTTGACACCTGAATTTTTTCAATCATTAATTTGTCTTTCAATTAAACTCCTTACATTTCATCACCTATAGACTGTAGAAACTACGAAGCCACTTATTTATTACCAATATAGTAGTAGGTGTAAATATACGGAAGTAACGAAAGTCTAATAATAATAAGAACCGCAAAAAACCATTTTGTTTCAAATAGCACCTCAACTTATTTCAGTTTCATCAATCACTCGAGTTTGCCCGATACTCTGTACCTACTTACCTAACCTAGAATACAAAAAATGCGAACTAGCATGCATGATGCACGCGACAACGATATATCACGCCTTTTCTTTCTATTACCCGCCAAGTTAAAAAGAGATAAAGCGCGACATTATTATGTCGTGTCGCACCGCCATACAAGCCAAACTGTTTTATAATTCATGTCTTGAATGTTTAGTACTCCATAATGAGACCTTATTCGTTTTTAAAAGCTGCGTATGTCCTTCGTCATTCTAAAAGCTAGCTCTATCAGAAATTGTTTAGGCATCTAGTTTTGACGCAGATTTTCGTATTTTAAGTATTAGTATAGATTCTTTAGTATAAAATGTTTCCAGTACTTTCAAGCCAATAGGTATTTTGCGATTATTGTCCTATCCCTGGATTAAAATCACATCACAGTAACCCGCCAAGGTGTTATGACCTTTACCTACTGTTCTTTTTCTAATACTTTTTCCACTGACATTTTCAAAAGGCAAGAATTCGCTACAAAGCGAGCCATACAAAAAAGATCCATGCACTAGACTAGACTAAAGTTTTTCGTTAGTTTTAACTTATACAAGAATTGCGTTTACAGATTCTATAGAAAATGTCTTCGAAATTTTTCACTACCTTTACTGGCAAGATACTTTGCATGAATCTTTTAAAAAGAACCATGAATATCTCGCCTTTGAGGTGCATTATTGTATAACATTCAACCGTCTGGTCATAACTAGTCACTGTTTTCTCTTCAGCAATAGAAACTATGCCAACGACGATTAAACTTTGCAGCCTAATTTATACCTTATGTCACAGTGTTACGACACCAGCTCGTCTAGCGCTTTGTCCCGGTTGAACTCATGTTTGGCGAGGGCTGCAGACACTTTGCCTTCAGAGAAGCCGAGGTCCATCAGCTCCCCCATTATTAGAAGACCTTCGATTATCTGGAATGGTAAATAAGTTTGGTAAGTATGGATGATATTCAAAGAAAATGTGAATTTTAAAATTACACATTTATGAGAAATACAAATGTACATGGAGAATATTGGCGAAGGAGGAGCCATGACCATGTCAAACCAAATAAAAGGTACCATGATTAGTTTGGTACCTACTGAGAGAAATGGTGGGTTACAAAAAAAAATTTGGAAAGACCTTTGTCTACTAAGACAGTAGCCAGAAAAACAATAGCCAATTAGAAATTTTAAATAAGAAAGTTTTAAATAAATATTTAACCAAAGGAAATTATCAAAATTAATCATCATCATAGTCTAGACTATAATGGTGTTAGTACTTTGGTTTTTGACTTTACTTTGTTGCCTGGGTAAATAATGCTGGTACTTCACTATTATCTAAATGTACCTTAGGGAAATTATTAGTCCAGTTTAGATAACCTTGCAAAAGACCAACCAATGACCTTAGATTGTGGTAAACAATGCAATTACCTACACGGTATTCTAGTAAAATTATACATTACGAGAATTTACCCACGACTTCATCCGCATAAATTATATACCAGATTTTAAGTCGGATGATAAGCTATCAAACAAAAAAAGTTTCATCAAAATCGGTTCAGTAGTTTTTGCGTGATACTCGAACAAACAAACACCCAAACAAACAAATAAATAAACAAACAAACAGACGGACAAAAAATCCAAAAATTGGTGGTTTGGAATCAGGGACAGATAAAAACCATGTCGTAATTTTTTTTTTTTATCTTCAATGTACAGACACATTTATGTTACAGTTTTATAATAGTTTAGATTCATATCAGTTAGTAAAGATGTTTATAAAAGCATTTATAACCTGTATGCAGGGAGCATGTTCGAATCTCACTACCATACAAATTTTAATTTTAACAACAGAACATGTAGTAAATAATGTTATTCCGTACATTTTCTTGGAATGGCTTAGGATGTAAACAAGAACCTACCAATATCAGCGACATCACTACATAATTTATCAAGACCTAGATGTCCAATTGTAAACAGTTTTGAGTACTAGATCTGACTAAGAATAACTCAGCTGCCTAATTAGATTAGGTCTTAACACAATTAACACTGATCTGTCCTACATTCTGTCACTGTTTCGCCCAGCCCCTATGTAATAATGATTGACTTAATTCTTTCCAATTAGTAACAGATAACTAGTTTTTTTTTTAAATATTGCATTCTCTCAACTATACTTACCAAGAAGGGTATGTCAAGAACTACAAACTTAATAGGACAAATTATCAATCAAGGGATTAACGTATCGGATTGGCCAACCAAAAACTACAGTTTTGCTAGAGCATATGCTTTTAAAAAGTGAACCTATTATTAAAGAAATAATATTTGTAGCAGTCCGCAAAAATTAATTGAGGATATTTTTGGTTATAATCCAATCCTGTTCTTCACCCATTTGGGTCATAATTTGACATACTAAAAACTCATTAGAAACCATCTTACCTTTTTATCGCTATCACCAACAAGAGAGCAAACTCTTGCGACCCTGTCTAGAGGAAATCCCATCCCATGTATCTTCTGACACATCCCCTGCAGTTTCGGCGACAGCTTATCGTACGGATTTGGTAAATTTTCTGATTTCCTTCTTCTCCTTTCTCCTCTTTTTTCACTGCTGGACGGGTGGAGGGATTTAGGTGCCGGACTTGCATTGTAAGATCTCTCGTTCGCTCTTAGCTTAGCCGATACTAATTCTTCGTTCAACTCTTTAACAATATCTGGTACGCTTCTCGATCTAGACTTCGCTGTGTTTATTGTAGGTGACGGATCTGTGTTTTCATTATTTTGATTTTGTAACGTATAACTATTTGGGGGATACTGCATATTTAGCGGAGGATACTGGTAATAATATGGTTCCGGAATATAACTTGAACCGTTTGGCATATTATTGACTTCTCCCGTATTTGATACTTGGCCTGTGTAATACGTTGGATCAACATTATAAGGATTAGCAGGAACGTAATATTGGTAATTTGGCATGTATGCGTTAACATTTTCTATTTGCATAGTGTTATCACAGTTGTCGGTTGGTACGTAATAGCCGTTTGAGACGGGGTAGTGTTGTGGGGAATACATGACATTGGGGCCTTGAATTGGTTGTTCCATGTAGTTATTAGGTAAGTATGTTACGCCCTCTATCTGTGCCTGGGACGCACAGTTTGGTATTGTGTACATAGGGTCCGATGCGTACGTCTGTTGAGGCTGGCAGCTGGTCACAGAATTCCTCTGGCTTTCTAAAACCTGAGCTAATAATTCCATGTCATTTATTGTCTTGAGTTCAACATTATCGAACGGACTAGACGTGTCATGCTCAAAGTCTTTAAAAGTAAGTGTGTCTACGTTTCGATAATGTGGTACTTTTGATATTCTTGTATGTAATTTCAGTTCCTGTAGTGGATCTGGGTCATCTAGGAGACTGTTCTGTGGGTAGTTTGCCTGCACCTGTATGGGCTGGAGGATGTTTAGAGGTTCAATGTTGCTGCTGGATGGATATGCTTCCGGAGGTATCACATCAGTAGTTTCGAGACTATTGTCTTGAGTTGATGTTGTATCACAGTTTTTATCGGCTTTCTCATCGGGAGATATTGCACTTATCTCGTCGGTGCTCGGGTAGGACACTTCTGAGACGCTGAGTTGCTTCAGTCTCTCCTCTGCTTCTGCAGCAGCTATCAAGTCTAGTTTCTTTTGCTTGGCCTCCTCGAGCAACTGTAACCTGTGTCGCCTCTCGTTTTTCTTAGTTTCTTTAGCGCTTCGCAGCTCTTTGAGTTTAGAAAGAACGTTCGCCTCGAACGTGGAGCAGTACTGAACGCTGTCGACGACATTCTGCGCCCTCGCGGGATATTCACTAAGACTATAAGGCAGCTCGATTCGGGGAGGTCTTTTATACTTCTCTGATATTTTAACGGGCACACCGTCCATGTGATCTCCGAAATGAGACATATCAACGTCCCTAGTACGCGGAGATAAAGATTTAATCAAACAATGAGACGACAAAGTTTGTTTCTATTGACTTCACGTTTAATTAAGGTTACATCGTCTTTCTTCAAAGTCATCACTCGTATTACGAAATTTATAGCATCCAAACTGTAATCACAGACTTTCCAGCGTATTCCATTCTCACTGAAATTAATTTACACAAATAAAAAACGAAAATTAGTTCTCGCGAATCAAAATCTACGTGTGACAGAACAAATCTTACGTCAAATATGCGCTTTTACGCTTGCCTTGCTGCACATTGAAATGAATAAAAGAGAAAAGCAAAAAAATTTCAACGACAAAACATCTTCCATCTCATTTTCTCGTCCATGATAAGTATTGACTTTTTACAAATTCCATGCATCATAAACGCGATATATCAAAAATGACAATTCTAGACAATGTTGCTTGCATTGAAAATTTTAAATTATGTTTTTTATTTTCATCTGTCATGTGATTTTGTTTATATCAAGTTTATATGTTTTTCCAAGATTTTCCTCAAGTAAATGCTGAAGAAAGAAATGAGGAAAGTCTTATCTTCTAACTGTTTGTATTTTTGCTGAAAGCTTCTTGATTTATTCGATAAAAGTAACAAATAATATGATACTGGCTTGAAATGGAACACCAAAATTTGAAGCTGAAAAAATAAAATCACGTGTGCACTTCACTGATTGCCGTCAGATGTCGCCAGTGTTGCTTTCTAAAAGTCATGGCGGATTTTTTTCACTAATTTTTGTAGATTTGCCTTAATTCGTGGGTAGATTTATAATTAACGGCGTCGAAATATTATTAGCTCGTTCTTTGTACGGTGAGTGCCCAGCGACACGCGTCATATCGCCGCCATTACCAGCCAGATTCACCCGAGTTGAGACAGACGTTTGACGGATCGTCTCGGATTTCGGTGGCTCATCAAATAGATAGAATTATTCAATTTCGACGTCGCACCGTACTCTAATTAATTTATTACTATAGTATGACGCAATAGTCGCCCGCAAGAGCCGGACGCCGTCGAATTTTTACGGTTGGAAAACAGGTCGGTATGTGGAAGATTGGTCGTAATGTATTCGCCGGTGGATGAGCATGGGTAATAACCTGAGCGGTGGCCGGCAGAGAGGCGAGGCAGTATGAGCGAGGGGGTGCCGATGATGTACCACGCGAGCGGCGGCTACGGGCCGGCGCCGGTGTTCCTCGTCGGCCAGGAGCGCCCGGCGCGCCACTACCCGCTCGAGATGCTGCAGGTGAGCACCCCACGCTACCACCTCCTATGAAGGTATATCACGCATTACTTAAGAAATGACTGGCTTCTTGCAACTATGAGATGTCTTTTTACTCTTTTCATACAGAATTTTATTATTATTAAACCTCTGACATCCTGTATTATTAAAATGATAAAACAAAAATTCTTTAGATTCCATTGAAAATATAATGTAAACATAAAATCTGAAAAATCTGTCATAATGCTAAGTCTTGTTAGAAAATATATGTAAAATCGAATTCTCAATTTGTGTTCATCCAGGTTGGGTACAGGAAGCTGTTTTTACATGTTGACCTCTTCCTAAACAAACAACCTATGTAATATACACAGCAGTGGCTTGCACTCGGGGCAGGTAAAAAGACAGTAAGACCTTAATAATTTCGAAAATAAAAGCATTTAGTTTACTAAATGACTTTTAATTGTTTAATTAACCCGTATTTAAGCAAATCAAAGTCATTTAGTAAACAAAATGCTTTTAGTATAGAAATTATTAAGGTTTCACTGTCTTTTGCCTACCCTGCGTGCAGAAACTCCATTAATTTCTAAAATAAATGCATTTAGTTTTTAATACTATTTTACAGAAGATATTGGGGTGTACTAAGACAGGATTTTTCAAAATTCAATCCCTAAAAGGATGCAATGGGGTGTTAAAGTTTTCTGATATCCATGTGGACGAAGTCACAGGCAAAACCTAGTTACACATATACAGCATTCTTGTAAGAATTTCACTGGATTCTTAAAACTCTAGCTACATCTACGAGTACCTCGCAGGCACAATCTGCACTGGCCAGTGTGGAAGTTAATAAATGGGCCTCGCACTGAAGTTGGCTGTTGCGGACTAAACTTATGCAATAGGGTGATCCTGGCCTCACATAGTGTAATCGTGGTAAACCTATCCAGTAGATTGGACACCTGCTGGAATGTTCCTCATGCCTGCACACCTGCCACCTGCACGAGGGAGGACCTAATTATAAAACTACACTAGACACCGTCAGAACACATGATTTAATATCCCTACAGATCGGAAGCTTCATACTAAGCGGAAACTATAGGTATACCCATACATAGCGCGGCGATGTGTGCGTGACCTGTCACCGACGAGTGTTAGCCGCTAGCCTCGTATACACGCCATTTTGATCCTTAGTTCAATGGATTAAGAACCGGTTTGTTATGCTCGCGTCAACCAAAGAAGTCCCTACGACAAGATCTTAATCCATTGAACTAAGGATCAAAATGGCGTGTATACGAGGCTAGCGGCTAACACTCGTCGGTGACAGGTCACGCACACATCGCCGCGCTATGTATGGGTATACCTATAGTTTCCGCTTAGTATGAAGCTTCCGATCTGTAGGGATATTTAATCATGTGGTCAGACTCACCGAATATCTATCCAATAAAATATAGAAACATCATTGTAGAACGATTATGGGAACCTATTGGATATTATAACAAAGAAGTTTAGTTGGGAAATGGCTAATTCTTAAAATGGCTACCTATTCACAATATACAACGATTTCCTGAGAGCAAACCAATTACCCCTGCTTTTCTACATGATACAAACGGATGGTTGCAGCAGAAGCAGTTATTTGTAGGTACCTATTATATCTACCTACCTATGATAACTGTTTATTTTATTTTTGAATTATTTTGTGTTAATGTTATTTCAACGCAAGCAAAGTTAATAATAGTTTGGCCACGTTTGGCACGGAAAAATGTTCTGGGATGCGCTTCACCAGGTGCGCTCCGGCTCTTATTCATGCCTGCTTTACTCACTATGTTCAACGGTACTAACGGTAGTGATAGTATGTGCGCTACTAGATGAGTAATATCAGTTGTGTGAGCAGGTGATGGGAGGGTCGGCGCGCGGCGCCTCGTCGCCGGAGGGCGCGGGCACGCCGCGGCGCTGGCCGGCGCGCCGCGACCGCCCCGCGCCCGCCAAGGGCGACACCGCCTTCGGCTACGACTCTGACGACTCCAGCCTCTCCAGCAACGCTTCCGGCTCAAACAAGTCCGCCGATAAGGGTATGTTACCTTCTTACTTTGTTTATTGCTGGCTGATGGATGGATGAAACTTGTTGTTGAGGAAAGGTCTCAATGAAAAGATATGAAAAGATGATGATGAAAAGTCAGAATCTGTTAATGTGAATGAGAGAGTAAACTTTATTTTTGTATTTCTGAAATCTGTACAAACTAAATAAAATAACCATTAAGTAAGACATTATATTTGACATCTAAAATTGTTTGGGCAGTCAACTAAAAATAAGATGAGGCCTTTAGACCCAGTGTTTATCATTGAGACATTGAGAGATACTCTCATCTATTTGTTTTAGGTATATTTTTCTGTTATTATAATTTGTAATACAATAGCAATGAAAACTGAAAGATAAGCCATTAACTAGATAACTTGTATTGGTCAAAACTGCTATCACAAGATCTAAACAAACATTTCATCTCACATATTGATTTTCTTTTCAAATCCAAACACTGCAAGTCAAAACAAAACATAAAATTATCAGACCAATTAAGATGATTAAAGAAAATATGTTTGTTTTATATGTACAACGTGTTAATGAATTAACGCAAAACTAGAAAGTAGTTTGTTTAGAATCGAGAGCAGAGTCGAATTATCATGGTTTCAACATAGGTAATTTTTTTCAAAATATTAAATAAATTGTTTGCAAATTTTAAAATTTTCTGAACCCGATTTCAACCCTCCGCACGGGCACACTCACCCTACTTACTACCAAAACAAGATTATAAAAATGTATCCATGAGCATGTTAGCGCTTTCTTTCAGTGCTGAAATGACAACAAATCATTTTTGCCTCAAAACTTAAAATGCGAATAACTTTAAATTTTAACTATCAAAATAATTTAATTATAGTTTCAATATAATTATTTTGTTGTTGGGGTGTATGAGGTTTTGCGCTAATTCATTAACACGTGGTATATTCTTGTGTTGGACATCACTGATTGAATGTAAAGATAACGAGCTTTTAACGGCAAAAAATCCAAAAATTGATGATTTGGAATCAGGGAAGCCTAAAAACCATATAGTAATCTTTTTTTTTGTACATACATATCTTTAAATTAACTAACATATTTGTTTCCTTAATAGTAAAAATTTCAGTCGCGTTTTTCCCTATACTTTTTTTACCAATTGATTTTGTTCACACACTCGTAACTTCCCAGTCGTGTTTTCCCCAAGATATTATTATGATCAGCGAGACGAACGTGTCAACAAACTCGCGCATTTTCTCTCTTTCAGTTAACACGTAACAGAGCTAGAAAAAACCGTCCAAGTACGAGTCTGAACTCGGGCAATTAGTGTTCCGTACTACCAGTTGTTTAACATGGGTCATTGATGACACCCACTATAAATTGACACTTAGTATGTCGTCACATATTAACTGAAGATCATTTTACACTGGTCTCACTGATGTTAGTTATTTGGGTATCGAAAAAAAACTATCCAAGTTAGAGCCACCCTGTTAATTTTCCCGCCATCTACACGTTATTTCCGATGTTCATGATTTTTTTCAGATTTTCTACGCTACGGCAATATTTTTTGAAATAGAGGTGGGTACAGCAATTTCTCGGATTGAATTGAAAATTTTGTTAAAACAAGTTTTTATAAAAAATTTGTAAATTATATTTTTAGACTCGTATTTTCCTAAGCTTTCAATTGATACCCCACACTATAGGGTAGATTTTTTTATTTTATTATCCCTTTCTTACTCCCCAAATTGCCTCCCAATATAAAAATTAAGCTTTTTTTTACTTCATTTATGATATTGGACCAGCAATTGCTATATCTATACCGACTTTCAACTTCCTATGTCTTACGGTCTCTGAGAAAAATGCGTGTGACAGACGGACGGACGGACAGACACCCAGCTGATTCCATAAGTGTACCGTTTTTCCAATTTTGGTACGGAACACTAAAAAGACGAGAGATAACGTTGTCGCGTGCATCAGGACCTCAGTAGACCTCGCATGCCACCCCCGTGAAGATGATAAGAATCGATTTGTGCCTCCTTATTTCACGTATTCCAAAAAGGGCGCGCATGACGATTGTTTTTTTCGCTTTATCGTGGGTGGCCTGCTAGCCGTACGATAACTAATTAACGTTACCTACCTATCCTACCTACCTCCACAATCTTTTTAACTCTAAATCTTTAATCAACTCATCTACCCGCAAATTCACGTTTCAATTGACACAAAATAAACAAAGTTGTCCTAAATATACGCGTCTACAAACGCGATAACTAGTAAAGCATGCTCTTATAGATCTCATTGAATACAACACTGTCCGCAGATACAAGTAGTTTAAATGTTAGATAAATATTTACCAGCAGTTTAACATACAATGTTAGATAAGACTGTATCCACGGACCTGAAACTGTATCTATATAATGTAACCTTCAGTTGAGATAAATCTATAAATGAATGATATCTTCACAATCACTGTCTCTATCTAATATTACAATATGCAAAATTGTTGCAATATGTCCTTGTTGCATGAACTCTCGACCATTTTTAGGGTTCCGTACACAAAGGGTAAAAACGGGACCCTATTACTAGGACTCCGCGGTCCGTCTGTCTGTCACCAGACTGTATCTCATGAACCGTGATAGCAAGACAGTTGAAATTTTCACAGATGATGTATATCCGTTGCCGCTATAACAGCAAATACTTACAATATAAAAACAGAATAAAATAAATATTTAGGTTGGGCTCCCATACAACAAACGTGATTTTTTTGCCGTTTTTTGCTCGATAATGGCACGGAACCCTTCGTGCGCGAGTCCGACTCGCACTTGGCCGGTTTTTTCATCCCTTTTGAAGTGGTCAGAAACTTGACTACAAAGGTCTACTGTATATTTAATATGTCGCATTGTGCTGGTGGTCTTCCAAAAACAATAAAATAAAATAAAATATTAGTTGTGCATTTGTAGTAAGGCTTACCTTTAGCGTATTGAAGGATTCAATATAGTATGACGTCATCATCATCATCAGCAGCCTATTATGTACGTCCCACTGCAAGGCACAGGCCTACTCTAGTCAGACGATGCTCTCCGTTTGTTGGCAGACGAAATGACATATCGAGTGGTAATAGTTGGCTAGTCTTTATCCTACAAAAACAAAGTGAATAAGGTTTCTGTCCCTGAGTTTTTATAGATTATCCCTTCACCTTATGAGGTAAAGGGATAATCTATAAAAACACTGGGACAAAAATCCACGGAAATGGATGACATCCACGGAAAGAATTAATGGGGTTCATTCTAAGTCTGAATCACACGACGTTATTGGATTCATTTTACTTAATGATCTTACACTTGGTAAGCTTCTTGAAACAGAGTATTATCATAGCCAAAGTCTTGTAAATACGTTATAAGGTGAGCCTGTACAATCCCACTGTAGGGCAAAGACCTTTCATAATTAAAGAGTTTGAAAGCTTGAAGGTGAAAGGCTTGTCTACACTATCTACATCTACACTAATATTATAAAGAGGAAAGATTTGTACCTATTTTTGTATGTTTGTATGTTTGTAATGAATAGGCTCAAAAAGTACTGGGCCGATTTAAAAAATTCTTTCACCATTAGAAAGCTGCATTCACCCTGAGTAACATAGGCTATATTTATTGTTAGAAAAGATTAGACGTCCACCCGTGCGATGCCGGGACGGGCCGCTAGTAGGTAATACAGAGAAAATATTTATTTGATCAAAGGTCAGTGCAATGTGAATGCTGAATTAACCATAGAATGAACTGGCTTACAGTGGATCACCTCGTTTTTTCTCGTGTCTCGTACAATGCAATCAACAATCAATTATATATTTTTTTAAATTAAGGATGGGTTTGCTCTTAACCTCAATCCAGTCCTCAGGACAAAGATGGGGTCGAAGATGGGATGTAGCGAGCTTACCTAGAGGAAGCCTATTCACTCGTATTTTAAAGGAATTCGGGTTGTAAGCGCTCGGAAATACTGACGAAGGCAGCTAGAGCATCCCACTCCTTGGCTGTGCGCATTATAAAAGAATCGGAGTAGCGCTTGGTGCGGGTATGTGAGATGTCAACCAAAAAGGGATGATATCCCGCGATGCGTTTGGAAGTCCGATAGTAGAAAGGGGAAGGCGGGATGAGCTTATGTGTACGTTGCGGAGAGGTATGGACACTCAATGATGAGGGTCTGAGTTCTAATTCGCACGGGCTACATTTACCAATGAGTATTTCTAACTTATGCACGTAATACTGACTTGCTCTCAAATTGTGAAGGAAAACATCGTGAGGAAACATGCATACGCTGATGAAGCGCAGTGAACCACGCACGCGTATCAAGGGGTTTCTGTGTTATCCGGCGTATATCCACTAATTCCTCCTAAACCACGAAACGGGTTTTGAAGCGGCTTCCGCTGTCATAGATTATTTCTTCTGAAAGGTTTATTATGTGTAGGTACTTATATACAGGGTCCTTCTTAATATGCTGACACTTTTTTAAGGGGATGATCAGACCATCAAACTGAACAAATTTCTCTATGGGACCAATATCGAAATCGCAAAAAAAGAAAATCTTCCTGTCCATACAAAACTGCAAAACGTCTCGAGCCAAATGTATGGGACAGCAGATTTTTTTTTTCGCGATTTCGATGTTGGTCCCATAGACAAAGTTGTTCAGTTTGATGGTCTGATCATCCTACTAAAAATGTGTTAGCATATTAAGAAGGACCCTGTATGGTCGATACCCAAATGGCACATGTAGCATTATAAGAGACCACTTTTGGTGTAACTCGGAACTTATTGCGTTAATTAACACTTAATAGGGTTCAACCGAGAACTTAGAGCTGCTCATTACGCTTTAGTCTTTATAATAGCATTATAAGAGCAGGAACGGATACTATTGTAACGGGATCAGAGTTAGAGCAGCTGTCAAAAATGCCTTCTTACAGCCTATATCGCATTGGTTGCTTAAGAGCATTATAGTGGCAGTAAAATATGATTATTGCTGTATAAAGGTGTAGAATTATACCACTGTAATGCTAGCATCTTAAAAGAGTCAATGTGAACTACTGTACAGCCAATAGAGTTAAAGTGGTGTACACGTAGAGTGATTTAACGCTTTAAGTTCTATATTGGTTCACCTCAACTCTGTTATTAAGACTTTTTTTCAAAGCTGCTTAAAGGTGTTATATTAGCACTCGTGAACACCAAAGGTATTCCGAGATACTCTTGTAACTCAGAAATACAGCATTTGGCAGTAAAGTGGTGTACACGTAGAGTGATTTAACGCTTAAAGTTATATATTGGTTCACCTCAACTCTGTTATTAAGCCTCTTTTTCAAAGCTGCTTAAAGGTGTTATATTAGTACTCGTGAACACCAAAGGTATTCCGAGATACTCTTGTAACTCAGAAATACAGCATTTGGCAGTAAAGTGGTGTACACGTAGAGTGATTTAACGCTTCAAGTTCTATATTGGTTCACCTTAACTCTGTTATTAGACTTATTAGCCCCTTTTTCAAAGCTGCTTAAAGGTGTTATATTAGCACTCGTGAACACCAAACGTATTCCGAGATACTCTTGTAACTCAGAAATACAGCATTTGGCAGTAAAATGGCTACAGGAAATACCACTATATTGCTTTAGTCTGCATAATGGCGTTTAAGTAGTTCACATGAATGGCTTAAGCGTTGATGTGAACCATAATAACACTAATATAAGCCGACAGGATGCATATTAGTTTACAAGGTAACGAACTTAATAGAGTTACAGAAATTCGTGACCTAGGGCTTACCTTAGACTCTGAACTAAATCTAAGGACCCATATCAAATCTATATGTAAACGCTCTAGCAAGATGCTGGGCTTCATAATGCGTGTAACTTGGCAGTTCAGCGATACCCGAGTCGCTCTTATGTTATACAACGCTTTTGTAAGAAGTCGATTGGAGTATAGTGCAGTGGTATGGGATCCATATGAAGCCAAATACAGGGATATTATTGAAAAAATCCAAAGAAAATTTGCACGTTTTATTTATAAAAAGAAATACGGATTTTATCCCTACCTATACCCATCGCTATTTGTGTTGGGTATGATAGGGTTAAATACTTTAGAGACGCGACGGAAGCTGCAACTTTTAATGTACTTTTACTTTTTAATAAACAATATAATATTATAAAGAGGAAAGATTTGTACCTATTTTTGTATGTTTGTATGTTTGTAATGAATAGGCTCAAAAAGTACTGGGCCGATTTAAAAAATTCTTTCACCATTAGAAAGCTGCATTCACCCTGAGTAACATAGGCTATATTTATTGCTAGAAAAGATTAGACGTCCACCCGTGCGAAGCCGGGACGGGCCGCTAGTAAACAATAAAGTGGACAACCCATCAAATTTGTCACGTATAGGGCTTTACGTGCCTGATCAGTACTTGCGCGTGGGGCTGCGCAAGGCTCGGCCGCTGTTCGCGCGGGCCGGGGTGCGCACTTGTAGCGCCGCAAACGCTCCTACAGCGCGAGCCATTCAAATGTTAAATTTAGTTTTAATGCAAGTTCCTGAAGCTGATGTTTTTAACAATAGTCCTCATTTGTTTTATAGTTATGCAATATCTGTTATCAACAATTTATAAGTTATCTATTTTGTTCTGATCTCGATTAAGTATTATCATTAGTAAGTTACCTATGTATTTTTAGCATGTAGGTATTTTGGAAATTGCTCTGTAAATTTACATGTAATGTTTTATAATAAATAAATAAATATTAGTTCACTTAAACTCTTATTTACTGCAATAAGCCTAATAGAGGAACCGGTGTGTACTCTTGTACAGCCATAGTCGTTAATTCAGGATTATGAAAAAACAATTTTGGATAATGTATAAGAGTAGACAGTCTATAAGAGTACACATGGGTTTCTTAAGAAAGCGCCATTTTGTTATAACTTTATAACCTAAACCATATGATAAATAAAATTATGGTGTTGTTTATGTTTTACTAATGATTTCTGCTTTTATTTACACGTAAAACACATATTTATTATAATATAAAATAAAAATTTGTATGATTTAATGTAAATCAGACACAAAAAATGTACACATATATTTTGACGTGTAATTATTTTCACAATATATCTAATTAAAAACGAAATATTTCCGAGGCGCGTAAAAAATTTGCTATAAAACCATATAAACATTCACAATGAACTTGCATTCCCAAATGTTTTCACAGGCTAATATTATAAAAGTGTGCTTAACTAGGTTATCACAAATTCTCAATAAAACTTCACTTCACGCCATTAATAACCAACACTCACGGAATTTATTTAAAGAATTTAACTCTACTAATAAAATAAATTCAGGTTTTTATGTACACACTCTGCTGATGCTCGAAGTATAATGTAGAACCTCAAGCGTTATTTAAGTATAGCAGTAACCCCAATATAATGGCTTAGTCTGTATAACAGGACACTTGTACTCTGTTAAGCAGCTAATATAATGCCTTGTGGCCCATTATAATTCCAATATAATGCTACTATAATGCCTTTATGGAGAAATGTGAACTAAATTAGAACCTTAGGCTGTATAACTTGTGCCCAAATAAGAGTTATATCGGTGTTAACAGCGCTGTTAACACCATTGTAACACCATCATATACAGCCTTTAGTTTCCGTGTACACCAAAAGTGGTCTCTTATAATGCTACATGTGCCATTTGGGTAGTATGTAATAAATAATAGGAGATTCGGTCTGAATAACCGATGTACGTGTTCAGGTGAGGCGGGGCGGGCCGGGGGCGCGGGTCCGTGTCAGGGGGCGGGGCCGGGCGCGGGCGCCCTGTGCGGCGCGGTAGTGGCGGGCGCGGGCGCGGGAGGGGCGCGCGAGTGGCGCGGCCGCCACCGCCGCGAGCCGCGCCAGCGCCGCATCGCGCCCGAGCGCTACCTCAACGCCTCCTTCCCCTTCCAGGTCAAGTTCACGCCCGACGACCTGCTCAACGGTTTGTTGCTCTATTCAAATCACGACGCGTGGGCTTGGATGGAGGACCGAGGGTCCAATGTAAAATAATACCTATTTCAATACCGATAGAGTTCACAGAGAGAGGTCCGTGTGGCTCCGTCCTGCGCCCATCTGTTCCCTCTGTAAATTCTATCGGTAGGTATTATATCTCTGTCAACTACGCGCCCGTACGTCGTAATATGAATAGAGCTTGTTACATAATTGCTTTAGACGTGAGCTTTGCATTTGTGTGAGTCATACCTACATGTTGACACGCGTCCGAGCCACCGAATAGATATCTAACCTGAAAAACAGTTTCATACAAGCTCGCGGCGAGCAGTATACCAACCCCTACATGCGCAGCGTGCGGCAATATGTGAACGTTCACGTACAAGAATGAGCGGCAGTCGGTAGAAACATCGCTGTACTGGCCACCGCAAGCTTGTATGTAGCTGTTTATCTGGTAGGATATCTGTTCTGTATCCGCGCCCCCGTCCCGCCACGTTTCACCTCCGGTACCGATAGCACTAACACTTACACAAATGCAAAGCTCATCTCTTAATAATTATAGATATCAATAGCTTAACCGTAGATTAGCTATACAGCTAGAAAATGTTTATTCATCTTAAATTTTAAAAACCTCTCAAATTTATAAATTCTATTTTGTTTTTATTCACGTGTCTGACCTAAAAGAAATTGCAGCCTTCATCTTACCAACATTAAAGTGCTATATTTATTGATAAAATTACAACATAAAAATGAAAACAACAAAAAGGTATAAAAATGAGATCTTAGAGTTAAAAAAGGTCGTCGGGTGCATCTTATCAATTACTTTTTTTTTTTATTTTTTTTTTTTTATTTATTTTTTTTTTTTTTTTTTTACAATGTCACATAAATTATCTAGTCACATTTAAAGTACCACACCACCAGTACCACAGTAGTACTTTTATTTACAGAAAATGGAATTCATAATAAATCGAAAAAATTATAAAAAAGTTGGATTACTTACAAACTTGTTATCGCAAATTATTATCAGAAGTGCTATTTTTTTAATCTCACACTTTCAAAATTATAATCGAATGATGCACAATCTCTGTAGTCAGTTTGACATTTTCTACTGCTGATTTGTATGTGTGACTCAAAAATACCACTCCTCCCTTGAACATGCCCATTTACACTGATATATCGGGAACTCAATCACAAACGTGCTTAGACTGCGCTATAGTAAACAGTTTTCTATCTTTAGTTTATAGTGAGTAGGTAAGGTAGATAACTCTAAGGCTAAGTGACCACTTGGTTCCAGGATCAGAATGGGACACGCTGTCGCAGGAGATGTGGGACAAGTTCGTCAAGTCGCAACAGACCGAGGACACCTACCGCAAGAAAATGAACCTTTGGAGGAGCCTCTACGTCACCATCAAGGTACTTCCTTGTTCAATAGTAATAGAATTTGAACTATTAATAATATTTGTTGTTGTCGTCCTATTGTACTCTGTCTTTGTTTCTAAAAAGTCCATGTTGGTCCAGTGGCGAGTAACCTTGCCTGCCGGGCAGGAGGCGATGGTTCGATCCCCGTTCAAGCAAACTCGTGCCAATGAGTTGTTCGGAATTTACGTACGATTTGTTGATTTGTAACACCACTGGCTTTTCGGTGAAGGAAAACATCGTGAAGAAACCTGCATGCTTCAATTTCGAGGCATATATTGTAAGCATAGTCCAATACAAGTGGCGACGGGCTCACTTCCCGTCACACTGGACAGAGTTTCAGTACTAGTGAGACGTGGATGTTCTGAGGTTTCAAATATCTCTGACTACGGGGAATAATAGTCGTGAGCATATGCAATGCAATATACTTTGCCTTAGATACCTATGCCGCATGGGTATTGGTTAGAGTCACTGCATCTGACCCCGTTTCTGATGGTAGCGGTATACCGTTCTATCCAATTCGAAAGAGTAGGAACGAGAGTGTTCATCTGGGTTTACGAATTTAATGAAAAATTAAGGTGAGTTTGAAGATTTGTACTTTTTCCTATCACTGTTGCCAAACTCTTTGGTTCGCGGAATAAGTCATGACTATGAGGTACATATAGGGTAGCTGTTGCTGCTGCCGTTGTTCAATACAAATATTTAACTAAACAGCTTAGTTTCATTACGACTGCATGAAGATCACGTTAAACATGGCGCAGTATTAAAGATCTACGTGTTTAGCGCATTTCAGCTAAGTATACAGCTGCAAATTACAAATTTTGTCGTCCGGCATTCTTCAGATAAATTTACATCTGCATCCGGCGAGTATCGGCTAAATCTACAGCCAAGAGCTAAATTTACAGCTCCACGGAACTAAATTTACAGTTTTCTGTGTAGAAAGTAGTCTACAATCATCACAAAGATGGGAGATGGAATCGTGAAACTTCCACCAAATTTCGATGTAAGAGCTCAAAATGCTGCTACGGAGTGGAAAATGTGGCTCACAACGTTTGAAGATTATATGGTTGCAGTTGGACATCACGAATCAGCAGATAAAATAAAGCTGTCACTATTGCGAAACATGATGGGAGTTGAGTCTGCAAGAGTTGTTATGACGCTTCCGTTACAAAAAGAAGAGGAACAGGACTATAATGCTGTCCTAAAGGCAATAGGACATTATGTGAGTCCAAGAGTAAGCTAAGTATTCGAGCGGTATAAGTTTAATAACCGTAAACAACAACCAGGTGAAACCTTCGATAATTTCCTAACGGATTGCAAGCAGTTGTTAAGCACTTGCAACTATAAGAAAGAACCAATAGGTGAGAGCTTAGAAGACCAATTGTTAAGAGACAAAATAGTTCAGGGTGTGTATGAGAAAAGTTTACAGGAAGGTCTATTGCGAATGGATCAATTAACCTTGACCAAAGCTGCGAATTATTGCCGCACCAGTGAGCAGAGTAAATTACAGGTACAAGAAATGAACCCTACAGTTGGAATTGACAACGTAAATATGAATAAGTCAAAGAAACAGCACAAAAGTAATGCGAATAAATCATTTAAGTGCCAAAGATGCAAGTCAGTGCATGGGCCAAGGGAATGCCCAGCGTTCGGAAAAAAATGTCTGAATTGTGGAAAACTAAACCACTTTGCAGTTTCCTGCCGTGTAAAACCTAAGAAGGTCAGGCATGTGGAGTGTGAGGATTCAGATGACACTGGTAGTGGATCAGAATCTTCAGCATCTATTTATTGTAACCGAGTCAAGTGTGAACGACCTGGATGGACTGAAGATATTTTAATAGAAAATACAAATATTAGTTGCCGTCTGGACACAGGAGCAGATGTCAGCGTGATGCCACTCAGTGTGTTCAAGAGTTTGAAGAGTCAGCTTAAATTGACACCAGTAAAGTTCGAGCTAGAGACATTCCAAGGCGACAAAGTAAAACCTTTGGGTAAAGTAAATTTAAACTGTAAGTATGGTGAAGTTGACTGTTATGAAAACTTTATGATTGTTGACAATGACTGTATGTTATTAGGTTTGCCAGGATGTCTTAAGTTAAATATGGTTAAAAGAGTCCATAATGTAAATGCTAATTCAGAAAATGATAAGTCAAAACTTGAATTCATAGATAAAAATGCAGATATTTTCAAAGGCCATGGTAAATTTCCACAGCAATGTAACATTCCTACTGTGCCCCATGAGCAAATCTGTCATGCTTCAGCAAGAATTCCATTCAGTTTGCGCAAACCCTTAAAAATTGAATTAGAGAGATTAGTAGCCAGAGGTGCAATTGCAAAAGTAGACAAAATCAGTCCTAATGCATGTATAAATCGGTTAGTGTTAGTGGAAAAACCTAATCACAAAGTCAGGCTTTGCTTAGACCCAATGGACCTTAATAAAAGTATTGTACGTAAACCAAAAGTTTTAATGACTGTCGATGAGATCGCGGCTAAGCTGAAAGGAAAGAAATATTTTTCAGTATTTGATTTAGCGGAAGGTTTCCATCACGTACCTCTCAATGATGAGTCAACATGGAAATGTTGTTTTTCAACGCCTTATGGTGTATACAGATATTTAGTACTACCTTATGGTTTATCTAACTCACCTGATGTCTTCCAGGATCAAATTGAGAATTATTTTGGTAAAATTCCAAATGTAATAACATGGTTTGACGATATTTTGGTTATGGGGGAATCGGAGGAAGATCATGATAAGTCAGTTGCCAAAGTAATCAAGAGAGCAAGAGAGATTAAGGCAGTATTTAATAAAGAAAAGTTACAGTATAAACAGCAAGCAGTAAAATATGTTGGACAAATTTTTAATGGTGAAGGCATGGAGGTTGATTCCCTCAGGGTCGAGTCCCTACAAAAATTAAAGGTCCCGGAGAATAGGGAACAACTACAACGAATAATAGGATCATTCAATTATGTTAGACGGTACATTCCAGAAATGGCTGAGCTTATGGCACCACTGTGTAAACTTCTGAAGAAGGATGTCGAATTCCAATGGTTACCATTCCATGACAAAGTTTTTAATGAGATTAAAAACAAAATCTCACAAGCCCCAAGTCTTTGTCCATTTGACCCTTCCAAGGAAATAGTTTTGCAGTGTGATGCATCACAAAACGGAATTGGATGCTGTTTGTTCCAAAAATATGACAATCTTTTGGAGTTAGTAGCTTGTGTATCACGTTCCATGAACAATTGCGAACTGAATTATAGTCAGACGGAGAAGGAGTTATTGGCTATATATTATGGAACTCAAAAATTTCATAAATTTATTTATGGAACTAAGGCTACAGTGCAAACTGATCACAAGCCTTTACTTGCTATCATGATGAAGCCTATAAGTAAGGTAGGTTCCCCTAGATTGAGACGATTAAGAATTAAACTCTTAAACTATAACCTTGATTTGACGTATGTACCCGGAAAAGACATTCATTTTGCAGATATGCTATCGAGACACAGTATGAAAAGTTCCGAAAATGATGTGGAAATGTTAGAGATGGTTCACTCTGTATCTGTACATTTACCTATGAGTTCTGAGAGAAAGTCTAAATTTAGATTGGAAACTAGTAAAGATCCTGTTTTATCTAGTGTCACTAAATATTATTTAGAAGGATGGCCCGAGGAGAGCAGATTGATAAACGAATGTAAACCTTATTATAAATTGAAAGAGAACATTTATGTAGAATCCGGTTTGGTATTTGTTAATGACAAAATAATTGTACCTAAAACTTTACAATCTTATGTCCTAAATTTAGTACACCAAGGACATTGTGGCATAAGCAAATGTATTGTGAAAGCTAGGCAACTTTTTTATTGGCCAAAAATGTCTACAGACATCACAAATTTCATAAAGCAGTGCAGGGCATGTGAAAAATATAGTAATAACAATTTTCATGAACCTTTGTTATCACATAAAATACCTAAACAAAGATACTATAAAGTCGGAACCGATATTCTGGATTTTGCAGGGAAGCCTTATCTAGTAATTATTGATTATCTGTCGCATTGGCTAGAAATTTTACCATTACATAGCAAAACATCTAAGTCTATTATACAAGCGATGCAAGAAGTTTTTACTAGATTCGGATACCCACTAGAAATTGTTGCAGATAACAATCCATTTGTTTCAGTTGAGTGTAAAGAATACTATAAGAGTAAAGATATCCAAATTGTAACTTGTAGCCCACACTATCATCGCAGCAATGGACTAGCTGAAAAGGCTGTTAACATCGGAAAAAATTTACTTAAGAAGTCGCTGGATGATCATGTGGACTATAGAGAATCATTGATGCATTATAATAATACACCACTTGCTGGTTTGCAAGTTTCACCTGCTCAGATTTTGCAAAGTAGACGTTTAAGAACTAATATACCTACCACATTAGAGGCGTTAGAGCCCAAAGTTGAACAAAATGTACATCTGTTACTTAATATAAAGAAAGAAAATAGTAAGAAGTGGCATGATGAAGGAAAGGCTAGAAGAAAAGAGGTTGAGTTTTCTGTGGGTGAGAAAATAGTGCATAAAGCAGGAAATGATAAGTACTGGAGAAAGGGGAAGGTGATTAAGAAAAGTAAGGAGCCCAGATCCTATATTATTGAGGATAAAGAAAGTGGCAGGCCCTTAAGGCGCAGTTCTTATAATCTTAAGAAGTCATTTTCGGATATAGAGTATTTGGATGGTGAGGATATTAATTCAAATCTTCATGAAAACAGTAATGGAAATGTAACCCCTAAGCTACCCCCTATGTTATCTAAGTTTGAAAATGTGTTTATAAGAAAATCCAAATCTCCTATGGATAAAAGTAATAATTTGAAAAGTTCTACTCCTGAAGTGGGTGATTGTGTGAGTCCTAGAGTAGATCATAAAAGTAATGTTTCTAACTTATATCAGACACGTTCAGGTCGAATTGTAAGACCTAGGAAAGTTCTAGATTTGTAGTAAGTACCTAGTTTATATAGAGTCACACATTAATTAGTTCCTATTGTTATGTAGTTCAGTGTTAAAGGGAAGTATGTTAATAAGTCTTAAGGGGAAGGTGTTATATACATGGCAACACTGTGGCGTCCTGTCATGTCGGTCTGAAATTGTAAAACGTTGTTCAATACAAATATTTAACTAAACAGCTTAGTTTCATTACGACTGCATGAAGATCACGTTAAACAGTAGCTACTACGTTCTACTTATTTATAGCAAATAACCGGAGATCTGAGTCTATTCACACTTCCGGATTAGCCCCATCTCGTCAACATGTCACATACCTACACAGATTTTCTGATCCCTCCGAAATGTTTTTATAACATTCTTCAGAAACAATATTGTAGTTAGCATTAAATATAGAAATAGTAGAACAATTAACACGAAAAGAAGAAGTTAGAATTTAATAAAACACTAGTAGATAACAAGATGGTATCGCAACTTCCGCTCAAGAGAATGCTCATTAATTAGACCTGATGGATGCTCTTTGGTGGAGCAAAACACGCGTAGATTCGAATTGTTTGGTGTTCAAGTTGTATTACATCATACCACATACGTACATATAACATTACTATTTAGAAGCGGAAGTTGCGATACCATCTTGTTATCTATTAGTGTGATGACACGTCGATGCGACGTAATTTACGCGTCTACTAGGACAAATTTGCGCATAATACACTAAAAATATACAAGATTAAATATACATTTAACATCAAATAAAAGGTTTACACTCGAATGAGTAAAATTGTACTGAACTATTAAACCAATTTATGTTACCATCTATTATAATATAATATACTTACGTACATACAATTTATGGCAATAAATGAAATGAAATGAAAAACGACTCAAAAATTTTCAGAAAGTAAAATAATCGCTTTAAAACGATCTGTCAAAATCACCAAGCTGTCTTGGACGCACTATAGTTATGTATTTCCGCAAAGTAACGGCTGATTCAATTACCTGTAACGCGTTGCAGTCAATATTCCCGCGCTACGGTCTGTACGTGGTGGGGTCCACGATGTCCGGCTTCGGGCTGGACTCGTCGGACATGGACCTGTGCCTGTACGTGCGCCCGCTGGAGAACCTGGACCCGCGCTCCCACGCGCTGCTGCACCTCAACTACATACTCAGCTACATCAGGAGCTTCGACCCTAGTAAGTGTTTAGTTAAGTGTGGCTGCACGGTCTCAAGCTAGACGCGGACTCTGGCAGGAAAGCATAGCCACAGTATGAGGCAGTAGAACATCTTCGTACAATGGTACCAAACGCAGCTTGTATGTGTGCTCGCCAGATCGTACGCCTCGTAACACGCACTCACTGGCAATATCTCCGCTTGCCACGTATGCGCCAAGTCCACGTATGCGGTAGTGAGGCAACCCTGTGAGTCCGAGCGTGAGTAGCTAATTATCTCTCGTACGGGGCCAAAGACTACTTATATTTTTACTATGGCATAGCCGTTGACAGGTGACTCGTTTGTCCGTCTTATGGAAAGCCTCCAGGACGGGAGCTGCCCAGGCCGGTTTCCCAGGGAAGGCCCGGGCAATATACGCCGAACTCAAGTAAAGATATCCTGTTCGAGTGGGGCTACATAGATAGGTCGGACCTCAGGCGCAAGCGCGGTGTTGCTCCTCAGACTCCATAGTCTGTGACCATTCACTGATTATCTAATAGAATAGATACTGTGCTGCCCGGATGTTGCGAGTATTTACAGCCAACCGCGACAAACGATAACTAAAACGCGCCTTATGTCAATGCGCGACAGCCTGTATATGTATGTATGTAGGTATTTATCACAGCTATCAACCACGAGTGAGGGAGCGCTGCTATGGTCCATCTTGTATCTTTTCTCACCTGCACGCGAACGGAGCTTATGGACGCTGCCAGTAGCACGGAAAATACAGGGTTATTTGTAATTCGACGTAATCCTTTCAGGACGTCAAAGGGCAGCCTAAATGCAATTATGTGAACCCCCATATGTAGGGTCGGAAATTAATAGTTTTCGAGATATTTGGAATTTAAGGTTTTTTACAAAAACACCCATTTTTTCACAGTTTTTCTTAAATAAATAAAAATATGCTTATTCTATGGCGTCGATTTGAATTTTAATTCATAGCTAACATTTTTGCCGAAATTTTTTCATAAATCAATGTCTGATGATACTGAGCAATTCAAAATAAATCAATAACAATGACGGTAAATTTTTGAAAAAGAAATAAAAAGTCTTGAAATCATGCTTTTTTTCTCAAAAAAATTGTATGAAAAAAGTGTGCGTTTTACTGAAATAACTTTATAATTTTGTTAGCTTTCTAAAAAGGTATAAATGTTGTAGAAATAAATGGAATTACAATAACAAAAAAGATTGTTTACTTAGTACGTAATACGTACAGGCAACATTCTCATGGAGAAAAATTTTGCGAAAATTCTTTTGATAACATTATTTATTAATTTAAATATTACACATCTTACTCAGAGTGAGCCCCTTGGTTCCGAACACATTCACGCAAGCACTTTCTTAGTTCACTTTTAGTTACTCTTGAAGTAAAGGTAAAATCTCATTACCTGCGCTGCGTTTATTATGCGCTGCCTTAAGACTTCTACGTCGTTTACTGGGGTCAATTTTTTTTTTCAAAAATTAACCGTCTTTGTTATTGATTTATTTTGAATTGCTCAGTATGATTGGACATTGATTTATGAAAAAATCTCGGAAAAAGTATTAGTTATGAATTAAAATTCAACTCGACGCCATAGAATAAGCATATTTTTATTTATTTAAGAAAAAGTGTGAAAAAATGGGTGTTTTTGTAAAAAACCTTAAATTCCAAATATCTCGAAATCTATTAATTTCCGACCGATATAGGGGTTCACATAATTGCATTTAGGCTGCCCTTTAACGTCCTGAAAGGAATACGTCGAATTACAAATAACCCTGTATAAGAGTTTACAACAGAAGGTTTACTATCTAACGAACGCTCGCTGCAAACACGGCTGACACTCACACATTGACTCTATGTACGTGAATGTCACGCACACATGGACTCTGGTGCAAGGGATGTTAGTAGTGCGTTGCGATTCCGAACGAACGAATGTTAAGCTCGACCGAGGAAGAAATCTACGATTGGGGCCGGGGGTCGTTGACCGCGGCTAACGGTTTTGATTCATCTAAGTCAAAAATAGATAAAATTCGGGCCAAACAACCGATTACGATGGAGTATTTTTTTGCAATCTTTCGATTATGAATATTATTATATTATACATCCGACGATCTATAGGATACTAATTTAATTTTTGGAAACGAAAAAACAAGTATTAAGGTCGTTCGGTGCGATACAATGAGCGCGTGACACTCGACTGAATTAGGCCTCGACGTCGGGGCCCAGCCGCGTAGGTACATTTTATACCTAAAGTGCGGAGTGAGCCAGGCCTGCCAGTAGTGCGTGAGTACGTGCAATCCGTGTAGCGAAATTCTGGCCTGGAAAAATCTAGAATGACATGCTATCGACTCGATAGAAGAAGTGTTGCGATTAATCCTTCTTATCGTGTGGGCAGAGCTCTGGTGTCAAGAGTTTTTTCAGACCGCCTTATTGCCTCTGACGTGGTTTTTATGTAACGACTAATCTACCACCATAAGATAGTAGCCGGGACCAACGGCTTAACGTGCCATCCGAAGCACGGAATCATTTTTCTTTTCAGACAATCAGGTGATTCAACCTGCAATGTCCTAACCAACTGGGGTAAAATTCACAAAGTGACATATCACTAGGTGGGAATCGAACCCACGACCTCCGTGTCGAGAGCTCAATGCTCTTAACCATTAGACCACGGAGGCAGTTATTACGATTAATCCTTTCAGGCATCGATATCTCTGATAACCACACAATGATTGGAGCATTCCATGGAAATCGGTAACTTTTTATTGAAAAAAAATTTACACTTTTAATAATTTTACAAGTATGTATTAACAAGGCAGTTAATTAGTTATTGTGTATACATCAGTAGTTTTTCTTTTACTTTTAAACTTCTCATAAAATTCGGACCAATACACACTACTCTCTTAGTCTAATGTTCAGTATGAAAACTTGACCATATTCGAAGATTGATATTTCCTTTTTTGTAGAAATTTTATTGTTATTTCCTATTTGACAATAAAGCTGACACTCTTATTTACAATATAAAAAGTGAATTTTGTTTTTGGGACGAAAATCTGTAAAAATGTTTTCAAAAATTACTTCGCATCTGGATCGCGTCGCTTACGTTACAAATAAACTCATTAAGTCTCGTAAAAACTAAACTTGCGGGTAGGTGTGATTTTACTTTTATTTATAAACATAACCCACTAGAAGCATCAGTTTGCGGTGGATTATCAAGACATTGTGCTTGTCTGAATAAATTTATTGGGCTTTACGTGTGTTGTCGCTTACGTGACGAATTTATCGAGAATCGTAGATACCTAACGAAACACTAGAGTTATGATGGATCCACCACAGCTGTGCGAGTGCTTTACGGATGCGAAAATTTCGCAATAAAAAGAAGGATGATCCGCAGTACAAAAAGAAGGAAAGTGAAAAAAAGGGAAAAATGAGCGAAAAACAACTTGAAGAATTACGAATAAAGAAACGGAATGATAAGAGGCAAGAAAGGGAAAGAAAACGACAGCAACAACTAGATTTGAACAGATCAGATAAAATCGGAAGCTTCAACTGCAGGTGATTCTTCAATTACAAAATTATACAGGGTATTACAGAAGTAACAATAAAAATTGAAAACTTTTAAGGGATGGTTTAGACCAGTCGTTCCCAAAGTGGTCTATATCGACCCCTAGGGGTCGATTACGACCCGTAAGGGGTCCATGTCAGCGAGAAAAATAATTGGGGGTCCATGAGACGTAAATGGGGGTCCACCAGAGCAGAGTGGATCCCATTTGTACACAAATGGGACGACCTACAGGTCGTGACCATAATATTGGCTTTCCATGATTGGAAAAATCCACAGATATCCTACTTACTAAAGACATACATCTATCTATAATCTGAAGGCATCGACGTATTCGCCTACGGGGAAAATGGTCAAGTGCAAAGGCCAGCTGGTTTAGAGGGGGCGGCCTGCAGCATATTGGTGCCCAACGAAATTATACTCCGAGAAGCACAACCGAGAATAGGAATCCAAAGGCGCATTACCAAAATATACCGCATAATTTAGCCGTAATGTAAAAATTAGGAGTTCGCTTGGCTCAAGATTTTTTATTTCTTTTCAGTTTATTTATTGCAAAAGGCAAAAACCAAAAACCTTCATACATGAACAGTCTTAGAAAAATAAAATTACAAATAATTTAGATTCGTTGACCGTTTCTATGAAGCTTGCAAAAAAAATTCGAGCTCGCTGCGCTCGCTCTATTCCTATTTTTATGCACGCACACAAGTTTCAGACAAACAGGTTTCTGATTATAGCCAAAATTGTTCTGGGTTGCATAGACCGAAAGAGTTACAATCACAGCCAAGTCGTGCTGAAAAATTTCTAGCTCGCTATCTAAAACTGCACAAGTAGACCGAGAATTCTGGTTATAGCCAAGTCAGACTGTGGAAAAATTTCGAGCTCACTTCGCTCGCTCCATATTTTATATTTAGTTTCTGCTTGCGCAAAACTCTATTTTGATCACAGTTCAAATTCAGTTCACAGAAATCTTGCCTACGGGCCCTTCGGCAAGCTAGAATATTGAGAAATATAGGGGGTCTACGCAAAATCTAAAAGTTTGTAAGGGGTCTACGAGAGAAAAAAGTTTGGGGACCTCTGGTTTAGACCATCAAACTGAACAACTTTCACTATGGGACCAACATCAAAATCGCGAAAAAAAAATCTTTTGTCCCATACATTTAGCTCGAGTAGATCTGTCGTTTAGTATGGAACATCGCAAACGCATCGCATAATGATGATTATGGCAAATCTCCTCATTTTGGGGGAGGCCAATGTCCAGTAGTGGTCGTCTATCGGCTGGTATGATGATATTTTTTTACGCGATTTCTATTTTGGTCCCATAGTGAAAGTTGTTCAGTTTGATGGTCTTAGCCACCCCCTTAAATGTTTATTTATATTTTTGTACCACCCTGTATACATATCTCAAGCACAGATTGAGGCGGAAATTGCAGGAAAACGTCCATGGGAAAAGGTGGATGCTTGCGCTGGGATATCAAAATTACATGTTTTGAAATGCGACGGAGAAGTCGTACGAGGGCAAAAACCCACTCTGTGTACAGAAGAAATAGTATTCCGGCCAAAAACGTCTAACTTTATATTTCAAAATCGTACGTGTCGCCTTACGTGACAAGCCTGTCGCCTACGTGACACAACGTTTTGTTTTGATTTTCTTAAACTTGTAATTGTAATATTCATAAAAAGCGTGTTCAATAAAAATTTATTCTTTATTTTAGTGTTTACATATAAAAATATATCCCTTGTTTTAATAGGTTCGCAAAAAATTACAAGATTATCACATAGCTTACGATTGCGGTTGACTGAGTGTCGCTTACGTGACGCTTTTTATTTGAATTATTAGTCTGATAATTTCAAAATTTATTAAATATAAATTACATGTATTTGTTAAGCTTTACCTAAACTATATGTAGGTGCCATTGATTATTTTCTGCAAGGTTCAGTTAAAGTGTTAAAAAGGTGTAAACTTCAAAAAACGCGTACGATTGTCGCTTACGTGACCATGGAATGCTCCGATTGTGGTTAGCGATTAAAGTAACTGCCCCCGACTACGTTCCTAATCCTAGCGGTGCGGAGTTTCATCAATTTACGAGAATATCTATGAACGAAAGAGCTTCGCGCATCTGTGTTTAATACACATAATTGTGCACTCGCACAAACTTACCCGACTGTATGTTTTAATCAATAACTTTACAACATATGTAATCCTAATGCCTTTTCGGAGAAGAAAAACATCTTAAAGATAACTACGTCCTTTGTCCACCCACTGTCCATTACAATGAGGATAGTGAATGGAGATGGGATAATTATCTATCATACTGTGCTTACTTTGGATGCTGCTATATCGACGATGAAGTGTAATGACCTCTTATCTGACATTTTGTCATTTTGGAGGCTGTAAAGAGCTAACGTATGTCACTGTCGGTCTAGACGCGGAGCTGATCCAGGCGAAGGTGCCGATCCTCTCGTTGTAATATAACATAATGTAACAGCGCGTGTTAGTGGAGGCTGTAAAGAGCTAACGTATGTCACTGTCGGTCTAGATGCGGAGCTGATCCAGGCGACGGTGCCGATCCTCAAATTGTAATATAACTTTATTTAACAGCGCGAGTTAGTGGAGGCTGTAAAGAGCTAACGTATGTCACTGTCGGCCTAGACGCGGAGCTGATCCAGGCGACGGTGCCGATCCTCAAATTGTAATATAACTTTATTTAACAGCGCGAGTTAGTGGAGGCTGTAAAGAGCTAACGTATGTCACTGTCGGCCTAGACGCGGAGCTGATCCAGGCGACGGTGCCGATCCTCAAATTGTAATATAACTTTATTTAACAGCGCGAGTTAGTGGAGGCTGTAAAGAGCTAACGTATGTCACTGTCGGCCTAGACGCGGAGCTGATCCAGGCGAAGGTGCCGATCCTCTCGTTGTAATATAACATAATGTAACAGCGCGTGTTAGTGGAGGCTGTAAAGAGCTAACGTATTTCACCGTCGGTCTAGATGCGGAGCTGATCCAAGCGAAGGTGCCGATCCTCAAATTGTAATATAACTTTATTTAACAGCGCGAGTTAGTGGAGGCTGTAAAGAGCTAACGTATGTCACTGTCGGCCTAGACGCGGAGCTGATCCAGGCGAAGGTGCCGATCCTCTCGTTGTAATATAACATAATGTAACAGCGCGTGTTAGTGGAGGCTGTAAAGAGCTAACGTATTTCACCGTCGGTCTAGATGCGGAGCTGATCCAAGCGAAGGTGCCGATCCTCAAATTGTAATATAACTTTATTTAACAGCGCGAGTTAGTGGAGGCTGTAAAGAGCTAACGTATGTCACTGTCGGCCTAGACGCGGAGCTGATCCAGGCGACGGTGCCGATCCTCAAATTGTAATATAACTTTATTTAACAGCGCGAGTTAGTGGAGGCTGTAAAGAGCTAACGTATGTCACTGTCGGCCTAGACGCGGAGCTGATCCAGGCGACGGTGCCGATCCTCAAATTGTAATATAACTTTATTTAACAGCGCGAGTTAGTGGAGGCTGTAAAGAGCTAACGTATGTCACTGTCGGCCTAGACGCGGAGCTGATCCAGGCGAAGGTGCCGATCCTCTCGTTGTAATATAACATAATGTAACAGCGCGTGTTAGTGGAGGCTGTAAAGAGCTAACGTATTTCACCGTCGGTCTAGATGCGGAGCTGATCCAAGCGAAGGTGCCGATCCTCTCGTTGTAATATAACGTATTGTAACAGCGCGTGTTGGAGGCTGTAAAGAGCTAACGTATGTCACTGTCGGTCTAGACGCGGAGCTGATCCAGGCGAAGGTGCCGATCCTCAAGTTCCGGGACACGCGCAACCACCTGCAGGTGGACCTCAACTGCAACAACGTCGTCGGCATACGCAACACCAACCTGCTGTATTGCTTCTCCACACGTGAGTCAACCTTATAAGCAATAGTATACAATACTCAGTTTAAATCGATAGCGCGTTGCGAAGAGATTGAGCTGGCGGACACCTGGCGAAGCGCAGCGCAGCTATAATGTTTTCATCGTTTTTAAATGAACCCCCCCCCCCCCCCCCCCCCCCCTCGAAACCAAAGTCAGGATACGTGCTTGCCTTCTGTGCAGGAGGCGACGGTTCGATCCCCGTCCAGGTCGATTTGTATCTATGAGATGGTAATATCTTTGTACGGTTTGTAAACTGCACTGACTTTTCGGTTAGGGTTTTGAGGGGTGTATGTATAGTGTCTACATAATTATTGCCATTTGAAACGATTGTACCCTGTGCCTTTAGTAATAGTAGGTAACGCGAGTGTTGTATTGTATGGTGCAGTGGACTGGCGCGTGCGGCCGCTGGTGGCGCTGACCAAGCTGTGGGCGCAGGCGCACGACATCAACGACGCGAGGAGGCGCACGCTCTCCTCCTACTCGCTCACACTCATGGTCATACACTTCCTGCAGTGTGAGTACACTACACTACATATTTATACTTGTAAACACGATGGGTCGAATCGGGCCGGTGCGGGTAAGGGTGCGGGCCGCATCGCAGCGGAAAATGAGTTCTTCGCACACTAGAGCGAGCCGTGTCGCAGTTATCTCCTTTACTCTATGGTCAAACTAAAAATCCGTCAATGCGTTGCGACGCGGCGTATTTCCGTTGTATACAAGGCCAGAACGCAAGGGTGTGAAACTAATCGAGTATAGTTTGGAATACGAGTTCCGCATGGATGTCTTTCAAACTATACATCAGTAGTACGCAAGCAAAAATCGAGTATAGTCCGGAATGTGCTACGCCACATACTGGTTCCGTAATATACTGCGCTAGTGCGCAGTGCGCACTAATCGTGTATGACACACCCTTGCGTTCTGGCCTTGTATACAACGGAAATACGCCGCGTTGCAACGCATTTTTAGTTTGACCATAGAGTAAAATAGATAAAAAAGAGTGCTATTCTCCATACTGGTGACATAGTGGCGTACCTCGAAAAAAAGACTCCAAGTCCCGTCTCGATGGCGCTGACTCCTTGCCCGAAAGTAGAAATTTTGATTAGTCTTCCAATATTATGAACCAAACCAACTACGCAAGAGTTGTCGATCCGAAATTGTTGATGCAAAAATAGTGAAATCATAACGACATTTATCGAACTAGAGTGTACTAAATTCCAGTGTACGCAGTTTAGTAATATGTACCACTCTTTAGTTCTCTTTACTCCTATGGTTTGACGTTATACTGCATAAGCTCTGCTTGGTATGGCACACTATACTAGGCCGTATGTATGGAAATCAGCCACGCAATAATACGACCCGCTTCGGCCCGACATGCGTACAGTATGCGATAGATCATATAAATTGTATAGAACTGATTTAGACGGATTTTTGAGTTGCGTGGGTTGGCCCCTTAAATCAAAGTAAAATGAATGGATACGCCTTGGCCTTACGCGAACATTTCAAACCAGAAAAATGAGGCAAAGCAATTGACAGTTTTACTTCGAATTTGTACCGAGATGACAGACCAAGTACCTTAGTTTGTATTGAAGTGCCCTAGTTTTGCGTGCTTCAACTTAAAGCGCTTTGGGCCTATCCATTCATTTTACTTTGATCTAAGGTTGGCCCATCGTAAAAATGCGCTCGTCTTGACTAAACACTCGTGGCTGGCCGCAGGTGGTATCTCGCCGAGCGTGCTGCCCCGCGCGGGCGCGGCGGCGGGCTGGGAGACTCGCCCGCGCGCCACCAACAGACTCACGCTCGCCGAGCTGTTCCTGCTCATGCTCAAGTACTACGCAGAGTTCCCGTACGTATCACTTGTTTACAAGGTCGCTAAGAGGGCGGGCTGGGAGACTCGCCCGCGCGCCACCAACAGACTCACGCTCGCCGAGCTGTTCCTGCTCATGCTCAAGTACTACGCAGAGTTCCCGTACGTATCACTTGTTTACAAGGTCGCTAAGAGGGCGGGCTGGGAGACTCGCCCGCGCGCCACCAACAGACTCACGCTCGCCGAGCTGTTCCTGCTCATGCTCAAGTACTACGCAGAGTTCCCGTACGTATCACTTGTTTACAAGGTCGCTAAGAGGGCGGGCTGGGAGACTCGCCCGCGCGCCACCAACAGACTCACGCTCGCCGAGCTGTTCCTGCTCATGCTCAAGTACTACGCAGAGTTCCCGTACGTATCACTTGTTTACAAGGTCGCTAAGAGGGCGGGCTGGGAGACTCGCCCGCGCGCCACCAACAGACTCACGCTCGCCGAGCTGTTCCTGCTCATGCTCAAGTACTACGCAGAGTTCCCGTACGTATCACTTGTTTACAAGGTCGCTAAGAGGGCGGGCTGGGAGACTCGCCCGCGCGCCACCAACAGACTCACGCTCGCCGAGCTGTTCCTGCTCATGCTCAAGTACTACGCAGAGTTCCCGTACGTATCACTTGTTTACAAGGTCGCTAAGAGGGCGGGCTGGGAGACTCGCCCGCGCGCCACCAACAGACTCACGCTCGCCGAGCTGTTCCTGCTCATGCTCAAGTACTACGCAGAGTTCCCGTACGTATCACTTGTTTACAAGGTCGCTAAGAGGGCGGGCTGGGAGACTCGCCCGCGCGCCACCAACAGACTCACGCTCGCCGAGCTGTTCCTGCTCATGCTCAAGTACTACGCAGAGTTCCCGTACGTATCACTTGTTTACAAGGTCGCTAAGAGGGCGGGCTGGGAGACTCGCCCGCGCGCCACCAACAGACTCACGCTCGCCGAGCTGTTCCTGCTCATGCTCAAGTACTACGCAGAGTTCCCGTACGTATCACTTGTTTACAAGGTCGCTAAGAGGGCGGGCTGGGAGACTCGCCCGCGCGCCACCAACAGACTCACGCTCGCCGAGCTGTTCCTGCTCATGCTCAAGTACTACGCAGAGTTCCCGTACGTATCACTTGTTTACAAGGTCGCTAAGAGGGCGGGCTGGGAGACTCGCCCGCGCGCCACCAACAGACTCACGCTCGCCGAGCTGTTCCTGCTCATGCTCAAGTACTACGCAGAGTTCCCGTACGTATCACTTGTTTACAAGGTCGCTAAGAGGGCGGGCTGGGAGACTCGCCCGCGCGCCACCAACAGACTCACGCTCGCCGAGCTGTTCCTGCTCATGCTCAAGTACTACGCAGAGTTCCCGTACGTATCACTTGTTTACAAGGTCGCTAAGAGGGCGGGCTGGGAGACTCGCCCGCGCGCCACCAACAGACTCACGCTCGCCGAGCTGTTCCTGCTCATGCTCAAGTACTACGCAGAGTTCCCGTACGTATCACTTGTTTACAAGGTCGCTAAGAGGGCGGGCTGGGAGACTCGCCCGCGCGCCACCAACAGACTCACGCTCGCCGAGCTGTTCCTGCTCATGCTCAAGTACTACGCAGAGTTCCCGTACGTATCACTTGTTTACAAGGTCGCTAAGAGGGCGGGCTGGGAGACTCGCCCGCGCGCCACCAACAGACTCACGCTCGCCGAGCTGTTCCTGCTCATGCTCAAGTACTACGCAGAGTTCCCGTACGTATCACTTGTTTACAAGGTCGCTAAGAGGGCGGGCTGGGAGACTCGCCCGCGCGCCACCAACAGACTCACGCTCGCCGAGCTGTTCCTGCTCATGCTCAAGTACTACGCAGAGTTCCCGTACGTATCACTTGTTTACAAGGTCGCTAAGAGGGCGGGCTGGGAGACTCGCCCGCGCGCCACCAACAGACTCACGCTCGCCGAGCTGTTCCTGCTCATGCTCAAGTACTACGCAGAGTTCCCGTACGTATCACTTGTTTACAAGGTCGCTAAGAGGGCGGGCTGGGAGACTCGCCCGCGCGCCACCAACAGACTCACGCTCGCCGAGCTGTTCCTGCTCATGCTCAAGTACTACGCAGAGTTCCCGTACGTATCACTTGTTTACAAGGTCGCTAAGAGGGCGGGCTGGGAGACTCGCCCGCGCGCCACCAACAGACTCACGCTCGCCGAGCTGTTCCTGCTCATGCTCAAGTACTACGCAGAGTTCCCGTACGTATCACTTGTTTACAAGGTCGCTAAGAGGGCGGGCTGGGAGACTCGCCCGCGCGCCACCAACAGACTCACGCTCGCCGAGCTGTTCCTGCTCATGCTCAAGTACTACGCAGAGTTCCCGTACGTATCACTTGTTTACAAGGTCGCTAAGAGGGCGGGCTGGGAGACTCGCCCGCGCGCCACCAACAGACTCACGCTCGCCGAGCTGTTCCTGCTCATGCTCAAGTACTACGCAGAGTTCCCGTACGTATCACTTGTTTACAAGGTCGCTAAGAGGGCGGGCTGGGAGACTCGCCCGCGCGCCACCAACAGACTCACGCTCGCCGAGCTGTTCCTGCTCATGCTCAAGTACTACGCAGAGTTCCCGTACGTATCACTTGTTTACAAGGTCGCTAAGAGGGCGGGCTGGGAGACTCGCCCGCGCGCCACCAACAGACTCACGCTCGCCGAGCTGTTCCTGCTCATGCTCAAGTACTACGCAGAGTTCCCGTACGTATCACTTGTTTACAAGGTCGCTAAGAGGGCGGGCTGGGAGACTCGCCCGCGCGCCACCAACAGACTCACGCTCGCCGAGCTGTTCCTGCTCATGCTCAAGTACTACGCAGAGTTCCCGTACGTATCACTTGTTTACAAGGTCGCTAAGAGGGCGGGCTGGGAGACTCGCCCGCGCGCCACCAACAGACTCACGCTCGCCGAGCTGTTCCTGCTCATGCTCAAGTACTACGCAGAGTTCCCGTACGTATCACTTGTTTACAAGGTCGCTAAGAGGGCGGGCTGGGAGACTCGCCCGCGCGCCACCAACAGACTCACGCTCGCCGAGCTGTTCCTGCTCATGCTCAAGTACTACGCAGAGTTCCCGTACGTATCACTTATGCCTTTTAAGATTTTCTTACTACTAAGAGTGTTTCCGAGCGCTTACAACCCGAATTCCTTTAAAGTACGAGTGAATAGGCTTCTTCTGAGTAAGCTCGCTACATCTTCGACCCCATCTTCGTCCTGAGGACTGGATTGGGATCAAGAGCAAACCCACCCTTAAAAAAAAAAAAAAAAAACCTAAAAAATTGTGGTGTTGTGCCGATGCCGTGGCTAAGATAATTTTAACATAAAATACTGATTATGTTTTATCTGAATTTTAAAAATTTAAAAATAGCCATATCTCTAAGAACTATCCAGTTAGGTAAGTCCAACTTCGAGAAAGAGGTCAATCCTCGAATCCAACTCGGCTGGCCAGTGTTCGGGAAACTACGTAATATCTTCTGGCATACCCCAAACACTGCTTAGGAACGGCAGAAAATGGCTGGATTATGTCAACACATGAAAAACGGAGTCTAGGACTGTAAGAGCTATGGTTGCGTGTGGTAAAATTTATGGCGGGAAGATGGTCCAAATACCAGTGTTTCAAGACGAAATTCTAATTAGTATGTACTGCCAGTACACACACGGAGCATACGGAGCAGAGACGTAGTCGCTCAATCAAGACCTAATAAAAAGGCTGAAAGTCACCCAAGGAGCAATAGAGAGGGCTATGCTCGGAGTTTCCTTGCGAGATCGAATCAGATATGAAGAGATTCACAGAAGAACCAGAGTAGCCAACATAGGTGAAAGAATTACTGAAAAGTGGCAATGGGCGGGGCACATTGCTCGCAGAACCGATGACCGATGGGGCCAAGATAGTCTGAGAAGAGGGCAGTACAGGACTGGTTGTTGTGGCGATCCTTGGGGGAGGCCTATGTCCAGTGTAGTGGACATGCCTTTCACATTTTTGAATGAAAAAATGTTGTGCCTCTCCGTTGTGATATAATTTATGGATAGTGTCCGTACCCATAGCTTACATTACAAGTACTCGTATATAGTGAATGTGGTGTTTAGGTACGAGGTGATGGCGGTGTCGGTGCGAGCGGGACAGCGCGTGCCCGTGACGGAGTGCCGCGCGGCGCGCGCGCACAAGAACGACCCGCACCAGTGGAAGCTGCTCTGCGTGGAGGGTACGTACATACACACACACACACATACATAACTTAGTACACTACTCATTCGCCTCCTTGCGATGGACTAAGCATCGAATCGTTAGATCGAATGAAGTGAAACAGAAAAGTAAGCAAAGCAAATTCACCATGCCCATGAATTTCTTTATTTTCAAACACCTTTTCAATTTTCTATCTTATGTGCGATCAAACAACATAATAGGCAATGTATTTGGCTATTGTGTTTTCATGATTATCGATCAGGAACAAAATTATAGAAATCAAAAGGATCGGGTCATGCGCTGCAAAATAACATAAAAATTAAGAAATACTACAAAATTTTAAACTCTTGTAATCGGGTGAGAACAGATTTCGTTATTATTCTAAAAAAATAACGTTATATCGGTCTGGACTACCCTGTATATATTCATGAACTTGAGCTTAACCCCGAGGTGGTGATAAAGAGAGAGGCAGTTGTTCGTAATCTCGGCACGCGCAGGCAGACTTGTATTGTGTAGCGACCACTATTATAACTCTAATATAATATTAATATGACGTGGTTGGCGTGTGCCTCAGAGCCGTTCGACCTGACGAACACGGCGCGGTCGGTGTACGACCCGGACACGTTCGAGCGCATCGTGGAGACGTTCCGCGCGAGCCACCGCCGCCTCGCCGCCGGCCGGCGCCTCGCCGACGCGTGGCCCTGTCCCTCCGCGCCCGCGCGATGATGCCGGCCCGGCGACCCGGTCGCATCCCCTCTCTACTCTCCACTAGCACTACATCTAGCTGTACTACCTCTACACATAAGTATTAACGCCAAAAGAACACCCGTGGATCGTGAACGGTGCTGACCCGACACCGGTCCGCCGCCGCCGCCGCCGCGTCCGACCACGACCTGACCGGAGGGTGTAGTCTCTCGTCTATAGAGCCTCATGCTATTTATAAATACAGGCTGTGATATGTGACTGATTCCCTACGAATATGTTCTAGATATAGTGTTGTTATGTACTTAGCGCCCGGCGGTCGAGCGCCGAGCGGGTCGCTCCCGTTGCGTTGTATTGTAACCTGTCACACTCCGCTATCACATACTCAGGTTCACGATTCATACATAAAAATATAGTAATTTAATATGTTAATAAATCCCTATAGATAAATAATATTATATGTTTTGGTATAGAACAAATGCCACTATGAAAAATTATATGTTTTACATTCCATAGTGCCATATTGTCTAATATTATATTTATTATTATATTGTTCTTAGTTATAAGACTTGACGGTTTCCAAATGGAACATTTATTGAAATGTTTTAAAAATCGCAATGTTATATCTAGATGAGAATGAGTATCGATGGGATCGAAATCTCATTCCACAGAATAAATATGACATTTGGAAATTATCGTACGTTGCAATAACAAATAAGTAGCCCGGCTAGCATTACTTTCTCTGTTGTCTAGAGACGGACGAAGTTGTTTAGCCTTGTCGGCTGTTTACCTCATAGTTGGCTAGATTCACCAGTGTCGTTGTTAGCAAAAAATCCAAACACCTAATGTAATGTTAGTCGAATTTAAACTTTAACTACTATGTACTTAAAGATCACATGACATAAATGATCGATCATCTAAATCAAAGAAATTAAAGAATGTTCGCGTTTATAAAATTCCAGTCTAAACCCATAGTGGATAAAGTTAAAATTGGACGACATAAACTAACAACGAGACGGTGGTGCAGAGTGGACGGATGTTTTCTGGACGAGTGCTGAGACTGTAACGTAGCCGAACGCTAGTATTTCAGAGTCGGACAAGACTGAATCAACTCGTTGATGCTAATACTAAGCGTGTACTCGAGAGCTACTCGTTACGTGGCCGGTCACGCCACCATGACGTCATGACGTCTAGTCGCGATGTGGCTCGGAACTGATCGGACCCTATAACGCTAATGCTGCCTCACAAGATGCGTCCTATTCGTTTTTAATGTTTATATTGTTTATAAGTTATTTAATGATGTACATAGTAAGAATGAAGAAAGAGAAAAAGAAATAAATATTGCAATGTTTTAGGGTCATAAATATTTTATGTAAATACTTTTGTTATTGAGTAAAGAGTAAATGACAAAAAAAGTATAATGTCTAATGTAGAGATGTGTCACGCCGTTTGATACGTGTGCTCGGTGATGCATGATACCTACTGTATTTAAGCCAGGTTTAAAAAAACTAATTAAATGCGTGGGGCAGATGGAAGGACGGCATTGTTATTAAATGGGAGAAAATGCTCTGTGATAGTGAAATTGTGTGAATATCTTGTATTTTAAAAAGTTGTTGAACGTTTTTTGAGGACGCTTTATAGCGATTGTAAGGTGCTATTCGTAGATACTTTGCTCCAAGGTGCAAATGTTGCAGCTCAAAACCAAAATTCGTAATATTTGCTAAAACTTTAAATACTCGATAATGGTGCTAAACGTAATGTTTTGCTTTACTCAGCTTGGTGACGCTTGCCTACAGAGATAAAACCTTATAGAGTATTAGATTAACTAGCCGTTATTATTCAGAATTCCTATATTGGAGTGAGGTTAAATAGTGGAACAAACATATCTTAATTAAAACGAAGATTGTATAAATGTTTACCTTATTTCAAAACGTGGGAATGTCTTATAATAACAAAATGTCACATCGTGACTCCCGGAATCAAATCACTGATCTTATTATGAACTCAACACAACTCGTAATTCGTTTAAAATGAAATGTAACTATTGCATTTTAAAATACCTTTTTCGTTTTACCCCAACCATGAATTGTTTTATTTTTATCAAATCTCATCCAAATATTTTATTAAAATCTACGAGACGATTGGGCATTTATATTTTCTTAATTGATCGGACAAAACATATTAGTTAATATCATAGTCGGTTCCTAGTCCAGCATATAGTTGTCGTGCCCGTGTTGCGGGCTGTTAGCATCATCAGATATGTTTTCAGCGATGCATCAACTGAATTTTGTTAAGTTTTCGTTAACTAGCTTTAGTTTTAGATGCAGAATTGTTAAGTTTTATTGTTTTAATGTTGTAATTAACTATTCACAATCTGTCAACTCGTCCCGGAGCCCGCAAACGCATTATTTCCCTTTTTTATTGAAATGTTAAACGCCTGGCAATTTTATAAGCATTATGTATAAGTTTTATATCGATTTTACATAAGAGGCACTCGGCCGCGCTGAATATAAAAGTACAATAAATAATAATTTTAAAAATGATATCTTATAAGAAAACTTATTAGAATAATAAAAAAGTGTCTCAAAACTGTTTAATTTTTTGAAAAAGATATAAAAACTAAATTAAGCCGACACCAAAAAAAATAAAAAGAAAAATATAAAAAAAATAAAAAAATAAAATTTTAAAAATGTAAAAAAAAGATCAAATAAATTTTTAAAAATTCAGAAAAAAGCCTTTCCACTTTGACTTGGATCAGGGTCCGACTTTATCGCATGTTTTACTCGTTTTTGAATGTGTGGCGCCCATCTGCCTTTAAACCTGTTCAATACGATCTCTCCCTGACCTGTGGGCTGTGAACGGGACTTACGAAAGAAAACCTTTTTATTAGGTTTATTGTCAAGCAACCAGTTATAAATGCACCAGTCATTGTTTTAATTTGATGTAGTATCCACATAAAAAGTTACATAATTTTTTTTTATTATTTTAACTGGGTTGCTTTTGTTTTATGGTGCTGCTAATAAATCCAAGTTTTTATGCAAAAAGTGACTGTTGTTTGAATAAATGCTTAATATTTGAAGCGTGAATGAACAATGTGAACTAAGTTGTATGAATATCTGGACTATTTTACCAAATTCCCTCCCTGGTTTGGACCCCGACCCTTACTAACTGGAGGGCTGGAGGTCACAATCAATGTAACATCACGACCAAAATTAATTGCGTTACAAGTGAGTTATAATTTAACGACGATTCAGAAATACTTGAGTGCGATTTTTAAATCTCAATCGCTGAGTTCAGCAGTTGAAAATGTCATAATTACTGTGGAGATATGTATTTTTTTACTGCTGATTTGACTTTCAAAAATCAACCTTCAGGAGTGCTATTTTTGAAAGTCAAATCAGCAGTAGAAAGATGCGTATGTCCATAGTATTTTTGACATTTTTAACTACTGAACTCAGCGAATGAGTTTCAAAAATCGCACTCCTGGCAGTTAGATTTGGATACTGATATATAAGGGGAGGGAAATTTGAATAACAAAATCACTGCCAAATTCTATATTAGGACATAAATTGTGCAGTTTAGGAAATGTTAACCATAGACTGTCGCAAAGCTCTGAAGATGGGCTCGGTTACACGTCGGCGCTAGTCGGCTGAAGAAGCCAAGCTTTAAAAATCTTTTAGCTTTGTACATTTAACGCGAAACCAGAGCATATCTTTATAAGTCGGGCGGTCTATGGGCAGTAGGTAAATTTCAAATGTTTTTTTGGAAATTGAAATGTACTTAAACGTTGCATAATTGGTTCAAAGAAATAAAATGCTACAAAATTAATAGTTTATCCTCAGAACTTTGGTTTAAATAAAAATATATATAAATGTATACTATTGTAATTACTTGTATTATAAACATTGTAACATATTTTCAAGTACCTAGTTACGATCGGGTGTACCCGCAGTATTTGTTGATTTGTATTGTTTTTGTCGCATTTTTGACAAATTTTCCCTTGTGTTGCATTTTATTTTATTGAACACAAGCAATTTTTATCGTCATGTTGTACAAAGAAATTAAATAGTTAAATATATTATACAAACTGCCAAAATGTTTTCTCATTCCAAAGATTTCCCGTTTCCGAATAATGTCAAACGCCGCCTGGAGGATCGCGCTAATTTAAAACCTCTAATCTAAGTTCAATCCTTGTTCAATCCTAATCCAATTTCAGGAGCGTTTTTCTTTTCTTTTTTAATTTTAGTTCCTATAAAACTCGACAGATGACATGCTTATCGCTCCATAGAGACGTAGGCGAGATAATGTCAAAATCATGTCAAGACTGTGTCTGACCTTTTTTTAAAGGCCAAGGGATCGAGCCCATGCAACTATGTCAGACGTAAACAGTTTCATATTTTCGATTAAAATGATTCGTAAATAATGAAATATTCAATCAAAAGATGCGTTGCCATCTTTTTGATCATCTTCTCCCTCTTTATTATTTTAAAGAAAAACTTTTTGAAATTTTGACCTTTATTCGCACAGACCGTAACGCCCCATCTATCGATCCACTAGAAAACCAAAAGAACAAAAAAAAAAAAAAAAAAAACAATCATTGGAAAAACAATAATTTTACTAGAATATTTACATCTATATTTGTTGCTTTACTATAGTAACATTATGAGGGATAATTAATAAAGTTATAGCTAAGAGAATCGCACTGTCTTCTCCCACGAGAACAATAAAGGGCATCCACACTCTCGTTCTCGGCCTGTCTCGCCCGTTCTCGGCGAGAATGAAGAGCCGGCATTAAGGTTGGCCGCGCGAAATGATAAAAATTAGAAAAAAAAAAATTGGTATCCCAGAGATGTTCCAACCCCTTTGTATGTAGTTTAAAAAAAAAAAATTTATGACAAATGTAATCGATAGGTAATTAGGTATCGATGTGTTAGACCGAGATCCGACCGTAACATTATGCACCTATTTAATAGGCGAACGAAATGTGATTCTAGTGTATGTTTACACAGGGCTTAATTCAACGCCGCCAAGTTGCCTAGAAAAATCTTGCCGCAAGTTCCTTTTCCATTATGATATTTGGTATAACTTTTTCCACCTGTCTGTTAAGGAAGTAAATGAGATGCCATCGGAAGGAGACTGGTCTAAACCACCCGTCAATCTATCGCAACTACACGGTTGCCACGTTAAAAAATGACTTCTTTGAACCTTTCAACCCTGTAGTTGCGGCAGATTGAGAGGTGGCAACCCTAGTTTTTCCAGTACTTTAGATCAGTCTCCTTCCGATAGCACCTAATTTACTTCCCTAACAGACAGGTGTAAAAAGTTATACCAAAAATCATTATGGAGAAAAGGAACTTGCGGCATGATTTTTCTAGGCAACTTGGCGGCGTTGAATTAACCCCTGTGTAAACATACACTAGAATCACATTTCGTTCGCCTATTAAATAGGTGCATAATTTTACGGTAGGATCTCGGACTATGTGTCGATAATAAAAAAAATTTCAATGTAAATTATTCATTACGAGCTTTTACCCGCGACTTCGTCCGCATAAATTATATACCAGATTTTAAGTCAGATGATAAGCTATCAAACAAAAAAAGTTTCATCAAAATCGGTTCAGTAGTTTTGCGTGATACTCGAACAAACAAACACCCAAACAAACAAACGAACAAACAAACAAACAGACAGACAAAAAATCCAAAAATTGGTACAGAGTCACAGTTTATTTTTAGGAAAAGAATCGATTATTTATTAGTATTATTCACAAAGTCACATGTAGGCTCATGTTCAAGATTTTGTTAGGTATACACATGTTTTGATGATGTTGGGGGCTGCGATGTTTAAAATTAATTTATCTTAAACGTTATTTTCAGCTTTCATTGCTCTTTTAGTCGAAACATAATATTTTATTTTTTTCAAATCTTTGAGCGCCCGTACCTCCAAAACCGGCAGGGATACAATAACATTTCTTTGTAATTTCTCTTTGGGAATGACATGTTCTTGAATACCTACTAAGTTTCATTTTGACTCACGCACGCTTTCCATATCCTCCCATACAAAAAAAACACTCAACATTTTTTTTCTCGGAAATAGGTTTTTTTTGAAAAATGTGACTAAAAAAGGTTGTTTGTAATCAAAAGAGGAATACGTAAAAAAAAATTCAAATCAAAATATAAACATTGACTTACATCGTTTCCTAAGTCCATCGTTTTGCCAAAGCGGACCAGTGTGCGGCGGCGGGATTTTGCCGCTAGGTGTGCGCGACTGCAAAGAACATGCTCGAGCATGCGCGAGCAGTTCTACGCTGGGTGTGCGCTGACCCTAATAGTTTAGATTTCAATTCAATCAATGAAGATGTTTATTATCAAAACCGCCAAGTGTTTGAGCACTTCCCGTAGAGTCGCGTATATTGGGTTTAAAGGGACAAATTTAAGTCCCAGTAGTTCCTTTGGGATGTGGTAAAGGAACTAATGGGAATAAAAAAATGTCCCATTAGTACCTTCAAAGGAACTGTCAAAAGGTACTACAGGGAATTAACCTCCTGAACGGTTTACATAAACAAGGGTCCCCCTTGGGTTTAGACAAGATAATCAATCAAACACAAAAATAAGGTAGTCATCATTTTTATTGACATGAAATTCAAAAGTATAGTTTATACAAAATGAAATTCTTTTATGGGAAACACATTGTAAAGGGTTCACAGTCGACAGTAACACAATCGGCTATAATTTTTTATATCTATCTAAAGGTTCTAATACGTCCATTGAACCTTAATTCTAATAAATAATATTAAATAACATCACACTCGATAGCCTGGTGCTAATACAGCCATAACGCATGTGATTATAATAACTAGCGTACATTAGTACCGCAACGACAGATCTTACATTTCACTATCATTGATTACCGATCGCAACTACTACTGTAAGCAGCGATGTTACCTTGTTATAAGATACATTAATCTTGATATACAACTACTAAACTAATAAAATTAGAAAACAGGTAAGATTTAAAACCCTGCTTCTCAAGGCAGGAAAATGTGTCAGACGACGTCAAACGCAAGGAACTAAACATCAAAAGTCAAAATACTGTTATCCTAACAATAAAATAAACCTTACACAGAATCGTCCGTCTTCTATTCATATAATATATGCGTCCAGCTACATCCCTGTCTTTCAATCTCCAATACCCAATCGATACCCTAATACTAAATTACAATATTATATGACCTAGTATTCTACCTAATTTTAAAACACTACAAATATTTTGAGGACATTTTATCTGTGTGAAATATAAATGGACATTATCTCCACAAAATAATGCTATGTTATGTGACCAAATAAATGTGGATATCTGAATCTAGAACATAATACAATCAACTGTAAACATAATCTGTTATATAAATGTTAAAATTGTTTTAGCTTTCTATCCTTCACGTCATTGTTATTGCTTAGACGATCAGATAAGAAGCATAATAATGGACAGAGTAGTGACTTTGGTTGACTAGCCACTACCATTATATCAGAGAGTTAACCTAGTGCTGTGTCGGGGTCGCGTGGTGATTACTTCTTGGCAGCGGCGCTCGTCTCCGAGGCGTCCGCCTTCTCCTCAGTCTTCACTACTTTACCGTCACCTGTAATTAATTAAACATGTTAGTAATTAATACGACACTTATATTACATTCAAACTGTTGATAATGGAAATTTCACAGAATAGAGAACGAATAGCATGAGAACAGTATTGTTCGAAACCGAGCATGATTAAAAATTCAACCTTATCTTAGTAAGTCTTATTGACTGAATCTATATTGAATTTTTCACTGTGACTATGACCTTTTGTCGAACGATATGTATGAGAAAATATGGCTAACTAAACAGTCTTATCCTGCACCTATATACATACATGCCACTTCTACGTTGATGTGAGTCCAGCACGCCAAAGGTTATGGCAAAGCAGAGTTCTCTGTTCTGTAGAAATTACTGCAATGTACTAAACTAAACTAAACAGTGGATCAGAGTAGAGCAGTGTCGTCCGGGCCCCCTAGCGCGCTCGGTGACGCGTCGCGGCTATGAAGCACTCATCGCGCGCGACTGTACACCGAGCTACACTAGAGCGCTACGACTCGTCATCTAGTCTCATCATGTCCTCCTACCATAACGTAAGTAGAAAACGAGTCTTGGCTCACAATGAGAAACTATCCAGCAGGTATCTCGTTCATACCAATGTAAAAATTAAGGCAGACTCATACAATGAGTTTTTCAGAATCTTTGTACGATTTGTAGCATCATTACGATTTCGGTGAAGGATAACATCGTGAGGAAACCTGCATATTTCAATTACGAAGCATGGATTGTAGCCCACTGTCCATTTTAAGTGGCGACGGGCTCACTACCTGTCACACTGGACAGAGTTCCGGTACAATTCAAGTACAATAAGCAACATGAAGTGACTGACGCACGTACCGTTGGGCGTCTCTCCCTCGGCGTCGGTGTTGGAGCGCCTGCGCTTGCGGGGGAACTTCCAGCCTCCCGCCGCGTGCTTCACTTTCGGCAGCGGCTCCATGTCCAGCACCTAGTTATTAACAATAGTATATTATAATAATTATCTTTATTTATTTATGGCGCTTTTTCTTTACTGAAACTGCCGCTCATTAATGAAAATAAGCAAATTCCATCAACACGCGGTGCACGACCAAACCACAAACGTCACAGTTTCCACGCGAATCTTATTAGAACACAATAAATGAAATGTGTTTTCTGCCCAAGTTCAATATCAGGATCAAACTGACAGAGAAATCAACATGTACGAGCAAGCAACGTACAGTATTTCTGTTAATTCATCAATTTACCTTTTCGACCTCATTTTATCATTTGCACAAATCAGTTCGCAATCAGCCATCAAGAGAGCCGCGCGTACTCATCAAATCATTCTATTTCCAAGTCAATAAGTTTTCCAAATATATTTTATTATCCAGTTATCAAGTTTATCATTTATCATTATCAATCACTTAGTTTCGGGACTACCCCGAACACAACATAAAATTGAGATTTCACGGTTTTAATTATTAACATTAATCCTTTCCGATAGAAGCACTAACCTTATAGATCTGTCTAAATGCAATCTGCCTCAGGAATTGTTGAGCTGAAGCTGTCAGATCCTCACGCTTCTGAGGTAACAAGTTACCGAGGGCGTCCTGTAAACACATTCAGTAAGTCAATTGTTATGTATGCACATAATATTTCGCTTTTTAAAGATCTGGCAAAGCGCCTGGTAGATTCGACCGGGGATCCAAGGGCTGGCGCTTTCCTCGCTCAACGGATCAGTCTAGCCGTTCAGCGAGGAAATGCTGCCAGGATCTTAGCTACCCTCCCGCGCTGTCCAAACCTGCACAATATTTTAGGTTAAGTTAGTTTTAGGTTCTCAATATTTTTATTTATTTTTAATGTACACACAGTGACACATCAAGTTACCCAAAACCAAAATAAGCTGGCCGCGTGACGTTATACATTACTATGCCGACGCGCGGCCAGCTTATTTTGGTTTTGGGTAGCTTGATGTGTCGCCGTGTGTACTTACCCACTTTTATTTATATTTCATTTATTATTAAGAGCTTCAATAAGAGAGCGAGCCATCATACATCGCTATTGTATATCAGGTAAGTTTTGCTATGAGATGAGACAAGGCTAACTAAATATTTTATTTTATTTATTTTATTTATTTATTTGGGTTACCAACAGATGAATCACATTACAAACTCAAGAGACTACATAAAATTAGGCAAACATTGTGTTCATCTACTTACAGGCTACCACAGCTAGTATAAAACACAAGGACAAGATACAATACAATTATATGGAACACACAAACAGTAAAACATTTTTAAGCAAAGCATTGCAATAACTTAGACTCACCAAAAATAAAACAATTTTAACAAGAACCAGAAGCAAAACAGAACAAACATGCATAAAAAATAAAACAATCAGTAAGTATGTAATTTTAAAAGCTAGCTAGTTAAACTTGTGAGATAATTATAAATTTTTTCCTAAACATATACCTACTATCAAAAAATATGTCCACGTTAACAGAGTTTGGTACGGTGGTTTTTTACGTTAAATACTCAACAGTAAGACTCATTTTCATACCACGTGCGATGAAGTAGATAAACATTATAAAATTTTCGTTAAATGCGAGCCAAATTGAATCGTATGAACATCGCTAAAGGTAAATAGCTGTTCTGTAGGCTATACCGCCTGTGTGAGAACCACAATGCGTGGGAATTTATCGCCTCCATCACGCGGCGCAGCGCCTGTATGTAGTGTGTGTATGTGTACACAGCACGCAGCACTCACCACGAGCTCCTTCTCGCAGGGGTCGCGCAGGCCGGGTCCGTGGTCGAGCAGTAGCCCGCCCGCGACCGCCTCCATCACGCGGCGCAGCGCCTCGCCCGGCGACAGCGCGGCGCCCGCCGACTGCATCACGCCCGACACCAGCAGCTCCATCGCCTAACACATATCACAATATTATTAACGAGCTTGACCGACTTCGTCTACACTCTACACCGGTGATTCCCAAAGTGGTCTATATCGACCCCCAGGGGTCGATTACGACCTGCTAGGGGTCCATGTCAGCGAGAAAAATAATTGGGGGTCCATGAGACTTAAATGGGGGTCCACGAGAGTGGATCCCATTTGAGTAGGACGTGATCATAATTTTGGCTTTCCGTGAATGGAAAAATCCACATAATGCAGATATAGTACCTATGTACTCATTTGCCCCAGACGCCAGTCTGTCACAAAGACAGTAAATGCCATGCATGTATACTTTTTTAACATCCTTCTTTGTGTGAGCCAATAAAAATACATTAATATTACTTTTTTTACTCACATAATTCTTTCCTATAAAAACAATAAGTATACATCTATCTATCATCTGACTAAAGGCAGGAACGTATTTTTATATGGGGAAAATGGGCAAGTGTTAAGGCCAGCCCGTTTAGAGGGGGCGACAGAAGCAGAAGGATTTTAGTGCCCTACGAAGTTATACACCCAGAAGCACGACCGAGCAGATAACCCAGTAAAATTAAGCTAAAATATACCAATCAGGAGAAGTAATTTCCGGAGTTCTGAAACTTTTTTTAAACGTTCCTTTGGTACGTAATATTGAAGAAAAAAAATAGTCCTGGTGAGGGGGGGGGGGGGGGGGGTGAGCTCGAGGAAGGGGGGGGCTCTAAAGGTGACTTTTGTCAGTTTTTCGCTTATTTCTCGAAATCTGCAAGTCGTATCGAAATGTTTTGTATGGACAAATTAAACCTGACAAAATTTCCTACAAAACAAGTTGTATGCATTTTTGTCATAGGACTTAACCTTTGAGGGCTACGGGGCCGAGAAAGTAACAGCATTTCAAAAATTATGAAATTTGTATGGCGACCCTCATGAAAGTTGAAGATAAACACAAAATGATTTCATATTCTTAATCAGCAACCCCGAAAACCCCCAGATACAAATTTTCTGTCGGTTCGGAGAACCCTTAAAAGCTGCATTGGCGTTTGAAATTTCCATGGCAGCCATCTTGGATATCGCAATTTTGGATTTTTTTCACCGCCAACCAAATCTGACCAGGGTCCTCTATGACAATTGTTCAAGGTCCATAACCCTATCTGTCATAGTTACCGCGGGCCGTTGACCTCATCCGTCAGGAGTCGACCTTCTGAGGAAGTCGAAATATTATTTTTATCGCCAGGGCATCCTTATGATGATCCCTAAAATCATTTTACTATACGTTGAATGGGGGAAACCCGGTGAACAATTATACGGGTATTTATCTAATATCTATGTGGGGGGGGGAGGGGGGGGGGTCAACCAGATACCTCCAATTGATCTCCGGGTTCCCCTTACGGTACAAGGATGAAATTTGGGGATCATCGTATGGATGCCTTGGTGATACAGGGAAAACTTTGACTTCCTCGGAAGGTCGACTCCTGGTGGATGAGGTCAACGGCCCGCGGAAACTATGACAGATAGGGTTATGGACCTCGAACAAATGTCATAGAGGACCCTGGTCAGATTTGGTTGGCGGTGAAAAAAATCCAAAATTGCGATATCCAAGATGGCTACCATGGAAATTTCAAACGCCAATGCAGCTTTTAAGGGTTACCCGAACCGACTGAAAATTTGTATCTGGGGGTTTTCGGGGCTGCTGATTAAGAATATAAAAGCAGTTTGTTTTTATCGTCAACTTTCATGAGGGTCGCCATACAAATTTCATAATTTTTGAAATGCCGTTACTTTTGGGGTGGTTGGGGATCTACCTCCTAGTGGTCCACCCTGGGCAACGCCGCCACAGACTACAACAAGTTCGTGGTGTCGGCTGAACGATCCCCCACAGCGGTGGTAGGCTCCGCAAGGAGCCGCCTGGCTCGCGACCACCCTCCTGCCGGAGTCCGGCGCCAAGCAGCTTGCTGCGTTCCGTCGGTGTGCAGGAGTCCCAGCGCCATTGGGGAATGGGAAAAGGTCAGTTGCGCTACTCAGAACCGGTCTTGACCTCTGAGCAACACTGTACCGGGAAACTCATTTTGGAGGGTAGCGGGATCCGAAGCACAGTGACAGTCGTTGGCCGACCGCAGTTAGTAGGGGGCCCAAGTAGTGCGCTAGCCACGTGTGAAAGGCTGCCCCACACAACTTGCGAAAAATCCCGCAATGCTCCACCGTGCCAGTTGGCGACTGGAAGGGAGGACCCGGTGGCCATTGCGGGGGGGTTCGGGCGTCCCCGCAGTCTCCAAATGAGTTTCCCACCAGTCAGTCGAGCTCATGAGGTCTTCTAGGGTACCTGAGTGGCATCTCGACTTTTTTTCCACCTCTCCACCACTCGACAAACTATGAAAAACAAAGTCACAAAAAAGAAAATGGTTAGACAACGGCTGCACTTCCTCCCACTCAAAGTGCACCTCAGTAACATACGAGGTCTGCACTCAAATCTCGATCCGGTCCACCACCACCTCGAGACCGAGAAGCCACACCTATTCTTTTTAACGGAGACGCAGATAGCAACCCCGTCTGATACGGCGTACCTCAACTACCCAGGATACTCGTTGGAACATAAGTTCAAGAGGCGAGCTGGGGTCTGTGTGTATGTTCGCGACGACATTTGCTGTCGGCGTCTCCGTTGCTTTGAGGTTTCCGGGTTCTCCGTATTATGGCTTTTTGTAGACACCGGAATGGAGAAATCTCTCTACGTCGGTGTCTATCGATCGCACGACGGTGACCAGGAGACAACCAGGCTCATGGAGTATCTCACTGAGACGGCAGAGACAGCCCAACGAAGGTATCCAACGGCGGAGCTTGTTTTTCTGGGGGACTTCAATGCCCACCATAGCGAGTGGCTGTTCCCGTTCCAGTTAACTGACCATGCTGGGAGAGAGGCGCGCAAGTTTGCATTATCGCTAGATCTCACCCAGTTGGTGAATCAAGCAACGCGGGTACCGGATGTTGATGGTCATACGCCCAATTGTTTGGACCTTCTGCTGACTTCAGATCCGGACAGGCACTCAGTATCGGTCTCTGCCCCGCTGGGAACGTCCGATCACTGTCTGGTGAAATCCGTGTCGATCTGCTCTCCTCCCGATGACAGCCCTAAGGGCACGAGGCGAGTCTGGCGATACGGGTCGGCAGATTGGGATGAGATGCGGCATTTCTTTGCGTCTTACCCGTGGCGGCAAGTGTGTTTTTCTTCGAGTGACCCTGCTAGTTCGGCTGATGCGGTTGCGGACGTGATACGACAGGGAATGGAATATTATATTCCTTTCTCCGACATCTCACTCGGTCACAAAGCCCAACCTTGGTACAATGCGGATTGTGCTCGCGCTGAGGCTAAAAAAGAAGCCGCCTACCAAGCATGGGCCCAGGCTCGCGACCGCAAAGTTAGAGCTCGTAGGGTTCGCGCGAAGAAGAGGGCCTTTAATTCTGCCGCCAAGTCCTGCAAACGGGTGATCCGGAGGGCTCGATTCGACCATGTCAGCCGCATTGGAGCCAAACTGGCATCCTACCCTTCTGGTAGTAAACAGTTCTGGTCCCTTTCAAAATCGGTCGAATCCAACTTCTGCCGTCCCACTTTGCCTCCCATGCAGAAGCCTGATGGGTCGCTGGCTCACTCCGCAACTGAGAAAGCTAATTTATTTGCTTCTCTGTTTGCGAGCAATTCACGTCTGGACGCTGGTGCCAAACAGCCGCCAACCATCCCTCGTTGTGATTCTTCGATGCCGGAGGTCACAATACATACAAAAGAGGTCCACAGAGCATTGCGTAGTCTGGATGTGAATAAGGCCAGTGGTCCTGATGGCATACCTGCAAGAGTGTTGAGATATTGTGCGCCTGAGTTGTCTCCTGTTCTAACACGCCTGTATCGCCTCTCTCTCAGAACAAGAACGGTGCCTAAATCCTGGAAGCTTGCGAATGTGCAACCGGTACCCAAGAAGGGCAGTCGTGCCGACCCCTGCAACTACCGCCCTATCGCCATTACTTCCATTCTCTGTAAAGTCATGGAAAGAGTACTTAACAGTAAGTTGCTGTCATACCTAGAAGACAATGATCTACTCAGTGATCGCCAATATGGCTTCCGCCGGGGGCGATCGACTGGGGATCTTCTTGTGTATGTGACGCACTGCTGGGGCGAGGCCATCGAGAAGCACGGTGAAGCATTGGCTGTATCACTTGACATCTCGAAGGCCTTTGACAGGGTATGGCACGCTAGTTTGCTGAGCAAGCTTCCCGCTTATGGCATCCCCGCTGATCTTTGCAGCTGGATATCTGATTTCTTGAGAGAACGGTCGATTAGAGTTGTCATTGACAGCTGCTCTTCTGACCTTATGGCAATTGATGCTGGAGTTCCTCAAGGGTCTGTTCTCTCCGCGACACTTTTCCTGCTGCACATCAATGACCTCCTTGTGTCAGGTATTGTTGGGTATGCAGATGACAGTACTGTCATGGAGAGATATGTATCTGGCGCAGGGGCCAGTGGGGATAAAATACGCTCGCAGAGGGAGGCCATGGTTGAGCGGACAAACTTGACTTTAAGTGTTGTCTCCCAGTGGGGTGACAATAATTTAGTCAACTTCAACGCCACCAAAACACAGGCTTGTCTGTTCACCGCAAAAAGGAGTCCGTTTAATCTGACTCCTACTTTCCGAGGTACATCTGTCCCTGTTTCCGACAGTCTTGGGCTTCTGGGTATAGGCTTGACCACAAAACTCAACTTCGGCGCTGACATCGAGTCTAAGGCTCAAACTGCGGCCAAAAAGCTGGGCATCTTAAACAAGGTGAAGCGGTACTTCACTCCTGGACAGCTCTTAGTATTGTATAAAGCTCAGGTCCGATCATGTATGGAGTACTGCTGCCACCTGTGGGATGGCTCAGCCAAGTATCAACTTGCCGCACTCGACTCGGTTGAACGCAGAGCCAGGAGGCTCATTGGCGATAGTAAGCTGGTGGAGGCCAAGCTTCATAGCCTAGCCCACCGCCGCAGAGTGGCCTGCTTGTCGGTCTTCTACAGATTGTACTTCGGTGAGTGTGCCCTAGAGCTGCATGAGCTCATCCCACCTTCCCCTTTCTACTATCGGACTTCCAGACGCACCGCGGGATATCACCCCTTCTTGGTTGACATCCCACATATCCGCACCAAGCGCCTTTCTGAATCTTTTATAATGCGCACAGCCAAGGAGTGGAATGCCTTACCTGCGTCAGTATTTCCGAGTACTTACAACCCGAATTCCTTTAAAGTACGAGTGAATAGGCATCTTCTGGGTAAGCTCGCTACATCTACGACCCCATCTTCGTCCTGAGGACTGGATTGAGGTCAAGAGCAAACCCATAGTTAATAAAAAAAAAAAAAAAAAAAAAAAAAACTTTCTCGGCCCCGTAGCCCTCAAAGGTTAAGTCCTATGACAAAAATGCATACCACTTGTTATGTAGGAAATTTTATTAGGTTTAATTTGTTCATACAAAATAATTCGATACGAATTTCAGATTTCAAGAAATAAGCGAAAAACTGAAAAAAGTCACCTTTAGAGCCCCCCCCTTCCTCGAGCTCACCCCCCCCTCACCAGGACTTTTTTTTTTCTTCAATATTACGTACCAAAGAAACGTTTAAAAAAAGTTCCAAAACTCCGGAAATTATTTCTTCTGATTTATCTAATTTTACTGGGTTAAGAGGGATCCAAAGGCGCATTACCAAATATACAGCATAACGTAGCCGTAAAGTTAAAAAAAATCAGAGCTAGCTTCGCTCGCTCCAGATTTTTATTTTAATTAAATTCAGGTCAGCTTATGGCCAAAAAATAAATAAAACAATATTTGGAAAAATAAATAAAAAATACATAAAATAATGTTACGAGCGACGGGTTCCGGGATTGGAGTGAAACGCTAAGTCCAATTTTACAGAGTTTATTTGGGATACACTTACAAACGGTCCACCTCGCAGAGGTTCCCCTAAACGGTTCACTTCACCGGGTCCTCCTCACAGGGATTTCCCGTGCACCACTTACTGTCACTGTTCACAGTCCACTACGTCACTACTGTGACGACACGACACGCGTCACGGCTATGACGTCACGACGTACGACACTACGATGTCAAGACGTACGACACTACGACGTCACACACTACACTGACACTATGACGTCACGTACTACACCGACACTGTTCCACTCTTAGCACTTTTCTCTTCACTAGTACTTTTCCACTTTTACTTTTCTTCCTTTTGTTTCGCACTGTTCACTGTTTAACCAAGGACTGCCGCCAGTCGAAATTCGCCGCCTTTTTATATCCCGCAGAACATTCCGGAATACCCTTTTTTCGATCTTCTTTTCTTTACTCGATTGTTTTCCTCCAGATAGTTCTAACCCCGCGTTCCTTTTTCGAAACCGATCGAAGACACGCCCACTTTTCTGGTTCTTTTCAAATATTCCTTCTCTCTCTTCCTTCTAGAACATTTCTAAAAACACTAAAATCTAGAAATATTTTTGGCGCGGATCGGATTCGAACCGTCACCCCCCAGCATGGGAGGCGGAACCTTAGACCGTAGGACCACGGCGATTGTTAATGAGCCGGCCGAATTTTCGAATGCCTTCTTTACGTTTGACGTTTAACAGCGGCCGTAACAATAATATTAAATAATTTAGATATGAAGTTTCGAGAGAACAGTGCTAAAAATTTCGAGCTCGCTTTATTTCTATTCTTATTAAACCACTGAGGAGACACACATACACACATACAAACAGGTTTTGTTCATAGTCAAATCATATTGCGAAAAAGTATTGCGTTCGCTTCGCTCGCTCTGGTTTTTATTTTTATTATTGTACTGGTTGCATAGACCGAAAGAAATAAATACAATCACAGCCAAGTTTTGCAGAGAAATATCTAGCTCGTTATTGTTGCGAAGTGGAGGTAACCGCAAGTCGGGGGTGTTAACCAAGGAAACAACCAGAAGGTAAGTACATAGAAACACGTATATTCACTAACCAGGCACTTGAGCGCGGGACGCAGCCACACGCATAGATCTATATACCGATACAGTACTGCGAAAAAATTTCGAGGAAACTTCTCTTATTCTGGTTTCTATTTTTATTTGTAGCACTGCATGAATAGTGCATGGTCGTCCATACATGACAGAGACAGACTCCTGATCATAGCCAACTTGTATAGTTGAGAAATTTCGAGCTTGTTTCGCTCGCTCCATATTTGCAATTTTTCTACTGCTCGCTCAATAATTTGTTCTGATTAAAGTTCTGTAAAATTTTGTGCTCGCTTCATTCGCTCTAGATTTGGACCGAACTCTTGGTAGTACTGTCATGAAATAACCAAGAACTCTTTGGACCTATCTGTTAAAACCGAAGAATACCTTTCCTGGCACAAATCTTGGCTACGGGCCCGCCGGCAAGCTAGAATAAGTATTTGGAAATACGGCCCATGTAGGGGGTCTACCCAAAATCACAAAAATTTGCAAGGGGTCTACGGGACAAAATAGTTAGGGGACCTCTGCTCTACACCACCGGCGCCGTCGGTTTACGTCATGTTAGCGAGATGAAATATATACGAAGTTTTTTAAGTCTAACATAAGCTTTTAAACACAAAAAGTTCCAGTAGTTTTCGCGTAATGTTTGAACGAACAAAAAATCTAAATTCGATGATTTGAATTCAGGGGCATCTAAACACCATATCATGCACACTTTTGTTACACCTTTATGATAGTGTAGATTTGCTCACCCAGGACATAAAGACGTTACAAAAAGACTGATAAGGTCCGCGCGTCAAATTCATTATTTTCACCTATAGTGACTACTTATTTACAAAATATTCAAATGCAGGATATTTTAAAAACACCAATGTGTGCACTAAACACAGTGCAATCTCGTCTTCCTTTCGCTCCTGAATATGATGAAAAAAGAAGTCCGCAACGATTAGGGAAGGATCAGAATTCGGTGACTATAACCGGTGGTACAACTACAATGTGGACGTCAGAGATAATAACGCTGCCTGATGAAATTAGTCACTTTTTACTAACACCCACAAAGTGGGACATCAAACAGAAAATCTTAACTCATAATGTAACATTTTAGTAAACTAAGTATGAATAAAAAAGTTAAAAACACTCACGTATGGGTTGAGCGGAGTCCAGTTGGGAATGCGGCGGCAGAGGTCCCTCAGGATGCGGATGATGATAACGCAGGACTGCAGGCTGGCCGCTCTAGCCTACACAACACACGCACAAGAGTGAGCGGGACGCACGGCCGGGCCGCGCCGCCGCGCTCTGCCCAATTTATTGCTCCACTCTTAGCGACGACATTCATCAACATTACTATGAACGTGCGTGTATATATGACAAAGAAACAGAGCAATAAATATGGTGTATTCACTGAAACTGCGTTTCCTTATACCGCCTCCCATTGGCTATCGAAGTGCGAGCGGAAACGCAGCTTTCTATCACAGAGAAGCACTTGTAGCCACATGTTCATGGGGGCGGATTCATACGCATCATTCATTACTTCTTTAACTTAGACTACATTCAATGGAAAATAAAAACAAACATGTGACTAATAAATACGTGCGCACTCCTACATAGGCAATTCAATTATTAAAATTTGTATATTTAAACATAATTTTGAAAATACTTACAAATTAAAAAAATTTAGTAATGCGCACCAATGCGACTGCTTCCACAACCACTTTTAGGCTGGGCACACGAGGCTAAGTTATCTTGAAGCCTGCTAACGGCCAGAGCATAAGGAACCTCGTAATTACAAGCTCTTTCGTACGTTTCAGCTTATTGCGAGGTTAAATCATGGCATAGGAAAAGTAACAGGTAACGATAGGAAGATGATTCCTCGGGTAATGTGTGCGTATAGTATAGTACAGTACAGTATAGTATATCGGAGGGTAGCTCTGTCCGCGGCGCCAGCCGCAGCCGCGCTGGTAGCGTCTAGGAGACGAGAGGCCCGAGGAGTGCGCACACGTATAAAGTGGCGAATGTACCTGGAACCACTTGGCGTGCCGTAGGGCGGCCAACGCGTCCAAACACTTCTGCCGCGGGAGCACGTCCTTGTCGTCACGCTTTACCTCGCTGCCCTCTAGCGACAACAACACAAAGGGTGTTTGACCATCAGCGAACACCAAAACGGGGCAAACATTATCAACACCTGCCCTAGCGCCGACGTTATTGACTCGGGGCGCGATTTTAAGCCGGCGGCTAATCGCGTCCCGATATAACGCTCGTTTTGGGATCGCTCCGGGGCAGAATGTAGGGAGAGAGTGCCGCGCCTCGGCCGCGTCGCCCGACGCGCGCCCGCGGTCAGGCGACAAGGGACGAGGCTCGGTCTCGTTTCGTCCCTACATTCGGCGCCCGCTGAACAAACATGTTATAAAGATTTGGGACATTGATCGTAATCGATAAGAGAGTAATAACTAATGTTTAAGTCAATAGATTGCAGAAACAAAGTAATCCTACTGAATTTGGGCTCCATACATGAAAAATTAAATATAATATAAATACGATAAGAATAAGATATACATTGTTTGCTCCGTTTCAGTTAGTAATATACCACTGCGGAGTCAACGCACGTGATATATCGTGATGGATGATCAAAAATCCTTTTCTTCTCGCTGCTTACTATTAACACCTAAAAATAAGCACTCAACACATGCCCTCGCGGGCGGTAAACTTTTGAACAAATTATCTTTTTTTTTTCCATCATAATCAAACAAAAATTATGTAAAATACATACGAAATATATAACTAAGCTAATGAGATAGTTTGTTCTGCTGTTTTCGTGGGATAGACTGACGATTTCGACAACCAATTTCAATAGTATCGTATACCGGCAGAGCCAAGGAACATTATACATCTAGGTGAGAGATAGAGAGCCTCAAGGGAGCATCGATGTGAACGTAACAAATAGTAAATAATATAAAGTGAAATTGGGGTCGACATCGCTGAAGTGTAGTGAGTGAACAGGGCGGGTACTGACCGGCGGGCTCGCGCATGACGGCGGACGTGAGGCTCACCAGCACGCTGACCGCCCCGTCCGACACCTGCACCGCGCCCTCCGCCGGCTGCAGCTCCACCTTGTACTTGGCCTCCTCGACGCCCTGTTGTGACGCATGTGGGGGTTAACATTCATTCATTATTAGAGATCGGATAATCGGATGCATATTTACCTAAACTTCACTTTTTTCTACACGAAAACATAATATGAAGTTTAGGTAAATATGCATCCGAATATCCGATTTCTATTCATAATACAAGGGCCTTCTTAATATGCTGACGGTTTTTTATGAGAGGATGATCAGACCATCAAAAAGCCGTCAGCACATTAAGGACCCTTAAGGATATATCAATATTAAACATAGCCAGGACATCAGTCTTTTACCAGCAAGGGCGTTTGCTCTTAATTACCAGTACATTTTGTTATCAAACTACATAAACGTGTAATGAATCCAATGGGATTCCCTGTGTATCTCTAGAGCGACGTACTAGAGGCTGGCCTGAGCCAGCAACTCGCAAGAATCAAGATCTCTCGTTTCGAAAGCCAAGAACCACTTGGGGTTGCTATGCCAGCGAAGCAGGTTAATTAAAATAATGAGTTACATGGTGAGTATAATTCGATATGCTGATAGCAAATTACAGAAAATCAATTAATCGACGAGATTCGTTACCGCTGGAACATAAACATTATTCTCAGCATGTGACGTTTGGGTCCTTACAAACAGATGCGCACATATAAGTGGCGGCCAGGTGGCGGCACGAATTTGTAGCGCTGACCTTCATCGCGCTAACCTTATGTACAAGACAAGACACTATGCACTATTTTCGTCTAAATAAACTCATTCGAGCGCTAGATATTCGTGCCGCGACGCAAACCCCAGCTGAGTGTGTGCACCTGTTCGTACGACCTCTAAGGCGCGCTACGAGTGCACCGACAGCGGCCTCGTATGAAGCTTTTAATCTAAATATTTTAATCATGTGGCAACGTTTCAGTGCGGTCGGTGATATAGTCCTTATCGTCATCAGCAGAAAGTAGACTTTTGGAGCCACAGAAGAGAGAACCCGGCTTCGCCTTAATAGTAATAAATTAAATTGCAGGCGCAACCCGCGTGTCACGCTAAATAGTCCTTATGCTATTTCAAGATTTTTGAAAGTCACTGGCTGAGTAAAATGTCCGATATTCACTGATTTTTCAAAGTTAGCATTTTTTTAATCTCACCGGTGACTAAAATTCGCATGCCCATGAGTTCAATACGAGTGGAAAGGGGCGTATTGAACTCATGGGTATGAGAAGGATTTTTTATGAGATTCTAAATTAGTGTAATTGCCAGGTGTTTCGTGTGGGTGGAGAAGCACAGTTAAGCAGGCGGGTTCTCTCACCTTGACCTTGTTGAGGTGCGCGGGCAGGTCTGCGGCGACGCGCTTCAGCAGCGTGACGGTGGGGCGGTCGTGGCACAGCACCACGAGGCGCACGTCCTTGTCGCCCTTCAGCAGCAGCCCCTTCGCCAGCAGCCCCACGCGCATAACGCCCTTCAGCGCGCGCGCCGCCACGCCCTCCGTGCTCGCCTCCCCCTCGCCCAGGAACGAGAACCTGCCGACCGATACACCGTTAAAACATTGCCTGCTGAAATGGACACTCATTTTGATTTTCTGCTCACCGTATTCCCTAAAAATAACAATGAAATAATTATTTAGATACGTCAAGTAGTTTCAAAGATATTGAATTAGAATTAGAAAATAGATACGCGACGCGAGATTCAGTAGCTCGGGAAGTTTTGTAATTTGGCGTCACACGCAATTATTTTGTTTTTACGCTGGGTGCGCGAGTTGTGATTAGATTACTGATTTTGTTTCAATATTTTGGCACAGATGATTATTTAGTACCACGCGGTGTGCTCGAAATGTACAGAAGTTTTAATTGTACACACGACGACACATCAAGCTATACCAAACCAACATAAGCTGGCCGTGCGTAGGTCTAGTAACGTATAACGTCGCGCGGCCAGCTTATGTTGGTTTTGTATAGCTTGATGTCTCGCCGTGCGTACATATATTAAGGGTATATTCTCTAAAACGCCTTACTTTAGGAACATTGTTTTCAGTGATATCCTATTGCATATCCAGTGTATTATATTTAATATGAAAGTCCTGCCTTTACTTAAAAATGTAATGAATCGGTTTTTAGTACGTTTCATATAATTTATTTTAGTAATCGCGTAAAATTTTTACACTGTTTGTCGAAATACAGCTAAAAATGGGGTTACTTTAGGAACATTTTTAGAAGGGTTACGTTACACGGTTGAAAATACAGCTTACGTAGAAATATAGTGTATATAAATGTAAAAAAAACAATGAATCGATTTTTTGAAATATGAGTCGGAATCGTACAGTTTTCTTAAAATAAAATTGTAAAAATCAAAAAATCTGTTTACCATACAAAATGGCGAACAAATGCAATCTCTTGACATCCTCTGACAACTGCATAACTAACCTTGTTTCTGATTTTTTCCATTGTACGGCGAACTGCCGTAATCAGCGCACGTCCGCGTTACATTTTTTGAAAATTATTTGCGACAATTTTATCCTCGATCTATCTGTTGATGACTAAAACACAAAGGAAATTTAACGGAATAATTCATTATTTGTGTTTTCCTAAAGCTAAAATGATGTTTTATTTCAAATTTTTATACGTGATTTTGGATAATTTTCGACATATTGTTCAATCAAATTGAAATGACTTCGATTATGTCAGTAGCATATAGAAATCTATTACCATTCTCTTTGGTTGGCTTTTCAATATACAGTTACCAATACAGTCGCGCACAGATTCAAATAAAATCGAAGTAAGAAGATTAAATACCTACCTACATAATATAAAATGACAATATAATAATATATAATTTGTTGCAATGAAAGCTGTATCCTTTGAACCGTTAAAGTTAGCTAGTTTATCAACGCAAATTAAATTTTTAAATGAATTTGATCTGTAATCTCTAAATGCAAAAGTGATCACAAAAAAATCATTTGAACTCGATGTAGAAAAACCGTGGCTTATTTAAAAAAAAACAGTTTTCTTCTTTTTCGAACACTATGTTTGAAACAGAAACGGCAACGTCAAGTGTCAAATTCTGACATTGTAAATATATATATTTTTTTAATGGCCAGTAATTTTAAGTTTATTTCAAGTTTATCGAGGAGGAGTTTACAGGGCCCTGTTTAATAAACGTGACAATTACAGGTGAAAATCCGTCAATTTCCTGTTTAATAAAAATTTTCATTAACAAAATTGTCATGATGGAAAATTTACAATATATACGCATTATAATATAATAGATGAATGTGATAGAAATACAATCCAATTCGGTATGTAAATTAAACTTAAGCTATGCTGATTCCAAAAACATTTCGAGATTTTATATTTAGAAACCTTATTTTCTCATTAAGATGGCGGATATTTAAAAAAAAAAAAAAAAAAACTCGACATTCATTCGACCTCTAAATGACGTCATATCAGAGGCTGAACGGGCTTTAATCAGCGGATTAAAGCCCGTTCAGCCTCTGATATGACGTCAAAGGCAGCGGCCTTTGGTAAAAAAGACAAACGTCATATAAACGTCAATGTCAACGAAAGGGTTGACAGATTTGAAATTTTTCCGCGATTATGGGGAAAAATTTGGTCTCTGGGGAAATGAAATCGTGGGGAAAAAAATCAATCGCGCTAATTTTGAACGATACCTGCTACCTTAGACTAATTATATCCGGACCGGCCTTGCGGTAGCATTTCCCCTCTGCCACGGTATTAGATCAATGAATCTAGCGCATTTACACCCAATTTTATACCTTATCACTAAACGAGACAGCCTATAATAGCGAAACAATAATTTTGAACTTAGAACGTTTGGGGTTTACACGAGACTACTTTTCATGATTTTGAACATTCAAAATTAGAATCTAAAGTCATAAGGAATAAAATCCAAATTTACGGATAACATGTTACCTCGCCCCCCGCAAAAAGTGGCAGAAAGTTTGTTAGTAGAATGACACGTGGTTACGCGTCCCGATATAATTAGTATAAGGCGGTGTCCTATTGCCATCGCACGCGCGATGGTGCGATGCGATGTGATCGTACTGATGGGTAATTCTCCGAAATTTTTCAAATTTTCAAATTTTTCTATGGAAAAATTTCAACGATTTGTAAAATTTCGGAGAATTACCCATCAGTACGATCACATCGCATCGCACCATCGCGCGTGCGATGGCAATAGGACACCGCCTATGCCTGCTACCAAAACAAAACCACAACCAAAAACGTTCCGTCCGAACGGTAAAACCGTATAAAATAGCGCAATTGAGTCCCTGGTTTCAAATGTCTATGTCAATGGAGTAACTTTTTTTTTTATTATTTTAGGTAAAGCACAGAGTTTCAAAACTATTCAGCCTCTGATATGACGTCATCACTAGAAAAATTTGCATAAATTATAGAAAATTAACTATAGATTGGATATCGAAAATAATGAAATTGGTTGTTCAAAATAGCCGAATCTACGAGACTTAACTGTAAAAAAATACCATAAAAAAACTTTACATACCGAATTGCAAAAATTGCCATAAATAAAGTAGTATTGCGTTACAAAATATTCAAAGTAATATACTCGAAGTAATTACAAGTAGCGCAGTAAGCAATATAAAAAACGATCTTTCCACTAAATAGCTGTCTTTAGACTTAAGTACATCTTCAGCTCAGGAGTGCGATTTTTGAATCTCATACTTTGAACTCAGCAGTTGAAAATGTATGGAGATACGAATCTTTCTACTGCTGATTTGACTTTCAAAAATCGCACTCCTGGCCCTGGAGTGCGATTTTTGAACATCACACGTTTAAACGACCAGTAGAAAATGTCAAAATTACTATGGAGATTATGCATCTTTCTTCTTTCGTTTGAATGTGTGATGTTCAAAAATCGCACTCCTGGTTGTTGTGTGACGTCCCTTGACTTCTTGCTTGAACGAAAAACGACCTTACTTTATTAAAAAAATATCCGTAATCCTTTCATTTTAAACTCTCTAACATAGAAAATATTGTTATTCAGACAATTAATTAGTTAGGTATTTCGAAATGGTTTTCGATTCAGCCCTCCAAAAAACTTGACACTTGACTTGACGAATTGAGGAAAATATCGGAAAACTGAAAAAAAAAAATTTGAACACAGCCGACCATTATTGATTGATTATTTGTGGTTGGGCTATTGCTAGCAAGGGTCGTTGTAACACTGAGACCAGCGCTGGTCCTTTGTGTTCGCCCCAAGCTCACCCATATTTTACGCATACCTCCAAACTTATGGTATTTTCTTTTCATTCTCGGGAATGCAGGTTTCACCACCGGCGAGCTAGTAAATGATAAATACAACTGTACATAAATTCCAAAGCACTTAGTGGTACAGGCCAGGAATCGAACGAAGTGTTGAAAAAAAAAAACGGTATGAAATAAATTGAATTAGTTATGTAGTCATATTACGTTACTCTACATGTGAAAGCATATTTTTTGTATCATTATCTCTTTGGTAATTTTCTTTGCCCACTGTGATGATCGTATTTAATTTGAAAAAAGTGGTATGCATGTAGGTTACACTATAAATTTACCAAAATTTCCTACTTTAAAATGTTTTTATTTATGTAATGAATTACAGATTGTGTAAAAAAAAATATTAGGTACTATTCTTAAATCGTTCTAGTATTCTTCATTCAACAAAATATCAAACATACTTAACACTTTTCTTATCGATGGTGGAGCTCAAACAAAAGGTCGCGGAAAACTTACAACACATTATCCACATTTTTTATGGCAAATTGACAGCAAGTGATGACGTCACAAACGAAAATATACCCTTAAATCAAAACTACATGGTCTTTTTCAATGAAACAAAAACGGAGCCGTAGTTATTTTCATTTGATGTTTTTGCCGAGAAGTTCTCGCGAGAGTATAGAGCCTGCTTTACATTTTAACCCGGACAACAAACCTCGCTCCAGAGATCAGTCAGCCGTAAATTAGAATTTGATTAGTTATAAGTGCCTTTAGACGCTCGCGCATTCAATCATGCGTGATAGCGCCCGGTACACGTCACGGTTGTAACAACTACAATCCTGCGCGAAAACACGACCTCTTTTTACAGCGATCTTCATATCTTCATATTAACAAAAATTCCAACACAAATGTATAATTAATCACACGTAGTAATACGTGATTGCGCGCGCGATTGCAGAATACTAGTCGCTCTCGCTCTATCGCGTATGCCGCCTAATCTCGCTCGATTAAATTTATTTTAATGACCAGAAACCTGTAGGATTATTCGAAATAGGTTTCGTAAATTTTTCGTTTCATTCTAGTTCCCACAGAAGACGTTAAGAAGAACGCATCAGCTCATTATAGGGGCATTGTTTAGGGTATTACCTCAAAAAAAAAAACAGATTTTGAAAAAAAGATCCCTTTCTACACCATACTGAAGTTGTAAACCCTTGGTACTAGTTAAATTTGGTCCAAAAATGAAAAGGATATTCACTATTACAAAACAAACCACAAACATTCCTTTTATGTATGTATTGAGCTATGTTCATAATGATGAATGTAACCTAAATACTAAATAGAACAATCCTATCACTTAATATCATACAAATAGATAAAGATATTCACGATATAGTCAAAAACAAACCACATTAGGATTCTCTTCTGATTCTGAAATTCAAATCTATAAGGGCCTGTTTCACCACTTCTGGTTGAAGTTCTTAGTAGCTTGCTTTATCATTCTTTGTTTTTTCTTTCTCGTCAAATAAGCAGCTGTAGTATGGCAGAGTGATATAGCGCTATCGCGTCATCACTCTCTATTTGTGCGCTAACGAACGAGATAAAAAGCGTGATATCACGCGCATCATATTACAGCCTTTGGTATTGAGAGCGTACCAAAAAGTGGTGCTACAGGCCCTAAACTAAAAAAAAACTACATAAGCTAATGAACTACGAGTAGGAACAACTACAAGTACTAGATGCTATGGAATCTAAACCAAAGATACAACTGAATATTTGAAGTTGAGTGACTCACGAATTTCTAGATTTTTGACCAGTTTCCTTCGTGTTCAATTGTTGTGATTTATTATCTTCTATAGCGCCAGGCAAAGGAATACTCTGTAACTTCCTCCGTTTAATTTCCTCTTTAGACAGTTTCACCGTTTTTGTATCTTCAATTTTAACGGGCAGTAGCTTACCGTGCGCATAACCGCTGTGTAAGTGCAACCAAGCCAAGTTGATGAGCAAATAAATACAAGAAATTGTTAACATAATGAAGCTGATAAACACAAAACGAAATGAAACTGACAATATTACGGTGATCACATCAAAACACTTAATAGTGAATAAATTATACTCACAATTGATTATCGCGGCCGTCTTCCTTTCCTTCCGGTTTATCTTCCTTCTTATCTTCTACTTTAATACCCTTTGCTGGAGTCCCCTGCACAAATATTATAAGCCGTTATGTAAAGTTCACAAATCTGCTCGGGGAAGTCAAATAGTGGTACCTATAACTAGTGAATAAAGTCAGTGCTAAACTCTGTCAGTTGCTAGTTGTAGTAAAGTTTCCGACCACCCCGAAAGGGATTACGGTCGTGAATTTATGTATGTGTGTGTATGTAACCTCTGTCCAGCCAGTTCGACAGGTAGCGAGCCCGTTGCCACTTTGTAATGGACGGTGGACACAATACACTCATTGAAATTGAAGTGTGTATAATTATTGCCCCGAGATGTTTTCCTTCACCGAAAAGCCAAAAACAATAAAACTTTTTTGTTTGTTCGCGCATCATGCGAAAACTACTGGACCTTTGATTTGATTTCTATGAAACTTTTCGAGTCTGAAACTTATGATTAAACTTAAAATCATTTATCTCGCTAGAATGACGGGAACCCGTGCGATCGAAGTCGTGGGTAAACTCTAGTAATATATGAGTGAACGAAAAAACTGTTTAATTTGATTGCTTTCGACGTATAACACTGAAATGTTAAGTATTTGAATGTCATCCGCGTCATCGATGTCAAGTCAAACTGAGGTCTTAATTCTGGGGGTAAATGTGTCACTGTCACCATACTATCCACAGCCACGCATCTATACAGTGGTACCTTAGGCTTGGAGGTGTCGGCGAGCGCGTCGGAGAGCGACTTGAGCGCCTTCTCAGTGTGCGAGACCGCGCGCTGTATCTCCTGCAGCTGCTGCTCGGCAGGGTAGATGTCCGCGTGCTTGGCCAGCACGTGACGGTCATCGGATGTCTCCGGCCGGCGGCCTACTGGTCCGTACGGCATGCCCATACCCTAACAGACATAAATTAGTAAATGAGCTGGTTGTAAACATATAAGTGTAAGAGCGCTTACAGACGAGCGACATTTTGCGGTCGCCGTGTGTCGCGGAGGGTCGCTCGCCCCTAAAGTATAGAGCGCGCCCCTCTGTGACCCACGGTGACAGCAAAGTGTCGCTCGTCTGTAAGAGCCCTTATAATAGATTTCTGCAAGATTGTACGAAAGAGATTATCTAATGATAAATAAGTATTTAGGTTTTCAAATAATTCCCGAGAAATTAATGAGTGCATTTTGTAGTCTACCTAGGGGGAAAGTAAGTATATTGTAGATTAGAGCTACTACCTGAATTGGCCAATAATTTAAAAATGTTTCAAGTAACTATGTACCCAAAGATGTGGCGCGGTTAGAGTAACGTGTTTTGGCAAGCCAATCATTCATGCCACTATCACTAACTAAGGTTACCACACCAGTGTAATATTTAGCTGGACAATATAGTACAGAGAATGCTCACATGATGGTGGTGATGCATAGGGGGCGGCACAGGTCCGCGCGGCCACCACGGCTCCATGCCTCCCTCCCAGTACGCGCGCTCGTCCTCCTCCATGCCCTAGACATTTTATAATTATTTTGTAATCGATTGACATGTTTGTGAATACTGTCGTTCCCCTTAGGATAAGGGCCATATCACACAAGTGATTTTTGAGCATTGACGGAACGATATCGTCGCAATATTTGTGGAATCAATTAGTTTCGCGGCAGAAACGCTCAGTGAAAATCGCGGCGATTCAGTCACAACGTCGCTGTATCGCGGCGGTGCAGTTGCGTTCCCAAATTGTTCGGTGCAGTTAGATATCGCTTACGCTCGGAAATAGCTTGTATGACTGCAATTTCATGTGAAAGGCAAATTACCACCGTTGCTTATACATTTGCAATCCATTTTCATCTCAAAACTACAACTGTTCATTTCTTATATTTTTTGCATGTGGATATTATCAATATGCAATTATGTCTCTGACTACACTTTGGGAATACAGTCACATGAGTTTGTCTAATCTAAACTATTATAAAATTGTTCGAGCATCACGCAAAAATTACTAAACATATTTTGATGAAACTTTTTTTGTTTGATAGCTTATGATTTGACTTAAAATCTTGTGTACAAAAATAATTTGTGCGGGGGAATTCTTGTTTAAACTCTGGTATAATATAAAGCACCAATGCAACTAGTCCAGTAGGTACATACGTCGTGCATGCGGCGGCGCGCCCACAGCTCGTCGCGCGCCATCATGCGCTGCGCCTTGGCCTCCGCGATCTTGCGCTGGTGCATCGACGGCTTCACCTTCACCTCCAGGTCCGGTTGCACCTGTACATACCAACGACAGTCACATCTCACATCACACACTATTACAATAGTTTCCTATAAAATCTACCTAACGAACCCTAAAACAATACTCCTCAGTTTCGAGATGTTTTTGTGTCCACTATCCATATTAGGGCATCGCAGCGGAAAATGCGTACTTCGCACATGCTGAGCGTGCTAGGTCGCGACAATTTGACGGATTTTTAGGTAATAATGGCAGACCTTAAAAGTTCCGCTCTGTGTAACACACAAAGCAGGGACAGAATCCCGTCTTGAAAAAAATGCGATCCGCTCCGCCCCGGTGCACTATGCGTTAGTTCATATAAATCGTATAGAAGCTATTTGGGCGGATTTTTGCGCTGCGGCCCGCCCTAATATGAACTTACCTTAAAATGGACAAATTGGTAAAATAAAGCCTAACGAGGAAAAAATAGAGAACACCTCGCCATATTACAGAAAATCATTGGAACTAATTTCAACATATTAAAGGTTATATCCGATTGCAGCGCCATCAAAACAGATTTTTTTTTAGGTTTTTAAAAACACCCATTGTAACTAAACGCTACGATAAACGGTGAATACTTCAATCGTTTTGTTTGCCATCCTCATCAGTGCCTTGTAATCATTTGACGATCGGATCTCTTGGCAGCCCTGTAGGGCCGCCAGGCTCGACGACCTCCTCAAACCTTTTACTAAATAATCACTGGATGACATACATCTATAACCTACCTAAACTTGAACTTGTGTGAATTTCCAATTGCTCAGATTTCTTTAAATCCTCTGTTTATTTTAACCAAGATGTGTAAAACATAAGAGAAATGAGCAGCAGAGAGGAACAAGAGTGCCATACACTTGAATTGACTACTTCCTCCGATCCAGATGTGAAACAAATAAATATGTAGTATGATTGGAAAATAATAAAGAGGGTAAGCCTATGCCCTGCAATATAGGCTGACAAAGACGATGATGAATAAAAAATAAACTTTGTAACAGGTAGTTAGCTACAACTGTTTTAATCTCTCTCCGCTTAGCTTACACTGCTCTTTCCTCTAAGGTTTTATATTCCGTAACTCCCTCCGTGAACACATTCGTGGCCTTACCCATTCCCCTTCCATTTGAGATTTTTACTTCACGAACATGTGTTGGGGACATCACCTAAAGACAGAACGTCCATCCAATGGCGCATCAGGGCGCATCGCGAAAGAATTGAGGGGGGCACTGGAGTTGAAAATGTCAATTGGAAGTGGGTTAAGAATGAGTAAATACGTCAAGCAACACAACACAAAGTGAGAGCATACCTTCTTCTTGTACTGGAGACGGTGGCGGCGTCCCTTCATGTGCATCTCCTTGGCGTTGGGGTCGTTGAACTTGCAGTCGCAGAGCTTGCAGTTGAAGCTGAGCGCCTTGCCGTCGTCGCCGCGGATCTCCTCGATGTAGTCCTGGCCCACGGGCTGCACCTCCGGCTCCGCGTCGCCCTCCTCCTCCTTCTCCTCCTCCTTGTCCTTGTCTATCGGTTTGTTTGTGTTGTTCACTGTACTCAGCCCCCCCGATGCTACGAATGCGATCTTGGGCGTTCCGGCCACCGTCTTTTTAGCTGATAAAGTCAAATTTTCTCTTGTAAGTGTTTTGTGTGGATTTTTTTATTTGTAGTAAGGCATTTTTGTGTTAATGATTCTTTAAAATATGCCTGCTTTTTTATCTTTATGTGTGATTATTATGATTGAACATCAAGTTTTACAACATACAGATTTCCACAGTTGGACCTTTTCAACGATTGAAATGTGATTACACCAGATTACTTTTGTTTCATTTTATTTCGTAGAAGAACTTCTGGTTTCGTAGAGTCGAAAAGGCCCATAAGATTCACACTCCATATCTGTACCGAGTGCCGAAAAATTTCGAAAGCATTTGTTTTTTTTTTTCATAAAAATCAAGAGAAAATTTGACTCGCAGAGCTAACGGCCGACTATCGCGATGGTTACAGATATGATATTGTGGCATCGGGGGGTCAGCAGTCAGCACAGATGCAGAATACAGATACGTTCTCCACACGATCTCAACATCGCATTTGGAAAGCATATCTGAACAGAAATGGATAGAACACAGGGGTCTGATCGACAGTCACAGCCACAGACTACATAATTACCAACATTTACTGCATCTAATAGTTTATTATTATTAGGTACACCAACAACTATCTGAACTGTGTACAATGAAATCGCGAATATTGTCATCTTTTTTTAAATCCCTACTCCTAATTACAATCCCCTCTGAAAAATGATTTTATTACAATCATGCCTACTACTACAGCTATCGACAACTGGGACACTTTCACATGAAGCGAGTTTGGCAGTGCATAGATGCGCCTTTCATTTAGAAATATGTGATAAAAACGACACAAAAAGCGCTGCTTAAATCGCATCGTGTGAGCATGACATGGATCTAAGTATAGATTTATTATTGACTAGCGTATAGGTTGAAGAGTAATTTAAGAAGTAATCAAATAAAAATAAACCACATGCAAGTTATATTGAAGTCAGGTCGATAGAAGAGTTAGAAAATTCTTATTTAATTGAATAGAAGGCCCTTAGTGTACACATAAATGAAATATCGAATAAATATAAAACTGTAACAAGTGTGTCTGTACATTGAAGATATTTACAAAAAAAAAATTACGACATGGTTTTTACCTGTCCCTGATTCCAAATCACCAATTTTTGAATTTTTTGTCTGTCTGTTTGTTTGTTTGTTTGGGTGTTTGTTTGTTCGAGTATCACGTAAAAACTACTGAACCGATTTTGATGAAACTTTTTTTGTTTGACAGCTTATCATCTGACTTAAAATCTGGTATATAATTTATGCGGACGAAGTCGCGGGTAAAAGCTCGTATCGAATAAATATAACATTAAGGCTGCCTGTCCATTGAAGCTGTGCGAGCTGTGTAGCTGTGTTTTTTTAACCAATCAGGAGCTTGGGCGAGATCGGCCGCGCCTCGCCCGAGCTCCTGATTGGTTAAAGAAACACAGCTACACAGCTCGCACAGCTTCAATGGACAGGCACCCTAAAGACGAGTTTATTAGTCTCGCTCTGACATACACATATCAAATTAAGTTAAAACTTTGAAGCAATTTCGGTTTTGTTCGAAAATTTCTGCCCAATCAGTTTTTTAGAATCAGAAAAAAAATTGCTGTGGAATTTTGCGTAAACTTGCATGCAATCGAAAACGTATTAATTTTGTGGATATTGTTGAATAAAAAACTCGTTATAGCTTCGAATTTGAACTTCAATGAATATAAACGTTTTGGTTTTATGGTTATTCGATATGTGCTTTTATCAGTAATTTGGAAAAAAAAACTGCCTCATTCAGTTAATGGTCATTGTCATAAAGCAACTATTTTTGCACATATTAGCTAAACAACAAATTTTAATGCTTCCGAGATTTAGAACCCGTTTTACTACTATTGAATACATATTTGATAGCTATCTGACAGATTGTTTGACATATCTTTCATACGAAATATGTCAAACGATTTGTCAGATAAGCTATTATGTATACACAAGTGGTTAAACTGGCCCTTAATTTCAAAGCACAATACTGTACTCGGCTCTTCCTTCTCCGTGTAACCAATCTATATGCCAGTATGTGTATAGTACAAATCTTAGACCATTTAACTAGGGACCAGATTCGCGTTCCTCTCTGCCGAAGGTACAAGATTAAATGATCAAGAGCATTTACATAAAATGTTATACCTCACTGAGACAGTTTACAATTGGGGTAGAATATGATTTTCAACAATCAAAAGTGGCAGATAAGTTAGTTAGTGGAATTAGACGCGTACTCGTGCGCAGTTGAATGGTATAAGGTGTAATTGTAAGTGTGTGTGTATGTGTATGTGAGCGGGAGTTGGGACTCACCGCCTCCGATCTTGGTGGGCTCGGTGGAGGGGATGGGCTTGCCGAGCATGGTGTGCAGCTTGACGACCTTCTGGTGCTTGATGCCGCGCACGTGGGCCGCGTAGGCGTCGGCGCCGGTGCAGGTCACGTCGCAGAGCTCGCAGCGCAGCGACGAGCCGCCCGCCAGCCGCGACGCGCTCGCCACCGCGCCCGCCGCCGACAGCTTCACCGCCGCCTCCTTCTTCTTGTGCTTCTGCCCCTCCAGGTGCTCCTTGTATGTCTAACGGCGATTGCGATGATGACTATTTTTATTTTATTTCTTTTTTAAAAACTGTTTGATATCTTAAACACTAAAGTGAAACACATTTTTTAATATCTTCAAAAATAACCGAAATATAAGTGTTTAAAATTTACGGTTAGAACGAGAGGCAGATATAAAGGGAGTGACGTCATACCCTCGTATTTTAATACAAATAATAACGAAATGTCATACAAACATCTGTTTTGCATTAAAGAGATAGAAGACGATAATCGCTTATAACTTTTTTGATTTCTGTTTGATTGTAATTTCATTTTAAGCTTTTGTTATTGAATTTAGCCTTTTTTGGAATTTGTTATCTAAACTATTAGAAAACTGTAACAGAAGTGTGTCTGTACATTGAAGATATTAACAAAAAAAAAGCTATGATATGGTTTTTAGATGTCCCTGATTCCAAATCACCAATTCTTGGATTTTTTGTCTGTCTGTTTGTTTGTTCGTTTGTTTGTTCGAGTATCACGCAAAAACTACTGAACCGATTTTGATGAAACTTTTTTTGGTTGATAGCTTATCATCTGACTTAAAATGTGGTATATAATTTATGCGGACGAAATCGCGGGTAAAAGCTCGTTTCGTATAAATCAGGTACAAAATCTGTTATTAGCTTTGCCAGTTTATACATAACGAGCTTTTACCCGCGACTTCGTCCGCATAAATTATATACCAGATTTTAAGTCAGATAATAAGCTATCAAACAAAAAAGTTTCATCAAAATCGGTTCAGTAGTTTTTGCGTGATACACGAACAAACAAACACCCGAACAAACAAACAGACAGACAAAAAATCCAGGTAAAAACCATGTCGTAATTTTTTTTGTAAATATCTTCAATGTACAGACACATTTCTGTTACAGTTTTATAATAGTTTAGATATAAGGTGTAAACTTAAATCCGTTACATACTTATAGTGATTGAAACCATTGAACTGAACAACAATATCTCTACTATTATAAAACTGTAGATTTAAAAAAATAATTTTTTTGCTTTGTGTTTGAACGAGCATCACGCGAAAACTACTGAACCGATTTTGATGAAACTTTTTTTTTTGTTTGATAGCTTATGATCTGACTTAAAATCTGGTATATAACTTATGCGTACGAAGTCGCGGGTTAACTCTAGTTTATTATGAAACAACTTTGAAATCACAACAAAAAATCTGCTATTCCATAGGAAATATCAATATAACTATTCAACCGAAATGTAAACACTGTTTATTCCGCAATTTTAATCTTGATCCCTCAACAAAAATTGTACAGTTTAACGTTCGGAACCACACTCCTAAGTTTGTACCACATTTAAAATTAGTTGAAACTATTTTAAGGAGGTGATCACATCGTCAAACTAAACATCTCTCTTTATTATCTAAATATACTTAAAGTGAACCTAGCTTCAACGACAAGCTTATAAGCAACCAAAAAAAAATTTTACCACACCGAATAGAAATACGATCGTGAGTCGAAGTGTATTGTATGTAAAACTTATTATATTATCAAAAGTTTGTACTTCTTCAAAATTACATAATAATAATGGATCAGAGTAGAACAGTGTCGTCCCGGCCCCCTAGCGCACTCGGTGACGCGTAGCGGCTATGAAGTACTCATCGCGCGCGACTGTACACCTCGCTACACTAGAACGCTACGACTCGTCATCTAGTCTCATCATGTCCAAAAGTACAAAAAAAAAAACATTCTTTAGAAAAAGATAAAGTCACAACATTCTAATAAAGAACAAACCAGAACGAGTATACAAGCTTCATTGTATACCGCGCATTGTGTCCAAAATCTAGGAAAATTCATCGCACCTCACCGACTTTCCACCCTCGTAATTTTGAGTAGTCGCAACATTTAGCGTTTTGACTCAAAAATTAGATAAGTCCATAGACGGTTCCTTCCCCAGGACACCATAGTTACGATAAATAAATAAATAACATAATAATTATTATGGCAGATTCTTTTTTCAATTTGGAATGCGCTCGCGGTTTCTGGTTTGTTCTTGTATTCTGAGTTCACAACTAGATATTTCAGCTAACTTTTGTCAGTTTAAATTCCAACTAATACACTTTTCGACTAATATAACACCTATTTGACTGTTAATGAATTGAATGTGTGATAAGAGTAAATAATATTAGCAATGTAAATGTGAACTAACCTGAGGGCCGGCGCACGAGATGCGGCACACGTCGCAGTAGTGCAGCTGCTGCGCCTTGGGCGGAGGCTTGGGGCGCCGCTGTTGGCCCGCGCCTACTCCACTCTTGTTGTAGTTCTTCCAACCGCTGCACACCAACATTACGATTAAACATTGCTTATACAATAATAACTAAAAACATACCTCGCTCATTGTACATTTTAATTATTCAAATAAATACTAAGTAAAGTGGCTCTTATTCCACAGCTTTTAGGGTCATAATGCAGCTTATAAAACACGCGTGCGTTTCATTGTACATTACCGCACTAGCTGCGGTAATACCTGCGCAAGCATAACAGACTCGACCACAGGTGCACGGTGCGAAAGAAGAAACCTGCCCGCCATTTTTCTAAACATATTTATTTTATTTATATTTTCCTCGCAAGTGTGCTGAAAAACGTATGAAACTCCCGCTTAACGCAGTGGACGCTTTCGGTGCATTTGCTGCTGAAATCGAAGTGGAATCTCGAGTTTACATCCAAATGAAACTATCTTCTGTAAAGGCATTGGCTGCCACGCTACAAAATGACGTAAACTATCATACTAAACAAAGGATCAGAGTAGAGCAGTGTCGTCCGGGCCCCCTAGCGCGCTCGGTGACGCGTCGCGGCTATGAAGCACTCATCGCGCGCGACTGTACACCGAGCTACACTAGAGCGCTACGACTCGTCATCTAGTCTCATCATGTCCAAAGGTACATCCATTTCCACACACGTAAAAAACATACTTATTCAATAATAACTGCTAAACTCATTGCATCGTCATGAGCCATGTCATGAGCTCATGACTTACTAAGTAGGTGCTACAGGATATAATTGAAATATTCCGACAAATTTTCAGGGATGGTTCAGACCATCAAACTGAACAACTTTTACTTTGGGAGCAAACCTAAAATCACAAAAAAACATCTGCTTTTCCATACATTTGAGTGGATTAGGGATTGCAGTTTAGTAGATTTTTTTTTTGTGATTTCAGATTTGCTCCCATAGAGAAAGTTGTTCAGTTTGATGAGTCTGAACCACCCCTGAAAATTTGTCAGACGATTTCAATTACACCCTCTGTAGATTTTTTCGAATTTTTGAGCATCAGAATAAACAATAACGTAGTTATAACTCACCCGCCGCCGCCAGTCTTGTTCTGCTGCGCCACGTACATGGTAGCCGCGTTGTAGAGAGCAGTGTCATAGGCAGTGTTGCCGCGGTTTGCTGCCTCTGCGATAATAGGTCTTATTATTGTATGGGTTATTGACGTTTGTGCTTGTTATCACCGCTGTAGCCGTTCACGGTAAACGAAAGTGCTTTGCTTTGGATAGGTTCATCGTATCAATTTACTGATGTTATAGATTACTCACATATACAGAAGTTACATATAGTGTCAACCCATCATCCAACCTAGTTTATTTTAACGTTTTAACATTTATTTGTTAATATTACTAAAACGAAACATTTTAACGGGTTCTTGCTGCATTAATAATAATTTCTGTTTTTCGTTACTCTTCGTTATTCTATCTACAATCCTACTAATATTATAAATGCAAAAGTTTTTGTAAGTATGGATGGATGTTTGTTCCACTTTCACGCAAAAACTGCTGAACGGATTTTGATGAAATTTGGCATACAGATAGACCATGGCCTGAATTAACACATGGGGTACTTTTTATCCGGGTAACGCAGACGAAGTCGCGGGCAATAGCTAGTAAATCAATAATAATCTTTATTTGCAAAAAGTTATTACAATTTTAATCGAAGCAGACAAAATATTTGGCTCTTCGTGTAACAAAATATATTCTCAGCAATTTAGAATATCCAGGAATTAAATAACTTAATAACTGTTATTATTATTTATTACCACGCCGGAATCCCAAACCAGGGTCCTGGGTTCGAATCCCGGTTTGGTCATGGATGTTATATGTTTGTGGCGTCGTTGTGTGGTTCCCATAACAAAAAGCCTGAGGCTTACTTGGGATCATTACAATGTATGTGCCTGTGAGCGTTATTATTATAACTGGCTAGTTCCCATAATATTGTAGATAGTGATGCTCGGATTCAGGCGAAAGACAGGGCAAAGATGTAGCTTATGTTATGTATAATAGTAGTAACTAACATGTAATCTAAAACACACATGTAACATGTGTGTTTTAGATCGACGGCCCGGTAGCACAGTCGGTAGTGAACCTGCCTGCTGTGCCGAGGGTCGCGGGTTCGAATCCCGTAAGGGACAAATATTTGTATGATGAATATGAATATTTGTACCCGAGTCATGGATGTTTGTATTTATATATGTATTCTATATCGTTGTCTAGTCATCATAATACAAGTCCAGGCTAGATTCTGGTACTTTAAATGTGACTAGATAATTTGTGTGACATTGTCCAAGATATTAAAAAAAAAAAAAATGTAATTCTATTCTATTCTAAACTATTATAAAACTGTAAAAGAATTATGTCTTTACATTGAAGATAAGCTCGCCCTTTGTAATTGTCTATGATGCTGTTTTCATTTATATTTCCGTGTGTACAATAGTGTTAAAATAAATAAATATTTACAAGAAAAAGATTATGATACGGTTTTTAGGTATCCCTGACTCCAATACAACCTTTTTTAGGTCTGTCAGTTTGTTCGAGCATCCCATAAAAACTACTGAACTGATTTTAATGAAACTTTTTTTGTTGGATAGCTTAGTATTTGACTTAAAATCTGGTATATAATAGGTGCGGTGCGAAGGCGCGGGTTAACTCTTGTATAATATACGTACGCTTGGCAGGCTGTGCGGCGGGCGCGGTGTAGGCCTGCGTCGGGTAGGAGGTGGCGGCCGTGGTGGCCGTGTACACTCCGCCGTACGCCGCCTTAGCCGCGCTGCCCCCCGCGCGCGCGCCCGTCTGCACCCACACGTTGCGCTCATTAACACTTACATCATCATCATCATCATCTGCCTATATACGTCACACTGCAGGGCACAGGCCTACCCTCAAGAAAGGTGTATGGTCGTCAGTCTACCACTCGTGCCCAATGCGGAGTGGTGGACTACACATATGCATAGGAAATTCTTCTTCAGTGTATGCAGGTTTCCTCACAATGTTTTCCTTCATCGTTTGAGAGCAGTTGGTATTACATTTACATACGTAACAATACCTGCTTTAGTTTGTTAATTATCAGACAGGAGGACTACAATAATCCCAGGGGCACAAATTAATTGTTTTAAACATTACAAACGATTTTGCAAAGGTACTAAGGTGGTGGTGGGTGGTGTTGGTGGTGATAGGTGTTGGTATATACAGGGTCCTTCTTAATATGCTGACACTTTTTTAAGGGGATGATCAGACCATCAAACTGAACAAGTTTCTCTATGGGACCAACATCGAAATCGAGAAAAAAAAGCTGTCCCATACATTTGGCACTTGGAGTAGGTTTGCAGTTTTGTATGGAAGAGTAAATTATTTTTCGCGATTTCGATGTTTTTCAATTGAAAGATTTTCAGTTCGACGGTCTGATCATCCCCTTAAAAAAGTCTCAGCATATTAAAAAGGACCCTGTATTTGAAGATATATCAATGTCCACAACTAGACTTTTTGCTGTTATGGCTTTCGATAGTCTATCTCCAAATGCATTGTCTAATTTATTATCATAACTAAACCTCTTTTTAATTTTTTTATATTAATTTGCAAACTGCTAGTATGCTAGTAGTTCCTTGTCAAATGTCTGGGAAATATTTCATAAAATAACTCCCTTATAATGTAGTCTACACCTCGAAAACAACAACATTTGGCAGCCGCCCAACTAGCTTACAGTTACCTTTCATCTAGTATGATTGATGTTTGGTATACAATGTTATTTTGCTATTTCTTATTATGCTGCTCAAACTCAAATATTATGAAGGAGATAATGAGACTTGGCATTTCAGGATTATGATGGATTTTTCATATAAATGAAAATGTCTAACTGATTGTTTAGATTTTAATATTTTATATAGATAGAACGAATATTCCGAGACCTGGTGCCTTGACGGACCTAAATAACTTCGAAAACATGAGCATACCCATGTTTTATGTGCAAGAGAGATGACAATCATAACAAAAGCCAGTGTTCTTATTCTAAGGCCCTTATTAATAAACTAAACTCCAACACTATTGGTCTCTTAAGATGACGTTTTAATATGCATTTAACGTTACATAAGAGCCTATCAGAGTTGAGTTTCGTTTATTAATACGAACATAAGTGTGTGTGTACAGTGTAGGAACCTAGGAATAAAGAAATAAATAATAAGTAGGTAGGATAGGAACCGACCTGGGTGTAGTACTGAGGCGTGGGTGCGGCGGCTTGCTGGTAGTAGGACTTGCTCGCATCACTGACCTGTGCGTAGGTAGCGGGCGTGGAGTAGGCGGGCTTGGCCTGGCTGGTGTCGTACTGGGGCGCGGGCGGCGCGGCCGTCGGGTAGGCGGCGGCGGCCTGCTGGTAGTACGCGGACTTGCTCGCGTCGTACGCCGACGCCGCCGCGGCCGCAGCGTGCGCGTGAGCGTGCGCCGCTGCTAGCAGAACAACTCCTTGTTATTGACTGTCGCCTGCCTCTCTAGTAGGCTTCTTTATTCGCGCGCGACTCCGCTTTCTGCATGATGCATGGCGCAGGAAGTGGTTCTTTTTTTTCTAGGTATTAAAACCACGTCGCGTGCGATTAAAGAACCCATACTAGAACGGCCACCTTCAAATACATAGTAAAGTATTGTATGACATCCGAATTTTACATCAAATTGGTTTCATCAGACTAACGCCCCATCTAAGTGGTTCCAGCATAGAATTGAACACTCCTTTTTTTTTCTTTTTTTTTTTTAAGTGAAACGCAGATGTTCTGAAGTTACAGAATATCTCTGACTACCCCATCGGGGAATATAGTCATGAGGATATGCTTATCCTTATGCCATTTTTTTCCATGGAACTGGTATGAGGCGACTAAAGAATAAGGGTAGTTTTATGCAGTGATTTGTGTGCATAAGTCACATCTCACTATTTTACAAATTACTTCATCTTGAAACCTTATAAATCAAATCGAGAACAAAGAACTAAATCCGCATATCTGGTACGTGCAAGTTAATAGGTTATTGTATTGATGCATGTTCTGGCAAAAACATCTCTGTTCCAGGATTGATTAACTTATGGGAGTAACTCCAAAGCCTTACTAAATAGGCAAAGAAGTAAATGTTGTTCTCTCCTGTAAAATTTGCTATGTATCAGATAGGAGAATTTAGTTCTTTGTCCCATAAAATTGAGCCTTGTTACAACTGTATGCAAGACACACTAGCAATGTTTCTGATCACCCCAAAAGAATTTATATTATAATAAAGTGCTTGTTGGCTCACATAGTATGTCTCTGAACAGATCAGCTGAATAGAGTTGAACATTTCATTGTTTTTTTATGCCGATTTAAGAAGTGGAGCCACCAAGATTTTTGATGCAAGTTTTGGAGGGGGGGAGCCCTCAGCCTAATCGTAGGGTAGGGGTCAGGCGCGTGCAGTGAAGGTAGGCAAAAAGCAGTGAAAACCTAATAATTTCTAAACTAAAAGCATTTTGTTTACTCAAAGACTTTTAATTGGTTTAATTACCTGTATTTAAACTAATCAAAGTCATTTAGTGAATTAAATGCTTTTAGTTTAGAAATTATTAGGCTTTCACCATGTTTTGCCTGCCCGCAGGGCAGAAGCCGAATAATTTCTAAACTAAAAGCATTTTGTTTACCAAATGACTTTGATTTGTTTGCATACAGGTAATTAAACCAATTAAAAGTCATTGAGTAAACAAAATGCTTTTAGTTTAGAAATTATTAAGGTTTCACACTTTTTGCCTACCTTCACCGCACGCGCCTGGTAGGGGTCCCCCCCCTGCATCAAAAATTCAAATGGCTCCACTTCTTAAATTGATTTTAGGATCACAAAGATCAATCCTGCCAAAGGAAATCTTTGGTTCATCAAAAGCCATACATTGTATTTTTTTGACTTGTGCGCCACCGGCTACTAGGGTAGGCACTAACAATAAATCACCATGTGCTATGGTACATTTCTGTCAAATTTTTTGTCCCAATAACAGCCTGGCATTTCTGAAAGTGTTGTTTCTCCCGGAGCTGATGATGATGTTATGCCTAGAATGATCTGTTCCGACCCTAATTGTCACTGACAACTTCTGACTTATTGTCATCCACCACCTGTACCACCGAGAGGGGGTGAAGTCAAAATTGGTGGGGGGAGTGTTTGCTCGTACAATAGTATCGTACAGTACGGACACTCCCTTCCTCCCACCAACTTTTTACATCGCCCCTTCTATCGCCCTCTGGTTACCTCGGCAGTTACCAAGTAAATGTGTATTCCTTTCTCGTTTGCACTCACTCAGTATCGCACATGCTTACCTCCTCTTAAAATTTTCCATTTGTATGAAATGACAGATAAGTGTCCAAGATACTTCCTCTTTCTTATACTGTGATTTAGGTTAGAAATGATAAAATTTCTCAATCATACAAGAAGTATCATTGTTGTTTTAAAAGTATGAATCTTGATCAAAATAACATACCTACAATAACTTCTATCTGAATTCTGAAGAATGCAAATTCAATTAGGTGTAACCATGAAAGTGAAAATGCTGCAATGATATTGATTTCTTGCCAAAGTCTATCTTATTTTAGCATTCTCTTGCCGTAGACTGAAGCGAAATAGCTTAGCGATGTAAACAAAGTTATGATAAAGAGAATAAAATGAGAGATTTACCAGGATACAAACCTTGAGTCGCCGCTGCCGCCTGGTACGCAGTATCGTACCCAGTAGCGGCGGCGCGCTGCGTGCCGTACGTGGCTGCTGTGGCCGCCGGAGCCACGGCGTACCCTGTCTGCCCCCCGTACGCCGCCCCAGCAGTCGCCGCGCTAAACACACAATTAAAAACTCCTAAAACATGCGAAATCACTTTTCTCGAGTAAATTACCACGATCAATACATACAAGACGCCATTTTGATTAGAGAAGAAACATGAGCACAAGGCTGCGTAGCAATCATCTATTCCTTGGACACTATTTTAGCATATTTCATTTCAAAACAATAGTAGGAAAACAGTAAATAACTTACCCGTACTGGGTCCCTCCGTGAGTAAACCCAAAATAATTATTTGCTGCCATCATTTACCAATTTTCCGCGTTGAAACAACAGACGCTTCGGGCGGAACGGAAAAGGCCGGCGTTTTATTTGTCTCTGGTGAGTGAACAATATGGCGCCGAAAAAATTCACAATCATCTAGACTATCAATGACTATTTACAGACTACTATTTCTATCTCGTTCGGGAGAACGAATTGGTGAGAGATGCCAGTATCCCCTTTCTACCTCACTCATTCAAGAGTAAACGAGAGAGAAAAAGTTCTACACAATCACAATGATCGTCTCTCAATTCGAGATCATAGACAATTTAGTTTAGGTGCGTTCCATAAAGCTGAGTTTCTAGGTTATGGTGCGTTCAAAGAAATTTAAGTCTTGCCTACATTTTTCCAATTTTAGTTTTGAATTTACGATTTTGATAGGTAACTTCTACCTACCTACATTTTATTATTAGGTACCTAGGTCACAGATTATTTAATAGTGCCTAGGTACCTCAAGTCGTGACATGAATGTTTGAGGAACTATCATTTTAGTATGGTGGTGTTGCCAGGTTATGCTTGATTTTGACGTTCTTACGTGGAGGCAGCCGCGCGCCGGCCGGTCAGCGCCCTCATTTTTATCATGACTTTATGGTAGGTTTAGACGATGACAATTTTGCGGCGCCAATTCTGCGGCGCATAGTCTCTGTGCGGCGCACAGTGGGCTGAAATTCGACTTTCATAGACATTTTCATTTGATTTTTTAAGTGTAATTTTTTTTGCTTGGATATGCTTTGGCAGGCTAAGTACATACTTAAAAATATAAAAGATATTTCCAGAGGGGGATAGGTGGGATCAAAGGGTGGGATTGATCCCCCCCCCCGAAACTTAAAATTATACAAATTAAGTAATTTACAACTTTTTATTCTTTAACAAAAACGTATACTGTTAAATTACCACAATATAAAATAATGATAAATGTTTCTTTGCTTAAAATTCACTGGCTGGTCGCTGTGCAGACATATTACATTTGTATGGAAATCCTTACAATCTCTGTAATATATCTGCTATCCTAGTAGTAATTTGAATATTATAGTGAGTATGTTGAGAATGATGAGGGGAACTGCAACAAAAAAAAAAAACATTTTATGTAGGTGTATATTCATCATTTCCAGGTGGGTCGACAACATCTGGAAAAGTATCTGCAAGGCCTGGGTGCGACTGGCTCAGGCACAGAACGGGTGGGGGGGATAAATCCCACCTATCCCCCCCCCCCTGGATCTGGATACGTGCTTGCGAGGCATTTCACTCTCACGAAAATTCTAGGCGAGAACTTTCAAGGAAAATTACTACTGCTTATGACGCTACGATAACAATGAAGGGCATCCACACTCTCGTTCTCGGCTGTTCTCGGCGAGAATGTAGTGCTCGCAATGGCTCGCATAAGATTATAATGTTCTGTGGGCCTAGGAACAAGTAAGTATCTGTGAGCACAGGACAGAGAAGGATGGCGAAATGGGGAGGGGGCTTATGACCTGCCTAGCTAGCATGTTGCACGTGATACGGCTATATCACTTAATATCACGTCTTTTACCATGATCGTTCGCGCGCAAATAAAAAGAGCAGCGGGCGTGGCGGGTTAGCGTACTAGCCCCGCTGCAGTGGGTGGATACGGACCGCGGGTATAAGAAAGAGTATCTACTACATACAGTACATACACTGCCTACCCCCCACCAATTTTAACCGAACCCCCTCATGGTAGGAAACGTGGCGTAAAATGTAGGCAATGACATACGTCATTGCCTACATTTTACAGAACGTAAGAACGAAGATTTTTAATTACATTTTGATAGAATAATCTGTCTTACTCGCGCTTGTAAAATATCACACATGATTACCTCTTCTTTTTTTATTCTTAATTAAATGACCGGTTGCTTGCGTCTAGCGCAGCAATTGTGCCAATTTCAAGTAGTTTTGTGTTTTAATCTGAAGTATTATTCTATGGTTAAGCCACATGCAAGCCCAAGAGAAGAAGATAATGTGACCATCAGACTTACTGTGTGACTCCTTACCTTTTTTTATTTATAATTAATGGACTCTTGCTTATGCGTTAGCACTGCATTTCCACCAGTGTCAAGTAGTTAATGGGTGAATCTATCCCATTCTCAGGGATTGTTTTTGGTCAAGAACAAGAAGAAATTGAGGATTGCGGAGCCTCGTGGCAGGTAAAAACGCGACGCGCGAAAACCACGCGAGACAAGTGCTTGTGTCAAAACCTGCAACGTGACTCAACTCGACTCCTTGTAAATTTTTCCCATTTGTATGAAATGACAGCTAAGGGCTAAGTGTCAAAGGTGTGTATCGTAGTAGACCTTTTCTATAAAAGTGAGAAAATAGCATTATTACTTACTTCTTGCTACTGTTCGTATAGATCTGACCAAGTTTAAGATTTGGAACTTGACAGATGATTGGTCTTGGAATCCTTGGTTCTGGTTATTGGCGCCCCATCCCACTGTAAAGTTAATTCATGTTATTATAATTATGCCTAGTTTTAACCAAACAAGTTTTTAGGATGAGAAACTAATGTAAGTATCTCATTCAGGCAAGACTTTTTTACACACAAATTATCTAGTCACATTTAAAGTACCAGAATCTAGCCTGGACTTGTATTATGATGACTAGACAACGATATAGAATACATATATAAATACAAACATCCATGACTCGGGTACAAATATTCATATTCATCAACATCATATAAATATTTGAACCCGCGACCCTCGGCACAGCAGGCAGGTTCACTACTGACTCTGCTACCGGGCCGTCTCCGTCGGGCCGGGACTCTGGTGATGCATAAAGTGTGTACTCTATTCTAATAGATAGGCAAGACACAATTTTAATGTAAATTTCAATCAATGAAATATACTTTATTTTACAAAAAAATATAAAAGGTAAAAAACAGAACAAAATGCGGTCTTATCGCAAAGAAGCGGTTTCTTCCAGACGACCATAATCTCAGTCGTTGGACGTTCACTGCTGGGCATAGGCCACAAACACCGGTCCTGTGCTGCCCTCATCCAACGGGTTCCCGCCGCCTTCACCAGGTCGTAGGCCCACCGTGTGGGGGGCCTACCCACGCTGCGCTTTCCGGTACGCGGTTGCCACTCGAGAACTCTTCGGCCATCGGTGTATTATTATGAAGAAACAACATTTTCATTACAAATTTTGTACTACAGGATCTTATTAAAGTACATGACTGCATACTATCATAACAGTGGAAGAGAAACTTATAAATTATTGTCATAAGATCGCCAAAGTTGTGGTTGAGTTTGAACCCTGTTGCCGAGGTTATATTATGTGCAACTCACTCTTCTGCATAAACCTTTCCTCGTGTAACACACAGACTGCATTGAGACAAAGCAGAGATGCTTCAAACAAATTCCACAATGTTAACATTTCAATAAATATGAAACAATAAATAAGATCAAGAAATTCAGAACTTTTTGTTATGACAGCAAACTGACAAATCGACAGACAGTGTTGCAAAAGTGACTTTAATAAAATCGGTAAAATTCGCGACTAAAAATCGGTAGATTGTCTTGAAACGGCACGAATGGGGAACACAAAAGGGTCAAAATATTACTAAAAAATACACTTAAAATCTTAGCGTAGATCATGTACATTACATTAGTTTTTATTTCACTTCAATACATGCAGTATTTCCGAATTTATGACGACGAGAAGTTTAAGCGCTTTTTAAAATTTCCGAGTTTACGCGCGCTCACGCTTTGACGTCACACCCCCGCTCAGCCCGCGACCGCGACACAGCGCGGCGCTCGGTCCGGTGCATTTTGTTTCGTTTGTTCGTCAAAAATTCGTTTAATTTCGTTTATATGCTTGTATTTCAAGGAAATAATACTTTTACATTCATTTTATAACTGACTAGCGGCCCGTCCCGGCTTCGCACGGGTGGACGTCTAATCTTTTCTAGCAATAAATATAGCCTATGTTACTCAGGGTGAATGCAGCTTTCTAATGGTGAAAGAATTTTTTAAATCGGCCCAGTACTTTTTGAGCCTATTCATTACAAACATACAAACATACAAAAATAGGTACAAATCTTTCCTCTTTATAATATTAGTTTAGATTACACTAAAGTAAACCGTGTGGTGTGTAGAATGGATGAAGGTTTTCAAAAAGGTCAGTCGGACAATCTGCCAAGAGTGGATAGTTTGATGGTGGCACAATATTTTATGAAGAATAAGGATTTTACGGCTGCCGAAATTCGCGGAATAAAGATGAAAAGGTGTGTATGTTTTATGTAAGCATTACCTACTGTCGGGTAGGTTTTTGTTCAAGCTTAAACCTTCCTTAAAGTGTGTCTGTGTGTGTTTTATTTAGGACCTATATACATTATATACATTGCGTGTGCGGTTCGAGAATCGCACTCCAGGTTCGTAATATGTTTTTTTCTCAATATCTTCTTATCTCTTCTTTAGAATATCTATTATATTTTTTTATGTATGTACAATTTATGTAGTTATATCGTTCCCTCTATATTTACATATTTATGTATTTACTCCTTTCCAGATCGTATATTAACTAAACTAAAACTAAACTAAATTACGCTCACAGGCACATACATTGTAATGATCCCAAGAAAGCACTATTTATAGGCTGTTTATTATGGAAACCATACAACAACGGCACAAACATATAAAAACAACAACAACATAACATAACATATTGCCTTAGTTATATAATTTATCAGTGCTGTTTACCGACTTTATTTATTATAAGTGTCTCATTGTATCTCTCTCTGACTGCCCCCCTCTGGGGTAGCAAAGAAATGATAATGCATGCTCATGTTAATTTCACTCACTTACTGTATAATACATCGCGGTCAACTTTTATTGTATACTTATGTATAAGACTGTTGAAGCAAAGAGAGTTTGTTCTACTTTGTAATCTCTATGCATGTCATCTGCGTAGTTACATGACAGAACAAGAAAAATGATTTCGAATAGAGAATGACATGAGATGTCGAAAAAAATATCTTGTGAGAAAAACCGTGTGTTTTGACTGTTACTTTGTAAAATGCATTGTAATCTTTTGCAATAAATATATTTCCAATTTCTCTGATGTTAATCACTTCATTAGGTTATGGGCAGCCAGCAACGCTAAATAACCATGGCGGATACTGGAGATGGAAATACTGTTGTAAGTACAGTCAGTGGGATTGAGAGACCACAAACTTCTCAAGGAGGTATGAGCGCGGGCCTACCAGCAATAACCAAGCTGGATGGTAGCGCCGACTACAACACATGGAAGTTTATTATGGAGTTGTACCTAATCCACGAAGATCTGTGGGAGTATACCATGACAACACCACCAGTAAGTGATGCATCAGGTCGGAGGAGAGATCAAAAGGCCAGAGCAAAAATCTGCTTAATGGTGATGCCACACTGTTTAGTACATGTTCGGCAGGCAAAGTCTGCAAAGGAGGCATGGGATGCCCTAAAGGCTGCTTTCGAGGATAAGGGCCTAAATAATAGGTGCAGACTCCTGTCAAAACTGGTGAGCCAGAAACTGGAACAATATACTACAGTGAGAGACTACGTAACAGCCATGATGTCAGTAGCTCAGCAGCTTCGTGATCTTGGCAAAGAGGTAGACGATGAGTTGCTCGCAGCCTTAATGCTACAAGGATTGACAGAGGTTTTTCAACCCATGAGGCTTGCAATAGAGAACACAAACATAGAATTAACCACGGATTACGTCAAGACGAAACTGTTTCAAATGGAGGATGCATATAAAGCAGGTTCTAGTGCCGCAACGAATGCACTTCATGCAAAAAGCAAATGTCAGAGAGACAAGCGTCCGCAGAGAAGCACGAACATACCTCGTCCGATGAAATGCTTTATCTGCGATGGACCTCATAAAGCAAAGGACTGTCCGAAGAACCCTAAGCAGAAGAAGGAAGCCTTGACGGCATTGGCGATGGCTACATCAGGGAAACAAGGACCCGGAGAGTGGATTCTTGACTCTGGAGCATCCAACCATATGACGAATAGAAGAGAGTGGTTAACGGACTTTAAGAAACTAGATAAAAAAGTAGAAGTAGCTTGTGCAAATGGAGAAAGGGTCTATGGTGAGGCAGTAGGTAATGTGGTTAATGATGAGATGGGTATTAAAATTAACAATGTACTGTATGTACCTGGGTTAGAAGCAAACCTATTGAGTGTGAGCACGATTGTAAGTAAAGAACTAGTTGTTGTGTTCGACAAATCAGGCTTTAAGATTATGAAAGCTGATGGATGTAAGGTTACTGGTGATGTTTCACATACAGGCACTGTAGAAAATGGTGTGTATAAAATACAATATTGTTCACAGGAAGTGGCTTTAACTTCAACCTCGTCCGATCAAATAATATTGTGGCACAGGCGTTTGGGACATCTAGGCGTACGTAACCTTACTTTGCTAAAGGATAAAATGGCGAAAGGGGTAAGTTTTTCCGGCACAAGTTCTAAGCTAGAGTGCGAAGCATGTGTAATGGGGAAACAGGCAAAACAGCCATTTACAAAGAGTAGTGTCAGCAGGGCTAAGGAGGTCTTGGAGCTAGTTCATACAGATGTGTGTGGACCTATGAGTGAGAAGTCGTACGGAGGGTTACGATATTTTCTTACTTTCATTGATGACCTCACCAGAAAAACTTTTCTTTACTTTTTACGAACAAAAGGAGAGGTGTTCGAGAAGTTTGCTGAATTTGTAAAATTGACGGAGCGCCAAACTGGGAAAAAGTTAAAAATCATCAGATCTGACAACGGCAAAGAGTTTGTCAATACGCAAATGAATGAGTTCTGCAAAGATAGGGGAATCCGTCATCAACTGACAGTAGAATACACACCCGAACAGAATGGAGTTGCTGAGCGAGCAAATAGAACCATTATGGATAAAGCGAGAACTATGCTAGGAGAAGCAAAGTTGAGCAGGCAACTGTGGGCTGAAGCAGTTAATACTGCAGTTTATCTGAAGAATAGATCACCCACAATAGCTGTGAAGAATATGACGCCAGAAGAGGCATGGACTGGAAAAAAGGTGGACCTCAGCCCCCCCAGAGTCTTCGGGTGCAAGGCGTTTCTACACATTCCAGACCAAAAGCGCAAGAAGTGGGATCCAAAGAGCAAAGAACTGGTTCTTGTTGGATACTGTACCGAAACAAAGGGCTACCGCCTATTTGATCCAATCACAACGGAAATACATAAGGGCAGAGACGTTGTATTTTTTGAAAATGCAACATATGGGAGTAAAAATGAAGCACCCGTTATTACAGCTGTTCCTCCGTCAGAGATAGTCATAGAACTGGAAAGAGTTCCAGAAATGCATCAATATGGAGTTCCGGTGAGGAATGCCGTGCATGAACAACATCAGGAGGATGCTGAAGCTAAATTAAGAAGATATGGTTCTCCAAACGAGGTTAATGACGATGACGTGTGGGCAACATCTGATGAGAGAGAGGAGTCAGATAGAGAAGACAGCCTGCCAGCTCATGACAGTGAGTTACCGTCCAGGAGATACCCAATACGAGAAAGGAAAGCAAAACAGCTTCCAGACTTTGTGACTTACCAAGCTGCCAATGCATCTCAAGATCCCTTAACCATTCAAGATGCATTATCCAGAGAGGATGGAGAGAAGTGGAAGGTCGCAATTGAGGAGGAGCTAGACGCCCTCAAGAATAACAAAACATGGACGCTTGTGAAACCACCAAGATCATGCAACATCGTTGATTCTAAATGGTTATTCAGAATCAAAGAAGAGGCGGGGGGAAAGACTCGCTATAAGGCACGACTAGTTGCGAGAGGTTTCAGTCAACGAAGAGGCGTTGACTACTTTGACACGTTTTCACCAGTTGTGAGACATAGCTCACTGAGAGTTTTGATGGCTCTAGCAGCCAACATGGGATTAAACATCGACCAAATGGATGTCAAAACGGCATTTTTAAACGGTGATCTTAGTGAAGTCGTTTATATGAAGCAACCAGAGGGCTTCGAGGTAAAAGGCAAAGAGGATCACGTCTGTCTGTTACAAAAGTCGCTGTATGGTCTGAAGCAGGCTCCACGAGCGTGGAGCGCGAAGCTTCATTCTGAGCTAATAAGATTAAAGTTCAGAAGATCGGAAAATGAGCCATGTGTCTACACGCGATCACAGAATGACAAGTTAATCATCATTGCGGTGTATGTAGACGATATTCTGATTTTTTGGAATGACAAGCAGGAGATGCTCAAGGTCAAGAGAGACCTGAAATCCAGTTTTGAGATGAAGGATCTTGGCAAAGCTGAACTTATGCTGGGAATCCATATCGTACAAGATGCTAAAGGGATAAAGCTACATCAAGAGAATTATGTGAAAAAGCTCTTAAAAGCATACAACATGGAAGAGTGCAAACCAGTTGCTACTCCGGCTGTAATAGGCCAAAGGCTAGAGAAGCCTACGGATGTCAGGAAGCCAAATGAGAAGATACCCTATCGAGCGCTGATAGGTTCACTTATGTACCTGGCGGTGTGTACCCGGCCGGACATAGCTCATGTGGTAAATTACCTGAGCCAATTCAATGAGTGCTACGAAGAGCAACATTGGGTAGCAGCTAAAAGGGTCCTTCGATACCTTAAAGGCACAAAGAGTTTTGGCTTGAGATACTCAAAGGAGAAATGCCAAGAAATCGAAGCATACGCTGATGCTGATTACGCAGGAGACAGCGATAGACGGTCGTATTCGGGATCGGTGTTCCTTATTCAAGGAGGAGCTGTGTCGTGGCAGAGCACAAAGCAACGCACAGTGGCTCTTAGCACAGCTGAGGCAGAATACGTCTCGTTATCAGAGGCAACTAAGGAAGCTGTATTCCTTAGGCGTTTTATAGAGGAGATGACTGGCCAAGAGAAGCAAAAGGCTTTAACAGTTTTTTCGGACAGCCAGTCAGCAATAGCTATTGCTAACAATCCAGTGCATCACCAGCGTACAAAACATGTGGATGTCAGATACCATTTTGTACGCAATACGGTTGAGTCAGGCCTTATAAGGTTGGAGTACAGGGAAACTGAAAGGATGGTTGCTGATGCTCTAACCAAATCTTTGCCGAGAGGCAAATTTGAGTGGTGTGTGAATGCTATGGGATTGTGTGTATGATGAGTGAGATGAGATATGAAGTATGCAGTTTGTATCTGTGTAACTATGCATGAGATTAAGGAGGAGTGTTGAAGCAAAGAGAGTTTGTTCTACTTTGTAATCTCTATGCATGTCATCTGCGTAGTTACATGACAGAACAAGAAAAATGATTTCGAATAGAGAATGATATGAGATGTCGAAAAAAATATCTTGTGAGAAAAACCGTGTGTTTTGACTGTTACTTTGTAAAATGCATTGTAATCTTTTGCAATAAATATATTTCCAATTTCTCTGATGTTAATCACTTCATTAAAGACTCTTGTAATTTAGCTAAGTTCATTATGCTGTTGTTGATCCTAATAAATATAAAATAAATAAATAAAAAATTATAGACAAGGATTTAAAAAATCTAGGTAGGTACTCGCAATCGCAATCCACATCTTGCTCGTACGAGGTTGTTGTTGTTGATGATTATTTGTGTTTTATTAGTTTAAAAACATCGAAATGGTCTCACAGCAGTGCGCTTTAGTTTTAGGCCCTATTGCATCTACTCTTTATGGCCGTCATCCACTTCTTTCTCATTTTTGGGTCCTCAGGCACATAAAAAAAGAGTTTATCGTGTGTTTTCACAGTTGAATTGAAACACTGAGGCACAATACAATACTTTTTTTCCATTTTCACTGAAGAGAACTCGATGTTTACTGCACAGCAGCGAGCGTACAAGAGCGCGACTGACGAATGACCGGGGGTGTGACGTCATCGGCTAGTGGGCGCCCGCCCGCGTTTTTAAAAACCTTCGTCCGGAAATACGCAATTTGATCGTTAATATCTCAGCCATTTTTGAAGATATAAAAAAAGTAAAAACACAGTTTTTTTCGTAATTTTTTGAAGATTTATTTGACATGTAAAAAAAAGCTTTTTAACAAAAAAATTCAACCGCCGAAAAAACTGAAAAGCAAAAAATAATAATTAATTTTACCTTAATAACTAAATTCTTAAACTAATGTAAGTAAGTATATCAAAGTATATAATATTATTTTGCAATTATTTTGAGTTTTTAATTAACCTTAATAACTAAGTTCTTAAACGAATGCAAGTATACCTAAGTAATTTTGAGTCGGCGCCAAACAAGAAAATTAATTAATTGCGTGATGCGCGCCAGCAACCCGAACGGGCACACACCACGTAACGTAACCAATATAACATCACTATCCACACAGGCCCTGTACCCGGACTTTCGATTTTCGATATATCGCGACTGATTCGGTCCGGACTTCATTGTAATAGAGTTGACATTGGAACGAAAACGTTCACGTAATCGTGAAGTTCGAATGTCCGAGTAGAGGCCCAGGTGCATACGTCCCGTCTCGTTGCTAGTGGTCGTGCGGAGAGCTTGCATTGTTAATTTCATTTTGGTTATTTCTTATTTAGTGATCTTTGTTCATGGATTGTTTGGCGCCGACTCAAAATTACTTAGGTATACTTGCATTCGTTTAAGAACTTAGTTATTAAGGTTAATTAAAAACTCAAAATAATTGCAAAATAATATTATATACTTTGATATACTTACTTACATTAGTTTAAGAATTTAGTTATTAAGGTAAAATTAATTATTATTTTTTGCTTTTCAGTTTTTTCGGCGGTTGAATTTTTTTGTTAAAAAGCTTTTATTTTATAATTTTTTGTGGCTATAATCTTCTAATTACTACATGCATAATTTTCGATTACTTTTAAAATAGCTACCTACCTTTTAACCACAGTATAAGAAAGAGTATATATTACTACATACAGTATTGTCCATAGCCTCCCTGCCTCCCACCAACTTTTTACCTCACCGCCTCTGGTTACCTCGGCAATTACCTGTGTTTTGTTACAACCTTTTTTTTTTTTGACGCTGGGAAAAAATGCATTATGTATCCCCTCCCGTTGGGGGATGGGAGGGGTATGTGGGACTCCCCGGTGCGTGTCACCGGTATACCCACTAAAATAACCCAGCGGCACTCCATCTTCGCCCGGATGGCAGGGGACTGGGAGACCAGCAGAGCCTTTACGTCCTGTCCCCCGCCGGCGAGTTTTGTTACACCCTGTGTTGAGGCCTGATGAGCTAGAAAATATAAGTCTGGCAGAATTTTCTGTGCGATACGAAACGATTCCAAATAGTATTTGGAGTGAGGAAGATGGTGATATCGAACTGAGAGAACCTGATGATGAGCCTATAAGAATAAGATATATACGATTGAGGGACGGTTCACGCATGCGAGTAAGAAGTTTAGTTGAATATTTTTTCCTCCTATCCTCCACTTGTGATCCACTTATCCATGTGCTTATAAAGTGATCCCAAGACGTAAGTCGTAGGGCTGGATAAGTGGGTGCACATAAACATTTTATTATAATTATTTTGTCACACGTATTCATCCAACCCCTGCCTACACACACCCACAAACACACACACACACTCACACACACCCCACACACACAAAAACACAAACACATCCAAACACACCAACACATGAGCGCGCTTTAGCGTGCACTGTGCACTCATATGCAGCAGATCTCTGCGTACCCTCTGGCCTTATGGCAAAGTATGTAACTATATAAGGAAGCTGATGCTTTAATCACAGTTTTACTTTTTAAGCATCAGCAGCTGAGTAAGATTGAGTAAAATTAAAATACAAAACCAAAAATTGTTTTGTTAACTTGTAAGAACAAAATGTATTAATGTAACTTTATTAGCAAATTATAAACAAACACACCAACACACGAGCGCGCTTTAGCGTGCACTGTGCACTCATATGCAACAAATCTCTGCGTACCCTCTGGCCTTATGGCAAATTATGTAACTATATAAGGAAGTTGTTTTGTTAACTTGTAAGAACAAAATGTATTAATGTAACTTTATTAGCAAATTATAAAAATTCTGTAATTTACGTGTAAAATTTGGTAGCCTACCTACCAAATAAAACAATAAAATTTCGTAAAAAATATGTTTTTTCTTTAAAAATTACAGTAATTTATTGTTTTAGAATCCAAAAAACAAATTAATGTTCTGATAGATGCGAATTTAAAATACGCTGGTTATATTATTATTTAGTAGGTACTTTTTAGTTTTGAAGTAAATTTTTTATTTCAAAATTTTCAGTGTTGGTGTTATATTGGGTTAACATATTCATTGTAAATGTAAAGGGAGCATGAACACGAATCATTTATTTCAATCGCCGATGATATGCTATAGATTTTTGAGGAGTTCTATTGTATATCTCCCTTTACCAGATCTTCACCAAATTAGAATGGGACCACCTCTGAAGTATGACCTAAAATGGAACATGAACACGAATCATTTCTTTCAATAGTCGATGATATGCTCTAGATCTTTGAGGAGTTCTATTGTCTATCTCCGAAGCCCTTTACCAGATCTTCACCAAATTAAGATTGGACCAGCTCTGAAGTATGACCTAAAAGGGAACATGAACACGAATCATTTATTTCCATAGTCGATGATATGCTATAGATCTTAGGGGAGTTCTATTGTCTATCTCCGAATCCCTTTACCAGATCTTTACTAAATTGAAATGGGACCACCTCTGAAGTACGACCTATCAAACAAAAAAAAAATTATCAATATCGGACTACTCTGTAAGAAGTTATCGGATCATTTATTTCAATCGTCGATGATATGCCATAGATTTTTTGCGGAGTTTTATTGTCTATCTCCGAAGCCCTTTACAAGATCTTCACCAAATTAAAATGGGACCACCTCTGAAGTATGACCTACTAAACAAAAAAAAAATTATCAAAATCGGACTACTCTGTACAAAGTTATGCGTGTTCATACATAAAAAAAAAAACAAATATACGCGTCGACTTGAGAACCTCCTCCGTCTTTTGTTTTTCGTCGGTTAATGAAAAACGTTTGTCAGACCCATTCTCGCAGAGAACTTTCAAGGAAACTTTCTACGGCTTATGATGCCACGATAACAATGAAGGGCATCCACAGTAAAAATTCTTCGTCTATGGCATCCTCTCTCTCGTTCTCGGCCTATCTCGCCCGTTCGCAGCGAGAATGAAGTGCCTGCTTGTTCGTAAAATCGGTGTTGTTTTGCGTAACAAAGTGTCGTGCAAGTGAACGAAGTGCGATTTTTGAAAATCATACGATTAAAAGACACGACTCTCTCGCCCCCCCCCCCCCGCAATCCGTTTCACCCCTCTCCCCCTTGAAAAGATTCCCATTTTACAGATTTTCTCAATTTTCAGGAAAACTGTACAAGCTAGGACAAAATGGTCGAAGACGAAATTATTTTTCAATAAATTACCTACAAATAAATATACATAGTCTCTGCTATGGTGCATCAAAGATTACTAAAAATTGATAACCAGCAAATAATCACAATTTAAATACTCGCGCGCTATTCTTACTGAAAGAGGGCCAAGGGAGTGTAAACAAGAGTACATATGTTCCTTGGTAAACAAGAGACTTTATAGCACCCAAAGCTTAATAGAAGGAAATGTGGTCGAAAATTTTATTACAGGGAATCGATCCTCTTGTGACAAAGAGATTTAACGTAATACTACTTATAGAGAGGACATTGGACACTTTTTCATACAAAAACGTTCATCCCATGCGTCAGTGGCGTCATCTAGAATTGAATAGCGAAACCACTAACTAAACGAATTAAAACGCATTTCAGCTATTAGGCCCTAGGTGACTTTTTAGTTATTTACACGTTATAGGGATGGGACATGTCGATATCAACGTATCGATAATTTGGATAAATGTGCATAATAAAATATTTCATGTTTGAATAATTTCTAACAAACATGTGATGAATTTAGGAGGTATTCAAATAAATCAAGTGGTTTCGATGTATCTTAGTTATTTATTTACATTATTTATTTACATTGCTCTCAAGTGACATTATTAAACCACTTTGCAAGAACCTAGTACTTTACAAATATAATACCATAACCCGGGACGAATCAATAATTGACAACTTTAATTTTTTTAACCACCTATTTTAAATGAAAAATATAAAAAGGTTAAAAAATAAGAGATACGTATTTTACCGATTTCATTTTTGACCGATATTTATATTTTTAATTTACTTTAGAATTTTCTGAAAAACGTAGTATTTATGGCTAAAATACCTTGGCCGCAATAAAATTAAAAATAAAAGCTGTCAAATACAATGAGGGATTTTCCAAAGAAAAAAAAAGCTAGTTCATAATTTCTCGATAGATGGCGTTGACCAGAAAGGGGTCGATTAATGAGCAAATATATAGGGTGTTTTTAGTTTTCTCAAAAAAGTCAGAAAGTCAGCATTTAAGCTTGAAGAAAAAAATAGTTGTAGGTATACCTACAACTATTTTTTTATTTTTTTTTTATTTGAGTTTCCAATGTTGTACGGTTCCACTGAAATTAAAATTACATTGGTGCGACCTCTAGTTTTTTTTTTATTGACCTTAACTTTTTTTGGAAGAGGAAAAGTAAAATTTTAAACTCAACTTTGAATTACAATAAAAAAAAAACTAAAAGCGTTCGAGTTCTTTTGATTCTTTAAAAACTTCTCTAGTCTATCTTCTTTCTAAAGATATGCCATATGCCATGAAATCCGTCCATTGAGAAAACCCCTAAAAAATTCACCTAAAAAAATCCATGATGCGGGAATTTTTTTTGGGGGACATGGCGAGATAGCCAACGACCCCTCCTATCCATTTCAATTTGGCCAACGATGCACCAAACACCCTGTATTTATTAATATTGTTAATAAAAAGACGCAGACGCCCTTTGATATTATTGTTGGTTTATTATTAACAATCTCGGTGTTATTGTCTGTCAACAACGAATTAAGTATCGGACGTGGCTGTATGGGCTTTGTATCCATTTTGAATATACGAACAATAAAAGAGAAAGAATAAAAAACTACAAAAACCTAACAGAAACTGAGAATTTCAACAAAAATAAACCGGGAAACTTATAATCGCTACTTCATCAACAGCGGGGCTAGTACGCCAACCCACGATGGCGGCATTTAACACATCCATCTGTCAAATTTAGTCTTTTATCTCGTTCGTTCGCGCGAAAATAGAAAGAGAGCGGAAGCATGATAGCGCTATATCACGCTATCGCGGGTTGGCATACTATCCCCGCAAATAGTTAATAATAAACCAACAACAATAAGAAAGGGTTTGTTTGTACACACGGCGACATATCAAGCTAAGCAAAACCAAAATAAGGTTGTCGCGTGACGTTATACCTTATTCACCCTACGGCCCTATTCAGCTTATATTGGTCATACCTAATCGACCCCTATCTGGTCAACGCCATCTATCGAGAAATTAGGAACTAACTTTTTGTTTTTTTGCTATAGGAAAATCCCTCATTTCTATGAGGCAAGCCAAGCAGGCAAGGAATAAAATCTCATACAACCTCTATTTTATTTTTCAGTATTTTTCAAATAACTCGAGAAATAATGGATAGAAAAATCTGTTAATTTTGATATAACCTTTGAATCAAATAAAAATAAAAATAATAATCTCCAAACGGTTTTCTAATTTTGGTACCTTTCTTAAAATGAAGTGTTGTCAATTGTAAAAATTTCAAATATCTTAAGGCTGCACCGAGCCTATTGTGCTGCCGCCAATCGTATTTTTTTTATTTCTTAACAATTAAACAATATTTCCAAAAAACAATGTCACATTGTAGTCATTGCTGATACTCAATTTGTTTTTATAATGTTTGTAGTTATTATCTTTAAAACCGCCAAAAGTAACTAACTAAATAACTTTTGGCGGTTTTAACCATACTAGCTACAAGCATAAAACAAACAACAATAATCCGTAATGTTTTGATTAATTGAAAGCCAATCAGGACTACAATGTGACATTCTTGTTTTTTGGAAATATTGTTTAATTGTTAAGAAATAAAAAAAATTAGATTGGGGGCAGCACAATAGGCTCGGTGCAGCCTTAAATAATTACAAGATTTTTGCTATTTTAATAAAATGTTGACTATATTTATTTATTCGAATAAATCATACATCAACCCTATTTAAAAAATATAGAAAATATTACTTCAATTTGGTCACGGACATTTTTTTTATAATGGCCCTAATACGAATATTATTACGATATTTACCTGAAAGCCGAATCCTGTTCTAAGGGCTCACGGACTGTACAATTCTATAGTAAAATTATTATTTAGGTACCCCATAGTAATATTATCGATAACACAATTATCGACATAATTCTAACACTACACACTAATAATAGGTACTTGCTACTGAACAACAGAGGGCGTTATTAGGAGTATAGTATAGGGACATTTTCTAGAATCATCTATTTGACGATTTTGTTTTATACAAATTATTTAAAAATATAATTAGACACAATACTTACGAAAATAAGCTGAAGTCACGTCCAGTGCTTTTGCCGTAACGTGACTTACAGGATCTCAACGCGCAACTAGGCATATTTCCCGTTAAATTATTTTTATTTATAATATTCAGTCCGTAGAGTAATGCTCATGTCAGTGCGACGTCTCAAACTAGACTAAATGACTTTTTACCCCGAGGTAAAAAGTAATAGATTACGCTTTGGGTCGCTATGACCGTTCTATAGCTAGTAGTATATTTGAATTTCTTTGTCTTGTGATCCTCTTTCTGCATGCCATAAGTGGTGCGATACTACTTCAGCATTCTACGGCAAAGGGAAAGTTCAGTCTTTTCTGCTTGGTAAAAAGATAGACTTGCAAGATACGATAAACGTTTTCAATAACCCGGATTCCTCACACGAGCAGGTAAAAGAAGCGGGAGAAAAATATATTCTCGCCTTGTATGGGAAATGGAGAAAAGTTTAAACGAGTTACGTTACGATACGTCCATTTCAACAAATATGTTGGTCTGAGGAACAATACGGTGATATTATCAAAGTTACCACCTTCATCAGGAGCAGCTTGTCAGCATTCAATGCTTACTTTTCATCAAGTACAATTATGACAAGGAAACGCATTGAACCCAGAAAACTGGGGCTGGAAAATTAATAATAACTTTTTATCACCACAAACCACAGTCGATACTCAAAATAGTATCGTGCAGCTGCAGAAAAGGCTGCCGAAAAAGATGTGGATGTGTCAAAGCTGGATTGCGTTGTTCCACCATGTCATGACCATGTGCAACCATTGCCAGGGCCTTAGTTGCTTCAACAAGTCTTTAGAAGATAATGATGACGATACTGATTTTTGTTAGATATTAAAAACTTATTATATAAAAAATAAATAAAAACTGTTTATTTTGTTTAGTTAAACGCATTTCTTGTAAAAAATAATAAATATTGTAGGTTCTTGTGTAATAAATGTTTTATTTCCGCTAAGCGCACATTTTTAGTAATCTTTGAAGGTCAACCATAGATATATATATTACTAGTAATATATATATCTATGAGGTCAACACACACGGCCGCTATAATAAGTTGTTGTACTCTTCTAACGCACGCAAATTGCTATCGGTTCTTCTCACTCACACGTAGGAAAGAGACGCGCTTATGTAAGTTTGCGTGCGTAAGAAGAGTACAGCAACATATTATAGCGCGTGTCTGTGACGACCGTGATGCACCATAGCTTGGAAACTATAAACCGTATCAAAATGAATGTTTTTTTTTTTATTTATAATTAAATGGACTCTTGCTTGTGCGTTAGCACTGCATTTCCGCCAGTGTCAAGTGTAGTTTATTGGGAGAATCTATCCCAATCTCTGGGACTGTTTTTGGACAAGAACAAAAGAGATTGAGGAATGTGGAGCCTCGTGGCAGGCACAAACGCGACGCGCGAAACCACGCGAGACGTGTACTCGGGTCAGTTTCTGCAACGTGACCCTTGAACGTGACTCCAAAATGAATGTTAATACTTATTGGTAGGCAGTTTATTGACAAATAATTCGGTCTTTGACCATTTTGTCCTAGCTTGTATAGTATTCCTGAAAATTGATGAAATCTGTAAAATGGGACTCATTTCAAGGGGGGGAGGGGTGAAACGGATTACAGGGGGGGCGGGAGAGTCATGTATTTTAATGTACTCGTATATAGGTATACCATAGCAGCAATAAATTAAAATGCCGCTAAAAAATTTAGAATGAATAAATACATTATGTGGACTTCTCTGCGTTTCTTGCGTTTCTCGATTGCCTCCAAAAACTCCAAAGAAGCGTTGAAACGTCGAACACCAACGTTTTATTTGCTATAAATGAGAGTTATTCAAGACATCGGTTGTATGCGATATTATGATCGCTTTACCTTGAACTGAACCAAAAAAAATAAATATATCTTTGGTCTGAAGTGCGATTTTTGAAAATCATACGAGTGACTTGGCAGTAGAAAGATGCATAATCTCCATAGTAATTTTGACATTTTCATTTTCATCGAGTGACTTGAAGTGCGATTTTTGAAAATCATACGAGCGACTTTTCAGTAGAAAATGTCAAAATTACTATGGAGATTATGCATCTTTCTACTGCCAAGTCACTCGTATGATTTTCAAAAATCGCACTTGGCAGTAGAAAATGTCACCCGTGTGCTACGCCAATCTTCTTATCAGTGTGACCACTTTTAGTAGATTTCTACTTTTTTGGTAGATTTAGGGCAAAGAGAACGGTAATTTAGTAGTGGGAAATCGTTTAGTAGATTTTGGTAGAATTTCGGTATTCGAAAATTGATCAAAAATGGAAGGATTCAAGCAAAACAAATCAAAGCTGGAAATAAAAATAGCTGAGAAAACGTTTTCTGGGACTTCTATAAAGCTTTAGTGGTGTACAGCAAAATTAATCTTATCGCTTAATGTTGTTTTTTACAAAAGGGGGCTTTTATAAGACACAGAAAACTGTACCAACTTTAAGCCTAAATACGGACGACCAATAATACTTATTTAGATTTATTTGAAAATTGAAGCATTACAAGGTGATAAAAACCGATTTTTTTTTACAAAAATGCGACAATAACATGAGGAATGTTGAGCGTTAGTGTGAAAATGACAATTTTTTGTTTAAAAACGTGTTTTTTATTGAGTTTTAACCATCTGGAACGACATAAATATTAGTTGGTAGATTTTAAGTAGAATTTGAAACAGGACTTGGTAGATTTTGGTAGATTTCAGCAGTCATTATGGTAGATTCTTTGAAAAAAAAGTGGTCACGCTGCTTCTTATTCGTAGCTGCCAATACGCCTGCTGATTATCATCTGGCAACACTGAATTTGTTTTCGTGCTGTTTCGTGCTGTTGTGTTTTTGGTTGTGTTGCTGTCACAGACTATTATAGTTGCTGTGTTGTGCTGATTTAGTAATAGAAAAAAATCAGGAAAAAATAATAATTTCCTTGGCGTAGACTGAATATTTTTTGCTTCGTAGACTGGCCGGTGGCTGCCGGTGGTGGTGTTAATGGAATATCGTGGGGATATCTAGTAGGTAGGTGTAACTCACAGGAGGTACTTCTTACTTGCTCAGTATCTACTCACGTAAAGTTTTGATGACTTTGTTGAGAGTATTCGTCAAGAAATTCCTTTCTAACACCAGCTTTTGATGTAGATAAGTCGAAGAGGAAACTAACGCGCTTTGATAAAACCTGTCTGTATGTGTGACCTGTAGATATCCAAGAAGCTTTGATGGTAAAGAATAGAATAGATAATTTGGCCTTATCATACTGAAAACCAGGGCTGCGTTGACGACTTTGTATGCAGTTGTTTTTTCAACTCGCTCTATGGTAGAACGTCTTTCACCGAGCCTCTGAACGGCGTTTAGTGCGAAAAGTTATGCTCGTGGTGTACTCTGGGTGCACATACGGTTTGTAGGTTCGGAACGCATCTCTGGAGTTAGGTAAAAACCATGTGACTTTTTTCGGTCAGAGCCAGCAGAAGATGGGTGACGTTCTTGCATTACGCACTCGATAAATGGACCTGATTTTCATGTACAAGTCAAATAATGCCGTGTGATTTGTTTTTTTTTCTTTGAACATATTGTACAACAAGTTTTAAGCACACGAAGGCATTGTGATTGCTTTATCCCGCCTAAAATCCTAAAAGTATCTCAATCACGCAATGCTGCTCTAAGTAAATTAGGGGACGGGGGCTCAATTTATGCGGTCCATGCGCTATAGGCTAGCCACCTGTCTTGTTATTCTAATTGAATCAAAGGGTCAGAGTGTCATCTTAGTTTTTATTAGGGTTCCGTACCTAAAGGGTGAAAACGGGACCCTATTACTAAGCCTACGTTGTTCGTCCGTCCATCTGTCCTACCTATTTAGGGCTGTAACTTTTGAACCGTAATAGCTAGATAGTTGAAATTTTCTCAGATTATGCATTATTACGGCGGATATGTTAAAAAATAATAAAAATGTCAAAAATTAAGGGGGGTTCTCAACAAGAAACTAGCTTTAATCAACGTTTTTTCTTCATGCTCTATCGTAAAAACGGTAATACATACAAGCGTCAAACTTGGTGTGATTATAGAGCAAACTCTACAGAATAACAACAAATACTAAAAATCGGCCAAGTGTGAGTCTTGCGCTAAAGGTCCCGGACAAAAAATTTTTTTTTCTAAATTTTTAATGTTGTGTTCTGTGGTGGTGTGGTACGGAACCCTCGGTGCACAAATAGCCCGACTCGCACTTGACCGGTTTTATTGTAAATACTTATCTTCAATGTATAAACACACACTTTGTTACAGTTTTGATTTACTACTAAACAACTGTACAACCCAAAAATGGATTCTAAATCTATTGATGCCGTTACAAACAACATAGAAAACACTGAAACAATAGTAATTATTGCAGAAGAACCTTCAAATAATGATAAAGAGCAACCCACAGATGCAAGGCAAAAATGTTCAGAAAATGTCGACAGTGTAACTTTGGGAAAAGATAACACGGAAACTATGAACATTGATTCTGACTCAAACAAAAAGTGCACAGCTGAAAGTAATAAACATCTTGAGTTTGAAGGTTCTTTTACAGCTACGGAGACAACTTCAGATGACCAAAACCAGATCCCAACAGCCTCCATGTCAACAATGAAGGAAACAAATACCATAAAATTAGAAATAACACCTGTGATTGAATCAAATGGAAATAACAGTGTAGCCTCTTACACAAATGGAACTAAATCTTCTTTGCTTAAAACCAGTTCTGATTCTTCACACTTCTCACAGCCATCAACGTCAAAAATGCAAGATGAGACCTCTGAAAGCGAAACAAAAGATCTCAAACGTCCCACTCAAAGTACAGAGATAGATAAAGAAGCAATAAAGAAATGTACAACTGAACCAGAGTTGTTCAAACGCAGAAAAGTAGATATATACGTGGAAGACAATTTCCCTAAATGGTACAACGCTCTGGGAAATCTTGTAACTCGTCCGATATTGCCCAAGAAACTACCAGAAGTTTATAATTTTTTACCAATTTTCGGAGCACCGAAAAGCCAGAAATGTCTTGAGGAGTTCCAGAATAACAAAATTAGAGAGTTTGTGGGCGGACTTAACAATGAGGAATTTAATAAGCTTGCTCAATATTGCAGGTAATTATTATACTAGCATTTTTATTCAGATGCATGTGCTCTTTATCTATTCTTATAACTTTCATTGATGGAGTCACGTTGCAGGAACTGACCCGAGCACACGCCTCGCGTGGTTTCGCGCGTCGTGTTTTTGCTTGCCACGAAGCTCCGCATTCCTCAATCTCTTCTTGTCCTTGTCCAAAAACAATCCCTGAAATTGGGATAGATACTCCCACAAACTACTTGACACTGGCGGAAATGCAGTGCTAGCGCACAAGCAAGAGTCCATTAATTATAAATAAAAATAAAAAACTTTTATTGATTATTTGTGGTTGGGCTATTGCAAGCAAGGGTTGTTGTAACACTGAGACCAGCGCTGGTCCTTTGTGTTCACCCCACGCTCACCCATATTGACATTGACACTGATTTACCCAATTTTTGTATAATCAATTCTTTAAGAGTTTTATCTGTAGAGTTTCTGGCCGCATCTTCTCTCAACGGAACACCTTCCGACGCGGTGGTAGAGTCAAAAAATGACGTCAAAAAGCTATCTATATGATATTATTTTAAATAAAAAATTTTGAATTTTGAATTTTAACAATTCCAGCCCTGACAACCTAAAAACTGGTAAAGAACTCAGAATGTTAACAAACTACCCGTCACAAGGTCTACTCCCCAGTGACATGGGTGACGTACCTAATGATGGATTTGACGAGTTACCCTCCAGTACTGGCCGTAAAGACAACATCGGACATGAGCTGTGCGTTGTCAGGAAATGCAAGATGAGGACGGATCGAGATGCCACTAATAATTATTCAAAGAGGCTGAAGTATAGAGGCGTACGGCTTATGCCACTTTCGTCAGAGGTGAGTTCGAAAATATTTTACTACTAGATTTTACCTGCGACACAGGTCCAGCACTCTTTAGAACGTAGTACCCATAGGACAGGAAATCCTAGTTTGAGATCTAGGTACTGTTTCTCAAATTGTATTCTCATGTTGTGAAATTGTATCTGCACCAAGTGCCTTTCTTTCGTAATGCGCACAGCCAAAGAGTGGAATGCCCTGCCTGCGTCAGTATTTCGATGCACATACAACCCAAATTCCTTTAATTTAAGTGAATGGGCTTCTTTTGGGTAAGCTCGTTACATCTTCGACCCTATCTTTGTCCTAAGGACTGGATTGAGGTTAAGAGCAACCCCATCAGTAATAAAAAAAACCTGGAATTTTAAGATGTTCGTACAACAATTTTATTTATTTATTTTTGTACCATAATGAAACCTTCAATATGCTAAAGGTGAGCCTACAACTGTTTTTTGTTTGTGACCCCTATTGGTATTATTGATGTGAGATTATTTATTTATGTATGCAACAATAAATGTTTCAGGGTGATGATCAGGAAGCAAATCAACTAGAGCCTGGGAAGGACGTGCTGATTCGCGTACGAATCTACAGACCATTCCCATACAATACAAAGGATTATAGGAGACCTGTAAGTGATCTCTATTGTTTTGTTACATAAAATTATAGGAGGCTTATAACTGATCTCTGTTGTTTACATTAAATTATGGGAGACATGCAAAAGCATTTTGTATATAATATACTAGCGGCCCGTCCCGGCTTCGCACGGGAGGCGGTCTAATCTTTTCTAGCAATAAATATAGCCTATGTTACTCAGGGTGAATGCAGCTTTCTAATGGTGAAAGAATTTTTTAAATCGGCTCAGTAATTTTTGAGCCTATTCATTACAAACATACAAACATACAAAAATAGGTACAAATCTTTCCTCTTTATAATATTATTAGTGTAGATGTAGATGTAGATTTATGCATGCAAGTGATTTCTGTTACGCAAAATTATAGGAGGCGTATAACGGATCTTTGTTGTTACTTTAAATGAAAGAAGGCTTGTAAGTGATCACTGTTACATCGAATTATAGGAGACTGTTGATATAAAAAAGAGAAAACAGTTGTCAAAACAGAGAAAGTCGTTGAGATTGATGATCTGATCCTCCTCTTAAAAATCCTTACGAAAGCTTCCATATTATGGTGATTAGAGCACATACTTATGCTCTTAAAAATATCTAGAAATACAGCGGTTGCTTTTGTAATAAAGCAGCTGCTGTATTTTAATGGTTATCGTACACCTGTCCGCGTCGAACGCGCTGAACTCGAAATTAGTATGAAAAATTGGGTTCGGAAGATACGGTTCGACGCTTTCGGCGCTTACGCGTTACGCTTAGGTGTGCGATCACCACAAATCTGCTATTATGAGGGATCACAGCAGATTTAAAATACGTTAATAAAATATTCAGCACAACCGCGGCCGGCCGTCGCTCTTCAGCCGCGACCTGTACCTGCTCGGGCGACACACGCTCGAGGACCTGCGCGACCGCATCGTGTGCCCCAACGACGTGGATATGCGCGTCGATATGTCTGACAGACCCCACTGTCTGCCCACCACTTGCTCTAAGGTTTGTCTTCAAATAGATCTTCAGCCGCGACCTGTACCTGCGCGGGCGGCACACGCTTGACCTGCGCGTCCGGATCGTGTGTCCCAACGAAGTCGATATGTCGGAAAGACCCCACTGTCTGCCCACCACTTGCTGAGCAAGTCTTGCTCTAAGGTTTGTCTTCATATCATATTGCAAATTTTTGAAAGAAAGAAAACTTATTCATAGAATTGTTGTTCTAAGAAAGATTTTATTTGAATAATCCCACTGAAAGACGAAGTGAACTGCTCTACCAAGGCCTACAGAGATAGGATCACTCACATAAATAAGCTTGCTGTGCCTCTAGAGGCCGTATAACATAAGAGATTCTTGAGCGAAGGCGTTGACAGAACGATAAACTAAACTCTATTTAACGGGGTATCGTCGCAATAGTCTGAGTGAGATTAATCAGTGTATCGGCGACGATGATGCGACCAGTGCTTAAAAATCGTAGCGATTCAGTTGCATCGTTACAGCGAGCGATACAGTCACGTCATTGCGGTGCAGTTGCGACATGGCCTACGCTCAAAAATCCCTTGTGATAGGTCGCAAGTAAAACTCAGAATAAGGAGTCTAAAACGACGACATATTTAGGACAACTTATGACTTGTAGCAATCTGTGCATAAGTAAATAAATAAAAGCCGTTTAATGACTTTTAAATTAAATAATTTGCGGCTTGCGGCTTTTAATGCTAAATAGCATTTTTCGTAAAAGTCAAATGAAAATGATTTAATTAGAGCTTCCTCGTAAATCATCCCGTTCCACCATTGTAACGGTTTCATTTTCGTTCAGCAGACTTTGAAAGCGGCGTCATGCGGTTTAATTTTCTGAGATCCTAAGCCACCGACCACGGCCAAATATAAATTAATAAACATGCTATAAGCCCTAAGAGTTAGTGCTGTCATATTGCAGGACGTGTTCCCCTCCGGGTTCCTGTTCATAAACAACAAGTTCTACGTGGACGCACGGCCTGGCTGCTCGGACCACACGGAGGGGCTGCGGCGCTGGGCCGCCTCGAGGCAGCTCGGCGAGTTCCCGCGCGCCGACATGCACTCCGCCGTGCTGGAGGAGCTGCCCGTCAAGCTGGGCCACCCCGAGGTATGTTGAGGTACCTACACTACGTGGACACACGGAGCGCTGCGGCGCTGGGCCGCCTCGAGGCAGCTCGGCGAGTTCCCGCGCGCCGACATGCACTCCGCCGTGCTGGAGGAGCTGCCCGTCAAGCTGGGCCACCCCGAGGTATGTTGAGGTACCTACACTACGTGGACACACGGAGCGCTGCGGCGCTGGGCCGCCTCGAGGCAGCTCGGCGAGTTCCCGCGCGCCGACATGCACTCCGCCGTGCTGGAGGAGCTGCCCGTCAAGCTGGGCCACCCCGAGGTATGTTGAGGTACCTACACTACGTGGACACACGGAGCGCTGCGGCGCTGGGCCGCCTCGAGGCAGCTCGGCGAGTTCCCGCGCGCCGACATGCACTCCGCCGTGCTGGAGGAGCTGCCCGTCAAGCTGGGCCACCCCGAGGTATGTTGAGGTACCTACACTACGTGGACACACGGAGCGCTGCGGCGCTGGGCCGCCTCGAGGCAGCTCGGCGAGTTCCCGCGCGCCGACATGCACTCCGCCGTGCTGGAGGAGCTGCCCGTCAAGCTGGGCCACCCCGAGGTATGTTGAGGTACCTACACTACGTGGACACACGGAGCGCTGCGGCGCTGGGCCGCCTCGAGGCAGCTCGGCGAGTTCCCGCGCGCCGACATGCACTCCGCCGTGCTGGAGGAGCTGCCCGTCAAGCTGGGCCACCCCGAGGTATGTTGAGGTACCTACACTACGTGGACACACGGAGCGCTGCGGCGCTGGGCCGCCTCGAGGCAGCTCGGCGAGTTCCCGCGCGCCGACATGCACTCCGCCGTGCTGGAGGAGCTGCCCGTCAAGCTGGGCCACCCCGAGGTATGTTGAGGTACCTACACTACGTGGACACACGGAGCGCTGCGGCGCTGGGCCGCCTCGAGGCAGCTCGGCGAGTTCCCGCGCGCCGACATGCACTCCGCCGTGCTGGAGGAGCTGCCCGTCAAGCTGGGCCACCCCGAGGTATGTTGAGGTACCTACACTACGTGGACACACGGAGCGCTGCGGCGCTGGGCCGCCTCGAGGCAGCTCGGCGAGTTCCCGCGCGCCGACATGCACTCCGCCGTGCTGGAGGAGCTGCCCGTCAAGCTGGGCCACCCCGAGGTATGTTGAGGTACCTACACACACTAAATATATGCTCTTTCTTAAATTCTGATGGTTTTTTAAGTGGATGATCCAACCATCAAGCAGTACAACTTTCTCTATGGTATCAACATCGAAATCGCGAAATGATTCAGTTGTCCCATACATTTGGGATGAGTAGTTTCGTTTTCGCGATTCCGATGTTAGTCCCATAGAGAAAGTTGTTTAGTTTGATTGGCTAATTATCCTCTTAAAAAACCGTCAGCGTATTAAGAAAGTCCCTGCATATTTTATTATCTGGAGCCGGTGCAAACGGAGTCGCGGGCAAAATTTAGTTTTATTGTAAAACCTTGTAGTTTTGGAAGATTCTGTTCTGTTGGACATTGACCTTCCAAAAAAAGATAAAGGTATAATTTATTATTGCCATCAGAATCTGAATAATCATAATCAGAACCAAAAAGAAATGTTACATTTCGTTTTTTGGCAACATTTGTGTCTGAAGTTACAAGCAAGCTTAAAATATTTTATATTCTTAAGATAAGTAGACCTATCACTTTATAACTGACTATTCATTCCTTGAATTTAGGTCACGGTACATGAGAAAACGAGAAACATTGCTATATGCATATATCTGCTCAAAGCTCAAGCTCAAATGCATATCTTTGCTAAAAGAAGCGCGCAAGGATTTCTCGTTTTGTCGTGTTCCATATGATAATCATACATAACTCAAATAGCTTTAATATTTTCTACCAATCACTTCCAGGTATACGTCCACCAAGGCAACTGCGAGCACCTATTCACATTCTCCGAGATCCGCCTCCTCAACGCGAGCGACCCTCTCAAGCCCACCGACTACCCGTGCCACACCGCCGTGTCACAGAACCAGACGGTCTACTGCACAACTTGCGCTGAATTCGGCGCCAAATGGATCGTTGTCGGATGTCCTAGAGTACCTTTCGATCCCGCGTTCTTCTGTGATACATGTCTCAAGCTGTATTTGTACAAAGACGGCAAGAAGATAGGCAATTTTAAAGCTTATTATTATAGAGGTAATGAGATTAATATGTTGAAGCCGCAGGGATAAGAGTTACTTTGTTGGGATGGGGTGGATGGGACACGAGAGGTATCCGATGATATAAAGAACAATTGTAATAGTGGCTTCGTGTTCGAGCATAATGAAAAATGTCAAGACAAGAAAGCTAAGGCAAAAGTGAGACGAGAAAGTACAACTTCGTCTTATGCTACTGGTAATAATTCAGGGATAAGTCTTGAAGAAGACGTCAAGGTCAAGAATAAGTGAATGTTTCGATGCCCACCCCCGAGGAGGTGAATACTTCATAAAGAAATGAGTGATATTTGAGTGGTTAACTTTGCTTGTGAAACCCAAATTGGGTATTAAAAACTACTTATATAAAGTGTATAAACAGTGTCGAAATATAGTCAGTGGATGTGTGGAAATTGTACTCATGATACTGAACAACTTTCCCAAAATAATATAAGGGAAATTCGCAATAAAAAATTCATCTTTTCATACAAACGTTCGATGAGATTGCATTTATTTACAACTGTTTACCCTAAAACATTGTATTGTGTTGCCTATCAATGAATCGTGATTTCGTCAGGATTTCGTGCATAAACATTGTGTAAGTGGGTATATTAATAAAGCTGTCGTATTGAATGTAACAATTTTTTTTAATCTAGTAAATGAAACCCATAGATTCCTTTGTCTTGTAGAGGCCTCGTTTCACCATTGAGTGCGAGAGTTACTGGAAAGCTCATTCCGTGCTGGGTGTCGCACATATGGGCGACCTGGTGAAGGTGGCGGGAACCCGTTGGATCAGGGCAGCGCAGGACCGGTCGTTGTGGCGATCCTTTAGGAAGTGAGGCCTAAGTCTAACAGTGGACCTTCATCGGCAGAGATCATGATGATACATATCGGCCACTCCCTTCACCTCACCACACACTTCAGAGCCGTTTTTGTAGGTTGCGCGTGCGCCGATGCCATCTTGTTTCTTTAGCAGTACTATTCAAGCAGCGTGAGATCGTTCTATAGTTTATCCGGGGTATGCCATAGGAAGGAACGCGGCAGTCTGTTTTTTTTAACCTGGATTGAACAATAATTTATGGGCTACATCTTCTATCGAGTCGATGGCATGCATATACGAAAAAAAATTCGCTTACGCTTGTAGACGTAATATCAGTGTAATCGCGTATGAGATAGCAATAGTCATAAAATCCTATACAATTTATATGAAGCTAGACGACTGACTCCGGAGTCAGACAGCCGTCGTAGTACAAAAAAGTGGTCACGTCGGATAAGGCGTGGATAAGGACAGCAATAGCAAGCGATCTCCTTTTTTTACCACAGCGAATTTGCTATGTGCATCTCTTATTGAGTGAATATGACAAGACACGTGCTTCCTTCTAGTACCTTCTCTTTCTACGATGGCATGTCATTCTAAAGGTAATCCGGCACATAATACCAAAAAATTTATAACCGTACTTCTATTTTTATTATGGACTATGGAACACTAGAAACTAATAGCAGGCATCAGTTTATTTTATAATGCTTTATTAGTTTTTATCATTTTTATGTAAAAAAAACATTGAGCTTGCATCGCCTCCTATCAAACAACATTGACAGCCATTTTGGGGTTGCTTCTTTTTTATAATTTACGAGCTTTTACCCGCGACTTCGTCCGCATAAATTATATACCAGATTTTAAGTCAGATAATAAGCTATCAAACAAAAAAAGTTTCATCAAAATCGGTTCAGTAGTTTTTGCGTGATACTCGAACAAACAAACACCCAAACAAACAAACAAACAAACATACAAACAAACAAACAAACAAACAGACAGACAAAAAATCCAAAAATTTGTGATTTGGAATCAGGGACAGGAAAAAACCATGTCGTAATTTTTTTTTTGTAGATATCTTCAATGTACAGACACACTTCTGTTACAGTTTTATAATAGTTTAGATTAACAATAAATGACTAAATAACTCGTTAAATAAAAATAAATTATACAATCTGAGTCGTTTTTATAAAACCCCATAATTTATTACACATTTGACTTCAGTCAAAACTTCTATACATTTTCTGGTATTTTTTCAAGGGAGAGCGTCGGTTGTCCTTTGTCCAGACCTTTATTTCGCCACACGGATAGCATTATCGGCAGCGTCCATAAGCCCCGATCGCGTGTAGTGTCCTGGCAGGGCAGGATACAAGATGGACCATAGTCTGAGGAGCAACACCACATTCACACCTGAGGCCAGACCCGTCTATGTGATGGACCAAGATGATGTCATCATCATACATCGGACTTCCTCGCATGTGGCTGATTGATACATTTATCTCGTTCCTGCTGATTGTCTAATTGAGATAGTAATATTACATCCTCGAAGCCAGTTCTATTTCTATTCCAAGGTTTTACTACAATTTATAAAACTTAGTTTCTAAGGCGTTGATTCAATTGACCAGTCGATTTGTTTACTTCTTATGAGCGTAGCACATATCTGAAGCATAGGTTATGTTTTTAATTTAGGTAGCTGTTGCATTCAACTGACAGAGATTGCGTTCAAAAGCTTTTACTTAGATAGGTAAAGTCATCATCATCATCATCATCATCATCATCATCATATCATATCAGCCGATAGACGTCCAGTGCTGGACATAGGCCTCCCCCAAAATGGGAGGTTTCGCCATAATCGCCACGCTTGGCAGGCGAGTTGGCGATCGCAGTTGGATTGAATGTGTGTACTCAGAGGATGCTGCTGCCCATCCTCCGGTAGATCCCTTAGTCGCCTTTTACGACACCCACGAGAGGAAATGGGATGTATAAAATATGAGGAAAGAAATACGTTTTTCTCAGACTACATTTATTGACAGACAAAATGTCAGCATAAAAAGTAAACATCACTTCATAATCCGAAAGAGATTGTACTACAAACATCACACTACTCTCTTCTTTAAAACAGTAACCGTAGATAGGTATAGCAGTAACTTTTAAAAGACAAAACATCATAACTTGCGGCAATATCCATAAGACCTAAATCGACTTATTAAAACTTGTAACGGGGTGGATTTAGCAACCTACAAGATCGAACAGGCCGCTGGTGAGGCGGTTCACGAGCCGGAGTGGTTGTGTACGCTGGTTGATCAACCCTGACCGCGATTGGCGAAATCCACGCTCTATCGCCCGCGACCCCAACGCTTGCTGGTGGTGTTGACTGGTTGTTGGTGTTTGACTCATGATCATGAGCCTCTTGCAACTCGGGGCGACTAGGCTCATCCCTGCTGGAAGCTTCCGTCACCGGTCGGCGCGGTGACTGTAAAACTGACGGGTCAATAGGGCCGATCAAAGAACCTGACCTACGCCTTAACTGATCGATATGTCTATGGCTTTCCCTACCTAACCCATCCGAAACGCAATAGTCAGTAGTACTCAGCCGTTGTCTAACCTGTCCTGGCAACCATTTGTTTCCTCCCTGATAATGACGCAACCACACCTCATCACCGGGTCGTAAGTGGCGGTCAACGCTTACCGCATTCTCCACCTGTTTCAGCTGCGCTCGGCGCACCTTATTTTCACAGTCCGGTCTTAAGGAGTCCAACTTAGTCCGCAATGGTCTGCCCAGCATTAGTGATGCTGGACTTTCCCCCGTCGTGCAATGACCCGTATTGCGATAGTGCAATAAAAATGTGTTAAGTGACAGATTGATATCATTTTTCTGCCCTACCGCCTTTTTAATAACCCGTTTTACCGTCCGGACTGCGTTTTCCGCCGCACCGTTGGAAGCCGGGTGGTATGGGGCGGAGAATAAATGCTCTATTCCATTGCTGGATAAAAACATTGCGAATTCCTTGCTAGTGAAGGGAGGTCCATTATCGGACACTATCTGCTTCGGCAACCCCCAACGCGCAAAAGCTTCACCTAACTTATCTATGGTGATGGCAGCGGACGTACTTGATACGGGAAACACTTCTAACCATTTGGTCCTAGCGTCAATCAGAACTAAGTACATTCTTCCAAAAATTGGGCCTAAAAAGTCCATGTGTACCCTGGACCACGGTTTAGAAGGCCACGGCCACGGACAGGGTGAATGGCGTGGTGGGGCGTCAGCCTCAGCAGCGCATACACCGCACCCGCGACAAACTGCCTCCAAAGCCTCGTCAATACCGGCCCACCACACATAACTTCTAGCGATAGCTTTGGTTTTAACGATACCCATATGACTTTCATGTAGTGTTTGCAAAACTCTGTCTCTGCACCGTTCCGGAATCACTACTCGGTGTCCCCACATGATACAACCCAGCTCTTCGTATAATTCATGTCTGCGATTAAAATACGGTTGCAGGTTTTTTATTTCATTTTCCCCAGGCCAACCGTTCCTAATATAACCTAAGACTCTGCACAATATAGGATCCTGTTGTGTAAATGTTTTAATGTCGTCATAGTGTAGCAATAGATCGTTCTGCGCAAAATGTAAATAAGTCTGTTCCGGTAGATTCGACTGTTCACTATGCTTAACCATCACCGGTAAACGCGATAGACCATCCGCGCCATTATCTTTAGTGCGCACATACTCAATATCATATGTGTACGCCGACAGCTTGATTGCCCAACGCTGTAGCCTACTGGCTACCATAGCTGGGATGCCCTGTTTGGGGCCAAATATACTCACCAGGGGTTTATGATCTGTCCTCAACGTAAACTTTCGTCCGTAAAGAAACTGATGCAACTTCCCTAAGCAAAATATTATTGCTAAAGCTTCTTTATCTATTTGTGAATAGTTCCTTTCCGCATCATTAAGACTACGTGAGACGTATGCAATCGGTCGCTCTCCTTCTACGCCCGCTCCGGCTCCTGGTTGAGTCAACACTCCCCCAATTCCCCGTGCACTTGCATCACACGTCAGTATCAATGGTTTACCTTCATCGTAGTGCATCAATACCTCTGCACTCGTTAAAACCTTCTTTACTGTTTTAAACGCGATCTCACAACCTTTCGTCCATTCCCACGGCACCCCTTTCCTGAGAAGATCGTATAATGGAAAAAGAACAGTGCTTAAATTCCTAACGAACTTTGCATAAAAATTTACCAGACCCAAAAATGATCTCAATTCGGTAACGTTTTGCGGCCGAGGGATTTTAGTAATAGCCTCCACCTTACTCATGTCCACCTTAACACCGTCTTTTGAAATGACGTACCCCAAATACTGGACCTCCTCCATCAAGAAGGAACATTTACTCTTCTTTAACTTCATGCCGTGACTTGATAATTTTTCAAGCACCCTTTCTAATGTCATGTAATGTGACCTTTCATCCTTTGAACCTATAATGATATCGTCAAGGAACACCTCCACCCCAGGGATACCGCTTAATAGATTGGACATAATGCGCTGGAAAATGCCTGGGCTGGATGACAGACCAAAAACGAGTCTATTGTATTTGAATAAACCTCTGTGCGTATTTACAACCGTATACTGTCTTGAAGACTCATCCAACTCGATCTGATTGTAAGCCTGCGACAGATCGATCTTTGAGAATATACGAGCTCCATTAAGGCCTACTAAAAGATCATCGATTTTCGGAAGGGGGTATCTATCGATCAGCAAGGCAGGGTTCAAGGTTACCTTGTAATCCGCACAAATCCTTAGGCCCCCGTCAGCTTTACGCACCGGCACCAACGGCGTAGCCCACTCCGAAGTCTCCACCGGCACGATCACACCCGAGCGCAGCATCTCGTCCAGCTCCTTGTCCACGCTCTCGCGCAGGGCGTAGGGCAAAGGTCGTGCGCGACAAAACACGGGCTCCGCCCCCTCGCGCACTCGTAATCTTGCTTTTCCGCCCGTGAACCGCCCCAGTTCTCCATTAAACAAGTCTTTATACCTGTCGAGCAAGTTATTCATATTACATTCAGCCGCTACACTAAAAAACATTGGTATTTTGATCCCTAACTCAGCCAATGTCTTCCCAGCAAGGATATACTTCCTCCATCGATTATAAACAATTCCAAATTTTTTCCCAAGTTTTCATACTTAATTTTCGGCTTTATTACCCCCAATGGTTTAATTCTACTTCCGTCGTAAAACTTTAGCATTAAATTGAATGGCTCTATTGTCCTATGTGGGAAATATTTCTGATATGTTTCCTTACTAATGCAGGATATGGCCGAACCGGTATCGATTTCCATATTAACTACAACATCATCAATTTTTACTGACAGGCTTACCGGTTTATAACCGTTTAGACATAGGTGATTCAATTCTTCTTCCATGTCCGAAGTATCCTCGTCTTCTGTCTCGCCGTCCTCGGCCCGGAGATGATATACAGTGCGTGGCCCGCGCGCGCCTCTCGGGGCTCCCGCGCTCGCACCTCCGTCGCTGCCACCGCCGCGTCCGTGCTGCGCCCTTGCCGGGCAAACACGCCGCAGATGGCCCACGCGGCCACATTTGCTACATGTGAACTTCTTGTATCGACAATCCTCGTACCGATGCCCCTCTAAACCACACCCAGTACAGACCCTACCGTTGTGTGGGCCACCGTGTTGCGCTTTCCTGCCAACCCAACCGCGTGATTGCGACGACGCGGGTGACGCCATCGTATGCAACGTCGCGGTTCCTCCCGGGTGGCTAGATACCGCACCGCTGTTCCCGCTTGCCGGCTCCACCATCGCCGCGTCCCGCTCAGCTGCTGCGAGGGATAAGGCTAGACTAACCGCCATCGCATACGTTAAGGTACTTTCCGCAAATAGCCGCTGCCTTATTAGTTCATTTCTTAATCCACATGTGAATTGGTCTCGTAAATTGTCTTCGAGAGCGTCGCCAAAATTACAATATTTAGACAACTTCTTTAATTCCGTTATGTACTGTGCAATACTTTCACCCTCATTTTGCCTTCGCTGACGAAATTTATATCGCTCCGCCATAAAGGATGGTCTTGGCTCTAAATGTTTTTGCATAGCCTCCTTAACCTCCTTATATGTCACCTCGCTGGACTTCTTCGGACTTATCAAATTACTAAGCAACTCATACGCCTGTTCTCCCATCACTGCGATAAGGGTGGATAGATATTTTTCATCATCGACTTCGTTAGCTTTGAAGTACATCTCCAACCGCTCCACATATAACGTCCAGTTCCCCGATGATACATTAAATTCCCCGATCCTCCCGCACGCCATTCTCTCTTAGTAAAAAGGCCAAGGTTATTCAATAATTTCCCAAATGCACGCCGTTCCAATTATCCTCGTAGCCAACGCTTGCTGGTGGTGTTGACTGGTTGTTGGTGTTTGACTCATGATCATGAGCCTCTTGCAACTCGGGGCGACTAGGCTCATCCCTGCTGGAAGCTTCCGTCACCGGTCGGCGCGGTGACTGTAAAACTGACGGGTCAATAGGGCCGATCAAAGAACCTGACCTACGCCTTAACTGATCGATATGTCTATGGCTTTCCCTACCTATCCCATCCTCGTCGCCAATTATAAAATATGAGGAAAGAAATACGTTTTTCTCAGACTACATTTATTGACAGACAAAATGTCAGCATAAAAAGTAAACATCACTTCATAATCCGAAAGAGATTGTACTACAAACATCACAGGATGATGCTATATTCTTAGCCGACACCACACAGACAATAAAAACCAGGAAAATTAATCCTTTGGTCAATCTTGTTGGCGCAGACCAGCCCAGAGCCCCCGTCAAAACCCAAAGTCGTTGGGTAATTAAAAGTCAATCGTGCTCTAAGTCGATTAGCAGATTGACTATAAACATGGTACAGTAGTACCAGGTTACCTGCGCAGTTGAAATGATATTGACCAATCAGGATGTGCCTGTGCCACCTTTAATTCCTTGCCGCTATTGACTAACAGTTCTCGCGCCCTTTTCGCTGCTGTCCGACTTTGCACCCTTTGATTGCTAAATGACTTCGGGTTTTGTGGGGAACTCGGGTCTGCTCTGCGCAAACGAAGATTGACAAGCGGAATTATTTTCCTGGTCGTACTGTACTAATGTATCGGCAGAACTCTGGCTACAAATAACCAGTTGTAGCCAGAATCCTGTCGGTCATTCGCTCAAAATGTATATTCTGGATGATTTTTTTTACCGTTCCGAAACCATCAGGGGTGGTTCAGACCATCAAACTGAACAAGTTTAACTATGGCAGCAAACCTGAAAACGCAAAAAAAAATCTGCTGTTCCATACTAAACTGCAATGCCTACTCGACTCAAATGTATGAGACAGTTGATTTTTTATTCCGTTTTCGGGTTTGCTCCCATAGTAAAAGTTGTTCAGTTTGATGGGCTGAGCCACCCCTGAAAGTGTCGGAACGGTAAAAAAAATCATCCAGTATATAAAACAAAGTCGGGTTTGTTCGAACACTTATAACTCGAGAACGAACGGCTGAACCGATTTTCATGGTTTTTGATTTGTTGTATTTGTCTCCGTCCTGAATAGCAGAATAACTAATAAAAACATTGGAAAATTGACGAAAAAAAATTTTCCACGCGTACGAAGTCGCGGGCAACAGCTAGTAATTGAATAAAATGCACTTGATACACGCGTAACAACTGCTAATCACCGCCTGAGACTATGAAAACCTACATCCCATGTCACATTGTTGTCTGTCCCATGTCTATGTTCGCGGAAATCGTCACAGGATTTCGCCGATTCGACGACTAGGTCTCGCTTGCGTCGTTCCCAGTCCCGCCTCCCTTGGCTAATGACAGTAGGTGACTAGGACGATATCTTGGCAACAACCGAGTTGCAGTAAAATTTCGTTTTCCGTTTCCGTGCTCATGGTTTTTACCATGAGTCGACGTAACTCGTGCCACAATTGTAATCTTCTTCTTATCGTGTGGGCAGAGTCCTGGTGTCAGAATTTTTTCAGACCGCCTTACGGCCTCTGACGTGGTTTTTATGTAACGACTACTACCACCAGAGATAGTAGCCGGGACCAACGGCTTAGCGTGCCATCCGAAGCACGGAATCATTTTTCTTTTCGGACAATCAGGTGATTCAGCCTGCAATGTCCTAAGCAACTGGGGAAAAACGCACAAAGTGACATATCACTAGGTGTCCCCCGTGGGAATCAAACCCACGACCTCCGTGTCGAGAGCCAATGCTCTTAACCATTAGACCACGGAGGCAGTTACAATTGTAATATTTCAGTTGGCGAACTTATCCTGTAATTCTTGAAATATTTGATAAACCCCCTACCGATCACAAATTCTGGTTAGGGGCCTGGATTTGGAATTTGGATACATATTTGGTACATACATTATGAATAGGTACTCATCTGAATTTTATACTCCTTGCCAGATTAGAATCCTTCACTTCAGGTTTACTACAAACTGGGCATTTATTATTCGTATTCCTTTCAGAACATATCAATTACATTATGAAGTCCAAGTTTTTCAACCATAGCCCCTTGTCAGTTCGACAAGGTCTTTAGAGACAATATCACACACGCGATATTTGAGCTTAAGCTATTTCGTAACTGCACTTGATTGAATTCAGGAATATCGCGGCGATATCGCAACGACATCGTTCCGTTAATGATTAAAACGGCTACTTGGTCGGCATTACAACCTTGATTTTTCATCTCTATCATACATGGCCATCGATACGGCACTATTTATGTGCACAACAACGGATCTCGCCGGTTACCAACGCTAGATATCATCCAGTCCAGTTTACTCCGATATTTGTCTACTTATCTGCACTCCACTTACACTGTCTACAATCCAAGTGTCACGGAGTCGCTCTGTCTTCATTACACTCATTGTGTTATTAGATGCAATATGCAATGCAGAGCAGGACAAAGTGCAGTAGGACAGTACCTACTGCAGTATAAGAAAGAGTATCTAGTACCACATACAGTACGGACACTAGCCCCCACCAATTTTAACCTCAACCCCACTTGGTAGGAAGTTTGATGTAAAATGTAGGCAATAGCGTATTCCTGTCTCGCTCGCTCTCACTCAGTATCGCACATGCTTACCTCTTTTCAGTTTTTCCCATTTGTATGAAATCATAGCTGAGTGTCCAATGTGGGGTAATACCTTCAACTTCATATTATTTCTTGTAGAGTTTCTTGCTGTATCACAAACGGAGTGGCAATAACATAATTTGATATAGTCTACCTTGAATAAATGAAATCGAATTGACATGTAAAGATTATATTTTATAGGGACTACTTTCTCTGTACTGTAGAGCATCGGTGGCGCGTTGCGGAAAGATATGGACACCTAATTATGAAGGTCCGGGTTCGAATCCGCACGGAAAACATGCCATGTACCAATGAGTTTTTCTAACTTATGTACGTAATACCGACTGCTCTCAAACGGTGAAGGAAAACATCGTGAGGAAACCTGCATACACTGAAGAAGAAATTCTGATGTGTATGTGAATTCTACCAATCCGCATTGGTCACGCGTGGTGGACTAATGCCCATACGGGCTCCCTGAGGGTAGGCCTGTGCCCTGCAGTGGGACGTTTATAGGCTGATGATGATGATGATGATGACTCTGTCTGTACTGAAGTTAGAGTAAATAATATTCTGCTGGATATCTGCAGCTTTCATTTGCGGCAGTCCTTTGTATTGGAACAAGTAAACTTGAGGTACTGACAAAATGAGAATGTGTAGTTGTCTGTTATCGTATGTGGCCTTTTTGCGGGCCCTCACTGCATTGTGCTAAACAAGTTAAGCTTTCAATAGTAAGTTCAATAGTAATGTAATGTGTCATACGTGCGTGTGCGTGGTAGCCTAAAACATAACCCATGATAGTTTCAGTGCCTTTCTGTGCGCCTGCGAAAATGTTGGCGGGTTTTTGAGGTGAGAAAATTGACAGGCGTTTCTGAACCTAATACCTTCATACCCTGAAAGAATATCTAGTACTACATGCAGTATGGACCCTCCCTTCCCCCCTCCAATTTTAACCTTACCCCTTCTTGGTAGCAAACTTGGCTGAAAATGTAGGCAAGGCAAGGGCGTATTCCTGTCTCGCTCGCACTCACTCAGTATAACACATGCTTACCTCTTGTAAATTTTTCATCATCATCATCAGCCTATCTATCTATCATCGTCCACTGCTGAACATAGGCCTCTCCCAAGGCGCGTAACATAACTCTGTGCTCGGCCTTCCTCATCCAGTCGCTCCCCGCTACTTTTTTTTTTTTTATTTTTTTTTTTATTATCTATGGGTTTGCTCTTGACCTCAATCCAGTCCTCAGGACGAAGATGGGGTCGTAGATGTAGCGAGCTTACCCAGAAGATGCCTATTCACTCGTACTTTAAAGGAATCCGGGTTGTAAGTACTCGGAAATACTGACGCAGGTAAGGCATTCCACTCCTTGGCTGTGCGCATTATAAAAGATTCAGAAAGGCGCTTGGTGCGGATATGTGGGATGTCAACCAAGAAGGGGTTTTACTACTTTTTTTAGGTCGTCTGTCCAGCGGGCAACAGGGCTTCCCACACTACTACACGCCTACCAGTTCGCGGTCTCCACTCTAGAACTCTGAGCTGACACCCCACCGGTTGTCAGTTCTTCGGCAGATATGACCAGCCCATTGCCACTTCAGCTTGCTAATTTTCTGAGCTATGTCAACCACTTTAGTTCTCTGACGTATCACTACATTTCTGATGTGGTCTCTCAGAGAAACACCGAGCATAGCTCTCTCCATAGCTCGCTGAGCGACCTTGAATTGATGAACTAGTCCTATCGTCAGGGTCCATGTTTCTGCACCATAGGTCAATACTGGCAGGACGCACTGATTGAAGACCTTCGTTTTGAGGCATTGTGCTTTTTTCATATTTGTATGTAATTACAGTTAAGTACAAGGTGTGCCAATACTATTAGCGAAATAAAAGCGCCCCGCGTTTTTGTGGAACCTATGAAGTAAAGAACGCTCTTTTCTATGGAATGCGGAACGTTTGAAAGCATGGCCGCCTTCTATGTGCGAAAGCCCTTTTGTTGAAAATCAGGATATACCCCAGTCATATCTTACACAAAAAATAGCTAAAATTGCAAACTAACGTCTAGTTCTGATTTTTTTATATGTTGTTAGGACCACTACCAGTAGCGTATATCCAAGTTTGCAGCTTCGAAAGACCTGTGCTAACTTTTCAGCACTCGAAAAGCATCCCATTTTTTGGTTTTTTGCTTACATCTCGAAGTCTATTAGTCGTATCGAAAAGTTTTGTAAGTACAAATTAAACCTAATAAAATTTCCTACAAAACAAGTTATATGCATTTTTGTCACAGGACTTAGGGCCAAGAAAGTGAACAACAATTGTTCACTTTCTCGGGTTGTTCCGGGTATTTATCTACTATCTCTATGGAAAGTGGTTGGGATCGACCAGATACCTCCAATTGATCTCCAGGTTTCCCTTACTGTACAAGAATGACAATCATCACATGGATGCCTTGGTGATATAGTGAAAACTTTTACTTCCTCGGAAGGTCGACTCCTGATGGATGAGGTCAACGGCCCGCGGAAACTATGACAGATATGGTTATGGACCTCAAAAAAATATCATAGAGGACCCTGGTCAGAATTGGTTGGTGGTGAAAAAAATCCAAAATTGCAATATCCAAGATGGCGGCCATGGAAATTTCAAATGCCAACACAGCTTTTAAAAGTTCACCGAACCGACTGAAAATTTGCAAAGGAATATGAAATCATTTTGTTTTTATCTTCAACTTTCATGAGGGTCGCCATACAAATTTCATAATTTTTGACATGCTGTTATTTTCTCGGCCCTGTAGCCGTCAAAGGTTAACTCCTATGACAAAAATGCATACCACTTTGTTTTGTTGAAAATTTTATCAGGTTTAATTTGTATCTACAAAACTTTTCGATACGACTAATAGACTTCGAGATGTAAGCAAAAAACCAAAAAAACGGGATGGTTTTTCGAGTGCTGCAAAGTTAGCACAGGTCTTTCGAAGCTGCAAACTTGAATGTACAATACTGGTAGTGGTCCTAACAACATATTAAAAAATCAGAACTAGACGTTAGTTTGCGATTTTAATGTTCGATATGACGGGCGTAATATATTTTTTAGCAAATCTTGCAATCAAAAACAACAGATACATTGTCAGTCAAACCTAACAAGCATAAAACGATTACCATTCCTGAACAAATGATAACGTAGGTGGAAACAGCGAAGTAACACATAGTCAATTGTAGAATTAAGATAACTTACCTTCGCAACGAGGGCTCGTATCACTAGGTACCAACGGTCCAGGGTACCTTCCGCGGGGGCGGTGGAAATGCTACTCTATTCGCTGCTGATTACAGATAATCTTCGCACGTGGTTCTGAATGAGTGTGTAAACACGACGAGAATTAAATAATGGTTATTATTGTTGGATTTATATTGTCTTGTCTTACTCTCGTAATTGTGAGTTGCTTCCTTAATATTTCCTATACTCGAGTCGACCACGACGTCTACTCAGTCAAATTGTATGTCAATAACGTTACCAACTCGAGAAACCAGCGTCGAGTCGAGGAGTGGAGGAAAGAAACGTCAAACAAGCTAGCCCGCGACCTACTCTAAGATAACCTCGTGGTTAAAACATGTCACAGAAGCATAGCTTTTTTATTTTTGACTCTGAGCGCAGATATCTCGAGATAGTAGAATTATTATGTACGTAATACCGATTACTCTCAAAAGGTGAAGGAAAACATTCTAAGGAACAGAATTCCAATGCGTATGTAAAGTCTAACAATCAGTATTAAGCACGCGTGTCGGACTAACGCCCATACACCTTACCTGAGGGTAGGCCTGTGCCCTGCAGTGGGACATAATTATACAGGCTGATGATGATAAAAAGCCCATTATAACAGAAGCAGACGTGACGTAGCTGCAACGGTTACATCAATATGACTATGTAACAAATCGGTAGCGTATGTTAAGAAGGACCCCTCACAAAAAAGCGTTATATGGAACTACACGTAATTTGTAACACTAGCAAAAGATAAGGGCTCAGTAGTTGTGCCATCAGATCAGCCCCGTATCACTTATGAAATCTACTGCGCACCAACTAGCTTGACGTGACCAGGTTATGGGTGTAAAAATAACGTCATGGTTAATACAACACTGATAAAAATACATTAATTAAATTCTAGCAAAAACCTAAGGGCGAAGCGTAGCATGGCAAAATGTTATCTATGGAACAACAACAAAAATTCTTGCTCCTTCGATGGTGGCTCTATAGTGAAAGTTGTTCAGTTTGATTGTATGAAGCACCATGTTTAATATGTAACGCATTTAATTTGACACCCGGACATATAGGTACTTATTAAGAATATCCCCATTTCAGTAAAATCTATTTGACATAGGCGTGAAATGAGCAATTTTCAAACCTATTTGTATAATACTTATAATGTTGGGCGCAGTTGTACAGGCTACCCAACTATTATAATTAGGCGTTATTTATTTATTTATTTTATTTTTTTATTTTACTAGCCGAAGGTCTCAAGGACGAGAAAACGAAACTTTATTTCATAGTTACTATATTGGATAGGTGGAAAGGTTACTGGCTCGCCCTTTTGCCCTCAAAAATATGCAAAAAAGAAATCATAATTATAAATTAAGCTTACGGTAGCTTTCAAGATTCTAGCTGATTTCTCCTAGACTCCTAGCGTTTTGTCTGTCACGCATCAGTCATATCATCTCATCACCGTGATAGATGAACAAAATCTGCCAAAAAACACAATTAAGGTCACAAGACTTCTTTGAACCTGGCAACCCTATAGTTGCGGCAGATTGAGAGGTGGCAACTCTAGTTTTTCCAATACTTTAGATCAGTCTCCTTCCGATGTCACCTTATTTACTTTCCTAACAGACAGGTGGAAAAAGTTATGACAAAAATCATAATGGAAAAGGTACTTGCGGCAAGATTTTTCTAGGCAACTCGGGTACGTGTCGTTGAATTAACCCCTGTGTAAACATACACTAGAATCAAAGAGCTTCGAACATTTCAGTATGGAAGGTGGCATACCTACTTTCCGCTATTTTGAAAAAATCACGATTTTGCGGCCACTAATGAAACATATGCCAATCGACGGGGAAAATGATTACAAACAGAAAATATACTTTGATAAAATGACCTAAGTGGTATACTTTCGGAGATATAGGGGTTTGAAAATAATAAAAAATAAAAACATTTTTTTCCACCCAAATTGACTTTTTTGATCAGGAATAGATCAGCAAAGCTCAGGATCGATCAGGACATAGTATAATTACATAATATTATTATTATAAATAAGTTTTATTCATTTACTATGATAAATAAAATACCTATCTACATGCAAGACAGCTACTCGAGCAAGACGGTTGTTGTAGCAGTGTTGCTAACTATTCCGAGAGGGATTTATATGTATTTACCTATGTATTAAATACTTGATCATCATCATCATCATCATCTCAGCCGATGGCCGTCACACTGCTGGACATAGTCCTCCCCAAGGATCGTCACAACGACCGGTCTTGCCGGTGTCCTAATCGAACGGGTTCCCGCCGCCTTCATCAGGTCGTCGGTCCACCTTTTGGTGCACAACCTACCCACTGCTATTACCCGGGGTGCGGGATGCGGGAGCTACCCACGCGGCGCTTTCCGGTACGCGATCGCCACTCAACGGCTCTTCGGCCCCATCGGTTCTGCGAGCAATGTGCCCCGCCCATTGCCACTATAGTTTAGCAATTCTTTGGGCTATGTCTCAGCGGATCTCTTCATTTCCGATTCGATCTTGCCGGGATACTCCGAACATAGCCCATTGCCTTTTAGATGACTTTCAACCTTTTTATGAAGCCTTGAGAGAGCGACGACCGACGTCTCAGTTCCGTAATTCATCTTGAGACACTGCGGTATTTTGGACGTGAAGAGACTACGTAGCTTTCCAACGTTGCCTTGCCGAGTCGGATTCGACAGCAGGCCACTTCTGCGGCGGTGGGCTAGGCTATAAAGCTTGGTCTCCACCAGCTTACTGTCGCCAATGAGCCTCCTGGCTCTGCGTTCAGCCGAGTCGAGTACGTCAAGTTGATACTTGGCTGAGCCATCCCACAGGTGGCAGCAGTACTCCATACATGATCGAACCTGAGCTTTATACAACATTAAGAGCTGTCCAGGAGTTTAGTACCGCTTCACCTTGTTTAAGATACCCAGCTTTTTGGCCGCAGTTTGAGCCTTAGACTCGATGTCAGCGCCGAAGTTGAGTTTCGTGGTCAACCTCATGGCCAGAAGCCCAAGACTGTCGGAAACAGGGACAGATGTACCCCGGATAGTAGGAGTCAGATTAAACGGACTCCTTTTTGCGGTGAACATACAAGCCTGTGTTTTGGTGGCGTTGAAGTTGACTAAATTATTGTCACCCCACTGGGAGACAAAACTTAAAGTCAAGTTTGTCCGCTCCACCATGGCCTCCCTCTGCGAACGTATTTCATCCCCGCTGGCCCTTGCGCCGGATACATATCTCTCCGTGACAGTACTGTCATCTGCATGCATACCCAACAATACCTGACACAAGGAGGTCATTGATGTGTAGCAGGAAAAGTGTCGCGGAGAAAACAGACCCTTGAGGAACCCCAGCATCAATTGCCATAAGGTCTGAAGAGCAGCTGTCAATGACAACTCTAATCGACCGTTCTCTCAAGAAATCAGATATCCAGCTGCAAAGATCAGCCATAAGCAAGAAGCTTGCTCAGCAAACTAGCGTGCCATACCCTGTCAAAGGCCTTCAAGATGTCAAGTGATACTAAGTGCTTCACCGTGTTTCTCGATGGCCTCGCCCCTGCAGTGCGTGACATACACAAGAATATCCCCAGTCGATCGCCCCCGGCGGAAGCTATATTGGCGACCACTGAGTAGATCATTATCTTCTAGGTATGTCAGCAACTTACTGTTAAGTATTCTTTCCATGACTTTACAGAGAATGGAAGTAATGGCGATAGGTCGGTAGTTGCAGGGGTCGGCACGACTGCCCTTCTTGGGTACCGATTGCACATTTGCAAGCTTCCAGGATTTTGGTACCGTTCTTGTTCTGAGAGAGAGGCGATACAGGCGTGTTAGAACAGGAGACAACTCAGGCGCACAATATCTCGGCACTCTTGCAGGTATACCATCAAGACCACTGGCCTTATTCACATCTAGACAACGCAATGCTCTGAGGACCTCTTTTGTACGTATTGTGATCTCCGGCATCGAAGAATCACAACGAGGGATGGTTAGTGGCTGTTTGTGCAGGGCTCAGTTGCGGTGTGAGCCAGCGACCCATCAGGTTTCTGCATGGGAGGCAAAGTGGGACGGCAGAAATTGGATTCGACCGATTTTGAAAGGGACCAGAACTGTTTACTACCAGAAGGGTAGGATGCCAGTCTGACTCCGATGCGGCTGACATGATCGATTCGAGCCTTCTGGATCACCCGTTTGCAGGACTTGACGGCAGAATTAAAGGCCCTCTTTTTCGGCGCGAACCCTACGAGCTCTTTCTTTGCGGTCGCGAGCTTGGAACCATGCTTGGTAGGCGGATTCCTTTTTAGCTTCAGCGCGAGAACAATCCGCATTGTACCAAGGTTGGGCTTTGTGACCGAGTGCGATGTCGGCGAATGGAATATAATATTCCATTCCCAGTACCAGTACCATTCCAATTACGTTCGCAACCGCATCAGCAGAACTGGCAGGGTCACTCGAAGAAAAACTCACTTGCCGCCACGGGTAAGACGCAAAGAAGTGCCGCATCGCATCCCAATCTGCCGACCCGTATCGCGAGACTCGCCTCGTGCCCTTAGGGCTGTCATCGGGAGGAGAGCAGATCAACACGGATTTCACCAGACAGTGATCGGACGTACCCAGTGGGGCAGAGATCGATACGGAGTGACTGTCTGGATCTGATGTCAGCAGAAGATCCCAACAATTGGGCGTATGGCCATCAACATCCGGTACCCGCGTTGCTTGATTTGCCTCTGAGCAACACTGTACCGGGAAACTCCAGGCCAGTCATTTTACGGAGTTTTGTTAGGCGGGGAGTAATTATTAATTGGCCTTTATACTGTTACCGGCACCATTTAGTGACAAAAATACTATCCTAAACCATATTTAAAAAAAAATTGCTACGCAACATAGAAATCAAAATTGTGTGTCCCAGAAGGCTTTTAAATTAATAATATTAATACCAATGCACTCATTTGAATTAGATTTAACAATATATATTATTTTTGATCAATAAAATAGGCATTAAAATTAAAAAATGAGGTATTTATTAGAAAATACGAATTATTTTTCAAAACCTTCTAAGTAGACAAAAATATTTATACCATGTTTGAATGATGCCTTAAACATGTGCAAAAAAAAATGTATCACCAGGTTTTTTTAGAACGAGATAATATCTATATTTTAAAATTGGAACTGTTGCTGACGTAACTTTTTATTTCTTTTGGTACATTTTTAAGCTCAAATTGGCTCTTCAATATTATAGCGAAAAAAAAATGCAATTAGTAATTAGTCCCGGCTCAAACCGTAAAATGACTGGACTATTGGAGGGTAGCGGGATCCGAAGCACGGTGACAGTCGTTGGCCAACCGCAGTTAGTAGGGGGCCCAAGTAGTGTGCTAGCCACGTGTGAAAGGATGCCCCACACAATGGCCAACGACTGTCACAATGCTTCGGATCCCGCTACCCTCCAAAATGAGTTTCCCGGTACAGTGTTGCTCAGAGGCAAATCAAGCAACGCGGGTACCGGATGTTGATGGCCATACGCCCAATTGTTTGGACCTTCTGCTGACATCAGATCCAGACAGTCACTCCGTATCGATCTCTGCCCCACTGGGAACGTCCGATCACTGTCTGGTGAAATGCGCTGCAAGAGTACACGCGCAGTGAATATAAAATACCTATTAAATATAATTATCCCACCAGAAAAGCAGCGCAGGGTAGCCTTAGGGTGTGCAAAACCAAAAATGTATACGGAAAAAGGACAAAAGAATACATAGTTCCTACAATATTTAATAACCTACCATCTGATTTAAAATGTATAAAAGGGACTACAGAAACTATAAAAGCTAAAATAAAAAGATATATATTGGATTACTAAACCTATGCATACTGTAACAGCACTGTGGTGTTACCCTGTATTGCAATGCGTGCATATGTATGTATGCGTATGTACCTATGTATATATGTATGCATTGTTATGCCATATTTGAATTCTCCTGCCTAGTGGTCCAGTATAACCCCCTGTGTAATCCGAACCCAAGACTCCGTCGAAGGGCTAGGCAGGAGGTTAAATTAATACCAAAAAGTTAAATCTATTCTGTGCATGCCCTCATTGTTGTTATTGTTGGTATTGTTATCGATAAAGACTTAAACTAATTTATCTTAAAAAAAAAATGTTGTTTTGTTTTAAATTAAAATTGTTTTGTAGTCAAAAATTAAAATCAGACCTGTAACTGTACTTTTGAATTAGTTAACGTCACGCAGCAACTGTGGATCTCCCGCTAAACTCTTTAAGGAGTTTTGGAGAGAAATCGTTTATTCTAGATTAGAATTTTTTTTTGTAAAAGTTAAATAAATTAAAAAAAAAAAAAAAAAAAAATCCGTGTTGATCTGCTCTCCTCCCGATGACAGCCCTAAGGGCACGAGGCGAGTCTGGCGATACGGGTCGGCAGATTGGGATGAGATGCGGCACTTCTTTGCGTCTTACCCGTGGCGGCAAGTGTGTTTTTCTTCGAGTGACCCTGCCAGTTCAGCTGATGCGGTTGCGGACGTAATTGGAATGGTACTGGTACTGGGAATGGAATATTATATTCCATTCTCCGACATCGCACTCGGTCACAAAGCCCAACCTTGGTACAATGCGGATTGTTCTCGCGCTGAAGCTAAAAAGGAATCCGCCTACCAAGCATGGTTCCAAGCTCGCGACCGCAAAGATAGAGCTCGTAGGGTTCGCGCCGAAAAAGAGGGCCTTTAATTCTGCCGTCAAGTCCTGCAAACGGATGATTCAGAAGGCTCGATTTGATCATGTCAGCCGCATCGGAGTCAGACTGGCATCCTACCCTTCTGGTAGTAAACAGTTCTGGTCCCTTTCAATATCGGTCGAATCCAATTTCTGCCGTCCCACTTTGCCTCCCATGCAGAAACCTGATGGGTCGCTGGCTCACACCGCAACTGAGAAAGCTAATTTATTTGCTTCTCTGTTTGCGAGCAATTCACGTCTGGACGCTGGTGCCAAACAGCCACCAACCATCCCTCGTTGTGATTCTTCGATGCCGGAGATCACAATACGTACAAAAGAGGTCCTCAGAGCATTGCGTTGTCTAGATGTGAATAAGGCCAGTGGTCTTGATGGTATACCTGCAAGAGTGCCGAGATATTGTGCGCCTGAGATGTCTCCTCTTCTCACACGCCTGTATCGCCTCTCTCTCAGAACAAGAACGGTACCAAAATCCTGGAAGCTTGCAAATGTGCAATCGGTACCCAAGAAGGGCAGTCGTGCCGACCCCTGCAACTACCGACCTATCGCCATTACTTCCATTCTCTGTAAAGTCATGGAAAGAATACTTAACAGTAAGTTGCTGACATACCTAGAAGATAATGATCTACTCAGTGGTCGCCAATATAGCTTCCGCCGGGGGCGATCGACTGGGGATATTCTTGTGTATGTCACGCACTGCAGGGGCGAGGCCATCGAGAAACACGGTGAAGCACTTAGTATCACTTGACATCTTGAAGGCCTTTGACAGGGTATGGCACGCTAGTTTGCTGAGCAAGCTTCTTGCTTATGGCTGATCTTTGCAGCTGGATATCTGATTTCTTGAGAGAACGGTCGATTAGAGTTGTCATTGACAGCTGCTCTTCAGACCTTATGGCAATTGATGCTGGGGTTCCTCAAGGGTCTGTTTTCTCCGCGACACTTTTCCTGCTACACATCAATGACCTCCTTGTGTCAGGTATTGTTGGGTATGCATGCAGATGACAGTACTGTCACGGAGAGATATGTATCCGGCGCAAGGGCCAGCGGGGATGAAATACGTTCGCAGAGGGAGGCCATGGTGGAGCGGACAAACTTGACTTTAAGTTTTGTCTCCCAGTGGGGTGACAATAATTTAGTCAACTTCAACGCCACCAAAACACAGGCTTGTATGTTCACCGCAAAAAGGAGTCCGTTTAATCTGACTCCTACTATCCGGGGTACATCTGTCCCTGTTTCCGACAGTCTTGGGCTTCTGGGCATGAGGTTGACCACGAAACTCAACTTCGGCGCTGACATCGAGTCTAAGGCTCAAACTGCGGCCAAAAAGCTGGGTATCTTAAACAATGTGAAGCGGTACTAAACTCCTGGACAGCTCTTAATGTTGTATAAAGCTCAGGTTCGATCATGTATGGAGTACTGCTGCCACCTGTGGGATGGCTCAGCCAAGTATCAACTTGACGTACTCGACTCGGCTGAACGCAGAGCCAGGAGGCTCATTGGCGACAGTAAGCTGGTGGAGACCAAGCTTTATAGCCTAGCCCACCGCCGCAGAAGTGGCCTGCTGTCGAATCCGACTCGGCAAGGCAACGTTGGAAAGCTACGTAGTCTCTTCACGTCCAAAATACCGCAGTGTCTCAAGATGAATTACGGAACTGAGACGTCGGTCGTCGCTTTCTCAAGGCTTCATAAAAAGGTTGAAAGTCATCCAAAAGGCAATGGGCTATGTTCGGAGTATCCCGGCAAGATCGAATCGGAAATGAAGAGATCCGCTGAGACATAGCCCAAAGAATTGCTAAACTATAGTGGCAATGGGCGGGGCACATTGCTCGCAGAACCGATGGGGCCGAAAAGCCGTTGAGTGGCGATCGCGTACCGGAAAGCGCAGCGTGGGTAGCTCCCGCATCCCGCACCCCGGGTAATAGCAGTGGGTAGGTTGTGCACCAAAAGGTGGACCGACGACCTGATGAAGGCGGCGGGAACCCGTTCGATTAGGACACCGGCAAGACCGGTCGTTGTGACGATCCTTGGGGAGGACTATGTCCAGCAGTGTGACGGCCATCGGCTGAGATGATGATGATGATGATGATCAAGTATTTAATACATAGGTAAATACATATAAATCCCTCTCGGAATAGTTAGCAACACTGCTACAACAACCGTCTTGCTCGAGTAGCTGTCTTGCATGTAGATAGGTATTTTATTTATCATAGTAAATGAATAAAACTTATTTATAATAATAATATTATGTAATTATACTATGTCCTGATCGATCCTGAGCTTTGCTGATCTATTCCTGATCAAAAAAGTCAATTTGGGTGGAAAAAAATGTTTTTATTTTTTATTATTTTCAAACCCCTATATCTCCGAAAGTATACCACTTAGGTCATTTTATCAAAGTATATTTTCTGTTTGTAATCATTTTACCCGTCGATTGGCATATGTTTCATCAGTGGCCGCAAAATCGTGATTTTTTCAAAATGGCGGACAGTAGGTATGCCACTAAGGCAGGTTGCTCTTTCTTTCGCCTATGAAATAGGTGCATAAATTTACGGTCGGATCTCGGTCTATTTGTTTTATCTCTGACTTGACTGATAGCGCGAAGAATTTTAATCGTACGCAATAAATGTTTAGCATTCCTCCAGAATTTGCAGAATTATACGACACGCTGAATGATTTTGAAAATAATTGAGAATTGTGCGAACGTTTGCGACGACCGAGTAGGCAATTATTTGATTGAACAGCTTACAATTACGAAGGCCTTAATTAATTATCTATAACAAATCGAATTATTTATTGCAATTTTCTTGAATTTGTGCGAATGTCTAGATTTCTGTGTACTTCATACAAAAAGGCTCGCGCTAACCCGAATTCCTTTAAAGTACGAGTGAATAGGCATCTTCTGGGTAAGCTCGCTACATCTTGGACCCCAACTTCGTCCTGAGGACTGGACCTGACCTCAGTCAAGAGCAAACCAGTAATAAAAAAAAAACCTCACAGGATTCTTTTATCTGAAACTATAAAAAACCGCCTTCAAAAAAACTAAAAAGTTAAAAAATAATATTGCAGCCTATGACTTTTTCGTTCGCATCATAAGAACATTAATTTGTTTTATAGAAGTCGCTGTCAAGCCGGTACGATTCGCGACAGGGCTTGCATTTTTTGGCTTGGCTTGACACCGACTTCTATAAAGCAAATTAATGTTCTTATGATGCGAACGAAAAAGTCATAGGCTGCAATATTATTTTTTAACTTTTTAGTTTTTTTGAAGGCGGTTTTAATTTTTTGTTAAAATTTTGTTTATTTCACAATTTTCAGTGGTGAATTCATTAGTTCGATTTAATAGGAGTGCTTTAAATTAACAAACGCACTAGTCGGCACTACGATTTTTGAAGGTTCCCCTCGATTTCTCTGGGATGCCATCATCAGATCCTGGTTTCCTTATCATGGTACCACCCTCGGAACATCTCCTTTCCAACAAAAAAAGAATTATCAAAATCGGTTCATAAACGACGAAGTTATCCGCGAACACACATAAAAAAAAAATATATACGGTCGAACTGAGAAACCTCCTCCTTTTTTTGAAGTCGGTTAAATAGGCTAAAAGTTTACCTTGTCACAAGTTGTGCCACAACTGTATGCTTCAACAGGTATTTGGTGTTTATAGCAAACTAACTGACCATCCCGAAAGGCATTATGGTCCTGTGTATGTATACAGGGTCCGACTTAATTGTTTACGGCATTTTAAAAGGGGATGATCAGACCATCAAACTGAACAACTTTCTTTATGGGAACAACATCGAATACGGGAGAAAAAAGTCGGAACAGTTGTCCATTACATTTGGGTCGAGTAAGGGGCTGTTTAAACAGAAGTGACGTGGCGCGGACATTTCGCGGGCGGGGTGCGGCAATATAAACCTTATAGTACGTAGGATAGAGTCGTTTGGAGAATTACGCCCGCGCCAAAGAGAATATAATCACTACGTGGCCCGCGCCTCCAGGCGCCTCCAGGCCTGGTGGCGGGGGCGCGATTTTTCTTTACGTCAAAATCGTATAATACGTCATGACGCATACGTCTGATTCCATAAATAAAAAAAGTCTGGTCCTGTACCCGGACTTTCGATTGTCTTTATATTGCGACCTTTTCGGTCCGAACTTCATTGTAATAGAGTTGACATTGGAACGAAAACGTTCACGCAATTGCGAAGTTCGAATGTCCGGGTAGAGGTCCTGTTAACTGGTCTGATCGGCCTGATCATCTTCCTTAAAAAAACCAGCCAGCATATTAATAAGGACGTTACTACTGTTGAATATGTCTTTTCCTTCCTTTCTTTCAAAATCTTTCAGGTGTTACAAAAACAGCTATGTAGTACATACAATATTCGTTTAAAATCCACAATATGATGTCATACTATCAGTTGGTAGGTACAATACAGGCCTGCTTCTACAAACATGCTCGCAAATGTGATGTGCAAATGTTATCTCATAGTTTGTTCTGCTTTATTAAATTTATGTAATAAGTTAGCTGTTTGTATTATAGTACTTCACAGTTCACATATAGATGATAGTTTACAAGCTGTTTGGCGTGTTAGAAGTTTTTAGTTTGGTTTACTTACCCTTTTAGGGTTCCGTAGTCAAACAAGGAACCCTTATACTTACATCCATTCTGCCTGTATGCCCCGCTTCAAATTACTTCCTCATTTATGCACCTATTGAATTGACTAAATGTACCTACCAAAATTAGAAAACCATTTGGAGATTATGTGATTCAAAGCTTACCTATATATCAAAAATAACAGATTTTTCTATCTATTATTTCTCGAGTCAAACCAATCAAATCAATCATAAATCAAAAATCAATCAAACAATCTCACTCAATCTCAGCTCAATCTCTATAGATTGAATGAGATTTTATTCCTTTGCCTCCTTGGCTTTTTCGTTTTTCAGAAAATTCAAAAGTAAATTAAAAATAGAAATAGCGGTCGAAAATTAAATCGAAAAAATACGTACATTAAGTAGGTATCTCTTATTTTTAGTGTTCCGTACCAAAATTGGAAAAACGGAACACTTATGGAATCAGCTCGGTGTCTGTCCGTCCGTCTGTCACAGGCATTTTTCTCAGAGACCTTAAGACATAGGAAGTTGAAACTCGGTACAGATATAGCAATTGGTGGTCCAATGTCATAAATGAAGTAAAAAAAGCTAAATTTTTATATTGGGGGGCAATTTCGGTAGTAAGAAAGGGCAAAAAAAAAAAAAAAAAAAATTCTGCCCTGTGGTGTGGGGTATCAATTGAAAGCTTATAAAAATACGAGTCTAAAAATATACTTTTCAAATTTTTTATAAAAACTTTGTTTAACAAAATTTTCAATTCAATCCGAGAAATTGCTGTCCCCACCTCTAATTTCAAAAAATATAGCCGTATAAGATCTGAAAAAAATCATGAACATCAGAAATAACGTGTAGATGGCGGGAAAATTATCAGGGTGGCTCTAACTTGGATAGTTTTTTTTTCTATACCCAAAAAACTAACACCAGTGCGAGAAATTGCTGTCCCCACCTCTATTTCAAAAAATATAGCCGTATAAGATCTGAAAAAAATCATGAACATCAGAAATAACGTGTAGATGGCGGGAAAATTATCAGGGTGGCTCTAACTTGGATAGTTTTTTTTCTATACCCAAAAAACTAACACCAGTGCGAGAAATTGCTGTCCCCACCTCTATTTCAAAAAATATAGCCGTATAAGATCTGAAAAAAAACATGAACATCAGAAATAACGTGTAGATGGCGGGAAAATTATCAGGGTGGCTCTAGCTTGGATAGTTCTTTTTCTATACCCAAAAAACTAACACCAGTACGACCAGTGTAAAATGATCTTCAGTTACTATGTGACCACATACTAAGTAAGTGTCAATTTATAGTGGTTTCCTCAATGACCCATGTTAAACAACTGGTAGTACGGAACACTAATTGCCCGAGTCCCGACTCGTACTTGGCCGGTTTTTAACCTATTTTTATTATATTTTTCATTAAACACAGGTGGTTAAAAAAAATGATATGTTGTCAATTGTTTGGTATGGAGACAAAATAAAAGTAACCCAAGAACAGAAATGTGGTGGTTGAGATGAAACATTTCTTTCGACCCATACAATAAAAAGGGGATTAACAAAAATAGTTCTCACTCATCGTTACAAACCTGAGTTACGCAACGCGCTACCGACTCTTTAATAAAGAAACCAACTAGTATTTTTATAGTGTTCATAGGTTTAGATAAGTCAATAATCTTTAAAGATAGAACAATTGCTTTCCTAGCTATATTAATTAGTTTATCTGATATAGTTCCATTGGCATATTTACTCCTAGAAGTTTGATTAGCGATTGCTTCACCGACAAGAGCGTGGCTCTGAGATCCATTGGGTTTGCGTAATCCTTGAAAATTTAATACGGGTTATGTCTAATCTGAAAACATTTTAAAGCAGTGCTAGATTTTATTAAGAAGAAACTATCAGACCTAGGTATTTGGCGAATTCACCGATTCGTGGACACTTTGGCGTCAAAACCATTTGAGCATTTTAGATCGCAAAGCGTAATACAATATCATAATTAATAATCCAATAATGTAGCAGTAAGTATAGGTAAAATTTAAAATAACTTGGACTTACGAATTCACGATCTTAAATTAATTATTTATTATAATTTATGCTGCGTACCGTACCCGACTGCTTTTCTGAATAAATAGTTGATGTAAGTGATCGAAATCTTCTGAGAAAAATAATTATCATAGGAGAGAAATAATCTAGTTTTAGTATCGTGTTACATTTTGCTAATAACTCGTCTAACAATTTAAGAAAACAAAGCCTCGTGACAAAGATCAATGTACAAGATAAGCTGCAAAAAGTAAAGAGGCTAAGCTAATCTCAGTAAGTAGGTAAAGAAAATTGTAACTTTCGGAATTTTTTCGTGAAGAAGCATTCGCAGTGAATTGGGTCACGCCGCTGTGAGGAGGCTGCGGCAAACAGAGATTAGATACGAACCTCAAACAGTTGGCTGTTGACACAGGGCAGAGCGCCTGGCTCGCCGTACTTATTAGGTAATTTGTTTTCACAAATTATCTTATGACAATGTATCACTTAACTGGTCCCGCCGTACTCCACATAATGGCCTATCTCACTATAAGAACTCTAATGTGAATATGGTGTTGCTCCACAGACACATACACATAACACATAGCCCATCTTGTATACCTACTGCCTTTCCTGCCAGGACACCTACAAGCGAACGGAGTTTTTGGACGCTGCTAGCTGTCCTATCCGTGTGTGCAAAATACTGATCTAGAAAAGTTTTGAATGACTTGCCATCGTCTCGATAGAAGAAGAACCAAATAATATAAAAGAAGAAGTCACACGATTGTCACTGACTAGTGACTATAATTATGCTATGTAATGTTTATCCACCAAACTTTTCGTGCGGATTTGACAAAACTGCAAACCTAATCGACCCAAACTTATGGGACAGTAGATTTTTTTCGCGGTTTTCGATTTTGGTCCCAAAGAGAAAGTTTGTTCAGTTTGATGGTCTGATCATCCCCTTGATGGTTTGATCATCTCCTTCCCCTAACCCGCGACCGCGACTCCATTCCCTGTCTGGTGGGACATAAACTTTATTATATTGGTTCAGTTGTAGAATCCTTCACTTTTTTTTCATTTAGGATTGCATGATAGAATGACATGCATGGTGATAGCTGGCTAGGCTTTTGCCCAGAAATCTCTCCTGCCGATACCTTTTTCCTGACACTTGATAAAAAATAGGATGCTATTATCTAAATCGAGAACCCCAAGGCTAAGCAATATAAATTGTGAATAGGAACGTGTATAATATGTTTTAATAAGCAAATAACATACAAGCTCCTAGTCGTTCCAATTTAAACAACATCTACGATATATTTTAATAAAACTATCATAGTTTTCATCAAACGCCAGTTATTCTGAGTGCAGCATCACGTGAGGGCAACATTGTAAGCGACCATTTGTATCAGATAGGTACAAGCTTATGAAGCGATGAGTCAAGACGTGCCGTTTCTTATTTAGTTTTCACACCTCGGTGTTTGTATTTAACGAACTACCTATTCAACTAAATAAAGCAAGAAAACAAATCTGCAAAGAGCGTGGTAGACACGTGACACGGCCATGATAGGGGTCCGTACCTCCGTAGCTTAGACCACAATGTATGGGCTATGTCATAGCCATTGTATAGTGGCGGTTTAAATGTTTTCCCCTAACACTGATTGTGCTACAGGATTTGTTATAATTTTCATTGAAAATACTTACAGAGCTACTATTCTTGAATATTTTTTTCAGATTTTTTAATAATGTAAGGCTAATTTACATGCTTCGATTTCGAGGTGTGCATTTTCTTTACAGTCCATTAGCGACGGGGTCACTATGTGTGATAGATAATCTGTCACACACACTGGACAGAGATTGGAAACCGCTAGTGCAATATATCCATACTTTATATGATATGATAATAGAGCAATGTACTCGAAAGCAAATTATGCTGCACCGTGTAGATATATTCACGCAATCATCCTTCGATGGTAGCGAGAGAAACTACTGCCTTCCCGCCTTTGAATCGCAGGATAAAGCCTTCATATCATACATGTGTTATGCCTACATTTATGTACGCAGGCTCATAGTAACAGTTGCGCAATCTTATCTGTGCACATTCTTTCATTAATCTCTTATTTTTATGGCAGAATTTTTCTTGGAATACGTAATTCTTATGCTAGGAGCTTTGCGAAATAAAAGCGGGTAAAAAAAGATTATTTTGAGAGTTTGTTTGTTGAATGTTTTTGGTACAAATAAAGAATTATTTTACAATATTTAGCGATATCGTACGGGTTCACGGAAAAACGTACCAATACAGTAAGTATATTTGCTAACTTTTGAAATCAGCTTTTCAACTTCGCCAAGGGGTCGCTCTATCGCTGGACTGCCCAACGAACACCAGAGTGGAAATTGCAGCCTGTCATTGCAACTTCAAGATGCATAGCAACGCCATAAGGGTTCAAGATAAAGTTTTAAGAGCTATAACATCTTCCGCAAACTCCTATAGCTGCACGGGGAGCTTATAGTTGCAGTAAGGAAATAGAGTACAGCTTATGCCTACATATAAGTTCATTCTTGAACCTATTTACCACTTAAGCCTATAGTGAGAACCAGAAAGTGCATTTTGACACTAATAGCTGTGTATGGTATATACTTGGAACTCTAAAGCGCCTTATACCTGTAAAGAGGATATATTTTTAGACAATTTAAAGCAGTTGCTTAAGAGTTCAAATAGGCACTACTTTGTTACTAGCAGTTGCATTAAAGAGATAATAAAATAATCAGTGCAGCCTTTAGTTCCTTATGAGTTATAATCAGTGATCGGAACGATGGGATTTAAACTTGTCGTGTGGGGGTTTATCATGGAGTTGTTAAAACCACAAAAGAGCTTCGAACATTTCAGTATGGAAGGTGGCATACCTACTTTCCGCCATTTTGAAAAAATCACGATTTTGCGGCCAGTCATGAAACATACGCCAATCGACAGGGAAAATTATTACAAACAGAAAATATACTTGGGTAAAATGACCTAAGTGGTATACTTTCGGAGATATAGGGGTTTGAAAAAAAAAAAAAAAACATTTTTTTCCGCCCAAATTGACTTTTTTGACCAGGAATAGTTCGGCGAAGCTCAGGATCGATCAGGACTTAATATAATTATATAATATTATTATTATAAATAAGTTTTATTCATTTACTAAGTTAAATAAAATACCTACCTACATAGACAAGACAGCTACGAGCAAGATGGTTGTTGTAGCAGTGTTGCTAACCATTCCGAGAGGGATTTATATGTATTTACCTATGAATTAAATACTTGATCATCATCATCATCATCTCAGCCGATGGACGTCCACTGCTGGACATAGGCCTCCCCAAGAATCGTCATGTGGGGACTTGCTACAGATGTCAGCACCCACAAGTTATAGCAAAGATGCCAACAAATGGCGATACCGTCGCTCTCGGAAATATTGCCCATACAAAGACAACGTTCATCGTAAATACGTAACTCGTAACCTACTACACATAAGGTTCACAATCGAATGCGAGACATAAATCGCGCAAGAGAAATAATCACAGAGATTAAATAGAATTATAATAAATAAATAATAAATAAAAATCGTTGATTTCAGACAACATAATAGTCCATACAAAAAATGTTAGTACGTACTGGAGAACTTATAAACTATGTTAGTAGATTACAACATCAATAAATAAATAAAACATCAAGCAGAGGTGGCTACTTACTTCCCTACCGTGCAGATCAACCGCATGCCATACACATGTAATTCAGTAAATCTACCAAGCAGACGGGAGTCCATTCTGTCAGCAATCATTTTCAGCACTCTGTTCGAGCTCGCACGAACACGGTGTACCGCTGATGAAAGTTTCTTTCGCATAATTGCGTAAAAGTCATCTGTACTTGCATCAGCAAACATTCCGGAGGCACTACAGTAGCGAGGGAGCCCGAACAGAGCCCTGAAGTTGTTATTGTATTGAATACGCAAGGCACTGTAGGCTTTTTGGGTAAAATCAGTCCAAAGGGCGCTTGAGTAGAAAGATTGACAGTATGCTTTGAAAAGCGTTAGTTTGACTGTTGCTGTACAACCAGCAAACCTTTGAACCAGCATATTACCCCTCACCGACAATGCCCTGCGCTCCCTATTTACATCCAGATCATCCTTCAGATCTTCTGTTACAATATGCCCAAGATATTTGAATTGCTTCACACGGGTCAAGGGTACACCGTTTAAGGTTACTGGTGGTGTAGTACTGGGGCATTTATTTTTACCCAAAAAAATCATGAACTCAAGACTTCTTAACGTTGTACCTTAACCCATGCTCTGCAGCATATGTTTCGCATACACTTAGCAGTTGCCTCAGCCCAGCAATTGAAGGGCTCAACAGAACCATGTCATCGGCATAGCTCAGGTTATTTACACACACATCATCCACATGGCATCCCACATGCATGCTGCTGAGCCCCTCGATCAACTGATTCATATATAAATTAAAAGGAGTAGGTGAGGTCAGTTGCCTAACTCCACACTCCAATGTATACTCGTCAGAGAAAGTGTTACCCCACCTGACCACATTTGTTTGGTTAGCATACCAATAAGAGAAAATGTCTACAATATCAGTAGGGACACCCACATCACGAAGCTTTTACCACAACTTATTGTACGACACCAAGTTGAATGCTTTTGACAAATCTAAGAAAACTGCGTAAACAGGTGTTTTTCCCTCGACATAATAATTTACCGTGTGCTTAAGTGACAGTATGGCACTATCGGCGGAAAGCCCTCCACGGAAACCGAACTGTGTGTCTTGCAATTGAATGCCACTATTAAGTAGTGTATTGACACGCCGACACAAGGTTTAACTAAGAACTGTTGGACAGGGGACCACGGCCGGTCCCCAGGCATCACACCTAGCCTGGCGGAAGTACTTCCCTTTTTAACCTCTCGTCTGTGGAGATTCTAGACACAAAAGATTTGTTATTGTCTTAGTCACGGATCCGTGACCTGCACAGACGAAGGGTTAATGGAGGAACATTCCCAGTAGCACCTCCATATTGGTGACCCTCGACAAAGAACATCGCAACCTGAACACCGCAGAGCAGCAGCACCAACACAGAGCAGCAACCAGCTTCAACCAACCCTTCACCCCCTCCACCAGGTCAAACAAGCAGCAGTCACGCCATCAACCCGAAGCCGCACCAGGTCCATTGCAGCTGTCTTCACACCGCTTCCTGGGCCTGCAGCTTGCTCAACGACAGTCAGCGTCTGCATAGAAGAATCTCTCGCAGCCCACGTGTCTGAGCTCACCTCCACGTGGCAGTTCTGCTCGCCTTCTCCACGCCTGTCACTCGCCCGCATCACATCAGGACTGATCTCCCTGACAGATGCACACACATGCCGCACATCGCTCGTCAGACTCACTTGACTGGAGCCCTGCATCTACCTACATGAGTACAGACTGCACACTTCGAACAACTCAACGACCTCCGGGTCTGAGGGGGGAGTCCTGTGGGGACTTGCTACTGTACAGATGTCAGCACCCACAAGTTATAGCAAAGATGCCAACAGATGGCGATACCGTCGCTCTCGGAAATATGGCCCATACGAAGACAACGTTCAGCGTAAATACGTAACTCGTAACCTACTACACATAAGGTTCACAATCGAATGCGAGACATAAATCGCGCAAGAGAAATAATCACAGAGATTCGATATATAAACCTACAAGGCCCAACTAAGAACTGTTAGACCACGGCCGGTCCCCAGGCATCACACCTGGCGGAAGTACTTCCCTTTTCAATGGAGGAACATTCCCAGTAGCACCTCCATAGTCACAACGATCGCTCCTGCGCTGCCCTTATCCAACGGGTTCCCGCCGCCTTCACCAGGTCATCGGTCCACCTTTTGCGGGAGGCTACCCACACTGCGCTTTCCGGTACGCGATCGCAACTCAATAACTCTTTGGCTCCATCTACCATATCGGTTCTGCGAGCAATGTGCCCCGCTCATTGCCACTTTAGTTTCGCAATTCTTTGGGCTATGTTGGCTGCTCTGGTTCTTCTGCGGATCTCTTCATTTCTGATTCGATCTCGCAGGGGAACTCCGAACATTGCCCTCTCCATTGTCTTTTGGGTGACTTTCATCCTTTTTATGAGGCCTTGAGTGAGCGAGACGTCGTCTCAGTTCCGTATTTCATCACTGGCGATACACACTGGTCAAAGGCTTTCGTCTTCAGACACTACGGTATTTGGGACGTGAAGAGACTACGTAGCTTTTGCAACGCTGCCTTGCCGAGTCGGATTCGACAGGTTGACCTCTTTCTCGAAATTGTACCTATCTAATTGGATAGTTTCGTCCCAGGTAAACATAATCGTTATTAACTTCAAGCGCAGAGAGGGTAAACCATAGACATTTTACATGATTTCCATGTTCATTTTCATTTTGTCCGTAGGCTAAAAATACTATCATCCCATTTCTTCCTCTGAGTGTCGTATAAGGTGACTATGGGATCCACCAAAATATGGGTAGTAGCATCCTCTGAGTACAAACATTCAATCCAACTGCGATCGCCAACCCGCCTGCCAAGTGTAGCTAGGGCCAACACAACCAAAACCAGGTTCCCATTCCCTGGCGGCCCTGCTATTCCTGGCTACGGTAGCGGCCAAGGTAACGGCGAGGCAGGGTGGCATCTCCGGCAGAGATCCGGCTACCACAAGACATCAACCGACTACAGCTGCACCTGGTAATATACATATAACACTCGTTCACAGCGGACCGACGAGTCGAGCGCTGAACTCGAGGAAAAACTGAGCAGGCCCTGTACCCGCACTTTCGATGTTCGCTATATCGCCACTGTTTCGGTCCGCACTTCATTGGAATACAGTTGATATTGGAGCGAAAATGTACTCGCAATTGCGAAGTTCGAATTCCGAAGTAGACCCCCTGGATACGTTGTGATATCGTTGGATTATCTGAAGTCCGAAGAAAGGGAGAGACTCGATAATCCTCGAATCCGGTAGCCTACTTTATTTCCGAGAGGGCGACCAAAACTCTCGGGCCCCAGAGTGCCGGGTTTATGTTGCACAAAACTCGTACAGTATTCGTTAAAGGTTTTACAGGTATACCTGGGCCCCGACATCAGATCAGAAATACGATGACGAGGTAGGGACTATGTATGGGGAGGATGTCTCTAGAGCCATGTATAGTTCCAAACACACTTCACTGAAAGTCATTGAACTTGCGTCCGAGACGGTTTGTAACGACTGTTGAAACAGCTTATACTTGTAGACATGCAGATTAAGAAGCGAAATGAGCCTTTAGGTCTTCAGCAGGACATTACTTATCGCTCTTTTTGAGGAAGGGCACCTCTAGACTTCTGTTCCATGCCTGCGGCGTTTCTCCCTCGAGTATGACGTACCTAAACGAAATACTTCTAAAGGATCGGTTTTCCACCCGCCTTCCGGAGCTCGACCGTAATCCCGTCACCCAGCGCCTTATTTATTTAACAAATGTATTACATTGTATTACAGCCTTGTTGCTCATTTGCTGTTTGGGAGCCATATTAATCTCATACAGGCCGACGTGCGGGATATCCTTGGTATAGTCCCGGGTCAGTCTAGATCTATGTTTGTTATGTAGATTTTTAGCGGGTCTCCGTGTTCTAGTGTATACAGTCCATAGAATTTCTCAACCTCTCTCAGAAGCTTACGCTTGGACGATACTGATCCTGCCATCTTCGGTCTTCAATTTTGCTAGCTGGCTTTGGCCAATAGACGGATTGCGTAGATTTTGGAGCTTTTGTTCCACTCTATAGCCTCCCTAATAATATAGGCTCGGTGATCACAAGTCACGGATTTCGAAATCTGCCTATTGTTCTGCCTAGCTTCCGACTTTAAAAGCGTTTAACACAGAAACATTATTGAATATTTAACTCTTCGTCGACATGATGAAGTTTATCTCATTTCTTGTTCCGTTTGGGCTCATCCAGGTTTATTTGCTGTGCTTCCGCTTCATAAAGAAGGAGTTTTCATTACATCGAGTTCCTCCTCCATGAAGCCGTCCATTAGTTGGCCCCGTTAATTCCGTCGTCCAACATCAAAATAATTGTCCCACTTGCAGCTCTTCACCGTCATTTACCCAGTTTTGCATTGAAGTCTCACATGACAACTTTACTGTGAAGTGTGTTTTGGAAATATACATGGCCCTAGAGATATCCTCCCTCATACATATCCCTACTTCATCATCGTATTAATTTCTGATCTAATGTCGGGGCCAGGAATACCTGTGTTAGCCTTTAACGAATAGTCGGACCGTTTGGTTATTTTGAGTGTAAGGTACACCACCTTATTCGACACGTTTACGATCCCCTCAAGATATTCACAAGAGATTTTGTGGACCATATGCCCGGCATCGTGCCGGGGCCCAGGACTTTAGGTCGCCCTCTCGGAACTAAAGCAGGCTTCCGGATTTCAGGATTATCAAGTCCTTTCCCTCTCTTCGGACTTCAGATAATCCAACGATATCCCAACGTATCCTGCTCAGTTTTTCCTCGAGTTCAGCGCGCGACTCGTCGGTCCGCTGTGAACGAGTGTTATATGTTTATTACCAGGTGCAGCTGTTGTCGGTTGTGATCTTGTGGTCCGGATCTCTGCCGGAGATTCTTCGCGCACCCTGCCTCGCCGTAACCTTGACTGCTACTGTAGCCAGGAATAGCAGGGCCGCCAGGGAATGGGAACCTGGTTTTGATTGTGATGGCCCTGGCCACGCTTGGCAGGCGGGTTGGCGATCGCAGTTAGATTACATGTGTGTACTCAGAAGATGCTGCTACCCATCTTTTAGTGGATACCATAATCGCCTTATACTACATTCAGAGGAAGAAATGGGATGATGCTATTCTTAGCCTATAGACAAAATGATAATGAACATGGACGATCATGTAAAATGTCTATGGTGTACCCTCTCTGCGCTTGAAGTTGTTGACGATAATGTTTACCTGGTACAAAATTATTCAATTAGGTAGGTACAATTTCGAGAAAAAGGTCAACCTGTCGAATCCGACTCGGCAAGGCAGCGTTGGAAAGCTACGTAGTCTCTTCAGTCTTCACGTCCCAAATACCTCAGTGTCCCAAGATGTAATACGGAAAATTACCCAAAAGGCAATGGAGAGGGCTATGTAACTATGTTCGGAGTTTCCCTGCGAGATCGAATCGGAAATGAAGAGATATCAGCGCAGCAGAATCCGCTAAAGAACCAGAGCAGCTGACATAGCCCAAAGAATAGCTAAACTAAAGTGGAAATGGGCGGGGCATATTGCTCGAAGAACCGATATGGCCGATGGGGCCGAAGAGCTCTTGAGTGGCGATCGCGTACTGGAAAGCGCAGCGTGGGTAGCCCCCCGCAAAAAGTGGACCGACGACCTGGTGAAGGCGGCGGGAACACGTTGGATAAGGGCAGCACAGGACCGATCGTTGTGACGATCCTTGGGGAGGCATATGTCCAGCAGTGGACGTCCATCGGCTGAGATGGTTATGATGATGATGATGACGATGATGATCAAGTATTTAATACATAGGTAAATACATATAAATCCCTCTCGGAATGGTTAGCAACACTGCTACTACAACCGTCTTGCTCATAGCTCTCTTACATGTAGATAGGTATTTTATTTATCTTAGTAAATGAATAAAACTTATTTATAGGAATAATATTGGCCTCGATTCGGAGTGTACCACGACTAAACTAAACTAAATGTATTCCTGTCACTTTCTAAAATAAGATTAAGAAAAGAGACAGAAAACCAACAGCTGACTTTAGTGCTGTCAAAGTGACGTTAAATGCGCAAAATAAGATGCCATCATAATGTACGCCATCTTATTTAAGTCGTTTTTGGGCGTTTAACGTCACTTTGACAGCACTAAAGTCAGCTGTTGGTTTTCTGTCTCTTTTCTTAATCTTATTTTAGAAAGTGACAAGAATACATTTAGTTTAGTTTAGTCGTGGTACACTCCGAATCGAGGCCATTATATAATTATATTAAATTCTGATCGATCCTGAGCTTTGCCGATCTATTCCTGATCAAAAAAGCCAATTTGGGCGGAAAAAAATGTTTTAATTTTTTATTATTTTCAAACCCCTATATCTCCGAAAGTATATCACTTAGGTCATTTTATCCAAGTATATTTTCTGTTTGTAATAATTTTCCCTGTCGATTGGCATATGTTTCATCAGTGGCCGCAAAATCGTGATTTTTTCAAAATGGCGGACAGTAGGTATGCCACTAAGGCAGGTTGCTCTTTGAATCCCGTGATACCGGGAACTGTCGCATTAGTCAGCAGTACATTGTATCGAAGTAGTTATATCAATTTTAATGATCTAAATCAAAATTAAGGTAATATAATTTTTTTTCCGAATCCCGGGATTTTTTTTTCTTTCCAAATTTTCATAAGTTGTCTAGTTTGATGGTCTGAACCAACTATGGAAATTTGAAAAGAAAAAAAATCCCGGGATTCGGAAAAAAATTATATTACCGTAATATGAATAATAATTAAATTAAACTTTTATCGATGGATTTCCCAACGAGCGCCAGAGTGAAAATTGCAGCCTGTCTTGCAACTTTAAGTTGCATAGCAACGCTATAAGGGTTCAAGATAAAGAAATCCCGGGATTCAGAAAAAAATTATTTTACCATAATTTTTTTGAGATCATTAAAATTGGTATAAATAGCTTCTTCGATCCAATATACTGCTGACTAATACGACAGTTCCCGGGATCACGGGATTCAAATTAAATAAAACAAAAAAATTTGTGGTTTTAACAACTATGTTATACCCACGGCAAGTTTAGGTATTTTATTGTATTAGGACCCACCGTCTCCCTTTCATCTGCGGGGGACGAGACGCAGGCTGGGTTTCCACCCTTATGTCGTTGACTTACCAGCAATTCGCACGAAGAAGTTTGCTTCTTCTTTTATAATGCGCACGGCTAAGGAGTGGAATGCCCTGCCTGCGGACCTGTTCCCTGAGCAATACAACCTGGGCCTCTTCAAGGCGAGAGTGAATAGGCATCTTTCTAGGTAAGCATGCTACATCTTCGGCCTCATCATCACTCAACATCAGGTGAGATTGGGGTCAAATGCTTACCTATCACACATAAAAAAAAAAAAAAAAAAAATTTGCAATCCCATTGTTCCGATCACTGGTTATAAGATATGAATATCTAAAAAAAATAATTCAAAGAGTAAAATTATAACTAGATCAAACATCGTTTATGTTAAATCAATAACAATGATTTTAACGCACAGTAAAATAGAATAGGATAAGATTATACAGGGTGTAATATAAAATAGGACAGTCACTTAAAGGGGTGCTTCAGACCATCAAACTGAACAACTTTTTCTATGGGACCAATATTGAAATCGCGAAAAAAAATCGGCTGTAACATACATTTCAGTCGAGTTAAGTTTGCAGTTTTGTATGGGATAGCCGATTTTTTTTTCGCGATTTCAATATTGCTGCCATAGCGAAAGTTGTTCAGTTTGATGGTCTGAAGCACCCCTTTAAGTAACTGCCCCATTTTATGTTACACACTGTATAGTAACACAATCTATGAAAATATGAATAATAATTAAATTAAACTTTAATTGATGATTATCAATTATTCAAGTTTTTGCTGTATTTATAGAAATTCTTTTCCTCGCCCTGTCCTATATCTCTGACTACCACCTCGGGGACTATAGTTGTGAGCATATACTATACTGTATTTCCACGCCGATTATTTTTTCAATATTTATATTTGATTTATTTCAATATAAATATAAATATTGAAAAAAATAATCGGCGTGGAAATACATAGCATATGCTCACGACTATAGTCCCCGAGGGGGTAGTCAGAGGTATAGGACAGGGCGTGGAAAAGAATTTCTATAAATAATTAAATACAGCAAAGACTTGAATCATTGATAATCCATCGATAAAAGTTTAATTTAATTATTATTGATATTTTCAATGATTGACATAATCTTATCCTATTCTATTTTACTGTGCGTCAAAACCATTGTTATTGATTTTACATAAACGATAATAAATAAATAATAATAATAAAAATCATTTATTTTCGCCACAAACATACAAGCAGGCATTCTTATTATATAGCTTCATACATTGAATATGTTTGCGGAGACTGGTGACTGAAAAAGGCTTTAACGGCTGTGAAACCTGTTAAACAGGCGCCAGTTTGAACTAGTTATAATTTTACTCTTTGAATAAGTTATTTTAGATATTCATATCTTATAACCAGTGATCGGAACGATGGGATTGTAAATACCTAAACTTGCCATGTGGGCATAACAGAGTTGTTAAAACCACAAAATGTATTGTGTAACGAAGTGCCCCTGTGGCGGGATGGCCAGAGGGAACCTAAGAACCTAATCTCGTTTACAGGTTTCCCTAGCTAACTTAATTCCTATTCACTACCGCTTCTTACTTACAACCCTAGCTGAGCTGAAAAGAGGGAATAAGGACCCGGCACGAGAGGGGCCGTATCGTGAAGGGTTATTTCCTTCAGGAGAATTGGCTCAAACTGTAAGACCTGACAACACTGCCCGAGGAACCAAAAGCCACGCCTGGTCAGATCTTCAGGAGCTACCTGCGTCCTGGTTGATCTAGGACACAGCTGCATCCACGACCCCTCAGTACGAGGTGTTCAAAAGTGAGGGGAGGTTGGGGAGAGGAGGAGGGGGGGGACACCCGATAGTAGACCTCTGTGGTTGAGCTTCTTCCCAGCCGCCTGATACCTCAAGCCACCGTGCTTCCACTCTCGGACGCCAACTATCGAGTCCCGGCCTAATCAATCAATCAGTCTCGCGGCAACGGCCTCTTTACTATGGTTTCTAGCGCCAGTTGCTGAAGCAGTCGGGTCATCGGGGTTGGCACCTGGTGGTGCCTCGTAGTTGTCCAGGTGTCTGCCGGCGCGGTCTAGCCCACCGAGTGGGACCCCGTTGGGGGAGGCCCGGTGAGCGAACTGCGGTCGGCAGTGTGGCCAATCAGGGGGGTTTTGTGCTGCGGAGTAGCCTACAGTCCGGCGGTTTACCCTCGGTCTGCCCCACGGTCCAAGGGGATCTACGGCCGTTAGCAGTTTCCGCAGCGGGGTGAGTCCTTAAACGGGCTCAGGCATCAGGGGGTCAATTTCCGGGAGGGGATTGTCTGTGGAGAGCTCCATAGCGAGGGTGCAGCTGCCGAGGTCAGTTCGGCAGTGTCGTCAGTCCGGGGGGTGCTGCGGAGAGCACACGAACCTGGCGGCATGCCAGGGTGTGTGCAGGCTCCAATGCGGTGGTATTTCTTGAGGTGCTGCCGGTGAGGTCAAGCCCACCGAGTGGGACCCCGTTGGGGGAGGCCCGGTGAGCGACCTACACGCCGGCAGTGTGGTTATCCGGGGTGCTTGAGGAGGGGCCCACGGTCCTGACGACTCGCTGAGGAGTCGAGGACGTGGGCGGGCTCCGAAGCGGTGTGTGGGCGCGACACAGACGGTCGCGGGAGGCGGGTGCGCTGCTGGTCGCACCTACGCGAGGCCAGCTTATGTTGGTTTTGTATAGCTTGATGTGTCGCTGTGTGTACATTGGATCGAAATAGTTATATCAATTTTAATGATCTGAAACAAAATTACGGTAATATAATTTTTTTTTCGAATCCCGGGATTTTTTCTTTCCAAATTTTCATAGGTGGTTCAGACCATCAAATTGGACAACTTATGAAAATTTGGCACCGTTCAGTTCAGTTGTTACTATATTTGTGTAGGCGAACCATCGAAATCTTTTTAAAATGTGAAATGCGCAGGCGGACATCATCAAATTAAATAAGTAAGTAATTAATTCATGGTTTCTTGTTATTCAGTACAGTACATGAAAAAAATAAACGGCGTGGAAATACATAGCATATGCTCACGACTATAGTCCCGAGGGGGTAGTCATATATATAGGACAGGGCGTGGAAAAGAATTTCTATAAATACAGCAAAGACTTGAATCATTGATAATCCATCGATAAAAGTTTAATTTAATTATTATTCATATTCACAAAGATTGTGTTACTACATAATCTTATCCTATTCTATTTTATTGTGCGTCAAAATCATTGTTATTGATTTTACATAAACGATATTTGATCTCTCTCTGGGGGTAGGCCCGATTGGTGGATGGGCGAGACGGTGGACCGATGTCCTGGTGAAGGCGGCGGAAAAACGTTGGATGAGGGCGGCGCAGGAACGGTCGTTATGGCGATCCTCGGGGGAGGCCTATGTCCAGCAGTGGACGTCCATTGGCTGAGATGATGATGATGATGATGATGATGATGTTTTCTCTAGTTATAATTTTACTCTTTGAATAATTTTTTTTAGATATTCATATGTAACCAGTGATCGGAACGATGGGATTGTTAGGGTTGTTAAAACCACAAAATTTGGTATTTTATTTTATTTGAATCCCGTGATCCCCGGAACTGTCGTATTAGTCAGCAGTACATTGGATCGAAGTAGTTATTATCAATTTAAATGATCTTAAACAAAATTACGGCAGTATAATTTTTTTCCGAATCCCGGGATTCCCGGGAACTGAACTGGACGGTGCCAAATTTTCATAAGTTGTCCAATTTGATGGTCTGAACCACCTATGAAAATTTGGGATGAAAAAAAAATCCCGGGATTCGGAAAAAAAATATATTACTGTAATTTTGTTTCAGATCATTAAAATTGATATAACTAATTCGATCCAATGTACTGCTGACTAATACGACAGTTCCCGGGATCACGGGATTCAAATTAAATAAAACAATAAATTTTGTGGTTTTAACAACTCTAACAATCCCATCGTTCCGATCACTGGTTATGGTTAAATATGAATATCTAAAAAATATATTCAAAGAGTAAAAATTTTAACTAGAGAAAACATCATCATCATCATCATCATCATCATCATCATCATCATCATCATCATCATCTCAGCCGATGGACGTCCACTGCTGGACATAGGCATCCCCCGAGGATCGGGATCAGATCAGATTAATCTGCACTATGAAATCCCTATGAAATCCAAACAATTCGACATATTGTAACCTTGAACTTATGCCTGCATAAAGAATGAAATTGGAGCCTATTAGCAGTTATGAACTGCAATTACAGTAATAAAAATCACTCTGAGGTCTACAAAAGTTAAAATAAGCGCCTAAAGCCGCTTACGGGAAGCATTGAGGAAGATACTACTTCTATAGGCTGCCCACGAGCAAGCGCCATGTTTATGATCTTTTTAGGTTATCCAAGCAAATATTTGTCAACAAATAACGTAAACAGAACTTAATTTTTAAGGATTGGGACGTTGTCTCCAAACCAGTGTATCATTAAATCGACCTCAAATGATTTTATTACATAAAAAGTTGAAAAGACTGTATTCTAATACACATAATTAATTGCTTATTTGGATTATATCAAGAGCGCATCAAAATTACTCCAATAAGTGATATTTACATTATCAGTAAACTAATATGCGTTTTTAATTGCATGTACTGTACTGAATAACAAGAAACCATGAATTAATTACTTACTTATTTAATTTGATGATGGCCGCCACCGCACTTCACATTTTAATAAAAAGATTTCGATATTTTGATGGTTCGCCTACACAAATATAGGAACAACTGAACTGAACGGTGTGCTGTCAAAACAAGATTCATTCATTTCAATCGGTCATTCGTTCACGAATGTAGTGCTATATGAGTGAATCTTATTACTTAATCTTCCATTGCAGCTACTATGGCGCTCTTAAGCAGCTACTATTATAGCTCTTCTGAAGCTTAAGGCCGCATAAAATTGTGCCTATTTGGCTATAGTGCTGCTGCATAAGGCCTGCTGAGCACGCTCTATAGCTTACGCCTAGCAGCTTAAAGGAATAATTGCCTTGGCTCTAAAGCCTGTATGCAGCAATTTTGTGCCCGTTGGGTGACGTGACGAAGTAAAGGCTGACCTAAGTGAGGTACAGGCCAACTACTGCCGAGAGGTTTCGCAGGATCGCGATAAGTGGTGCTCTCTTGTTTCGAAGGCCGAGACCCACGTTGGCACGGAATATACAGGGTGAAATTGATATCATTAGCACCCTTTTAAACTAAGAGTCTACCCATCAAACTGAACAACATTTACTATGGGAGCAAACCGATCGGAGCAAATAAAAAATCTGCTGTTCCATACTAAACTGCAATGTCGACGCGCGAGTTCGCAACATCAGTTTTTTTTTGCTCCGATCGGTTTGCTGCCATTGTAGAAGTTGTTTAGTTTGATGGGTAGACTCTTAGTTTAAATGATATCAATTTCACCCTGTATAGGGTGTAAGTGACAGCCTAGCAAATACTGAAATGGTGAACTCAGACCATCAAACTAAACTGTACATCTTTCATTATGGAGCCTCAAGAAACACTTATTCGACAGGCATTGCAATTCAGTATGAAAATCAGATTATAGAAATACTTACTTTTTAAAATTTTCAGTTTGTTGATCTGAACATTCTGAACCACCCCTGAAAATTTGGAAAGAAATAAAAAAAATCGCGCGTAAAGAAATGTCGGGTCAGGCCTCTTGTCCTGACTAAAAACATGGCACTTTACACGAGAAGACTAGACTTCCAACCATAAAAACATTCCAAGAGAAACATAAATTTTGATTAGGTGAACGCAAAAGCTGAAAACATTAAACAACATACATTATTGCGAAATTATGAAAAAAAAAAAACAGCAATTACAAACATAAAGCCTTAAAGTAAGGTGAACGCACTCTAACAAATCCATCGCAATATTGTTTAGCATCGTATCGGAACTAGGTAATACGAACAGACTAGCTCGAGGAAGGACAATGTTGTCGACACCTGCACATATGTCCATGAGACGAACGATCAACATTGAATATGGGACAGTCAGCCTGCCGAATGCCAATACAATAGAGTAAGCAGTGACTCAGTAGATACTATTTTATTATTTAGCTAGAATTTTTGCGTATTTTTCAAAGATGATTTAATCCGTTGTGCATATAAATATAATGATTGTGATTGTCACGTTTTGCCCCCGACGCTTAATACCTGTTGCCAGGGGGAAGACCGCGCTAAATCAATGTCCTGTCCACTGAATTGTTATTCAACCGCTACCGCAACAAAACTTTTTGCACATTCTGTAGGTATCGCCACAGAATAATGCGGACACTTTTTTAAGGTGATGATCAGACCGTCAAAGTGAACAACGTTTTCTAAGGCACCGACACATCGAAATCGCGCAAAAAAAAATCTGCTGTTCCATACAAAGCTGCAAACCTACTCGAGCCAAAAACAGCAGATTTTTTTTCACGATTTCGATGTTGGATCCTTAGAAAAAGTTGTTCAGTTTGATGGTCTAGTCTGGTCATCCCCTTAAAAAACTGTCAGCATATAAGAAGGACCCTGTTTGTACATGGTGAAACAAAACACTCTAGTAATACTTAAGGGTGTGCTTCAGCCCATCAAACTGAACAACTTTCACTACGGAGCCAACATCGCGAAAAAATAATCCGCTCTTTCATACAAAACTTAAATACTTACCGTCTCGACTCAAATTTATGGGACGGCAGATTTTTTTTATTTTTTCTCTATATTGGCTCCATAGTGAAAGTTGTTCAGATTGATGGTCTGAAGCACCCCCTTAGGGTGTTTCGCTACATCCTGTATAGTTTGTATTGCGTTAATCATCTGACAGAAAGATGAGTCGCAACTCGTTCGCCACTAAATCGTTACCACTGTCAATCTAATAGTAAATAAGTCAAGTTTAGCGCAATACCGCATCACCTTGGTAAAGTTGGTATTTGATCTTGAGCGGACAGGTAACTTGTTCCAGAATCCTGGAAAATTCCGTTAGATTGTGGATTTGATGAGCCAGGTCAGAGGCCTTTCGAAGCCGCTTGAAAATATTAAAATCTCCACCAGGTGGTGGAATAGATGCCCCGCACTCTACGGACTGCCGCTTGGAGGCGTTGTGCTATGTAGTCGGATGTACCTATACGAGTAATAACGGCACAGGTATAGCCTGATAATGATTGTGTTGTAATCAAGGGTTAGGTTAGGTTAGCTTAGCTTTTTACATAATTTTTGTAGGTGACCGGCACTGGCCTGAAACACTGAATGTGCTACGAGTGAACCATGCTTCAGCTGCCCGTTTAAGTTATAGTTGAGGACAATTTCTTTAATTTATTTAATAGTAGATTATCTTCAGGATAGTGCCTGTAGGGATAACGTCATTGTTTTTTATCTCTTTCGGTTGAGGCTGTATAGTTGACAGTTAAAGGTGTGATGACGATTAATTGAACCAATTTGCCCATAACAATTTAGTTTCAAGAGTGGGCGACCTTTTACAAAATTGGCTTTGCTTTATTTAAAACAAACCACTTAATTGCTTATTGTTTGAGTATGGAGGTGTTAGGTTGTTACAATTCATGTCAAGAATTGACTTATTGGTTTATTCATGGGTAAAGGCCCAAATTTTGTTTTAAACGGCCGTATAGACAATGATTGAATTGTCCTCATGTTTCATATCTTTCGCCTTTTACTTCTTTTTTCCCAGTACATACAGGCGAGTACGTACATTTTGTTTTGCTCTTGGCCACAGACAATAAGCCCATAGATATTACATATATCCTCGTTTCTATACAGAGAGTGGGGATCTGCTTTGTCTCCATCAAAACGCTCTTGGCCTACGTGGGGAGTATGCCTTGCTCCCTTCCAATCTTATCTATATGAGGAGGTTTGTGGCACGTTTATTTTTTCATCAACATATCGTATGCCTCCGTGGTCTAATGGTTAAGGGCATGGGCTCTTGACACGGAGGTCGTGGGTTCGATTCCCACGGGGGATCCTATGTGGATACCTAGTGATATGTCACTTTGTGCGTTTTTCCCCAGTTGGTTAGGACATTGCAGGCTGAATCACTTGAATGTCTGAAAAGAAAGATGATTCCGTGCTTCGGATGGCACGTTAAGCCGTTGGTCCCGGCTACGCTGGTGACGACCCGGTTGGTGTAATGGTTACCACGCCGGACTGCCAAACCAGGGTCCTGGGTTCGAATCCCGGTACGGTCATGGATGTTATATGTTTGTGCCGTTGTTGTATGATTCCCATAACAAAAAACCTGCGGCTTACTTGGGATCATTACAATGTATGTGCCTGTGAGCGTTATTTATTTATTTATTTACTATCTCTGGTGGTAGTTGTTACATGAAAACCACGTCAGAGGCCTTATGGCGTGCTGAAAAAACTCTGACACCAGGGCTCTGCCCACACGATAAGAATAAGAAGCATATCGTATTGCATTTTTTGTCTTTCTGCTTGGATACAGGGGGAATTCAATTTGAAGGTCGAGGCGTTTCACAAGTCTTCCGCTGCCGAGGTCAACCTATGGAGTTCTTCAATTCCACCAGGCGCAGAGTGCACTCATTTCCCACATGAGAGAGGGTTTGGTCAGGCGCCCCACAGTCGCACATCGGTACAGACCCCATTTGTGGTGATGGCTGATAATTATATGCGGATTAGAACCTGAACCGCATCCGCACGGACAACATGCCACGTACCAATGAGTTTTTCTAACTTATGTACGTAATAACGATTGCTCTCAAACGGTGATGGAAAACATCGTGTGTAAACCTGCATACGCAGAAGAAGACGATGCGTATGTGAAGTTTACCAATCCGCATGGTGGACTAACGCCCATACACCTGAGGGTAAGCCTGTGCCCTACAGTGGGACGTATATAGGCTGATGAATGATGATGATGAAGTAGGTATAATACTTAAATGTTTTAACCATCTGCAATGATAGTCTATGTATTTAAGTGCCAAAAACACATTTAAAAGTAAAACATTGATCGTTGGTGACGCAGGTAGAATTACACATGGTTCAAGAATTTATCGAAGGTCAATCCAGGGTTAGTTTGAAAAATCATCTGCAAGTGAACAAATATAACTCTTTAAATTTACTCTTACGTATCCACTTAATTAATTTTCATTGTTTCATTTTAGGTACTCATGTTTCTTGTTAATGCGATAATTTTAAAAGATACAAGAAATTGTAACACGATAAAATAAAAAGAAAATTATACCTACATACGAGTACATAAACTTTCGGGGTGGAAAGAAAATTATGATTACCTAAATTGAAGAAATTTGTGTACTGAAGTATCTTTCCGACTAGTTACTGTTTGTAATTCTTTAGTAAAATTACAGTCGACGTTCTTAAATCGTGTATGCACAATTGCACATTCATTTAAGTTAAGATTGAATACTTATATTGATTTAAATTGAAGTCATCATTTAATCACATCACACACTCTTGCTACCGCCACTTCATCATCGAGGTACCACAAAGAGATTAATCCACTGATTATTTACTCATTTATTTTCTTTTCGGAGAAATTATAGGTAAACCTAATAAACCATTTGTTTTAACACAAATTCCCAGTTAGGGAACAATGAGTCCTTTTCTTATGGAAAATTCTTCTTATCTTCTTCATGTGGTGCCATCACCTGATGCAGCTCATACTATTCTCCTGGATCCTGAAGCTGCAGCCCTGAAAAGGGAGGTGGTGTTCTTATAAGTTTTATGATATCAGAATTATATAATATATATATATATATATAACGCTCACAGGCACATACATTGTTATGATTCCACGTTAAGCACTATAGGCTTTTTAATATGGAAATCATACAACAACGGCACGAACATATAACATCCATGACCGAACCGGGATTCGAACCCAGGACCCTGGTTTGGCAGTCCGGCGTGGTAACCATTACATCAACCGGGTCGTCGTTTTTTATTGATACGAAACAGCGTAGACACACACAAACCATATTCAACTATATATTTGAAATACTTAGTTCTGGAGGAAATCGAATGTGATAGACAGACGGCTTTCAAAGTGAGTCCATTAATGTTCTGCTTTGTAAATATGCCAAACTAACTAATAAATCTAAAGAGTTTTGTGGCAACCATAAAGTTTTTCCCCATATATCTTGTCCAGCGGCTCGTTTAAGGAAGTGGTGAGCTTACTAGTTTCGGAGATCTAATTACACGTGTTGTAACCGACACCTACTTGTATTTGAATCTAATATGGTCAATCACTATTAGACTTGTTTGGAAACTGGTAGCAAAAAGTTTCTTCTTATGTTCCCAGGCCTTGGTTATTTGCTATTCTTGTTTTGCTGTTTGCCATAATCAAACATCTTAGGAAGGAAAACGTCGTGAGGAAATCATGAAGCAACAATGTATACCTGGCCAATAAAATATAGAAACACAATCGTAGAAAATTTTTGGAAAAAGTGAGGAAACCTACATACGCTGAAGAAGAAATTCTGATACGTATGTGAAGTCGATTCATCATTGAGCACGTCGATTCATGTTGAACTAACGCCCATACAGCCTCCCTGAGGGTAGGCATGTGCCCTGCAGTGGGACGTTCTTATATAGGCTGATGATGATGATGAGAAGTCCAATAATCCGCATTGAATATGAGATGGAGTAACGCCCAAACCCTCTCGCCATGAGAGAAGGCCTGGGCCCACTGGGGCACTACTGTGTGGGGACGATAAAGGTTACTCGGTAAAATTATCTAGTCATCATAATAACGTCTTTTTCTTTAGGAGTAGATAATTTATATTAATTTATGCTTTTGTTTCAGGGTAGCTGTCAGTATTACAAGAGGTGGAGTTGGGTGTCGTGGCTAGAGTTTGTCGCACAGATCATGCTGAAGTGAAAAAGAGCTGGCCTCAACTACCTACGATTAAAGTAGAAGTCAATCCCGACCCGACCACACTTTATAATGAGGTAAGATTTACCTTTGCCACCTATCTTTGCACTAAAACGTATTTAGGCTAAAAATGTTGGATCACTAGTGCAAGATACCTTTTCAGCGAAACGACCGAGCTTTATTATAGTCTCCTAGAATTGTACGACTATCTTCAAAAAGTAATTGAACATTATCCATCTTACAGAATTAAAATTCCATAATATTTTGGGATCATAAATTAACGTAGATGAAGCGTAATATTAAAAATAATTTATCTATATCGTAAATAACACAAGTTAATTGCCCGAGGCGTACGAGTCCATGGGATATGAACTGATTCACATTCCGGCTCCACGGATTAGATCAGATCCGAACAAACAATAACATACTAATGTTTAATTTCAAACTATGATCCGTTCATCTGATAGCGATGCATTGGAGTTTGAATTAGTTCATGTGACCAGGTTCAGAGTAGGTACATCAATCGAAAAATAATTCAACGTAGGTATTGTTACGTAGAGACGGACATAGATTCATGAATTTCATAAATAAAAGGACTTCGTCATAATGTTAAAAGTTATAAAAACTCATGTCTTCATAAACATCATCTCTCCGGGGTTTAAGGTAATTTTCAGATATGTATTAATAATTGAATTGAATTTTGGATTTGTCTTTGTTGTTCATTAACAGCAAAGTCATTATTTTCTATAACCACAAAATTACACGATCTCAGGGAAAATAAACTTGAAAAACTAGATGAATTATGCCGAAAAAAATTATCACAAAAAGGTTGGAAGGAATAGTTTATTTAATAAAATGATATAAGATTGTTTATAATTAAAATAACATGGATAAACCTTTATCGTAACTTTAAGGAAGAAAAGATCACTATCAAAAACATAATCTAAGCCTAATTGAATCTAGTTACCTCCGTGGTCTAATGGTTAAGAGCATTGGGCTCTTGATACGGAGGTTGTGGGTTCGATTTCTACGGGGATACCTAGTGATATGTCACTGCGTTTTTCCCCAGTTGGTTAGGACATTACAGGCTGAATCACCAGATTGTCTGAAAAGAAAGATGATTCCGTGCTTCAGATGGCACGTTAATCCGTTGGTCCCGCCCGGCACTATCTCTGGTACTATCTCTGGTGGTAGTAGTCGTTACATAAAAACCACGTCGGGTCTAAAAAAAACTGACACCAGTGCTTGCTGACCACACGATAAGAAGAAGAATCTAAAAATCAACTCTACAAAATAGTAACAACAATTTATTTTGTGATTAAGCCTAGAGAACGATTGCAAAAGAAGTATTGTTTCAAAATGAAATAGAACAGAATCTGAAAGTGAACAAAACTTGATGAAGATGCAAGACTTAAAAATAACGTAATGCAACGACAGATAAAGAGGAATCGTACGCAATAGGCATCGTTACCGAAGCTGACGAGCTCAAAAGAAACGAACCAAATGTAAACATTGTAAGCTCTTAAACGAGCGCAATAAACAAACATTTAGGTAAAGAATAACATCCACTAATAACGTAACGGAAGCACCATCGATCTAAGTGGACGGGCATACATGCGCGCGCGCTGTTTTCAATGTTTGTCCATTGATAAAGCTCGCAATTTTAGCTGTCAGTCGGGAGCGTGCCGCCGCGTAGAGCGCTCATTCCTTTCGGTCCACCGCAGCCTTGCGGTATCGCGTATCCGCTATATATCTTCTTACTCGAACTTTGCTCGAACCAACGAACTGTTCTGGGTGCCATCCAGCCAGCAAACCAGTGGCATGGTAATTTGTGTTCCAATTCCATCGGGATAAAGCTTTAATTATATCCTGACGGATCCTGGGTGTTTGCCGCCTATTGTCTCATAGAGCTAGTGATAGGTATCGTATTACGTAATGTTTAAATTTTCGACATTATTATTTCCTGAAGGATGGATTTTGGTTTGTTTAATTTTTTAAATGTAGTTAAATACTTCGTTCAAACTTTAGAATTTTTTAAAATCTATTTCCTCTTTCCTATCTTCTTTAGCATCAAAATATTTATCCTCATTGTATAAAATCAAAACATGAATTGAATAAATCACAGCATGTGACTGATAAAAGCTCAGTCTATAAACGGTGGCACTATCTCCAAACCTAACCTAATTAAAGTCTAGAAGCATAATGTGTTGTTATAATTAGCGAGATATCCACATCCTCAGTAAAGAGGGCCAGGGTTAGTTGGTGCTGGTCCGTTATCAGAGTAGGAACCGCACGAAGGCTAGCCATTTGCGCAATCACACCGAAACGTATCACGTCCGCTGCTAAATTCACTTGTGTGGGAATCTTGTCTGTTTCTATATTGCTCTCGTTGTTATACTCTAATCATTCGTTTGTATAATGTTTTCAATGTATTTCATCACATTTGAAAAGCAGAAATTTGAATTGTGGTATTTTCAAAGCTTTTTGAAATAAAATCGTTTCCAATGATTTTTCTCACAATATCTATCCAAATGATTTACTTATAAATAATTTTTAAAATAGCTTTGTAACACATGGTCCGAGATCCGACCTTAAAATTATGCACCTATTTCTTTGAACGAAACGTGATTTACCCCTGTTTGTAAACATACACTAGAATCACATTTCGTTCACCAGAGAAATAGGTGCATAATTTTACGGTCGGATCTCGGTCTAGCACTTGGTAACTATAAAAAGTTTTTAACTTTTGTATCTGCCAGCACTTCTCCAAATGCAATCTCTAAAAGGTAGTCTGTAGTTGCAGCAAAGTTTCCGACAACCCTCAAAGGATATACGGCCGCGAGTGAAGTCTAGATGTCCATAATATAACACTTTGGCTTTAATTTCTGCATATCTAGTAAGTTTAACCATAATTTGTGTGTCCTGTACTTTATCAAAGTCCTTTTCATTTGCTATAACACTAATAATATGAATTTCAATATTCTTAAGCTCTTAACAAGTTCTGTGCTTGTGTATAAGTGGTTCAATCAGTCAGTCAAATCAGCCCACTTCAACCCACTGCTGAAAATAGGCCTTTTTATTGCGCCACGGTCCTGTGCTAATCTGATCCAATGCGAACTGTAATATTTATCCCTAAATTACCTGACAATAAGCTCGCACTGTCTTTATACCATAGTAATACAACACAGTAATAACCATTTTCATTTGGCACTTTCGCAAACCGTCCACATATCAAACCTACAATTATGATAATGCAAGAATTTACCACCAACATTAGACTTAGGCCTGAAATTTACATAAGCCTTTGTCGAGTCTACAATAAGATTAATAGAGGCGGCGACATTGGCCCAAACAACCTTTGCTGCAATATAATTCTCTATTGTTAGACGTTTTACTGTCTGTCGTTATGAATTACAGCCAGTCGTTAAGCGACTTGTCACCGTAACATAAAATGTAAAGGCTTTGCTTGAGGTGACGTAAGGCTGCTGAAACTTGCGTGACTTGAGTCACGGGTTGCGAAACTCTTAGCGCTGAAAGCCTGAACGTTTCTAACTGAGAGCTTTTGCTTTCGTTTCATGTTCTAGCTATTTTCCTCTCGTGACTTTTTTTTGCGTTTCCATGTCCAAGTTCTCAAGTCTCCGCATAACCTTATGTACCTTATGTTTTAACTTTGTATAACGTGATTTTGTTTACCTGTCTCAAATTTTATTTAATTCAGTTTCTAATGTTCTCTATTTTTTTTCATAAAATAATGTTTCACCTATTGTCCAGAAACAAAATATTACTCAAAAATTGCTTAGTAGGTACAGTCATAATACGTTACCGATCTTGTAAACGGTATAATTGGAAACCTTTAAAAAATGTCTTACTGGTCGACTGTTTTATAAGATATACAGTTATTACGATCTAAAAGATTACAGAGAAATCCTACTAATATTATAAAAGCGAAAGTTTTTAAGCATGGATGGATGGATGTTTGTTCCGCTTTCACGCAAAAACTGCTAAACGGATTTTGATGAAATTTGGCATACAGGTATACCATTGCCTGGATTAACACATAGGGTACTTTTTATCCGGGTAACGCAGACGAAGTCGCGGGCAACAACCAGTTACCTATAAAGTTTTATTTTTGTAAAAAAAAAATTATTTCGCAATACACACCTAACACTACCAGGAAGACATGCCAAAGATTCACTAGAGAGCAATATCACAAGTGTACATCACATCACACTAAGTAGCTCTTTGATGCGTTCTGTAGAGTAAGTGTGTAACGCACACCGCGCGTGCGCTTCCTCCTCCTTATCAATGACTCTCTATGCTTCTAATGGACTGATTTATGTCAGGATATCAGATACCTTGCTAGTATTATTATTGGTTTGCATTTACCCATAAGTTGCTTTCAGCCAGTTTCAGCAATTTTAAAACCAGTAACGAAAATGGACGTCTAATGTAATTTGTATCTTCAATCAATCAATCAATCAATCAAATATACTTTACGGATCAAATCATATCATATCATATCTGTATCTTCATGGATTAATTTTAGGATTCTTTTGTTTACCATGTTTAAATGTAGGTACCAACTACAAATTTTGCAGTTGGTAGCTGTAGCAATGTTTCTGACCACTCCGAGAGGGATTACGGTCGTTAGTTTATGTATGTGTGTACACGCACAGTTTCTGCTAATTTTCTTTTTGCGGTATCTTCGTAGAGTTTCCGTTCAGATGATTTGAATTTTTCACAAATTACTAATTGAAGAATATAATCGAACCAATATAATCGAATCGATCGATATATTATAGTTGATGAGGCAGCTCATCAACTCATGATGAGTTGATGAGCTGATAGTTCGATTATTTTTGATCATGGTATCGCACAGATATTTGAGATAGAATCTATTTAATTTATCACTATTGTCCGCGACTTCACTGAGAGAAAAACTTATCCAGAAATTAAAAAACCGTTTTGTTACTGGCGTAAAAACTAATTTATAATTATGAATACTAAAGTTCTGCTGTCATTACTGGCACAAGCAGTTTTTTACAATAGTTTAGTATTATTAAAATGTAATCCCTACAAACTAGTTTTAGTAAAGTAAAATATTACATAATAAAGTAATTCTTGCATAAATAGTGTAAGTTTCACTTTACTTTAGTTATTTCCAAAATCATATTAGCTATGATTAGTAATCACAATTGTAATTTTTAATAGACAGTTTTAATAAAAGTAGAGAAACAAAAGGCATAGTTATTCTGCAACTGCTTTGTTTTTGCTATAAATAACGTCGTGTTAATTAAAACACTCGTTTGTAATAACAAGTGTTTACCTGTTATTTCGATTAACAATTTTTTATTAATTTTGACCAACCTCCTTTGTAATTCCTAGTGTTTCCATAGTTCTTTTTATGACGCTTGTCTTTTATAACCAGCTTATGATTAATTATATTTACTACAAACATTTCATCGTAATAACTGCACGGAATTTTGTCATTTCTAGTTTCTCCTTTCTTCTTTCAATAAGCCATTTTTGTGATTTTAAACAAACTAATTTTGAATTTAATACCAGTTTGGTAATATTTAAAACTATTTGTGATTGCTGACTTTCTGAATTGCCATATTAATTTCATTTCGTTTTCACCTCCCGGCCGGATTAGACGAATCGTTATCATCTCTAAAGTGATCATAACAGTAACAGTGAAGTGAAGTGTTTAATTTTATTAAATTAAGTGTCCTAAATTTGGAATCGTTGACTGTCTTGAACTAAATATTAAAAAATTATATAATAAGATGATGGCAACTAAAGTTTCCAGCCAGATGAATCTGGAAACGGACATGGATCAGCTCACTAGCGATTTACTGACAAACTTGGGACTAAATGTTTATGTCAGAGCTTTTTGTGGTAAGTAAAGTGTGTGTATTTATTCATTTATAGTGTGATAGGTAGGTACGTACTAATGTAACTTTATAGGCAAGATCAAGGAAGGAAAAGATCTATGTTATCTCTTACTAACCATATCATTTCTGCCAAAAGTGCATAAGTAAATATAAATATTTCTATGTCCTTCATGTCATATCTATTTTCTTCTCAACCTGACATGAATGTTTAAAAAATTCACTTGACCGCCCTTTCATATTTATTAATGATTGCAGAAGGCAAGGAAGATGCTGGGATACTAAGGCTTCTATCAGATGATGAGACATCCAAGCTTATACCAGTACCTGGAGACAAGGCTAGATTTAAAGTTAACCTAGCCAATTGGAAGCAACCAATCGACAAATTAAATAACGTAGACCTCTGGACTTAACACCAAATGTGAGTTCTTTCCCATATATTCCCTAAATAGAATAGATTTTTATGATCAATGTGTTTTTAATTATCTATCTGAGATTACTAGTAAGAGCGTCAATTTTAGGCGTTACTTTGTTCGTATTGATTCTGAATACTTAGTACCTAGCTGTAGGTTGGCATACCTACATTTTTTGGAGTTGGATGCCATCTTTGGCTATACTGATCTAGTAACTTCCAGACATCATGATCAGTATCAATATCTAGATTAAAATATAATGTATTTATTTAATCGTTATTTTTTCAGAACCCGCGGCGCCTGATGCTTTAAATAACACCAGTCTGCCACAACTACCGTACTGGACTTTCAGCGTGCCGTTAAAGGAAAAAAAGAAATCGCTGTGGCTTTTAAATTATGTAGGTACTAAGTTAGTAATCTGTTGTAAAAACTGAAATGAAAATAAACTACATTAACTATTATTTTAAGTTTCATTTGAACACAATTACCTATACCTTATAATTTAGTGGAGTTGTTATAACAAATCGTTTTACTAGGTATCACAATTTTCTCCTGTATTCTTTATTCTGTATTTCTTTACAGCATATACATAATAATATGTATATACACTTTTATACGAGGTGTTTTTCAGTAGCTAGGAAAGAACGCAATTACCTGAATACTGATACGTTCTTGCTAGCAACTGAAAAAGTACTGTAGAATGAGACACATTGTACATGTTATGTACAAGGTGTAACAAAACACCCTAGTAATACTTAAGGGGGTGCTTTAGACCATTAAACTGAACAACTTTCACTATGGACCCAACTTTGAAATCAAGAAAAGTTGGCTCCTTAGTAAAAGTTGTTCATTTTGATGGTCTGAAGCACCCCCTTAAGTATTACTAGGGTGTTTTGTTACACCCTGTATAATGTTGTAAAGAATACAGGGGAAAGTTGTGATATCTAGTATAACGATTTGTTGTAACAATGCTACAATCTTGTAAAAATTACTCATTGTTTAGTAATATCAAGTAGGAACTCATTAGAAATTGTAAAAGTACAAGCTAGAAATTAGACTGCATTTTCTAAAAAACACTAAATTGTTTAGTAAGAATTGTATTTAAATAATCGTTTAGTAAAATCAAGTAAGACATCGTAGATATCGTAAAGTAGTTTCTAAAATTCAGTTTAAAGACAACTAGTAAGTGCTATCGTTTTATTTGTAGATAATGAACGACTCTATGTTTTTACAAAACGGTTTGTATATTCTGTACATCAAAATTTGGAGGATTACTGTTTCATTTTAGAAATTACAAAACACTTTGTCTTAACTGTGACGTCATAATGACGTCATCGTTTTGAGGATTAGTATTGTGCGTTAAAAATTACTAAACGCTCACTACACTAATTACTAAATACAATAACTAAAAACGACTCCTTCTTATTACAAAACTTTTGTTGTCGTGGGATCTGCAAATATTTATTTAATAATTAGTGAATTTTTGTAATAACAAATGAAGTTTTCTCTCAGTGTTCGTCTGCGTTGGGTATAAAAAGTATCCTATTTGTTAATCTAAGTAATACTTGATCGATCACAATTCATCACAATCCGTTCAGCTGTTTATGAGTGATTGGGTCACAAACATCCAAACATGAAAAATTTTACATTTATAATATTAGTAAGATTTACGGTTTAGGATCCATTTATATCGGAGTAGGAGTTTGGGAGAACTTTTACTAACTCCACATCCTACATATTTAATCATCAGATATAGCACATCCCTTCATATAATATGCCGTACCAGTCGTGCTAATCATTCTGCCTAGCGCGTACCTCTTTTATTTATTTTCTTAATCACGTTAACTGCATATCAGAGATTCTTAGGTACACATGCCACGAATAACGTAGTCTGTGAACTATGATAGAGTCATCAACAAGTGTCGGTTGAAATCTTTTCAACAGATGCCTTACTCTTGTAGATCAAATTCAATCGTATAAAAGACATAATTATGTTATGGTTTAATATTGTTATTTCCGGTCTTAAATTCTATAGCAAGTATTCGTTTGTTAAATGAATCATAAATGGATTATAGAATGTGTTGTTTCTGAATTCAGATCATTGACATTATCTTATGGACTTCATTAACACATTTAAAATATCTTAGACAGTGTCATAGATTTTCGTCCATATCCTAGTACTAGAATTCAAACTTATATAATATTGTTCAAACTTGTATATAATATTCTTCACAATTGAGATTTTTCTGAATTCTTATTTAGGTGTTTTAGGTCATTTCGTTATTGACGTATCAGCTGGTTTTAATTCAAATCGTACTAAGGTTCATTGGGTTAGATCGAAACATCGCATTCGAAGTAAATTCTATCAACTGAATAAACAAATCCTTTTAGTAACAATCAATAGTTGCCTCCGTTACACTGAATCCGTACAAATATACAGTTCGTTACACTTTTGTATGTAATCATTGATAGAACCGAAATTATATTATATAATCTAAATATAAACGTGATTCAATTTATATATGAGAACATTAAAGTCTAGATACTGCTATTTATTTATTTCAGGCAAAGGTAAAATAAAATTTATAGCAGGTCCATATTTTAAGGCTATTCTACCGTTGGCGCGCTCCATACAAACGTAGTATGGTGATATTTTCAATACTATCCAATTAAAGTCAATGAAATTTTTCAAAAACAATCTAGTAACTAATTTCTATGTCGGTATGAAGTCAGATTTTCGATAAACTTTATAGTTTTAAAGTTACAGTGCCACAAATATTTCCATACAAATCTTAAATTAATCCTAGCATTGAAACTGTATATTTTAACGAAAATCTGACTTCATATCGACATAGAGATTAGTTACTTGATTGTTTTTGAAAAATTTCATTGACTTTAATTAGATAGTATTGAAAATATCACCATACTATGTTTGTATGGAGCGTGCCAACGGTAGAATAGCCTTAAAACTTCGAACCTGAAATGTGTTTCAACATTTTGAAATAAAAATCAGAGAATTAGTTTTGAACTTATCTTGTATTAGCTTAACTACTGTTTAAAATTCGGGTACTTATTTTGTCGTCATTTTCATAATCATTCACTTATGTATAAAGTCTTTGAGTATATAGCAAATATAAAGTAACCCGTCTATGCGAAGGCGAAAATTTACGTGCCGAAAATCATGTTAGGAAACTAATAAAAGATGAGTAATCAAAAATTATAGGTACCTAATCTAATAGCAAACATGAAAGTGGCCTTGCCCCAATTGACCCAAGCTAGACGAATTTATTATATAGTTCATGTAGATAAACAATATATTAGGTAACAGGGTCAGTTTCGTCACATTCGAGTAAGATTCCAGCGGACCACACACTGATAAATTACTTATACGACCATTTTACGACTCTTGACATCATTTATATGGAGTCAAACAATTTAATATTGTGAATTTTTAATTAATTTATCGTTGCTCCTAGAAGTAATACGTATAGAGGTCTTATGCATGTATGTCGTCGTAGGTACAGTTAATCGATTCAATACGTTCTGTTTCAAATTAGGATGTTGATATGAATGGTATCTTTTATATCAACATTAAAAATATTTTTAAAATTAAATAGCTTAGATCCTATATTAAGATTTCCGGGATTTAGATGGATCGTCTCTGGAGACGCTCTGTCTGACTTCAGTTATGCTTATGTAGTACTAGATACTGTGCTTCAGTGTCATATTGCTGGGCAATGAAAATGAAAAATGAAAATAATTTATTTTAATAAAGGTATAAAAAATGGCTTCCCTATTCTTTCTCCGCAGATCGAAGTTTTCTCGTATCCTCTCTGTAATTTATTTTTATTTAGTTACTTAGAAATCACTACTGTAAATTAAGTCCCCCGCCGCGTCTGTCTGTTCTGTCTCTCAGAAACTCCTGTAGGGATTTTGATACAGTTTTCACTAATAGATAGCCTGGTTCACGTAGTTCATATGATACTAGGGCGGATTGCTGGTTAATTATCCGAGTGGTGCTATCACTAGTTTCACTACAACATGCGTCTTCATGTCACAATTACCTAACCTAATAAGTCTAATAACAGTGTGATCGGGGTCGTCGCTCGATGCCTGCCGGTGTGGCAGTGTGGCATGGCATGGCATGCTAGTCCTGCGGCACCGGCGCTTGAGCCCGCTCGCGACCATCAATCTCGTTGATTGATGCTTCTGTGACATCTTTACTACTTTTATACCGCCTTTAATGCGCCCGTACACTTACACTGTTGCCTTTTTAAACAAATTCCCTGTGTGTGTCAATTTGTTTGTTTAAGATGTAGATGTAGTATTAAGTTTGTTTATTTTTAGGCTACCGACGAATTTTGGGGTTTTCATGAATTAGATCGGGTTTCTTAAAATAGATTTTAAAACCTGCAAGTTAAGTGTTATTTATTGAATTTGGAAACAAAATTGATAGTCCATACCAATTTTGTCAAAAGTGTCTTCAAGTACGGTGTACTTCCTGAGATTTTGCTCTCCCTATTTCGGATAATGAGCGTGAGTATATTTATGTATTTTAATGATTATGTATGTAATTTGATATCGGCTAAGAAATTGGTTGATAATTTTTGAAAATTTTATTTCGTTGTCTCGACATGGAATTATAAGGACTGATCCGACAGATGTTGTCCTGTCTAAAATGATCGTTTAGTTTTATATGTGATAGTAGTGGATCCTTGCGTTGGTTAGATCATTGTGTGGTCACAGAAGCAGTGTGGAAAATGGTAGTAAATGTAAAAATACACCAAGATGTTTATTGGTCCGATCATTTTCCTCTGGAAATTCAACTAGATTTGGTATCTGCTGCTAAACTCAAAAATAATAATCGTGAACATACTCGAGATCGAGTCATATGGGGGGATAGACAGCCACACCAGGTAGAAAAATATAGCAGTATCTGTCACAGTAGCCTACGGTCTATTGACTTTCTAGAGGAGCTAAGGTCCTGTTGTAGTAAAACATGTAGTAATAGGGACCATAGAGTTGTTATAGATAATATGTATATAAAAGTTATTAATATTATGAGGAACGCTGCAATTTGTACTTATGAGGGAAAAGAAAAGGTTAAAAAGAGGTGTGTACCTGGGTGGAATCAGCATGTGAGGAAAGCTCATGAGGATGTTCGACTTGCGTTTATAGTTTGGGTGAATAGTGGGAGACATTCAGCTGGTAGTTATTTTGAGGATATGAGAGTAAAGAGACGATATTTTAAACAAAAGTTAAAGTGGTGTCAGGACAATGAAAAGCAGATTAAGATGGATATCCTAGCCACACACCACAAAAATAAGGACTTTAAGCAATTTTGGAAGCAGACAGCTAAACTTGATACCAGGTCGAGCGTCCCCATGAGTGTTGATGGAGTCTGTGAGCCTGGCCCCATAGCTAACTTGTTTAGGGACCATTTCAAAGTGATGTCTCCGTTGCAGTCAGAGTCGCTGGTGCTCGATGCTGAGGACGGACTTGAGGTGCAAAGTTATTTCAGCGCCAAGGAAATTAGGGTGGTGATCCAAGGTATGTCACGTGGGAAATCACCGGGCCACGATGGCCTCAGCATCGAGCATCTGCAGTATGCTGGTGTACATCTACCAAGAGTTCTGGCTATGTTATTTTGTTTCTGTGTTAGTCATGCCTATCTTCCAGACGAGCTGATGAAGACAGTTGTCGTACCAATACTAAAGAACAGAACAGGCGATGTCTCGGACAGGAGCAACTACAGGCCTATTTCACTGGCAACAACTGTGGCTAAGGTTCTGGACGGTCTGCTTGAGAGACAGCTCAGAGCAAACGTAAACCTACATGATAACCAGTTCGGGTTTAGGCCCGGACTGTCAACGGAAACTGCTATTCTCTGTCTCAAGCACACCGTCCGGTACTACACTAGTAGGAAGACGCCTGTTTTTGCCTGTTTTCTGGATCTGTCCAAGGCATTTGACCTGGTAGATTACAATATTCTCTGGAGTAAGTTGGCCAATGAGACAGAATTACCAACGGATTTAATAAATGTGTTTAAGTATTGGTACGGCAACCAAACAAATTATGTGAGATGGTCAGGTTCGCTGTCGGATGTATATAGGTTGGAGTGCGGGGTGAGGCAGGGGGGTTTGAGCTCACCCGTGCTCTTTAATCTGTATATGAACCGTTTGATTGTCGAGCTCAGTGGTGCCAGGGTCGGCTGCTCCGTAGGAGGAGTTTGCTACAATAACATCAGCTATGCCGACGAAATGGTCCTGCTGAGCCCGTCAATCAGGGCTCTCAGGAAGCTGCTGAGAACGTGTGAGGTGTTCGCGGAGGCTCATGGCCTCAGGTACAACGGAAAGAAAAGTGAGATGATGGTTTTCAAGGCAGGTAAGAAGACCTACAATGACATCCCGCCGGTGACTCTGGGTGGTGTAAAGCTAGCCAGAGTCACTGAGTTCAAGTACCTGGGGCACATGGTCTCCGAGGACATGTCGGATGAGGCTGAGATAGAGAGGGAGCGCAGGGCGCTGGCGATGAGGGCGAATATGCTTGCCCGCAGGTTTGCACGATGTACTAATGATGTTAAAGTAACATTATTCAAGGCATATTGCCAGTCCTTTTACACGTGCAGCCTGTGGGTCAGTTACACGCAGAAGTCGCTCAGTGCGCTGCGCGTGCAGTACAACAATGGGCTGAGGATGTTGTTGGGGCTGCCTCGTTTCTGCAGCGCATCGGGCATGTTTGCGGCGGCGCGAGAAGATAGCTTTGCAGCCACCATACGCAAACGTGCCGCCTCCCTGCTGCGCAGGGTACGGGGCAGCACCAACACCCTCCTCGAGCCCATTGCAGAGCGGCTCCAGTGTCCCATCATTGGGCACTGGAATAGCCTACATAAGGGCTCTAGGCCCCCTTTTGTAAATATTAAATAAATGTAAAAAAAATTGTCACTAACATAGTCTTAAGTCATTGTTACTAACACCAATATGGATCCACGATCTGAATTAAAATAAATGAATTGAATTGAATTGAATAAAAACCTTATTTGATAAAATATACAGGGTCCTTCTTAATATGCTGATACTTTTTAAGGGGATGATCAGACCATCAAACTGAACTACTTTCTCTATGGGACCAATATCGAAATCGCGAAAAAAAAACAGCTGTCCCGTACATTTGCCTCGAGCTCGAGTAGATTTGCAGTTTTCTATGGAAGAGCTGACTTTTTTCGCGATTTCGATGTTGGTGCCATAGAAAAAGTTGACCAGTTTGACGGTCTGATAATGCCCTTAAAAAGGGTCAGCATATTAAGAAGGACCTATCATCATCATCATTCTGCCTTTATTTCGTTATTTGGGATCGGTAATAAATGTCAGAATATTAATATATTTTTCTTCATCTTCATCATAAATATCGTTGTTTTTATCATTATTGTGTTTATAGTTTTGGACAATGATTTAAGCTTAACGTTTACCGCATGTGCTGTTTCGTGTCACGTGGGGAAAACCGTAGTCTAGACATCAGTCGCGGATTACAGGATTAGTTTGGTGCTGACTGTATAAATCCTGTAGTAAAACGACCTTCGCCTTCGAGACAAGTGGGGCAATATCGATTCCATATTCAGTTCCGATATTGAAATCGGTTCATTGAGTAAGTTTTTCTTAAAGAACCAGCTTACATTTCTATAAAATGTTTTAGTTTCGGCAACACTGTTCGATTATTGTAACAAGATAAAATATTATGTACTTACCAGTTTTTAAATCAAAGTATAAGCTTTTAGACACAAACAGATTCATCAAAATAGATTCTTATATTTTGCATGATGCATGAACAAATAAACAGAAAATTACGAATCTAAAGACACCTCATACGTTAAAATCCATCAAGCCGTTTAGGCTGTAGGGGATGACAAAGAAATAGACATACAATGGCCTCGATTCGGAGTGTACCACGACTAAACTAAACTAAATGTATTCCTGTCACTTTCTAAAATAAGATTAAGAAAAGAGACAGAAAACCAACAGCTGACTTTAGTGCTGTCAAAGTGACGTTACACGCCCAAAAACGACTTAAATAAGATGGCGTACATTATGATGACATCTTATTTTGCGCTTTTAACGTCACTTTGACAGCACTAAAGTCAGCTGTTGGTTTTCTGTCTCTTTTCTTAATCTTATTTTAGAAAGTGACAGGAATACATTTAGTTTAGTTTAGTCGTGGTACACTCCGAATCGAGGCCATTACGCTCAAAAAACACTCTCCTTCTGGCGCAGTCGGGTAAAAAAGAGTTGCGAGTCGGGTACACCTAAAACCACGCTGCGCTTGCAGTGATGCACACCGCATTCGCGAGGATGTATGAAGCTGTTTTTCTGTATGATATCTATTCGGTGCCTAAAAAACGTAACGTAAGTACCGTTTAGTATAGATAGAAGTTAGTTAAATGCAGTTCTATGCACTTGCCGCTACAATCTCAGCGGCATAACTCCCTAAACGAGTTTTAGGTAAGACCCCAGTATTAAGTGATCATCAATCAATCCGTCCGTCATGTGCCGAGGATTACGGCCTGCACGACACGTTGTGGCGACGGCGCCTTACTGTCTCGAATCATTGCAGCCATCTCTGATAAGTTCGTTGACTCTGATGATTCGGTAGTTTTGTGTTGCCGAGTTGCGTTGCATCTTCATAATTCTTATTTGATTGGTTACCTACATATGGGTAGGTATTATTTAGATAGATAACACGTTTATTCATCATAATACGACTTAAAAATAAGATCATTCACAGTATACGATCTGTACTGTTCCAATGAACAGGCTCTGGCTCAGCATGTTACTGCAGCATTAACTGCAGCGCTGTTATTCTGCCAGAACCTGACGGACACTCGACTATTATGGCTATTTTAAAATTTATTAGTATATTCACGACAGTCTAAATACTGTCAAAATAGGTGTAACAAAACACCCTATTATTAGGTATTTAAACGGTTGGTTCAGATCATCAAACTGGATAACTTTCACTACCTATGGAGAAAAAAATCGGCAGTTTATATACAAATCTGCCATACATATTCGATTCAAAACAATTTATTATTACATATTTAGTTTCTTTTTCAGTTGAATGTTGTTCAGTTGGATAAGTCTAAATCATCCTTTTCAATGTTACTAGGGTGTTTTGTTACATCCTGTATATAAGTAGAGAGGATGTAGTTAGTGGTGCACTAAGAAGGTATTTTGCGAAAATCTACTCCTAAAGGAGTAATCCCCGCGGACGAAGTCGCGGGTCAAAAGCTCGTTATTGCATATACGGCTTTTGTAGTAAGTTGCTGTTGCACTTCTTTATTTTAGGTTTTCTTGATTGAGAAATCGTAAATTTTGTGATTAGGGCGCCACTGAGCTGTCAAAGGCCTCTTAATATTTTTCCAAAATCATAAATTTTACAAAATGTTACAAGTGCACTCTAGCTGGAATATGAACTCAAAATGTTGATTAACTTTATCAACTCTTTCAATATTCCTCTCTACAATCCACATTCCAATTGATTCCTAATCAAAACAAGAACCCAATTCAAGTTAAACCTTTCCATCGAATCAATAAATATCCTTCTAACAATTAATCTCTCTGGATAGCGCAGGACCAATAACCGATCATAGATATACAACCATTTATTAAGTCAAGCCGAAGCGCGTGTGTAATTAAGAATGTTAATTAATAATAGCTTTAAGGTCCCGCAGCCTAGTGGTCCGGTTGAAGGTACTGTTAATTATGTCAATATGTTAAACATTTGATATGGTAACGCTTTGGACGGAAGAGTTATAGCCTCAAGGGCAAAGGCCTTCGTTCTCTTATTGAGGTGAGACATCCCTGTCGATAAAATCATACCAGTGAAATAGTGATTTTGGTTGTTTCGGTGTTTGAAGCCATCTACAAAGTTAAGCGACGTTAGGTCAAGCCACGTTTAGGAGTTGGTCCTGCATAGAATAGAATAGAATAGAATAGAATAGAATAGAATAGAATAGAATAGAATAGAATAGAATAGAATAGAATAGAATAGAATAGAATAGAATTATTTATTTCATATTATCAAATTCATAATTACATGTTTGCATTACATAAAAAATAAAAATGTCAAAGGATAATATGATCCTAAAGCGGGCAATGACGACGGACAAAAGCAAAGTACCTACCGAATTGGCAGGTTGCGGGTTCGTAGTGTCCCGCTCAATACCGTACTGAAAATTACAATTTATGATTTATTTTAAAATTAAAACAGCACAACCACATAAACATTATTTGGAAAATAATAACTAACTTGACGGTCAAAAAAATTTCTAGATGTAAAAAGTTACTATGCAAGGTTCCATTCGTCTATATCGGTTGGCATTTAATAGTCAATTTTGAACACGACTGTAACGAATCCAAAAGACATTTTGTTTTCAGTCATTGGAAAAATCAGTCATTTTGAATTTCAGGCATTTTGGGAAAAGGTGATTTTGAAATTAGTTCATAATGGTAATAGGACATTTTGGTTTTAATTTCTTTTGAACCGGAGGCTTTTACATTACACAGGATCCTTACTGTGTTTATATTTCTATTTAAACAATGGCCGCGTCACTCAAAAATGTTTTAATTAAAAAGATCTTAATAGTAATGTGTGTAACATTAGAGGCAGTAACATTTTAATTAATTTGCTTCCAGCAAAGTTGTAAGTACTGAGAGCTGGCTGCGCGGACGCAGCGTATGTTAATAACCGCTCAATTGTGACTATTAGCTTTTAAGGAAGGGGTTTCGCTGCCTGAGATCAGCGTTTATGATTTTATTTTATCTAATTTTATGTTCTGCTGTTTAAATTAAATCAACGATAGACAGGTTCGAGTCGATCTCTCCAATTCATCATCTTTTTGAACATCTACGATTACGCTCTTGTTGCTGGTTTTTTCGCCAATCCTGTCTCTTTTCCGCTAATGTCTTGACTTCTTGACAAGACACGACTTCTACCTTTTCTTTCACCTGTGCTAGGTCCTTCTTTTCCCATCTTTCCTTAAATATACCTTTAACGTTTTTTTTCGTGTCAACTTGTGTCGTATCAAGATTCAGATTATTATCAAAAACCAAAATTAAACTACTCACATAATTCACTTCAGCAACATGCGTCGTCAACCAACCATCTTAATAAAAACAAAAACTGCTTCAGCAACATGCGTCGTCAAATTTCCTACAAAACTCCCTTCAGCAACATGCGTCGTCAATTTTATACAGAATCATTCAGCAACACGCCACGTCAAACACTTAATCAAAAAGACCGCCCCTAGCCATACCTGGCCCAAACGTGGCCATAAATCTGGCCGCGTTTCCGCGTTGAATCGCTAACGACACGCGTTGGACCAAGTACGACCCAACACGGAAATCATTTTAGATTTTTTTTTTTTTTTTTTTTTTTTTTTTAGATTCAGATTATTGTTCTTCTCCGGTTGTTTATTGTCTTTTTTTAGAAATTATTTAATTGGATTTGTTGGACACAACCAAAGAGTAATGCGCATATGATTCAAGGGGCACAAAAGTGTTCATTTTGTTGTTGTGCCAACTCCGTGTCACTTATGGGCAAACAACTCTCTTCTCTTCGTCCAATATGCAATGCAAACTTAGTCAGGCATTCAAGTAATCACTCCATTTTTCTAGGTCTGCTGGGTCGGCAAATATTTGAACATATGTCTACCATCATTATCCGCTTATAAACGTCCCACTACTGTAGGGTCTGCAGGGCACATGTCTATCCTCAAGGATGGGCGTCAGTCCACCACTCATACCCAAAGTGGATTGGGTAGACTTCACATATGCATCAGAATTTCTTCTTTAGTGTACGCAGGTTTTCTAATTATATTTTCCTTCACCGTTTGAGAGCAGTCGGCACATTTCATGAAAGAATTAAATATTGTAGTCACTAATTCGTGTAGACAATCAACCCGCAGTCTCTCCTCTCAATGAATGTCGTCCCCGGCTCACAATGTATTGGAGCGCGTGCCTGCGCCGGCGCCGGCTCTTGATCTCTCGTATAGTGCTCGCACACGCAGCCCGTCGTACAACTCGTACATCATCGTTTGTTGACACCACTACCAATTTTAATGTCACTTGACATTGATCTTCACTGATAGCTATATTTAGATCTAAAGGGAATGCTTTTAGATCTTTGATGTATAAACTTATTAAGTTTTTAGATGTTTGTGCATCGAGAATTGAGACTTAGCTACGTATTTGAAAAATACTGGAAACAATATACAAACTCATATATCTTCTACAGAATATTATTGTTCAAAACATTTTTTGTTTTTCTATTCGAAAACAAACAAAAGTAGCAATCTCATCAGAAGATTTTTTAAACATCGCTTCCACCACCATTCCGAAGTTTTAGGCATGACCTTTTTTGAGATTTGATACCGCATACCTACGCATCGTATCTGGTGAACATAGGCCTCTCCCAAGCCGCGCCAAAAAACTCTGTCCTCGGCCTGGGACAGGCTTATGTTCAGCAGTAGCCGACGATAGGTTTGATGATGATGATGATGACGTATCGTATCATTTGTGTTTATCTACTTAAATAATCGAATCATAATGCGATATCTTTATGTCACATTCATACAAAGTCAAACATTAGTGGCATTGGACAGGACAGGACAAATGGATATAATAATATCAAAACAAAAAACTTGCTGTCCTACCTTGCATGTTGCATAATATTGGATATGAATATGAAGTCCTTCAAAGGAATGCGGCATTTCTTTAGATGCTATTAAACTCACGATGATTACGTCTATGCGTGCATTGTATTGTATGGCATCAGTTAGATGAAAGTTCATTTTTATAGAGAATTGTTGACTTTTACAGGATCACTTTATTTTGTTTTTATCTAAATTAAAATTTTGTTTGAAATGACACCAGTAGATTGCATTACGTTCCCTAATTATTTCCTCTGTTCCTCCTGTTTCCATACGTGGATATTTCGTAACAAGAGCTTTTTAAGAGCCTTTCTTGTAAAATTTAAAATTTACCTACTGAATCCGATGTCGACCCACCGCACGGGCACATTCACCCGACTTACTAACCAAAACAAGATTATTAAAATGTATCCATGAGTACGTTAGCGCTCTCATTGATTGCTGAAATAATAATAAATAATTTTTATACCTCAAAAATTGTAAGTAAATGTAGCAAAGTGTCTGATTACTCCGAAAGGGATGTTTATTTGCGTATATTTCCATTTCTACATACATAAACTCCATAATCTATTCCTATACATATAACTTATTTGTTCAATCATGTAATAAGATCAAACTTATTACTAATAAGTCATGCATAGGCGTTAATTATATTATTCAAGGAATTATTTACCTCAAAAATTCCATGCTTGAATCTATCCCAATCGCACCATCAATTCACTTCGTTCACTTCGAGTGCAGGGAATCATCTTTCATTAGAGGGCTATTCATTTCATTCCGAACTAGGAATCATACTTATTTGGTTCTGACACCAGTCTCCCTACTTATAGGATGTTTATTTTCTTAAAGGAAAGCAACCGCAACGGCGACCCACTTGCATTGATTTGGGTTATTGTTGTTAAATGAGGTCAGGTTGGACGTAGTTTTAACTTGGCTGCTATTTGATACTCGTTATTATTGAAATGATAATAATTTAGATAAGAGTTACGATTTATTTATCTGCTGCTTTATGAATTACTTGTTGTGGAATGACTAATAAAGCGTTCTGTTTTTAGAATTTTCTGCACATAGTTTTCTGTTTATGAAGACTTGTTTTTTGTCATGATTTTACCCTTGTTCCTACCTATGCTTGCATATAGGTACTTTGTACATTTATGTATATTTTTGGAGAGCTCTAAATAATTTTAGCTGATAACTTAGTCACACTACATCTATTAGGTATCTCTACCTATTGAATCCATTTCATTTAGAAAATTAGAAGCCTAAACTCTGGTTTTTATTTCGGAAATACTTTCTTTCATTATTAACAACTGCAGGGCTAGGCAATACTTATTAGAAGTCAAAACAATTTGTAATTTTTTTGAACAATATAACCCTGAAATAATATCTTTAATCTTATGAATTTGCGATTATTATTGGTTGTATTGTATAACGTAAGACTTGAATTCTTTTTCATAGATTCTTTATTGTACACAAAAACATAATTATGAAAAAAATTACAGTAAGTCGTGATGTACAAAGGCGAGCTTAACTCTAAAAGATCTGTCTCTTTTTCAAGTTGACACAAGAATCTGTGCAACAATTCGTAGCGTACTCTGACAAACCCAGCTCGGAACATCAGCGATCAATGCGTGAGTCACCCGGCCGGCGCCCACGCCGCGGCTTCCTTACCCGCCGGCCCGCTGTAACTGGGCTACTGGCCTATCTGTGTCCTATCCTATGCTAAACGACCACTCATGCCGTGATTCCTGCATTAACATCGACTTTTAAAAGAGGTATTTGCTTCAGAGATGGATAAGTTTCGCTACTAAGTTGTAGACATGGATATTAACTAATGGATCCATAACCTCCTAACAAGCGTGGAGACAAGAAAATTTTTTCAATGGCGGTCGGCAATGTTCGACCTTCTTTTATTCGTCTCCGTCGGCGTCGTCAATGTTTCCAACATTAGATTTGTCCCTTTCTATCCGAATAAAAATTAATTCAAAACTTTTTTTTTAATTTTTGTCTTTGGATTAGAAAGGGACATACCTAATGTTGGAAACAACGACGGAAATTTACGAAAGAAGGACGAACACTACCGACCACCAAGAATCCATGTATAGACAATGCCTATGCCACTTTCCTGGTTGTAGGTTTGTATTCGGCCGTCAAGGTGTCATTGTTAACTAACTTCGCTACGAGCTGACTAGCGATTTGGCTACTTCTTGGCCTACGAAACGAGAGAACGCCAATTTTTTCCGATCCTATGCAACCGCTCGCCAGGAGCTGGCTTGAAGCTCACATAGGTCAGCTTCCACACTAGCTTGGATAAATTATATCAAGATAGACAGTCGAAGCTACGAAAGCGTAGAAAAAAATTGCAACCAGTACTGGCCTCTTAACCCTATCCATATACACGCACACACATATAATATGTATGACGCCTCACGCACACCAAGCTAAAAAAGTTGGCCCCTTTTGTTTTATACGGTAGAAGCATGAGGCTCTTATTCTAGACATAAATACTTTTTCTCAAACATGCTTGGAAATGTGAGCATTATTTTGACAACCTTCTTCGAGATAATCGAAATTGCTGTACTGGTCAAATACATACGCGCAGCGGCCGGCAATGTTGTATGAAAATCCATATCTGTCGTGTTTAGCGGCCAAGTAAATTACATAGTAAACTCATATCTGTCGTGTAATTTAAAAATGGAACCATCTTTTTCTCCGAAACATGGCGACCAAGGAGGTAACTCATCAAAGGTTTTATTTAAATTTCGAACTGGCTTGCAAATAGAAAGCTGTTTATTGAAAAAAAATTGAATTGTTGTTCGTTGTTCGTCATTGATTTTGATAAAAAGAGTTTTAATTTTCGCGAATTATTTGAGAAAATTGACTGTTTTTATTTCCGCGCATTATTTGAGAAAAGTACTATACAAGCCTTGGCCACAACTAGGCATTGATGGACTTACGTATGTGTGCCTCGGCTTCGCCTCGGCCCACATTTACACGTTCGTCCATCAATGCCTCTGTTGCTGGCCGCTGCAGTAATGTACTATTTCTAAGGTCCATTGATAGATTTTAAATATTATGTTTTCATACCAAGGGATTGAACTGTAAAACGGTTAAAACTCGAATAAAATATCAGTAGTATTTTGAATGTAGGTGTAAATAAACATTAGATGTAAAACTTCATCAAAACACCAGCTTTTGTCTACGACGTCAAACATAATCCCGGCGTAAACGTTCAATCGTTTAATAGCGATGATCTAACGAACAGACCGACAAATATAAAAATATGTTTTCTTTTTGCTTTGGTCTACTGCAAATATTTTTCCTATAATATCTTTAATTAAGACAGACATAACACCTTAAAAGTTATACATAGATTTCACATACTGTTACAGTATGTGTGTTAAGATCTACAATAAGATACCTGACGTGTTTAAATACGGTTCTCCGGACATAATGTCTAAAAAGCTGAGAAATCTATTAATTGACTATTGTTTTTATAATGTAAATGAATTTCTCAATACACAATTATAATTTTGCATGCTTATCTAATTTAGTTGAATGGTGTTACCTTTATAATAGTTTTATATCATTGTATTAATTGTATGACACTAAGATCTGTACTGTACCTATTCAGAGCAAATAAAGATATTCTATTCTATTCTTTTCTATTCTATTAAAAAAATACAGAAAACCAGCATCTTTACCAGCATACAGTTTTAATATTTTTTTTTTCAAAGTCATAACTATTTCTTTTAGCTAAGCTTTTATTCAACTTGCGCCTACGCTTAAATCTTTGAATCCATTCCAATCAATTTCATTTACAACTGCACCAAACAAGTGTGAACCGTTGTCAACGCTTAGTACAAAGTAAAGTATCAAGATTGACAACCACGGAAAGAATCAATGACAAAACGAACTCTGCGCTGATTTCTTTATAACTAAAATACCTTTATTCTAAGATCAGTATCACCATCAATTCAAATCAATCGTTTACTGACAGTGGAACCTTTAGAATTATATATCATGAGCTTTTACCCGCGACTTCGTCCGCATAAATTATATACCAGATTTTAAGTCAGATGATAAGCTATCAAACAAAAAAAGTTTCATCAAAATTGGTTCAGAAGTTTTTGCGTGATACTCGAACAAAAAAACACCCAAACAAACAAACAGACAGACAAAAAATCCAATAATTGGTGATTTGGAATGAGGGACACCTAAAAACCATAAATCGTAATCTTTTTTTGTCAATATCTTTAATGTACAGACACATTTCTGTTACAGTTTTATAATAGTTTAGATTACGTTGTATGTTGTTGATGTAAATTGGTATTAACTACACTTAAGCCTCATCATCATCAGCCTATAAACGTCTCACTGCAATGCACACGCCTACCCTCAAGGAAGGTGTATGGGCGACAGTCCACCAGCATGCATCGTGAGGAAATAACCTACATACGCTGAAGAAGAAATTCCGATGCGTATGTGAAGTCTACCAATCCGCAACTTAAACATTCTGTTGAATTTTTTTTCGTGTTTTGTCACAAAGTACAGGGTGTAACAAAACACCCTAGTAATACTTAAGGGGGTGCTTCAGACCACCATTCTGAACATCTTTCAGTATGGAGCCAACATCGAGATCGAGAAAAAATAATCCGCTCTTTCATACAAAACTGCAGTACCGTCTCGACTCAAATGTATGGGACGGCAAATTTTTTTTTTCTCGAAGTTGGCTCCATACTGAAAGATGTTCAGAATTATGGTCTGAACCACCCCGTGAAGTATTACTAGGGTGTTTTGTTACACCCTGTATAGTAGAGTTTTGTTCATCTTCTTTAAAACCAGCTTTATCAAGGCCATAAAACTCCACAAAATATGTTTTCTAATTCCACTTCTGACGTCACGGCTTCTAGAATACGATGACAAACTTTTTAACTAATTATAGTAACATCAGTAGCGTAGTGCAATAGTGCGAGCGGGTCGTCGGCCGTCGTTATCATTTCGGCACAGATTACATTGTACCTCCCCCGGCCCTCTGGCACCACCCCCTGTGTCGTCATGCGATGCTGGACCGCTTCTCTCTGTATCTTACATCTATTTTAATTAGATATCTCGACCGTATTACGTTTCGGGGTATTCAGATACTTATTTACTACCTTTTAAGGGTAGGTACGTTGTAGCAAGGTTCATTTTCAGCATATTGAAGGTGTCAGTGTGGGATTACGTTTCATATCATTTCATTACGTTTCATAGACGGCCCGATAGCACAGTCGGTAGTGAACATGCCTACTGTGCCGAGGGTCGCGGGTTCGAATCCCGTAAGGGACAAATATTTGTATGATGAATATGAATATTTGTACCCGAGTCATGGATGTTTGTATCTATTTATGTATTGTATATCGTTGTCTAGTCATCATATTACAAGTCCAGGCTAGATTCTGGTACTTTAAATGTGACTAGATAATTTGTGTGACAATGTACAAGATGTACAAGATATGATTTTAGGTGGGGAAGGGGTAATCTTTCTCTACAAATCTTGATTTTGTTTCAATCAGGGTGATAAAACTATATGTATAATATCGAATTGAAAAATTATAATGGATTCTCAAAGGTGTCTTTCCAATCTCAATTCCAAAATCCAAAAGGCCAAGAGTGCGATTTTTGAAACTCATTCGGTGAGCTCAGCCGTTGAAAATTTCAAAATTACTGTGGAGATACGCATCTTTCTACTGCTGATTTGACTTTCAAAAATCATACTTCAGGAGTGCGATTTTTGAAAGTCAAATCAGCAGTAGAAAGATGCGTATCTCCATAGTATTTTCAACTGCTGAACTCAGCGAATGAGTTTCAATCTTCAGATAGCATCTTTGTGGATTTTATTATTAAAATCAGAATCGCTAGGATTTTTTGTAACAATTCGGCAGTATTTATTGTAACCATTCCTTACTCTGTGCTATTTACCTACATAATCATCAGTGTAAATTCTCGTTATAATCTGCAAACTGCAATCATATCAGCTGTATTATAAATTAGGTTAAATGTTGTTACATGACCTCCAAGTTTTATAAACATTGATACTTTATAATTAACGATGCAGTTACCTACTTGTTACTATTATACAATGTGTTAATGAATTAACGCAAAACTAGAAAGTAGTTTGTTTAGAATCGAGAGCAGAATCGAATTATCATGGTTTCAACATAGGTAATTTTTTTCAAAATATTAAGTAAATAATTTGTTTGCAAAATTTAAAATTTACTGAACCCGATGCCAACCCACCGCACACTCACCCTACTTACTACCAAAACAAGATTATTAAAATGTATCCATGAGTACGTTAGCGCTTTCTTTCAGTGCTGAAATGATAACAAATAAATTTTGCCTCAAAACTTAAAATGCGAATAACTTTAAATTTTAAGTATCAAAATAAGGAAATTATTGTTTCAATCGAATTATTTTGTTATAAAACCGCCTTCAAAAAAAACTAAAAAGTAAAAAAATAATATTGCAGCCGATGACTTTCGTTCGCATCATAAGAACATTAATTTGTTTTATTGAAGTCGCTGTCAAGCCGATTCGCGACAGGGCTTTCATTCGTTTTTTGGCTTGGCTCGACACCGACTTCTATAAAACAAATTAATGTTCTTATGATGCGAACGAAAGTCATCGGCTGCAATATTATTTTTTTACTTTTTAGTTTTTTTGAAGGCGGTTTTATTTTTTTGTTAAAATTTTGTTTATTTCACAATGTTCAGTGGTGAATTCATTAGTTAGATTTAACAGTAGTGCTTCAAATTAACAAACGCACTAGTCGGCACTACGATTTTCGAAGGTTCCCCTCGATTTCTCTGGGATCCATCATCAGATCCTGGTTTCCTTATCATGGGACCACCCTTGGGATATCTCCTTTCCAACAAAAAAAGAATCATCAAAATCGGTTCATAAACGACGAAGTTATCCGCGAACACACATTAAAAAAAAATATATATATACGGTCGAACTGAGAACCTACTCCTTTTTTGAAGTCGGTTAATAAATCAGTTGGGGTGTATGAGGTTTTGCGCTAATTCATTAACACGTTGTATACTATTACTCAATCTTTTCTTTATCTATTGCAAGAATGACTTGACTTGTGAATTTGTGATTGTGATGTTTTGATGATGTTTATGTACGGTATAATTGGGGCTAGGAAATGTTAGCTTGCCATTCTTCCACTTGCATGTAGCCTAAGAATAGGTATAGAAACCACTTCAAGGTATAATCGATACCTACTAATATGTAGTATAGACATTGCTACAAAGTGCGCATATGTAGACACCATTTTGAAAATCAAAAACGTTCTATAAAGTGTCAGACCTGTGCTTGCTGCTTCTATTAAGGCGAAGCAGGGTTCTCTAACTACGCTAAGCCATGTGTCCGGTCCCCGCAGGGTGATGGTGCCAAGATGAGGGCGTGGCTAATCGCGGCGCTGCTGGTGGCGTGCGCGCGCGCGGACCCGCGCTCGCCGGCCAGCTCCCCGCGCCCGCGGCCCTGGCAGCGCGGCGTCAGGACGCTGCCCGACCGATCCCCCACACAATTTGTCGGGTGAGTCCCTTACATACTTTCTAATTGTATTTATGGTCCGAGATCCGACCATAAAATTTATGCACCTATTTCTTTTTTGAACGAAATGTGATTCTAGTGAATCTTACACAGGGTTTAATTCAACGTGGCCAGGTTACCTAGAAAAATCTTGCCGCGAGTACTTACCTTTTCCATTATTTTCCTCTACAATTTTTTCTGTTTGGGAAGTAAATGAGGTACCATCAGTCCAATGTCGAATCATCCTTCCAATGGCATCTCATCAGAAGTGGGATTAGACAGTGGGCAGACTTCAGCTCAGTATCGCCGATCACGCGTTAAGTATCGCATATGTACCGCTTTGTCATCCTCCGTCGAGAAACAAACAAAAAACAAATCTGTACCTTTGGTGAAAAGAGAGCTAAGTCAGAAAATCGTATTTCGAGAAAAAAGGACTTGTGTTTTTTTTAACTTCAGACCCTCATAACTTTTTTGTTATTTACTATATTTTTAACCGAGCTAATGCTACTAGTTAATAATTTTAGTAGCAAAACTGTGGTGTATCAATAATAGCGATAAAATAAATAAATTATGATCAATAAACAAAAACAGCAAATTATATCATTTGCCACTTTAGAGTGAGGATGTGTAAAGTGATTTATTAACAATCATATCATTTTACATAACCACTGGTGCCTTGACAGCCATTGGTGAACAATGGTATAACTATAACTTTAAATGAATGTAAATTGTTGTCTATTGTAAATAAAATAATCTTGTGAAATAAAACTTTCATATTTTATGAATACCTTTTCTCTGAATTAGTTAAAATAAACAAAATGGCAAAAATAAGACAAATGTATTAAAATACACCTCAACCATGTTCAGTTTTTTTTGTGTATAATGATATTTTTTAATTTGTATTATTACAGATTTTTGTTTATGTTTGTGTCAAATGGTGTAACTCTCTATGGTAGTTGGTGGTAGCTCCACTCTGAAAGATAGGGCAGTAAATTTTGATGATCAAAAATAGTTAATGAACGCAATAAAATGGAAGGTTATTTAGCAAATAATAAATCATGTAAAATCAGTACTTACTTTTCATTAAAAATTTCAAAATAAATAGCAGGTTCACTGCTGAAAAAGTAAATCAAAATGCTTATGCTACTCGACTAACTAAGGCACTTTAACAATCAAGTCTTTAAGTTACATCTTAGGAATGTATGAGGAGATCTTTAATTTAATACCACATGAAGTTTTATATTTCACCCACAAATGTTGGTTCTTTTTAAAATAAGATAACATAAAGAGATTAATTTACAGTTGGATTAGGTTTATCATTTTTGAATAATACCAACAAATCAAATAGAAATATTAATTATTTTTATGTAGCTCAAAATCAAAATTCAAAACACAAGTGAGTTTCTATGCGATATAACGACATCAGTGGATTCTTTACAACTAAGTAATAAATTATAATTTTTTCTTAAAAAGTTAGAACGATTCACAGAATGCAATCAATTATGGCACGTTTTATCTTACGAATGTAAATAAATCTTGAAATTTCAAGATAATAGTGAGGTAACGAAGTAATTCAGTAGGTACTTAATAGTTAACATTTTTAGTAAATGTGAATATTCCTAATCATGACAGCCTTCAAAAATGTAATAACCTAGCTAAATATATTAAAAAACACAAAGCTTTCTCTGATATTATATCACTTATACCTAGTAGACGAATCAACGGTCAAACTAAAAAAATAATTGTAAGTAATCCAAAGTTATCTATGAGTTGAGTTTAATCCTATTTTAAATGATAAAGCTTGCGTGATGCTTTTGTCTCAACGCCATCAAAATTCACCAAATACAATACCGTAAAAAAACTTTTTTATAAAACATAATTATAGTAATAACAAATAAAAATCTTCTAAAATATCTTTCATCAAATCAGTCGGCCGTCGGCCTATTGCCGTTCTCAAAACCACTCATGATAAGATCAATTTTGACTTAAGAAGGACATCCATTGCGCGATCTGGCACTAACTAGAAAAGTAACCTGCCAAAATCAAGCAATGGAAGTCTTTAATTTATCATATTCATATCAATGGTTTTTAGCAGAGTTTCGGTACTACTTAGTGAAACGTGGATGTTCTGAGGTTTCAGAATATCTCTGACTATCCCCACGGGGAATGTAGTCGTGAGCATATGCATGCATTAATGCATGCTTATGGTGCATTACAACCATTGATGCATGCATACATGCATGCATGCATCCATCAATGGTTTTAAGAACCGTAATAGTCCCCCAGGATCTAAATTGGTGGACTTATAAATCAATTTTTTAAACGCTCAATCAAACAAACATAGTAATATAAAGTAAACTAAAAGCGTCGATACTTCAACGCCAGCAAATACAATAAAGTAAACAAAATATTTTTTTAACGAAAACGTGGGTATAATCATAGTAATTAAAAAAGTCTTCGAAAAATTATCAGTATAAAAATCAGCCTCCTGATTCAAATCAGGATCTACATTAGGAGATTTATCAGCAGTCGAGGGCAAATTTAGATAAAAATCATGGACGCTCGGGTCAATATACTCCAGAAGAGAGATGAGATTTATTGTAATTAAAAGTTGAGTTTAAAATTTTACTTTTCCTCTTCCAAAAAAAGTTAAGGTCAGTAAAAAAAACTAGGGGTCGCATCAATGTAATTTTAATTTCAGAAGAACCGTACAATATTGAATATTCAAATAAAAAAAATTTGTGGGTTGTACCTACAACTTTTTTTTTATTCAAGCTTAAATGCTGACTTTCAGACTTTTTTGAGAAAACTCCTAAAAAATTAACCTAAATAAAAACATGACGCGGGATTTTTTTTTGGGGGCGTGGCGAGATAGTTTCAGAACCCTCCTATCCACCAATTCAATTTGGCCAACGATGCACCAAACACCCTGTATAATCGTCATCCGCGTAGTTCTCAATTAGTTCTTCAATATTTGCACGTTTAACCATACAAATTTTTGGCCACTGAAGTTTGCTTTTTTTACTTGCAGTTGTTTTTTTAGAAAAATCTGCAAAATAATAGAAGTCCTCATAAGTCCTCATCATTTCTATTACAGAAATTCCCCCCTAATACAGAAAGCCCCCTTCCCCCGCGAACATGCATCCATCTCGTTCTACCTTGTCTAACGCTCACTTTTTAGAGAAGGATAGAGACTTGTATCACTTTACGCTAAAAATTTTAATTAAACCGGATAAAAAACTGGTAATTTTCTTGATATAAGTGAATTGTATCATTATACACAAATCCATTGTATGGAGCAGGGTTTCGTGAAAAATAATACATTTCTATATATATTAGTATACACCGAAATTTTTCGATTTATATCTACTTTTTTAATGATTATTATAGAATTGTATCATCATACACATACCAGTTAATGAGAAATGGTGTTGTGAATGCTAATATTATTTTAGTTGTATTATTAGTAACAACGGTATACGAATATAATTTCATTGTGTTAAATAATTTTATTTGAGTTATATTCCCTTACACTTCCTGTTTAAATAAGATTTGCAAAATTTAATCAGTGTTTATCAAATTGTATCACATTACACGAGATTTTAAACTCCATTTGATGAAAATAATCAACTTATAACATTATACACGAAAAATATCTCCGAATCTAGAAGAGCTACAGCTACGTAGATAGGACAGAAAGATAGATCATTTGACACACATGAAGAATGTCTTAAAAACTTAATTTTGATACAACTCGACTTAGCGCGTTTTTCACCAAGGGTACAGAAATGTTTGTCCGGGTTCCTAAGCGCGAGCCCACCACACTTGGCCGATTTGAGTTGTTTGTTGTTTTATTTTAGAGGAGAAACACGTTTTTTGTATGCCCTTAATTTTTTACTTCTTGTATTTTTATAATTTGGTAGAAATTTGTTAGAAAATTTCATCTCACTACCTATTACAGTTCAATAGATACATCCCAGCTAGCGGACGGATGGACGGACAGCGTAGACACCCTGAAAATCTGTACAGGATTATGATACGAATTATTCGATTTGTTTCTCCTATTGTACTTTGTAGTGTAATCTTGATCGAAGGAAATGAGTCAGAGTAGGATGAACTGTAAGAATGTGTGCAATGCGACCGTCGCGTTAATCTCAGGAGCATCGTACGTCCGCGACGCGGCGCGGCGCGGGAGCGCGTGCGATGAATACCTCGATACCGACCATACGTGTGTCCGGTGCTTTACTTTGTAACACCTTTCACGTTAGTCTTGACTCATTCTGTTCAAGGGGCGTGCATACGAGGTGTAAGAGACAACCCTCCGCAGACTGAAACGGTGAACTCACACTATCAAACTGAACAACTTTCACTCTGGAGTTTACCACAGGAAACGCGAAAAGACATCAGCTGTTTCATACATAACTGCTGTACCTAACACTCGACTCAAATATATGGGACAGCTGTTCTTTTTTCGCGTTTCCTGAGGTAGTATTCATAGTGAAAGTTGTTCAGTTTGATGGTCTGAGTTCACCGTTGCAGTCTGTGGAGGGCTGTCCCTTACACCCTGTTTGTGTTTGTGCACCGACAGCGGCCGCTTGCATTAAGCTTTTGTTGTGAACGCGGGAATGAAACCAAAATGGAAGCGCCGCTATTGCCAGCGCTAGTACCAAATTTGTTTTTTATGGACTGTAATTATAGATTTATTGAATTTAATATTGACACGACGTTTCGATGGAAGATAAACTGCTAGGATTGGGGTTGGACAGGCAGATGCAGTTTTAACAAGGAAGGATCGCACAAACCTTGGAAGATTTCTCCACGTGGTGTTGACCGGCGTCTTTCCGGCAAGTTAGAATCGGCGAAGCACTTCACTTATATCACAATGTCCATCCTTTGTTTCGCCGTCTATTTTCCCGCAAGAGCTTTATTCCGGCGTAAACTGTTTTCGCTTTACCGGTAAGCTTGTTTACAAGATAATGTAATTTTTCGTGATCTGTCAAACTATCATTTTTGTGAATAGTGTTTTCGAAACTATCGTAAAATAAAGGCCAATTTCGTATATCCCCATCGAATTCCGGGATTTGAATCGGCGGAAGCTTCGGTCGGTCGCGACCTAGTGCGAATACAGGTTTCAAGGTAGGTTTCAAGTCTGTCTTTGATAATCGAACAGCTCGTTTTGCTTGACAATACAGTTCATCAAACAGTGACAAATCCTGGTAGCTTATCTCAAACTCGGGATCCATTTCTAATTCCAAGGAGTTAATGTTGTCCAATACGAGTTCAAAATCTACGCGAATGCCATCTATATGGTTCTACGCGTCCTAATGCGGGACAAAGTTAGCCTTAACTGTCCACATCAAACATATTATGCACTATTTGTGCACCCCATAATGTATTAAACAAGTAACTAAGAGTCATCATTATAAGACCCTGTGGTTTTAGGCTTATATATTTCTTCCGGTAAGAGTCGATCGAGACGATCAAAGAATAAAGTCACATTGCAGTGAGAAACCAGCAATTTCCCTCCTATCACTTATCGCCACCCTGAATAGTAGAATGTGCATTGGCGTAGCTACGGATTTTCTCTGGCGGGCAGCAAGTTTTAAATAAGTAATAGAGAGAGTAAATCTGGTAATGAATGCCGAATTAGCCAGCCAGGACACCGCCATTCAGGAAGATGTGATGTCCTTTAGTCTCTCGGCAGGTGCGAGATAAAAGAATAACCTACGTACCGTAACATGAGACATAGCATAGTACTCGAGGCGTGGGCGGGACGCGTGGGTGATTTTCACGCTTGTAAATTTGGGAGTGATCCTGTACGATAGTAACATGGCGGAACAACTGGTTCAGTGGGACAGGTGGTGATGAGGCGGTTGGTGAAGGTCGGTGCAGTGCTAGAGACGTGCCTAATGTGGCTTCAAGTGGGGAATCGGGGTTGATTCTCACGGTGCTTAAGGATGATAATGTTTGAATGCAATGAATAAGTAGATGCATTTGTCATGTTAAATTTAAAATATTTTCAGTATTTAGACCGGTGGTCGACAACAACCAACCCTAGCTTATATTGAACAAATCAATTTTGTTCCATCTTATGTAAAATGCATTTTAGATATCAAATTAAATACTTACATGTACAGTCGGCCGCAATAAGTTGTATACACTTTTGTTCTACGTCGTAGTACTAAAGTGTATATAACTTATTGTGGCCGACTGTACATACATATAATAGACAGCATTACAATAAAATAATATTCGATATTTTACCAATTATTGTCGTCGTAGTAAAGTTAAACTTCCTTATCATCATCTGCCTATGTGCGACTCACTGCACCACACAGGCCTACCCTTCATCATCAGCCTATCATCGTCCACTGCTGAACATAGGCCTCTCCCAAGGCGCGCCACAAAACTCTATCCTCGGCCTTCCTCATCCAGTCGCTCTCCGCTACTTTTTTTAGGTCGTCTCTCCAGCGGGCAGCAGGGCGTCCGACACTACGCCTACCAGTACGCGGTCTCCACTCTAGAACTCTGACACCCCACCGGTTGTCAGTTCTTCGGCAGATATGACCAGCCCATTGCCACTTCAGCTTGCTAATTTTCTGAGCTATGTCAACCACTTTAGTTCTCTGACGTATCACTTCATTTCTAATGTGATCTCTCAGAGAAACACCGAGCATAGCTCTCTCCATAGCTCGCTGAGCGACCTTGAATTGATGAATTGCACAGGCCTACCCTTAGGGGGGTTGTATGGGTGTCAGTCCACCACGCATGTCCAATGCGTTTTGGCACATTTCACAATAACATACGCATCAGAATTTATTCTTCAAACTAACTAGAATAGCACAGACAATAGTTTTATCTGTTGAAGATTAGATATTCAAACGATTTTTTTTTTTTTTCTAAATAAACTTAGCACATCGACATTAGGAACGAGCACGTAGTTACAAGATAACCTCTGACCCCATATACATTAGTCCACTAATATTAAAAGGCATGACAAATCGCTCTATGCTTTGACTTAGTTACGGCTTAACCGACAATTAAAACTGGCAAGGCTCTTTTAATACAAGTTTTAGTTTTTTATCGGTACGTTAATCTTTACTAAGTATTAGATCTAACAAATGGCCATTGTTTTGTTTCAAAGATTCCGGGATACGAATGCCGTCATATCATGTTTAGGGAATTTATAAATGTGGTTTCTTCGTATAGTTCGATGCAAACTTATTGGCGGCCGGGAAGTTAGCTGCGAGAGCAGCTACGACGAGTAGAAGGCAGTGGGGCGCAAACTGGCGTGAGAGAGAGAGAGCTTTCCCCTCTCAGAAGCTTACCAGAACCGGTGGGAGAGAGAGAGTGACAGAGAGTAGAGCTTGCCGCTCTCAGAATCTTACCAGAACCCCTTACCAGAACTGGTGAGAGAGAGAGAGAAAGAGACAGAGAGAGAGCTTGTCCCTCTCAGAACCTTACCAGAACCCGTTACCGAAACGGGTGAGAGAAAGAGAGATAGAGAGAGCTTACTCCTCTCTATCTCTCTCTGTCACCCGCGCAGCTAACTTCCCAGCCGCCATTAAGTTTGCATCGAACTATACCAACGACGACGTCATTCCTTCGTTCGTACCTATTTTATCATTGGGTCACACCAAGTATAGCTGGAATGACGTAACTAGGTGATCTTCCAGCCAGCAACTGTCAAGAGGATGCTCAGGATCAGGAAATGAGGTGATTTCACGTTTAGGAGGCCAAGAATCACTTTGGGTCGCTGAACCAGTGAACTTAGTTAGTTAAAGCTCGGATGGCTGATCTATTTCATGTGATCGGTGTCTAATCTTACAAAAAACAAAACTCAATCGGAATGATTATAAAGTTGAATATTGTTTGTTTCAGCCCCCACGTGTGCCGAAGTAGAAACAGCACGCATTGCTGTCCTGGATGGACTTCTAGACCTAATTCACTTCTATGTGTAGTTCGTAAGTATTTTGTTCATTATTCTATAATGCTACTATGGCACCTTCCTTTTTTTAAGTCTGCTACAATTGGCCGCCCATAGCGTAGTAGAACAGCTTTGTACACAATCTACACACTAAAGCCGGCATTGTCAACAATGTTCAGCAGAGGCTGGTCAAAACTTACAATAAATGGAAGAAATCAAATTTGTACAACGCCTGTTTAGCAGTTCTGATGCCCACTATGATGTCTACAAAGTCCGCAATAAAAGATATCTGGAGACTTTGTGAATGTCAACAATGTATGCCTCCGTGGTCTAATGGTTAAGAGCATTGGGCTCTCGACATGGAGGTTGTGGGTTCGATTCCCACGGGGCACATATATGTCACTTTGTGCGTTTTTCCCCAGTTGTTTAGGACATTGCAGGCTGAATAACCTGATTGTCTGAAAAGCAAAATGATTCCGTTCTTCGGATGGCACGTTAAGCTGTTGGTCCCGGCTACTATCTCTGGTGGTAGAAGTCGTTACATGGAGGCCACGTCAGAGGCCGAAAGGCGGTCTGAAAAAAATCTGACACCAGGGCTCTGCCCACACGATAAGAAGAAGAAGAACAATGTATTCGAGCATTGCCCACAAAGTTTATTCCACTTTTATCACCTGGGGGATCATAGAGCGACTCATTAGTGTACCATCACTTGACGGAATGGTCAACCAGGTGATTAAATGCGACTCTACCTTCAGATCCGTTTTTGGTATTCCCAAATCACCTGTATATTTCAGGTGAGTAAAATCGAGTCGACTTCACAAATGGTGTCCTAAAAATGATGGCCTGTAAATTACCTATGCAGGGTGTAACAAAACACCATCAAACTCAATTTTCAAATTTGCCTCAAAAGTGAAAGATGTTCTCCTTCACTTTTGAGGCAAATTCGAAATCACGAAATAAAAATCAGCTCTTTCATACAAAACGGCAGAACCGACTCGACTCAAATGGGACATCTGATTTTTTTTCTCGCGATTTTGAAGTTGGCTTCATAGTGAAAGTTTGTCAGTTTGATGGTCTGAAAGACCCCCTTAAGTTTTACTAGGGTGATTTGTTATACCCTGTAGAGTAGTTAATAATAATAAACCATAATGTTTTTCCGCATTAAGAAAAACCGAAGACGGTTTTTTGATCTACCTATTTACTTAAGTTGTTAGTAATTTTCTTACAAAGTGATTATGTATTCGTAGCAATATGTCGGCCGGACTGCGGGTCGCCGGGCGCATGCGTGGCGCCCAACATGTGTCGGTGCGCGGGCGGCGTCGAGGCGCCCTCCTGCGGCAACGGAGGCGGCGGACTCTACCCCTATCCTGGTGAGTAACTCGCCATCTGATATATTACAAGATCACATTATAAATTTTCTGTACCCATAAGTTTTCCAAGATCCCATTATACTGGGTGGCACTACAGTATGTTTTCTATACCAATATGGCAATTATAAGTTTTCTATACCTATAAGTTTTCCAAGATCCCATTATATGTTTTCTATACCAAATAAGTTTTCAAGATCCTATTATAAATATATTTTCTATACCCATAAGTTTTACAAGATCACATTATAAGTTTTCTATACCCATAAGTTTTCCAAGATTCCATTATAAGTTTTCTATATTCGGTTGAAACGTCATTGTTTAACCTTTTTCGTAGCGTAGATCTACGCCTCCGGCAGTCTAAAGGTTTGAGATTTATAATAAAACCGGTCAAGTGCGAGTCGGGATACTCGCGCACCGAGGGTTCCGTACTACATCACCACAGAACACAACATTATTAAAAATAGAAAAAATACTTTTTTTGTCCGGAGCCTTTAGCGCGAGACCGACTCACACTTGGCCGGTTTTTAGTATTTCTTGTTATTCTGTAGAGTTTGCTCTATAATCAAACTAAGTTTGACGCTTGTATGTATTACCGTTTTTTTACGATAGAGCGTGAAGAAAAAACGTTGATAAGAACTAGTTTCATGTTGAGAACCCCCCTTAATTTTGAACGTTTTGAAATTTTTATTATTTGTTAACAAATCCGCCGTCATAATGCATAATCTGAGAAAATTCCAACTATCTAGCTATTACGGTTCAAAAATTACAGCCCTAATTAGTAATAAGGTCCCGTTTTCACCCTTTGGGTACGGAACCCTAAAAACGGTTGACTTGACACCTTAACTTGTCTAAGCTTCCCTAAGAGCAAGAATCTCCTTTATGGCTTTAGAATAAAGGAGAACCTTACTCTTAGAAGCTTCCTTAAACTAAAAAAAAAAGTTCGAATCCTGTAAAAATGTCAGCCTAAGATCGTATACTAAATGTTGACATCATTTCAGGTGTGTAATCAGTTATATTTGACCACTCACGACAACTCTGGCTTCACGCAGAGTAGGGAGCAATATATTACTTAAGTTATACTAATCCTAGCTAGGTCAAGGGAACTCACCTCTGGTTTCCTTTTAGTCTACTTACTTGCAAATCTAAATTACCTTCATACTAAAGTCCTTATTGTGTTAAATCTCATAAGTAGGTAATTTATTGGATCACTTCTGGATAAGTTCTTAATTTTTTATTATATTAAAATTTATCTGACAGATCGTGTGACACATTTTGTATGAAAGATTTGTTAAACGATCTATCAGAAAGCTTATAAGAACTTATGAACAGGCCCTAAATAGTTTTAATTACTATGCAGTAATTTAAAAAAAAAATTGTTTCCCTTTTAACTCTGTAGATATTGTTTTTGGCGACAAAGGGTTGAGACGCCGCGTCGACGGCGGGCGACTTCCAAACTAAGGCCCACCACACACATCCGGAATAAACCTGATTCGGAATTAGATTCCGTATGGAGTGTTGCCGCTTTCAGAGACTTTTTCACTAGATCTAGTGATTTTTTGATGTCTTAGGTGGCATATTTTAAAAAGATTTTTGAGCGTAGGCGTTGATGGAACGGTACCGTATCGTGACGGTGCAGTTGCGACGTCGTTGCGGTATAGTTGCGAAATCGCCTACGCTCAAAAATAGCTTGTGTGATAAGATAATGGTTCATGCCATTTTGTATGCAGATTATGTCTAATGTTGAAACTATTGATAGTCTTTTGATATAGTTACATTAATATTGGAATACAATTTACAAATCATCATCGTAACTGTACGGAGCAACGACCGTACATTGTGTCGCATCAGCACTAACGCCTCATTCGATCACATTCTATTAACAAATCAGTTCACAAATATCATTCATCGCGTGCACTCATTATCATAGCAATATTTTACATAATCAATCGTGTTCCTATCAATAAATCATCATAGTTACTATCAAAGCACCGTACAACTTTATGGTCCTTCGAGCCGGATGTTGTATTTTGGCCGGATTGCTCGTATTCGTAACGTCATGAACTCATCACATGACAGTAATTATCATGTATAGAAATTGTTTCGTTTTAATAAATACCTAAAAATGCAATTATCGTCATTCATTTGGCGTTTCATACATTTTTCTCATCATTTTTTAAACAGCACTCTAGTATTTTTTTGTAACCATAGTTGACAACACTGAATCCTGAATCAGGATTCCGGATCGCAATTCAGTCTGTGTGTGGCGGACCTTAATGTCATTTATAGCACTCCGTGACCTAAACCCGCACTTAGGTTACGGTTTTGCGTTACCTAAGTAGTCCATTATTACACGGATTACACCGTTCGAAAATGAATCCACTTTATTGCACAGATGCATAATATACAAAAGAAGGTTCTTTTATAGCATTCCGTGACTAAGTAGTCCATTATTACACGGATTACATTACACCATTCGAAAATGAATCTACTTTATTGCACAGATGCATAATAAACAAAAGAAGGTAGGTACTTTTAAATGTGCTTTCAATCAATGTGACCAACATTGAAATCGCGAAATCCCCAACTGACTCCAAGTTACCCCCCCTACTTTAATTATATTACGTACCCCCTGCTCACACCTTATTAGTATGTTGGTAGTAGGGTGCGAGTAAGGGATGGGGTGATAAGAGGTTACACCCCCTAATGCGTAAGGGGTGTGTAGTGGTGATTAGGGGGTGCACCCCCTAGCTCGTGGGTGTGATTAGGGGGTGTACCCCCTAGCTTGTGGAGGTGATTAGGGGTGTACTCCTAGCTCGTGGGGTGATTAGGGGGTGTACCCCTAGCTCGTTGGGGTGATTAGGGGGTGTACCCCCTAGCTCGTGGGGTGGTTAGGGGGTGTACCCCCTAGCTTGTGGGGTGATTAGGGGGTTTACCCCCTAGCCCGGGCTGGTGATTAGTGGGTGTACCCCCTAGCTCGTGGGGGGTGATTAGGGGTGTACCCCCTAGCTCGTTGGGGTGATTAGGGGGTGTACCCCCTAGCTCGTGCTGCTGATTAGGGGGTGTACCCCCTAGCTCGTGGGGGTGAGAAGGGGGTGTACCCCTAGCTCGTGCTGGTGATTAGGGGGTGTAGCTCGTGGGGGTAATTAGGGGTACGTGCGTAGGGGGTGAATAGGGGCTGATGATGATGTGACGGTAGATGTGATTACGTGCCACCTAGTGCGTACGTGCGTAGGGGGTAAGTAGGGGCTGATGATGATGTGACGGTAGATGTGATTAGAGGTGAGTATCTATTGATTGTGGTTGCAATATATGAACGAAGATTTTAAAGTCATTGTTGTGTCCTACGGGGGGCTCCGCCCCCCGTGCCCCCGGGGGGGCTCCGCCCCTCCACCCCGCCGGGGGCTTCGCCCCCGGTCCCCCTTTCTGCCCTTTTCGTTAGTATACGTTTTCGTAGAATTAAAAACTTCAACATGAAAGAGAGTGTCAATACATTACACACACACACACACAAATGTTGGCGGGTTTAGGTCACACGAGCTATAAAATAGTATACGATACTCGTGACCTAAGTAAGTCCATTATTACACGGCGTTTATCGCCCTCGCTGCGCTCGGACGATAATTTCACGCCGTGCAATAATGGACTACTTAGGTCACACGTATCGTAATGTACTATTTTGTATGGGTCGACCGCTGCCGGTCACCGTCGGTAAATGTGTCTCAACCATAAAGTTATTTCATTACAGGAATAGAGGAACTAACATGAGTTGTAAAATGAAACCGTATTCTGTATTTTGGGAATTTGTCGGCACTTATCGGCACGTAAAAATTCGAGTTCTATGTATAATTGTGAATCTAACGTGAGATGAAATATTGTTAGTATATTTCACAAAATAATCTAAAATTTCACTTTAGATTCGCAAATTATTCACAGAGCTCGAAAATGTATCCTGTCGATTGTAACGATAAGTTCCCAAAAACGGTTATTGCCTCGCGTCACGTATCCGTGGTGCCGCTAGGTACATCTCGCTCTCTAAGCTGTCAGTTCCTCTATTCCTGGTATAATACCTTCATGGTCTCAGCCAAAATGGACAATTTCTACTGAAAGAGCGGCGCGGCGGCCAGCAGTGCGCGGCATTTAACTTAGCATGTTGAACTTCCAATTAACACGTAATTCTTGGTAGTAAATCAGGTTTCGGTGGTTTGTTAGTGGTTGTTTTTGATCACTTCAAAAGAGATTGCCGCCCTGAGATGGCTGAATGTAACAAAAATTTAAATGAATCTCTTTTTGTGGATGTTCTGAGGTTTCAGAGTATCTCTGACTACCCCCTCGGGGAATATAGTCGTGAGCATATGTTTATGCTTATGAATATCTTTTTCTAAGCATATGTTGTTAATGTTCGTTGCAGTACGGACGCGGGGCGGGTGTCGACGCATCTGCATGAATGGTGGTACCTGTACTAATGGTACCTGCGCCTGCGCGCCGGGCTGGAGCGGAGAGTTCTGCACAGAGCGTTAGTATCACTATCATGAAGTACTACCAACACTTTTATCTGTTTTATGATGGATGATGATGATGGATTCCTAGTCGATTTCCACTACGGCGACTGCTAATCTTTATAGAAAAGCAGTCAGGTACGCTGGATATTTTAAAGTGCATAAGTACGCGCTAAATACAGATGCACTCTCTCCTTCTTATCCTCATACCCTGATGTAATGATTACGTGGACCGATATGATCAGAGGTGGGATCAAAATCAGTGGCTATAACCGGCAACTACACGGTACCTATGGGCGTCAAAGCTGTGTAGGATGTCTGAAGGAATTAGTCGCCTCATTCGATACCCGACTGAGTTGGTGCTATTCGAAGGCGTGAATATTATATTATATATTATGTTTGTGGTAATATTTGCAGCGATATGCAGGGAGCCGTGTCTGCACGGCGGTAGATGTATAGCGCCCGACAGGTGCGTGTGTTTCCACGGCCTGTCCGGCACTCGCTGCGAGATCGACAGGAGAACCGGTGAGTTATGAACACTTTGATTTTTTTTCTTCATTAGCCACTTTTCTGTTTTTGGATTATTAATTATTATCTGTCTCCAAACCTTTCAATAGGTGTTTACACTCAGCGAGATAGCGCAATACTGAGACATACAACTTTGATAAGCGAACATCAACCACAACATTTTAAGGAACTTTTTACTTTATCAGATAAAAAGTAAAGATCTTTCTTTTTCGTGTCTACACTTGTACAGTATTGTAGTATTAATTAAAAAGAGCTTAAAATAATTTATTAAATCAAAAAATAACACATTAAATCAAATTCACGATCTCTCTACCATTACATTCCTAATGGACTTATGCGAGCACTATAAGGGTTGAACCGTACCTGGCAGCAATCGCATTTATTCACGCTCCACCTTTTTCTGTCGCTCTAGAACGTCACTTGCTAGAGCGAGAACGTGACATCACGCGGTAGCACCGGCGCAGTGCTACCAGATGAGGCTTAACCCTTAAAACGCCTCAGGTAGGTGCGCGGCGAGATTGGGGTCGGTGCAGCCCGTTCCACGACGTCATTTCGCCCATCGATGTTCGATTCTTATTTACCGCCGCAAACGTCGACGGTGAAGTGACGTCATAGAGCGGGTTGCTCTGCTCCGTCTCGCCGCGCACCTACCTAAGGCATGGTGTATCATTTGCGGTCACACTATAATGATTCGTGAATGTTAGGGCCGTGCTACACTGACACGCGCGGGGCGCTGTGCACTGGCGCTCTAGAGGGTGTGGTCTGCACGAAGCAGCTGTGCTGCGCGACTGTCGGCGTCGCCTGGGGACACCCCTGCGAGCGCTGCGGCGACCTGGACTGTCCCGAGGGGCACCTGCGCAACCTGGCCACCAAGGAGTGCCAGGTCAGTGACATCTATCTTTAGGACCGGTTTCAACACTCCCGAATAAGTTCTTGATGGTTTACCTGACCGATTTCTTTGACTCATCTTTTATACGAAATATGTCAAAGCTATTAAAGAACTTATCAAGAAGTGGTGAAACAGGCCCTTATAGCCCAGTCATTTTACGGTTTGAGCCGGGACTGATAACATTTTTTTTCGCTATAATATTGAAGAGCCAATTTGAGCTTAGGAATGTACCAAAATTAAAAAAAAATTACGTCAGCTCCAATTCCAACACACGACAGCGACAGTTCCAATTTTAAAATATAGATATTATCTCGTTCTAAAAACCTGATGATAATTTTTGTTTTGCACATATTTAAGGCTTTACCATCATACATACTTCAAACATGGTCTAAATATTTTTGCCTACTTAGAAGGTTTTGAAAAATACATTGGTATTTTCTAATAAATACCTCATTTTTAAAATGTTAATTCCTATTTTATTGATCAAAAATAATGAATATTGTTAAATCTAATTCAAATGAGTGCATTGGTATTAATATTATTAGTTTAGAAGCCTTCTGGGACACACAATTTCGATTTCTTTGTCGCGTGTAGCAGATCGCACGTATGTGCGAACGCAAAAGAGAGATACTGCACTATCTACCAATCAGATCACGTTAAACCGTAGAAATTTAGGGATTAACGCAGCGCGCAGACGACCATTACAATCGGTCCAATAAAATCTAGTTGGTCGAAGTAGAATATGTATGTCTATGGAAATTACAAAAAAAAGACGGTCCTACAAAAATTTGCATCATTTTGGCCGCCTTGTATTGGTCCGATTGTCGACGATAGAAGAAAAAGGTATGCTTTGAATCAATAGCCACCGACTGAGCCACCGACTTTCCCTGACTAAAATCAATCAGGAACTGACGGAAAAGAATGTTTGTAAATTCCCAAAGCAATCCTATCGATCACTGTCAACTCAGCACAGCCTTTTCTACATTTTCCCAGCTATAGTTTCGGATTGCAGCTTCTTTTGTACACCAAGCGACTCCACGTAATTTAGGTCGATCCCTTTTCGACTTTAACTTAAGGTCACTTTTATGGTCGTCAGATCCTTCCAGTATATAACATAACGTGTACGAACGTGTATCGGCAGGACATAGACGAGTGCGCGGCGGTGCCGGGGCTGTGCGAGGGGGGGCGCTGCGTGAACTCTGTGGGGTCGTTCTCGTGCGAGTGTCCCCCCGGCCAGCGCCGCCACCGCGTCTCTAACAACTGCGAGGACATCGACGAGTGCGAGGACCCCGACATATGCCCGGTGAGATGCCTACACTGTTTTAAATGAGAATATGATTTGGTAATGATTTTCTTCTTTTGTCGAGTCAAAGGTAATTGAGTTTGACTTGCCATCATGGCAAGCACGTGGTATGATTCGTGATCTTAACCACAATGTTTCGAATTATGGTACATCTTTTCAGAAATTATTTCGGATTTTCTATGGATATATTATTCAAAGTAGTCTCGGTGTACGCTTTGGCGTTTTATCAGTGATCTGGTCGTGTACCCGGATTTTGATGTTCGATATATCACCTCATCTCTGACTACCCCCTCGAGGAATATAGTCGTGTATGTGTTTGTATGTATGTATATATCACCGTTTCGGTCCGAACTTCATAGAATAGAGTTGACATTTGAAGTTCGAATGTCCGGGTCGAGGCCCTGGTTCGGTGTAAAACTATTTTATTTTATTTTATTTATTTATTTAAGGACTGTCAACAAAGTATACACTATTACATTCTGAATACATTTTAACATAATTATTAAGTGTTACTTCCCTTACAGGCTGTCACAACATACATTGTAGCTTAAGTATACATATATGTTAAGTCATACCGCGACAGAAAAATGTGGGTACCTACACAAATCAGTTGATAGTTGCATTTGCACTTAGATATATTTATGTTACAAATTAATTGTTTACTTAAAGCACTGAACAACAATAGGTACTAAACATAAATATTGATATTAAATACAAATAAAAATATCGGAACCAAAAATATCGGAACCAAAATAACAATACACAATCTACAATCTACACATTATCCAAGGAGGCCAGGACAGTTTTACTATGTGTACCTAATCATCGAGACGCGTATCGTATCGGTAACGAAGAGATTATTAATTCCGTGCTGATACGAAGGGGAAAGCAAGAGAAGCATCGAGCAAACGAGAAAAAAAAAATCTCACTAGTTCAGTCAACTGAACTGAACTATTGGGAATAAACGATTCCAGCAAGCATCAGCATAAGCGTGTGTTAAAATTAGGTTGCTTAACTCAGTAAGAATGAATTTGTCTATCTTTTTCAATTGCAGAACGGAAAATGTATAAACACCGAGGGAGATTACTACTGTCTCTGCAACCCGCACTTTATACCTAGTCCGGATAAGAAGTTTTGTATCGGTAAGTCTGTCTGTCATCTTATTTTATTATCCTTACGAACCGGTATTTGTCAAGGAATCTTTGGACTAAAAAGTAATCTTCAATAAAACTTAATTTTGAGTAGCAACGTGGTAAAGCCTGACCAGAAAAATAAGAAACCTGTTTTGGGGGCGCTGCAATTACTGATGATTGCTCCTGACCGATTTCGGCCACGGCGACTGCTTCAACTCCGTTGTTGGCGTTGATGAGCTCTCATGTGGCTTACATAGCCAATCTTCTTGGAGAAGATCCTCGCACATAGTGGGTACGTGAGCACGTCGTTTTCATAGTGATACTGAATAGCCGCTGGTGGTCGGACTTTGACAACATGGCCAGATTTTAATTTTTCTGGTCGGGCTATGGGCTCCCACACATAACTGCGACGTCGCATCGCATCGCAAATATCTGCCAGCGCTCGATGACTTATTACGATGACATACGAATGATTATTGCACGCAGCGCATCGTAGATATTTGCGATGCGATGCGACGTCGCAGTTATGTGTGGGCACCGTAAAACTCAAATTTCATCAATAAACGCGAAGCATGATTTTCGTCTATTATTGTAGTACAGCTGCTTTGAAAGTCTCTTGCAGATTAGTATCAGTTCAAACTTGAACAGATCGTTTGTGATCACCACTATATTACAGTTCCAGTTCACTGCTAATACCTACTTCCAACGGCCTTTAAGAGTCTCTTGCAGATTAGTATCCGTTCAAACTTGAACAGATCGTTTGTGATCACCACTACATTACAGTTCCAGTTCACTGCTAATACCTACTTCCAACGGCCTTTAAGAGTCTCCTGCAGACTAGTATCAGTTCAAACGTGATCAGATCGTTTGTGATCACCACTTCAGGGTGAAATTGATATCATTAGCATCATTTTAAACTAAGAGTCTACCCATCGAACTGAAAAACTTTTACTATGGCAGTAAATCGACCGGAGCAAACAAAAATTCTGCTGTTGCATACATTTGAGTCGCGAACTCGCGCGTCGACATTGTGGTTTAGAATGGAACAGCTGATTTTTATTTGCTTCGATCGGTTTGCTCCCATAGTAAAAGTTGCTCAGTTTGATGGGTAGACTCTTAGTTTAAAAGGATGCTAATGATATCAATTTCACCCTGTATAGTACAGTTCCAGTTCACTGCTAATACCTACTTCCAACGGCTTTTAAGAGTCTCCTGCAGAATAATATCAGTTCTTTGAACAGATTTTGATACCAGTATATTACAGTTTACTGCTAATACCCATTTCCTACGGCTTTTAAGAATCTCCTGCAGACTAGTATCAGTTCAAACTTGAACAGATCGCTTGTGGTCACCACTATATTACAATTCACTGCTCATACCCACTTCCAGCGGCTTTTAAGAATCTCCTGCAGACTAGTATCAGTTTAAACTTGAACAGATCGTTTGTGATCACCAGTATATTACAGTTCACTGCTAATACCCACTTTCAACAGCTTTTAAGAGCCGCATGTAGTCTTGTATCAGTTCAAACTTGAACTTATCGTTTGTGATCACCACTATATAACAGTTCACTGCTCATACATACTTCCAGAGGCTTTTAAGCGTCTCCTGCAGACCAGTATCACTTTAAACTTGCAGATTAGTATCAGTTCAAACTTGAAAAGATCGTTTGTGATCACCACTATATTCGCATAACAGTTCACTGCTCACACCCACTTCCAGCGATGTTTTTAAGTGCTTTGATCTATACAGTTTTTAGTTGGAGTTCTATAATCTCAAAATTTTGCTCTCGTTATCTGATTGGATAATATTCATGTGACGTGCCGTGTCGTACGCGCTGAGCTCGATGTTTTGTTAACATCACCTCGGCGCACATACGCACATTGGTCGGGTCGGGATGGATGCAATATGTATACATGTGTGTAACGTTCGCAGACGGTCGCGTGGGCAGCTGCTACACGTACCTGAGCGAGACGGGGCAGTGCGGCGAGCGCCTCGGCGTGCCGCTCTCCAACAGGGACTGCTGCTGCGGCTACAACATGGGACGCGCCTGGGGCTCGCTCTGCGCCCCCTGCCCCCCCAGGGGCTCCGGTCTGTATCTGTGCCTCACGTGTCTATATACACAACAGGGACTGCTGCTGCGGCTACAACATGGGCCGCGCCTGGGGCTCGCTCTGCGCCCCCTGCCCCCCCAGGGGCTCCGGTCTGTATCTGTGCCTCACGTGTCTATATACACAACAGGGACTGCTGCTGCGGCTACAACATGGGCCGCGCCTGGGGCTCGCTCTGCGCCCCCTGCCCCCCCAGGGGCTCCGGTCTGTATCTGTGCCTCACGTGTCTATATACACAACAGGGACTGCTGCTGCGGCTACAACATGGGCCGCGCCTGGGGCTCGCTCTGCGCCCCCTGCCCCCCCAGGGGCTCCGGTCTGTATCTGTGCCTCACGTGTCTATATAAACAACAGGGACTGCTGCTGCGGCTACAACATGGGACGCGCCTGGGGCTCGCTCTGCGCCCCCTGCCCCCCCAGGGGCTCCGGTCTGTATCTGTGCCTCACGTGTCTATATACACAACAGGGACTGCTGCTGCGGCTACAACATGGGCCGCGCCTGGGGCTCGCTCTGCGCCCCCTGCCCCCCCAGGGGCTCCGGTCTGTATCTGTGCCTCACGTGTCTATATACACAACAGGGACTGCTGCTGCGGCTACAACATGGGACGCGCCTGGGGCTCGCTCTGCGCCCCCTGCCCCCCCAGGGGCTCCGGTCTGTATCTGTGCCTCACGTGTCTATATACACAACAGGGACTGCTGCTGCGGCTACAACATGGGCCGCGCCTGGGGCTCGCTCTGCGCCCCCTGCCCCCCCAGGGGCTCCGGTCTGTATCTGTGCCTCACGTGTCTATATACACAACAGGGACTGCTGCTGCGGCTACAACATGGGACGCGCCTGGGGCTCGCTCTGCGCCCCCTGCCCCCCCAGGGGCTCCGGTCTGTATCTGTGCCTCACGTGTCTATATACACAACAGGGACTGCTGCTGCGGCTACAACATGGGCCGCGCCTGGGGCTCGCTCTGCGCCCCCTGCCCCCCCAGGGGCTCCGGTCTGTATCTGTGCCTCACGTGTCTATATACACAACAGGGACTGCTGCTGCGGCTACAACATGGGCCGCGCCTGGGGCTCGCTCTGCGCCCCCTGCCCCCCCAGGGGCTCCGGTCTGTATCTGTGCCTCACGTGTCTATATACACAACAGGGACTGCTGCTGCGGCTACAACATGGGCCGCGCCTGGGGCTCGCTCTGCGCCCCCTGCCCCCCCAGGGGCTCCGGTCTGTATCTGTGCCTCACGTGTCTATATACACAACAGGGACTGCTGCTGCGGCTACAACATGGGACGCGCCTGGGGCTCGCTCTGCGCCCCCTGCCCCCCCAGGGGCTCCGGTCTGTATCTGTGCCTCACGTGTCTATATACACAACAGGGACTGCTGCTGCGGCTACAACATGGGACGCGCCTGGGGCTCGCTCTGCGCCCCCTGCCCCCCCAGGGGCTCCGGTCTGTATCTGTGCCTCACGTGTCTATATACACAACAGGGACTGCTGCTGCGGCTACAACATGGGACGCGCCTGGGGCTCGCTCTGCGCCCCCTGCCCCCCCAGGGGCTCCGGTCTGTATCTGTGCCTCACGTGTCTATATACACAACAGGGACTGCTGCTGCGGCTACAACATGGGACGCGCCTGGGGCTCGCTCTGCGCCCCCTGCCCCCCCAGGGGCTCCGGTCTGTATCTGTGCCTCACGTGTCTATATACACAACAGGGACTGCTGCTGCGGCTACAACATGGGACGCGCCTGGGGCTCGCTCTGCGCCCCCTGCCCCCCCAGGGGCTCCGGTCTGTATCTGTGCCTCACGTGTCTATATACACAACAGGGACTGCTGCTGCGGCTACAACATGGGCCGCGCCTGGGGCTCGCTCTGCGCCCCCTGCCCCCCCAGGGGCTCCGGTCTGTATCTGTGCCTCACGTGTCTATATACACAACAGGGACTGCTGCTGCGGCTACAACATGGGACGCGCCTGGGGCTCGCTCTGCGCCCCCTGCCCCCCCAGGGGCTCCGGTCTGTATCTGTGCCTCACGTGTCTATATACACAACAGGGACTGCTGCTGCGGCTACAACATGGGCCGCGCCTGGGGCTCGCTCTGCGCCCCCTGCCCCCCCAGGGGCTCCGGTCTGTATCTGTGCCTCAGGTGTCTATATACACAACAGGGACTGCTGCTGCGGCTACAACATGGGCCGCGCCTGGGGCTCGCTCTGCGCCCCCTGCCCCCCCAGGGGCTCCGGTCTGTATCTGTGCCTCACGTGTCTATATACACAACAGGGACTGCTGCTGCGGCTACAACATGGGCCGCGCCTGGGGCTCGCTCTGCGCCCCCTGCCCCCCCAGGGGCTCCGGTCTGTATCTGTGCCTCACGTGTCTATATACACAACAGGGACTGCTGCTGCGGCTACAACATGGGACGCGCCTGGGGCTCGCTCTGCGCCCCCTGCCCCCCCAGGGGCTCCGGTCTGTATCTGTGCCTCACGTGTCTATATACACAACAGGGACTGCTGCTGCGGCTACAACATGGGCCGCGCCTGGGGCTCGCTCTGCGCCCCCTGCCCCCCCAGGGGCTCCGGTCTGTATCTGTGCCTCACGTGTCTATATACACAACAGGGACTGCTGCTGCGGCTACAACATGGGCCGCGCCTGGGGCTCGCTCTGCGCCCCCTGCCCCCCCAGGGGCTCCGGTCTGTATCTGTGCCTCACGTGTCTATATACACAACAGGGACTGCTGCTGCGGCTACAACATGGGACGCGCCTGGGGCTCGCTCTGCGCCCCCTGCCCCCCCAGGGGCTCCGGTCTGTATCTGTGCCTCACGTGTCTATATACACAACAGGGACTGCTGCTGCGGCTACAACATGGGCCGCGCCTGGGGCTCGCTCTGCGCCCCCTGCCCCCCCAGGGGCTCCGGTCTGTATCTGTGCCTCACGTGTCTATATACACAACAGGGACTGCTGCTGCGGCTACAACATGGGACGCGCCTGGGGCTCGCTCTGCGCCCCCTGCCCCCCCAGGGGCTCCGGTCTGTATCTGTGCCTCACGTGTCTATATACACAACAGGGACTGCTGCTGCGGCTACAACATGGGCCGCGCCTGGGGCTCGCTCTGCGCCCCCTGCCCCCCCAGGGGCTCCGGTCTGTATCTGTGCCTCACGTGTCTATATACACAACAGGGACTGCTGCTGCGGCTACAACATGGGACGCGCCTGGGGCTCGCTCTGCGCCCCCTGCCCCCCCAGGGGCTCCGGTCTGTATCTGTGCCTCACGTGTCTATATACACAACAGGGACTGCTGCTGCGGCTACAACATGGGCCGCGCCTGGGGCTCGCTCTGCGCCCCCTGCCCCCCCAGGGGCTCCGGTCTGTATCTGTGCCTCACGTGTCTATATACACAACAGGGACTGCTGCTGCGGCTACAACATGGGCCGCGCCTGGGGCTCGCTCTGCGCCCCCTGCCCCCCCAGGGGCTCCGGTCTGTATCTGTGCCTCACGTGTCTATATACACAACAGGGACTGCTGCTGCGGCTACAACATGGGCCGCGCCTGGGGCTCGCTCTGCGCCCCCTGCCCCCCCAGGGGCTCCGGTCTGTATCTGTGCCTCACGTGTCTATATACACAACAGGGACTGCTGCTGCGGCTACAACATGGGACGCGCCTGGGGCTCGCTCTGCGCCCCCTGCCCCCCCAGGGGCTCCGGTCTGTATCTGTGCCTCACGTGTCTATATACACAACAGGGACTGCTGCTGCGGCTACAACATGGGACGCGCCTGGGGCTCGCTCTGCGCCCCCTGCCCCCCCAGGGGCTCCGGTCTGTATCTGTGCCTCACGTGTCTATATACACAACAGGGACTGCTGCTGCGGCTACAACATGGGACGCGCCTGGGGCTCGCTCTGCGCCCCCTGCCCCCCCAGGGGCTCCGGTCTGTATCTGTGCCTCACGTGTCTATATACACAACAGGGACTGCTGCTGCGGCTACAACATGGGACGCGCCTGGGGCTCGCTCTGCGCCCCCTGCCCCCCCAGGGGCTCCGGTCTGTATCTGTGCCTCACGTGTCTATATACACAACAGGGACTGCTGCTGCGGCTACAACATGGGACGCGCCTGGGGCTCGCTCTGCGCCCCCTGCCCCCCCAGGGGCTCCGGTCTGTATCTGTGCCTCACGTGTCTATATACACAACAGGGACTGCTGCTGCGGCTACAACATGGGCCGCGCCTGGGGCTCGCTCTGCGCCCCCTGCCCCCCCAGGGGCTCCGGTCTGTATCTGTGCCTCACGTGTCTATATACACAACAGGGACTGCTGCTGCGGCTACAACATGGGACGCGCCTGGGGCTCGCTCTGCGCCCCCTGCCCCCCCAGGGGCTCCGGTCTGTATCTGTGCCTCACGTGTCTATATACACAACAGGGACTGCTGCTGCGGCTACAACATGGGCCGCGCCTGGGGCTCGCTCTGCGCCCCCTGCCCCCCCAGGGGCTCCGGTCTGTATCTGTGCCTCAGGTGTCTATATACACAACAGGGACTGCTGCTGCGGCTACAACATGGGCCGCGCCTGGGGCTCGCTCTGCGCCCCCTGCCCCCCCAGGGGCTCCGGTCTGTATCTGTGCCTCACGTGTCTATATACACAACAGGGACTGCTGCTGCGGCTACAACATGGGCCGCGCCTGGGGCTCGCTCTGCGCCCCCTGCCCCCCCAGGGGCTCCGGTCTGTATCTGTGCCTCACGTGTCTATATACACAACAGGGACTGCTGCTGCGGCTACAACATGGGACGCGCCTGGGGCTCGCTCTGCGCCCCCTGCCCCCCCAGGGGCTCCGGTCTGTATCTGTGCCTCACGTGTCTATATACACAACAGGGACTGCTGCTGCGGCTACAACATGGGACGCGCCTGGGGCTCGCTCTGCGCCCCCTGCCCCCCCAGGGGCTCCGGTCTGTATCTGTGCCTCACGTGTCTATATACACAACAGGGACTGCTGCTGCGGCTACAACATGGGACGCGCCTGGGGCTCGCTCTGCGCCCCCTGCCCCCCCAGGGGCTCCGGTCTGTATCTGTGCCTCACGTGTCTATATACACAACAGGGACTGCTGCTGCGGCTACAACATGGGACGCGCCTGGGGCTCGCTCTGCGCCCCCTGCCCCCCCAGGGGCTCCGGTCTGTATCTGTGCCTCACGTGTCTATATACACAACAGGGACTGCTGCTGCGGCTACAACATGGGACGCGCCTGGGGCTCGCTCTGCGCCCCCTGCCCCCCCAGGGGCTCCGGTCTGTATCTGTGCCTCACGTGTCTATATACACAACAGGGACTGCTGCTGCGGCTACAACATGGGACGCGCCTGGGGCTCGCTCTGCGCCCCCTGCCCCCCCAGGGGCTCCGGTCTGTATCTGTGCCTCACGTGTCTATATACACAACAGGGACTGCTGCTGCGGCTACAACATGGGACGCGCCTGGGGCTCGCTCTGCGCCCCCTGCCCCCCCAGGGGCTCCGGTCTGTATCTGTGCCTCACGTGTCTATATACACAACAGGGCCTGCGGCTGCGGCTACAACATGGGACGCGCCTGGGGCTCGCTCTGCGCCCCCTGCCCCCCCAGGGGCTCCGGTCTGTATCTGTGCCTCACGTGTCTATATACACAACAGGGACTGCTGCTGCGGCTACAACATGGGACGCGCCTGGGGCTCGCTCTGCGCCCCCTGCCCCCCCAGGGGCTCCGGTCTGTATCTGTGCCTCACGTGTCTATATACACAACAGGGACTGCTGCTGCGGCTACAACATGGGCCGCGCCTGGGGCTCGCTCTGCGCCCCCTGCCCCCCCAGGGGCTCCGGTCTGTATCTGTGCCTCACGTGTCTATATACACAACAGGGACTGCTGCTGCGGCTACAACATGGGTTTAACAAGAAATACGTCACACTTATAGACCTGAAAACCTACTAAGAGACACGACACAAGCTCTTATTTCCCAGCTTACTCATGATGACCTCTTCCACAGCTGAATGGACGCACTTATGCGGCGGTGGCATCATCCCCCCGTACTGGCGACGTAACGACACGAGCGGGGGCGGGGTGGACGGGGGTGGGGGGGACGGCGGGGGAGAGAATGGGGGTCGACAACCCGCACAGCCCATCGCACAGATCAACGAGTGCATGCTGAGGAACGGCATCTGCGGGCTGGGGGACTGCGTTGATAAGGAAGTCGGGTGAGTTACACCTTGTAGATTACACGTAACCGCTAGGTAATTAACTTTAAAATGGATTATCAATGGAGATTTTAGCAGGGATTCAGTGATTATGGGGTGTAGAGCATCTCTGTGATAGGGATGGACCAGGTCTGCCTGCATAACTCCAGTCGGTTTAGGAGTTACAGATGTTTAAAGATCTGTAAAAAATTAACGATCAGCTGCAAGGCTGATCGTATGATATTGTTGTAGTATGCACTGTAGCTATGTGAACAGTAGAAAAACTGCCAAGTTCTGTCAGTCGGTTAAGAAGGATACAGCCAGTCAAAGTTCCGACCTTTGAACGGCTGTATCTTTTAAACCGACTGATGAACCATGTCAGTTTTTGTACTGTTCATATAGCTACAGTGCATACTACAACAATAACATACGATCAGCCTTGCAGATGATCGTTAATTTTTTACAGATCTTTAATCATCAGTAACTCCTAAACCGACTGGAGTTATGCAGGCAGACCTGGTCTATCCCCATCACAGAGATGCTCTACACCCCATAAACACTGAATCAGCCTTGCTGCTGATGGTTGCAAAAAGTACACTTATCTCTCGGAATATTAGGGTTTATACAAGTTCCCTATTGTAACGTAAATGTTCACAGATACACATGCGAGTGCTGGGACGGCGCGGAGGCGGCGGAACCCGACGGCAACCCTACCTGTATAGACATCGACGAGTGCGCGCTCGAGTACTGCCGGGGGGGCACCTGCGTCAACAAGCCGGGGGGCTTCGAGTGCAGGTGTGTACCTGCGTGGCGATGATGATGCGCTTCGAACTATTTCAGCCATGTTGCCTTTGTTGATGAATGCCGACGTGCGTGAATGTTGTCATTCCCGTGGACAAATGCATCTTCATCATATCAGCCGATGGACGTCCACTGCTGGACATAGGCCTCCCACAAGGATCGCCACAACGACCGGTCCTGCGCTGCCCTCATTCATCGGCTTCACCTTGTGGTGGCCTACCCACGCTGCGCTTTCCGGTGCGCGGCCGCCAATCGAGAACAAGCAGGCCTGGACACCAAAGACTGATGAGATCTCATGAAGCTAACATTGCCAATCTTCATAGCACCTCGCACATTGCGGACACATGCAAGACAGCTGGTAGCTGTAGCAATGTTCCTGACCACCCCGAAGGGACAAACTCATGATCATGATGGTCATAAATTTTGTGTCCAAAATGTCAAGTACTACGTTAAATAACAATGTTAATGTTGGTGTGTACAGATGCCCGCCTGGCTTCGACCCCGTGGAGAACGGTCTGCGGTGCAGCGACAAGAACGAGTGTGAGGTCACCAACGGGAATATGTGCACCAACGGAGTCTGCCAGACTGTGCCCGGCGGGTGAGTTCCACTGACGTTGAATAAACGTTATTTTATGAGCGTCTTTTTGACAAGAAATGGCTTAAATTAAAGCATCACTGAGAGATAAAATTAGTTGGTAGTGTAGTATACAATCCGGCTCGAATGAAAACATTTTGAGTGTCTTGGTTTCGTTTGATTTTGATTTACCGAAATTTTAGACTTCATGATTATATTTTTAAGTTTAGTTCTCTATGGAGTGGAAAAGCCTTTTTGTAGTTCAAAATTATTTACATTTATAATAGACTAGCGTTAAACCGCGACTTCTTCCGCACAAATTATATATCAGATTTTAAGTCAGATCATAAGCGATCAAACAAAAAAAGTTTCATCAAAATCGGTTCAGTAGTTTTCGCGTGATGCTCGTTCAAACACACAAAGCAAAATAATTCTTTTTTTTAAATTTACAGTTTTATAATAGTTGAGACGAGCATTTACCCGCGACTTCGTCCGCATAAATTATATACCAGATTTTAAGTCAGATCATAAGCTATCAAACAAAAAAAGTTTCATCAAAATCGGTTCAGTAGTTTTTGCGTGATGCTCGAACAAACAAATACGAAAACAACAACAAACATGAAAAATAAAAGATGGCTCCAAGGTGTTTCGTCCTACCATAGGGCTTTAAATTAAATCTCAAGCTCAACTGCTTTTGTAACTAAGTGTAGGGATACACTTGCTGAAATTACGCCTGCAATACGTTTTCAATTACTCATCACGGTACATTTGCCTCTCTAGTATGTTTCTTCTTCTCACACCCGAACTCGGCTTTAAATCGCGGCAAGCGCAACTGTCACTTTCTGTAAGCGCATGAAGACGAGAAGCTGCCGAAATTGCGCCGCGTGATTTCGGCAGGTGTGTTCCTACACTAAGGAGACGCTATGTAGTCTTAATATCGTTATCAACGGGTTTACTCATCAGGTTCGAGTGCGTGTGCAACGCGGGCTACGAGCGAACAGAGACGGGGCAGGCATGTCGCGACGTGGACGAGTGCTTACACAACCCGCGCGTCTGTAGGCGCGGCCGCTGCCGCAACACGCCCGGCGACTACGAGTGCGTCTGCGAGCCCGGCTACACCACCAGGTGAGTGACCTCACCTGTCTGTGTTACTGTACTGTGACGTGGACGAGTGCTTACACAACCCGCGCGTCTGTAGGCGCGGCCGCTGCCGCAACACGCCCGGCGACTACGAGTGCGTCTGCGAGCCCGGCTACACCACCAGGTGAGTGACCTCACCTGTCTGTGTTACTGTACTGTGACGTGGACGAGTGCTTACACAACCCGCGCGTCTGTAGGCGCGGCCGCTGCCGCAACACGCCCGGCGACTACGAGTGCGTCTGCGAGCCCGGCTACACCACCAGGTGAGTGACCTCACCTGTCTGTGTTACTGTACTGTGACGTGGACGAGTGCTTACACAACCCGCGCGTCTGTAGGCGCGGCCGCTGCCGCAACACGCCCGGCGACTACGAGTGCGTCTGCGAGCCCGGCTACACCACCAGGTGAGTGACCTCACCTGTCTGTGTTACTGTACTGTGACGTGGACGAGTGCTTACACAACCCGCGCGTCTGTAGGCGCGGCCGCTGCCGCAACACGCCCGGCGACTACGAGTGCGTCTGCGAGCCCGGCTACACCACCAGGTGAGTGACCTCACCTGTCTGTGTTACTGTACTGTGACGTGGACGAGTGCTTACACAACCCGCGCGTCTGTAGGCGCGGCCGCTGCCGCAACACGCCCGGCGACTACGAGTGCGTCTGCGAGCCCGGCTACACCACCAGGTGAGTGACCTCACCTGTCTGTGTTACTGTACTGTGACGTGGACGAGTGCTTACACAACCCGCGCGTCTGTAGGCGCGGCCGCTGCCGCAACACGCCCGGCGACTACGAGTGCGTCTGCGAGCCCGGCTACACCACCAGGTGAGTGACCTCACCTGTCTGTGTTACTGTACTGTGACGTGGACGAGTGCTTACACAACCCGCGCGTCTGTAGGCGCGGCCGCTGCCGCAACACGCCCGGCGACTACGAGTGCGTCTGCGAGCCCGGCTACACCACCAGGTGAGTGACCTCACCTGTCTGTGTTACTGTACTGTGACGTGGACGAGTGCTTACACAACCCGCGCGTCTGTAGGCGCGGCCGCTGCCGCAACACGCCCGGCGACTACGAGTGCGTCTGCGAGCCCGGCTACACCACCAGGTGAGTGACCTCACCTGTCTGTGTTACTGTACTGTGACGTGGACGAGTGCTTACACAACCCGCGCGTCTGTAGGCGCGGCCGCTGCCGCAACACGCCCGGCGACTACGAGTGCGTCTGCGAGCCCGGCTACACCACCAGGTGAGTGACCTCACCTGTCTGTGTTACTGTACTGTGACGTGGACGAGTGCTTACACAACCCGCGCGTCTGTAGGCGCGGCCGCTGCCGCAACACGCCCGGCGACTACGAGTGCGTCTGCGAGCCCGGCTACACCACCAGGTGAGTGACCTCACCTGTCTGTGTTACTGTACTGTGACGTGGACGAGTGCTTACACAACCCGCGCGTCTGTAGGCGCGGCCGCTGCCGCAACACGCCCGGCGACTACGAGTGCGTCTGCGAGCCCGGCTACACCACCAGGTGAGTGACCTCACCTGTCTGTGTTACTGTACTGTGACGTGGACGAGTGCTTACACAACCCGCGCGTCTGTAGGCGCGGCCGCTGCCGCAACACGCCCGGCGACTACGAGTGCGTCTGCGAGCCCGGCTACACCACCAGGTGAGTGACCTCACCTGTCTGTGTTACTGTACTGTGACGTGGACGAGTGCTTACACAACCCGCGCGTCTGTAGGCGCGGCCGCTGCCGCAACACGCCCGGCGACTACGAGTGCGTCTGCGAGCCCGGCTACACCACCAGGTGAGTGACCTCACCTGTCTGTGTTACTGTACTGTGACGTGGACGAGTGCTTACACAACCCGCGCGTCTGTAGGCGCGGCCGCTGCCGCAACACGCCCGGCGACTACGAGTGCGTCTGCGAGCCCGGCTACACCACCAGGTGAGTGACCTCACCTGTCTGTGTTACTGTACTGTGACGTGGACGAGTGCTTACACAACCCGCGCGTCTGTAGGCACACGAAGAGATGGCGGAGGAAACCATCAGGGAAACATCCTCCCCCAGCTGTTATGAATATCGGGAACGCGGGTCCATAGTCATCCACGGAATCGTTGTTACTTTACTACAATATTTATGGTTCGGTAGCTAAGTTGTTGCAGGCTAAAATCCCGCAAGGGAAAAATATTGTATGGTTAAATCGATTTTTAGTTAGTTCCACTTACCAATTTTAGTCGCATACAGGGTTCAACCTAATATGCTGACGGTTTTTTAAGAGGATGACCAGACCATCAAACTGAACAACTTTCTCTAGTAGACAAATATCGAATTTGCGAAAAAAAAACTGCTGTCATGATGTACATTGTGGTCGAGTAGGATTGCAGTTTTGCATAGAACAGTTAAAAAAAATTCGCGATTTTGACCTTGGTATGATTGTCTGACCATCCCCTTAAAAAACCGTCAGCATATTATGAAGGACTCTATAAGAAATTTAATAACGAGTTGAATTTCAATTGCTACAAATAAATAGCTTGGCCGCCAATTCGTAATGTTTCCCAGGACGGGCGGCCTGTAATCACATCAACATGTTATTGCTAGCATGAGTAGGTAATTATCATATGACTCACTCACCATGAGTAACAGACAATAAATAATGAATGAGCATGTTACTAAATATTATTATAATGTTTACCCGTAGTGCGGGCGGGTACTGCGCGGACCTCGACGAGTGCGTGGACCCTTCGGTGTGCCAGGGCGGGCGCTGCGTCAACAGCGAGGGCTCGTTCCAGTGCGTGTGCGAGGCGGGCTACCGACCCGCGGCCGGCCGCGGCGCCTGCGTCGACATCGACGAGTGCCGCGAGCTCACCGTCTGCCGCAACGGACAGTGCCACAACTCGCCCGGCAGCTTCAAGTGCGAGTGCGCCGACGGGTTCACCCTCAGCTCCACCGGCAGGACTTGTTTAGGTCAGTTGACAATTATCATGAGCGTATCCAGCTTTGAATATGTTTATTGTTTTGTGTTTTTTTTTAATCTTTTTATGTCCTGACTGTGTAATATATTGTTTTTGTAATGTAAGACAAATAAAGAAATTCTATTCTATTCTATTCTTTTGCGTAGGGAGGAGCAAATCTGGAATATCTTGTAGTTATACTTTTTTTTTACTAGCTGATTTCATCCCACTGCTGGGCAAAGGCCTCCCCTTTCATCCTCCAATCATCTGTGTCCTGGCCACGCGTCATCGAAAGCATCCAGATCAGTAGTTATACATAATTCACAGAAGACCCCTGACGTAGTCCGAAGAATTGCTTTGCAAAAGGTGGACCCACGAACTGGTGAAGGCGGCGAGAAGAGAACCCGTTGGATGATGGCAGCGCAGGACCGGTTGTTGTGGCGATCCGCGAGGGAGGCCTATGTCCAGCAGTGGACGTCCATCGACTAAGATTATGATGGTGATAAAACATAAGTAACCTAGCACGTACTGGATGCAGGATGCTCTAGGGCACGCCAGGGAACGCCAGTTCCAGGGAACGACTGTCCCCATATACTTACCCTGGTTACGCCCATGGCGATTGTCTTATTCAAAATATCACAAGGTGCTGTCTAATGAGGTGTTTATAGCTAGGATAACGATCCCATGCACCTTACGAAACAAATAATAAAATTCTGTAGTGTTACTAGTATTCGTCCAGACGAAATGACGAATTATGTTAATAGAATAGAAAACGCTAATAAAGGTAAAATAATAAATGTTATACGTTTTGATTGCAGACGAAGTTCAAGATTTGTGTTACGAGAAATATGAAGATGGGAGATGTTCAGGACCTGGCTCCACGCCCATCACCAGGTCTCAGTGCTGCTGCAGTTCCAGTAAAGGTACGCCACATTATTGTTACTAGCGTCCGCCGCTAGATGGCGCCACTAACACGAAGGCAATAACACGGGTAATTATAACATAATAGATGTACCTATGTTTTATGTTATAAGCTACGTAATCAGGGCCGGATTTAGGGGAGGGTAAGCGGGGCTACCGCCCTGGGCCTCTACCAAAGAGGAGCCCCCACAAAAGAGACTTCGAGAAAAAAAATTCAGACTAGTACTTAAATACTGGTAAACCACATTTCCTTTGATATAAAGATAATAGAAGAATCTGTAAGTACTTGGTTTCACAATAAATTATTTACTGGAAAATTCGGTAGGAAAAAATTGCCCATTTTATATGGAAAATAATTTGGGGCCTGGGGGCCTCCATTCCTTTGTTGCCCCGAGGCCTCCACACCTCTTAATCCGGCCCTGTACGTAATGCATCTCACGATTTACTACATAAACGTTTGAAACTTGACTTTTTGAATGGTTGCATACGAAAAATTAAAATTGAAAATAACTGCGTTAAACTGCGACCAAATATAGGATAGACGTACAGTCTTATGCAAAACCACACCGAATCTGCGGCGCCGCGTCAATTCATACTTATTCAGGTATATACCTCGTCAGCCTTTCATCTTAACATAGACCTTAATGCGCAGTGATAACGTCGAAAGCCAGTTGTTTCACTTTTTACTTATTAAAAAATATTCATTTTGAAATGACCTTTACGGTTAAAGTAATAAAGTACAAAATCGTCACAAAGGATATGCGTGTAACGTCATTTTGGAACTGCTTACCAAACCGTGCACACGCAGGAGTGAGACGTGCTCATTTTATTGGACGTGCGTTAGAATAGTAAGGCGATATATAGCCAATGGCGGCAAAATGGCAGTGCGCCGCCGTAATCCGTGCCGCTGCGCCATGCAGTGTGACCAGATTCTGTATTTTAATACTTTTTTGGTATATTTTATCGACTTTTCCGAGCATCAGTATTTTTGTAGATGTAGTGGCGGAAGTCAGTATTTTTGGGTATATTTTGCATAAAAAGTTATAGCAGCACCGTAGCGATCGTCCTCGTGAACATTTTCAGGGAATCCCGGATTTAGTCCACATTTTCATTCTGGAGCAAAGATCCCCAAATTTATAGTACCTACGTTTTTGTCATTTTAATCCTCCGAACCGAATATAATGTTAAAATATCCATTCTAACATTTATTGTGATGTTAAATGAATAAAACTTGATTTGCAAATCAGTATTGTTATTGGTATATTTTCCCTGTGCAAGTTGGTATATTTCAGTATTTTTGAGGTGCCTCGGCATGCATGCATGCATATGCTCACGACTATATTCCCCGATGGTAGTCAGAGATATTCTGAAACATCAGAACATCCACGTTTCACTAGTAGTACCGAAACCCTGTACAGTGCGACAGGGAGTGAGCCCGTCGCCACTTGTAACGGACAGCAGGTACAATACATGCATCGAAATTGAAGCATGCAGGTTTCCTCATGATGTTTTCCTCGGTGGCTCGGTATTTTCGTAAAATTGTATCTGGTCACACTGGCGCCATGTGCTTGTCACTGTGGCTTGGAACATGGATTATAGGAGGTGTGGAGTCGCTGAGATTTTTTTTTTTTAGTTTGTAATAAACTAATAATACGTGATAAAATTACAATTTCATTAAACAAATCTCATCAGAAGAGCGATTCTTTGTGATAAGATTTTATGTAAAGAAAAAATATTGGATGACACTGAATGCATCTTTAGCCCTATCTAAACTATTATAAAACTGTAACAGAAGTGTGTCTGTACATTGAAGATATTTACAAAAAAAAGATTACGATATGGTTTTTAGGCTTCGCTGATTCCAAATCAAAAATTTTGTCTGTCTGTTTGTTTGTTTGTTTGTTTGTTCGTTTGTTTGTTTGTTTGTTTGTTTGTTTGTTTGTTTGTTTGGGTGTTTGTTTGTTCGAGTATCACGCAAAAACTACTGAACCGATTTTGATGAAACATTTTTTGTTTGATAGCTTATCATCTGACTTAAAATCTGGTATATAATTTATGCGGACGAAGTCGCGGGTAAAAGCTCGTTCCCTATAAAACCTTGTATTTCTTGGGGTGAAGAATTATGGTGCTTCCCTGATTACCTGATTAAGTACCTACCTTTGTTTTGTACTTATTATGCAATTGATTAGGGTGAATAGTAAACTTGAAGTAATATTGCTTTGACTCTCAAATATTAAAGGAACGGTTGTAGGCTGCGATCAAATACAGGGTAGATAAATAGTAGGGCTAGCATTCGACGCACGACAAAGCGACAAAACGAGAAAACCATCATGCGCGCTCGCTTAAACCAAACCCAATCTGCGGCGCGCCGCGTCAATTCTTACTTATACAGATATAAATACATATTTTCAACTTCAACATTAATTTATTAGAGTTAAGTTTCATTTTGCGGAAAACAATAATGATCGAAACATTTAATCAAATAAGTCATTAAAATGTAACACATTAAAAAGAACGAAAAAAAAAAGTAATGACGACTCCTTCGACCTTGTTCTAAGGCATTATCCTCGGTTCTTTTTCACTATACTCGCGTAGGCGAGAGTGAAAGGGATAGTTGCGTGCTTGCCGCGAGGTTGTAAATGAACAAAAATATTAGAAAAAATGCGATTAAATGCCATGATATATAAAAAATATTGAAGATAATGTGATTACAAAGCGATACTTACTGAAAGTATGACACTCCATCTTGTTTTTTGCACTTTTCGTGAGTTGTTTTTGCAGGCACGGTCGATTAGCGACTGAGAGCGATACAAGCCACGCTGCCAGATTGTGCATTGCTTTGATGGTGCCATTTTTCGAGCGGCGTTTCAAAATCTACCTACTATACTTGATCGAAGGCGTTAAATATTCCATAACCGCTTCTGCATTACTAAATGAATACACGCTGTGTAATTATGTTACGTACTTTTATGAGCATAAAATAAAAACATAGCAATACAAAATTATTGAAAAATAAAAACAAGAACAAACCGCACAGAACATGTCACAGCTTGTCTATATTAGTTCCATAAAATAACGCTAGATGGCGCTATGCCCAAACGCGCTCATTTCTACATCGCGCTGTTAAGATTCGGCCCGTAGTAAGGACCCGGCCGGCGGCGGCTGCTCAAGCAGGGTTGGATTTTGTACTATAATTATAGTATTTATACTATAATTTCGCTCTTTGTACTATATACTATCCACAACTAAGGATAGTACGCTAAAATACTATAATTTTAAGTTTGCTCCCGAATGCTTAGTTTTCGTCATATGAATATTCGACCGTGCATGTGCGAACGAATATTCAGTAAAGTGAACCTTACCAAGACTAAGATACGAGACAAACTGGCAAAACAATCCATAGACGGCATTTTATTGTCTTGTGACGCTATCAAAAGCGGTAGCAAAAGTGGTAATTTTACAGATTTTATTCCTACTAAGGATACGTTGATGAGATTAAATGCCAAAAATGATGATAGAACTAATAGTAATATTCAAGAACTGATAAACTTAGTAGAAGAGGAGTAAATTTTGCCTTGAATGGTGTTGATTCTAATGACTATTATGTTAAATTACAAAAAACAAATAAAGTGTACTATAATTTTTTATAAATACTATCCTTTTCAATTTTTTGTACTATCTCTTTCAACGTCCCTAAATCCAACCCTGTGCTCAAGGCATACTTACCTGGCACAGGGGACACCGTGATCAAGAAGGCGGTTCCCCCAGAGCGAGGCCCTTCCATTGCACTGCGGCTGGGCTGACCTCTGCGATTATCCCTAATGTGGATAACTCGGGTGCGTTATTTTTGGTAGTGGGGACTGCGTACGCGCCGTCCCCTTCATTAAACGTGAAATTAAAGGAGTCCATTTATTCAAGGCCCACAAACGGTAACGTTTATTGATGGTATTTCACTGTAAAAGTCTAAAAACAAATGAATTTATGATAGTAATTGGACGAAAGGTTTGGTAAAAATGCTTTTTCGTTGTTAAAACGGCACAGGTAAAGCAAGCATGTATAGGAACGTCTTAGATTTTCATACGAAAATAAAAATAAAAAACCAACATATTTTATCAAGAGAAGATGTATGCCAACTGCGATTACGCGACACTCCGTTTAGATGACGTAAAGATAATTAGTACTCTGTGTTACCACCATAAAAGAAACAAATCGACATGAGCTCCATAACATACGTTAACATTTTTTGGGCGCCTTTTTCCCATAGCTGGGGAAATTATCTCTTTTTAGCTTTTCGAGAGAGAGGATAAATAATGTAATTTATTTAATAATTATACTGATTACTATACTAAGTAAATAATAGAATAATATGATATCCAGGGTATATTTTTCTCGATTTAAATATGAACAAAATATAGCAGCTTTTATTTAAACACAAATTAGGTAATAAATTCCTCGACTTCCCGGAATCCCGGGATTCCGAGTCATATCTATGTTAGTGATAACGTCTAAAATCGCACCCAGATTCCGACCTTTGGTTATAACTTTGTGTATTATGGACACCCAAGCATCTTCTTCTACTTCGGGTTCCTCTCTAACATTTAAAAACATTTAAACATTTAACATTTAAACATTTATTTTCCAAAACACATGCATTTACAGAGTAAGTAGATCAGCAGTCTGTACTGGAGTTTTCTGCCTCACAGACTGATTTACAATTTTCTTATATTATAGTACTAAACTAACAGTGGTACCTTAACTGTCATTTGATTTAAATGTTGGTGTGCCGATGAAGAACACTATATAATACTTAAAAACAAAAAAACAAGTAGGAAAGTACAATAAATTTAATTCGGTGTGCAAAGAAAGAAATAATATTTCTATGTTGTACATATAGGTAAGTTACACTGTTTGTTTATTCGTATGTGTGTGTGTGCGTGTGTGTGTGTGCGTGTGTGTGCGTGCGTGCAGATTTAAAAGCGTTTTGTGTGCTTTATGTTCAGAGCCCTACGGTCAGCGTCCTTGGGTTCGGTTGATTCTTTATGAATAAATTATGAGTCAGCCGCTCTGAACATAATAGGGTTTATTTACTAACCAGCTACTTTATTTCCTCCACAAGCTTTTCCGTCTCTTCATAGTTCAGGCTTTTTAGGTAGTTGCTTATTTGACTTTTCATTTTTACCTTTGTGTAACTGTAAAATTGTATATTTTTGTTGAGTTTGTTATACACGGATACTGACAGGAAAGACTTATGCCTTCTAGCTCTCTATTACTGGAGGTTGATAAATACAGGGTGTACAACAAAATGGGACAGCTACTTAAAGGGGTGCTTCAGACCATCAAACTGAACAACTTTCTCTATGGGACCAATATCGAAATCGCGAAAAAAAAATCAGCTGTCCCATACATTTCAGTCGAGTTATGTTTGCAGTTTTGTATGGGAGAGCGGATTTTTTTTTCGCGATTTCGATATTGGTCCCATAGGGAAAGTTGTTCAGTTTGATGGTCTGAAGCACCCCTTTGAGTAGCTGTCCCATTTTATTGTACACCTTGTATATCATGTTTCTGGCTTTTCGTTGAAAGAATACTAATTCTTTCAACGAAAAGCCAGAAACAAGCACATATCCAGACTTTTCATTAAAAATTTTCTTGAGTCTACAAAATTGGTCACAGATTATATTGGTTACTCTGGCTAAACTTCATTATTTTTTAAATTACGTTTGTCATTTATCTTTCCTCCCATACAGGTCTACATCTAGGCTGGGGCGTCTCCTGCAAATCATGCCCCGAGCCTGGCAGCAAGGAATACTCGATCCTATGCCCCGAGGGCGCGAGCAAGGACAACGGTGGCGCGGACATAAACGAGTGCACGATGATCCCGGGCGTGTGCCCGCACGGCACCTGCGAGAACCTGGAGCCCGGGTACCGGTGTATATGCGACCCTGGCTACCATCCCGACGCGGATGGCATCTGTAGGGATATCGACGAGTGCGACATGCATCAGTCGGTGAGTTATTATTAAATTGGTTGCTACTTGTCTTGTCGAATGTGAGATTTACACTTATTTGCTACAAATCCAAAATCAAAAAATGCGTTAGATAATTTAAGGGGTGCTTCACCTTCTTGATATTCTTCTTAGCTATTTCATCGCATAAGAAATTCAACATCATAGTATTTTTAAATCTGTTTACGAATAATTCATCATCATCATCATCTCAGCCGATGGACGTCCACTGCTGGACATAGGCCTCCCCCAAGGATCGCCATAACGACCGGTCCTGCGCCGTCCTCATCCAACGTTTTCCCGCCGCCTTCACCAGGTCGTCGGCGAATTACGAATAATTATTTAAATTATATTCACGTTTTATAGAATCTGAACAAAGTACCCGTGTTTCATTAGGGTGAAAAATAATTCTAGTCATTCTATGTCCCACCCCATTTTCAATACTCAATACTCAATACTCAATGCTTTATTGCGTTTCACAATGGTATATACAATAGGTGGTATTTTTAACTTCGGAAGAAAAAGTTTTGCTTTGTCTAGATTTTTTTTTGTTTTTTTTTTGTGTAACGTGGATGTTCTGAGGTTTCAGAATAATCTCGGACTACCCCCTTGGGGAATATAGTCGTGAGCATATGCTATGTTTGATTTAAAAAGATAAAAATGTTTGAAACGAGATTAGTCTTCCGGGTTTTTTATCGATTTGTTCTGGAGTCAGTGGTCAGTCAGTGAATGAGTTTTATCTGACTCATTTAACGGACATCAAGTGATAATTCTTAATTATAATGTAGGAGGGATGTTAATAGATAGGCTATAATTTTTTTGGTATCATATTCCGAAAAGCCGTAACTTCAATAGTACCATTGGCCAGGCAGGACCATCATCCATTCATCATCAGCCTATCGTCGTCCACTGCTGAACATAAGCCTCTCCCAAGGTGCGCCACAAGACTCTGTCCTCGGCCTTCCTTATTCAGTCACTCCCTTTTTCGGGTTCCGCTACCTTTTTAGGGTTCCGTACCCAAAGGGTGAAAACGGGACCCTATCACTAAGCCTACGTTGTCCGTCCGTCCGTCCGCCCGTCTGTCCGTCTGTCCGTCTGTCCGTCTGTCCGTCTGTCCGTCTGTCCGTCTGTCCGTCTGTCCGTCTGTCCGTCCGTCCGTCTGTCCTACCTATTTAGGGCTGTAACTTTTGAACCGTAATAGCTAGATAGTTGAAATTTTCTCAGATTATGCGTTATTATGGCGGATTTGTTAACAAATAATAAAAATGTCATAAAGTTAAAAATTAAGGGGGGTTCTCAACATGAAACTAGTTTTTATCAAAGTTTTTTCTTCACGCTCTATCGTAAAAACGGTAATACATACAAGCGCCAAACTTATTGTGATTATAGAGCAAACTACAAAATAAGAACCAATACTAAAAACCGGCCAAGTGTGAGTCGGTCTTGCGCTAAAGGTCCCGGAACAAAAAAAGTTTTTTTTTCTAAGTTAATAATGTTGTGTTCTGTGGTGGTGTGGTACGGAACCCTCGGTGCGCGAGTAGCCCGACTCGCACTTGACCGGTTTTATTTAGATTGTTTGTCCAGTAGGCAGCAGGGCGTCCCGCACTACGCCTACCAGTTCGTGGTATCCACTCTAAATCTAGGCAGGACCATCATTGGTTGTTATTTAATGACATAGAGTACATACTAGTTGTGTTGTCCATGGCAGTACTGCACGGGGGGCCAGTGCCGCAACACGGCGGGCAGCTTCACGTGCGTGTGCCCGCCCGGCACGCGGCTCGAGGTAGAGGCGCAGCTGTGCAGGGACATCGACGAGTGCACCGGTGAGTACGAAACTAATTACCTGCACTACGCGACGGGGCTCGATTTTTGAATACCCTGTATGAGGCTGTGAGGCCGGACCTTACGTGGACACCATTAAATTTTGTCAACACTCAATAACATATGTAATCGCCTTTTGCTTGTGGCCAATGCTTTTCTGACAAATTTCGAGTGGGGTTTCGGAGTATCGTCATATCGAGGATTATTTTTTAAAACACATTTGAGGTAATAGAAAATGGCGATACCACGCAGGCAGCCAGAAAGGGCACAACCGATATGACTGTCTACAAACACACACGCCTCGCGACTCCTTTTCATTCTTTAATTTGAAAATCTTTAGTTTAATTTGAAAACGTGGAGTTAAAATATATTAATGCCTGGCCAATTTTGTAATTCATTCGTTAGGTTAGCAAATCGAATGAATCAAAGGTTGATGTCTAATTCGTCGTTTGGGATATAAAGCCGCGTTAATTAATAGAGAACAACGTAAGAACTCACTTGACCTACATCATTATTTTCTGTGAACCATTATCGCAGCATCGGAAAGGACTTTTACGCTCCTCCCTAAATAACTGACTAATACAGGAAAGATAATGAGATTAATGAGTAGCTGATAAAATTACTCTGTACCTATTTTCCGGCCTACTACGGCCTTTGCGAGGTACGTAAAATTTTACAATTTTGATTTCAGTTTCACCAATGTCTTTTATTGTTCAAAGAGTTGAACTTAGTTTGTGCCTTAAAAATCATTCTTGGCCTGGTTTGCAGTATGCTGACATCAAATTAATATAGACCCATGATCAGAATTTATTATTTTATTGTAAAGACCGTGTCCACGTAAAAAGAACATATCCCAAAGAATTTCACGGTGAAATGCTTCCACAGGTTCAAAAATCGATCTCGTTGACGAGCCGACGGTCCACCGCGGCGACATACCGCCCACTTTCACAGTCACAGGTTACTGGCGTTTGTCTCTTTGACTCTCTGCATCTGCCATTACGCGTTAATAGCCGACACATGCCATCTTAAAACGGCTTTCATGCGGCCTCACTGAGGATTTGTACTTATGTTTTTGAGGAGTTTTATAGGAGCTAACTTTTTAGAAAGCTTTGACTGGCCAGCTTTATCGATAATTTAGTGTTTGTCACTAGATTATATTTCTCTAGATTTGTATAATAGTGACTAGACAACGATATAGAATATCTTGTATTACATGACTCTGGAACATAATTTACCAACTTTCTCAAATTTTTGCTCATTGCCGGATTCGAAACCACGACTTTTTGCTTCGCAAACAAGTTCACTACCAACCAAGCTATCTCGACGTCTGATTAAAACAATTTTGTACAATATTCTGTTCGTCCGGTTTCCACTCGAAGTTTAGAAACTCGTTGAAAGAAGAAACCTCGCTATGATAAGGAAATTTATCGGATTTAATTTTTGTGGAAAAAATCCCATTTAAAGTTGAATTTAGTGGCCCCAAAGACGAACGAGTTATCTATCTATCCCAAAACAATTTTTTATTTTGTGGCCTGGCTTTAAATAGTACATTTCCTCTTTACTGCATTTGACACAATGGCGTAATGATGCATTATCATTATCTTGATCGACTTGACATTCAAAAATCCACTCCTTAAAAATGATTTTAACATCATTCGACGTTTACTTCATCGATTACGATTTAATCAATTAATAAAATCATTGTCCGTTTAACGCATAACGATCATGCGATACAATCTCATTGCTTACTCCGATTCTACATTATTTTACTATTTACTTACTAATTAATGTTAATTATGGAAATGAAACAAACCAAGTATTCTTAATGCATGATTATTGAAATGAAACGCTATAAAAATAAAGCAAGCATTAAATCTAGTGTTTGTGATCACGGTTACACGGTCCAAAACTCATTTGTTTTAGTAAAATATATGGGCAATAATTTGTAGGATAGCAATAACACCAGTAGATGATCTTAGTCATCCTTTATAGATGAAACGAGTACATGCTCTAGATAGGCATATCGCGAGTAGAAATCCCAGCAGTCAAGTTACTTTAATAGGTATAAATACACCCATTTGTATATGAAGCTTTAAGTAATTTAGTTGACTACAACACTGTTACGGCACATGAGATAAGAGGCATAAACCTATTCCTATTCTTATTCTAATTTCCTCTTGCATGTCGACTATAAAATCTTCTACTCCTTTTCTCTGGTGACAAGATACTAAACATAGATGACGAGTTTTCATATAATTTTACTGGTCATTAAAGTCGTGGTGTAAAGTAGTTTCTCTGTAATATTTCCAGCTACTTCCGTTTCATTTCTTTAGTTTTCTGAAGTAATTTCCAGTAAGTATGTACAGCGCTGGCTCAATGACCCGAAGTGGGTTTTGGCCTCTGACAACAAAACATTCATTTCTTGACTGTGCCATCTCACTCTAGTTTCCAGTGCTTCCTCTATTTTCCTCTTTCAAGTTAATTCTATTCAAATATGGAAGTTATAGTAAGTGGCACAGCGTAGACGATACTCCGTACAATAGTGGTAATGGTTGCAGAGCAAGCGAACCCGTGCGACAACGGGCGGTGCATCAACACGCACGGCAGCTACGAATGCGAGTGCGAGCACGGCTTCGTGCTGGACGCCACGGCCCAACATTGTATAGGTAAGTTATATGAAATGAAGCTCACCGTTTGTACTTTTGTTATAAAAACTAAACTACCCTCGTGTTATAAAAAGTCTGTCATAACAAACTTTATGAACAACAATAACTTTAAATACCAAATTTTATAAAGTTAAATAGTCCTGGAGTGCGATTTTTGAAACTCATTCGGTGTCTACTCATTCTGTAAATGCATGCGTTTGGAAATAAATGTTTGGAATGTTTTTTGTTTGGAGCTCAGCCGTTGAAAATGTCAAAATGACTATGGAGATATGCATATTTCTACGCCTGATTTGACTTTCAAAAATCGTAATTCAGGAGTGCGATTTTGTGGGTCAAATCAGCAGTAGAAAGATGCGTATCGCCACAGTAATTTTGACATTTTCAACTGCTGAACTCAGCGAATGAGATTCGAAAATCGCACTCCTGGATCTGAAATATTCATAATTTTTATAACGGCTGCTAATGGTTTATGGCATCGAAATAATGATGAAAATTAATAAAACGGACTATGTGTCGACGTGTTAGTGCCTTTAATTAGGGATTGATTCGATGATAAAGTAAATTAAACTACATGTTCGGACTATGGTCTACGGTTCGGACATAGGTCCAGCGTGGTCTAATGGATTTAGGATACTGTAATAATGCGATTTTTACTGAATTTTAGCGCCGCAACATCGCATCGCCGCGAATTCCACCATGCCGATGATTGATTTCAGAAGAAATATAGCGTTTATATAGCGGCGATGTCGCGGCGATATCACGACGTTATCGTTCCGTAAACGCCTACGTTCAAAAATACCTTCTATAATATGCTTACTTTCATCATGCTGGCGAGCATGGGAGCGATGATAGCCCATACGGAAGAGAGCTAGCGCCTCAATCATGAGGCCGCGGTTCGATTCCTGGCCTGTACCACTAAGTTCTTTGGAATTTATGTACGGTAATATTTATCATTTACTAGCTCGGCGGTGAAGGATAAAACATGAAGGAGAATGAAAAGAAAATACCATAAGTTCGGAGGTATGCGTAAAATATGGGTGAGCTTGGGGCGAACAAAAAAGATCAGCGATGGTCTCAGTGTTACATAACGACCGTTGCTTGCAATATTCCAACCACAAATAATAATAATAGCTTCATCATAGTCTGTTAAAAAGGTTAAAACTTGATGTTAACTCAACAGACAACCGTCGTGGGTCGTGCTGGCGCCGCGTGGTGGACGGTCAGTGCGAGGCGGCGGCGGACGGGCCGCTGCTGCGGCAGGAGTGCTGCTGCAGCGTGGGGCTCGCCTGGGGCTCCCCCTGCGAGCCCTGCGAGCCAGAGCACTGCCCCTGCCCCAAGGGGTTCGCTAAGGTAATGACTAGTGTTGATGAGCTCTGCGAGCTCCAAAACAGTTATTTTCTTTAAAAGAGCAAAAACTTTTGCTATGTGGAAAGGAATTTATTTGCGTCTACCAAAACCATAAAAAACAAAACAAAGTACAAATTAAAAGAAAAAATAATATTATACAAAGAAGTTTGCAACAACTAGAGATCGGATAATCGGATGCATATTTACCTAAACTTCATTTTTAGCTATGAAATTATGGAAGCGGCTTCTTAAAATTATCTTTTTTAAATATTTTTCGTGATGCCAGGACATCCGGGAATGCATAACTAATCGGATGCATAGTATGGAAGAAACTTCTTAAAACTATATAATATAAAAAAGAAAATATTTTTTTTCGGTAAAATAAATCCCGGGATGTCAGGAAGTCCGGGAATGTATAACTAATCGGATGCATATTGCATAGTATGAATGCGACTTCTCAAAATTATAAAATTAAATAAAAAACATTATTTTTTCGAAACAAAACTGCACTCCATAATAGGCAACACCTCAACTTAGGTAAATATGCATCCAATTATCCGATCTCTAGTAATAACTAATGAATATGTGAGGGCACATTACGGTGATTGCTGTGAATTGCCTTGGCTTTTAAATCTTATCTGTCGGCGTAAAATTAATGCCTCAAAGTCGTTAAGTGCGTAGACGACGTTGTAAGATTGATAATAAATAAATCTACCCCATTTCACGCATGCCTTGTCACTACCCTTGTTTTAAGGGGTTACAGAAAAGTATCTCGCCGTGCCGTCCTTTATATTTATGCTCTTAAAGCACGACATATTCGTTTCAAAAATGTATTTCACACCGATCAACATTACAGCTATAATTGTTGAATGCTTGAAAGGTAGAAGTAGTGACGCTTTTACTGGAAACGTGTTTTCTCCAACGCTTCTATCGTATACTCCCCCGTGCTAACATTGTTGTACGTACAGCTGGACGGAGCGACGTGCCGCGACGTGGACGAGTGCAAGCTGGACCCCGACCTGTGTGTGGGCGGCACTTGCGTCAACACGGACGGCTCCTACCGGTGCGAGTGCCCCGCGGGACTCACGCTCGACGCCACCGGTATGTAATCACGGTATTACGCCGGTTACGGTTTTACTTTCCAGCTTCAGACAGCAGCAACCCAGACGGAGGTTGTAAGAGGCGGCTCATCTCGTCGGGTATCGTTAACATAATGCGGCCCACACACCGTATGGCTACCGGTTGGAGTCTTGGAGTTACTGCATTCCAGCGATTGTAGTGGTTCCCTGTTCCATTACATTCAGGAGGATAAGAATGAGAGAACGTGCATCTGTGCTATCTTATCAGTAGAAATATTTCTGATTGCAATGTTCCAAAGATATATTAGCGTTTTCAGATTTTATGAAAAAGAAATATGCACGTGTTTTAAAAAAAGATGTGTTTTAAAAAAAACTCATGTTATTTTGAAAAAAAAAACATGTCTATTTGAAAAAAGCGTGTGTTTTTGAAAAACGCATTTGTTTTTGAAAAAGGACTGCATTGCGGGTTCCAGTCGTGTCCGATACAAAAATTTTCAATTTATAATTTTTATTTGAAATGGTTAAAACACAATGATATAAATTTTAGGGATGCAACAATTCGGCCATTACGATTACGATATTAATCGTTATTTATTTCGACAACCGATGCATTACGATTATTTAAAAAAAAATAGTTGAGACTATCCTCAGAATGAGTTCTCATAGTGTTTTTTTTCCGTTAACCCGGCGGTACTCGCTAGGTCTTTACAAACATAAATACTCGCTACCGGGTAAAAAATACCACGAGAGTTTAATTGGCATTATTTAAGAAAAGAAGTTTGTGTTTGAATGTTTGACAATGCATTTGTGTTATTGGTATTATTGTCCATAAATAAAACAACAAATCCAAGTTGTAATGTTCATGTATTTAAAATAAAAGCTCATCCAAAAAATCAACATAATATTTAGTTTTTACTTAGTAACCTTAGAAAAATCAACAAAATTATTGTTTTTTCATAAATTATACAAAATTGAGATCAAAATCGAAAATAAATTTAGTACACTAGTAAACTAACAAAAAATAATTATCCCTTTATAATAAATGAACACAGACATAATCAACATCCAACATTCTGTTCTCGATTTACATGTACGTCGTCAACAAACGCTGCGCACAAACGGAATGCCCCGTGGGGTGCGGGTGTGCTATCTACTGGTTCGAAGGTACTGAGAACCTTGGGTTGCCAGAAGGCTTAGAAAAAAAAATACAACCAAATTTAGGTACTCTGTGGTATTTTTTACCCAGTAGCGAGTGCCGCCGGGTTAAATAATTTAAAAAAAACTTTTAACTAGTCAACGATTTTGTAACTTTTTGTACTAATTTGAGATCGAAATCAAAGGTTCACTTGGTCAGGATTCTGATTTTTGGATGCGTATGGCAAATTTGCTTTAAAAAACACAATATGGAACATTATTCTGTATAATCTTGTTAATCAAGCGATATCTCATCCGATTTACGTGTCAGATTAATCTTTTAAAATGTGGATGAGATATCGCAAGAACGAAAATGTAATAATGTACCTATAATGTAATTAATACTTCAAACCAAAATCAAATCATAGACCTCAGTAGAATTAAAAAAAATAATAAATGGGTGTCAAATCTTACAAGAAAAAAGTCAGATTTAGCTCATAATGAGCTAAAATGGCAGCGAGAGATCCGATTTTTTTAAGGTTATTTTTCGGCTCAAGAATTAAGTATTCAGGTCTGGTATTTGTCAACAAGTGCAATCCCATCGAAGTTTTCAATTCGATTTAATAATCGTACGATTCCTACTACGGTGCATTGCATCGTTATTAATCGTGATTATTACGATTACAGATGCAAAACGATGCACCGCTTCGTAATCGTTGCATTCCTAATAATTTTTTTATTTTTTTTATTTCTTGATCAAGACTAAGTAGTGTATATCCCGCAGGTAGCCGCTGCTCAGACCGTCGCCGCGAGCAGTGCTACACGGAGTACGTGGGCGGCAGGTGCTCGGGCGCGCTGCAGGTGCACGTGCTGCGCGCTGTGTGCTGCTGCTCCGCGCTGGGGAGGGCCTGGGGACAGGACCGCTGCGAGCCTTGCCCCAAGAAGGGTGAGATATAGTTCCAACAGGTAGCCGCTACGAGCAGTGCTACACGGAGTACGTGGGCGGCAGGTGCTCGGGCGCGCTGCAGGTGCACGTGCTGCGCGCTGTGTGCTGCTGCTCCGCGCTGGGGAGGGCCTGGGGACAGGACCGCTGCGAGCCTTGCCCCAAGAAGGGTGAGATATAGTTCCAACAGGTAGCCGCTACGAGCAGTGCTACACGGAGTACGTGGGCGGCAGGTGCTCGGGCGCGCTGCAGGTGCACGTGCTGCGCGCTGTGTGCTGCTGCTCCGCGCTGGGGAGGGCCTGGGGACAGGACCGCTGCGAGCCTTGCCCCAAGAAGGGTGAGATATAGTTCCAACAGGTAGCCGCTACGAGCAGTGCTACACGGAGTACGTGGGCGGCAGGTGCTCGGGCGCGCTGCAGGTGCACGTGCTGCGCGCTGTGTGCTGCTGCTCCGCGCTGGGGAGGGCCTGGGGACAGGACCGCTGCGAGCCTTGCCCCAAGAAGGGTGAGATATAGTTCCAACAGGTAGCCGCTACGAGCAGTGCTACACGGAGTACGTGGGCGGCAGGTGCTCGGGCGCGCTGCAGGTGCACGTGCTGCGCGCTGTGTGCTGCTGCTCCGCGCTGGGGAGGGCCTGGGGACAGGACCGCTGCGAGCCTTGCCCCAAGAAGGGTGAGATATAGTTCCAACAGGTAGCCGCTACGAGCAGTGCTACACGGAGTACGTGGGCGGCAGGTGCTCGGGCGCGCTGCAGGTGCACGTGCTGCGCGCTGTGTGCTGCTGCTCCGCGCTGGGGAGGGCCTGGGGACAGGACCGCTGCGAGCCTTGCCCCAAGAAGGGTGAGATATAGTTCCAACAGGTAGCCGCTACGAGCAGTGCTACACGGAGTACGTGGGCGGCAGGTGCTCGGGCGCGCTGCAGGTGCACGTGCTGCGCGCTGTGTGCTGCTGCTCCGCGCTGGGGAGGGCCTGGGGACAGGACCGCTGCGAGCCTTGCCCCAAGAAGGGTGAGATAAAGTTCCAACAGGTAGCCGCTACGAGCAGTGCTACACGGAGTACGTGGGCGGCAGGTGCTCGGGCGCGCTGCAGGTGCACGTGCTGCGCGCTGTGTGCTGCTGCTCCGCGCTGGGGAGGGCCTGGGGACAGGACCGCTGCGAGCCTTGCCCCAAGAAGGGTACGATGCTGTTTAAGGATGAGATTCAGAGACGATTTATAAGTCATACAAAAAATCGATCAGCTGATGGTATTTAGTGTGAGAAGTCCAAAAATTTTTTACGTATTTCCTAGTTATTTCTTTGTTAAAATTGTTCAGTATCATGGGTACAATCACCCCTTATACTAATGCAACTGTTTGCCACTCCGTTTCTTATTTCTACCCTAGATATAACCAAATCTTTCAATAGTACCTTTTCTCATCTCCAGGCACGACCGCCTTCCAAAACCTCTGCATATCTCACAGTGACGGCTCTCAGACGGTATGGACGCGGCCCGGCGATACTGATGGCGTCATCGGGCCCGGCCCCGGCTCTGAGACCGGCCCTGACACCGGTAGCTTCAGGCCCGGCGGCGGCTCCGGCCCTGGGGGCGGGGGCAACGGCTCCGACGCGTGGGGACAGACCGGTGGCGGGGACTGGGATGGCACCGTCTGGCCGCAAGGACCTGGCGGGGAAGGCGATTCTAGGTATGTTACTTAGCAAGAAGAATCCCCCACCTACAGCATAGCTTCTTACCATGGAAGTAGTCTCTTCTTCTTTTTCTTCTCTTTCTGTTACCCCTACGTGGGATATAGGGTTCGGATGATAGCTCTCCACCGGTTGCGATCTTGGGCAGCACTGTAGATATCCTCCCAGGTCATGTTGAGACTTTTAGCCTCTACTTCCACAGAGCGGCCCCAGGTTGTTTTAGGGCGTCCCCTCTTTCGTTTGCCTGGTGGGTGCCATTCTAAGGCTGTCTTGGATGGGTGATCGTCAGGCCTCCTTAATACATGGCCTAGCCAGCAGAAGTAGTGAAAGTCTTAATTAATAAAATTATTGTTCAATCATTGAAATTTGGGACAAACGGTAGTTTAGTCCATAGAATATGGTCGCAAATCCAAATTAAAATTCTCTGAAGATTCTCGAGCTGTGGTTTAATTGTATATTGACATCATAAAAATCATATTCCATGTATTCTAAATATTATTTCTTAGAATAGATAGCTTATGTAATAACATAGAGTATCTAATAATGTTGCATAGGAAGAAGCCTTTTCTTTCACTGTATCTTTGTGGATAACAGGCCATTTCTTCTCCTATCAGGTCGATGGTATGCCATTGGGTTCGACTTGCCATCGTGGTTAAGACATTTAATATGAAAGGCTTGCTAATCAATATGAAAGGCTTGATTAAGGCATGAAAAGCGCGGTGATTTGTCCCGATACGAGATTGAGGGCCTGTTTCACAACTTCTAGATAAGTTCTTACTTGTTTATCTGACGCATTGTTTGACATAATATTTATCTACACTAATATTATAAAGAGGAAAGATTTGTACCTATTTTTGTATGTTTGTATGTTTGTAATGAATAGGCTCAAAAAGTACTGGGCCGATTTAAAAAATTCTTTCACCATTAGAAAGCTGCATTCACCCTGAGTAACATAGGCTATATTTATTGCTAGAAAAGATTAGACGTCCACCCGTGCGAAGCCGGGACGGGCCGCTAGTCTTTCATATAAATATGCCAAACGATCTGTTAAATTAGCTATTGAGAACTTATTCAGAAGTGGTGAAATAGGCCCAGTGCTTATTGTATAAGTTTCCGATCATATCTTTTACAAGATCGATAATGTATTATGACTGTAAAAGGCAATTTTTAATTAATATTTAGTCTCTGTGATCCAACATATCTCCATTATCTGAAAGGACAACCGCCGCTCTCCCTTGAAAAAATACCTTAAATTGTATAGAAGTTTTGAATGAAGTCAAATGTGTAATAAATTATGAGGTTTTATAAAAACGACTCAGATAGTATCATTTATTTTTATTTAACGAGTTATTTAATCATTTAATATTAATCTACACTAATATTATAAAGAGGAAAGATTTGTACCTATTTTTATATGTTTGTAATGAATAGGCTCAAAAAGTACTGGGCCGATTTAAAAAATTCTTTCACCATTAGAAAGCTGCATTCACCCTGAGTAACATAGGCTATATTTATTGCTAAAAAAGATTAGACGTCCACCCGTGCGAAGCCGGGACGGGCCGCTAGTAAATTATAAAAAAGCAGCAACCTCAACATGGCTGTTAATGTTGTTTAGTAGGAGGAGGTAGGAGGTGTTGCAAGCACAATATTTTTTTTATATAAAAATGATAAAAACTAATAAATCATTATAAAATAAACTAATGCCTGCAGTTAGTTTCTAGTGTTCCATAGTCCATAATAAAAATAGAAGGACGGTTATACATTTATGGGTATTATGTGCCAGATGTCCTTAATGAACTAAATATTAAGAATCAGAATCGCTAAGAACTGTCATAAAAACACCATGCGGAATTGATAGCAATTGAATCGGTTAGTTCCACAATTATACCTTTGAACCTTCCAAATCCTTTAGAGCTGTAGTCAGAAATCCAATTGTTAATAAATAATTCAGCAGGCCATGGGGCGGGCACGGCTCGGGTCTGATCCCGGGACAGATGGAGGTGAACGAGTGCTCCGCGTTCCCGGGACTCTGTGGCCACGGCCGCTGCCGCAACATGCTCGGCTCATTCGTGTGCGACTGCTTCCCGGGATACGAACAGGTTGGTTCGCTTATAATTACGATTCGTGTACGATTATTTTGGGCATAAACCCTTCATTGTAACTACTGTAAACCAGTATTGAGTGTGGCGACCAATCACTACACTAGATAGTGAAGTATAAAAAGCTCGAGGGATGATTGTAATGTTTTTGAGTAAATATACATAAAATTCAGGTATATTCATAGGGATCCTGAATGTTGACAAAGCATTTTAACCATCTTTATTTTTTTGAGCTGATCAACGAGCCGAGCTCTCCAATTCTCTCTATTTCTTCTTTCCTCTCTCTCTCAACATGCCTTTTTGGAGAGTTTGTCAGTCGTTGCATCTCTCCTTATTCTTAATCAAATCATAAAAAAAATCAATTAAATAAAATACATTTTATTCACCAATCGACACAGATTGCAAAATTTAAACACATTAACCAGCAGTGTTGCAAAAGTCACTTTGATAAAATCGGTAGTATTGGCGACAAAAAATCGGTAGAAATCGGTAGATTGTCTTAAGTTAAAGAATGTTTTTAAAGTTCTGGTTTTAGGCCCTATTTTTTCCAAAAGTGCTCAATCGCAATCAAATTCGGAACGATTAGACATGCTTACACTTAATAATTGTGTGCCCGTGCCAGTTGCGTATTGACCAAAACATGAAACTTGAGTGAAATGAAAGACTTTTTGTAAAATTTTAGTAGTATCGAATAAATATAGATTTCGAGGATTTCTCTGCAGGGACTTAAAAAGCATGAACTCTATTCTATAACTTACAAAATCCTATTTTTATTACCTATTTCAGTCCACAACGGAAGGTCCAAACTTGGTCCAAACTTTCAAATAATACTATAAAGTTCCTTACGAGCCCTAATTTTTAATTATTTGGCACACAAAAAGGAAAAATTCTTCAATATTTGGCTAAAACATCTTCTGCGCAATAAATCGGTAGATCACAACCTAAAATCGGTATATCGGTAGACAGCACCCGAAATCGGTAGATCTACCGATAAATCGGTAGCTTTTGCGACACTGTTAACCAGCAAACGGTGCAACTTAATATTGCGACGGTTTTTTAAGTGTTTGTAAAAACACGTTTCTATTAAACTGAAAAATTTCTCTATGGGACCAACATCGAAATCGCGAAAAAAGAATCAACTATTCCATACATTTTGGCAGAGTATGATTGCAGTTTTGTATGGAACACTGTTAACATATTGGGACATGTGGAACATTGTTTTTTTTTGCGGATTAAACGTTGGTTTGTTCAGTTTGATGGTCTGATCATCCCCTTAAAAAACCGTCGCTATATTAGGTAGGACCCTATATTTTGTTGCATATGTCGTACCCGTCCATAAGTGCGATTTTTGAAAATCATACGAGCGACTTGGCTGTAGAAAGTGTCAAAATTACTATGGAGATTATGCATCTTTCTACTGCCAATTCGCTCGTATGATTTTCAAAAATCGCACTTCATGTCGTATGTTTGTTACAGAGTCGAATTACACTTGCGTGTTTATGTGCGTGCGAGTGAGCTTACATGTGTGGATGAATCTACATTCTTTTTTTTCCGTAATTCGTCTTCTGTAGGATTTTTCGTATTGCCAAAATAAATGCTCATATTAAAGTGTGTGTTTTTTATGTCAGGACTCAAAGAACCACTCGTGCGTGGACGTGAACGAGTGCCTGATAGTGTCGGACGTGTGCGGCGCCGGCGCCGGCACGTGCCACAACACGGACGGCAGCTTCACCTGCCACTGCAAGCCCGGCCACCAGGCCGACGAGCTGTCCAAGGTGTGCGTCGGTGAGTCTCTTATACCTATGGTTGCCCTATCATCATATCAGCCGATATACGTCCACTGCTAGAGATATGCTTCTTCTTCTTATCGTGTGGGCAAAGCCCTGGTGTCTAGAGTTTTTTCAGACCGCCTTACGGCCTCTGACGTGGTTTTTATGTAACGACTACTACCACCAGAGATAGTAGCCGGGACCAACGGCTTAGCGTGCCATCCGAAGCACGGAATCATTTTTCTTTTCGGACATTCAGGTGATTCAGCCTGCAATGTCCTAACCAAATGGGGAAAACGCACAAAGTGACATATGAATGTCACCCGTGGGAATCGAACCCACGACCTCCGTATCGAGAGCCAATGCTCTTAACCACTAGACCACGGAGGCAGTTATATGCTTCCCCCCAAGGATCGCCACATCGACCAGTTTTGTGCTGCCCTCATCCAACGGGTTCCCGCCGCCTTCACCAGGTTGTCGGCATACTTGATAAAGTGACTGACTAGATAATTTGTGTGACAATGTCCAAGATATTTAGATACTGTAAGAAATCTAGTTACATACAGTACGGACACTCCCTGCCTCCCAGCGACTTTTTACATCGCCCCCTCTTGTTGAATCGGGGTTCCTATTAAGCAAATCCCTAAGGCAAATCCGTATTTCTGTCTAGCTCGTCCTCACTGAGTATCGCACATGCTTAACGTTTCTTTTTCATTTTTCCCATTTGTATGAAATGACAGTTATCAGCTGACCAAGGTGTGTCGTCGGTCCACCTTGTGGTGGCTTACCCACGCTGCGTTTTTCGGTACGCAGCCGTCAATCGAGAACTCTTCGGCCCCGTCAGCCACCAGTTCTGCGACCAATGTTTGCTCTATAAAGTTCTAAAACTGAGACCTAAGTTGTTACGACAAGGCCAGGCCTCCGTCACTCGGCCTTAGCCACCGAGATAAGTATAAAACCCACCTGGTCCCCCCTGAATACTTCTTTGTTATATAGCTCTATAAAATGTCTCGTCATATCATAAGCATATAGGTAACGCTTCGGTTGCGATTAACGTGGTTTTCAGTACCCATGATTAGATTAGATTAGATTCATTTATTTCATATTATAACATGTCACAGTATTACATAAATATTTTAAATAAAATGTCCATTCATAATATGATCGTCATATTGTATATTGTATAATAAAATTAAAATAAAATAGTAATGTCAAATAAAATAATGTCAAAACAATATAACCTTAAAGTTAAAAATAATCTATTGACTATTTTAAGAATAGAAAAAATGTCAACAACAACAAATAAATTAAAAATGAATATAAAAAAAAACTTAAAAACTTTTTTCAAGAATTCGTCAACAGAGTAGAACTCATTATCCAATAAAAAGTTTTTCAATCGGCGATCGAATGTTTCGTCGTTTGTTTCATTTCTTATATCAGTGGGTAGGTGTTCGTAGTACGTGGGACCGATGACGCGCGGGTTGCTCTCAGCTAGTGCGGTACGCCGCGGCACGGATTTCAGTCGCCCAGTGTTCCGTAGCTGGCGGGTAGGACCTCCAGTACGGCGTCCGAACTCGGACAGGTTACGCCTTACGTAAATCATGACTTCAAATAGGTACAAAGAACAGAGTGTCATTATTCCATATTGTACGAAGCGCGTTCTGCACGATGTCGTTGGTTTAATACCTGCGAGTATCCGTATGGCACGTTTTTGTAAAACAAATACACTATTGCACTCGGTGGAGTTACCCCAGAGGATAGCACCGTAGGGCATCATCATGCATGTAAAGATTCTCGTATCAGACAGACAATCGTATTTGGGCAAACCATTCATCTATCTTTAGTACATACAGGGTGTAACAAAACACCCTAGTAATACTTAAGGGGGTGCTTCAGACCATCAATCTGAACAACTTTCACTATGGAGCCAACGTCGAGAAAAAATAAAAAAAAATCTGCCGTCCCATACATTTGAGTTGAGACAGTACTGCAGTTTTGTATGAAAGAGCGGATTTTTTTTTTCGCGATTTCGATGTTGGCTTCATAGTGAAAGTTGTTCAGTTTGATGGTCTGAAGCACATAGTTTGTTGTATTAGTATTACTAGGGTGTTTTGTTACACTCTGTATATGCGTTCACTGTTAGAATATTTGTATAGTAGCTTTTCTTGATTTTTCTATACATACATAGGTATATTTATGACCGTGATGCACTGCAGGCAGTGTTGCCAGATGCGCTGTAATTACAGTAGATTTACTGTATTTTTGCGTCATCTACTGTACACTGTATTAAGAAAATTACAGTGTATGGAGAGCACTGTAATTTTTATTGAGCCAATAATTCATGAAATTTTAATAAAAATGAACGCAACATAGGTAAGTATGGATTTGAAAATTATGAACGCGACTTTACGCGACCAACTTCTGACTCCTTCCTACCTAGGGTATTCCCCGTGCATTGCACGTTGGATGGGCAGGTATTATACGACTAAATATAGTTCCTGTGTTAATTCCTGTGTTATATTGTATTATACAGCCAAATAAATGACACGAAAACAAAAAAACGCAACAAACTGACAACCAACATAATCAGGGGAAATATGTTGGCAAAGCAAGCTAGGTATTTCACGCCAAACCGACAGCTGCGTAAGTTTTGAACCAACGGAGGTCATGTTAAAACTATTTAATTCTGGTATTTATAATAAAGAGAGAGCAATCGGACTGAATGATAGTGACAGTGATTAGCTATAATGTTTAATTTTGTAAGATAATAGTAAATACAAGTGAATTCAACAACATAAATGTCTTTGAATTGCACTGTAAAACATACTGTATTTTTGTGTAAAATTCCCTGTAATTTTGTCGTAAACACTGTATTTTTACGTCCAAAACACTGTATTCTCATTTTCATTATCTGGCAACACTGACTGCAGGTGACATACGATACTTAATTGCACTTTTTTATAATCCTTCGCACCCCCAACAAAGTGAGGATGGAAGGATCCCAAAAAATTCATCATCATCAGATCCTGAAAGGATCTAGCCGAAGTTCCGATAGTAGTTTGTTGTATTAGTAGACATAGCGCGAGCACAACGTAAGCGCGATTTAAAAACGGTCAGCGCCATCTAGTGTCACATAGTGGGCAACATTAAATTTTTTAAATCTCTTATTTTTATTGAATCAAATAAAATAGCTTTTCCATTAAATTGTGTTAATTAAGTAATGTCGTAAAATCTGTATATACATACATACATATTCATAGAGCGTCGGTGGCGCGTTGCGGAGAGGTATGGACTCCCAATTGGCTACTTGACAACTAGTCAAATCAGCTACTCTTTATCGGACGTCAAAACATGCGCTTTGTATGAAGATTTGTACTAAATATTGAGTTGTGACGTCATCAACATTTTCATTACTTTTTATAGTTTATCTTGTTATTAAAAATAGTATTCAAGCTAAAAACTCAATGAAAATGGGAGTTTAGCGTTATTTTCTAACCCTTTTTTTATTGAGTAGATAAAAATAAAATATATTAAATGTAGTCAAATACCCAATTATGGGGGTCCGGGTTCGAATCCGCACGGACAACATGCCATGTACCAATGAGTTTTTCTAACTTATGTACGTAAAACCGACTGCTCTCAAACGGTGAAGGAAAACATCGTGAGGAAACCTGCATACACTGAAGAAGAAATTCTGATGTGTATGTGAAGTCTACCAACCCGCATTGGGCACGCGTGGTGGAGTAATGCCCATACACCCTCCTTGAGGGTAGGCCTGTGCCCTGCAGTGGGACGTTTATAGGCTGATGATGATGATGATGATGATGATACATATTCCTTCGCCTGTCTCCCACTGGTTAGGTTCCCACTAGGGTAGGCAGAGATAACGGAACGCCACCTGCTACGATCCTGAAAAACCTCTCTAGCTTCCTCCACATTCATTAATAGGGGATCGGACAGTCCGGGACAATTAGTCAAATTAGCAACTTTTAATCGAACGTCAAAACGCGCGAATTGTATGAAAAATTGTACTAAATACACACAAGTGACGTCATCAACATTTCATTACTTCTTTAAAAAATTGTATTTTAGCTTAAAAAAAAAATGTGAATATAGCGTTATTTTCAAATGTTTTTTTACTAAGAAGACTTACAACTAAAATATATTTTATGCAGTCCGCTCCCCTATTCTTTCATGCATGCTCGTCGGTTTCGTTTTCGTCTTACCTGAAGTGCGATTTTTGAAAATCATAAGAGCGACTTGGCAGTAGAAAATTTCAAAATTACTATGGAGATTATGCATCTTTCTACTGCCAAGTCGCTCATATGATTTTCAAAAATCGCACTTCAGGCCCTTTTTAAGTCCGTCTCCAATGAACTTTTAACTTTCCGGACATCCTAGGCATTATGCCCATTGTTACCTTTGGCCGGAGGGAAAAATGATTATTAGATTTGAATGAAATAAAGGCTAGAGTCCTAGGAGATAGGTGTGTTTATAACATAGATATATTATAAATATATCTATGGTTTATAACTATTCTGAATAATACAAAAAAATCGCCACCTTGCGCTCAACTTTTAGATTTACTTAGTTACCAATTAAGAATAGAAAATCGTCTTTGGTAACCTTAGATCAAAGTAAAATGAATGGATAGGCCCAAAACGCTTTAAGTTGAAGCACGCAAAACTAGGGCACTTCAATACAAATTAGGGTACTTGGTCTGTCATCTCGGTACATTTTCGAAGTAAAACTGTCAATTGTTTTGCCTCATTTTTCTGGTTCGAAATGTTCGCGTAAGGCCCGTCCATTCTTGTTTACTAATGTCATTGTTGGTAACTAGTTACGTAGCACGGAAGATTTTTCTTTTTTGAGCACTTGTTGCGAAACTATGCTGCCGTCGCGACCATAGCGGCGTTCGTTGGCCGTTACTAATACATAGGTATACAATACATGCACTTACTGTTTATGTAAAATTCCATCGCCAACAAAAGCTTGTTGTTTCCAAGAAGCACCTTAGACCATTTAAATATGGAAGAGTTACGTGTGTAATTCTACTAAAAAACTTATCTGTCACCTTTTGCGCGGGACGAGGTAGCATGAAATCTGCATCTTTGTATTTTATTCCGTTACTCAGGAGTCTAATTTTGATGGTAAATGAAATAAAAATTTTTAACAAAAAAATAAAACCGACTTCAAACTCAAAAAGTATAAAATAATATTGCAGCCGATGAATTTTACGTTAGCTATCAATTTGGTTTATCGAAGTCGCTGTCAAGCCTGTACAATTCGAGACTGAGCTTGCAGAATTTTTTTTTTGGGCTAGGCTTGACACCGACTCTAATAAAAAAAATTGATAGCTAACGTTAAATTCATCGGCTGCAATATTATTTTATACTTTTTGAGTTTTGAAGTCGGTTTTATTTTTTTGTTAAAATTTTTTATTTCATAATTTTTTTGTGGTGAAATACATTAGTTGAATTCTGGATATCAGCACACACAAAGGGTACATCGATACGAAGCAAACTTTTCAATCGCCGATGATTTGCTGTCAACTTTTGAGGAGTTCTATTGTGTAGCCCCAAAGTGCGTCATCAGATCTTTACCGAATTGAAATGGGACCACCTTGAAAGTATACCCTTTCCAATAAAAAAAGAATTATCAAAATCGGACTACTCTGTAGAAAGTTATGCGTGTTCATACATAAAACAAAAAAAAAACAAAAAATATACGCGTCAAATAGATAACATCCTCCGTTTTTTGTTTTTTCGTCGGTTAAAAATCATGACAAATAGTCTCGTGTGAACTTCAAACAAGTCTAGTTGTTCCGCAATTATAGGCTGTTTCGTTTAGTGATAAGGTATAAAATTTTATGCACATGTACATGATCATTTGATCTTATAACTTAGCAGAGGGAAATGCGAACATAAAGCATGTCCTTATTTAAATGGTCTAAGAGAGGCACCCACAAAACCTCGTTTTCGTTGATCTTAGTGCATTAGGAAAAATACTTGGCTCTTCATATCTCCAGGTACTCTGTAGCTGATACAGAACGCCATTTGATTACCTTACGTAAATATTATATGTAGGTACACATTATGTCTGCCTCTCTTTTAATACTTTTCACTGTTGCGGGTCTGCTGGAAGAAATCTCTTAAGAGATAAGCTCGCCCTTTTTACATGTCTTTTCTATTGTCTGTATCAATCGGTTTGTGTGTACAATAAAGTGTTATAATAATTATGATAGCCACTCGCTTTGCACAGCCATTTTGCTGAATGCGGAGTTGCTCTTCAGGCTGTGGCCCATATTATATAAATAAAATAATAAATAACGCTCACTGACAAATACATTGTAATGATCCCAAGTAAGCCTTAGCACATATCATCCTTCACACAATCCATCCATCTTTTCTTTTCTTTTCTTTTCTTTTCTTTTCAGAAAAAATATAGAATGACATCCCAAAATAGCAGTATATGGAAGTTCGAATAATTTCCTTTGTCTCCTGGATCAGTGATACAAATGAATATTTCTGTTGTCAGACATCGACGAGTGTTCAGAAGACCCGTCGCTCTGCCGCGGCGGTCGATGCGTGAACACACCCGGCTCGTTCCACTGCCAGTGCGGCCCCGGCATGGAGCTGTCCCCCGACAAGCGCTCCTGCAAGGACGTCGACGAGTGCTCCATCACGTCAGGTGAGACTGAACCCTATCTACACGAGCACAGAGGCTATTGTCAGCTGTTCTTGAACACTAGTGTAGTAGGAATGATAGAAGCACAGTATTACTATAACCCTCACAGTATAGCAACGCTCTTGACGGCGCGGCGGGCGATGCTGCCGCCCCCCGCCCCACGGCGCCGCGCCCGTGTACCTACACTGTCATGCGCAGATATGCAAGGCAATAATTCATACCTTTAGAATTCGGGATGCGACCCCCGCCGCCCGCTTTCCCTCCATTGCTCTGCGTGAGAACATCCGTAGCTGTGCTGTAAGAATGATATAGTTATGCTGTCTTCTTATCGTGTGGGCAGAGCCCTGGTGTCAGAGTTTTTTCAGACCGCCTTACGGCCTCTGACGTGGTTTTTATGTAACGACTACTACCACCAGAGATAGTAGCCGGGACCAACGGCTTAACGTGCCATCCGAAGCACGGAATCATTTTTCTTTTCAGACAATCAGGTGATTCAGCCTGCAATGTCCTAACCAACTGGGGAAAAACGCACAAAGTGACATATCACTAAGTGTCCCCCGTAGGAATCGAACCCACGACCTCCGTGTCGAGAGCCCAATGCTCTTAACCATTAGACCACGGAGGCAGTTATGCTGTTATAGAAGCTTATGATGATAAGGATGATACTTTGATTCCTCCACAGGTATATGCAGTAACGGAGCGTGTGAGAACCAGATGGGAACGTACCAGTGCGTGTGCGACGAGGGCTACGCGCAGTCGACCGTCAAGTCTCACTGCGACGACATCGACGAGTGCAGCGAGGACCCCGAGCGCTGCCAGCACGACTGCGTCAACACGCCCGGCTCCTATCACTGCAAGTGCAGGTCCGTGCTTACACTAAACTCTTCACTGGAAGGCCAATTGCTACGTTACGCAGTCCATTGTTAAGTCACAGTATAAGAAAGAGTATCTATTACTAGATACAGTACGGACACTCCCTTCCTCCCACCAACTTTTTACCTCACCCCCTCTATCGCCCTCTGGTTACCTCGCACTGGTTACTCGTTACCTACGTAGAAGAACGGCGTACTTAAGGTTTAATTTCTTTGGTTTGGCATGTGCTGACGTCATCTTGTCAATTTTAAATTTTTGTATGCAGTGTCCGGGCTGCGGTTAAGTCATGGACGAGTAAGTACCTGTAGCGACGATAATAATGACTTTTCGTACAAATTGGACTCATTGAAATAAATGAATTCAATGTAAAAGTCAATTGAATTAAATGAATGGAATTGAAAAAAAAAAATTGGAGGTGTTAGGGATAATCTAAGGCGTTAGTTTTGTACGAGTATAAAAAGCACATACCTATTGCGTTCGCAAATTTTCCGTTAACGGGCTCTATTCTATCGTCTTTACCATCTTGATAAAATGGGTAACATTTTCTATCCGAGTAGAAGGGGTAACCGATATCCATACGGTTCCCAGTTTGTAGAGATATTGATGCGTGTTCTGTAAGACCTTGCCTGACAAAAGCGACAAGAAAACCGTCATGCGCGCTCGCTTTTGCTTACGCAAAGTAACAAACCACGTCTCGATTTTTGTCGTTTTCTCGGGGGCCCCCTAAGATGATACAATTAAGCTGCGTCGATATATTTCGCGCAGTTGCCCGCGCGGCGTATTCAACGCAGTTCAAGAAATTGTTGTGATGTGGACAGGTGTAAGATCTATATATTATCTGTATAGTTCGGTGCAAACTTAATGGCGGCTAGGAAGAGGGGTAAGCCGTCTTTCTCTCTCACCTGTTCTCGCCCCACTGTCTTCTACTCGTCGTAGCTGCGCTCGCAGCTAACTTCCCAGCCGCCATAAAGTTTTCGTCGAACTATAATTTGGAAAGTGTGTTGTTAGGGAGGGCTGGCACCTGCGCGCGGACGGGCGCACGTGCCGCGACGTGGACGAGTGCGCGCACGGGGCGCGGCCCTGCGGCGGCGGCACGTGTCGCAACACGCCCGGCTCCTACCTGTGCACCTGCGGCGAGGGGCTCCTGCCCGCGCCCGGCACCTGCCTCGACGTGGACGAGTGCGCCACTGTGAGTACTGTACACACACACACACACACATACACATACACCTGCGGCGAGTGCAATACTTTGTGTCACGTTCTTATTGGATAGACGACTACCGATGTGTCTTATGTGTAGCTGAGACATACAACTTATTAGAAAGACCGTACTGGGCAGTCAGCCTCGATACAGCCATTGTTGCCAGTCTTTCCACTAGTAATATGTTTTCAAATCTGTCAGATAGCGGAACTATGCGGAGCGGGAGAGTGTCACAACACGATAGGCAGCTTCGTATGCCAGTGCCCGGACGGGTACAGCGTGAAGCCCGAGCAGGGCCCCGCCTGCACCGACGACGACGAGTGCGAGCTCGGCACCTGCGACTGCCACCCCGCCGCCGACTGCATCAACCTGCCCGTGAGTACCTGTACCTGCACCGACGACGACGAGTGCGAGCTCGGCACCTGCGACTGCCACCCCGCCGCCGACTGCATCAACCTGCCCGTGAGTACCTGTACCTGCACCGACGACGACGAGTGCGAGCTCGGCACCTGCGACTGCCACCCCGCCGCCGACTGCATCAACCTGCCCGTGAGTACCTGTACCTGCACCGACGACGACGAGTGCGAGCTCGGCACCTGCGACTGCCACCCCGCCGCCGACTGCATCAACCTGCCCGTGAGTACCTGTACCTGCACCGACGACGACGAGTGCGAGCTCGGCACCTGCGACTGCCACCCCGCCGCCGACTGCATCAACCTGCCCGTGAGTACCTGTACCTGCACCGACGACGACGAGTGCGAGCTCGGCACCTGCGACTGCCACCCCGCCGCCGACTGCATCAACCTGCCCGTGAGTACCTGTACCTGCACCGACGACGACGAGTGCGAGCTCGGCACCTGCGACTGCCACCCCGCCGCCGACTGCATCAACCTGCCCGTGAGTACCTGTACCTGCACCGACGACGACGAGTGCGAGCTCGGCACCTGCGACTGCCACCCCGCCGCCGACTGCATCAACCTGCCCGTGAGTACCTGTACCTGCACCGACGACGACGAGTGCGAGCTCGGCACCTGCGACTGCCACCCCGCCGCCGACTGCATCAACCTGCCCGTGAGTACCTGTACCTGCACCGACGACGACGAGTGCGAGCTCGGCACCTGCGACTGCCACCCCGCCGCCGACTGCATCAACCTGCCCGTGAGTACCTGTACCTGCACCGACGACGACGAGTGCGAGCTCGGCACCTGCGACTGCCACCCCGCCGCCGACTGCATCAACCTGCCCGTGAGTACCTGTACCTGCACCGACGACGACGAGTGCGAGCTCGGCACCTGCGACTGCCACCCCGCCGCCGACTGCATCAACCTGCCCGTGAGTACCTGTACCTGCACCGACGACGACGAGTGCGAGCTCGGCACCTGCGACTGCCACCCCGCCGCCGACTGCATCAACCTGCCCGTGAGTACCTGTACCTGCACCGACGACGACGAGTGCGAGCTCGGCACCTGCGACTGCCACCCCGCCGCCGACTGCATCAACCTGCCCGTGAGTACCTGTACCTGCACCGACGACGACGAGTGCGAGCTCGGCACCTGCGACTGCCACCCCGCCGCCGACTGCATCAACCTGCCCGTGAGTACCTGTACCTGCACCGACGACGACGAGTGCGAGCTCGGCACCTGCGACTGCCACCCCGCCGCCGACTGCATCAACCTGCCCGTGAGTACCTGTACCTGCACAGAGGGTTGATATGTATCTGCCTCAAGGATAAGAGGGGCCGCGCACTGATGATTTTACTGTGTGACGACATTTCTCAGAGTTTGCCCCTGTGAGTGTAAAGTACATAGAGCAGGCGCGGAGTGCATTTTTGAAGATGAACCAATTACTATGTAACCACTCTTTTAATATCTCCGCCCGTGTTCGTCTTGTAAGGTGTTACGTATTCTCCATCCTTCTGTATGGTGTTGAATCCTGGACACTCACTCAAATCATGTGCAAACGACTTGAGTCTTTTGAGATGTGGGTATACAGGAGGATGTTGAAGATATCATGGACAGACAGAATTAATCAGCAACGAGGCGGTCCTGACGAGAATGAACAAGAGAGTAGAAATCCTGAAAACCATAAAAACTCGGAAACTTCAGTACCTCGGTCACATTATGGGAAGTGAAAAATACCAACTTCTCCAGATTATAACACAGGGGAAAATTTTGGGAAGACGAATGACTGGTAGAAGAAGGACTTTCTGGCTTAAGAACCTGTGTGAATGGTTCGATATGAACTCGACCTCACTATATAGGGCTGCAGTCTCCAGGGTCCAAATAGCCCTATTGATAGCCAACCTCCGATAGGAAATGGCACTACAAGAAGAAGTTTAAAGGGCGCTTCACGATATCTTCAACCCCACTTGCAGCTTGCACTCAGGGAGCGCTCCCGAGAATTGACAATGTTTGGGCTCGTGCGCCTCCGCGTGTTGTGCCTCAGTACCGGTGTGCATGTTAAGGTGCCTCCCGACTCGCGCGGCTCCTCGGTCCCTCGCGCCGCCTGGTTTAGTTGTGACGGGCTTGACCTGGCTCGTTAGAAGGCTTGGTCCAAGTTACAAAGATAATAATTACAGCCGAGTTGTGAACTTAAAGCGATGTTTTATATCTTCATTACCTCATACGTTGTGACCTTTGACATAGAATCTGTCGTTTGGCATTATTACGATTAATTGCCACTCTTTTCTTATCTTTTGTCCACGTCTATGTTGCTCGAAATATTTATCCTGGTCATTAAAACTTCACCCGTTCTTAACAGGGATCGTTCCAATGCCGATGCCGCGACGGTTGGCGCGGGGACGGCAGCGAGTGTGAGGACGTGGACGAGTGCCTCACCAACAACGGGGGCTGTCACCCGCGCGCCACCTGCCGCAACACCGACGGCTCCTTCGTGTGCCTGTGCGACACCGGCTACAAGGGGGACGGGTATGTACCGAGCCTGAGCCTGAGCCTGAGCCTGAGCCGAGCGAGGCATAGACTAGTGCCTCACCAACAACGGGGGCTGTCCCCCGCTGAGGGGAGGGGAGGAGGAGGATGGAAATTGTCAGGGTTTGCTCCTTTGAGTGCAAGGTGCGCTGCTCGATATCTCCAAGCCGCCCACGCTTGCACTAAACAACGGGGAACCATCAACGGGAGATAACCACTACTTATTGACCTGCCCTGTCATCTCTTCCTAGAGGTTTCTAGAGGTCCATCAACTGTGTGACACCGGTTTCAAGGGACACTAAGGTTTAACCTTATATTATTACGAGCTTTTACCCGCGACTTCGTCCGCATAAATTATATACCAGATTTTAAGTCAGATGATAAGCTATCAAACAAAAAAGTTTTATCAAAATAGGTTCAGTAGTTTTTGCGTGATACTCGAACAAACAAACAAACAAACAAACGAACAAACGAACAAACAAACAAACAGACAGACAGACAAAAAATCCAAAAATTTGTGATTTGGAATCAGGGACATCTAAAAATCATATCGTAATCTTTTTTTTGTAAATATCTTCAATGTACAGACACACTTCTGTTACAGTTTTATAATAGTTTAGATGTTAACAGGTACTCGTGCGTGGATATAGACGAGTGCGCGAACGATCCGACCCTGTGTGAGAACGGTCACTGTGTGAACACGCCCGGCGGGTACGAGTGCGACTGCGACGTGGGCTTCACCAAGTCGCCCGACGCGCGCTCCTGTCTCGGTGAGTACACTATCATTATCGCCACGCCGTGTGAGCGAGTGTAACATACTAAAATTGTCCGCTGTCGTTTTAAAGATTTTCATCAAACTTTTCAGATCGATTTTTTTAAATTAATGATATTGTACTCATGTTGCAGACATGGATGAGTGTGCGACGTTCGACAACGTGTGCGTGTTCGGGCGCTGCGTGAACACGTACGGCATGTTCAAGTGCATCTGCGACAAGGGCTATCAGTCCGACAGCATCGACGACCGTTAGTATCCACATTATACAATGTTGTACTAAAATATTTAATTCCCACTATACCGTTTTGTACTTTTTTTGGCCAGTTACACATTTTTAACAATTTTCTCTCTATATAAAGTATGTACATTTCCGCAGTGATGCCAGGCTTCAACTGCACGGACGTGGACGAGTGCAAGTCGCCACAGTCGTGCCAGTACGGGCAGTGCGAGAACACGCAGGGCGCCTACACGTGCCGCTGTCCGCCCAACTACGAGCTCGTCTCCGAGGGCACTGCTTGCTTCGGTAACCCTACCTTATGTTCATACAGGCCCCGAGTGACGTGCTAAACCTGATACATCCGGAACACCCTGGGGAATCATCAAGATTCTTAGCTGATTGGCTATCTCTTCACCATGATTGTGACTTTAAATGTCACATGACATCTTCTTGAATGACGACGTCTAGACTGGCTAATTCGACATCCGTGACCTGATCCATTCATTAAATTTTGGAACGGAGCACTCTTTCAGCGCACGCGCCTGAATACTTCGCTAACATTAAAGAGTTTGTTATTTGTGATTACCACCTTTCATTTTGCAACCCTCTAGGTACCCCATCTCCGAAAGAAGATTACCATTTATTTTAGCGGAGTATTCAGGCGCATGCGCTGAAAGGGTGCTCCATAAAATGTTTTCAAGTGTAGTGATCAAAGTAAGCAATGGATACTGAAATAACCAGTTAGGACGACGTACTTCTGGATGCTGTTATGTGGCTATTACTCGGGGGGCGACTGATGAGGAAGGCTGAGGATAGCATTTTGTGGCGCGCCTTCAGAGAGGCCTATATTCAGCGGTGGAAGGTGATCGGTTGATGATGTTTCGTTGTTTAAAAGTGTTGTAAAATTCTCGCGATCTAAGCTCGTAAAAATATCTCATGGTTAAGCAGATGGCATGGTTGATCAGAAAAATAAAAAAAAGCTGCTTTGGAGGCGCTACAATCGACTAAAACTTTTGAAAATCGAACTAACGACTAATGAAAATTTTTCAAGTACAGAAATTAGTTGCAATGATTTTCCGCAACATGGCGAGGTTGTTTATTTTCCTGGTCAGGCTTTACATAGGTATATTATTTATGTGCAGATTCTCGAAAGGCGCGATGCTACGGCAAGGTGGAGCTACGTTCCGGTGAGGAGGGGGAGGGCGAGAGGGAACACTGTAGAGACAGCGACGAGTTGTCGGAGGATGGCACCATGGCCGCCTGCTGCTGCTCCGTCGGTGAGCGCTGTTTTAATATTATTGTAGTAAGGTGGAGCTACGTTCCGGGGGGGGGGGGGAGTACTGTAGAGACAGCGACGTGTTGTCGGAGGATGGCACCATGGCCGCCTGCTGCTGCTCCGTCGGTGAGCGCTGTTTTAATATTATTGTAGTAAGGTGGAGCTACGTTCCGGGGGGGGGGGAGTACTGTAGAGACAGCGACGAGTTGTGGAGCTACGTTCCGGGGGGGGAGTAATGTAGAGACAGGGACGAGTTGTGTAGCTACGTTCCGGGGGGGGGGGGAGTACTGTAGAGACAGCGAGACGAGTTGTCGGAGGATGGCACCATGGCCGCCTGCCGCAGCGCCGTCGGTAAGCGCTGTTTTATAAATCTACTTCTACTGATTTTGTTTTAGTCTTTTTGAAGAAATGTGTTTTAATAAATGTTTGACATAAAATGTTAATGTTTTATGATGTGATTGCAGGCGCTGCGTGGGGCAACTACTGCGACCCGTGCCCCGAGCCCGGCACCGAGCCGTTCCGACAGCTCTGTCCCGGCGGCCCCGGCTACCAGCCCGTGTTGGAGCCTGTGAGTTCACTTAACATCATCAAATCATCATCCTTCTATCCTACTACATTATTTATAACGTGACAATACGGTATAACATGACAGGGGTGAGACCGACACAGGTCACTTCTAAACGTAAAATTTAAGTGAGATGACGGTTATCTCCATAGTATCTCACTTAAATTTGACGTTTAGAAGTGACCTGTGTTGCTCTCACCCCTGTCATGTTACAGGAGTTGTTATAGTCAGCTGTTGGATGATTCTCTCTGTTCTTGCTTGGAGTGCGATTTTTGAATCTCATTCGCTGAGTTCAGCAGTTGAAAATGTCAAAATTACTATCGAGACGTGCATCTTTCTACTGCTGATTTGACATAAAAAAATCATACTCCAGGAGTGCGACTTTTGAAAGTCAAATCAGCAGTAGAAAGATGCGTATCTCCATAGTAATTTTGACATTTTCAACTGCTGAACTCAGCGAATGAGATTCAAAAATCGCACTCCTGATGTTGACTACCAATAGACCACAAAATAGGTCCCAGAACTGCTTTACATAGATGCGTACACACCAGTACTATCTATTCATTCTGTGGTCATACGTGCGCGTCTTTGTGTGCGTGCGCCTATTTCGCTCTGTTGTATAATATGATGTTGATCTTCTGGGACCTATTTCGATGATTATTGTAACGCAACTAATCTCTCCCCACAGCCGTCCTACGTAGTAACCCTCGCGGATATAAACGAGTGCGAGCAGCACCCTTCCATCTGCGTGCACGGCACGTGCACGAACACGTTCGGTTCGTTCGTGTGCACGTGCGGGGCGGGCTGGCGGCTGGCGGGCGAGCTGCAGTGCGAGGACGTGGACGAGTGCACCGTGCCCGACATATGCGGCCCCGGCGTGTGCAGGAACATGCCGGGCTCCTACGTGTGTCTGTGCCCCGAGGGATACGTCGCCATGCCCAGTGGCAGTGAGTACTGTACTATATAGGTCGAAAAAACATTTAAACTATTAATGACTATGCCCGTTAATAACATTCGATTTGTGGTCGCCCCGTAAATTGAACAATATTTAGTACTTAGGTATTATAAACGCGTAGTGTAATGTATCACATGTGTTGCACACAGAGGAGTGCGTGGACGTGCGGCAGCGGCAGTGCTACATGGAGTGGGAGGCGGACACGGGGCGGTGCTCGGGCGCTATAGGCGTGCCGCAGACCAAGTACCTGTGCTGCTGCTCCGTGGGCCGGGCCTGGGGCGCGCCCTGCGAGCCCTGCCCCAACAAGGACGACCCCATGTTCAAGGTTTGTATACCCGTTACACTTGCTGTAGATGTACTACTCGCTATAGGCGTGCCGCAGACCAAGTACCTGTGCTGCTGCTCCGTGGGCCGGGCCTGGGGCGCGCCCTGCGAGCCCTGCCCCAACAAGGACGACCCCATGTTCAAGGTTTGTAGACCCGTTACACTTGCTGTAGATGTACTACTCGCTATAGGCGTGCCGCAGACCAAGTACCTGTGCTGCTGCTCCGTGGGCCGGGCCTGGGGCGCGCCCTGCGAGCCCTGCCCCAACAAGGACGACCCCATGTTCAAGGTTTGTATACCCGTTACACTTGCTGTAGATGTACTACTCGCTATAGGCGTGCCGCAGACCAAGTACCTGTGCTGCTGCTCCGTGGGCCGGGCCTGGGGCGCGCCCTGCGAGCCCTGCCCCAACAAGGACGACCCCATGTTCAAGGTTTGTATACCCGTTACACTTGCTGTAGATGTACTACTCGCTATAGGCGTGCCGCAGACCAAGTACCTGTGCTGCTGCTCCGTGGGCCGGGCCTGGGGCGCGCCCTGCGAGCCCTGCCCCAACAAGGACGACCCCATGTTCAAGGTTTGTATACCCGTTACACTTGCTGTAGATGTACTACTCGCTATAGGCGTGCCGCAGACCAAGTACCTGTGCTGCTGCTCCGTGGGCCGGGCCTGGGGCGCGCCCTGCGAGCCCTGCCCCAACAAGGACGACCCCATGTTCAAGGTTTGTATACCCGTTACACTTGCTGTAGATGTACTACTCGCTATAGGCGTGCCGCAGACCAAGTACCTGTGCTGCTGCTCCGTGGGCCGGGCCTGGGGCGCGCCCTGCGAGCCCTGCCCCAACAAGGACGACCCCATGTTCAAGGTTTGTATACCCGTTACACTTGCTGTAGATGTACTACTCGCTATAGGCGTGCCGCAGACCAAGTACCTGTGCTGCTGCTCCGTGGGCCGGGCCTGGGGCGCGCCCTGCGAGCCCTGCCCCAACAAGGACGACCCCATGTTCAAGGTTTGTATACCCGTTACACTTGCTGTAGATGTACTACTCGCTATAGGCGTGCCGCAGACCAAGTACCTGTGCTGCTGCTCCGTGGGCCGGGCCTGGGGCGCGCCCTGCGAGCCCTGCCCCAACAAGGACGACCCCATGTTCAAGGTTTGTATACCCGTTACACTTGCTGTAGATGTACTACTCGCTATAGGCGTGCCGCAGACCAAGTACCTGTGCTGCTGCTCCGTGGGCCGGGCCTGGGGCGCGCCCTGCGAGCCCTGCCCCAACAAGGACGACCCCATGTTCAAGGTTTGTATACCCGTTACACTTGCTGTAGATGTACTACTCGCTATAGGCGTGCCGCAGACCAAGTACCTGTGCTGCTGCTCCGTGGGCCGGGCCTGGGGCGCGCCCTGCGAGCCCTGCCCCAACAAGGACGACCCCATGTTCAAGGTTTGTATACCCGTTACACTTGCTGTAGATGTACTACTCGCTATAGGCGTGCCGCAGACCAAGTACCTGTGCTGCTGCTCCGTGGGCCGGGCCTGGGGCGCGCCCTGCGAGCCCTGCCCCAACAAGGACGACCCCATGTTCAAGGTTTGTATACCCGTTACACTTGCTGTAGATGTACTACTCGCTATAGGCGTGCCGCAGACCAAGTACCTGTGCTGCTGCTCCGTGGGCCGGGCCTGGGGCGCGCCCTGCGAGCCCTGCCCCAACAAGGACGACCCCATGTTCAAGGTTTGTATACCCGTTACACTTGCTGTAGATGTACTACTCGCTATAGGCGTGCCGCAGACCAAGTACCTGTGCTGCTGCTCCGTGGGCCGGGCCTGGGGCGCGCCCTGCGAGCCCTGCCCCAACAAGGACGACCCCATGTTCAAGGTTTGTATACCCGTTACACTTGCTGTAGATGTACTACTCGCTATAGGCGTGCCGCAGACCAAGTACCTGTGCTGCTGCTCCGTGGGCCGGGCCTGGGGCGCGCCCTGCGAGCCCTGCCCCAACAAGGACGACCCCATGTTCAAGGTTTGTATACCCGTTACACTTGCTGTAGATGTACTACTCGCTATAGGCGTGCCGCAGACCAAGTACCTGTGCTGCTGCTCCGTGGGCCGGGCCTGGGGCGCGCCCTGCGAGCCCTGCCCCAACAAGGACGACCCCATGTTCAAGGTTTGTATACCCGTTACACTTGCTGTAGATGTACTACTCGCTATAGGCGTGCCGCAGACCAAGTACCTGTGCTGCTGCTCCGTGGGCCGGGCCTGGGGCGCGCCCTGCGAGCCCTGCCCCAACAAGGACGACCCCATGTTCAAGGTTTGTATACCCGTTACACTTGCTGTAGATGTACTACTCGCTATAGGCGTGCCGCAGACCAAGTACCTGTGCTGCTGCTCCGTGGGCCGGGCCTGGGGCGCGCCCTGCGAGCCCTGCCCCAACAAGGACGACCCCATGTTCAAGGTTTGTATACCCGTTACACTTGCTGTAGATGTACTACTCGCTATAGGCGTGCCGCAGACCAAGTACCTGTGCTGCTGCTCCGTGGGCCGGGCCTGGGGCGCGCCCTGCGAGCCCTGCCCCAACAAGGACGACCCCATGTTCAAGGTTTGTATACCCGTTACACTTGCTGTAGATGTACTACTCGCTATAGGCGTGCCGCAGACCAAGTACCTGTGCTGCTGCTCCGTGGGCCGGGCCTGGGGCGCGCCCTGCGAGCCCTGCCCCAACAAGGACGACCCCATGTTCAAGGTTTGTATACCCGTTACACTTGCTGTAGATGTACTACTCGCTATAGGCGTGCCGCAGACCAAGTACCTGTGCTGCTGCTCCGTGGGCCGGGCCTGGGGCGCGCCCTGCGAGCCCTGCCCCAACAAGGACGACCCCATGTTCAAGGTTTGTATACCCGTTACACTTGCTGTAGATGTACTACTCGCTATAGGCGTGCCGCAGACCAAGTACCTGTGCTGCTGCTCCGTGGGCCGGGCCTGGGGCGCGCCCTGCGAGCCCTGCCCCAACAAGGACGACCCCATGTTCAAGGTTTGTATACCCGTTACACTTGCTGTAGATGTACTACTCGCTATAGGCGTGCCGCAGACCAAGTACCTGTGCTGCTGCTCCGTGGGCCGGGCCTGGGGCGCGCCCTGCGAGCCCTGCCCCAACAAGGACGACCCCATGTTCAAGGTTTGTATACCCGTTACACTTGCTGTAGATGTACTACTCGCTATAGGCGTGCCGCAGACCAAGTACCTGTGCTGCTGCTCCGTGGGCCGGGCCTGGGGCGCGCCCTGCGAGCCCTGCCCCAACAAGGACGACCCCATGTTCAAGGTTTGTATACCCGTTACACTTGCTGTAGATGTACTACTCGCTATAGGCGTGCCGCAGACCAAGTACCTGTGCTGCTGCTCCGTGGGCCGGGCCTGGGGCGCGCCCTGCGAGCCCTGCCCCAACAAGGACGACCCCATGTTCAAGGTTTGTATACCCGTTACACTTGCTGTAGATGTACTACTCGCTATAGGCGTGCCGCAGACCAAGTACCTGTGCTGCTGCTCCGTGGGCCGGGCCTGGGGCGCGCCCTGCGAGCCCTGCCCCAACAAGGACGACCCCATGTTCAAGGTTTGTATACCCGTTACACTTGCTGTAGATGTACTACTCGCTATAGGCGTGCCGCAGACCAAGTACCTGTGCTGCTGCTCCGTGGGCCGGGCCTGGGGCGCGCCCTGCGAGCCCTGCCCCAACAAGGACGACCCCATGTTCAAGGTTTGTATACCCGTTACACTTGCTGTAGATGTACTACTCGCTATAGGCGTGCCGCAGACCAAGTACCTGTGCTGCTGCTCCGTGGGCCGGGCCTGGGGCGCGCCCTGCGAGCCCTGCCCCAACAAGGACGACCCCATGTTCAAGGTTTGTATACCCGTTACACTTGCTGTAGATGTACTACTCGCTATAGGCGTGCCGCAGACCAAGTACCTGTGCTGCTGCTCCGTGGGCCGGGCCTGGGGCGCGCCCTGCGAGCCCTGCCCCAACAAGGACGACCCCATGTTCAAGGTTTGTATACCCGTTACACTTGCTGTAGATGTACTACTCGCTAGAGGCGTGCCGCAGACCAAGTACCTGTGCTGCTGCTCCGTGGGCCGGGCCTGGGGCGCGCCCTGCGAGCCCTGCCCCAACAAGGACGACCCCATGTTCAAGGTTTGTATACCCGTTACACTTGCTGTAGATGTACTACTCGCTATAGGCGTGCCGCAGACCAAGTACCTGTGCTGCTGCTCCGTGGGCCGGGCCTGGGGCGCGCCCTGCGAGCCCTGCCCCAACAAGGACGACCCCATGTTCAAGGTTTGTATACCCGTTACACTTGCTGTAGCTACACGAGGCAACAATTCCTTGCGTCATACATGAGCTCATCCCGCCTTCCCCTTTCTTTTCAACTATTGGACATCCAGGCGCACCGCTTGATCATCCCACACATTCGCACACCTTCCAGCATCTTTTATAATGCGCACAGCCAAGGAGTGGAATGCTCTGCCTGCGTCAGTATTTCCGAGCGCTTGCATCCGGAATTCCTTTAAAGTAAGATCGAATAGGCTTCTTCTGGGTAAGCTCGCTACATCTTTGACCTCATCTTTGTCGTGAGGACGGGATTTAGGTAAAGAGCAAACTCATTTATAATAAAAACGATGTTTCCACTGTCGATACTCGCCGACAACTAATAATAATAATAATCGCCGATAATTATTGCAATCTTATAGCATGATTTCGAAATGTTAATATAGGATTTAGTTTCCAATTTCAGCAGTGGCTTATCGTCGTTGTGAAGGAATTCGCCAATCAGCATTAAATGCTGAAAACCAAAAAAGGTGACCAAGCAAAAAAGCTGACTCATTGAAGCGATGGATGTAAAATCATATCCCGCATATATCGTCATAAACACTATACGTTACGAATTTATGTTGGTGATCTCGAGTATTACGAGAAACCCACCTTGGATATCTTGATTTCCCTGTCTTAATACAGTTTATTTTTAAAAATTTTAACAAAAATGACTTCTTATCTACCTAAATTCGAACAGATTTATTTTTTCGATATAAATAATGATGAGGAATGTAAATTTTCATAGGAGCTCTGCGGAGAGAAGCCCGGTGAATACAAGAACCCGGTGACGAACGAGACGAAGCCGATCGACGAGTGCGACATAATGCCGCAGCTCTGCAAGCCCGGCCGCTGCCACGATACGCCCACTGGCTTCCAGTGTGGCTGCGACCACGGGTGAGTAATGTTGACCCAATGCTGCCAATAACTAGCATCATTGTATAGATTTAAATACTAATAACGTATAGATTGTTACTCACGTACATTGAATCTGTACCTTCTTTTAAATCAAAAATTTAAGTTAAAACTAGATGGCGCTACTGCGAAGTGTTTGTTATAGGTTTCCATGGAAATTCCGTCACAAAAAAGTGTCGCTGCTGAAGTCGTTAGCTTGAATTCGATTTAAGTTAATTTGCAAGCTACACAACAGATGGCACTGACCACAGTTTTTATTGACAGATCGACATAAAATATCGATTTGGTACCTACTTAAAACAATGATTTAATAATTCTTACTAAGGATAACAATTAAAATACTCTGTAATTTTAAAAGAATTTGCACAAATATATGCGTGCAATGAAACATTGTACAATAACAATAATCGAAATCGCGCCATCTAGTGAATTTATGTGGTAATTCTATCATTACTACGGGTTTAGGTCAGGAAGGTGGGTTGTAGTGTGAAGTTTTATGGTTATTTTTTGATCAGATTGATACCGGCAGCGACACCTAGTAAGTCATGAAAAAATTAAAATTTCAGGCACACTTTGATGTATGGAGGATAACCATCTATACGTTATTAGTATTTAAATCTATGCTAGCATCCACAGTGCACGACATGAACCGATCGTTGACGGAGACGCCCGAGAGTTCGACGGCTAAAAAACTTGACCCGTTCGTTTATGGGTCCACTACCTCTGCTCATCTCTGTTGGTATTGCAGCAGTAATGGGAGAATTAATCTATGATATGTTTATTGGGGTAGATAAACCAGGTAAGTAGCTAAACTGTCACTGAAATAATTATGATACTTATACCTAGGCTCTAATGTACTTACACTAGACTATAAGTTAATTTTTATTGACAATAAAGATATTTTACAAACAAACAATGGGGTAGATGACCGCCAATTTATTCTGCTATAGACGCCACCACTTATCTGCTATGGTTAATCAAATGCTATCAAGCACTAGTGCATTCTAATGTTACAAATAGCACACATCATCAGCATTTGGTACATCATGCAGCGATGGCAACATATACAAAAGTTTTAAGTCGTCCTCCCTGGTCTGCAAAGCCTGGATGATCCAGACTGGTTGCTTAATTGTTCCTCGGTCAACACGGAATTTCGACAACATTGAAAAAGTGCCAATGATTTTCCAGTCAGTTTCGATAGTCTGAGCAAGCGAAGAAGAATGTTTCAGATTTGTTTGACCTTAGACAGAAAAATCTGTGAGTACAATAGTACTGAGAACCCATTACATATAGTGAGGTCACGTTGCAGGTACGAGCACGACACGACGTCGCACCAGTGCCGCGACATAGACGAGTGCCTCGACGAGGACTCGTGCCAGGGCCTCGCGCAGTGCGTGAACATGCCCGGCACCTTCCAGTGCCGCTGCCCGCCCGGCTACACGCTGGCACCCTCGCTACGCTCGTGCGAGGACCTGGACGAGTGCCGCGACCAGCTGATGTGCGAGCACGGACACTGCACCAACACCGTCGGCTCCTACAGGTGACCGTCTGCCTCTAGGATACCTTACAGTGCCGCGGAGTGTAAACTATCACTCGTACCTATCTATTCAGTGACTCAGTTTCAATGTTCGTTTTTTATTTCGTCAGATGCGAGTGTAAGCCCGGCTACACACTGCGCGACAACGTGTGCCGCGACGTGGACGAGTGCTCGCGGCCGCGACCCATGTGTCGCAACGGCACCTGCGAGAACCTGCCCGGCGGCTACACCTGCCACTGCGACGAGGGCTTCAAGCAGGGCGCCAACAACGACTGTATCGGTGAGCTCACGAACTGGCAGGCGTAGTGTGGGATGCTCTGCTGCCCGCTGGATAGACGACCTAAAAAAGGTAGCGGGGAGCGACTGGATGAGGAAGGCCGAGACCAGAGTCTTGAAGCGCGCCTTGGGAGAAGCCTATGTTCAGCAGTGGACGTTGATATGTCTCGAGCCAATGTACGGGACGGCTTGTTTTTTTTTAAATTTCAGATTTACTCGCATAGTAAAACTTGTTTAGTTTGATAGTCTGTACAACCCCTAAAAATCAAGTATGTGTAAATAAATATGTATATTTATCTCTGCAGATATAAACGAGTGCCGCGAGGGCGGCATGGTGTGCCGCAACGGTCGGTGCCGCAACACGGCGGGCTCGTTCCGCTGCGAGTGCGCGCCCGGCTACACCCTCACGCCCGACCAGAGGAACTGCCGCGACGTGGACGAGTGCACCGAGCAGAGCCAGCCCTGCGGCCGCGACGGAGACCCCGCCTGCACCAACACCAACGGCGGGTGAGCACTGAGCAGTACTCTCTCACACTCTTAGACAATTTATATAGGGACGAGTTACGCGTGTCATTCTACTACGAAACATTTCTGCCACTTTTTGCGGGGGGCGAGGTAACATGAAATCCGCAGCTTTGGATTTTATTCCCCATTAGTAAAGATTCTAATTTTGAATGTTAAAAATCAGGTCCATACAGAAGACCAAAGAGTAGAACCTGCCTCTTTGCTTCGAGTACCTGGACTACGAGAAAGCCTTTGATTCGATCGAGACTTGGGCTATACTTCAGCGATGCCAAGTGGACTACCGGTACATCGAGGTGCTGAAATGCTTGTACAAAAACGCCACTATGTCACTACAGGACCAGAACTCGAACCTATCCTGCTGCAGCGAGGTGTGAGGCAGGTAGACGTTATATCTTCGAAACTGTTCACCGCTGCACTGCAAGATGTTTTCAAGGTTCTGGACTAGAAAAGGCTAGGCATCAACATAAACTTTGGTTTTCCGTTGATATAGTCATCATGGCGGAGACTATGGAGGAGCTCAGTATGATGTTCGATGATCTTAGCAAAGCCTCCGAACAAGTTGGTCTGAAGATTAACATGGACAAGACGAAGATCATGTCAATGTCCATGTTGTACCCACTCCTGTAATGATCAGAAACTCTGCGCTCGAAGTTGTTGACGATTATGTTTACCTGGGACAAATTATCCAGTTAGGTAGGTCCAACTTCGAGAAAGAGCCGTCATCGACCATCCAATCCAACTCGGACGGGTAGCGTTCGGGAACCACGCAGTATCTTCACGTCCCAAATACCGCAGTGCCTTAAAACGAAAGTCTTCGATCAGTGTGTTGCCAGTGATGAATCAGAAATGAAGAGATCCGCAGCAAAACCGGAGTAGCTGACATAGCCCAAAGAATTGCTAAACTAAAGTGGCAGTGGGCGGGTGGGCCGTGGGTGGTGACATTGCTCGCAGAACCGATGGTCGATGGGGCTGAAAGGTTCTCGAGTGGCGACCGCGTACCGGAAAGCGCAGCGTAGGTAAGCCCCTGACAAGGTGGACCGACGACCTGGTCAAGGCGGCTGGAACCCGTTGGATGAGGGCAGCGCAGGACCGCGAGTTGTGGCGATCTTTGGTTGAGGCCTATGTTCAGAAGTGGACGTCCATCATTTGATATGATGATGACGTGAAAATACGCAATAAAACTATAAAAACGAGTCCCTGTGGATGTTTTATTTATTTATTTATGTATTTATGCATGCGATTGATGGTGATGAATGTGATTGAATGTCCACAGGTATGAATGTTCGTGCGGGGAGGGGTGGCGCGCGGTGGGGCACCGCTGCGTGGACCGCGACGAGTGCAGAGAGATACAGTACGCGTGCGCGGGGGGAGACTGCAGGAACTTCAACGGAGGGTGAGTGTCCTCTATGAGTGCCTGTTACGTCATAATGTAACAGATAAACATAACTTAGTAAATTATAAATTCCCTCGCTTTACTTGCCCACTGCCAGACGGTAAGTCATCTAATGAAACTTGACTTAGCGTTGTTATTACTTCGTATAATGCTCAATGTATGCTACGTTGCCGTCTGGCGCGAGGGGCAGAAATCTAGCAAGCGCATCGCTTACGGCCGCGGCCGAATGACGGAGGCCTGATTTAATGCTAGTACCGTCAGGCTCTCACGCGTATCCAAGTGACGGTTATTGTTATTGTTGTATTTGTATGTGCAGGTACGTGTGTGACTGTCCGTCCGGGTGGAGGTTTGACAAGGCGGGCGCGCTGTGTGTAGACGAGCGCAAGGAGCTCTGCTACGACGACTGGGAGTCCGGGCGCTGCCACCGCGCGCGGCCGCTGCAGCTGTCCCGGGCAGAGTGCTGCTGCTCGGACGGTGAGCTTATACTTGTGTAGCTATAGCTATATATATATAGCAAGGAGCTCTGCTACGACGACTGGGAGTCCGGGCGCTTCCATGAAACCTCTACACAGATACGTGAAGGTATTTTTTCTAGGTATGCTAGATACGCTATAATAATAAACTGTGTTCTGAAACTAATGTAAGGCGACATCTGCAGGTGCCGCATGGGGTCGCTACTGCGAGAGGTGTCCGCCGCCTGACTCTCAGGAGTTCCTTCACATCTGTCAGGGTGGAATGGGCCGTCCTAATCTTACTCATGTAAGTTAATAACTCATACATTCTCACTTTCACTCTCACTTATACTCTCTGTTTCTTTAATGATGAATGTTGAGGCCATAATTTAAAATAGTCTGGCCAATGAACCATGCCGATGGTCATGTCGGACCAAATATTTTTGTTTTTGTACAAAAATTAATTTATTAAATGTCCACTATGTCACCGTTCGCGTTGTTACTACAGTTATGCTATTTAGTAATCGTAGTGTGAATCAATTGTGTAAAGTATCAAACTCACATAATACTCTGGTGATTTACGAACGGGATGTGAGCTATCCGTCAACGTGCTCGCCATAGATAATAAGTTACTATGGTGCTTGTTGCGGGGGTGCATCGTGTATTTATACAGGGTGTAACAAAATATAGTAATACTTAAGGGGGTGCTTCAGAACTGTAATGTCTGGGACAAAAGGAATGAAACGCTCGAGCTCCCGAACAAGACTGATTTATTTAGGCCCTATATTTGAATATACAAGAACGGAGGGTATGAGAGGATACGAAATTTCTACACTACCTACTAAATGTTACTATTGTATTGAGGTGACTACACCAATTATATCCATAGGTAGGTATGCTGTAGTTATGTACATCACAAGAACATCAAATTGAATAACTTTCACTGAAACCGCGAAAAAAAAAACAGCTGTCCCATATTATTTGAGTCAAGTTGGTACTGCAGTTTTGTATGAATCAGCTGTTTTTTTTCTGAAATTTCATTGAATTTGTTTGTAGCAGCAACAACTATCCTCTTAACAATTGTTGGTCAGGACCTGGACGAGTGCGTAGTGCGGCCGGACGTGTGCTCGGGCGGGCGCTGCGTGAACACGGACGGGTCGTTCCGCTGCGAGTGCCCCGCGGGCTACGCGCTGGACGCGCGCGGGCTCGCCTGCGCCGACGCCGACGAGTGCGCCGCCGACCCGCGCGTCTGCGGCAACGGCACCTGCACCAACACGCGCGGCGGCTACGAGTGCCGCTGCAACTTCGGATTCACACAGGGTCCTGAACAGGTATGTTTTGGTTTAGTCATTTATACAGTAGGATACAGACTAATATAATAAGCTCAATGCGTAACAAAATGAAATAGCCAAAATTGCGAGTGAGTTTTAATTGTTTCGTTTTTAAGGCATGTTTTTGTTGATGAGGAGCTGACTAATCGGGCTTAAATTACCCGTTATTAAAGTATGAGCAAAAAATCTATAGTTTTCTGTATAGTCTATCCTATTTTTTATTTGCATGGATATTGATTTTTTTTCATGACCCCATCATAAATAAACACTATCACGACTTTTGGTATTGATTTTTTATTAATTCAAATTAATGGGTACATAAATATGCCTAAATAACAATGTAAACATGGCAATTATAATTTACATCGTGAATTCAAGGTATATTGTAGGTACAGCATGTTGAGGGCTAGACTACTAACCAGCAAATCCAATTGTCAATAATATTTAGGCATATTATGTACCTACCCATTAATTTGAATTAATAAAAAATCAATACCAGAAGTCGTGATAGTGTTTATTTATCATGGGGTCAAAAAGGATCATTTTAAAAAATACAGTTAAAAAGATAATCTTTCGATTAAAGATCAGGACACATTGACTGACGATAACCGACGCGACGGCGACTGACAATGAACCCATGCAAAAAACCTCGATTAGTATGGCAACGCATTCTGTGCTGTTCGCCGCGTTTCGGCGGCGGACGACGGCAGACGACGGTAGAAGGCTTCCCATACTAAACGTTGTTTTTCTTATGGGCCCGCCCTCTTTAGTCGTCAGTCAATGTGTCTCAACCCTTACTGAGTGAAATACGGTGATATCGTCACACTTGAATAAGACTGAATGATATCAACTCCCGTATCCCGTCAGACGTGTGTGGACGTGGACGAGTGCCGCGAGGGTCTGTCGGGCTGCATGTTCCGGTGCCACAACACGGCGGGCTCGTTCCGCTGCACGTGCCCGTACGGGTACGCGCTCGCGCCCGACGACATACACTGCCGCGACATCGACGAGTGCGCCGCCGACCCCTCGCCCTGCGAGCACGCCTGCGAAAACACCATTGGATCCTATATTTGCAAATGTGGCGATGGTAAGTTATATTACACCACAGTAACTATGTAGTCCTTACAGTACGGCAACGGATGTACTGGCGCAGAGCAACGGAGGGGGCCTTGCGGCGCCGGGGGGCGGCGGCATCGCCCGTCATCACGAGCGTTGCCATACTGTAAGGCCTATAGTAATACCACAGAGTACTATAATGTAACACTGTGACTATTAACCCAGTAAAATTAAGCTGAAATTTAGACAAATTAAATCTAACAAAATTTTCTACAAAACAAGTGGTATGCATTTTTGTCATAGGACTTAACCTTTGAGGGCTACGGGGCCGAGAAAGTAACAGCATTTCAAAAATTATAAAATTTGTATGGCGACTCTCATGAAAGTTGAAGATAAAAACAAAATGATTTCATATTCTTAATCAGCAGCCCCGAAAACCCCCAGATAGAAATTTTCTGTCGGTTCGGAGAACCCTTAAAAGCTGCATTGGCGTTTGAAATTTCCATGGCAGGTTGTCTGGAAGAAATCACTTTTAGTGATAAGGCCGCCTTTTGTACCCTTCTTTTTCATGTTGATTATTGTGTTTTTTTGTGTATTTTGGTGTGCAAATAAAGAATATTTATCTTATCTTATCTTCATGGCAGCCATTTTGGATATCGAAATTTTGGATTTTTTTCACCGCCAACCAAATCTGACCAGGGTCCTCTATGACAATTGCTCAAGGACCTTAACCCTATCTGTCATAGTTTCCGCGGGCCGTTGACCTCATCATAATTCATAATTCATTTATTCATTGCGTTACACATCTTGACTATTATAAAACTGTAAATTTTTGAAAAAAGAATTTAGTTTGTTTGTTTGTTTGTTTGTTTGTTTGGGTGTTTGTTTGTTCGAGTATCACGCAAAAACTACTGAACCGATTTTGATGAAACTTTTTTTGTTTGGTAGCGTAACATCTGACTTAAAATCTGGTATATAATTTATGCGGACGAAGTCGCGGGTAAAAGTTCGTGTATACATAATAATAAAAGGTGTTAAATTTACATTATAAGGTAGGTAATACATGTGAACCCGGTTGGGCACAGCAATGTTTGAGAGCGATCATTAGGTTATATTAATTAATTAATAAATTTCGAACACAAATAACTAACAATACAATAACAAAAAAAATATAAGAAATCATTCTAATTCTAACATTACTTTACATTAGGTATCTATAATTATATATTTAGTAGGTACATTCTGATGTCATGCGGTAGTTAATAATATCAACAAATAATGCCTCAGTCATCCGTCAAGAGTCGACCTTCTGAGGAAGTCGAAATATTCTTTTTATCGCCAGGGCATCCTTATGATGACTCACGATGATATTATGACTCACGATTATATTCCCAGATTATATCTGACTACCCCAATCAGAGATAATCCGAAAACATACAAATTCCACAAGTTAGTAACGAAACTGTCCAGTGTCATATGAATAGACAGTAATTATAGTACACTATAGAAACGAAACTCCCACGCTAAATGTCAAGATTCGCCTACAAAATGTCAAAATACGCATTCCCATCCCATGTTGGTTTAACCATAGTTTCGCTTCTATATGGTACTATTATTATATTATTATCTATTCATATGCCTTTTATGTTTATGTTTTTAAAAATGATATTGTTATTTTCTTAGAACATAAGGATGAGAAATTAAAGGCTTTATTATTATTTTTTATTTTTTTATTATGCCAATGTGACGGGGGAATAATTAAGCCCGTTGCTACTTTGGACAGTGAATAAAATACATGCATCCAAATTGAAGCATGCAGGTTTCCTCACTATGTTACATAGATTGGTCCCTATAAATCAAGCGTAGTGACTTTTTCATGCTTGTGTGTGTGGTGTAAAGCGATTGATTTGACTGTCCCCACCATGCACTAAACACGTAAGCAATAAAGGTTGATGTATTGTTTCTTCTAGGCTACCGACAAACGACAGTACCCCACGACTCTGCGTATGTGTGCGAGGACATAGACGAGTGTGCGGAAAAGCCGGACCTGTGCTCTCCCGGTGTGTGCGTGAACACGGACGGCGGCTACGTGTGCGACTGTGACGCCGGCTGGCAGCCCAGCGCCGACGGACGCACCTGCATCGGTGAGTGTGCCATTTAGCGTTAGCGTTGCATATGTTGCGATATAGACGAGTTTGCATAATGTCATGTAAAATATGACTTGCCTATGTTAAAACCTGGATGAATTGATTCTACTTTCGATTCTAAACACATTACTTTCTAGTTTGCTCTCAATCAAAAACATATAATATAATAAACGACGAACGAACGACGTATGACCAGGCCAAATCCGGTGTCAACAATATGCAACAAATTTTAAAATGTTGTCTTCTTTCTGTCCTGGATCCAAGTGAGTAAAGTGCAGGGGGTGATCTTACTCCAACAGGAGTAAGATCATCTCTCTCACTTTCACTAGGATTAGCCTTTCCTTACAGTGGTTTGTGCTATCCAGGCTGTAGGTAACTAATAGATACGTGTGTAACGTTGCAGACCGTCGCACGGGCACGTGTCACCGCTCGCTGGTATCAGGCCGCTGCACGCCGGAGCCCTGGCCGAGGTCCATGTCCTCCACGCCCGCTATACCCTCACATGTCACCAAGTAAGTCCTACTTATAGTTCATCATCGCCTATACACCACTATTTGTTAAATACCTACTAAAAATTTTAATTGTAGATCTTCTTCTACCGAGTTGATAGCAGGTATTTAGATAATGAAACTAAACAATTTTCTCTAAGGAACATGGGTCAAAAAAAAAGAATATATTTGAACTTCTCATACAAAAGTGCGAATAAGCTGATCGATTTTCTATGGGAAGTAAAAAAAAACATTTTTACAGACCCATGCTCCTTAAAGAAAGTTGTTCAGTTTCATTCATTATCATTATCAGATTCTGAATACACCGAATTTTTTTTTTAAGTAATTAATAAAAATTGGTGGTATAGGAACGTCCCACTGCCGGGCACAAGCCTCAGGAAGTGTTAGTTAGTTGGGATTGGTAGACTTCACATAAGCATCAGATTGTCTTCTTCAGCATATGCACGATGTTTTCCTTCACAGTTTGAGAGTTGTCGTTGCACGTAAAAACGTGCATAAGTTAGACAAACTCATTGGTACATGGAATGTCGTCTGTGTGGATTTGAATTCGGACCCCAAGACTGAGTTTCAAAAAGCATAGGCAAAAAGCCATTAATTTATAAAGAAACAAAATTAAACATTTGATGTATCGTTTAGGCTATGTTTGCCCTCCACAAAGACACAAAAAAATAACATAATGTTTCAGAGCGCAATGTTGCTGCACATTAGGTGTCGCCTGGGGGCCGGAGTGTGAACTATGTCCGCTCCCGGGCACGCCCGAACGAATGGAACTCTGCACCGCCGCCAACCTGAACCCCGACGTGACCGGCGACGGCACCATCGGCGGCGGTGGAACCACCGGCGGCGGAGGCATCGGCGGCGGCGACGGCATGACCGGCGGCGGCGGGGGAATGATCGGCGGCGGTGGCGGAATGATCGGTGGCGGGGGGATGAACGTGTTCGGCGATATAGACGAGTGCGCTGCCATGCCGGGACTCTGTGCGCCGGGGAGATGCGTCAACACTATCGGCAGGTATGTTGGTGTGGTAATGTAGAACGAAATAGGGAGGGGTTATCGATCGAACGATTATGGAAAACGTCTAGTACAATGATATCAGGGGGTTATGATATTGGGTCCGTTTTTGAACTTCTAAAGAAGCGCGGATAGGCCACGAATGTTATGGCTCGCGAACCTGAAAGAGTCGACAGATATTGCTAGCATAGAAGGGCTATTTCGGTTGACGAGATATAGACAGGTATATGCAGATCTGACTGCCAATCTCCAGTAATAGAGAGGAACCAGAAGAAGGAGAAGAATATGATCGATGATGAAGACAAGAGAACAGTTAAATTGAATTTTTCTCTTGCCTGTACATTTTTTCTATATCTATGAACGCACGTCGAAATAAGTAGGGGCAATTTCCTTAGAACGATTTGTGGCTATGATGCTTTTGGTTTCGGTAGGAGCCATTACTGGCCTAACTGAAATTACTTCCCTCTGAGTTCAAAGGGTTAGATTGGCTGTGATGTTGTTTCGATTTAGCTAATCTATCACTTTTCCGGTTCCTCTGTCGCAGAATTTACAATCAATTTGAGTCTAGTTTTTAAAGTGCGGTATAATTTAATCCTTCCAGTTTCCGATGCGTGTGTGGACGAGGCTACAAGTCTGCCGGCGATGTATGTGCGGATGTAGACGAGTGTGCCGTAAGACCGCCGCCCTGCGAGCAGCTCTGTAAGAACACCGACGGCTCCTACGAGTGTATGTGTCGCACCGGCTATGAGGTGAGTCATTACCACTACCACTACCATGAGTGCGCGGTCAGACCGCCGTTGTTATACTTCACCGAAAAACCAAGCAATTATTTATTTTTATTTTTTATTTTTCAATTGTTACAAATCGTAAATCATTGGTACGAGTCTGCCTGGTCGCTGTCGCGTCCTGCATGAAAGGTGAGGCGATGACGACTTTCAAACTAACAGGCTTCGAAGTGGGTCTACGGGTATTAATCATAATGTTATGTGTGTGCGTGTGTGCAGGTGGACGAGGACGGTGCGAACTGTCGCGACGTGGACGAGTGCAAGCTGAACACGCACACGTGCCAACAGATCTGCTCCAACACCGAGGGCTCCTACGAGTGCTCGTGCGAGGACGGCTATGAGAGGAGGGGCGACGCATGCTTCGGTGAGATCTGGTTACTTGCTCATTTTGACCTTTGTGACCCTGTTCACTTGTGATTTTCACGTAGTTCTAGCTCTCAATTCGTTCCATATTTGCAGTCTGGACTTTGCTTTGTCTTTGACTTTTAAAGTCTGCAAAACGATCATATGCGTCAGGCTTAGAAAATGTAATAGGGACAAGTTACGCGTGTCATTCTACTCAAAAAACATTTCTGCCACTTTTTGCGGGGGGCGAGGTAACATGAAATCCGCAACATTGGATTTTATTCCCCATAAGTTTAGATTCTAATTTTGAATGTTAAAAATCATGAAAAGTAGTCTCGTGTGAACCCCAAACGTTCTAAGTTCAAAATTATTGTTTCGCTATTATAGGCTGTCTCGTTTAGTGATAAGGTATAAAATTGGGTGTAAATACCGTAGCAGAGGGGAAATGCTACCGTAAGGCGAGTCCCTATTAAATTGTCTAAGGCGTCAGGGGACCGCTTAGTTGTTCTGTCCCATTCAGTTACAGTGATATTACCTTACTCTTTCACCCGTTTGCGCTACCCGAATATGGCGCGTATGGCGCGTATGTATACTTTTAGGACGTAGTTATAGCTTAATGTAAGCAATGAAGCCAATGAATGTTGAAGGAAACCACGCGTGTACGAGTAGTGACACGCTGAACGTGTGGACACCGCGAAAATTAATGCTAACTAAACATTTGAAGACGCCGAGAGTAAACCTTACTTGCTCCTTTTACAGATGTTAACGAATGCCACGAGGAGGGTATATGCCCGACGCCGGGCAAGTGCGTGAACCTGCTGGGCTCGTACCGGTGCGTGTGCCCGCGAGGGTTCCGCCTCGACCTGTCGGGGCGCTGCGTGGACCGCGACGAGTGCGAGGACGGCCGCTGTCAGGCGCCCTGCAGGAACCTGCCCGGGGGGTACCGCTGCGACTGTCCCGCCGGTAAGTGACGAGTGCGAGGACGGCCGCTGTCAGGCGCCCTGTAGGAACTGAGTAAGTGATAAGTGCGTGTTGCTGCTGACTCGTAACGATTTGCGGAATTACATTAGAGGTTTACAAATTAACCAGGGTGTGTTGGACATGTGGCCGGTAAGTGACTTCAGTATCAACACTGTGTGGAAAGGGAAACGGGTGGTTTGAATGGCCTAAACCTATTGTTTGATCTTAGGCGGATTTTCTAAAAGGGTGTAAACTTACGTTGCTCTGCGCAAGTACAGTACATCCGTTGCCGTGCTGTAAGGTGTATAATAGTAATGCTGTGCCTGTACTCAACTAATACCCTCGCAGGCACGCGGCGCACGCCGGGGAGCGGGGGCGCGTGCGTTCCGGCGGACGCGTGCGCGAGCAGCCCGTGCGGGGGGGCGCCGTGCTTCCCGCTGGCGGGCGCGTACAGGTGCGGCTGCCCCAGCGGCTACGGCTGGGACGCAGGACACGCCGTCTGCCTGCAGGTACGTTTCACGTTCAACGCTGTACAACATGGGCGAATTAACTTGGCACCTGGAACCCACGTAGCTCGGAATAAAAAACTCTGAGAACTCGGAAAGAATAAATCGAAAATGCTAAAGCGCAGGGACACGTGCAACGGTAACTGAAATGCTATGCTACAACCTCGCACGGCGACGGCGGGATCCCGCGGGGGCTACCCCCCGCCAGGAGGGATGTTAAATTCAGAGCCACGTGCGAGCCAGGCAGGTGACAAGTTAATTCGCCCGGGTTGTACCATTTTTATAAGACACTAGCGTTAACCCGCGACTTCGTCCGTACAAATTATATACCAAATTTTAAGTCAGATTATAAACTATCAAACAAAAAAGTTTCATCAAAATCAGTTCAGTAGTTTTTGCGTGGTGCTCGAACAAACAAACGTGCAAAATTACATAAGCACGTCAGGTCGATAATAGCGACGAGTAGATGAACTAGTTGGTTGTCATGTTACTGTGCATTTGTTGTAGATACTCCTTTCGCCGCTAGATGGATTTGGCTTTTTGGGGCGGAGCCTACTCCCACCTCTAACCTCGTCCCCCGCATTTTGGCGACACTTACTTGAATAGAAAAATTGCCTTGCCTCACCTCCGCTCCCTTCTTTTCTTCGTGTCACTGACCAATAGTTACCGCGACGATACCACAGGGTGTCAGTGACAGCCTAGCAAATACTGAAACGGTGAATCGGACCATCAACTGACCAACATTCACTATGGAGCATAAATCAGGAAACGCGAAAAAAAAATCAGCTGTCCCATACAAAACTGCTGTACCTACCCAACTAAAATGTACGGGACAGCTGATTTTTTTTTCGCGCTTCCTAAGATAAGCTCCATAGTGAAAGTTGTTCAGTTTGATGGTCTGAGCTCACCATTTCAGTATTTGCTAGGCTGTCACTTACATTACAATCTGCATAAGCTAACATTATGATTCCCTCACAGTTGGCCGGTGGTTGTGCGTCAGCGAGCTGCCTGTTCGGATGCAACTCGTTCGGCGACTCATACCAGTGCGGATGCCCGGCCGGGTACCAGCTGGTCGGCGCGGGCCACTGCCTGACCACGCTCGACGGCACTCTGCCGCCCGACGACATCGGCAACGCGCCCGTCTTCCCCGTCAGAGACCAGTACAAGATCGGCGGCAAGAACGAACTCATCTCCACTGAGGGATGCTTCAGTTGCAAGGTTAGTATTCAACATCATGAGTTAACATCTCAGCGGCAAGAACGAGCTTTCGATTAAGCTCTTAAAAAAAACTTGACATACCAAATTGCGCAACTAGTGCGGCGCGGCATTGAGTGCGTGCGTGAACTCTCACCTACTAGGTCTATGCGCTGGCCGACAATAAACCGGCTCGTATAGAGGCACAGATTATTTAATAGTTACTACCGTAACAGATAGTTCACTCAAACGGATTTTTCAAATTTCGAACATTGCGCTTAAGGAACGAAAACTAAAATGAGCCTTATGTCAATGAGCGACCACTTACCCCACACTGGGGTCAGGTTGTCTAAAGTACCTGATAGCCCGAGATCCGAACGTTAAATTATGCACCTATCTCTTAGGCGAACGAAGTGTGATTCTAGTGTTTGTTTACACTGGGGTTAATTCAACGCCGCCAAGTTCCCTAGAAAAATCCTGCCGCAAGTACCTTTTCCATTATGATTTTTGGCATAACTTTTTCCATCTATCTGTTAGAGAAGTAAATGAGGTGCCATCTGAAGGAGGCTGATCTAAAGTACTAGTTAAACTAGGGTTGCCACCTCTCAGTTTGCCGCAACTATAGGGCTGCCAGATTAAAAAATGACTTCTTCGAACCTGGCAACCCTATAGTTGCGGCAGATTGAGAGGTGGCAACCCTAGTTTTTCCAGTACTTTAGATCAGTCTCCTTCCGATGGCACCTCATTTACTTCCCTAACAGACAGATGGAAAAAGTTATGTTATGCCAAATATCATAATGGAAAAGGTACTTGCGGCAGGATTTTTCTAGGCAACTTGGCGGCGTTGAATTAACCCCTGTGTAAACATACACTAGAATCACATTTCGTTCACCTATGAAATAGGTGCATAATTTTACGGTCGGATCTCAGGCTATGAGCTGTGGAGTGAGACAGGCCTGATAGAGGCCTATGAATCTATGGCCGTTGTACATCACCTGAAATTTTGTGCTCTCCTTAGAACCTTTACCTCTGTGGGGTATTTACTCATTGTATATAAACAGCTTCCGAAGCGATACAATATTCACGAAACTAATTACGTAGGTGCATATTTGTACATATTACTGATATACATATAGCAAACTACAGAGTACAGATGCGACAGTGAAATTTTCACTTAGTTCCAACAGATTCATGGTGGCGCTGCTGTCGTCAAGCTAATTTGTATAGAACTTGTAGTTATAGGTATGTCAAAAATAGGGATATTTGTCTAAGGAACAAACTAATCAACGATATTATTATGTCATGCAGCGCAGAAAAATTAGGGTTTCTCAAGAATTCTCAACTCAAGCGAAAATACCAGAAAAAAAAACACAAGATATAAGGGAGAGTCGACTATATTGGACCGCTGTTTTAATCGTACTACCTCCAAAGAAGAATGGCAGATTTGGACCCAGCTATTTTTTACGAAAACTAAAAGCCATTCAGGACGGCGGTCATAATTATTATAAACAGAAAAAATTAAGGTATTTTTTTAAATAACTTCCACATCTCCAGAAGTCCGGATTCAAAAATCTAAATTACTAGTAAAATAGACAAATCATCCAAAAAGCAGTAGCAAAACGCAACCACGACAGCTATTTTCATGTAATATTATTACTGAGGTATTTTTTGAACTTGCAATTTACCTTGCAAAAACAATGAATCCATAGAAGATTGCGTGGACTATCTAATAAGAAATATTATGAGTTTCATACACTATTGCTATAAAAGGTATCATAAGGAGAAATACCTTTCCCCCAACTTCTACAGGTTACAACCAATTTACTTTTTTGTTAGTTTTGTTTTACTCTACACGTATTACTAAGTTTCATTCATGTATGGGACCTCTAAGTCTGGGTCTTAAATTACATGGCCGTCCGCCAAACTTCTTTCCTACTTAATGCTTCTGACGCAACAACACGGCATGACGCTTGCTGCTGCTGTAAGTTAAATTTTAATAATGGCATCTGATGACGTTTCATAAGGGAATGTGACTGCAGCGCCAAACGGACCTATCGGAACTAAAGCTGTCATAGGTCAGATCAAACGCAGAGTTAGTAGCGCGTTAGTTAGTTCCTATCAGTTAAGTACAGATGGCGCTGCTCCGCCCGGCGCCACTTTGTACATCGCGCTGTTAAGATTCGCCCCTTAGTAACGACCCAGCCGGCGGCAGCTGCTCAAGGCATACTTACCTGGCACAGGGGACACCGTGATCAAGAAGGCGGTTCCCCCAGAGCGAGGCCCTTCCATTGCACTGCGGCTGGGCTGACCTCTGCGATTATCCCTAATGTGGATAACTCGGGTGCGTTATTTTTGGTAGTGGGGACTGCGTACGCGCCGTCCCCTTCATTAAACATGAAAGTAATTAGCGGTTCATATAACCTTTTCTAATTTAATTATAATTATACTAGTATCCTCACAACTAAAACGTTCGGAATACTATTAGGCGTGCATTTAATTGGTCGGTACCATAGAGAATTTACTCGCTCCCCCTGGTTGGTACCAAGTGCCAAGTGGTATTATTTATGTGTTTAGCCTTTCGCCTACAAACGTTCTGTAAATGAAATCCTATCGCAAAATAGCAATGTCAAAAAGTCATTCATTGACAATGTTCAATCGGGAGAATTCCTGTCATAAAATCTTAGAAGGCAGTATCGGCAGGATATAAAATGAAATTGTGGAAATCATTTGGCTGAATCTAGGAGGATGATCATCTTTTTCTGTCGAGTTGATAGCATCCCGTTGACTTTGCTTTCCATCTCGTGGTGAACCTCGATACGTCCGGCAAATTTTAGGCAAGCAAGATACTATCAGCCAATACACGTCCACTGCTGGACACAGACCTCCCTGCAGATTGCCACAGTGAGCGTCCCTGCGGTGTCTTGACTCTTGAGTTTAGCAATTCTTCGGGCTATGTCGGCTACCTTGGTTCTTCTGCGAATCTCTTCATTTCTGATTCAATCGCGGAATCGTGCACGGAAACACCGAGCATAGCCCTCTCCATTGCCCTTTGATTGACTTTTAGCAATCAGCATGCTAATTGGCAAATCTTTTCTTTTTCTTTTTCCTACTGTCCATTACAAGAAGCGACGGGCTCACTCCCCGTCACACTGGACAGAGTTTCGGTACTACTAGTGAAACGTGGATGTTCTGAAGTTTCAGAATATCTCTGACTACCCCCTCGGGAAATATAGTCGTGAGCATATGCTATGCTTTTTACGAAGGCAAGGATGACACATAACAAATAAGTGAACAATGACATGTGATTATTTACAGGTGAACGGACGGAGACGGCGAGCTCCCGAGGAAGGTATCGTGTACGCGAACGGGACCACTGTCGTCAGGAGGCGCAGGAGACGCAGCCGACGTGAGTACCGCTGTACCTTACTGCTTGTATAGCAAAGTAGTTTTAATAGGCTAAAAAAACTTACGATTAATAATACAGGGTGTTAGGATAAACAGTTGCATTACTTAAAGGGGTGATTGTACCCATGATACTGAACAACTTTCCCAAAGAAACCTATAGGAAAATCGTTTTTTTTTGTCATCTTCCTTACAAAAGTTCAATCCGCTGATTGCATTCAGTACGGAAAGTCCAAAAAATTTATTGCGAATTTCCTGTAGGTTTCTTAGGGAAAGTTGAGTTCTCGTAAGCTGATTTCGATTGCAGCGACTGTTTTATTAGAAAAACAGTGAGGCAGGAAAAATATTTTTAGGTACATAAGTGTGTGCGCTGAGCACTCTGCCATCCTAGGATGCCAGGAGGGTAACTCCTGCTTGAGACAGAACATTATCGTGAGGTTTCCTTCATACGTAAACTCATGACCATAGTCCCTTTTGGGGTGGTCAGAATCTTTGTTACTACTACCCAATACCAGCTGTCGTGCACGCAGTCTAATTGTCTTGTTTCCTCTACACTTTTAGATATTCCTTTTAAGAAACGTATGATTGGCCAATTCATGCGAGTAATGTCTCCTCAAAGCATATTATCTGACTTCAAACATTTTCATTTGACTCCAGGTCGCCGCTCAATCCTAGAGCCAGAAGCAGAACTGATAGTAGTAAAAGCGACCCCCAAACAAACATGGGGACGAGTGCCCCTACTGCGCCTCGTGCCGGCCGCCGGCGGCGCGCGCCCGCACTACCGCATCGCGTACGGCGACCACGACAACGACTTCATACTCAACAAGCGAGACGGAGCCTGGGCGTTACGTCTCAGGAAGCACGTCAAGTCACAAGCGTCGCTACAGAGGCAGTTAGAGCTGGAGGCCAGGTTTGTGACCCCTGCGTCTTCGACTATTGCCAGACGTCGTCGCCGCAGTATAGCTGATGTGCCGGCGCCGTTGCGCTTGTATGTGTCCGTGAATATAGCGCCGCGTTGAGCGTGACCGTAGTGGGACTCGCCTGTGATTCTGTAGGGGTGTGTGTTTATGTTTGTGCCATTTTGTTAATTGTAGGGTATGAGATGATCCGTAATGGATGAGTCAACGGTCTCGTTTGTGTTATCTGATTCCCCGTCTATTTTCTGTTTTTTGATTGCTCTAGTTGCAATAACATAAGCTAATATTTATTTATTTGTATTCCCTTAGCAAAGAGAAAAATCTAAACATTTAACTAATATTAAAATTCTCTAGAAATAGATTCTCACAATTTTTGAAGGCTTTTTTTTATTAAACTTATCAGAGAATTAAAAAAAATTAAAAATTTTGAAATATCTTCTTATTCTACCTTCTCGAAACACCAACCTAAGCCCAACCCCGAGCGTGTTATGCTAATGTGTAAAGTTGATAAAGATTTGTAAATAGTTTCATAAAATAACTTGATAATATTTCACTCACTGCCATAATTAAATTGATTCAAAATACCACTGCCATTTTTGTGTTCTCGGTGCCAAAATAGTTGTGTGGTTGCATAAGGGTCGTCTGTTGTTCGATAAAATGTATCGATAAGAAGGCTTGTCTCACTACGTCACGATGGCGTTATGTATAAATAAAACTTTAGACTGGTTCTGGTTGGTGTGCGACCAAAATGTCTTGTAATTTTTTATACGAAAAAAAGAGAAGGTAAAATAATTTAAAACTATTTATACTTTATAATCCATTTACATAGCAAGCCATTTTTACAGTTTATATACAGTTTATATAATGTTGGCATAACGTAGAATCATAAAATGTTTTCCCATTCTGAAGAACTTTATCAAATCGAATCGAATATTTAGAAAAATTATGTTTTTATTTTTAGCAGTCATTTGACGTGCCAATTATTATAACGGCAGATGTAATCAAATAATTCAAGATGTTTGTAATTATCAATACAAGCGTTGGTCGCACATGACTCGTGTCGCCCCGCAGCTCTGCCTGTAATAGAGTGGGGGTGATCTCGTCGGCAGTATTAAATATTGTATGAGAGGACTGTGTGCCATGTTTTACTTTGCGACACTCGTTATTTTACTATTTGTCGCCTCACTTCGTATTAGTAGCGAATGTTTCTCAGCTACAGCATAACTTCAAAATGTAAGTTACTATTTGTGTGGTCTAGTGTATAAGGTATAGTCGATAATGTACAAGAATCTATACTCGATTTAAACCGATATTTTAACGATAAAACGAGTTAAATACGATCATCGATACTATAAAATAATAAATCATACATCACTTTTACCATTGATTTGAACGCCAGTGTATAGAATTAAAATAACAATGATTTAACAATAACTATTAGAAATAAGGAAATTATTTATTTTTATTTTCCATTTTTAAGTTTATAATTAGTTAATAAAATTTTACTTATTTTTGTGAGATATCATTTTATATAATTATAGTTTTCTGACTCTTTTTGTTCTAAAAGTACAAAAATAAATGCAATAGTCTTGTTTTGTAAATATGTGTATACAAGTAAATATTAAAAGTTTAGATTAATATACATTTGTTAGGAATTAAATATAGATATTAAGGAAAAGTGGATCAGAAAGAAATTAATAAATTTTTAACAATGTTTTTGTGTTTGTTATTAATTCTTTTCCCTTTTTGATCGTGTAGGAGCGAGCCCTCTAGCACGCGAACAAGCTGGTGGAGCGGAGAGACGGAGTTTTATTAACCAATCAGGATTGCATAAAATCTTGGCCGAGCTCCTTATTGGTTAATATTTTCTCGTTACTCCGCTCCGCCAGCTCGCTCCGCGTCAATGGACAGGCATCCGAAGAAAGAGTATCTATTACCTCTAATAGGTAGTATGACTATTATTATGAAGAATTATTTTTGACCTTTACGACCTTTTTTAGATTAGCATAAACCTAGTTTATTTATTCGTAGGCGTATGTTTGTGCCGTTGTTGTATGGCTCAATTCCCACTGGCGCAGAGTCGAAGCGTCGCGACGCGGCATGAAGCGCCACGTTTTTCAACCGTTCTAAATTCATGTCTATTTCTTTGGAATTTGTGTTGCGAAAATTTTAAAACGCTCAGCGACGCGCGTCTGCGCGCCGTCTTCGCCTGCAAGGGACGCTCATTTCCCTCGTCACCGCGCGGTAAATGCTAACATTCAAGCTCTAGTCATATTTGACGGGACGGGACGGGCACGGGACGGGACGGAGCCAGCGAGGGCAATGAAAAATGAACCTTATTTACATAGTAGGAGAGTATAAAATCCTTTGACGGCTAACGGCCTCCGTGCTCCGTCCGTTGCCGTCCCGTCTCCGTCCGTCGCCGTCCCGTCTCCGTCCGTCCACCGCCCGTGCTCCGTCCGTCGCCGTCCCGTCTCCGTCCGTCGCCGTCCCGTCTCCGTCCGTCGCCGTCCCGTCTCCGTCCGTCGCCGTCCCGTCTCCGTCCGTCCTCCGCCCGCGCGGTGTTGCCAATAGTTGATCTCGAAAAATCGAGGAAAATTTTATGGTGAAAGAATTTGATATGGTGAAGGTGACAGTTCAAAATGGCTCGATAGATGGCGCTGCTGAAGCGAGTTACATAACAGTACCTCAGTAACTTCTTTGTTTTTCAACCGATTGCCTCCAAAATCGATATCTGAGAGGCCGCGTGGACCCAGAACACGAATCCGATGTCAGATTTGAGAAAAGTGGCCGCCATCTTGAACTTTTTTGTTTCTTAACCGATTGCTTCCAAAATCGATATCTGGGGGTCCGCGGGACTCCGAACACGAATCCGATGTCAGATTTGAGAAAACTGGCCGCCATCTTGAACTTTTTTGTTTCTTAACCGATTGCTTCCAAAATCGATATCTGGGGGTCCGCGTGGACTCCCAACACGAATCCGATGTCAGATTTGAGAAAAGTGGCCGCCATCTTGAACTTTTTTGTTTCTTAACCGATTGCTTCCAAAATCGATATCCGGGGGTCCGCGTGGACTCCGAACACGAATCCGATGTCAGATTTGAGAAAAGTGGCCGCCATCTTGAACTTTTTTGTTTCTCAACCGATTGCTTCCAAAATCGATATCTGGGGGTCCGCGTGGACTCCGAACACGAATCCGATGTCAGATTTGAGAAAAGTGGCCGCCATCTTGAACTTTTTTGTTTCTTAACCGATTGCTTCCAAAATCGATTTCCGGGGGTCCGCGTGGACTCTGAACACGAATCCGATGTCAGATTTGAGAAAAGTGGCCGCCATCTTGAACTTTTTTGTTTCTCAACCGATTGCTTCCAAAATCGATATCTGGGGGTCCGCGTGGACTCCCAACACGAATCCGATGTCAGATTTGAGAAAAGTGGCCGCCATCTTGAACTTTTTTGTTTCTCAACCGATTGCTTCCAAAATCGATATCTGGGGGTCCGCGTGGACTCCCAACACGAATCCGATGTCAGATTTGAGAAAAGTGGCCGCCATCTTGAACTTTTTTGTTTCTTAACCGATTGCTTCCAAAATCGATATCCGGGGGTCCGCGTGGACTCTGAACACGAATCCGATGTCAGATTTGAGAAAAGTGGCCGCCATCTTGAACTTTTTTGTTTCTCAACCGATTGCTTCCAAAATCGATATCTGGGGGTCCGCGTGGACTCCCAACACGAATCCGATGTCAGATTTGAGAAAAGTGGCCGCCATCTTGAACTTTTTTGTTTCTTAACCGATTGCTTCCAAAATCGATATCCGGGGGTCCGCGTGGACTCCGAACACGAATCCGATGTCAGATTTGAGAAAAGTGGCCGCCATCTTGAACTTTTTTGTTTCTCAACCGATTGCTTCCAAAATCGATATCTGGGGGTCCGCGTGGACTCCGAACACGAATCCGATGTCAGATTTGAGAAAAGTGGCCGTCATCTTGAACTTTTTTGTTTCTTAACCGATTGCTTCCAAAATCGATATCCGGGGGACCGCGTGGACTCTGAACACGAATCCGATGTCAGATTTGAGAAAAGTGGCCGCCATCTTGAACTTTTTTGTTTCTTAACCGATTGCTTCCAAAATCGATATCCGGGGGTCCGCGTGGACTCTGAACACGAATCCGATGTCAGATTTGAGAAAAGTGGCCGCCATCTTGAACTTTTTTGTTTCTTAACCGATTGCTTCCAAAATCGATATCTGGGGGTCCGCGTGGACTCCGAACACGAATCCGATGTCAGATTTGAAAAAACTGGCCGCCATCTTGAACTTTTTTGTTTCTTAACCGATTGCTTCCAAAATCGATATCTGGGGGTCCGCGTGGACTCCCAACACGAATCCGATGTCAGATTTGAGAAAAGTGGCCGCCATCTTGAACTTTTTTGTTTCTTAACCGATTGCTTCCAAAATCGATATCTGGGGGTCCGCGTGGACTCCGAACACGAATCCGATGTCAGATTTGAGAAAACTGGCCGCCATCTTGAACTTTTTTGTTTCTTAACCGATTGCTTCCAAAATCGATATCTGGGGGTCCGCGTGGACTCCCAACACGAATCCGATGTCAGATTTGAGAAAAGTGGCCGCCATCTTGAACTTTTTTGTTTCTTAACCGATTGCTTCCAAAATTGATATCCGGGGGTCCGCGTGGACTCCGAACACGAATCCGATGTCAGATTTGAGAAAAGTGGCCGCCATCTTGAACTTTTTTGTTTCTCAACCGATTGCTTCCAAAATCGATATCTGGGGGTCCGCGTGGACTCCGAACACGAATCCGATGTCAGATTTGAGAAAAGTGGCCGCCATCTTGAACTTTTTTGTTTCTTAACCGATTGCTTCCAAAATCGATACCCGGGGGTCCGCGTGGACTCTGAACACGAATCCGATGTCAGATTTGAGAAAAGTGGCCGCCATCTTGAACTTTTTTGTTTCTTAACCGATTGCTTCCAAAATCGATATCCGGGGGTCCGCGTGGACTCTGAACACGAATCCGATGTCAGATTTGAGAAAAGTGGCCGCCATCTTGAACTTTTTTGTTTCTCAAACCGATTGCTTCCAAAATCGATATCTGATAATCCGCGTGGACTCCCAACACGAATCCGATGTCAGATTTGAGAAAAGTGGCCGCCATCTTGAACTTTTTTGTTTCTCAACCGATTGCTTCCAAAATCGATATGCGGGGGTCCGCGTGGACTCCGAACACGAATCCGATGTCAGATTTGAGAAAAGTGGCCGCCATCTTGAACTATTTTGTTTCTCAACCGATTGCTTCCAAAATCGATATCCGGGGGTCCGCGTGGACTCCGAACACGATACCGATGTCAGATTTGAGAAAAGTGGCCGCCATCTTGAACTTTTTTGTTTCTTAACCGATTGCTTCCAAAATCGATATCTGGGGGTCCGCGTGGACTCCGAACACGAATCCGATGTCAGATTTGAGAAAAGTGGCCGCCATCTTGAACTTTTTTGTTCCTCAACCGATTGCTTCCAAAATCGATATCTGGGGATCTGCGTGGACTCCCAACACGAATCCGATGTCAGATTTGAGAAAAGTGGCCGCCATCTTGAACTTTTTTGTTTCTCAACCGATTGCTTCCAAAATCGATAACTGACTAACTGATAACTTCTCAAATCTGACATCAGATTCGTGTTCGGATTCCACGCGGATCCTCAGGTATCGATTTTGGAAGCAATCGGTTGAGAAACAAAAAAGTTCAAGATGGCGGCCACTTTTCTCAAATCTAACATCAGATTTGTGTTCGGAGTTCACGCGGACCCCCAGATATCGAATTTGGAAGCAATCGGTTGAGAAACAAACAAGTTCAAGATGGCGGCCACTTTTCTCAAATCTGACATCGGGTTCGTGTTTGGAGTCCACGGGGACCCTCAGATATCGAATTTGGAAGCAATCGGTTGAGAAACAAAAAAGTTCAAGATGGCGGCTACTTGTCTCAAATCTGACATCGGATTCGTGTTTGGAGTCCACGCGGACCCTCAGATATCGATTTTGGAAGCAATCGGTTGAGAAACAAAAAAGTTCAAGATGGCGGCCACTTTTCTCAAATCTGACATTGGATTCGTGTTTGGAGTCCTCGCGGACCCTCAGATATCGATTTTGGAAGCAATCGGTTAAGAAACAAAAAAGTTCAAGATGGCGGCTACTTGTCTCAAATCTGACATCGGATTCGTGTTTGGAGTCCACGCGGACTCTCAGATATCGAATTTGGAAGCAATCGGTTGAGAAACAAAAAAGTTCAAGATGGCGGCCACTTTTCTCAAATCTGACATTGGATTCGTGTTTGGAGTCCTCGCGTACCCTCATATATCGATTTTGGAAGCAATCAGTTGAGAAACAAAAAAGTTCAAAATGGCGGCCACTTTTCTCAAATCTGACATCGGATTCGTGTTTGGAGTCCACGCGGACCCTCAGATATCGAATTTGGAAGCAATCGGTTGAGAAACAAAAAAGTTCAAGATGGCGGCCACTTTTCTCAAATCTGACATTGGATTCGTGTTTGGAGTCCTCGCGTACCCTCATATATCGATTTTGGAAGCAATCAGTTGAGAAACAAAAAAGTTCAAGATGGCGGCCACTTGTCTCAAATCTGACATCGGATTCGTGTTCGGAGTTCACGCGGACCCCCAGATATCGAATTTGGAAGCAATCGATAGAGAAACAAACTAGTTCAAGATGGCGGCCACTTTTCTCAAATCTGACATCGGATTCATGTTTAGAGTCCACGCGGACCATCAGATATCAATTTTGGAAGCAATCGGTTGAGAAACAAAAAAGTTCAAGATGGCGGCCACTTTTCTCAAACTTGACATCGGATTCGTGTGTGGAGTCCACGCGGATTATCAGACACACGAATCCAATGTCAGATTTGAGAAAAGTGGCCGCCATCTTGAACTTTTTTGTTTCTCAACCGATTGCTTCCAAATTCGATATCTGAGAGTCCGCGTGGACTCCAAACACGAATCCGATGTCAGATTTGAGACAAGTAGCCGCCATCTTGAACTTTTTTGTTTCTTAACCGATTGCTTCCAAAATCGATTTCCGGGGGTCCGCGTGGACTCTGAACACGAATCCGATGTCAGATTTGAGAAAAGTGGCCGCCATCTTGAACTTTTTTGTTTCTTAACCGATTGCTTCCAAAATCGATATCCGGGGGTCCGCGTGGACTCTGAACACGAATCCGATGTCAGATTTGAGAAAAGTGGCCGCCATCTTGAACTTTTTTGTTTCTCAACCGATTGCTTCCAAAATCGATATCTGGGGGTCCGCGTGGACTCCCAACACGAATCCGATGTCAGATTTGAGAAAAGTGGCCGCCATCTTGAACTTTTTTGTTTCTCAACCGATTGCTTCCAAAATCGATATCTGGGGGTCCGCGTGGACTCCCAACACGAATCCGATGTCAGATTTGAGAAAAGTGGCCGCCATCTTGAACTTTTTTGTTTCTTAACCGATTGCTTCCAAAATCGATATCCGGGGGTCCGCGTGGACTCTGAACACGAATCCGATGTCAGATTTGAGAAAAGTGGCCGCCATCTTGAACTTTTTTGTTTCTCAACCGATTGCTTCCAAAATCGATATCTGGGGGTCCACGTGGACTCCCAACACGAATCCGATGTCAGATTTGAGAAAAGTGGCCGCCATCTTGAACTTTGTTGTTTCTTAACCGATTGCTTCCAAAATCGATATCCGGGGGTCCGCGTGGACTCCGAACACGAATCCGATGTCAGATTTGAGAAAAGTGGCCGCCATCTTGAACTTTTTTGTTTCTCAACCGATTGCTTCCAAAATCGATATCTGGGGGTCCGCGTGGACTCCGAACACGAATCCGATGTCAGATTTGAGAAAAGTGGCCGTCATCTTGAACTTTTTTGTTTCTTAACCGATTGCTTCCAAAATCGATATCCGGGGGACCGCGTGGACTCTGAACACGAATCCGATGTCAGATTTGAGAAAAGTGGCCGCCATCTTGAACTTTTTTGTTTCTTAACCGATTGCTTCCAAAATCGATATCCGGGGGTCCGCGTGGACTCTGAACACGAATCCGATGTCAGATTTGAGAAAAGTGGCCGCCATCTTGAACTTTTTTGTTTCTTAACCGATTGCTTCCAAAATCGATATCTGGGGGTCCGCGTGGACTCCGAACACGAATCCGATGTCAGATTTGAAAAAACTGGCCGCCATCTTGAACTTTTTTGTTTCTTAACCGATTGCTTCCAAAATCGATATCTGGGGGTCCGCGTGGACTCCCAACACGAATCCGATGTCAGATTTGAGAAAAGTGGCCGCCATCTTGAACTTTTTTGTTTCTTAACCGATTGCTTCCAAAATCGATATCTGGGGGTCCGCGTGGACTCCGAACACGAATCCGATGTCAGATTTGAGAAAACTGGCCGCCATCTTGAACTTTTTTGTTTCTTAACCGATTGCTTCCAAAATCGATATCTGGGGGTCCGCGTGGACTCCCAACACGAATCCGATGTCAGATTTGAGAAAAGTGGCCGCCATCTTGAACTTTTTTGTTTCTTAACCGATTGCTTCCAAAATTGATATCCGGGGGTCCGCGTGGACTCCGAACACGAATCCGATGTCAGATTTGAGAAAAGTGGCCGCCATCTTGAACTTTTTTGTTTCTCAACCGATTGCTTCCAAAATCGATATCTGGGGGTCCGCGTGGACTCCGAACACGAATCCGATGTCAGATTTGAGAAAAGTGGCCGCCATCTTGAACTTTTTTGTTTCTTAACCGATTGCTTCCAAAATCGATACCCGGGGGTCCGCGTGGACTCTGAACACGAATCCGATGTCAGATTTGAGAAAAGTGGCCGCCATCTTGAACTTTTTTGTTTCTTAACCGATTGCTTCCAAAATCGATATCCGGGGGTCCGCGTGGACTCTGAACACGAATCCGATGTCAGATTTGAGAAAAGTGGCCGCCATCTTGAACTTTTTGGTTTCTCAACCGATTGCTTCCAAAATCGATATCTGATAATCCGCGTGGACTCCCAACACGAATCCGATGTCAGATTTGAGAAAAGTGGCCGCCATCTTGAACTTTTTTGTTTCTCAACCGATTGCTTCCAAAATCGATATGCGGGGGTCCGCGTGGACTCCGAACACGAATCCGATGTCAGATTTGAGAAAAGTGGCCGCCATCTTGAACTATTTTGTTTCTCAACCGATTGCTTCCAAAATCGATATCCGGGGGTCCGCGTGGACTCCGAACACGATACCGATGTCAGATTTGAGAAAAGTGGCCGCCATCTTGAACTTTTTTGTTTCTTAACCGATTGCTTCCAAAATCGATATCTGGGGGTCCGCGTGGACTCCGAACACGAATCCGATGTCAGATTTGAGAAAAGTGGCCGCCATCTTGAACTTTTTTGTTCCTCAACCGATTGCTTCCAAAATCGATATCTGGGGATCTGCGTGGACTCCCAACACGAATCCGATGTCAGATTTGAGAAAAGTGGCCGCCATCTTGAACTTTTTTGTTTCTCAACCGATTGCTTCCAAAATCGATAACTGACTAACTGATAACTTCTCAAATCTGACATCAGATTCGTGTTCGGATTCCACGCGGATCCTCAGGTATCGATTTTGGAAGCAATCGGTTGAGAAACAAAAAAGTTCAAGATGGCGGCCACTTTTCTCAAATCTAACATCAGATTTGTGTTCGGAGTTCACGCGGACCCCCAGATATCGAATTTGGAAGCAATCGGTTGAGAAACAAACAAGTTCAAGATGGCGGCCACTTTTCTCAAATCTGACATCGGGTTCGTGTTTGGAGTCCACGGGGACCCTCAGATATCGAATTTGGAAGCAATCGGTTGAGAAACAAAAAAGTTCAAGATGGCGGCTACTTGTCTCAAATCTGACATCGGATTCGTGTTTGGAGTCCACGCGGACCCTCAGATATCGATTTTGGAAGCAATCGGTTGAGAAACAAAAAAGTTCAAGATGGCGGCCACTTTTCTCAAATCTGACATTGGATTCGTGTTTGGAGTCCTCGCGGACCCTCAGATATCGATTTTGGAAGCAATCGGTTAAGAAACAAAAAAGTTCAAGATGGCGGCTACTTGTCTCAAATCTGACATCGGATTCGTGTTTGGAGTCCACGCGGACTCTCAGATATCGAATTTGGAAGCAATCGGTTGAGAAACAAAAAAGTTCAAGATGGCGGCCACTTTTCTCAAATCTGACATTGGATTCGTGTTTGGAGTCCTCGCGTACCCTCATATATCGATTTTGGAAGCAATCAGTTGAGAAACAAAAAAGTTCAAGATGGCGGCCACTTGTCTCAAATCTGACATCGGATTCGTGTTCGGAGTTCACGCGGACCCCCAGATATCGAATTTGGAAGCAATCGATAGAGAAACAAACTAGTTCAAGATGGCGGCCACTTTTCTCAAATCTGACATCGGATTCATGTTTAGAGTCCACGCGGATCATCAGATATCAATTTTGGAAGCAATCGGTTGAGAAACAAAAAAGTTCAAGATGGCGGCCACTTTTCTCAAACTTGACATCGGATTCGTGTGTGGAGTCCACGCGGATTATCAGATATCGATTTTGGAAGCAATCGGTTGAGAAACAAAAAAGTTCATAATGGCGGCCACTTTTCTCAAATCTGACATCGGATTCGTATTCGGAGTCCACGCGGACCCCCAGATATCGATTTTGGAAGCAATCGGTTGAGAAACAAAAAAGTTCAAGATGGCGGCCACTTTTCTCAAATCTGACATCGGATTCGTGTTTGGAGTTCACGCAGACCCCCAGATATCGATTTTGGAAGCAATCGGTTGAGAAACCAAAAAGTTCAAGATGGCGGCCACTTTTCTCAAATCTGACATCGGATTCGTGTTCGGAGTCCACGCGGACCCCCAGATATCGATTTTGGAAGCAATCGGTTAAGAAACAAAAAAGTTCAAGATGGCGGCCACTTTTCTCAAATCTGACATCGGATTCGTGTTTGGAGTCCACGCGGACCCCTAGATATCGATTTTGGAAGCAATCGGTTAAGAAACAAAAAAGTTCAAGATGGCGGCCACTTTTCTCAAATCTGACATCAGATTCGTGTTTAGAGTCCACGCAGACCATCAGATATCGATTTTGGAAGCAATCGGTTAAGAAACAAAAAAGTTCAAGATGGCGGCCACTTTTCTCAAATCTGACATCGGATTCGTGTTTGGAGTCCACGCGGACCCCTAGATATCGATTTTGGAAGCAATCGGTTAAGAAACAAAAAAGTTCAAGATGGCGGCCACTTTTCTCAAATCTGACATCAGATTCGTGTTTAGAGTCCACGCAGACCATCAGATATCGATTTTGGAAGCAATCGGTTAAGAAACAAAAAAGTTCAAGATGGCGGCCACTTTTCTCAAATCTGACATCGGATTCGTGTTTGGAGTCCACGCGGACCCCTAGATATCGATTTTGGAAGCAATCGGTTAAGAAACAAAAAAGTTCAAGATGGCGGCCACTTTTCTCAAATCTGACATCAGATTCGTGTTTAGAGTCCACGCAGACCATCAGATATCGATTTTGGAAGCAATCGGTTGAGAAACAGAAAAGTTCAAGATGGCGGCCACATTTCTCAAATTTAACATCGGATTCGTGTTTGGAGTCCACGCGGACCATCAGATATCGATTTTGGAAGCAATCGGGTTGAGAAACAAAAAATTTCAAGATGGCGGCCACTTTTCTCAAATCTGACATCGGATTCGTGTTTGGAGTCCACGTCGACCCCCAGATATCGATTTTGGAAGCAATCGGTTGAGAAACAAAAAAGTTCAAGATGGCGGCCACTTTTCTCAAATCTGACATCAGATTCCTGTTTAGAGTCCACGCGGACCGGCCCTCAGTTATCGATTTTGGAATCAATCGGTTGAAAAACAAAATCATTGTTTTTTTTTTAACTTAGATCATAGTGAACGTTGTTCAGTTTGATTATCTGAAGCACCCCTGTAATAGCGCATTTAAATGTACACTCTGTACCTATACCTCCTGAGTCTCTATAATATAAGGTAGTTCTTGCGCGATTTGTGTCTTGATCTTCTTCCCAGGAGTGCGATTTTTGAAACTCATAGAAACTCTTTGAAATCAGCAGTTGATAAATTTAATATTAGGTCTTCTTCTTATCGTGTGGGCAGGCCCTGGTGTCAGAGTTTTTTCAGACCGCCTTACGGCCTCTGACGTGGTTTTTATGTAACGACTACTACCACCAGAGATAGTAGCCGGGACCAACGGCTTAGCGTGCCATCCGAAGCACGGAATCATTTTTCTTTTCGGACAATCAGGTGATTCAGCCTGCAATGTCCTAACCAACTAGGGAAAAACGCACAAAGTGACATATCACTAGGTGTCCCCCGTGGGATCCGAACCCACGACCTCCGTATCGAGAGCCAATGCTCTTAACCACTAGACCACGGAGGCAGTTAGGTACCTACTATGGAGACGTGCATCTTTCTACTGCTGATTTAACATTAAAAAATCATACTCCAGGAGAGTGATTTTCGAAAGTCAAATCAGCAGTAGAAATATGTCCATACATTTTCAACTGCTGCCGCACTCTTCCGCATTTTTCAAGTCTGAAGTGCGATTTTTGAAAATCATACGAGCGACTTGGCATTAGAAAATGCCAAAATTACTATGGAGATTATGCATCTTTCTACTGCCAAGTTGCTCGTATGATTTTCAAAAATCGCACTTCTGTTTGCCGGGTACTGACTGTTCTACCGTACGGGGTATGAAATTACCGTTAAAATTCGATAATTAAAGTACGTCTGGCAACACTGGGTGTCGGTTTCGCGTCGTGCCCGCCCGTCCTCCGCCCGCGCCCGTCCGTTGCCGTCCCGTCTCCGTCCGTTGCCGTCCCGTCTCCGTCCGTCCTCCGTCCGTGCCCGTGCTCCGTCCGTTGCCGTCCCGTCTCCGTCCGTTGCCGTCCCGTCTCCGTCCGTCCTCCGTCCGTCTCCGCGCCGTTGTAGTATGACTAAAGCTTCACGGTTCAATGGGGCGAATTATTTCACGTCGCGTCACTTCGACTCTGAGCCAGTGGGAATTGAGCCTAAGGCTTACTTGGGATCATTACAATGTATGTGCCTGTGAGCTGTGACGAAACCAACTTTTCAAAAATAGAATTATTCGTGTTTTTTTCTTGTCTCTGTCTTTAAAGAATTTTAGAAAATCCCCTATCGTGTCCAGTGTTTTTTCACATGGCAAATAAATTGGCATTTCATTAACAACGCCATCTAGTTTACTTTTATGATAGCTAGAAGCTATGATGATGATGGTTATATTCATTCTGTTATGACACCAGGCGCCATCTAGTTTACACGTCACTAATACAAGATCATTAGGTTTAATTTAGGATCATTAGTGCCTTTCTAAAATCGCCATCATGCGACTACCACCGCCGCCTAGCGGTCCGCGTAGTGCATATTAGGTTGGTACTATACCTTACCTGAGATGTTTACGCCAATCAGCATCGTAGAATTTACTTTCTGGTATTAACTTCATGCAAAATATAATTAATGTATGAAGTTTGTTCGATTCCTCATTGGCTGAATTTTTGTGGCCAAAATCGGAACTAATGCACTTGAGAGCCTATTGGCTAATCTTAGAAACCGTTTTCATTGGCTATCGCTCTCAAAAGAATGATATAAAATTGCGTGCAAGCCCATATTTGATCAGTTTTATTTTACCATCTTGATGGCAGAGAACTACGGAAGTACTGGCGTCGGTCCGATACACAGAGCTTTCTGGAGGGAAACATTCCACTCCTCGGAAATGTGCTTCTAGCCAACGCGTGGCAACCGGCCCGTTGTGCTATTTATTCGCGTATCCAGATTCCGAATTTAGCAAAGTCAATTTAGGGTTTAGAATCCGAACTAGTATAGCTGAACAACAGCTTATTATAAAGTATAGAAGTACGGGAGTGCGTAAATTGTAGGGATTAATTTAGCTATCGCGTCCTAAGAGCTGCTGCAGAAGATGCTGATCTCCTGAGCCTGGCTTCCTGAGATGCTGTCTGCCTGACGCTGTACCGAGGTCAGTGAATTTTATAATTATCGGTTAGGGTCGTATGTTAGGGTGTGTCATTCATTACAGGGTTCTAAATTTGTGTATGTATGTGTATGTAATTTATTTCTTTTCTTTACAGATCTCCGGTTGTCATAATCTAATTTTGTTTTATTTCTTTCAGCTATGTTGTGTCTAATCTTATTTTTCTTTCAGCAATTTTGTCTTATTTTACCATTCTTTAATTAACTTTGTGTTTTATCCTACTTATTTTAATCGTACCATTTTTCATTGACATTTTGAATACGTGACGTGATTTATATGCCTATTCTTTTACTTTGATTTACGTAACAGATTGATATCGAAATTCTATAGGAACTGTAGGTAGGTAGTTGAGTAGGTTAGCAGAATTTTCTTAATGTAGGTAGATACGATTGGGTTGGAAAGAAATTAGGTAGGTAGATGTAAGCAACATGCTGCGATCTCTGATGGAATGTTGTAGACGTGTCATTTTTAACCGACTTCAAAAAAGGAGGAGGTTTCTCAGTTCGACCGTATATATATATATTTTTTTTATGTGTGTTCGCGGATAACTTCGTCGTTTATGAACCGATTTTGATGATTCTTTTTTTGTTGGAAAGGAGATGTCCCGAGGGTGGTACCATGATAAGGAAACCAGGATCTGATGATGGCATCCCAGAGAAATCGAGGGGAACCTTCGAAAATCGTACTGCCGACTAGTGCGTTTTTTAATTTAAAGCACTCCTATTAAATTGAACTAATGAATTCACCACTGAAAATTGTGAAATAAACAAAATTTTAACAAAAAATTAAAACCGCCTTCAAAAAAACTAAAAAGTTAAAAAATAATATTGCAGCCTATGACTTTTTCGTTCGCATCATAAGAACATTAATTTGTTTTATAGAAGTCGGTGTCAAGCCAAGCCAAAAAATGCAAGCCATGTCGCGAATCGTACCGGCTTGACAGCGACTTCAATAAAACAAATTAATGTTCTTATGATGCGAACGAACAAGTCATAGGCTGCAATATTATTTTTTAACTTTTTAGTTTTATTGAGCTGGATTGGAGCGGGACAGCTCATTGCGTGGCATTTCGAATGATGCGACTGAGGGATGAGGATTCCTTTTTATGCAGTGTTGTGTGGGACAGAGGGTTGACTTGGCCGTCTGTGCTTGTTGGGCGTGGTTCCCTTCCGTGGTATTTGGTTTTTTATACTGAATTCTGACCACTCTAGGGAACATGTGGTCGTGAGGATATCTAAATGTGAATGTATAGTCATATGTATGTATGTATAAAGACCACATGGTTTCGGATTGGAGCTAGACTGCCTATTACTTCGCATTTGAGTGAGCCAACGAAGGGATAAGATTCCTTCCAGTGCAGTGGTATGAGGGACAAAGGGTAGACTGGACCGTCTGTAGCTATATGGCGTGATTCTATCTTGTAGTATTTAATTTTATACTGAAATCTGACCACCCTAGGGAAACTGTGGTCGCGAGGATATCGGAAAGTGCATGTAGAATTGTATGATTGTATGTATAAAGGCCATGTGGTTTCGGATTGGAGCTGGACTGCCCATTACTTCGCATTTCGAATGATGCGACTAAGGGATAAAGATTTCTTCCTATGCAGTGCAATGAGAGACAAAGGGCTGACTTAACCGCCTGTAGCTGTTTGGTGTGATTTGATATTTATGCTAAAGGATTCTGACCACCCTAGGGAGATTCCGGTCGTGGTGGTGTATGTTTGTATGTACTTATATCTAGTAATTATGAAGGCAATTCTACGCGGGGCGTGTCTGAGCCAAGGTTGGACTGCAGTTCTTATAAGCCTGTCTACCCTCAATAAGAATAAACGTCGCGTGAAAATATTTAGTACGAACTGTGGGTGTATGTATAATTGTTACGGGTTGTACCTACATAGTTTTACATGTATGTATGTTGGTATGAATCCTTTTGATGCCATAATGATTTCTAAACTAAACATGAAATCTGTTCATTTGGAGGAATTAGTTATTTTATAGTTACCTACATTATTTAAATATGATCGTCGTTTTATATTTTATTCACATTTTGCTTTTGAAAGGATCTGTGATAATTCATATTTAAATAGTGTCCTATATTTCCATTGATTTTGATATATAGGCTGTATTTTAGTACGGCCGATAGCTCGGATTGATGGTGGGCTTGCCTGCCGAGAGCTGCGGGTTCGAGTCCCGTGAGTGCACAGTTTCTGTTTGATGAATGTGATAAGATTATTCTTGCGTTTTCGCTCTCTTTCTATTTGCGCGCATGCGAACGGGATGGGAGGCGTGATATAGCTGATTTCGTTGCTATTTGGAATGGATATAGTTCATGAGTTTGGATGGATGATTTGAGTGAAATGTCTAGAATATTTTCTTATTTTACAAATATTTACCTTATATTCCTAAGATCAAGGCCTACATTGGATTGGAGCTTAGATTTTGAATATTTTATGTTCGTATTTTATAAGAATTCTTTGTTGTTTTAAAATTACTTCAATTGTGGGGCAGCCGTGTAATAGCTACGCCATCTAGTGGAAAATTCGTGAATTTCTTAGAGTGCGTGCGCTTTACAGATAACGTTCAATATATTTTAAGTAGTTCGATTCTTTGCGACTAGAGGCCGCCACTAGTGATACAATTCGTTTAACTTTATTTATTATGAATGTTTTTATTCTTTAAATTTATTTAAATATGAATGAGTTTAGTTCTTTATATTGCTTTTTATATTTATACAGAGACGTCTGGTGAGATATTTATGAACTTTTACGAAAGCAAGCGCTCTGTGTATTTAACGTTCAATTATATTGAGGTAGTACATTTCGTCACCACTGGAGGTCGTTACTAGTGACATGATTCAGTTACTCTAATTTTATTTTATAATATTATTTAAATATAAATAAACCAAATCAATTGTGATAGCTTCTAAAATAACCAACGCTATTTAAAATTATTTTCGATTTCTTTAGAACGGAATAAGATAGAAATTTTCCTAACTTAGCTTTATAAAAACTTTTATTATTTTACCTTTGGGAAATGAAATGATTTTCATCGGCCATACGTCTAATATTTCTAATTGAATCTTTATTAATAAACTTCCAACATGTGAGATTTTTAATAGATATTTTTATTTTTGATTATATAATCAATTAATTTTTTTACAGTGATATTATATAGTGGAACAAGTTGTCACAGCGATCTTTCAATTGCTTTTAATTATCATGATGCCAAATTGATATTTGGTGTTTATTTTGCTATAATATTAATATTAAATACCTACTTAATTAAATTCAATATTTAGATAGGATTATTTATAAACCTAGGTACTTGTTTGCCTGGTTTCGGTTGTAAAAAGGCGATGCCAGTTTCAGGTATTGGCTTTTGGTTGTTACAGAGCGTTATTTATTATTATTATGTCTTACATTCCGTAATCACGGGCAATTAAGTCCCGGACCTTTGGAAGGCGTGCATGGAGCCGAAGCCAAGATGTAGATGCCCGTTCAAAAGACAAGTTAATCTAAATGTAAGGGATACACAAATGGCGGATACCATCTCCGAGCGCACAACATGATACACACGGGGATGGTCCCCGCAAGGTGCAAAGACTATTGGTGTGGAGCGTGGACTGTAAGTAGGGGTTTCTTTCTTCTCAATAAAAATGCCGATGCGATTTTCCGAATGTGAGCCAGGCTGGAGGGTGGGGCAGAGAGGGCTAGTGGTCGCAGAGAGTTTTCTTTCTTCAAGATGTTTTCTTCTCGAGTGCTGGATCCGGACTGAATCTGCGCCGAATCGGCGCTTCTTTTATACGATTTTCGAGCGACCACTCCCCTTCACCCCGCACTCTTCCCCTTGACTAAAATCTCTTTATTTCTATCTCAATCTTACATTCTACAGCAAAGAAACAATGTTCATTACTTACTTACTTATTTTCTAACATCCAAACATATCATTCTCATCGTCTGCCGGCGCAAAACAGAGTGAGGAGCGCGCGCGAAAGATTTCAATATTTATATGACCCCGTCCCCCGCTTCCTCATACCGCGGATTTGCGGGAGTCGGGGCCCCCCTCGCTCGCCTGTATGCGCCGACAGGGACAGTTGCACTGTCTCTTTCTATCGTTGATTTCTCTTAAGTTCCTCCCCTTGCAATGAGATACTAAGTCTAATCAGGGTAAATTCTAACTGGAATTATGTAAGCTAATCGTGTTATTTACTTTAAAATCTGATGAATCTATGTGCTAATTTAACTAGGGAAATGTGTACCTATCTAACTGGGGTAGGAATCTCAAGGGAAATCACTTAAATAGTAACTTATGTACTAGGCCCTAATCCTAATAAGAAATTACGACTTTATTAAAATAGAAACTTATCCTATAACTAAAACAATACAAAACAATGCAAAGTAAAGTAAATTGATAAAAACTATGTACAAATGGTCGATTCATATTCTGTCGTGCACATTTCTCCCGCCGTCGCAGCTCTGCGATCCAACAGGTAGCACGACGATCCTCTTGGTCGGTCTTCGGAGGACGTGCCCGTTGCTGGTCTCGACGTCCACGATCCTCACCTCGCCGTCTCGCCCTGGGTAGACTGCGATGATGCGTCCTCTCGGCCATGTGTTGCGTGGCATGTTGGGGTCGCAGATGAGCACCAGGTCGCCGACAGCGGGTGGCGCGCCGGTCGTGCGAGGCTCCCGCCGGTGTTGGAGTAGCGGCTGGTACTCCTTGACCCAGCGGCTCCAGAAGACGTCTGCCAGGCGTTGTGCGCGCCGCCAGTGCTTGCGCGCGGTGAGGTCGTCTGCGGTGAACTCGCCAGGTGGTGGGACGTGCGAGTTGGGTCCCAACAGGATGTGGTTGGGTGTGAGCGCCTCCGGTTCATCTGGACTTACCGCCACGTGGGTGAGTGGGCGGGAGTTGACGGTGTTCTCTGCCTCGGCGATCAGTGTGAGCAGTGTCTCGTCGCTAGGGTACTGCTCGTGGAGTGTGACGCGCAGTGCCTCCTTCACGGTGCGTACCATGCGCTCCCACGCGCCGGCCATGAAGGGGGAGGCCGGGGGGACGTAGCGCCAGGCGATGCGTCGCGCCGTCGCCTCCTCGCCAATCGCCGCCAGCGCGGCCTCGGCGAGCTCCTTCTCTGCAGCTTTGAAGCACGTCGCGTTGTCACTCCACAGCTCCTTAGGCACTCCTCTTCGTGCCACGAACCGCCGTAGGGCGCAGATCGCCGAGTCGGCGCTCAGCGAGGCGGCGACCTCCAGGTGTACGGCTCGTGATGTCATGCAGGTGAAGAGCGCGACCCATCTCTTCTCGTGGTGCCGTCCGACGGTGACTTCTACTGGCCCGAAATAATCCAGGCCTGTAAAACTGAAGGCCCGCGCGTGGTGAGACACACGCGCCGGGGGCAGGTCGCCGGTCGCCGGGGACGTAGGCTTCGCTCTTCTCAATTTGCAGCGCTGACAGTGCTTGATGACGTCACGCACCGTCGGTCGTATTTTCAGTATCCACATTCTCTGTCGTAGCTCGTTCACTACCGTCTCGATGCCGCCGTGGTGTAGCCGCTCGTGTACGTGATGTATGTACAGTCGCGTAAAAAGATGTTTCCCGTCGAGTACAGCCGGGCTCGCAGTCTCTTCGTCGATGTCAGGCGAAGCGTGGATTCTTCCCCTGAGGCGCAGAACTCCATCTTCGCCGACCACTACTGATAGCGCCGATAGCCTGTCTCCAGGTTGAGGCGCCGCGCCACTCTTCACTCGACGTAAATCTTCGAAAAAACAATCTTCTTGTACCGCTTTCCACCACAGTTTTTCGGCGCGAATGAGATAGTGCGCCTCGATTCCGATGATGTTGCTATCTCTTTTCTTCGCGTGCGTCGTCTCGTTCTTGCGTGCTTTCTTATCAGTCTTCTTATCAGTTTTCCAATCGGAGTCGTTTTTCTTGTTTTCTCGCGTTCGTTTTCGCTTCGTAGCCAACACTGTTTCATTTTTCTTACGCCTACATAGGTCTACGAACTGTAGCACGCGTGCCGTAGCTCGTAGCAAGCGTGTGAACGACGAGAAGCGCTCGACTCGAGGGAGGTGAGCGTGGTCAGGTCGCTGGTGGGTGACGTGACATGTCTCCCTCTCTTCTCCTGTCTTCGGTGATTCTATCTTCGTTTCTTGTGGCCAATCTCGTTCGGGTTTGCGCAGGAAGCTCGGCCCGTTGTACCATCGGTGCGTAGCGTTGAAACCGGCCGGCGTAGCGCGCGTAGCGTCGTCGGCTACGTTGTCAGCCGTAGGCAGCCATCTCCACTCGTTTTTCTTCGTGAGATCTTCTATCTCAGCCAGGCGGTGTGCTACGAACGTTTTGTACGCGCGCGGCTCTGACCGGATCCATGCTAGCGCCGTCCGCGAGTCGCTCCAATAGTACTTTCTTCTCGCGTCGAACTCGTGCTCGCGTGCGGTGGTTTCGGCTAGGCGGACGCCCAGCAGTGCGGCCTGCAGCTCCAGCCGAGGGATGGAGATGGGTTTCAGTGGTGTGACTCGACTCTTCGCCGCAGCCAGGGCCACCTGCACGCTCCCGTCGGCTCGTTCGATCCGCCAGTACACGGCGGCGGCGTAGGCTTCTTCTCTCGCGTCTACGAACGTGTGTAGGTCGCGCGCGCTCGCCGGCTCGACGTCGTAGCAGCGCGGGATTCGTAGCTCTTCTATGTTTCGTAGCACTCGTAGCCACTCGTACCATTTGTTCTGTAGCTCGACCGGTAGCGGTTCGTCCCAGCTTGTCCCGTAGCGCCACGTTTCTTGCATTATTCGTTTCGCCGGGGTTGTGACAGGCGAGACGAGTCCCAACGGGTCGAACAGAGACATTATTATGCTTAATGCCTCTCTCTTTGTCGGCGGTCGCTCGGCGCTGAGAACTTCTCTAGGCGTCTTGAGTGTGTTTAGCTTGAAACCGATGCAATCTGTCTTGACGTCCCACAAGAGACCGAGTGTCTTCTCTGTCTCGCTCCCGCCGATGGCGACGGTGGCGCCGCCCGGGTCGGCGGCGAACTGCTGTACTACCGAAGTTGTATTGGACACCCATCCGCGTAGCTCGAAGCCGGCTTGCCGATGTATGTAGTCGACTGTTTTCGATACTTCTTTCGCTTCATTTTCGGTTGGAAAACTTGTTATGTAGTCGTCCATGTAGTGATTTTTCTCGATGGCTCGCGCGGCTGCGGGGTACATATCTTTGAAGTCTGAAGCGTTTCTGTTTTTCACATACAGCGCGGTGCACGGTGACGACGTTGCTCCGAAGATCACCGATGTCATGCGGTACTCTCGCGGTCGTCCGTTGCCTCTCTCGTCGCCTCGCCATAGGAACCGTAGTGCGTCTCTGTCTTCATTTTGAATCCTTATTTGCATAAACATCTCTTTTATATCAGCTGACACGGCGTGTTGATGTTGACGGAAGCGCATCACGACTCCCGGCAGCGACTGCAGCAGGTCTGGCCCGGAGAGCAGCATGTCGTTCAGACTGCGTCCGGCGGTCTTCGCAGCGGCGTCGTGCACGACCCTTATCTTCGGCTTCGCGGGGTTGATGACCGCGAAGTGGGGTAGGTACCATGTTTTATTTGGTACCGGCGGTGAAGTTGCTTCCTCGGCGTAGCCCGAAGTGAAGAGGTTTTGCATTCTTTCTTCATATTTCATCTTCAGGTCTTCATCTCGGTCTAGTTTCTTCTCTAGATTGTGCAGCCGTTTGAGTGAGTTTTCGTAGTTGTTTGGAATCTTCACGTCGTCTTCTTTCCATAGAAGTCTTGTTTCGAAGCGTCCGTCGGGCAGGCGGCGACTCGTATCGTCCAATATTTTCAATGCGCGCTGCTCTGGATCGCTCTTCTGTATTCGTTTTTCTATCCCGATGGATTCTAACTCGAAATAATTCTTCATCATCTTCTCCATGCTGACTTCGCTGTCTTCCTCGAGGCTGATGTGACCGCAGAAGGTGACTGGATACGCCATAGACGAGCGGCAGCCGTGAAGAACCCATCCCAGCTTTGTGTACGATGCGACGGGTTTATCTTTCCGTCCCGCTCGCACCGCGCCCGAGATAATTAAATCCCAGTTGTCTTGCCCGATGAGTAGCTTCGGATGCGCCTCTTCGTATACGAGCTCGGTTTGAATCTGATTCAAGTGCGGGCAATCTTCGATGTCTCTTCTGCCGACCCTCTGTGTAGCGAAGTCGAGCCCTCGCACGGTGCGCGCCCCGCGTAGATCGCAAGTTTCGTCTGCGTATTTCCCGCGGATTTTCAGGTCGACGCGCTTTCTTTTCTGGAACTGTAGCTCTGTCCCGCTCACACCACGGACGCGCATTGGATCGGTGGGCCCGTCGACGTCGAGTTCTTGTGCGATTTCCTCGTCGATGATGGTGATTGTAGAGCCCTCGTCGAGTAGCGCGAACGTTTCAACTTCATTTCCGTTGGCTGCGTTGAGGACTACAGGAACGATTTTCAAATAAGCGCGCCGTGCGGTGCCGTTGCTCGCCGTGTTATTCGTGTCTTCGTACGTAGAGCCGACTTTTTCGCGATGCGGCGGCTCTTGTGTGCGACGCGGTGGTTCTTCGCTACGTGGTTCTTCGATCTTCGGTCTTGACTGATGAAGAAGCTTGTGATGCGATATGGTGCAACCCTGATGACCACATACCTTGGCTCTGCAGTCGGCGTGGCGGTGGTTGTTGCGCAGGCAGCGGAAACAAACACGACTTTTCTTCACTATCTCCCACCGCTCGTCCGTGCTGGCAGCTACGAATTTCTTGCAGTCAGGTAGGTTGTGTGGTCCGTTGCAGGCTGGGCAGCGTAGCGTGTTCACATTGAATGTTCTTTCTTGTCTTCTCTTCGATTTTTCTTCTGTGACGGTCTCAAGTGAAGCGTAGGCGCCGCATTTGTCTGCTTCTTCGTTCAGGAAGGTGGCCAGTCGCTTCAGCTCAGGAACGTCTTCTTTGTTTCGGGCGGCGAAGTCGAACCATTTGCTTCTGATGATCGGAGACAATTTTTCAATCACGTTTCGCGCCATTTCGGGATTGTACAGGTAATGGATTTTCTTCAGTGCTTCTACGGTCGCGACGATGTTCGCTATCTTGTTAGCGAACACGATGAGATCGCGTGGGTTGTCTCCTATCTTCTGAAGTGTTCTGATCTTCTCCATTTCGCCCATGACGATAGCTTCAGGGCGACCGAATCTTCTCTCGAGCGTGGCGATGATGACGCTCGGCTCCGGGTTGGATAGGAGCAGGCTCTGGACCGCTTCTAGCGCGATGCCTCGGAGACTTTTTCTTAATCTTGCTATGTTTTCGGTGTCGGAGAATCCTCTTGCCGTGTCTTCGTACGCCGCTTTGAATGGCAGCCACGCGTTCGATTGTCCGTTGAAGATGGGTAATTCTTGAATGTACTTCGGCGCCTCCCTCGTAACAGATCTCATGGCCTGGGTGATGGCCGCCGCCAGTTCAGAGATGTCTTGACGCGCAGGCCGGGGCTCTTCGTTGCCCTGGTGATCACCGCGGTGATCGCCCTGTCCTCGTCCATCCTTCCGTGGCGCTTCCCGCTGCGTGCGGGGCGGGGGTGACGTCGCTCTTCTTTCTTCTTCTTGTTTCTTCAACCATTCTTCGACTCGAACGGAGGATTCTTCTTTTTCTTGGTTCTCTTCTTCTTCTTCGTCCGACGATTCAGCTTCTGCATGGATCTTCGCTAGACGAAGCTTCGCGATTTCTCTGTCCAGCTCCGCCAGGCGCTCCCTGGCCTCCAGCTCCGCGAGGAGTTTCTTGCGGGAGGCGGTAGAACGACGTGACGGTGCTCTCGACGGCGCTTTTGACGGCGGCTTCATTGTCTCTTGCGACGTCGCAGCGGTGCCCGACGACGTAGCGGCGGTGCCCGACGACGTCGTGTTCGTTGCCGTCGTGGTGGTTCCGGACCCGGTGGCGCTTGACTCGGCGCTCGTGGTGGGGTTTGACGCGTTCCGCGACGTGGTCTGCGACCCGTCGCCCTCTCTACCAGACTGGCTGCGTGTGGTAATCGGCATCTTCGATTCTTCAAAAATCTCTTCAAAATTTCTTCAATATCTCTTCAATATCTTCGCAGGTTCTTCTTGATTCGGCTCCTGAAGGACCAAATGTGGAGCGTGGACTGTAAGTAGGGGTTTCTTTCTTCTCAATAAAAATGCCGATGCGATTTTCCGAATGTGAGCCAGGCTGGAGGGTGGGGCAGAGAGGGCTAGTGGTCGCAGAGAGTTTTCTTTCTTCAAGATGTTTTCTTCTCGAGTGCTGGATCCGGGCTGAATCTGCGCCGAATCGGCGCTTCTTTTATACGATTTTCGAGCGACCACTCCCCTTCACCCCGCACTCTTCCCCTTGACTAAAATCTCTTTATTTCTATCTCAATCTTACATTCTACAGCAAAGAAACAATGTTCATTACTTACTTACTTATTTTCTAACATCCAAACATATCATTCTCATCGTCTGCCGGCGCAAAACAGAGTGAGGAGCGCGCGCGAAAGATTTCAATATTTATATGACCCCGTCCCCCGCTTCCTCATACCGCGGATTTGCGGGAGTCGGGGCCCCCCTCGCTCGCCTGTATGCGCCGACAGGGACAGTTGCACTGTCTCTTTCTATCGTTGATTTCTCTTAAGTTCCTCCCCTTGCAATGAGATACTAAGTCTAATCAGGGTAAATTCTAACTGGAATTATGTAAGCTAATCGTGTTATTTACTTTAAAATCTGATGAATCTATGTGCTAATTTAACTAGGGAAATGTGTACCTATCTAACTGGGGTAGGAATCTCAAGGGAAATCACTTAAAGAATGAAATACAAGCCCTATTCTAACTATTTACATAACTTATGTACTAGGCCCTAATCCTAATAAGAAATTACGACTTTATTAAAATAGAAACTTATCCTATAACTAAAACAATACAAAACAATGCAAAGTAAAGTAAATTGATAAAAACTATGTACAAATGGTCGATTCATATTCTGTCGTGCACAATTGGAGTCCGGCGCTATGGCCGCGATGGAAAAATAAGGTCTTGGGCTATGGAGGTGAAAGTTGGATGGATGGATACTGGGCTATGGGAGGAGACTAACGGACGCCTGCCATGATAACTAGTCATTATTATTAGATCTCTCGAATATTAGATATTAGATCTTTTATGCCCGCTAACACATGCTAACGCATACAATTAAATAATTATAAAGTTTAGGTTAAAGTTAAAAAAGTAAATAAAAACCTTAAAATAACAAATCCAACCGAAATGAGGCAAAAATCACGAATTTTGAAATTGTGCCCTTTTATTTAATTTTTGTTCGGACCCTATAGTATACTATATACAATTTTCTTGGTTCGGACTTTGGTTCGGACATAGGACAAACTCAAGACCAGCCCAAGACCTACAGCAAAGAGAATATAATCACTACGTTACCTACAGAGATGGACTTTGCATTACAAACAACTTTTTGAAGCCAGAATCTATGACCTTTGCTTTGGTCCACAGACTTCTGGTGCTTTGGTCATTCAATGACAACTAAGAGGAAATGAGATGGGAAACATCAGTGACGTCATAAAGGTCATAGATTATGGCTTCAAAAAGTTTTTTGTAGTGCAAACTCCATCTCTGTTGGTATTTAATCTTCTTGGACAAACCTAAAGCACAGTATAAGAAAGAGCATCTATCCCAAGCACAATCCCAAGAAGCTTCTGCACTCTCGGTAGAGAGTACATATGTTCCTTGCTTCTGCATCTATCCTAAATAAACATCGACGTACGAAAGAAGGTTGAACATTACCGACCGCCGCCATGGCCAATTTTCGTGATTCCATGCTTGTAAGGAGGATTGGTATATGATGGGATGAGGACAATGATAAAGGATACCTTTATCATTCTAAATTCATGGGCAGTCTGCGCCAATTACCTATGCCAGCTTCCTGGCAGTCTGCTCTCTGAGGTCTGCAGAGGAGGTCTGCTCTCCAGGTATAGATAAATGAGTGTTTCCCGTTGGTCAGATTGATGGTCACTGTAGTCTTTGGATGGTCAGACTAGTCTGGCCAACGGGAATTTTTTTTCCCGTTGGTCAGATTAGCTCTTACTTTAGAATACCTATGCCACCTTCTCAGAGGAATGATCGAAACCTTCCTGTGTATAGACTATTGTCCTTCTATTGTCTATAGACTGGTTATATTCTCCTTGCTTGAAAATGACAGACAAACAGCACAAACAGCATGGCAGAATAGACTTGGAATAGACCATAGAATAGACGCCAGGGCCCGTCAAGTGTTTAGGCGGCAAATGCAAACAAGGTTTGACATTTGGCATAAACTTTGAAAGGGGACGACGCTATATACATAACAGAGACGACTAAAAATCCTGAAATTCACGATTAATGGATATTTTGTTTGAAACTTGACAGTGAAAAAAAAAGTCGAATGTCAACAAAATAATTATGGCGGCGTAATAATAATTTTCGGTTTATAATTAATAGACCAATGAAAAATGTGCCTATAATAACAGATATCAAGCAGATTTAAGTAATACATATAAAGAATCTCGAGGAATGTGTGCTTTATCTGTACATCACTGCAAAAGAAGCGAATTTGCAGTTCCACAGTCAAAGAAAATGTTCTCCAAACATGGAGGGGTTTTACAAGTAAGTACGACCTAGTAAATTGCATCAGGTTTTTATAAATTGCACAATCATTATTTGTATACTATTAGATGGTTAATTTTCGTCTCAGTCCTGTAGGTATACCATCAACAAAATTGAAAAAAATCTAAACTGAACGGCTAACTAAACAAAATTTCATGAAAAAATGTCTCATGCCTTCCGTACAACAAGGCGATTAAGGCATAAGGTTTCTTATATCATTATTATTATGTAGTGTTCTTCTTGTGAGCAAAAAGCTAGCCACCTATCACTATTCGAGGTGTCTCTCCCTCCTGTCAACAACAAAAGGCCAACAGGCCAAACAACAACAAACATAACAAACCAAACCAAACACGCCAAAGGTTTTATAGGTTAATTTTTATAGTTCATTTCTATGATTCCAGAGTACCTACGTGTTTGGGCCCAATACTGTTACCCAGACGGAGAAGATATTATGCAACTGAAATATAACTGGAAGAATAAAAAGACTCACACCAACAACATACAACCTAAGATGTTATTAAATGCAGAATGGACTAAAGTCTGTCCAGGAACCGATTCAGAGCACACCACTTCATTGAGTTAGGTTACTAAAAATTAGCGGGGTTTCCATATATATGGGAGTTAGAAACGGGGAAACCCCTTCACATACTAAACGTGCTTTTTGTATGGGCCCGCCAACTCTAAATTCGTGCCACATAGTCCAATCATCGAGGGGTTTGACC